>CM042054.1:85007110-86348610 GCA_023525745.1 Arctium lappa | reverse complement strand
GTGACATTGAGAGCAACTAAACAAAGCCAAAGAAAGCCTTCAAAGACCTTCCTGGCCAATTAAGAAAGAAGGAAAATGATAAACTTTCTGAAAGGACCTATTGGAGTTCCTGAAGGAATGTTTACCAGCATGTCATTTGGAAGGATACTAGAGCTATACAAGAAGGAGATGGCCAAGCTGAAAGGGGATTTCACTCAAAGGGTTGAGGTTGAAAGAAAAATGAAAGAAAGGCATGATTTGAATATTCAACAACCATTCCCTGACAGTGAAGAAGGCACTCCTACCAAAGACATGGCAAAGTGAAGGAAGAAGAGACCTTAGCTCAGAAAATTGGAGCTATAAAAAGAAAGAAATCTATTGCTACCAAGAAATAGGCAAAGAGGCCAAGAATTGAAGAAGTTGAAAAGGAGAATGAAAGTGAAAGAGCAAAAGCAGAATCAATAGAACATGTGCTAGAGCAGAATCAAGATCCTACAAGTCAACCAAGACAATCTGATGTGCAATTTGATTTGTACATGACAGTATCTGATAAAGAACCTCTGAAGGTTGATCCTATTTCAATGAATGCTCCTGAAATCATTCATTGGGATGTTTTGAAAGACCAATGCAAAGAATACTTCAGGATCAAGAGAATGGGTGATCATTATGAAGTATATGCTACATGGGGTAAAATTATCAGAAGTTGTTCCTGGTCTAATTTGGAAGAAATGCACAAAGTTGGGATGAGCTTATATAGCAAAGTGTTGGAAGAAGCTGGGATGTGCCTAACAAAGATGGCCATGGAATACTTGTGCATGATGCTTGAGCCTGAAAGAGTGCAGTATGTTATCAAAGACTTGCATCTTGAGAATGGATTCAAAAGAATAGATAATTGGATGTTGTTTGAAAATTGTGGAGTCTTTGTGCTAACTATTGATAAAAGCTATCATGAGTACTACTTGGTGGACAAAGTGTATGACCATAGTAGAGCAAAGCTATAAGGAATGTTGATAGCAAAGCTGGTATGTCCTAAAGATTCAGAAATGGCCAGAATAGTGATCAAAAGAACTATTAATCAAAGTCTGGGACTGGATCCAAATCTGGGCAATTAAGTTGGAGTTTTGAAAGCATCATGAAGACCCTATGCTGAAGAACTTAACTTCTCAATTTGAAAAGTTAAGTTAGGGGGAGATTGTTGGGTCTGAAATGTGCTAAGGGTGGATAATACTGCTGGGCTTAAAGATTAATATTGCTGAAGATATTAATACTGCTACTTGAAGAATACTACTGCTAGTAGAATTACTACTGCTTGAAGAGTTAGTACTGCTAGAAGAATAGTTAGTACTGTTTGGAGAGTTAGTACTGCTAGTAGTTAGTACTGCTTGAAGATTAATGTTTCTTGAATGATTAATACTGCAAGCATGGTTAGTACTGCTGAGGAAGTTAATACTGCTAAGGAGATTAATGTTGCTTCTGATGATCGTGGAGATAAAGATGGATTGATACGAAAGACTAGGAGTTGAAGATAATGTTGAAGATAATTATGGAATGGATGCTGAAGATCAATATTTATTTTGTAATTATCTTGTAATCAGTTCTGTATATATAGTTTAGAAGTCTTTGAGATTTTTTGATAGTTTTTATTCATATACAGAATACGTTTAGAGAGAATTAACCTCAAGGTTCTTTGTAGTCCTTTCAATAGAGAAGTATTGAACGTCTGTTGAGTCTGTTCAACAGATTGAGGTTTTGTTTGTAATCATTAAGTTAAATCAATATAACTTGTGATTTGAGTTTATACACTGTTTGATTGATTTACTGTTAAAGTGTTTTTCCGCGACTTCTTTAACATAGTTTCTGAGTGTTTAGTTTAAATTCTTGTTTAGAATTTAGATCCTGACAAGTAACCATAATCGAAACTTGCGACTTCTGTAAGATTCTTCAAAAAACAACCATTTTTCTGAAATATTTGTTTGTTTTGATACCAATTGTAAACTCCAGATCTATTAGGTAACAAACATTTTATCTCATTGATCTTGAAGAATTCTAGAAATACACATGAATTTCAAGCTTTCTCTCTCTAGAATTCTTAACTTCCTCTCTCTAAAATATGACAAATGAGTTCTACTAATCTAATGCTTAAAGCTTAAGCAACTTAATATACCTAAACTAATTACAAAGACATTGACAAACAAAGTATACTAAATTGACTTTGTAACTAACTAATATGACTTTTGACTTTCTTTGACTTTCCAATTACAAAGACTTTTACACATAAATCTTGAATACAATAATGTCCTAACATCAATTGCACTGGTTCTATGAACATATAGTTCATATGTGAATCATACAGGTTCATATATGAACTCGTCTTATGTATTTGTAAAAATTACGAAATTGTCCTTTTTTTTTGGAATAGCCGCAATTATTGATAGAAACACGCAATGTTTGACCAGTCAAATCCGATATTGATCGTATGAAAGACTAGGATTATTTCTCTATTTCTTATACATTTATCATTTCTCAAATGAACCTAAGGCTACAATAATTTTTATAAATGTAATCAATACTAAACAAACTCAATTAATCTTTTCTGAAAGTATGACTTGGAAGATAAGAAATATACAACAACGATCCAAAAAATAAAAATCATTAAAATATTTTAACTATTAACGAAAATGTCTCACAAAAATATCAAAACAAACTATACCTTCATCTCATGATTTAGCAGGGTCAGCCCTGGGCCTAGGCCAATAGGGGGATGGCCCAGGGCATCACAATCTCTATGGGCATCACAATCTTAGCCCAAGTTTATAGGTAGCTTCATTTAGGCCTGAAAAAATACCATTATGTTATTATGTCTAAGCCCAAGGCCTGCTTTAAGGGAACGGACGACGCTCTCACTCTCGCTCCTATCCGCTTTCTCTCTCTCTCTCTCTCTCTCTCTCTCTCTCTCGCTCAACGCAAATGCAACGACACTCTCTGCTCTCACTCTCGCTATCAATCGACGCTCTCACTCTCAGCCTCTCGTTCCGATTCCAAACTGCAATCCTCGTGATTCGTGACCTGGTCATCTCTTCTTCGTTCTTTGTCTCTCGATTGCTTGTCTTTCCCTCTACGTCTCTGCCTACTGCCCCTCTCGAGTCTCTCAGTCTTTCATTCTGTTGTTCTACACATAACACATTGAGGTGAATTTTATAGTGTTTTAGATTTTATATTTCTAAATTGTGATTTAGGTTTTATATTTTTAGTGTTTATATAAGCTTATTAGGTTTAAAAGTTTATTATTTACTGTTTGTTTTTTAGACTTCAAATTTAGATTTTTTAATCTATTTGTTTACTATTTCATGTTTGACGTTTTATTGTTGTTTAAATCAATGATTTTAGTCATCCATGTCTTCAAGCTTTACATCATTAAATCAATGATTTAAGTTACTTTTTGTATTCTAAAAACTTTGATTTATAGCTAATTCTTGTTTTGGTTTTCTATGTGAGTCTATGGGTGGGGTTTTAGGGTTGCAATAAGCCTAACGGGAACGCCCGATGTATATTTTAACGAAGTTTAGGGTTGCAACCCCTTATTGTTGTTTGTATTCATCATCATTTTGGCTTTTTTTTCTTGGTTATATTAGTATTTATTTGATTTGCAAATATGTTAACAAAGTTTTTAAAAGTTAAACCGATTTACAGTTTCATATGACTATTTAAACTGAAGAAAACATTATGTAAAATGCCCAATTGTGGAAGGTTTGAATGAAACTACTCTTGTGGCAAAGGTACAGTTTTTTTGGTAATGAGTATGAATACCAAGGAGGCAGTCTACAAATTGAGTATTTGATTTGGGTTTTACAATCAAGAAGTAGCTAATATGTTTTCAATTTGTAGGTATCGTGAACATTGTTCATATGCTTGTGGGATTATCATACAAATGATGATAAAACAAGCTACATGTTATTATGGAGTTGCAAATTTAGAGGGCAATGGAAAAGACTTGGAAGAAAATTGTAAGCTTCTTTTGCTAATTTTTATGCCCTTTTGATGCGTTTAGTTGACTTGTACTTGTGCTTCTTTAATTCATATGGAAATATGATTGTATGGCTATAAATTCTTCAATTGAAATAATTGCATGGGTATATGTTAGGGGCACTGTTTTAGCTTTCTGCCATGGGCATCCGAAATCTCAGGACCGACCCTGTGATTTAGGGTCGTTTACTCAAATACTTAACTGTTAAACGTTTACCGGTAAGATTTAATTATGATATACATCACTTACCTTATCGGGTAAGATTTTATTCCATCAAAACGACATCGTATGCAACAGTTTACCTGTTAAGCATTAACCGGGTAATAGTTGTCACCCTCACTTACCGGCTAAGACTCTTGGTCTATGAAAAGATGGTGGTTCAATTCGATGTTATTTAAGACAGAGTTCGAACACATATGTAGGCTAAGGGGTTGTTTGTTTTTTTCTAAAAACCTCTTAATGACTCTTAAGTCTGAATCATTCAGACATTTTACATGCCACCTCTTATTAATCATAACTAAAATAAGACTTCAGACTTTAGATCTCTTAAAAAACAAACGACACCTAAGTAAGTCTTGGTCCCATTGAAAATGCCAGTGAAACTAACTCTTTGCCATCGTTATTACCGTATAAAATTCTCGATCCTTTCCATGTTAAGCCGGTTAAATAATATGACTTGGTAAGTACTTATCGGATAAGCATTAGGTAAACATCCCCTTATTTCCTTAAAACACATTATTTTACAACTTTTTATAAAGACAACCAATATTCTACAATAATTATCGATTAACTGAAAATTAATTCAAACCTTATGTCAAGTAGTAATACTTTATTTCATTCTAAAATAGTAAAACTAATTTAAAATATTAAAAGGAATAAAATATATTTTCTTTTATATATATTCAAGTGTTTCAATGAATCCATCTTGGATTGCATACTATTGGTCCTTAACATCCAAAAAATGAGATTAAAGGTTTGATTTATCATTGTAGTTTTCGACAATCACAATAAACAAGTAAGTAATCTTGGTTCATTCTTTTGTAGTTAATCATCTAGAACATATGTATCCTGAAAAGTTGTTAGTTTGTATTGCCATAGACGATAATATTAAATATGTTTTTGTTGCCTATATCATGTGGTAGTAAGTTTGCTCAAAATCTTTCATAATCATTAACTTATTTAATATTTAAAAAAATCAAAACAATGAGAAAATTTATTTGGATAAATTCCCTTAATTATCTCTATAATGAATCATTTTGTAACAATATGCCAAATCATTTATTGTCGGTTTTCTCTTAATTAGTAGATGGAAAGATGAAAAGATTATAATGAATATAGCTAGGGAGTTATGTAGTTTGAAAGTTAAAACTAATTATATTGGAAGTGAAATTATTAAAGAAGTCTTCTTGTAATGAAATACTTATTTTTCATTTAAGGGTAGAATATTCATTAACTTATTTAATATTTAAAAAACTTAAAACAATGAGAAAATTCATTTAGACAAATTCTCTTCTCACAATGTGTCACGTCATCTTGGTGGGTTTCCTTTTATATAGATATAGAAGATTTTATTCCTATTCTTTAAATTGAATATTTTATTTAAGTGAATATGTTCTTCGGTTTTGTAATTTTTCTTTTTGTTAAACTAATAATATATATATATATATATAGAGAGAGAGACTTGAGATCATGTGAGACCAAGCTATTTTCGTGAGACCCGTGAGACCACAAAAATAACACTAAACCTTCACAGCAAAAGACTGTGAAGGTGTTATAAAGGTAAACCTTCACAGTCTTTTTGTTGTGAAGGTTTGTTGTTTTCGTTTCTTCACAATGAATCACTGTGAAGCTTTAGTGTTATTTTATGGTCTCACCGGTCTCACGAAAACAGGTTGGTCTCACGTGAACCTAACTCTCTCTCTCTCTCTATATATATATATATATATATATATTCCATGTATAAAAAAAATAAAACGAGGGCATTGTCTTATTGCATGTAAACAAGTTAAATTTTGAACATTTTATCATTTTACTTCGTTATGTCGAATCTTAAAACAAATAATATAATTATTTCTAACAATTTGTAATAGATTTCTTTTTCTTCTAAATGTGACGTTTTTTGGGATGTGATTCAGTAAGTACGTCAATAATATCAAATGAAATATTTTAAATTTGTTTTTAAGATCACAAATTTACAGTAACTTAATGATAATTGATTTATTGAACAATAACAACTATCTGACGTTTAAAAATAACTAGAAGCGTACTCGTGCAATGCAGCGAGATACATCACGATTTTAATGTTTCATTTTATTTTTTGTTTTTTTGTCGATTTACAGTACGATTTTGGATGGTTTTGAGAAAATGATAATGTTTTTTTTATAAATTTGCTTAATTTAGATTTAATAATTTATTTTTTTTTTTATATAAAAAATTAAGTATTTTGTTAGAATTCTATGATTATCTTATATATTTTAATGACATCTAGAAAAAATAACCAATTACATATTTAATAATATAATTAAAACAAATTTATAGTAATATAATATATTAATTAATATTGATACATGGACTGAATAAAAGGAAGGACCTGCACATACCAAATTGGTGGGTGTTAGAAGTCTGCAGTAGTAATATATATCTTGTGCTTTAATACTTGTAAATTAAGAGATTTTTAAAATCTTGCATAAAATGATGGTACCTTGTGCATAATAATTTGTATTTAAGAGTTTTTTATCCGTGCTTTATAATGTAGTATAGATAATTATTATATTTAAATTTTAAGATACAATAATAAGAATCAAGCTTCTAAAAAGCTGCGATATGGTGGCATTATGGCACGCCATAACATGAAGGTGTGGCCTTGCCGTCACGTTAAAACAGTGGCGTGACTCTGAGGCATGACTTGTAATATGGCGCTTATGGCGTGTTTGAGGCGGGTTACAAGGTGTGTTAAAAGGCGTGAATGGGTTTTATTTTGTTTTCTTTTTCTTTTTTTTTATATATAATTAATGGCTTATTAAATTAAATACTAATGATTCTAACTATTCACTTAAAGCGGAAAATCATTAACCATAAGTTGAAGGTGAGGAAGATTTTAAATTCTATTATGATGATGAAAATAGATGACGAAGATTACATAGAATGATAGGTTCTTTAAAAGATATATATAATCTAATCCAAACTAATATGTTTTTGCATATGATTTTAGAATTTTAGATTAGAGATGTATGGATTATGAAACCATTAATAAAACATTTTTTTGTTATGATATCACTACTAGGAAAACCCTTAATACCGACTAACAATTACCGACGGCAAGATTCTGTCGGTAATCACCGACGGATCACTGACCAATTTCCGACGGATTGAAGCTATTTGCGATGAACAACATATACGTTGGTAATCCATCGGTAAATATAAACATTTCCAACAAATCAACGACGGGCCGAAAATTATTTTAATTTTGAGTTTTTTAAATATCGAATTTCGTCGATAATCCGTCGGAAACCTTTATAATTTAATTATTATTTTTTAATTCCAATAATCCGTGGGTGATCCGTCGCAAATTACCGACGGATTACTGACGGCCATTGGACGGTCCGTCGGTAATCCGTCGGTAAATTTATGAATTGTTAAATTTTTTTTCCCAAGAATTTCGTCTGTGATCCGTTGATGTATGTATGTATGTGTGTCGTATACATATAAGTGTGTGTGTGTATATCATGTACATGTCTATATGTGTATGTACATATGTATATGTCTATATAGTATAACATGCATGTGTGTGTGTCTATATATATATATATGTATACATATGTATTGCTTGTATGTATATAGTACATATATATGTATATCATGTATATACTTATATGTCGTATGCATATAAGTGTGTGTATATGTATATGCATGTATGTATGTATGCATGTATGTATCTATAGATGTATTGTATACATGCATATGTATTACTTGTATCTATATAGCACATATATGTATATCATGTATGTATGTATGTATATGTCGTATGCGTATATAATTGTGTGTGTATGCCATGTACTTGTCTATATATATGTATGTATGTATGTATGTCTATAGATGCATGTATGTGTGTATATATATATGTATATTTACATCATGTATTGCTTGTATGTATATAGTACATATAAATGTATATCATCTATATATGTGTATGTTGTGTGCATATAAGTGTTTGTATATTTCTATATCATGTTTATGTATGTGTGTATGTTTGTCTGTAGATGTATTGTCTACATATGTATTGCTCGTATGTATATAGCACATATATGTATATCATGTATATATATGTATGTATGTATGTATGTATGTATGTATGTATGTATGTATGTATGTATGTATGTATGTATGTATGTATGTAGAGGGAGGTTCAAGGGATGTATACATATGTATGTATGTGTGTATGTAGATGTATACCCCTGACCTAACTGGAATTAACGGAAAAAGATAACGGTCATTAGAAGGATGGATCAAAACTGTTACAAAATGACATAATTTCATAATACTTTTGGTCTCTTCTCCTAACGGCCGTTAACTGTTTCCGTTAAGTCCAGTTAGTTTAGGGGTATGTTAGTCAATTTAAATATAATTTGATAAATTGATAATTTATTTAATAATTTTAATATTAAATAATATATAATAATTTATTTAATAATTATTAATAATTTAAAAAATAATATAATTTAATAATTATTAATAAATTAAAAGTAAATTTATTTTAATTTTAAAAAAGAGTAAACTACTATTTTCGTCCTTGTGGTTTGTTGTTTATAAATATTTTCATCCTTGATCTTTAAAAATTGCTTTTTTCGTCATTGTGGTTTGCAATTCGTTTCGCTTTTAGTACCTGAGAATATTAGTTTCAGGGACGAAAAAAGAAAAGAATTGCAAACCACAATGACCAAAAAAGCAACTTTTAAAGCCAGGGACGAAAATGGTTATAAACAACAAACCACAACGACGAAAATCGTAGTTTACTCTTTGAAAAAGGAAATCCATCGGTGATCATCGACGGTTAAATTCTCTCGGTAATTACCAACAGAATTTCCGTCGAAAATCCGTCGGTGATTTTACTAAATTTTCTAAAAAAAATAGCAGGCATAAAGCCCTAATTTCTTTAATTATCCGATTTTCCTCTCGATCCCTAATTTCTCTCGATTTCCCTCTTGATCCCTAATTTCTCTTGATTTCCCTCTCGAACTATCCACAACCCATTCTCTCCGACCACCAACTCTCTAACGCCGGCGCTCTCGAACGCCGGCCACCCTCGAACGCCGACCCTCTCCCTCATGAAGAACCCCTTAGACCTTGACCCCTTAGACTTTCACCCAAATTCCAAAATTTGTTCCCTCCCATCGCCGAATGTCGACTCCCGACTACAAAATTCTCATCATCGGCACTCCAATAGACGACGACCCTTCCATGACAAACCACCACCCTCACCACCATCGCCACCCTCGCCCCCTCGCCACCGTGACCACCTCCACTGTTGACCCCGTACGTGATCACCTCCACTATCGACCACCCTTGTTCAAGTATTGATTTGAGGCTTAAAATGCATAAGTGTATGTGAATGTGACAAACTTCACTATGTGTGTTTGTATGTGTGTGTGTGTGTGTCTATTTATGAATGAATGAATGTGTGTGTGTGTGTGTGTGTGTGTGTGTGTTTGTTAATGAATCTGTGTGTATGTGTGTGTGTGTGTTTGTTAATGAATCTGTGTGTATGTGTGTGTGTGTGTGTGTGTGTGTGTGTGTGTTTATGAATCAATTTGAGCCCTAAAATGTATATGTAGTGTTTATGAATCTCTTAATGAATTTGTGTGTTTATGAATTGATTGGAATGTGTGTGTTAATGAATATGTGTGTGTGTGTGTGTTAATGAATCTCTCTCTGTGTGTGTGTGTGTGTGTGTGTGTGTGTGTGTGTGTGTGTGTGTTTATGAATCAATTTGACCCCTAAAATGCATATGTGTGAGTTAATGAATTTGAATAACTACTGGAATCTGTGTGTGCGTGTGTGTATGAATCTCTGTGTGTGTGTGTGTGTGTGTTCAGAAGATGTAGTGTGTGTTTTTGTAGATTGAAATTGATTGAAATGTTTTTGTGGGTGTGTGTATGTATGTATGTCTATAGATGTATGTAGATTGTGTGTGTGTATATTGAAATTGATTGAAATGTTAATGAATTTGTTGTGTTTTTGTTTATGAATCTATGTTTTTATGTGTGTGGATTGAAATTGAGTGAAATTTGGTGCCGCTTCAGAGACATACACATATACACGATTTACTCCCGACTGCTTGATATGATTTAAGGTACCAAAATAATTTTAGACTATATTCCTTAATTAATTTATGTTGTCATTTAATAGGAAAATGTGAGTAGTAATGGAATTATTTGTTATTTGTTATGTTTGTAAACCCAAACCTGTTCGTTATGTTTGTTTTTCGTTATGTTTGTGTTTGGGATATATGACAACTATGGATAAGTGTTAATTATGACAGTTTAGACTTGTAATGAGATACAAGTATATTGTAGATTGAAATTGATATGACTATATTGTAGATTGAAATTGATATGAGTTCTTTTAGCTTATGAAAACCATTGTTATGAGCACGAATATATCAAATGTTTTGGTATGATTTTAGTATGATTTGGTTTGATAAACTTGTGATATTAATTAGTTGGGTTGTCAATTATTGGGAAAACATTAATTATGTTTGATTTTATTTATTTATTTTAGTTGGGTAATTGTTGGCCAAACATTAGGTTGATAAATGTAAATATTCATTTTATAGTGCCGAAATTTTAAAAAACATATGTTTGTGTTTTAAACTATTTTCTTTCATTCCAAAACACCTCTCTTTGATTTTAACCTACGGTTTGACTTTGAAATAGTTAAACGCTTAAACGTAGGGTTTTAAACTCATGAAAACACTTTTCTTTGCTTTAAACCTATGGTTTTGACTTTCCAATAGTCAAACCATTACACTCAGAGTTTTAAACTCATCCAAAACTCCTCTAAACCTACGGTTTGATTTTCAAGTAGGCAAACCATTACATGTAGTGTTTTCAAGTCATTCAATAGACTTCTAACTTCATTTTAACCTACGGTTTGAATTTGAACTAGTCAAATCCTTACACGTAGGGTTTTAAGCTCATCAAAACACCTTTGTTTGCTTTAAACCTATGGTTTTGACTTTCTAATAGTCAATCCATTATACTTAGAGTTTTAAAGTCATCCAAAACTCCTCTAAACCTATGGTTTGACTTTCAAGTAGGCAAACCATTACATGTAGTTTTTTCAAGTCATTCAATAAACTTCTAACTTCATTGACACCTACGGTTTGACTTTGAAATAGTCAAACCCTTACACGTAGGGTTTTAAAGTCCTCTACACCACCTCTATCTTGATTATGTCAACTAACTACTTCTTTCTTTGTTGTAGTGGTTGAATATGTCGACAGGTAGAGGATGGATGTATAGAAAGAAAGACAGTCGGAGGTTTCTTAGGGTCGATTACATTGTTGCAATGGACAGTTTTTTGGACTATGCCTATGATAATGAAGGTACTGTTGAAAAGAAACCTACATGTGATGGGATAGTGCTTCGTATCAAATTCCCTTGTAAGAAGTGTCAAAACTTACGCCATAAAGAAAGAGATGACGTGAGGCTGCATTTGATGAAGCACAGTTTCATGCCTAATTATACCATATGGTGGGCACATGGTGAAACCTATTACTATGCACCACATCAAGACGTGGGTCAATCTTCTACTCCGGTAGTAGATAATGATAAAGGATATGTTGAAATGGTGAACGATCACATGATACATGATGGCATGACATGGGAAGAAGAAACCCCTAATCCTTCTACCCAAGGATTATATGACATGTTACAAGCTGCTGACGAGCCATTATGGGATAGGTGTCAAAATTACTCGAAATTAGGAGTTGTAACGAGGTTGTTGAATTGGAAGGCATAATGTAATGTACCCCAGACGACTTATAATCGATTTGTTCCTATAATTAAAGAGATGCTACCGAGGGTGACAAACTACCTGGTAACTTCTACGAGACGAAGAATAGTTTGAAAAAGTTTGCTCTACCAAAAGTAAAGATCGACGCTTGCAAAAACCACTGCATGATATTTTACAAGCATGATTAGGAGTTCACCCATTGTCTGTATTGCAATGAAAGTCATTACAAGACTAGTGGACGAAGCAAGGTCCCAAACATGGTGTTGACGTACTTGTCTATTGTTCCTAGACTTCAAAGATTGTATATGTCAAATAAGACATCTAAAAAGATGACTTGGCACAAGGATCATCAGATAGAACCGGGTGTGATAGTACATCCAAGTGATGGTGCGGCTTGGAAGCGTTTCGACATGGTACATCCTGACTTCGCTTCTGAGGTCCGGAATGTGCGTCTTGGCTTAGGCACTGATGATTTCAACCCGAATAATTCAAATTTGAATCCATATTCACTATAGCCAGTCATTCTTACCATCTACAATTTACCTCCTTGGTTGAGTTTTAAAGATTCATATGTTAAACTTGCATTGGTCATTCTTGGTTGAAAGAGCCCCGGTCAGAATTTAGATGTGTTTCTTAGGCCGCTAATAGATGATATCAAGATGTTGTATACAGTGGGCGCTCTTACGTAATTGTAAGAATAATTTTGAGATGGGGGTTATACTTCTATGGACTGTCAGCGACTTCCCTTGTTGGTCCCGAAGGTGTTTAACAAGTTTGTAGAAAAGGGGGAGGGGTTGAATACAAACACATAGTTTTAAAGTTTAATAAGTTGTTTATTGATAAATCAAATCACAATTTACAAGTTTGTTGCGGAATAAGATTAAGTAAAACCTAATCTAAACAAACTTAAGAATCACTAAGAAGGTTGCACTAGAAATAGAGAATAGGGGATTGGGAGAATATAGAAAACAAGGGTTTCTATATATTTAGAAAGATGAAGGCCACACTCAGATGGAGTGTAGCTCTTTCTATTTTTACCCTATGCATTAAATGCATGGTAGAGTACTTTACACGTGTCCTTCATTGGTTGGTTGCATGAGTCTGACTTTAGGAGATATGCTTTCGGCCGTATGATGAACAGTGTAGTTGACAGAATTGTTGTACGAATTGCTGCAGAGGTATGTTTTTTCTGACAATCGTACAATATGTGCAAGGATAAGACAAAAGAGACTTGAGGCATAAGCTAAGTGATCATAAATCGCTGAATATCTCTTCCTTCAGAGATACAAAGAAGTTCAGCTATCGCTGAAGCTTTTCCTCAGGTTTCTTCGTGTGTGTAGACTTGTCTTGGCTTCACTGATATCCGCATCAGGTCATGAGTAGACTTGTCTTTGTTCAGCAGCTTTGTCTTCGATTCAGCAGTGAACATCTTTTGTCGCCAAAACTTGTCTTTAGGGATTACGTCTAACTGTTTACATTCTAAATCATCAGCAATACTGAACATACTCAGTATTAGATCGCTGATGGTGAAACACTAATACATATGAATGTTTACAAGAGAGATAATCAGCGATAGCTGAACAGACTTAGTATGATCGTTGATGATGAAACACTAATACATAATTTTAAACGTAATTTTCACTAAGTATGGAAAAGGTTCATTATCAAATCACTGAGAGAGTATGGATCAACATCCCTGCGTACGCAATATTGTCGGGTTGGAGCATGCACAATAAGCTAGCCTGCCCGTACTGCATGGGTACAGTCGATTCGTTTTAGTTAAAAATGGAGAAAAATCTTGTTGGTTTGAATGTCATCGGAGATGGTTACCTAGTGCACACCCCTTCTGACTTGATCGAACAGGATTTTTGGACGGATCTAGGGTGTTAGCCGATCTACCACCCGAGTTAACCGATGAAAAAATATAGGAGCAGGTTCGTCATCTTCCAACTGTTTACGATGGATCCTCATTTTGATCGACCAATAGATAAACTACCGGCTTCAGAATCACTCATAATTGGGTGAAGGAAGCATCTTTTGTGAGTTGCCATATTGGAAGACGTTGTTAATCCGACACAACCTGGATGTCATGCACATTGAGAAGAACATATTTGAGAATCTCTTTCACAATGTCGTGGACACATAAAAAACGAAAGACAATATAAAACCAAGGAGGGACGTAGAGATTTATTGCAACCGATCGGAGTTGCACATTGCCACGTCAGGCAATAAAGTAGTGAAGCCAAAGTCGTCGTACACTTTGACCAAACAACAAGTAAAACAAGTATGTCAATGGATGAAGAGGTTGAAGTTTCCTTACGGGTATGTGTTGGGAACTGAAGAATTTAACAAGTATGGTTAATGCTGCTGGTTCAGAGTTAATACTGCTAGAAGAATTCAAGGTTAATACTGCTGAGTATTACTACTGCTAGTAATTAATACTGCTAGTCAAAGTTAGTGCTGCTTGAACAAAGTTAGTACTGCTTAGCTAGTTAGTACTGCTAATAGTTAGTACTGCTTGGTAGTTAATGCTGCTAGAAGAAGTTAATGCTGCTGAGCATAGTTAGTGCTGCTTAATAGATCCAAATGGAAAGAATAACAGCCGGATGGATTGAAGATATACATGGAAGCTTAGAGATATACATGGAAGATATACTGAAGATTTGTTTATTTATTGTAATTATCTTTTGATTAGTATATGTATAGAATGTACAGAATAGATAGAAATACTTTTGATAATTTTTGATAGAGAGAAAACAACCTCAAGGCATAGATCCTAATTCTAGAGAAGTAGAATTCGTATTGGTGAGCCTGATCATCAATATTGAGGTTGAGTGTGTAATCTTGTAACTTCAAAGCATTCAATACAAGTTCACAGTTTGTTATTCATATTTTCTGTGTTGATTTACTGTTTCATAAAATATCAAAGTGTTATTCCGCAACTTCTTTGATATTGTTTCTGAGAATTTATTCTTGTTAAGAATTCGATCCTGACAAGTGGTATCAGAGCTCAGTTAATACTGCTCTCAGTTAATACTGCTAGTTAGTTAATACTGCTCGCGGTTAATACTGCTCGCAGTTAATACTGCTAATTAGTTAATACTGCTCGCGGTTAATACTGCTCGCAGTTAATACTGCTAGTTAGTTAATACTGCTCTCAGTTAATACTGCTAGTTAGGTAATACTGCTCGCGGTTAATACTGCTCGCAGTTAATACTGCTAGTTAGTTAATACTGCTCTCGGTTAATACTGCTCGCAGTTAATACTGCTAGTTAGTTAATACTGCTCGCGGTTAATATTGCTCGCAGTTAATACTGCTTATGTCCCGAATACTATAAATACCCTTTGCCCGCCTAAACTTCATAACGACTCTTTGCATACTGTTCACTTGCGCTCTAAACCTTTTTCTCTCAAGTACCAAGTCTTTCAGGCAAGAACATCCTTGTTCAATGGCATCCATGGCATTCATCGACGAGCACAATGAGATCGCGATGCTACAAAAGCCAAAGCAAGCTGCAGGATTTCACCAGATTGTGGATTTCCTCAAGACAAGCCATATTGCTCATGCTCTTACTGTTGCTCCTACAATCTATATCGAGCATCAAAGGCAGTTCTGGGCTAATGCCACCATTGTTGCTGAGAATGGTGTGCAGATGATCAAGACAAGGGTGTGTGACCAACCTTTAACAGTTACTGAAGAAGTTATTCGCATCAGTCTACGTCTAGACGATGCCTCTGGTATAACTTCTATCCCAAATGATGAACTGTTCTCATCCCTTACAAGAATGGGGTATGGAGGCCCATTGGGTGTTTTCAAATTCTCTAAAGCCAAATTTTCACCCCAATGGCGTTTCTTTGTCCATACTCTCATGCACTGCATCTCCAAAAAGACTACTGGATGGAGTGAGTTCAGCAGCACCATTGCTTATGCTTTGGTCTGTTTGGCCACTGCCAGAAGGTACAATTTTTCACAAATGATTTTCAGTGATCTTGTATCAAACATGGGAAACAAAAAGAGTTTCTTCATGTACCCCAGGTTTGTTCAAGAAGTTATTAATCATGAATTGACGGATATACCTCAACCTGTTGGGGTATATGTACCTAAACCCCCCAAAGGCAAGGTTTTCTCAAATATGAGGAGATCTGCTGGGGACTCGGAAGGAGTTGACACCCCATTGTCCTCTACAATGATGGTGGTGTCCCAAACCAATGAAGGTATGGCAGCAGGGTCAAGGCCCCCATTAGACCAACCCACTGCTAGCCAATCCCAACCTTCCCACTCTAAATCAATTCCCCAGTCCCTTATTGCAAAACCAACCTCTCCTATTACCCAAACTTACAAAAGGAAACAGGTAAAGAAGGCTCCTTCCCTTCTTGTACCAACATCCCCCAAGCCTTTAAGCCCTCTAAAGGAGAATTCTCCTTTAGAGAATATCCATAGGGAAACCAAAGGGGTGTCTCCCAACCCCAAGGAGGTGCTCTCTGAGGAGGAGGAAGAGCATATGGGTGATGAGGCTGCCACTACTCCTGCTAGCACAGAGGAGGAAAGTGGTAACATCAATAAGACCTCCCCCATGGCAACTTTGAATGAGCAATCATTTGAAGGTCCCTAGTGCCAAGAAACCACGGGGGTGGATAGTGCTTCTGCTAGGCAGAAGACTTCCACTACTAAAAGATCCAATGATCCTTCAAAGGAGGGTAACACTTCTAGAGAAGGTGAGGACAGATATGACTACCAGGAATTGATGGAAACCATGGGAAACATCAACATAGATGTTATGAAACAAGGAAAAGAAATAGAGGAGATGAAGCTGGTTATCCTGTCCCAACAAGTTCAGATAGAAAAATTGAAGAAGATGGTAACCAGGTTGGTTCAAAAGAAAAGAAGGAAACAATTTGTACTCAAGAAGAGGGACCAAGTTCAAGATTCTTTCAACAAGGGGGAGAAGCATGAAGGGGAAACTGTTGAAAAGAAAGCTGAAGTTGAGGGGGAGACAGAGGAAGAGATGGAAAAAGAAACAGATACTGTTGCTGAAGTAAAAGTAGCAGCAGAAACTAAAGCAGCAGAAATAGGGCTCTCTGTGGAAGAAATGGAGATAGCAGAAACTTTAGTCAAAGCAAAGAATGATACTCCTAAGGCTAATCAAAAGGCCAAGGGAGTAGTTATCAAAGAAGGAGGGATCTCAGAGCAGGAAAAAGAGAAGGAAGTTTTGAAAGAATCAAAGGGAAAAGGAAAAGAGAAGATGGTTGAAGCTGAAATGCCTCCAAGACAGAAGTCTCAGATTGAAATGGATGAGGCAATAGCAAAGCAGTTGCAAGACCAAATGGAGAAAGAGGAGCAGTTACAAACAGAAAAGGATAGAGAACTGGCAAAGATAATGGCCAAGAAGTTAAATGCAGAATACCAAAAGAATTTGAAAGAAGCAGCTCAGACAGCAGCTCAGGTCAAGAAACTTCAAATTAAGAAGATGCCTATTCAGAAGCAAAAGCAGAAAAGACAACCCTCCAAGACATTTTTGGCCAATCAGGAAAGAAGAAAAATGATAAACTTCCTGAAAGGTGCAATTGGTGTTAAGGGGGAGATGTTTATTCACATGGCATATTCTCAGGTTGAAGAGTTGTATAACAAGGAAATGGCCAAGCTTCAAGGGAATTCAGCACAAAGGGAGGAGGCTGAGAGAAGGATGAAAGAGAGACATGATATCAACATCCAACAACCATTCCCTGAGGAAACCACACCCTCCAAAGAAGAAGCAAAAGAGAAGAAGGAAGAACCTGGAAGTATTGGTATAGAAGCCAAGTCTGGAAAAAGAGTGAAACCAATTGCTTCAAAAAGGCAGTTGAAAAGGCCTAGGGTGGAAGAAACTGAAAAGGAAGCAGAACCTTCAGTCACATCTCCAACAGAGCTAGTACAGAGTCCAGAGCAGGTTACTAAGCAAACAGATGAGAGTATGGATCAGTACATGACAATAGTGGAACCTTTGAAAGTTGTCCCAATCTCTATGCAAGCTCCAGAGATCATCTTCTGGGATATTCTAAGAGACAATGGAAAGAACTTCTTCAGAATCAAGAGAGCTGATGGTTCATTTGAAGCTTATTCAACATGGGGGAAAGTTATCAGAAGCTGCTCCAGAGCTGATATGGAAGAACTATACAAAGTGGGGTTGAAACTTTATGAACCTGTGTTGAAAGGTACTAAAGAGAATCTTCTCAAAGTGACATTGGAATACTTGTGCATGATGTTTGATCCAGAAAGAGTACACCATAGGATTAAAGATCATAAGCATGAGTTCATATTCAAGAAGATTGACAAATGGATATTGTTTGAAAACTGTGGAGTATACATGATTACTATTGACAACTGTTATCATGAATACTACCTGGTGGACAAAATATATGAGCATAGCAAGGAGAAGTTGGAAGGGATGCTTAAAGCTACACTGGTATGTACAAAGGATTCAGAGATGGCCAAAATTGTGGTGAGAAGAACTGTGAATCAAAGCTTGGGCCTAGATCCTAATTTGGGAAATTGAACCAGAGGTGTTGAAAGCATCTTGAAGATTAATTCTGAAGAACTTGACTTCTTTTCCTAAAAGTCAAGTTAGGGGGAGATTGTTGGGAACTGAAGAATTTAACAAGTATGGTTAATGCTGCTGGTTCAGAGTTAATACTGCTAGAAGAATTCAAGGTTAATACTGCTGAGTATTACTACTGCTAGTAATTAATACTGCTAGTCAAAGTTAGTGCTGCTTGAACAAAGTTAGTACTGCTTAGCTAGTTAGTACTGCTAATAGTTAGTACTGCTTGGTAGTTAATGCTGCTAGAAGAAGTTAATGCTGCTGAGCATAGTTAGTGCTGCTTAAGAGATCCAAATGGAAAGAATAACAGCCGGATGGATTGAAGATATACATAGAAGCTTAGAGATATACATGGAAGTTATACTGAAGATTTGTTTATTTATTGTAATTATCTTTTGATTAGTATATGTATAGAATGTACAGAATAGATAGAAATACTTTTGATATTTTTTGATAGAGAGAAAACAACCTCAAGGCATAGATCCTAATTCTAGAGAAGTAGAATTCGTATTGGTGAGCCTGTTCATCAATATTGAGGTTGAGTGTGTAATCTTGTAACTTCAAAGCATTCAATACAAGTTCACAGTTTGTTATTCATATTTTCTGTGTTGATTTACTGTTTCATAAAATATCAAAGTGTTATTCCGCAACTTCTTTGATATTGTTTCTGAGAATTTATTCTTGTTAAGAATTCGATCCTGACAGTATGCTTCGAATATTGGGGGTGTGTAAACATGGCAGACTACAACTTTTATAACTTCAAGAGTGTTGATCCAAACTCTCTCAGTGATTTGATAACGACCCTCTTCTATACTTAGTGAAAATTACGTTTTAATATGTATTAGTGTTTCACCATCAGCAATCAGACTGAGTCTGTTCAGTTATCGCTGATTGTCCTTCTTATAAACATTTCTATATATTAGTGTTTCACTATCAGTGACCAGACTGAGTCTGTTCAGTTATCGCTGATAGTTTCTGAAGTAAACAACTAACGTAATCCCTGAAGACAAGTCTCGCGTCAACATATGTTCATAGCTGAATCAAAGACGAAGCTGCTGAACAAAGAGAAGTCTACTAGTGACCTGATGCGGATATCAGTGAAGCAAAGACAACTCTACATATACGCGAAGGAACATGAGGAAAAGCTTCAGCGATAGCTGAACCTCTTTATCTCTGAAAGAAGAGATACTTAGCGATCAATCGATCACAAAGCTTATGTCTCAAGTTTCCTTTTGTCTATCCTTGCACAAACTAGTAATATGTGTCAGAATGGACATGTCTCTGCCACCATACGTACAACAACTCTGTCAACTACACTGTTCATGGTCCGGCCGAAAGCATGTCTCCCAAAAGTCAGACCTCCAAAGCCAATCTGTGAACTCCACGTGTAAAGTGCCCTGCCATGTATTTAATGCATAGGGTATAAATAGGAAGTTCACCCCTTTATTTGAAGAGTGCTCAATCCTTGAACTCCAAAAGAGAAACCTTTGCTTTCTATATTTCTTAATCCCTCATTCTCTGAAATTCTTGTGCAACCATCTCAGTGTTTCTTAAGTTTGTTTAGATTGAGTCTGTCTTAATCTTATTCCGCAACAAACTTGTAAATTGTATTTGATTCATTAATAAACAATTTATTAAACTTTAATTTCTGTGTTTGTATTCAACACCCCCCCTTCTACAAACTTGTTAAGCACCTTCGGGACCAACAAGTGGTATCAGAGCGGTTTGTTTAATCTAATAAACAAGATCTTGATGTATACTCTTCCTTGCTATTCTAAAATGGCACTAAACACAAACACAAACTACTATGATAATGGTTCACTTTCTAAACCTCCTCGATTTAGCAGATATAACTTTTCTCTATAGAAAAATCGAATGATGCTATTTCTTGAAGGTGCGGATCCTACTATACCTGAATATATAGAAAATGGACCCTATGAACCTATTAGAATTATAGTTGCGGTTCCCGCTACTGTCACCACTGAAGCTGTCCCTGAACGCTATGTAGTTAAGGAAATAAGACAGTGGAGTGATGAAGATAAAAAGAAGGTAGGCATAGATGCAAGAACAAAGACCATTATCTCAATGGCTCTGCCTGATGAAGTTTTCCATTCCATCATGCATCTGAAAACTTCTAAAGAAATGTGGGAAACCATATGTGTTCAATATGAGGGCACCACTGAAATCCAAGAGACTCGAAAGATTAACTTGGTAAGACAGTATGAAAGTTTTATCGCTGGTAAGAATGAATCTCTTTCTGACGTTCATCAGCGGTTTAACTGCCTAATCATTGACCTAAGAACTGTTGGTAGGACCTATTCTAATTCTGAGGTCCTAACAAAATTCTTGGAATGTCTACTTGAAAGCTGGGACAGTTATTCAATACGTCTTAAGCTGTCAAAAGACTTAAATTCTCTCTCTCTAAGCACTTTGTATGAAATATTGCTCAACTATGATCAATCGAATCTTTTGAAGAAGAATCTTTTAAAAGATTCCAAAGAATCCAAAAGCACTCGTGTTGCTTTAGTCTCTTCAGAGATAATTCCATCTCAGAGATCTACTCTCACCATCACTGAGTTAGATTCTGAATCTGAGGATCTATCAGACCCTGATCTTTCAGAGTTTGATGAGTCCTTAGCACTCTTGACAAACTCTTTTAAGAGATTTGCAAGAAAGAGCAACTTCCGAAGAAGTAAACCTCTCTCTCTTACTGAAAAGCCAAAATCAACTCCGGTTGATAAGGCTACGGCCACTTGCTATAACTGCGAAAAGATTGGACATTTTGCTAGTGAGTGCAGGTCGAAAAAGGTCTTCAAACCTTCTACCTCAAGAAGATCCAGTGATGACAAATACCAAAAGCTGAAGAACAAATATCAAAAGCTGAAAATCTATCAGCGAAAAGGTAAAGGTCTCATCGCTGAAGAACACAACTGGGCTGAATCAGAAGAATCAACTTCTGATAAAGAAGAAGTCGCTAATCTTTGCCTCATGGCTGAGATTAAAGAAGAAGTGGAAGAACCATCTGAACCTTCTATGAGCTACATATCATCTTAGGTATCTATCTCTACAAATCCCTCTCTGCCTGAAGCTGAGAGAAGTCGCGCTGTTGATGTGCTGACGATTGACCTTTATAATGCTCTAAACGAAAAAACTCGAGCTGAGAATAAAAATGTTCATTTAAATCAAGAGCTAGAGAAATGTCATGAAAAGATCAGAGAACTAAATCTTTTAGAAGAAAAGTTGAAAGATCAAGTCATTATAAATGAAATCATCAGCATTGAACGCGAACAAACCATCGCTGCTCTAAAAGCAGAAAAGGCTCATGTTGAAAAATGGTGCAAATCATCAACAAAAATCTCTGAGATAATAAATGCTCAAATTCCCGAAAGTGATAGAACTGGTCTTGGTTTTTGGAAACCACAGGATGTAACTAAAGAAGAAAGTTCCTCGCTTAAGTTTGGAACGTTTGTCACTTCTTTCTTTGACACTTCTTATAATCAATTCTATCCCTGTTCTTCTTCAAATCCCATCCCTGAGGAAAAATCCAAAGACAATAAGTCTGCGGATAAAGGAAAGTCCATTCTCCTTCCTCAGAAGGCAACCAGGAAAGCAAAGCTGAAAGTTCCTTCTAAACCTTCAGCTAAGCAATCCTCTAGCTCTGTGATATAAATTTTTGATCTCTGTCCTCCAAACCTAAGGATTGACCTTAAACCCACGAGATCTGAAAAAATGAAAATTCCTCCCAGATCTCAAGAGAAAAGCCTTCTTGGACCTGGACCTCCTCATCTTAAACTTACAAAACCTTCTACTTCTGGTCCTAAAAACATTTTCAAATACAGAAAATGTTATCACTGTGGTTTTACTAACCATATTACAAGTAAATGTCCAAATGCCACCAAAGCTGATAAAATAGCTAGAGTGAAGAAAATTTCCTCTAAAGCTAAGAAGGTCACCAAGGTTGAAAAATCAACCAAGGTGAAAAATACCACTAAGGTTAAGAAATTAACCAAAGTGAAGATTACCACTGAAGCTGAATCTTCATCTGTTGAGAAGACTGCTGAACCTTCCTTATCCACTAACTCTGAAGGACCCATTGAAAAGTGGGTACTAAACAACGCTTAATCTTCCTTATGTGTGCAGGGATCAAAGGGCATCTGGTATCTCGACAGTGGATGTTCTCGACATATGACTGGACAGAAAGACCTGCTCACTGAATACAAGGAAGAGAAAGGTCGCTCTGTGACCTTTGGTGGAAATGGAAAAGGAATTACCCGAGGGTTTGGTGTTCTCAGCAATGGGAAAACTACCTTTCGGAGAGTCGCTTATGTAGATGGACTGAAGCACAATCTTCTGAGCATCAGTCAGCTATGTGACAAAGACTACGAAGTTCGCTTTTCTAAGAAAGCATGTTCAGTGGTAAATGAGAAATGAAAACTTGCTCTCAGTGGCTATCGCAGAGAAAATGTCTATGTAATTGACATGGACTCTACGACCACTGAAAACTTATGTTTTCTTTCTAAAGCCTCTTCTGATGTCAACTGGCTATGGCACAAAAGGCTTTCTCATCTAAACTTCAAAACCCTGAATTCTCTATCATCTAAGGAACTGGTTTCTGGTCTTCCTCAGCACTCATATGCTAAAGAATCTCTCTGCTCAGCATGTGAAAAGGGAAAACAAACAAAAGCTAGTTTCAAGTCGAAACAAGTTTCCTCAGTGACAAGTCCTCTTCAGATCTTGCATATGGATCTATTTGGCCCTGTCAACATCCAATCAATAGCTGGAAAGAAATATACACTTGTCATTGTAGATGAATTCTCTCGCTATACCTGGGTTATCTTTCTTCGCTGCAAGAGTGATACTCCAGAAGAACTAATATCCTTTGTTAAAAAGATGGAAGTGCTGAATAATCTTACTGTTCGTTCAATAAGAAGTGATCACGGAACTGAATTCAAAAACAGTTCCCTGAACAATTTCTTTGAGAACAAGGGAATTTTTCATAACTTCTCTTCAGTAAGAACACCTCAACAAAACGGAGTCGCTGAAAGAAGAAACAGAACGATCATTGAAGATGCTAGATCAATGCTCAGCGATTATCATCTACCTACTCAATTTTGGGCAGAAGCTGTAAACACTGCATGTTTTACTCAAAACAGATCGCTGATAAGAAAGCGATTTGGAAAGACAACTTATGAACTCTTTCATGGAAGAAAGCCTTCTATCAGCTTTCTTCATATCTTTGGTTGTCAGTGCTTTATCTTAAACAACAGAGATCAACTTGGAAAGTTCGACCCAAAAGCTGATGATGGAATATTTCTAGGATATTCCTCCATCTCCAAAGCCTACAGAGTTCTTAACAAGAGAAGACAAACCGTAGAAGAAACAATTCACGTCACTTTTGATGAAACTCGCTCAGTGAACTCTAAACCAATCGCTGACAATGAAGAGTTAAATGCTTGGATGCTTTCTCAATACAGAGAAACAGAACCTTTCTTCTCAAACCATCAGCACTCTGATCCACCAGCCGCTGATGATGATCCAAACATTATACATCCTACCGCTGAATCCACCTCATGGGTTTCAGCAGAACCTCTAAACACACTACTACCATCAAATCTGCCTTCATCTGAAAACCTCTCTAATGAACCTACTCAACAGTTAATTGCTGATGAACCTCAAACGTCCTCATCAGTAAACATTCCAATTGTTGATCCAACCTCTGAGTTAAGCAATCATGCTTCTGCTCAGCGATGGACCAAAGATCACCCAATAGATCAAATTCTTGGTGATCTCAAAGCAGGTATTCAGACACGACGAAGCTCAGGTAATATCTGTCTCTTTGTAAACTCTCTCTCTCTTTAATAGAACAAAAGAAGACTGATGATTCTCTCAGAGATCCAAACTGGGTCAACGCTATGCAAGAAGAGCTGACTGAATTCTCTCGAAACAAAGTTTGGAATCTCGTTCCTAGACCATCTGATAAAACTGTAATAGGCACCAAATGGGTGTTTAGAAACAAGTTAGATGAACATGGAACTGTAACCCGCAACAAGGCTCGACTTGTTGCTCAGGGATACAGACAAGAGGAAGGCATAGACTATGATGAAACCTTTGCCCCTGTGGCCAGGCTCGAAGCAATTCGACTATTCTTAGCTTATGCAGTCTATAAAGACTTCATCGTTTATCAAATGGACATAAAATCAGCGTTCCTAAATGGAAAGCTGAATGAAGAAGTCTATGTAGAACAACCTCCAGGGTTCTATGACCCTAAGCATCCAAATTATGTTTATAAATTGGATAAGGCTCTCTATGGTCTAAAACAAGCCCCTCGTGCTTGGTATGACACTTTCTCATCTTTTCTTATCTCTGAAAATTTTGAACGTGGCAAGATTGATAATACGTTATTTTTCAGAAAGATAAAAGGTCATATAATTCTTGTACAAATATATGTCGATGACATAATATTTGGTTCTACTAACCCATCTCTGTGTACTCGCTTCGCTGAAAGAATGAAGAAAGAATATAAAATGAGTATGATGGGTGAGTTGACATATTTTCTTGGTCTTCAGATTAAACAATCTGACAAAGGTACTTTTATCTACCAAGGTAAATATGTTAAAGATATGCTGAAGAAGTTTGATCTTACACAAACTTCAGCTATGAAGACTCCTATGGCACCACCCCTGACACTTAACAAAGATCCTTCTGGAAAACCTGTTAATGTCACTGCCTATAGAGGAATGATAGGCTCCTTGCTGTATCTTACAGTGAGCCGACCTGACATTATGTATTCTACTTGTTTATGTGCACGCTATCAATCTGAACCCAAGGAATCCCATCTGATCGCTGTAAAGCGAATTTTCAGATATCTGAAAGGAACTCCTAACCTCGATCTTTGGTATCCCAAAGACTCAGGGTTCGATCTAACTGGTTATTTTGATAGTGATTTTGCAGGTTGTAAACTCGATAGAAAGTGTACCACTGGTGGATGTCAACTCCTGGGAGGAAAGGTGGTAAGCTGGACAAGCAAGAAGCAAAATTCGGTGTCCACTTCCACAGCTGAAGCTGAATACGTAGTCGCTGGAAGTTGTTGTTCTCAGATCTTGTGGATGAGAAATCAACTATTAGACTATGACCTTCAGCTGTCAAAGATTCCCATCTATTGTGACAGCACTAGTGCTATCGCTATAGCAATCCAGTGCTACATTCAAAGACGAAACACATTGAGATCAGATATCACTTTATCAGAGATCATGTGATGAATGGTGATATTGAACTTCACTTTATCCCAACTGACTTTCAACTTTCTGATCTATTCACCAAACCTCTTGATGAGACAAGGTTTAACTTTCTCATCAGTGAGCTTGGAATGCTGAACTTCGAAGAATAATTCTTCAGCTTTCATGCATTGTGTCAGAAATCAAAAGTTCCCCTTTTCATCATTCTCTCTAATAAACATTCTGACTCTCAGGTATGTTCTCTCCATCCCCACAACTGAATCTTAACTCAGTTAAGATGTTTTTCAAAATATAAACTTTAATCACTGAACTTTCTTCAAATGATTAAAAGCTTTTTGAAAAATACATTAATCACTGATATTTCTTGTCAGTGATCCTTAAAAAGAAAATCTATCGCTGACTTTTCTTCAGTCATACTTTTAAAACGGAAAAATGAACAGTCTTTCTTCTGTGACGTCATTTGAACCGACAATCCACGACATGCCTTTTCTGACATGTCCGTCCGTTGCCCTTCCATCCAATCAACTTCGTGGGACGTGTCCATGTCATGATGAGCATTTGTTTTCCCGCTTCTTCTCACACTCTCTCTCCTCTCTCTCACGTATAAAAAGAATGTTTTTTCATTCTTATCATTTTTTACGCCTTCTACAAATACTTTCAAAGCAAGAATTTAGTCTCAAGCATTCTAGCACTTTCAAACATTTGCATCATCTTCTTTGAAGATCAACAGGTTATTCTTGATCTTCTTCTTATTCTTTTCTTACATCTTGTTACATAAAACTCCATTTATGAGTTTATAAGATTCTAAAATCATCTTCATTTTTGATTTTATTATTTCAAAACCATTTTACCTTGATTTGCTTTCTTCAAAATCTTTGGTTTTTCTTCTTGTTCTTAAATCTTGTTCTAAGATAAACTATTTTAATCGGCAAATATGTTGATTTTCTACGTTTCTTTCCTCAAATAGAAACTAGCAAATCTTCTTTATTTTTAGACTACAAATTTTTTCTACTCGTTTATCTACTCCTAATTCAGAATGACTCAATCTGCACTTGTCGCCTCAAAGAACGTCAAGTTCGCCATTTCTGACTCTGAGCTCCCAAAGAACAATCATCTTGCTCGCCTCGATTTTGATGGTGTCAAGTGTGCTCATCTGAAGGAAGCCGCAATGTTTCTGAAGCAATCCTGCATTGCTTACGCTATCACTGTGGATCCAACACCCTCTAAAGCTCTTCTCTAGCAATTATGGTTCACCGCTGAAGAAGCATCGATCACTAACAAAAGGGGTGATCTGGTCCCTTCCATCTCCTTCAGCACTGAACTTGGCTCAGGAATGATGACTGCTTTAGGAGTAAGGAAAGTTCTCCGATTTCCTGACAAGCCCAGGAATGGATTCGACGCCCTGCCAACTGACGCGGAACTCATCCAATTCCTGGATGCCATGGAATACGCTTGGGAACCCAAACCAAGGACTACAATTCCCAACAAGAAGTTGACTCTTGTGAAGAAGGCACTGATACCTTCCCAGCTCAACTACATCTTCTCTCACATCATCCAGTGTATGAGTGGGAAGAGTGGGTCACTGGACCAAGCCAGCAAGATTCAGGTCCAGATGGCTTACTCAGTGATCGTTGGGAAAAACTTAGACTACGCAACAGCTATCTTTGACGACTTAAAGTCAAAGATAGAGAAGACCGAGAGGGATCCCAAGGTCGCCTAGGTACGCTTCATCTGCGCATACCTGAAGTTCCTCTACCCTACAACTTACCCCACTAATGCGGATGCATCCTTTCCAAAAGTGGGTCAGCGATCCCTGGAGGTCAAGACGCTCCCCAACGAGGTAAGTATCACTGAACTTCGCTCCCGTCTCTCTCTCCTCACTTCTTCGTCTTCAGCGGCCACGCAGGAGGTTCCTTCTTCTGCTATCCCTGCTGCTACACCTTCCAAACGACCATCAGCTGGTTCCCCTGGTCCTTCGAAGAAGGCCAAGGTAACCAAGGAGAAAAGTTACACTAGTTCAAGACCTAAGGATACTTCTCAACAAACATCCTTAGATGCTTTCGTGGGTCTCTCCTCCACATCCTCAACGATACCCACATCAACCGTGCCAGCGACTATGGTCGCTGTCACAACAACAGTGACACCGCCAATCGTCTCGGTTCCTCCTCCAGAGGTAACCCCTACAGTAACTACCCCTATCCCTACTTCTATCCCCATCTCTCGTCCTTCTATTTCTTTGATCTCTAACCCTCCTTCTATTTCTACTCAACCACAGTTTGAACCTATAGGACCTGAACATCAATCTTTTGAGGAATCGTTACAATTCTACAAAATGTTTGATAATTCAGGTATCCCTATAACCTTAAACACTTCTCCCAACTCACCATATAAGCTTGTTTCTCAACAACTAACTTATATTTCAGGTCCTAGTTTGGCGACAGTTGACACCAATGTCAACAGTTTGAGTGCAAAGGTGGAGGCTCTGACTGCATCTCTCAACAATACCACCAGTGCTATTCAAACAGCTGGTGATGCGCTGAAGACGCTGACAGACAACTGCGCCTCCAAAGATGACGTTTCTCAAATCGCTACTCTCCAAGAAGCGATTGTCAAAGTCAGGGAAGACTCCAAACAAAAATTTGATGACCTGTCTGCAAAGGTTGACGCCTACACTTCTATGCTTCAGCAAATACTCGACCAGCTGAAGGCACCAGCTCTAGTTCCTGCTCTTTCATTTACAAAGAATGATCGCACAACTCTTAACATAGCTGTAGAATTTATTCATCAAGATACGTCAGAGATCCCTGAAATTGAAGTTCAGCTCAAAGGACTGGAGGCTGAAGTCCAAAAGTTGTCCATCGCTGAGACCTCTACTCCTTCCAAAGATCTCTCCCTTTGTGTTAATGACAAAGAGGGGGAGAAGGAATCTGAAGAAAATAAGGAGAAAGAAGTTGAAGCTGAGGAACAACTGAAGGATACTCCCTCTCATGTTGAGGGGGAGGAAGCTACTGAAAAAGCCCCTCCTTCCATCGCTGATTTAGTAGATGATGAAGAAGAGGAAAAAGAGGAAGAAGATGATGAAGCCCTTGATCTTGAAGATCAAGAGGAAGAACCTCATCAAGATGATGATGATGACGATGAAGAAGATCAATCCTTATGGTGTTCTTCAGCCGTCAATTCATCAGCGATAGCTTCGAAAGGAGTTATCAAAGCAGGGGGGAGACAAGAGAAACCTTCAGGAACCCCTTCCCAAAGCAAAGGTGCATCTGCTGAGGGAACCCTGAATATGATTTCACTACCTGAGGAGAATCCTTCTCAGGTATTCCTTACTCTTGTTCCCTTATCTTACTATAAAAATCCTACCCCTGTTTCTTTCTAGCCTTTATCTCTCTTCTTTCCCTAAAATAAACTAATCTTTTTCATTTTCTGACCAGATAGTTCTCTCCCCTTCTTAAGGGTAAAGAGCTCCAAATAATCCCAGCTGCTGAAGCTGATGACCAAATAATCCCAGTCTCTGTTAGGGAGATTGATGAAGAGGATGAAGAAGAAGAAGAGTCCCTGCAACATCATGGAAGGCCCTCTAGACCATCTCACTGGTTAGAGGAAGAAAGAAAGAAAAGAACAGAGATGTTCTCTCATCTGGAGAGTCAACGACTAAAGGTCCCCTCTCAATCATCAGAGCTGAAATTCCTGACTGACGCTGAAATTGAAGAATCCGTCAGGGCTGAGAAGTTGATTGATGACTGTCAAAGAGATGCCCCTCTGGCTCTCAAAATTCAGTCTTCTCAAGTCAAAGACAAGAAGCTGAAACGGAAACCAGTTGAAGTCCAGGCATCTCTGTTGAAATAGATTGAAGAGGAATGCTCCAAAGAAAAAGCAGTCAGCGATAATACAGTCGATTGGTGCAAGCACAAAACTGACTATCGCTCTGACCCAATGAAGATCGTAGTTGTTGCTATCTCTGGGAGAAAGAAGAAGGATAAACTCTCTGTCACCATGGAGATTACCAGAGAGGATGGAAGCTGCAAGGCAATGTTCATTTCAAAGCTGGAAGACTTCGGCTACATGGAGTGGCTTGAGTTCAAAGATGCACTGAAGAAATCAAAGTCAACATACAGAGGCTACGTTGAAAGGGTAAATGATGCTCTCATCAACAAAGTCGCTGCTATACTAAAGGTGCCATCTACTCTTCCTTCAAGATCCATGCAAGTCAAGAGAAATCCTGTCTTCTCCTCTTCTGATAATGTCGCAGTGATCAGAAATGAAACCTCCATCAAATTCTCAAGAGAAGCTCTGTTCAGTCCTCCTCCTGATCTTTCAGTTCTAGATCTATCTCTGCCTCCTGGCGGACCATATGTTGCGGGACAAGTTCTTGAAGAACCTTTTGGAATCTTCTTCAGAGATGACGAGGAACAACTCAGATTTCAAAGGGTCTCTGAAATCCCTATCTGTCCCCTCGCTCTTCTCAAAGATCTCATGTGTGTATGGTGTACTCTCTCTCCTGCTGCTGAGCCAATCATAGCGATTATCTGCAAAGAATCATTAGAGCGAAGGCAAAAAGGAGAAGAAATACCTGAGTATTTGATCAATCCTTCTAAACCCTCTTTAGATAGCTGATAGATTAGTTTTCTTACTTGTAATCTATTAGTTTAACTTACAGTAGTTAGTACATCACTTGTACTTGTAATTTTCATACCGTGTAACTCTTTTCTTGGATTAATGAAAATTTCAGTGAAGTACTTAACTCCATCAGTGCTGTAAAAGATCCCTCAAAATAGTAATTGGGACATGTATGTTATGAGTCCTGATTATTCCATCATTTTGAATCATAAAGTAATTTTCTTCAGTTACTTTGTCATTATCAAATAGGGGAGATTGTTGATCTAAACTCTCTCAGTGATTTGATAACGACCCTCTTCTATACTTAGTGAAAATTACGTTTTAATATGTATTAGTGTTTCACCATCAGCGATCAGACTGAGTCTGTTCAGTTATCGCTGATTGTCCTTCTTATAAACATTTCTATATATTAGTGTTTCACTATCAGTGACCAGACTGAGTCTGTTCAGTTATCACTGATAGTTTCTGAAGTAAACAGCTAACGTAATCCCTGAAGATAAGTCTCGCGTCAACATATGTTCATAGCTGAATCAAAGACGAAGATGTTGAACAAAGAGAAGTCTACTAGTGACCTGATGCGGATATCAGTGAAGCAAAGACAACTCTACATATACGCGAAGGAACATGAGGAAAAGCTTCAGCGATAGCTGAACCTCTTTATCTCTGAAAGAAGAGATACTCAGCGATCAATCGATCACAAAGCTTATGTCTCAAGTTTCCTTTTGTCTATCCTTGCACAAACTAGTACTATGTGTCAGAACGGACATGTCTCTGCCACCATACGTACAACAACTCTGTCAACTACACTGTTCATGGTCCGTCCGAAAGCATGTCTCCCAAAAGTCATACCTCCAAAGCCAATTTGTGAACTCCACGTGTAAAGTGCCCTGCCATGCATTTAATGCATAGGGTATAAATAGGAAGTTCACCCCTTCATCTGAAGGGTGCTCAATCCTTGAACTCCAAAATAGAAACCTTTGCTTTCTATATTTCTTAATCCCTCATTCTCTGAAATTCTTGTGCAACCATCTCAGTGTTTCTTAAGTTTGTTTAGATTGAGTCTGTCTTAATCTTATTCCGCAACAAACTTGCAAATTGTATTTGATTCATCAATAAACAACTTATTAAACTTTAATTTATGTGTTTGTATTCAACCCCCCCCCCTTCTACAAACTTGTTAAGCACCTTCGGGACCACCAAAGAGTCATGATTGTCATGTGTTTATGCAACGATTGCTCCCTATTGTCTTACGAGAGATGATACCGACTCCCATATGGGATGCGATAACGGAGTTGTGCACATTCTTTCGTGCAATCTGCTTAAGTGTGTTACACTTAGAAGACTTGATTCTATTGCAAACAAGTATCGTTCAAACAATTTGTAAGTAGGAAAAAGTCTTCCCTCCCGGATTCTTTGATTTTATGGAATACTTAGTGATCCATTTGACACGAGAATCCATAAATGGTGGGTTAGTCCAATATAGGTGGATGTAAGTTCATTCAAATACTTTTCCTTAAAATTGGTATATCACCTATTTATTTTCTAACACGTATTTCAATCGTTGTTTAGGAAGCTTGGGTCATTGAAGGGGACCGTCAGAAACAAAGCAAGGGTGAGGGGTCTATCGTTGAGTCTTATCTAGTAAATGAACTCTCCACCTATTGCTCCCTGTATTTTGATCCACAGATAGAAACTCGGCATAATCGCGAGTCAAGAACCTTTGCCCAGATATTCCTAGTTTTTAGGAATAGACGATCGATTGAGCATATTCAAGGTTCCTTCTCGTAGATTATTCGATAAAGGGGGGGAGACCATCTTAACTCAAGCCGAGATTCACAAGATCCACATGTATGTTTTGTTGAATTGTGAAGAAGTTCGACCTTTTCAGTGGACCTTTGATGAGTGGATACGGCAAAGAGAACCTCATCTTTATGTAGTTGCACGAGATAAAGCTCGGAATGAAAAGTTTTCTACTAGGTTCAAACAACACGTGAGTATAGAAATATGAAATTTACGTACGTAATGTTACACATATGTAATTTATTTCTCATTTGTGGTTTCATAGGTCATGCTCGGATCACTCGACTTCTCGATCATTTGAAATCCCTAGCACGTGGACCGAGCCGATATGCTTGATCGCATAAGGGATATTTTGTCATTGGTTACAAGTTTCATACGGTAACACATGCTTCTGGGCGTGTCACACATAATAGTGGCGTATGTGTTAGACGATCTTGTTATGATGACTCCGAGTCTGACTATTACTTATTGTTAGACGACATGTTAGAGGTGGAATATTACGGTGTAGGCTATTGCGTTATAGTTTTGTTCAAGTGTACATGGTTTGATAGTCCAAGGGGATTTAGAGTTGACCTTAAACATGGGTTGGTTAATATCAAATACAAGTCCAGACTCAGAGGTGAGGACTATTATGTCCTAGCATCACAAACGAACAAGTGTATTACACACCCTATCCTTCAGGCAGTAAGGATTTAAAGGATTGGTGGGCTGTTGTGAAGACCAAAGTCCGTGGAATATATGAAGTTGCAGAAAGGGCTATCGATGACTTAGATGATGATAACGTGGATGGAGAACCGTTCTTTCAAATCAACGAACGGGTAACTCATAATACAAACAATTGGGTAAATGAGGACCTCGATTTCGTCCCTCTTATCACTGGGGAGGTCAACGTAGTCGCCACAAATGACAAATATAGCGACGAGGAAGATGCATCAGATCACGAAGCTGGCGACGAGGAAGAAGAATTTGAAGACGTGGACGATGATTCAGATAGCGAAAACGAACCTATGTTATCTGATCACTCGTCCGTGACTAGCGTGGCTTTATTATGCGGGAAAAGTCCAATAAAACCCAATGGACTTTAGTGTTTGGAGTGATTAAGTCATTGGGCAATTTTTTGGAACAAATAAGTCCTTGGACATTTCAAAACTTGTTCAATAAATCCTTGGATTTTTGGAAACATGTTAAATACATCCTTATTACCTAAAAATGTAACTTGCAACCTACATAGCATGTAAAACTACAAATAAAAATGTCATCTTCTTTATCCGCCAACAAATAAAAAATGGGGAAATTAACTAAAATAGTCGAGCCCATCAACCAAATTCATTTTTTACCTATTTTTCGAAGCTTCTTATTAACATAGTCAAAGTTTACGCAAAATGTTTTTTTTTCCATGTCATGATATTTTTTTCAAAAAAAAAGCATCCTTAAGCAGAAAATTTTATGTGTAAAAATCCATTTTCCTGCGTAAAGTTTTAGAAAAATTTACAATTTGGATCCGGATAATCAGTTATTTAATTTATTTTATATTCATTTTTTCATTTTTTTACATTTTTATTATATTAACACACATAATCGTATATTAATTAAAATATATCAAAAAATATGTTTTTTTTTTATAAATTACATCATTATAATCGTCTCGTCAATACTTTCAAAATAAGTTCAATATTGAATATTTTTTTTATTTAATCTTATATTATTAAATACCATAAATACGTAAGAATTATTTTAATACTTACATTTTATACCTTTATAATTACAGATAAATCTTATATCAGTAAAAAAACAACCTTAAAGGGTACAAAGTGTAAGTATTAAAAATAAGTCGTACGTATTTTTGATATTTAATAATATAAGATTAAATAAAAAAAATATTCAATATTAAGTTTATTTTAAACGTAATGATGAGACAATTAAAATGATGTAATTTGTAAAGAAACGTAAGTTTTTATGTATTTTAGTTAATATACGATTACGTATGTTAATATAATAAATGAGTAAAATAAAAACTATAAGATATAAAGTAATTTAAATAACAAATTATAAGGATGCAAAGTGTACTTTTTTTCTAAAAAGATGTTTTCTATTTTTTTTCTTTTTATTGCCAAAAACAGTTCTTACTCACGGGAAAAAAAATATTATGCCTAAACTTGAGCTTTTTGAAAGATGTTTTGAATAGTGCCTAAAAATGAATTTGATTGATTGAGTTGACTATTTTAGTTAATTTCCCCATTTTTAATTATAGCGAATAAATTAAGTGACATCTTTTTTGTTTTGTTTTTTCAATTTTTAGTTTTACCTGCTATGTAAGTTGAATGTTACATTTTTAAGTAATTAAGATGTATTTAACAGGTTTCCAAAAATCCAAAGACTTATTTAACATGTTTTGAAATGTCTAAGGATTTTTTTGTTCCAAAAAATTGTCCAATGACTTAATCACTCCAAACACTAAAGTCCATTGGGTTTTTTGGACTTTTCCCTTATTATGCAGACATTATTCACAATAATTACATCATTATATGTTTGTACACTTATATCTTTGTGTCTTATGAGATTGTTAGCTCCAAATCTTATGTTAAAGTGTTGAAAATACCCGTCCTATTTCAGAGGACTTTCAAAGATAGACTTCAGAGGACGAAGACTTCAGAGGACAAACCTGCCTCTGAAGTACTTATCAGAGATTGCAACCTTCAACATAAGACATCAGAGATGGCTTCATCAGAGGCTCTGAAGACAACGTAAGAGCTCTGAAGACATTCTCTCTGAAGATGACGCTGAAGACTCCTGAAGTAACAGAACAGATAACCAATCACTTAGTGATAAGATTTACTTTATAGAGTAGGTTACTGTTCAAGCATGTCTTAAGCTTACCTATTAGGTAAGACACTGTTCAAGCATGCTTCTATTTGTCAGAATAGTACACTGTTTACTTTATGGTCCTATAAATAGGACCATCACTCCTTTGACAAAAGTGTGCTTTTTGATATTTTGTATAAGAAGAATCAACTGAATATATCTCACGAAGATCTTGTTCTTTCTACTTGCTTTATATATGAACTGTGATATTTGAATCTGCTTTTGATATTAAACTATTTTGCTTCCGCTGTTTATACTCTTGTTGTTTATATCATTATTGTTACAAGATTAAATCTGGGATCCAACAATTGGTATCAGAGCCTCCTTTGTTTTCTAAACAAAGAAAGATCATATCTGCATACTCGGATAGATTTAATTCTTACTGATTCAAGCTTTTATAATCTGTGCATGTTTGTGTAAACCCTGGTTTATTAAACTTCATATGCTCCAGATTTAAAAGTAAATCACAGTTACATCATTTAAATAGAAAGATCTTCATAGAAAAGCATCAGTTCTTCAAATCTTCATCTTTTCTTCACATAAATGGCAAACTCAAACATAAGTGCCATTTATACAGCCGGATCATTAACCAAACCTCCTACACTTCTAAGGGATGAATATCCTCAATGGAAGATAAGGATGGTAAATTTCTTAGAAGGCATGGACAGGGATCTGTTAAGATCAGTGAACGATGGACCTCACCAACCAATGGTGTTGGTACCAAGAGTTCCAGCAACAACAGATACTGCTGAAATCCCTGCTTACTATGAAAAGAAAACTTCAAACTTTACGAATTAAGAAACTAACATGATGGATAATGATTCAAAAGCTGTTAGATTACTTATAATGGCCATTCCTAATGATATCTTCCAAGAACTTGATTCTTGCGTGACTGCAAAAGAGATATGGGATCATTTGTTAAATCAACTTGAAGGAGGCCTACAAACTCAAAAGAACAGGAGGAATCTTTGTATCAATGAATATCATGATTTTCATGCATTACCCGAAGAAACCTTACATCAAACATACTCAAGGTTTAACATCCTCATTAACAAATGCAGAAAATTTGGGGTCATGAGAACAAAGGAAAAAAACAATGTTCTCTTTCTTAAAAGTCTAAATGAAGAATGGTCACAACTGTCAATGTCGATACAAGCCAATCAAAATCTTGAATCATGGTCATTGACTGACATTTATGGTACCTTGGTAGCACAGGAAAAAGAAGTTGTTAAACAAAAATCAAAAACCTCTTTAGGTGGTCCACTTGCACTCATGTCAAAACAGAAGGGTGTATCACAAGAATGCAGAAATGCAGAAAAAGACAATTGTTCAAAAAGGGAATCTAAAAGAAAATCAAAAAAGGTTCTGATGTCTGAAGAAGTTGAACACTCAGATTCTGACTCAGATGATGACATCAATGCCTTTGCCAAATCTCTTGCATTAATCACCCATCAATTTAACAAGAAATTTGGCAAGAAAATCTTTGAAGGAAGAAGAGACGATGAAGAAAGACGAGGAAATCCAGAAAGAAGATTTCAGAAAACTGAATATCAACAAGAGCCCAGATCTACTCTGCATACTGATCAAAAGGGCATTCATTTCACCAATCATAATTCTACTCAACAATCAAGATCTCAACAATCATTTCAGCCGAGGTATCCTCAACCTCAGAGGTACTTCAAGCCACAACCACAGGTACAAGCACTGAAGACAGAATCAGACACTGCTCTTCCATCAAACCAAAACGATGGACGATGTTTTAGATATGGAAAGCCAGGCCATTACTCCGCCAACTGCAGAGGTAGACTCATCAAGGATGAAGACTACTACAAAAACAAGTACAAATACAATGTCAAAGAAAGAGTACTTGTAGCAGAGATGGAAGAATGGCTGTCAGACTCAACAAGCGATGGAGAGGAAGAACCCACCAATCTCTGTGGTATGGCATTCACAGATGATCAAAGTGACGGATCATCAGAGGACTACTCTGAAAAGGTAAACTCTCCTTCCACCTCTGAAAGTGATCTTGAATTGGATGTTATTAAACTAACAGATGAATTTCAAATCCTAAAGCAAAAACTTGTTGAGGAAAAAGAAAAAGCAAAACAAATGACAAAAGATCTTAATTTCTACAAAAGGGAAAAAGATCTTCTTGAATCAGAAAAGAGAGATATTTTTGTTGAAAAATCTGATCTTGAAAAAGCTCAGAAACAAAAGGAAAAATCATTTTTAGAAAAATTCAAAGAACTTGAGAAAGTTTTAAAAGTTAAAGAAGAAGAAGTAAAAAAATCTAAGTATGAAAGACTCAATTCTGTTGCCTTAACCAATTTTTTCCAAAAAGAAAGAGAAATCTTACATCAATCTCTGGAAAGGAAAGAACTTCAAATCAAAAGTTATCTTGATGCTCAGGATGTTCATATAAAGATAAACTCTCAAATGGATACTCAAGGGCTTGGATTCAATGAATTGGATCCATTCGCTGGATTGAAGAAAACTTCACTTTCTTCCACTTTATGTAAAGGAAAGGTCCAGAGCTCTGACTGTCCATCTCTGAACAATTTCAAGAGAATAAAAACCTCAGAGAGATCAAAAACTAGGGTTCTGAACTTTAAAAATGTTGCATACTCTGAAGTTCAAAACTTTCCAAATTCTATCTTAAAAATAGAAAAAGAAACTTCAGAGGTATTTTTCACAAAACCTCAGAGCAATGATCCTAAAGAGATTTTCAAGTTCAATGCATTTATCAAAGATGAGTCAGAGACATCTGAACAAAGTACCTCTGAAGCAAGTACTTCTGAAGATGAACCTCAGAGTTCACTTAATCCAGATGCCCCTCTGTATTCACCCTTCTCTGATGAATGCCTCAGAACTACATTTGCGGATGACATCAAGAAAATAAATCAAGAAAACATCATAGCTGATTTAGAGAAGAAAGAAAGCATGAAAAGAATCATTAAAGTCTCCAAACCAAAGAAAATTGAGAAACCATCAGAGGTAGTTATCTCTGGTAAGACTGAACGAGACTTTCTTGACTCTGATTCTGAATCTGATCCAGAGGTAGATGAACAGATTTTCTACAAACCAGAGAAAGTAATTCATAAAAAGATAGATACTGTTGGTTCTGGAATTTTGAACATTCCTATTTCGATTTTAAAAATTAAACCCATAATACCAATATGTCCTGACTTTGCAGAAATGTGTCTGCAAGCAAAAACTTCTCTGGAACTTGAAAAAGAATTACAAGAAAAGGCAAAGAACAAAACTATCACTTCTCAACTCTACACTTATAAACCAATCAAGTTTACTCCTGGACAAAAAGGAAAATGGCAAGAAATTAACCATTCTGATCCTGTTTGTGTAGTGAGCAACAAAGAGAAGAGGATGTTTCTGAACAAGAGAAGGCAAATTGAAAAGAAGGTTGTCTCTCAAGCTAAAAGAAAAGAAGTAGTTAGGAATACTTGTAATATTCCTAGTACTAATTCAAAAAGGAATCATAATGTATCAAATGCATTTAATGAAATGAAATCCTTTGCTTCTACTTCTTCTTGTTCTATAAAGTGCAATTGCATCCAACACTTGATGAAACTAAAAAAGATAATCAGAAGTCTAACAAAATAGGACCCATAATGAAATGGGTACCTAAGAAAATCTAATTTGTCTTGCAGAAACAGTCAATGCCGATCTGGTACTTAGATTCTGGATGTTCAAGGCATATGACTGGAAATAAAAAGTTACTATCCTCTTTCAAAGCTAAATCTGGAGGAGCAGTAACTTTTGGAGACAATATGCAAGGACATATTAAGGGTTATGGTGAGCTTACAAGAGGTAATGTTTCAATATCAAAAGTTGATTATGTTGATGGGTTAAAGCATAACTTGATCAGCATAAGTCAACTTTGTGACCATGGTTTTGATGTGAAATTTCAAAAAAAAACATTGTTCACTACTTCAGTCAAAAACAGGTCAAGAAATGCTCAGAGCTGACAGAAAGGGAAATTTATACAGAATGAATTTTTCCAAACACATAAAAACTGACTCAGAGAAACTCTGTCTAGTATCTTTGAACACTGAAGATGTTTGGCTCTGGCATAAAAAGTTCTCACATCTGAACTTTTCTTCACTTGATAAATTGGTCAAACTAAATCTGGTTAAGGGATTGCCATCTCTGAAGTTTAACAAATATCATCTTTGTTCTGCTTGTGAAATGGGAAAAATGAAAAGATCTTCCCACAAGACCAAAAGTGATAATAATTGTCCAAAACCTCTGCATATGCTTCATGTGGACCTCTGTGGTCCTATCTCTGTACAGAGCTTGTCAGGTAAAAAGTATATCCTCGTTTTGATTGACGAATACTGTCAGGATCGATTTCTTAACAAGAATAAAGTCTCAGAAACAATATCAAAGAAGTTGCGGAATAACACTTTGATATTCAATGTAATAGTAAACAAAACAGTATATGATCAACAACTTGTAAACTTGTATTGAATGCTTGAAGTTACAAGATTAAACACACAAACTCAATATTGATGAACAGGCTCACCAATACGAATTCTACTTCTCTAGAATTAGGATCTATGCCTTGAGGTTGATTTTCTCTTAAATTTAGAATGAATGATTAACTCTCTATAAACTATTCTATACAATCTATATATAAACTGAACAAAAGATAATTACAATAAATAAAAAATCTTCAGTATATCTTCCATCATTGTCTCTATAATCTTCCTTGAATATCTTCAGTTTATCCAGCTGTCATCCTTTTCTTACGGATCTCCATCTCATAAGCAGTACTAATCATAAGCAGCATTAATATTCTGAGCAGTAGTAAGTTCAGCAGCACTAACCATACTCAGCAGTATTAATCTCTTAGCAGTAGTAACTCCAGCAGTATTAATAATGAAGAGCAGCATTAACTTTGTTCTAGTAGCATTAACTTCTACTAGCAGCATTAACCACAGAAGTAGTAACCATGATGAACTAGCAGCATTAACCATACTTGGTAAATTCTTCAGTTCCCAACAATCTCCCCTTAACTTGACTTTTAGGAAGAGAAGTCAAGTTCTTCAGATCTGATCTTCAAGATGCTTTCAACACCTCAGATTCAATTTCCCAAATTTGGATCTAGGCCCAAACTTTGATTTACAGTTCTTCTTACCATAATCTTGGCCATTTCTGAATCCTTTGTGCATACTAGCTTGGCATTTAGCATTCCTACTAACTTCTCCTTGCTATGCTCATAGATTTTGTCCACCAGGTAGTATTCATGATAACAATTGTCAATAGTAATCATGTATACTCCACAGTTTTCAAACAATATCCATTTATCAATCTTCTTGAACACAAACTCATGATTATGATCTTTAATCCTATAAGCCACTCTCTCTGGATCAAACATCATTCACAAGTATTCCATTGCTATCTTGAGAAGATTCTCTTCAGTACCTTTCAACACAGGCTCATAGAGTTTTATCCCCACTTTGTATAATTCTTCTATATCAGCTCTTGAACAGCTTCTGATAACTCTCCCCCATGTTGAATATGCTTCAAATGAACCATCAGCTCTCTTGATTCTGAAGAAATCCTTTCCATTATCTCTTAGAATGTCCCAAAAGGTAATCTCAGGAGCTTTCATGGAGATTAGAACAGCCTTCATAGGTTCTACTATTGTCATGTACAGATCCATACTCTTATCAGTTTGCTTATTAGACTGCTCTGGACTTTGCACTGATTCTGCTTCAGTTTCTGCTGCAGTTTCAACCTTTTCTTCCACTCTTGCTCTTTTAGACTGCCTCTTGGAAGCAATTGACTTCACCCTCTTTCCAGATTTGGCTTTTTCACCAACACCCTCATGTTCTTCCTTCATCTCTTCTGCTTTGTCTTTTGAGGGTGTGGTCTCCTCAGGAAATGGTCTTTGAATGTTCAGGTCATGCCTTTCCTTCATTCTTCTCTCAGCCTCTTCCCTTTGGGCTGAATCTCCTTGAAGCTTGGCCATCTCTTTCTGATACAATTCCTCAACCTGAGTGTATGCCATGTTGGTGAACATCTCCCCCTTGACTCCAATTGCACCTTTCAGGAAATTTATCATTTTTCTTCTTTCCTGATTGGCCAAAAAGGTCTTGGAGGGTTGTCTCTTCTGCTTTTTGAGTGGCATTCTTTTGACTTGTACTTTCTTGGCCTGAGCTGCTGTTTTCATGCTCTTCTGATACTCTTCATTTAGTTTTCTGGCCATATTCAGTGCAAGCTCTCTATCCTTCTCAGATTGTAGCAGTTCCTCTTTTTCCATCTCAGCTTGAAGTTGTTTTGCTACTTCTTCATCTAACTCCACCTGGTTCTTCTTCTTTGAGGGTTGTTCAGATTCAACCATCTTAGCTTTACCCTTTGTATCCTTCAAACCTGCCTCACTTCTTTCTTTTGTATTCTTTTCAAGGCCTCCTTCATTGATGACCACTCCCTTGACCTTTTGAGTAGCCTTAGGAGTGTCATTCTTTGCTTTTACCAAAGTTTCTGCTATTTCCAATTCTTCAACAGATAGCCCTGTTACTGCTGCTACCTGTTCTGTTACTGCTGCTGCTTGAACCTTATCTGTTTCTACTGCTTGTGCTTTTGTTTCTGCAGCTTTCTCCCCCTTAACATCAAATCCCATCTCATAAATACTTTCCTTTTCTGCTTCAGCCTCTGAATTCTCCCCCTTGTTGAAAGCATCATTAGTATTTTTCCTCTTCTTCAAAACAAATTGCCTTCTCCTCTTCTTTTGCACCAATCTTGTTACCATTTTCTTCAATTTGGTAATCTGTACTTGTTGAGACAGAATCACCATTTTCATCTCTTCTATGTCTTTTCCTTGTTTGATGACATCCATATTAATGTTGCCCATTGTTTCCATCAATTCATTGTAGTCATATCTGTCCTCACCTTCTCCAGGAGTGTTACCCCCTTTTGAAGGATCATGGGATCTTTTAGTAGTGGAAGCCTTCTGCCTAGCAGAAGCACTATCCACGCCCTTGGTTTCTTGGCACCGGGGACCTTTGAATGATTGCTCATTCAAAGTTGCCATGGGGAAGGTCTTAGAGATGTTACCACTATCCTTCTCTGTGCTAGCAGAAGTAGTGGCAGCCTTCTCACCCATATGCTCTTCCATCTCCTTAGAGAGCACCTCCTGAGGGTTGGGAGACACCCTGTTGTTTTCCTTTTGGATATTCTCTAAAGGAGAATTCTCCCTTAGAGGGCTTAAAGGCTGAGTGGGTGAAGGTACAAGAAGGGAAGGAGCCTTCTTTACCTGTTTTCTTTGATAAGTTTGGGTGATTGGTGAAGATGGTTTATCAAGAAGAGACTGGGGAATTGATTTAGAGTGGGAAGGTTGGGATTGGCTAGCAGTGGGATGGTCTAATAGGGGCCTTGACCCTGCTGCCATACCTTCATCAGTGTGGGACACCACCATCATTGTAGAGAACAATGGGGTGTCAACTCCTTCCGAGTCCCCAGCAGATCTTCTCATATTTGAGAAAACCTTGCCTTTAGGGGGTTTAGGTACATATATCCCATCAAAATGAGGCATATCCGTCAATTCGTGGGTGATAACTTCTTGGACAAACCTGGGGTACATATAAAAACTCTTTTTACTTCCCAGATTTGAGACAAGATCATTAAAAATCATTTGAGAAAAATTATACTTTCTGGCAGTGGCTAAGCATACCAAAGCATAAGCAATGGTGCTACTGAACTCACTCCATCCAGTAGTCTTTTTAGAGATGCAGTGCATAAGGGTATGAACAAAGAAACGCCATTGAGGTGAAAATTTTGCTTTTGAGAACTTGAACACACCCAATGGGCCTCCATACCCCATTCTTGTAAGAGTAGAAAACAGTTCATCATTAGAGATAGAAGTTATACCAGAGGCATCGTCTAGACGTAGACTGATGCGAATTACCTCTTCAGTAACTGTCAATGGCTTGCCACACACCTTTGTCTTGATCATTTGCACACCATTTTCTGTAACAATGGTGGCATGTGCCCAGAATTGGCTTTGATGCTCGATAAAGATTGATGGCGAGACAGTGAGAGCATAGGCAATGTGGGTTGTCTTGAGGAAATCCACAATCTGGTGGAAACCAGCGGCCTGTTTGGGCTTCTGTAGCATCGCGATTTCATTGTGCTCGTCGATGAATGCCATTGATGCCATTGATCTTTGAAAATTCTTGCCTGAAAACTTGATACTTGAGAGAGAGAGGGTTTAGAGCGCAAGAGAATAGTATGCAAAGAGTCGTTACGAACTTTTTAGGCGGGCAAATAGTATTTATAGTATTCGGGACATAAGCAGTATTAACCTAGAGCAGTATTAACTAACAAGCAGTATTAACTAACAAGCAGTATTAACGGCGAGCAGTATTAACTAACAAGCAGTATTAACGGCGAGCAGTATTAACGGCGAGCAGTATTAACGGCGAGCAGTATTAACTACTAGCAGTATTAACAGAGAGCAGTATTAACCACTAGCAGTATTAACTAAGAGCAGTATTAACCACTAGCAGTATTAACTGAGAGCAGTATTAACTACTAGCAGTATTAACTAACTAGCAGTATTAACTGAGAGCAGTATTAACCACTAGCAGTATTAACTGAGAGCAATATTAACCACTAGCAGTATTAACTGTGCACTGGCAGTATTAAAACTGTACTGGCAGTATTAACCATACTTACTCTTTTAATCTTGTGATACACTGAGTACTACAATACATATCCTGAAAACGAAGATTAGGACCACCAAGAAATAACAATATACAGGTATTTAACCACTTTTTGAGAAGGGACTTATTCAGAGTTGATCATTCCCACACTTGTTACCAAGAAAGTGAATCTACCCACATCAAAAGCTTTAGTGAATAGATCAGCAAACTGGTTATCAGTGTGAACTTTTACAACTTGAATAAGTTTCTTTTCATTACAGTCTCTTATGAAGTGATACCTGATCTCAATGTGCTTTGTCTTTGAGTGCTTGACAGGATTATTCACAATGCTAATAGCACTGCTATTATCAATAAAAATTGGAGTGTGTAGAAAGGTTACCCCATAATCCAGCATTTGATTCTGAATCCATAAGATTTGAGAACAGCAACTTGCAGCTGCTATGTACTCTGCCTCTGTTGTAGATGTGGATACTGTGGTTTGTTTCTTGCACTGCCATGAAACTAGTCTTGCACCCAAAAACTGACATCCTCCAGAAGTAGATTTTCTGTCCAAGTTTGCTCCACCTAGATCACTATCTGAGTATGCAAGCAGGTCAAAGGATGAGTCATGAGGATACCAAAGTCCCAATCTGGATTGCCCTTTGAGATATCTGAATATCCTTTTAACAGCTTGATAGTGAGATTGCTTTGGCCTAACTTGGAATCTTGCACATACACAGACTGGAAACATTATATCTGGCCTAGAGGTTGTAAGATACATAAGAGAGACAATCATGGATCTATAATGATGAACATCCATATCCTCCCCCTCAAGATCTGCTGTTATCTGCTTGTGTGTCTCCATAGGTGTGCTGGCAGGTTTTGAATCTGAGAAACCAAACTTGGTTAGAATGTCCTGCACATACTTGGACTGACAGATGAAGATTCCATCTGACTTCTGTTGAACTTGGAGTCCAAGGAAGAAAGTAAGTTCCCCCATGGAACTCATCTTGAACCTTTGATGCATTAGTTCCTCAAACTCCTTGCACATGTTGTCTCTTTTTGATCCAAAGATAATATCATCAACATAGATTTGGACCAGCAAGATATCCTTCTTCTTTCTCTTAATGAATAGAGTCTTATCAATGACTCCTCTTTCAAAGCCATTTTCCAAGAGATAGGATGACAGAGTGTCATACCATGCTCTTGGAGCTTGATGTAGTCCATAAAGTGCTTTCTTCAATTTGTATACCCTGTCTGGATAGCTTGGGTTTTCAAACCTTGGTGGTTGACAGACATATACTTCTTCTTCAATTGAGCCATAAAGAAATGCACTTTTGACATCCATTTGATAGACTTTGAATTTCATATAAGAAGCATAAGCTAGGAATAATCTAATTGCTTCTATCCTAGCCACAGGTGCAAATACTTCTTCATAGTCTATTCCTTCTTCTTGTGTATATCCTTGAGCCACTAACCTTGCTTTGTTTCTTATGACTATTCCTCTTTCATCTCTCTTATTCCTGAAGACCCATTTTGTTCCTATTGCTCTTTGCCCTTTAGGAAGGTCTACCAGATCCCAAACATCTTGCAGCTTGAACTGCAGTAGCTCTTCTTGCATGGCTTCTATCCAACTGGATTCTTTCATAGCATCATGTGCCTTTTTAGGCTCAAGCTGGGATAAAAAGCAAGAAAGCACTGTATGTTGTTGATCTTGCATTTCTTGAAGCCTACTTTGATTTCTAGTCATCATAGGAGAAGATATATCCCCTATTACCAGCTGTGGAGGATGAGTCTTTTGAATTCTGCTGTGATGACTAGGTTCTTCATTAAGTTCCACCTTTAGGTTAGAGTCATTCAACTCAACTGAAGTGTTTTCAGTAGCTACTTCTGGTTCTTTATTTTCTTGAGTCTCCTCATCTCTACTTTCTTCTTCACTTTGACTTGGTTTAGTAGATGGTTCCTTTTCACAGTCTTCAACAGGATCCACTGTGGGTATGGGAAAGATCACAGATTGAGATATACTTTCTTGAACTTGTGTAGTCCCTGATCCTCCACTCCCTGATCCTCCACTCCCTGAACCTGCATAATCATCACTACTGAAACCAAAAGAGTTAGTTAGTGAGTCAATGTCAAATAGCCACTGAGGACTAGACCCAGTTGGATTTGGTGTGTTCTCATTTCATTTGACATTGTCACTTTCTTCAATTATTCTAGAAGAAGAGTTAAAGACTCTGTAAGCCTTACTCTGAGATGAGTAACCAACAAGAAATCCATCATCTGCTTTGCTATCAAACTTACCTAAGTGAGATTTGGTATTGAGAATTGTACAAGGACGCCCAAAAGGTTTGAAAAAACCAATGAAAGGTTTTCTTATATTTAAAAGCTCATAAGGGGTCTTGTTCCTTGGCTTGACCACTAGAACTCTGTTTTGGACATAACAAGCAGTATTAACTGCTTCAGCCCAGAAGGTAATTGGCAGTTTTGAATCAGCCAACAGAGATCTAGCAGCCTCTATTAGTGTCCTATTTCTCCTCTCAGCAACTCCATTCTGTTGAGGAGTCCTAGGAGCACTATATTGTCTCTCAATGCCTTTCTCTTCACAGAAGGTGTTTAGATCAAAATTTTTAAACTCGGTCCCATTATCTGATCTAATGACTTTTACTTTTTGATTAGTTTGGTTTTCAATTCTTTGGATAAAGGATTTCATCAGTCCACTTGTCTCATCCTTAGTCCTTAGAAAATATACCCAGGTGAATCTAGAGTAATCATCAACAATAACCAAGCAGTAAGATTTCTTGCCTATACTCATAACATTTGTAGGACCAAACAGATCCATATGCAATAACTGGAGACAAGAAGAAATAGTGTTTAACTCTTTGGTCTTATGAGAAGTTTTGTGTTGTTTGCCTTTAAGGCATGTAACACAATGATCATCACATGAAAATACTTTTGAAGGTAAACCTCTTACAAGGTTGTTTTTAACAAGTTTGTTCATAGTCTTAAAGTTCATGTGACACATCCTTCTGTGCCAAAGAGAGGATTCATCCACAGAAGCTTTTGAAACAAGACAGTTCAGGGATGAATCACTATCAACATTGTCCATATCAAGACAATAAACATTGTCCTTTCTTGGAGTTCTAAGTAGTATCATGCTTTCATCAACTACCTTGAACCCTGGAGCAAGGATCATACACTCAGTATTTGTAAATAATATGCTATGTTGTTTGTCACAAACCTGTGATACACTTAACAGGTTGTATTTCAATTGATCAACATAGTAGACATCCTCAAATGTCATCTTACCTTTGGTAACATTACCTTTTCCACTTATTTTACCACCAGTAAGATTATCTCCAAATGCAACATGTCCTCCATTGATATGCTTGAAATCCTGAAGGCATGACATGTTACCTGTCATGTGCCTAGAGCAACCACTATCAACATGCCATATGCTCTTTCCTATGAGCTGTTGGTTGCCCTGTACATAATATAAATCAGTTAGTATGAATTAGGAACCCAAGCCAAAGTGGTCTTGGGTACCCCTTTCTCATCAAAATACTTGCATTCTTTCTTGACAAGATTTTTAAACTTTGACTTCTCATTTTTGGAGTACTTTGTCACAATGATAGGCTTGGAAACACATTTGCCAGAAGCAGTACTGGTTTTAGAAGTACTAACAGCATGAGCAGTACTTGCATGCTTAGCAGTAGTAACTGTGTTAGCAGCATTAATATTTTCAGCAGTACTAACACTGTTAGTGCTTCTAGGCACCCATATTAAAACACTTTCTTTTAATACCTTATTTTTCATAGGGCCTTTGGTTTCAACAGATTTCTTTGGTTTCCTATAACCAACAGGTTTTTGCACAAATCTTTGAAAGTTCATCTGTTGGTTAATAGGGTTGAAGAAACAATACTTAGCCAAATGATTCAGCTTGCCACATATGAAACAAGGTTTTGGTCTATTGATTTTATTCAGATCAACTCCTTGTTTCTGAGCCCATTGATTATTCCAGTTTCTCTGATTTCCCCTTGGTTTATCATGTTTTTGGGGCTCAGATTTACTGCATGCACACTGCTTGCAAGGGATAGGGTTCACAACAGTGGTATGCTTATAGTGAACCTTCTTGTTCTTTCCCTCAGTCTTCTCTATCTCATTGGACTTGATCCAATGCTTTCCACATCCCTCATTGGTGATTATGTGGTTTTCTATAGGAATCTCACCACTTACAGTGTTGTCTTTATCTTTGACAACTTCTTTCTCAGTTTTATCCTTAACAACTACTTCATCTAAGGGATCTATCTCAGTGGCTCCCTTAGGTAGGTCCTTCCTATCCTTTGTTTCTAACAAATCTGAGCTAGGAGGGATGTAGTTGTTGTTATAGGGTGGTGGTGTAGTATTGTATCCTATTCCTCTTCTCAGTTTATCATGAATCTGAGTTTGTAGCAAAGAATCCATTGCTTTGGAAGCATTGGAAAACTCTTCTACATCTAGTTTGACTTTAGCTAGCTCTCCTCTTAGCTTTTCACTCTCTTCTTTGGATCTGGTCAGTTGAAGTTCTAAGTCATTCTTCTCCCACTTCCAGTAGTTTGTGTCATAAGAGTGTTGAAGCTCATTAGCTTGAAAACCCTTAATCTGCTCTTCAAATCTCTCAACAATCCTCACATAATCTTTTATGTCCTTTTCCAATCTCTTAAGGTCATCACTCATGTTCTGATTGTGATCCCTATACCTTTTAACAGTGTTAATGCAATTTAGAGAACAAAGATTGGAAGTTACCTCTGTTGGGAGATCTGACACCTCTGCCATTAGAGCTTGGTTTTGGATGGCCTCCTCAGCTTGATCACTCCAATCAAACCCCATGCCTTGTTGAGAGACAAGGGCTTGTGCAGAGTTTCTGTTATTATTGAAACTTCCAGATTGAGCTTGTTGGTGGTTATTGTGTTGAGGCATTCCACTTCTGCATTCTCTAGCAAAGTGTCCCTTCTGATGGCATTTATAGCATTCCACCTTAGACTTGTCAAAACCTGCTCCATCTTCTCTTCTTTGTGAGAAGTTGTTCCTTCCAGTTCTTTTGATGAACTTCTTAACTCTCATAGAGAGCATGGCCATCTGCCATTTAATGTCCATTTCTTCAAGATCATCTGGATGGAGTTGTTCCAAGTCATCATTAATGAGAGAAGAGTTTCCATGACTTGCTAGAAAGGCCTCAAATACAGTTTCAGTGCCTTTCTCTTGGTTTGCTCCATTGGCAGCACTAACTGATTCAGGATTGGAAGTAGAATCAGTTGATGCTGAAAGGAGTGCAGCATTGTGAATATATCCAGAAGGCCTCTTTTTAGCCTCTACCTCAGATTCAAAAACTCTTAGATCATTATAGAGATCATCAAGTTCCTTTTCTTCCAGTTGATCATTCTGTCTGAAAGACACAGTATACATGGTCCATTCATCACTCAGGGACCTTAGAAACTTTCTGTTCAGATCATCTTGATCAATTTGTACTCCCACTGTAGCAAGTTCACCAATAAGCTTGTTGAACCTGTCAAAAGTTTGAGTCATAGACTCATTCTTGGTTGACATAAAGTTCTCATATTGTTGCTTCAGAATAGCTTTCTGATTTCTCTTGGTACTTTTGGTACCTGAGAATCTCTTCTCTAGAGCATTCCAGAGCATCTCTGCATCAGTGCAGTTGCAGAACTGGTGTTGATATTCATTGGGGATAGCCAAGAGCAAGGTGCTCAAGGCTTTCATCTCTGTCTGTCTAATCTTTCTGTCACCATCAGTTTTTGGTGGAGTTCTCTTTCCATCTGCACCAATCTTTCCTTCTTCAGAAGGACCATTCTCTATGATGTCCCACATAGAATAGTCAGTGAGGAGTATGTACTGCTTGATTCTGATCTTCCACATATCGAATTCATTGGGTCTGAGCATTGGAACCTTTGAGACCAGAGTACTGTTTGATTCTGCAAGGTTTTCCATGATGAATGAATAGATGTTTCTGAGAGACCAAGCTCTGATACCACTTGTCAGGATCGATTTCTTAACAAGAATAAAGTCTCAGAAACAATATCAAAGTAGTTGCGGAATAACACTTTGATATTCAATGTAACAGTAAACAAAATAGTATATGATCAACAACTTGTAAACTTGTATTGAATGCTTAAAGTTACAAGATTAAACACACAACCTCAATATTGATGAACAGGCTCACCAATACGAATTCTACTTCTCTAGAATTAGGATATATGCCTTGAGGTTGATTTTCTCTTAAATTTAGAATGAATGATTAACTCTCTATAAACTATTCTATACAATCTATATATAAACTGAACAAAATATAATTACAATAAATAAAAAATCTTCAGTATATCTTCCATCATTATCTCTATAATCTTCCTTGAATATCTTCAGTTTATCCAGTTGTCATCCTTTTCATACGGATCTCCATCTCATAAGCAGTACTAATCATAAGCAGCATTAATATTCTGAGCAGTAGTAAGTTCAGCAGCACTAACCATACTCAGCAGTATTAATCTCTTAGCAGTAGTAACTCCAGCAGTATTAATAATGAAGAGCAGCATTAACTTTGTTCCAGCAGCATTAACTTCTACTAGCAGCATTAACCACAGAAGTAGTAACCATGATGAACTAGCAGCATTAACCATACTTGGTAAATTCTTCAGTTCCCAACAAATACTCTAGATATACTTGGATAGAATTCATCAGAGCCAAGTCTGATGTCCCTGAAATTTTAATAAGATTGTTAAAAAGATTGCAGGTTCTGTTTGATACCAAAGTTCAGAAACTGAGAAGTGATAATGGAACAGAGTTCAGAAATGCAAAAATCAACTCATATCTTTCAGAGGAAGGCATAACTCTGAACTTCTCTGCAGCTAGAACACCTCAACAAAATGGTGTTGTTGAGAGGAAAAACAGAACACTGGTTGAAGCTGCAAGAACTATGCTTGCAGGATCAGAACTTCCCACAAACTTTTGGGCAGAGACAGTGGCAACAGCCTGTTTCACACAAAACAGAGCTACAATTGTCAAAAGATTCAAGAAAACATCTTATGAACTCATTAACAACAGGAAACCTAATGTTAAATATTTCCATGTTTTTGGATGCAGATGCTATATTCTAAATGATAGAGAGTCTCTTGGAAAGTTTGACAAGAAAGCAGATGAAGGCAAATTCATTGGCTATTCTTTAGTCTCAAAAGCTTTCAGAGTGTTCAATCAAAGAACCAGAACAATCCAAGAGAGTATCAATGTGTCTTTTGATGATAAAAAAAGTCTGGCCAGCAAAGATATCAATCAAGTTGCCAAAAATATCTCTGAATCATCAAAAATAAGAGAATCCGAACTCAACAAAATTTTCGAAGATTTCTTTGATGATGAAAATACAGAGTTTCTTTTCCGAGATATTCATAGAGCAACTTCAGAGGAACCGTAAACGTCAGGTACAAATCTCTCTGGTCCCTTTGAAGTTACAACTTCTGTTTCCTTGAATGCAGGTCCAAGAAATGAATCAACTTCAGAGCCTCTGGAATCAACATCAGAGCCTCTGGAATCAACATCAGAGCCTCTGCTCAGCACAACAGAGATGTCTCCAACTGTCATCTCTGAAGCTCAAACTCCACCTCATGTACATGCTCCGCTCACAAGATGGACAAAGGATCATCCCCATGATCAGATCATTGGATCACCTTCAGAGGGTGTCAAAACCAGATCAGCCACAATCAATGAATGCTTTTTTGTAAATTTTTTAAGCATCATTGAACCAAAGAAGGTAAATGAAGCTCTTGAAGATCCTCATTGGATCTCTGCAATGCAGAATGAGCTTCAAGAGTTTGAAAGAAATAAAGTCTGGACTTTAGTTCCCCTTCCTAAAGGAAAATTTGCAATTGGAACTAAGTGGGTCTTCAGAAATAAAACGGATAAAGATGGCATTATAATCAGAAACAAAGCTAGGTTGGTTGCTAAGGGATATTGCCAAGAAGAGGGCATTGATTATGATGAAACCTTTGCACCTGTGGCTAGGTTAGAAGCAATAAGATTCTTCTTAGCCTATGCTGCACATAAAGGGTTCAAAGTGTATCATATGGATGTTAAATCTGCCTTTCTGAATGGTAAATTAAATGAAGAAGTTTATGTCCAGCAACCACCTGGTTTTGAGAATACAGAGTTTCCAAGCCATGTTTATTATCTTGATAAAGCTCTATACGGACTTAAACAAGCTCCAAGAGCATGGTATGCTACTCTATCCACATTTATGATAAATAATGGTTTTGAAAAAGGTACAATAGATACAACCTTGTTCATAAAAAGGTACAAAAATGAGATGCTCTTAGTACAGATATATGTTGATGACATTATATTTGGCTCTACAAATCAAAAGTATTGTGATAAGTTTTCAGAGTTGATGAAGAGTAAATTTGAGATGAGTCTTATGGGAGAATTAACATTCTTTCTAGGCTTACAAGTAAAGCAAACATCAGAGGGTACTTTTATAACTCAATCTAAGTATGTCTCTGACATTTTGAAAAAATACAGACTCAATGATTCAACCTCTATGAAAACCCCTATTGCCACAGGAGTCAAGCTTGACTCTGATCTTACGGGAAAATCTGTAGATGTCAAAACCTACAGAGGCATGATAGGTTCACTATTATACTTAACTGCAAGTAGGCCTGACATAATGTTTGCAACATGTCTTTGTGCTAGATATCAAGCAAATCCAAAAGAATCTCATTTATCTGCTGTCAAACGAATTTTCAGATACCTAAGAGGGTCACCATCATTAGGCCTCTGGTATCCAAAACTTTCTAGTTTTGATTTAACAGCTTACACTGACGCAGATCATGCAGGATGCAAGCTTGACCAAAAAAGTACCTATGGGTGCTGTCAGTTATTGGGAAATAAGCTGGTAAGTTGGACATCCAAGAAGCAAAACTGTGTTTCAACTTCCACAGCAGAGGCAGAATATGTTGTTGCTGCTAGTTGTTGCTCTCAAGTCATATGGATGCAAACTCAGCTCCGAGACTATGGCTTACAATACGATAGAATTCCAATTCTTTGTGATTCAAAAAGTGCCATAGCCATCTCTGCCAATCCAGTACAGCACTCCAAAACCAAGCACATCGATGTAAGGTACCACTTTCTGAAAGATCATGTTGAAAAGGGAACAATAGAGATGTATTTTGTACCAACTGAACTTCAACTTGCTGATATTTTCACAAAAGCTTTAGATGAACGAAGGTTCAATTTCTTAATTAGCAAGTTGGGTATGTTGAACATGTCTGCCTAACACAGGAAAACATCAGAGTCTCTGATCCATTCATCAGAGCCTCTGGACTTTTTCACAAATGGTAAAAATCATTCTTTTGTATCTCCAAGCATGTGTCAAGGGGGAGAAGATAAAGACTTCATTCTTTGGTCAAGGGGGAGACAAAGAACCTTTCATCTTTCAAGGGGGAGAAAGTGAGCTTCTCTGATATTTATATCAGAGTCTCTGATCTTGTCTCTGATATTTATATCAGAGCCTCTGATCTTTTCTCTGATAATTATATCAGAGCCTCTGATCTTTGCTTTGATATTTATATCAGAGCCTCTGATCTTGTCTTTGATATTTATATTAGAGTCTCTGATCTTGTCTCTGATATTTATATTAGAGCTTCTGATCTTTTCTCATTAAACGAATATTCCAGGAAATTCTTTTAATAATAAATCTTTTGGATAACCATTCGTTTCTTTTCAAAAAAAAAACCAACTAGCGGTTTTCTGACACCAAGCGGCTCTCCCCTACACACCTCAACGTGTCACCTATTAATTAGGGGATGATGGAACGTCCTTTCTGACATTGGAACTCTCAATAGCCATTTCCATAACCTCTCCCTCTACCTTTCTTTTTATGTCCATAAAAACCCCTTTTCTCTTCTCATTATTCTTTACGCTCTCAGAATCCCATATTCCAAATCTCTCTTTCTAAGCTCTCATCTTTCTCAAAAACCTGCAACAATGGCGGCTCATTCCCAAACCTCAGATAACTCAAGCAAACTTGTTCCAAGCTTGAATATGGCACAGTTCGATGTTCCAATAAAAGGTAACAACTATTTTCTGGACGTTACCCCAACCAAATACGATGAGCAGTTTCGCCCAATCCTCGACTTTTTGACCAACTGCGAACTCAACGATGTCCTCACCAAACATGCCTCAGATATTCCTCTACGCTTTGTCCAACAATGGTGGTATTCAAGTGAATACGATGATGAAAAGGAAGGACTGGTTGGGTACATTGACCTAGGTGAACAAAGCATGAACATAAGAATCACCCCACAAACCCTAACTCGCCGATTTAACCTGCTCACAAAAACTAATCTCCAAATAGAAACCTTTGAGAAACCACCAACTCAAGAAGTTCTTCTTCAGTTCCTCCACCACTTAGGCTACAACAGGGAAATCACACGCCTAAGTCAATTCAGACGTCAGTACCTGCCTCCCAAGTGGAACTTTATGTTTAGTGTTCTCAACCGAACAATTACCTGCAAGATTGGAAGCCAAGATCAGACCCATCCAGCGATTGTAGCCATAATGTATGCTCTCTTCTTCAACAGAAGCATAAATATGGCTCACATTCTCTTCTGTGAGATGCTGACGGCGGTGGACAAGAAGAACAAAGACTTGGCCAAAGGAAAACAACCAATTTCGGTACTGTTTCCCAGATTCATCTCTGTGGTCATTCAACGAGCAATGGAGAAATTCTCCATCACTGAGGAGGGCCCAAGGACACCTCTGTTTATAATGAACTCGTTCAAAGCTACAGAGGTTCCTCCTTATCTAAATGACCGACGTTTCCCACACACCATGATTGAGATAATTCCTGCTGACTCTACTACCCACCTCCTACTTAGTAGTGTTGCCCTATCATCAGAACCGATGATGGGATCACCAACACACATACGTTCTGAGCCTGAGCCTGAATCAGAAAGTGATATCTCTGATATTGCTCAAAACGTTAACAGAGCGCAACTAGAGGGTGGCTCTGAGAGAGTAAGGAAGAGAAAACAAGAGAACCCTCCCTGTTACGAAGAGAATAACTCTGTCAGAGCAGAGGAAGGTGAGGCAGAGAGAATTCCAGAGGGTGAGTTTCTAAACTTAGAATCTGAGGGCGGTGAGGTAGAAAAAGATGTCCTTGTTGACACACATGAGAGATTCCAAAGCCCAAATCCCCGTGCAAACACATTTACTGTCCAAGGTGGTCCAGCATCAATGGACATTGAAACAGAGGTGCACACCTCGAACCCTTCCCATCCTAACCGCTTAGAGGCATCTACTTCTGCCTCTGAAGCACGCACCAAAGGGGAAACCTCTGATACGGCTAAGTCCTCCCAACAGGACTTAGACCAAGATAAAAATACTCATTCACCCCAGAGTATGTCACCTCCACACACACATGATGCCTTTGTGGCTCATAAAAAGTTGGACCGTCCCTTAGATCAGAAGAGACCTACGATCTCTCGTAAGGATTGCCTGTCAGAAAAAGAATGGCATGACCTTCTTGCACATGGACTCCTTAGCCTGGACAGCAAGGTTTCCACCCACATTCGTTTCTCATCATCAGATTCTGACTCTGATGATCAGAGACCAATCGGAACCATTATAGGGAAATCCTTGAAAAAGGGTTCCCAAGGATTAATGGGAAGTCCTTCCGGAGTCAATATCAAACCAACTCCGAAAGAAGGCCCCTCTGAACTCGAGGGAAACTTAGAATCATGTGTTGATCCTAAGGTCACCCCTCTGATTACGTTACCAAAGAGGAGTTCAAAATCTTTGGTGATGAAATCAGAGAATCTCTGAAAGAGATTAAACTTCAAATAGAGAAGACCTCAGAGGCCTCTGCCTCTCACTCTGAAGTTGCAAAGCTTACTTCAGAGGTCACTGAGCTGCGCACGACCATAATCTCTCAGAATGACAAACTGGTTGTTCTGGAAAGCCTGGTCATCAAAAATGACTCGGTTTTATCCAGAGAAATTCAGAACTCCACAACAGAGATCCTCCAGGCGATTCCAACTCCCTCTGCCCCCACTCCAACACATGCAGACTTTTCTCAATTCAAAGAGGAAGTCTTGCGTTCTTTGGCAGAGGTACTTGCAAAGATCCCTACCTCCTTTGCTGCTGCTCCTGCTACATCAGAATTTGTTACAAAGGCTGACCTCACCAACTTCTCCAAGAAGATCACCAGCAATGTAATGAATATCTCCAGCAAATTCGTCTCCAAGACCACTCAGCAGAACAAAAAGATTGAAGACCTTCTGCGGAATGTCAAATCTTCAGAGGGAGCATTGAAGAGAAAGGAACCAGAGGTCGCATGCTCTGAGGAGGCCCAGAAGAAAGCCAGGTATGAAGATTCTGATGACAATGATGACCAACCTCAGGGGTCATCCGATCTTCATAAGGGGGAGAAGACTCCTACTCCAAAAACTGTTGAAACACAAAAGGAGTCCACTGCCTCTGAATCAAATCAAAGAAAGGAAAAAGGAACAGAGAGACGTTCAACCTCAACCTCTGCTGAAGATAACCAAGCCACTCTAAAATCGCCAGTACCTGTCATCTTTCTAGCACCATCCACTTTGAGTGCTCCAATAGTTCCAATAATAGCTGCAACTCCAGAAACTATTGGAGCTCTGGAAGAAGATGAAGACGAGCAGCTAGTAGACTTCTCTACATCAGAAGATGCATTCTCATCACCAGAAAGACCAACTTATGTGATGAGAGATGCTTACGAATCCGAGGATGAAAGAGTAGAATCAGAATCTGAAAAAGAAGAAAAATCATATTATGGAAAAGAAGTTGCTGAAGAACAAATTGAAGTAATTGATGTTGAAGAGTACATATTCAAGAATGCTCAACCACATCATACTTCAACAGCAACAGAGCTGAGGGAATCACCAGAGATAGATGGCTACATCTATGAACCCATAACAGAAGATCCTCCACAGACGAAGGAACAAGAAACCATGGTTGCTGATGAACAGGCTCCTTCAGAGAATCCTATTCAGAAGGCAAGCATCGGTCTACCAGCCAAAGTGTTCACTAAACCTCTTACATTCCTTGAATCAAATCCCGAAGCTTCCATAGAAGACCACTTCAGATACATCTACTGTGAGTTCAATATGGCAGACACTCTAGTCATTCCTCTGAATCCAAGGATCAGAGAGGACATGCCGGACTATGAGCAAAGATTTGTCAGAGATAAAACCAGACCAAGAGCACAGGTCCTCTTTGATGATCCAATCATCAAAATCAACAAAATCTCAGAGAAGACCTTTGCTTACAACAAGATCATCTATAGGCACTATGTGGTAACTCGATCTGATCAGAAGATTTACGAGTTCAATGATAATGATCTCGTAAATCTAAATCCATATGATTTACCACATTTATATGCCTATTGCTCTGTCAGATATGATCATGGAAGAAGAGAAATCAGGATGGGCATGGTTGAAGTCAGACAGGCAATGGAGGCCTATGTCAAACACAGAGCAAAACGTGACTTCCAAATTGCTCTGAACCTAGGGGAAGAAAAGCTGGAGGTAACTGAACCTGTGGAGTCATTCGATAAACTTGAGGAACAAAAGACTGGATCAATCGTTGCAGAACCTCTGGGTTTCGTCTACAGAGTAAACCAAGTAAATAAGATCTTTCTAGCTTCGGAAGTTTCGAAGTACTCTGATGAAACCTTGAGAGGTATAAAGAAAATGATCCATGTGAAGGAAGAAAGGCACAGAGCAGATTTACTTGCAAGGCTTGACTTAGAGATTGACTCGATGATCAACTTCAGAGCTCTGGTCATGAAATTCCATGGAATCTGTTCAAGTGACAAATTTTAGTTTGTTTCTTTATTTTTGGATATTACTTTCGCTGTATTAAAACTTCCAAATGTTTAAGTAATATTTAAGAGGATGTTTTTCTCCTCTACGCTTTCTAGTTTAAATCTTCTATTCTCTGCTATTATTGTATCTTTTATTTTCAACACTTAGGGGGAGATTGTTAGCTCCAAATCTTATGTTAAAGTGTTGAAAATACCCGTCCTATTTCAGAGGACTTTCAAAGATAGACTTCAGAGGACGAAGACTTCAGAGGACGAAGACTTCAGAGGACGAAGACTTCAGAGGACAAACCTGCCTCTGAAGTACTTATCAGAGATTGCAACCTTCAGCAGAAGACATCAGAGATGGCTTCATCAGAGGCTCTGAAGACAACGTCAGAGCTCTGAAGACATTCTCTCTGAAGATGACGCTGAAGACTCCTGAAGTATCAGAACAGATAACCAATCACTTAGTGATAAGATTTACTTTATAGAGTAGGTTATTGTTCAAGCATGTCTTAAGCTTACCTATTAGGTAAGACACTGTTCAAGCATGCTTCTATTTGTCAGAATAGTACACTGTTTACTTTATGGTCCTATAAATAGGACCATCACTCCTTTGACAAAAGTGTGCTTTTTGATATCTTGTATAAGAAGAATCAACTGAATATATCTCACGAAGATCTTGTTCTTTCTACTTGCTTTATATATGAACTGAGATATTTGAATCTGCTTTTGATATTAAACTATTTTGCTTCCGCTGTTTATACTCTTGTTGTTTATATCATTATTGTTACAAGATTAAATCTGGGATCCAACACTTATGATTTATGTACACTTATATATTTGTGTCTTATGATTTATGTACACTTATAACTTTGTATGCGAACCATTCTCTATTTTTACATGGGGGGACACGCTTGTAGGGGTAGAGGCTCTAGCAGGGGTAGTAGCAGCTCCGTCGGGCGTAGTGGCCCCCACACCGACGAGCTTAGGGACGATTCCGAGTTCGTTACAACTAGCAATGAGGGACTAGATCAGATCCAGCATGAGGACGTGCTTGCGACGTCGTCGCCTGGATCGGGCTCAAGGGTTAAAGGCCAAAATATTGCATCACAGAAGCCTCGTCAACCGATTTAGCGACCGACGATTGTGTTATCTGCCGACGGGTAAGTAGATGTGATATATTATTTATTCGAGTACATAATAAACTGATTCTAATGTTTTTTTGTGTTGTATATCTTGCAATTGTGAAGGTTTAAGGATATGCAAGTGGTCCGGAGGGCCACTAGCATCTTTCGGTCCATGTTCGTTGGTCTATGGGCTCATTATGGGGATGTCCCTGAGGAGCACTTTGCACTGATGCTGGAGCGTTTACGGGTATGTATTTTACTCCATTTAACTAATTGGGTGGGTTTATTTTTATTTAATCCAAACAATGTGTATGCAGATGTATTATAGTTGGCCTCCTGATATGGAGACCGACGTATTAAATGCATTTCGGCGTACCCCTGATGAATTGGTACCCTGACATGATGAGAGATGCCCGTAAATGGGGCATCTAGCGGGCTTTAGCTATTTATGTTGTCCGGTTCGACCATCATGACTACACGGTACTTAGCGCACCCGCCCAGAGTGGATACCACATGAGTTTTGGGTCCAGATGATTGATCAGGTTTGTTTTGTTTTGAATACTTGTATCTGGTTGTACTAGGATTTATATTGATTTATGTCTTGTTTTTAACAGGTATTGAACATCGAAGCGTTTAGGCATATATTTAGGTCCAATACGACCAATCGTGCCACCACGTATGAGGGGATAACATCCAGACACACGTGCAGATCTATTACTACCGCTCAGCATCGGGACCACTTGGTAATTTATCATCCACTAGACTAAATGTATATAGTTGATGAATATATATATATATATATACGTGATTTTGTTAGCTACTAACATTCTAAGTTGTCTATTGTAGAGATAGGCATGGGGTCGTGAGCCTACTTCTGGGGAGGTTTATGAGAGAACACACCGCACCAACAGGAAGCTTGTACCGGGTGCGACTTGTCCGCACATAGATCCTCCGATCTACGTTTAGCCGAAGACGACTCATATAGCTGTAAGTTCAATTATGTATGTCTAGATTTTTGTTTGTTTTATAAGATAGATAGAAATTGTAGCAAATTTAGTTTGGGCTGCCATTGTTGGGCAGACGATAGGATTGTTTTGATAAAAACATGTAATAGATATGTTCAAATTACAGTTAAAATCTTGTCGAATGGTCAAAACTTAAGGTATCTTTGTCAAATGTTGTCTAACATTGTTATATGTTTGTCAAATGTTGAATTTCAGATAGATGAGATAAAACAGAAGTTAGAGGAAGAGACAACAGCGAGGCTCCAGTTGTAGGAGCAAATGAAGGCGGTTGATACCTTCATGAAGAAGTTTCAAGATCAACCCCCCCCCCCCGGGTTTTAGGATAGTTAGATGTACCAGCAATATTTGTATATGTATATATATATATATATATATATATTGATAATTTTACGTTTTGGAACTACGTTTTAGAATTACGTTTTATTTTTTATTTTTGGATATTAAATAAAAAATAGGCAGGTTTTAAACTGGATATTAAATGAAAAATGGGAAGGTTTTGTATCGGTTTTAAACTGAAAATTATCAATTTTTAATTATTTTTTAATAAAAAATTAGTTCACTGACGGATTATCCATCGGTAGATGTTTTTAATTTTAATTTTAATCTGCAGATTATCAATTTTTAATTATTTTTTAAAAAAAATTAATTCAACGACGGATTACTGACGGATAATCCGTCGGTAAATGTTTTTAATTTTTTAATATCTAATTACTCTGTAGGAAATCCGTCGGTAAATCCATCAGAAACCATGTCCGTCGGAAATCCGTCGATGATATTCAGCCGTCGGTAATCCGTCGGTGATATGGTGTCGTTGGTGATCTGTCGGAAAAGCCACGCCGTCGGTGATCCGTTGGAAATTCTAATGCCGACCATATTATTTGCGAGGGATTATTTCTGACGGATCTTACTTTCACCAACGGAAATTGCCGTCGGTGAATGCCCTCTATTTTGTAGTGTCTCTTGATATCATTTTTGTAAGCTTTATATATTTGATATCAAATCATGGTTCTTCTTTTTATTGTATTTTATATGGATTTAATTTGTTTAATCATTTCGTTCAAGATGCTTGCACAAACATATCTATATATACTATATATATATATATGTGTGTGTGTGTGTCACCTTAAACCATGCCTTTAAAAACGTCATGGCACTACAAGAAAAAACCTTGTTAGTGACCATAATTTTAGTGACTACTTATAGTTTGGTCACTAACTATGAGATTAATAACAAAAATAAAGGTCGTCAATAAAATATTGTCACTAATATGAATTTAGTGACAAAAACTACAATTTGGTCACTAAGATTGGTCACTAATTCTCATGGCAACTTTCTTTTCTTCATATTAATCAAATTTAATGGCTAAAATTTGTGACGACCGAATTTTTCGTCACTAATTATAAAAACTCATGTATTTAATGACCAAAATAATGGTCACTAAGTTGAAATGGTTAGTGACTAAAATTGGTGGTCACTAAGTCCAAAGTAAGCGTGATTGAATTTGTTAGAGGCCAAAAAAGGTGGTCACTAAGTTAGAACTATTAGTGACTAGAAAATAGTGGTCACTAAATAGACTTCACTACTTAGATATTTGTTATGAGTTGGAATGGTTAGTGATCAAAAATTGGTAATCACTAAGTTAGAATTGTTAGTGACAAAAAATAATGGTCACTAATTAGTTTTCACTAGTTAGAGAATTATAATGAGTTGGAATGGTTATTGACCAAAAATTGGTGGTCACTAAGTTAGAATTGTTAATGACAAAATATAATGGTCACTAATTAGTTTTCACTACTTAGAGAATTATAATGAGTTGGAATGGTTAGTGACCAAAAATTGGTGGTCACTAAGTTAGAATTGTTAGTGACAAAAAATTACGGTCACTAATTAATTTTCACTAGTTAGAGAATTATAATGAGTTGGAATGGTTTGTGACCAAAAATTGGTGGTCACTAATTCAAAAGTGTTAGTGACTAAAAAATAATTGTCACAAGATTGTGTTGAGTAGATGGATTAGTGATTAAAAAATGATGGTAACTAAACTAAATGTTTTAATGACCAAAAATAGTGGTCACTAAGATTGTATTTGAACATAAATTACTATTATGGGCTGAAATATAAAACAAATAAAACTATAAGGGCAAGTCCGTAATCTTACAATAAAAACGCAAGTGGATCACGCTTTTGATGCATCTCAATAACCAGAATATATGCTCGGCCCGATTTTTCTCATTTGGATCAGATTAATCTTTCCTCTCAACCCGATACAAACCCTAGACCCAAACTCTTGACGAGCACCAACAACTTCTGGTCAATTGCACCGGCCTTCGACCGCCGTAACCCTACTCTCTCCTCTCTCGTCTGTCCGGACGAGAACTCATCTTCGTTGGATCAATCGTTATGCTCGCACAAAACCTAGGGATTGTAATCTTAATCGATCAAAACTCGATTCACTTCATGTGGTTTTCCGCTGTCATCGGAGCGACATTACTCGCAATTCTAATCTATTTCCAAGTGCATTGGTCTCTGGCTTTCGTGATCGTTGTGGCAGAGTCAAAATGGGGGTTTGCGCTATTGATGCAAAGCTCGTACCTAACGAAGGGGATGCGATCGGTTTCGTTGTCGTTGTTGTTGTATTATGGAGTTTTCGGTGCGCTTATGGTGTTGATTTATACGAACAGTGAGTTGTCTTACCCTCGTAGTTGGCCAACGGTGTTGCTAACGATTGTTTGTTCGTACTTTCTGATGATGTTTATGCTTATGAGTGCTGCTGGAAATACTGTGTTATATATGTACTGCAAGGCTTTGCATGGTGAATTGGCGATTGAGGTTGTTGAGCAGTTTGCTTATGTTAACTTGCCTTCAGATGATGAGAAGGTGCCTCTTACAATCACTGTTGGTGCCGTTTGATGATCGAGGTTAGCGGTTTCTTTTCGATTGATATTTTCTGTGAAATTGTTTGTTTTATGTAATGTGATTTAAGTTTCTTGGTGTTTGTATATATAATAATCTGGAATTTAATTTGTATATTTGATTTAAGGAAAATCACATGAAGTGAATCGTTATGCTTCCCTGTATTTCCTTCTCGATTTGCAGTGAGGAACAAAGCTCGGTTCTACACATCTAAATCGAATGAAGTATGTTGATTTCTTGTCTTTTGCTTCCCCAACCCCCTCGGAACCGTAATTGAATTCCCTCTTTTTCTATTTTAACTTATGTAATGACTAATGCCATTTGTTAATTACAGAATTTGGTATTTAGATTTCTTCAAGGTGTAAGTTGATTTATTTAATACATATTTGTAAAAATAGTATTTGTGAATCATGAATGAAATAGGAAAGCTCTTGTTTATATTTGTTCTGTTCATGGTGGTTTTTTTTTCCAAATGAGTTATAATGCTATTGTTTATTTAGGAAGTCAAGGAGAGTAGAACTACTCAAGCAAGCTGCAAAAACTAGAAAGATTGCAGCTTGGGATTATATCGGCCATTAAATTGCCCGAGAAGGCTAAACTCGATCCTTTAGCATTTTGTAAGTATTTTCGTATGTGCCATCCTGTTATACTGAATAGGCCCCAATTTTTTGGGGGCCAAATCGAGCTTATGCTTCTAGCGAAATCCCTAGCAGTCTCTCTATCATCGTTGGTTGAACTCCTGAGTTACTCAACTCATCCTTTTACGCTTTGTTTTCCCGATGAGCACCAACCCAACTCCACGACTCCTGAAATTTCTTTCTTGTTCGACGACAATGGCGACCAAAATCTAAAGTAGTGGCTATTGTGTTTTTATTAAATCACCAAATATGTAAACAAACAAGTTCTTTCTTCTTTTATGACTCTATGCGATACATTACTCGACTGAATCACGTAAATCTGCAATTTTGTTTTCGGAAACACCCTGTAAACATTTAAAAGGGATATTTCTTCATTTCTTGTCAAGATCGTTGCATATAAGCGATATGCATATTAGTTAGATATAAGATTAGAGTTTATATGCTCTATTTGGTGTGTCTAATACTCCCTTGACATTGGTTTTCACATGGTTGCAGACTTGCAGTACATGGTGTAAACAATACAGGACCAAGTTAATGTTTGATAGTTTGATCTTCAAATGATGAAGGGTTTCACAATCAAGTGATGTGCTATTGGAATTTCTACAGGTAAACATAACTCAAAGCACACTTGATTCTAACCACAAAACACACTCGATTAAGCAAAAGGGTGTGGGGGGTTACTCAATTCTATGACCAATACTTTTTTAATTTGATTCCCAAATGTTCTAATTTAATTTTTTTTAATGGTGTTGACTTCTAATGATAGCTTATTTTCTTGTTGAGTTCTTTATGAAATTGTTGGTTTTAGATAAATAAATGACCAAGAAACTACAATGTTTCTTTTGTTTGATTTATAAGAACAATGAATTTCTGCAACTCTGAGTCTTAGTTCAAGAAGTCAAAGCACTTGCTAATAATTGTCTTAAATGAACTATTTTAGTTTGGTATGAAGGCGGTTGTAAGATGGCAAAATGTTCACATCTGCTTTAATCCTACAAACTGGAGAATGGGGTAATGAGCAACATGTCGGCAAATACTTAATAGGGAACAATTGAACTTCATGTCATATATGGTACGTTTTTTGAGACACTTTTAATATGATATTTTAGTTTTTAGTTTTTGTGAACTATAGGATTTCTGTTTATAATATAGTTTAAATTCTAATTGCATTGTGTTTATTAGTGATTTATCGTTTAATTTGTTATCCGGAGACATACTGCTTTCGATATCAATGTTAAAGCAGCTCGAGATCTTGTAAGCTTCGTACTGATTGTAGGCTGAGTATTTGGTTTTATGTTGTAAGTTTTGGGCTAAATTGATGACACCATTCCCATTGGTATTATTACTTACAGAATCTTGAAAAACAATCAATTGATTGGTTTGATCCCTTTGACTTTCTCGCAGCTTCCAAATTTGAAGATTTTTAAGTATTTTCGTATCGTCTTGATATTCATTTCGGTTAAAATGGACAGATAACATCCATAATGTCTAAGGGACTTGGCACAAAATCGGATGAGTAGTGAAATACTGAGGCTTGTGTAATGGAATGAGGTTTGACAGTATCCGTAAGTTTCTAAAACTCGATACTTTTGGAAACTATTTACAAAATTTGACCGAAATATTATCGTGTAGCGCAGAGGTTAAGGAGCAACAATTTGGTCGGCGAGCTCTCTCCCGATATCTGTCAGCTGAAGGGCCTGTGGTATTTGTAAGTTCTAGTTTTACTTAGATTATCATTTCGTACATAATTACAGTAGCAAACGTACAAGTGGGATATACGGGGTATCTTTGGTGTGGTTTTAAGCTTGTTATCGTTTTTGCTTATGCACGGATCACTTATACATCGTTGTGCGGAATAATATTTAAGTGGCACAATTCCTTTGGATATCAACAACTACACCAGCTTCCAGGTCTTGTAAGTACCCCGACTTGAGAAAGTACATTTATGGAAACAAGCGCTTTGCCCTTTTGGGTAGAGGGTCAGGTCTGATTACATCTTAACCTCTGGACCTACTTTGGAGAGCGATTTCTTGGGTCCGTTTTGATTAACATTTATAGAAATATCGATCGTGGTTTGTTTTGATTAACTGTTGCTTTATAGTTAGGGACCTTTCGTACAACCAAGTAATTGGAGAGCTACCATTCAACATGGTTTCCTACAAGTTGCTACATTGTGAGACTTTCTTTGACTATTTTATGATCAATTACTTTATATCTGTGTACAATTTACCGGACTCGTTTGGTTTTGCATATTTGAGTGTATTTTAGATCACTCCAAGTAAACGATCTCTGTAATTGGACTGATGCGGAAATACCGTCTGTAATTGGACTGATGCAGAAACTCGTCATTTTGTAAAAGCGAGCTTATACAATTATTCCATATTCAAAAACCAAGATTTATGTGTTCAACATCTCTTACTAAATTCATATTGTAGGGACTTAAGATTATTGTAATAACAATTATAATAGAAATTAATATATATATATATATATATATATAGTGTTTGGTTCATTTGAGAAATGGTAAATATATGAGAAATAGAGAAGTGATCTTAGCCATTCATATGGTCAAGATTGGATTTAATTGGTCAAAAGTTACGGCTTTGACTGGTCAAAAATTGCGGCTTTGACTGGTCAAAAATTACCGCTCTTCCAAAAATATAAGGGTATTTACGTAACTTTGACAAAAACACGTGCGTGTTCATATATATGAAGGCATGCAGTCATATATGAATGCATGCGTTCATATATGAATGTTCGTAATTTTAAATAAACACTGACTGCATGCCTTCATATATGAATGCATGCGTTCATATATGAATGCATGCAAAAAAAAGAGTGACATTCATATATGAACGCCTGTTTTTTGCATGCCTTCATATATGAATGCATGCGTTCATATATGAATGTTCATAATTTTTACATAAACACTGACTGCATGCGTTCATATATGAATGCATGCAAAAAAAAAGAGTGACATTCATATATGAACGTCTGTTTTTTGCATGCCTTCATATATGAATGCATGCGTTCATATATGAATACGTACAAAAAAAATAGTGACATTTTACTAACATTCATATATGAACGTCTACTAACATTCATATATGAACTTCTGTTTTTTGCATTCATTCATATATGAACACACACGGCTAAAAAAAAAGAAAAAAAAATGATATTCATATCTGAACGCATGCGTTCATATATGAATGCGTTTGGATAATTTACAAAAATACCCTTCGAATAATAAACAATGTGAGGAACACGGGAGTGGACCATGAGAGCAATTATCCCCTAATTCTCGGTCAAAGCCGCCGATCTTGACCGAATCAATGGTTTAAGATCACTTCTCTATTTCTCATATATTTAGTGTTTCTCAAATGAACCTTTCCCTATATATATATATATATATATATATATATATATATAGGGAGAGGTTCATTTGAGAAATGGTAAATGTATGAGAAATAGAGAAGCAATCTTAGCCATTCATCTGGTCAACATTTGCGGCTTTGACCGCGAAACACCGGATAATTCCTTATGTGATCTATAGAAGGTAGAAGGGTAATTTCGTAAAATACACGGGATGAGTTCATATATGAATCTGTATGAATCACAAAGATTCATATATGAATCTGTTAATTAGTTCAACTGATTCATATATGAATCCTTGTGATTCATACAGATTCATATATGAATATTTGTGATTCATACAGATTCATATATGAATCACAAAGGTTCATATATGAATCTGTTAGTTAGTTCAACTGATTCATATATGAATCACAAAGGTTCATATATGAATCACAAAGGTTCATATATGAATCAGTTAAAAGAGTTCAGTTGTGAATTGCACTGGTTCATATATGAACATATAGTTCATATGTGAATTAGACATGTTCATATATGAACACAGCCCGTGTGTTTTGTAAAATTTACGAAATTGTCCTTCTATTTTTGGGATAGCCGCAACTTTTGACCAGTCAAAGCCGCAACTTTTGACCGGTCAAAATCGCAACTTTTGACCGGTCAAAATCGCAATATTTGACTAGTCAAATCCGATCTTGACCATCTGAATGGCTAGGATTACTTCTCTGTTTCTCATATATTTACCATTTTTCAAATGAACCAAACACTATATATATATATATATATATATATATATATATATATATATATATTCATATTTTCTTAATTTAGTGACCACTTTTTTTGGTCACTAATAGAAGTTAACGGAGCCGTTATCTTGTAAAATTAGTGACGACTTTTATCGACTTAGTGACCATATTTAGTGACTAAATTAGTCGTCACAAACATAGTGACCACTTAGTTTCGTCATAAATTAGTGACCATTTTTGAATTTGGTCACTATCATAAACCAGTGACGGACCTTTAGTGACAAAAAATGACTACCAAAATTTTGATCACTAAACGACCTTAGTGACCAATTTTAGGTTGTTAGTGACCAAAATCTTTTTGTCACTAATCAGGATTTTTTTTGTAGTATGGTCTCGCCGTAACTCATAAGGCTTGAGGCTTAACCTTGTTGTCATGTCACGCATGATACTATTTGAAACCTTGATAAAAATACATATATAACTATAACTTATATATTACATCGTAAGTAAATACTAAAATCGATTTTAATATGTTGAATTTTGGTGTATTATAAAACTACAACATTTAAATGATTTAAATAACAATATCGGTTATTTTGAAATTTATATTCTTAACCTTGGATAAACATTTGCCCATTATTTTTTAACTAAAAATGCCGAAATATAAATAAAACTAGAACAAAGCAAATTACATAGAAATGATTGTTTTATTATTAATACTAGAAGTGTACTTGCGCAATGCCGCTAGATAAATCACGATTTTAATGTTTCATTTTATTTTTTATTTTTTGTCGATTTACATTACGATTTTGGTTGGTTGTGAGAGAGTGATAATGATTTATTTAATTTAGACTTAATAATATAATGTAATTTATTTTGGTTTAATAATATAATTTTTTTATAAAATATTTTGTTAGATTTTTTAATTATATTTTATAATTTTATATTTAAATTTTGATTTTCATTATATATTTAATTATGCTGAGAGTTATTTTAGGGAGTTAAATTGGGAAATGATTTTAGGAGAATTAAAATGGTTAGAGATAATGATTGGAAATTAATAAATAACATTAAATGTAGTACATACAGCTTTAATGGTTTTTTTTTAAGTAATTAGCATTAATTAGCAGTACATTAAGCTTTAAGACTTGTTTTTAAGAGTTTTTTATGCCATCTTTATAATATAGTATAAATTAATAATTTAACATCTATAAGAATATATTTTTCTGTCTGTTATTTTTTATGGTTATCGGGGTTTTTTAGGTTCTAGAGTCTCAACAGATCTCACACCTATATATATATATATATATATATATATATATATATATATATATATATATATATATATTATTTTTTAAAGTATACAATTTATTATAAAAATAATATAATATATTATCTATATCTATACTATATTATATTATAAATTATGGATAAAAAAAAACTCTTAAATACAAATTATTAGACACAAAGTATCATCATTTTATGTAAGATTTTAAAAATCTCTTAATTTACAAGTATCAAAGCACAAGATGCATATTACTACTGGAGACTTCTAACACCCACCAATTTGGTATGTGCAGGACCTTTCTTTTATGCAGACATTTCCATTTATTACTATTAATTAATATATTATATTACAATAAACTTGTTTTAATTATATCATTAAATATGTAATTGGTTATTTTTTTAGATGTCATTAAAATATATAAGATAATAATTGAATTCTAACAAAATACTTATTTTTTTTTATATAAAAAACATTATATTATTAAGCCTAAATTAAACAAATTTATAGAAAACATTATCACTTTCTCAAAACCATCCAAAATCGTACTGTAAATCGACAAAAAAATAAAATGAAACATTAAAATCGTGATGTATCTCGCTGCATTGCACGAGTACGCTTCTAGTTTATTATAATTTACAAAAAAAATTATATTTAGATTTTCAATCCACTGAAGATTAAATACACTTTTCAAAGGAATAAATACATATAAAATATAATTTTTATCAAGGTTCTAAATGACGCGAGACGTGTCGTGACGCCGAGGTCAAGTCTCAAGCTTTAGGAGCCACGGCGAAGCCATGGCGTATTCAAGGCGTGACTTATGGCGTCAAATTCATATATAATATTATATATATAAAAAAGTGTGTTTTTTAGTGTTACTCAATGAGTCAATAGTAATCAGCAAGTTAAAATAGGTTATATATTAAAAACATGCAAATAAGACATTAAAACGTAAAGAAAAATCAAATATCTCATTACGATAACTGCACATTAGGCCATGGCGTGTCATGAGCTTAATGTGGCGTGACACACAAGCCTTGGTGTCATGGCGCGCCATGGCAGCTGTATGGCGAGTTTTTTTAGAACATTGATTTTTATGATTCGATGAACGGTAAGCGTTGGATGCAAATAACCCACAAAGACGACGTCGTTGTAATTTCGTTTGATACTCCCTATAGATATTATATTTTATTTGCAAGAAAATAATATAATAACAACCACGTTTTGCTTAAGATGTAAGCCTGAATTATTTTCATAAAAAATTAAGAGTAAACTACAATTTTGGTCCCTGTGGTTTACCAAAAAATACGAAAGTGGTCCCTGAACTTCAATAAGTACGGATTTCATCCCTGGGGTTCTGATTTCGCTATGAAAATGGTCCCTCGTCCGTTAACTCCGTTAGATTTCCTCGTTAAGTCAAGGGTATTTTCGTCTTTTTATTACACAAGGATAAGTTTTATAATTTTGCTTGAACTTGAGGGATCAAATTGTAATTTAGTCTAATTTATATTAATATTATATTTATATATATATATTATATATTATACATATATATATATATATATATATATACAAACACATACAGGACCGGCGACCACCTCCACATCCCTCCTCCGACGAGCTCCTAAACCCTTTCCTACCGAGCACCGTTGCACCTTCACATGACCACCACCACCTCTATCGTCCCTCCTCGTGAACCACATCATTTATCGTCCCTCCATACTCACCATCTCTCTCTCTGGGTATATGTATATTATGTGTGTGAGTGTGTATTACCCATTTGAAGGGACTCCAGCCAATGGGATCCGTTTTGCACTACATCGTGGTTCACCATTCCATATGAGAGCCTAGGTCTGGTTGAATCTACCCTTTCAGAGCTCTGAGGTAGAAACATGGGTGTTGATATCATAGGAAGATGAGGTGGCTGTGAATACGAGTGAGATGGATTTACCATCAAATTTGGAGAATGGGGTTGACTGAAAGTAGTTGAATTTGCAGTCCCCATCATGGCATTGCGGTACGACTGGGGAACAAGACTCTGGGTCGCAACTGATGCTTCAGGACCCAATCGTCCTGCTGCACTCACTGAACGGGGTAGAAATGGTGTTGCTTGGACAGTCGAGACGAACGCCGGAGATGGTGACCGGAGCATTGAGGTTCACCAGAGTTATTAATTTTGGGGAAGAAGATAGAGGTTGGGGAAGAAGTTAGAGGTTGAAAGAAGGTGGAAATGGAAGCTTTTGTTAATTATACATGTGAGGTCACCGGAGATGGTGACCGGCGACCCCCAACCTCTCCCCTTTTCTTCGTCGGCGTCACCCACCCTCTCCCCTTTTCTTGCGTCGATCTCATGATTATATATATATGTGTGTGTGTGTGTGTGTGTGATTATGTACATCTGTGTGTGTATATATATATATATATATATGTGTGTGTGTGTGTGTGTAATATATATGATTATATATGTGTGTGATATATATATATATGTATATATATATATATGTGTGTGTGTGTGTGTGTGATTATGTACAAGAAAGAGAGAGAGAGAGAGAGAGAGAGAGATAAGAATAGGACAAAAATAAATAAAGACAAAAAAATTGTGTAAAAAGACGTAATTACCCCTGACTTAACGGATAATTTAACGGAGCTAACGTCAGAGGGACCATTTTCATAGCAAAATCGAAACTTCAGGGACGAAATCTGCACTTATTGAAGTTCAGGGACCACTTTCGTATTTTTTGGTAAACCACATGGACCAAATTTGTAGTTTACTCAAAGATTAATTAACTAATTAAAGAGACACGCGATTCTCCTTGGCTACAAGCCTTTTAATTTCATATTATAATCCTTTTTGTCTGCAATACCCCCTTATTCTTTTATTAATTGTCATTTCTGAACCTTCTAATTTAGACTAACACAATTTTAATCCCTATATATTTTTTGTTCATTGTTGTTGATCTTTAGCCAAATTATTCTCTTTTCTTATTCGATAAACAGATTAATATTGAATTAAGTAATATCTATACTATATTATAAAGCACGGATAAAAAACTCTTAAATATAAATTATTAGGCATAAGGTGCCATCATTTTATGCAAGATTTTAAAAATCTCTTAATTTACAAGTATCAAAGCACAAGATACATATTACTACTGCAGACTTCTAACACCCACCAATTTGGTATGTGCAGAGTCTTCCTTTTATGCAGACATTTCCATATATTACTATTAATTAATATATTATATTACTATAAATTTATTTTAATTATATTATTAAATATGTAATTGGTTATTTTTTCTATATCATTAAAATATATAAGATAATCATTGAATTTTAACAAAATACTTATTTTTTTATATAAAAAACATTATATTATTAAGCCTAAATTAAACAAATTTATAAAAAAAATCATTATCAATTTCTCAAAACCATCCAAAATCGTACTGTAAATCGGCAAAAAAAAACAAAAAATAAAATGAAACATTAAAATCGTGATATATCTCGCTGCATTGCGCGAATACGCTTCTAGTCTTTAATAAAATATAGAAAAGCTTTTGGGAAGAATGAAATAAACTCAGGGCTGCACGCTTTAGCAGCTGGACCAAAAGCCTAAATTGCCAGGGATTAGTCTGGGCATAGGCCTAGGATACCCTTTCAAAAAAAAAATGAAATAAAATTGAGTTTGTTAGGGATGAAAAAATAGTGAATGGATGGGGAAATGTAACCCCTATATATATTCCGGCCCTGAGTTTATGTATCTATCACCACCCTTATCCAGTCTATTTGACAAAGATTGTATTATACTTTATATATTGTAATCCAAAAAAATATATATATATAATACAAGTCTTATATGTCAATAGAGGTAATCATCGAAGAACTACAAAAATGTTACAAATCAATGAGAACTAATATTAATATATTGTTTCACATGCTTATTATTTTTTTTTTTACTTAAGGGCATGATTTGAGATATTGCTTCATATATGTTTGTTTCGATATGTCTTAGTTTCATATATATTTGTTTCACAATGTGATATATTTTAATGTGTATTTTTTACTTTTTTCTCATATTTTGTGTTCATATTATGAAAAAGATTTACATGTAAACCAAAAATATCATATAAAAAAATATTTTGAGATCGATTCTCACGGGTTTGTAACTTTTTTTTGTATCGGTGTCAGCTATTAACGAGTGGCATCATTTTCGACCTGTCCCAAATCCACTTCGAATACAAAAAAATCGGCCTCGACCCCTCGTTCGACCTAATCACCAGCCCGCCAAGTAACCACCTAAGGTCATCTCCAATCCACCCTTAAAACACAAAAAAAAATTGTGTACAATAAAGGAAACCTCTATATTTAGAGGTCTACTATTCATGGACTCTAAAAAATGTGTGTAGTGCCTTCCACAATGTTAGGCCTACTTTTGTGACTGTAAAAGTATTATAAAAGAAGACAATTCCACGGGCCTCCACAGTGTAGTGGCTTCCACGGTGTTAGCCCTACTTTTGTGAGTGTAAAAGTATTGTAAAAGAAGACAAGTCCTTGGGCTAAGAGGACCTCTACACTCGAAAGAAGTTGACTTCAGAGCCTCTGCGATAAACTCTGCACAGAGGAGCTAAACTTGAAGATAACACTTAAGACTACAGAGCCTCTGTGAGTAGCCACTTATGTGCTCCTATACTTTGAAGATCAACAATATGAAGACTTTCTCTCTCATCTCATTCAACTTATGAAGGAATGCCAATTCAACAGAAACGATTACTACACCTTTATAGGTGGCAGACTTATTAGCTATAGGATTGACTTTTGTAATATTCCCCTATAAATAGGGAGATCTCAATACTGGAATGCACGCCTTAACAGATATTACACATACTTTACACTGTGAACTGCACACAGATAGCAAGAGAGAGAAACGTAAGTCTGAGATATTTCTGAAAGTCCAAGATCAATGAATCCTAGAGAGAGAAAGTAGAGAGAGAGACTTGGAAGCGCAAAGTAATGTGTATTCAATAAATGTGCGTGAAAGTTCTTACAAGACACAAAGACCAAAGGGACTTAAATACCCTTGCTCAGAAACACTAAAGAAAGACTCTAAACACAGTATTTGACCAAATCCTATAAATACAATGATTACTATAAATCAGACTTAACAATCTCCCCCTTAGTAATCATTGGCGCTTTGGTCTTTAAAAATTCATCTTCTAAAACAGCACAGACCATAAAAGTGACTTTATGAAGCTTTCTGACTTTTAAAGAAAAATTTCTTCTCAGCATCTTTCAGATTGATTTATCTTTGCTGCCTTTGACAAGTCTGGACCAGATTGGAATAAACTTGAACGAACAGTTGATTCATCAGCTTGTGCTCTAGACGACACACCTCTTTTGAAAGACCTTGAATGAACTGTAGTGGTTGGAGCAGGAACAACAAAAGAATTAAAATGGCTGAGAGAGTAGAATCTTGAGTAGACTCTTTGAGCGAATCTTGATCAGCAGATAAACATTTGAGCTCTTTGTCTCTTTAAAATCTCCTTGACTTCTCTGATTTCTCCCCCTCATGACCTTGATGAACTGGTTCAACTAGGTCATGCCAATGTTGGAGACGAGACAACTTAAGATCTGCAAAATCAAAGAAACAGAAAAAACAGGGGAGGTTTGCGCTTCACGATGGTGGCGCAAAGTGAAGTTTGCGTTACACGCTGGTGGTGCAAAGTGAAGTTTGCGTTACACCAAGGTGGTGCAAAGTGAAGTTTGCCTTACACTAAGGTGGCGCAAAGTTGACTTATTTTTAGAAAAAATTTACCTTTTTAAGCTCTTTGACCCCCCCTACACAAATGCACTAGATATGACAATTCAAGTTAACATTTATATAAAGAAAATCAGATACTCCCCCTCAAAAACAGATATGATCATTAAGAAAATTTCTCCTTTTTCACTCCCCCTTGAATAATGCTCAAACCCATTTGAAATATATACGAGAACACAATGAACAAATATCAATGTAGAAAGAGAAATATACTGAATATGTATTTTGAAACGACTAAATATATAAAAATTTAAACAGAAACAAATAAAATTCTACTTACTAAAATATCACAATAAAATACATCAAATGAAATTAAATGTATGTGGTTGGATACAGAACCAAGTTTAATTGTATATCAAGTTAAGACATGGTCAGTTTCAAAACTTTCATCAATCTAATCAGTGTGCTCGCATGTGAACTTCGATTAGCTTCAAGAAAATGAAATTCTAAAAATATAATAGAGAACTTTGCAACTAATCACACTAATCCATCAAAAATTCAGACTTTCACAAATTTACAGGTTTATTGCAACTCAGAAATATATAACCAATTATCATGAGATGTGTGCTCATTGGCATCTTTTTAGCATTGTGCACTATGGCATATTTATATGAGTGTGCTCTTTGGCATCTTGTTAAGCATGTGCACTTTGGCATCTTTTTAATCAAAAAGTTCATTAAGTAAAGAACATGCCGTAAACGTAACTTTCTATCTGACCCTATTGCAGGATTTGGGTCAGCCACTCCCAGACCAGTTGGCCTTAGGGGACTAGGTGTCAAGCACCCCTTAGAACTTACTTTCCCAGATCAGAAAGGCTACATCGACATATCCTAAACCCATTCATACCAGTAGAACATGACTTTCGATCTGATTCTATAGAAGGATTTGGGTTCGATCACTCCCAGATCAAATGACCTTAGGGACCAGATGACAAGCATCCCATAGATTTACTTTCCCAAACCAGAAAGGTCACAGGCACAAACTTTTAAACTTAGAGATTTCTGATTTATAAGAATTTAATAATCATCTCAAACACAAGGTTTTACGTCTAAGTGCTTAGCCCATATTTTCATTACGATCCAAAATTTCGACTTTTTAGGTTTTCTAAGCATTGAAAACTATAAATATTCCGAATCACACAACTTTAAAGCAATATCAAAAGTTACAAACATGTTGTTGACTTTTCGACTTTTGTTAGAACTGAAATTTGAACATATAAGAACTTTAATATACACAAAGCAACTTGAAAATTTATCCTATACACACATTTTATTCAAAAGAAGAAAAATTGTAAAACTTTTACTTTATAAAATAAAATTTGTAAAGGTTTAAACTTTTAAAACAACATGCCGAGATTTAAAAAAATAGAAATATTTGATCGACAAGTTTATATTTAGTTGAAACAAAATATAATTCAATAATATCATCTTTCACATAATGTAAAAAAAAATTGTGTCTCATTTATAAAAATTGGGTTAAACAAATTCAGGGGTTGAACTGAAAAGCTCAGATTCTTTTAAAACATTTGAGAAAACTAGAACAACATCATTATCAGATATAAATGCAGCGGAAATTAAGTAGATGTACTCACAGTTTCTCATTAGCCAGAAGCTTAAAGCATTGAATAACGAGTCATAGACTGCAATGTCTAGAAGTCATAGTCGTTGAAGTACGGGTTCTGAGCTGAATTACTCAGAAGCCAAATTCTTGACATTTAAGACCGGGCTTTGAACTGTTGTGTTCAAAAGCCATTCTTTCTCTTACTCCCCCTTAACATGTGATGCCTACAACTTTGAATCAGATTGAGACTTGGGTACCCACTTGAATCTGGGCCCGTGTTTGTTAGTTGCAGTTCGTATGGGGAAATAATTATAATATTTGACATTAGAAGCATGAGAAAAATGATCACAAGAATGATAAGCACAATCATCAGAAGAGAAAGCATAATCATCTGAACTAGAATCAGAAGAAGAATATGAGACATTTTTGGAAAGTTGAATCATTTGCTTTATTGAATATTTGGAAATTTTATTACACAAAGCAAATGAATCACTTTTATAATGTTTGTCTACATATCTATTCTCCTTAGACATAGAATCATCTGATGTCCGCTTTTCTCGCCAAATCTGCTTCCTTGACTTGCTGAAAGTCCTATCTGAAAGATTAGAATCGGAAGAATTAGAACTGCCAGAAATAACTATATCTTGTTTCTTCGACTTCTTTGACCCTCTTCTTTTACACTTAGGTTTATAATATTGATCATTGAGCGTAAAAAAAATCATCAAGAAATTTAGATGAAATATTTAAATCAGAAGAAATAATTTTATCCAAGCAACCAATCTGATCAACTAATAAATCTGAATTCGTCTCGGAGTCTGAATTATTTTGAGAAAAGATTTTAAAATTTGAAACTTCCTTTTTATTTTCCTTAAAATCAGAAGAAAGGTTAGAAATATAATCTGATTTTCGAGAAAATAATTTTTCTTCAAGACTAGACGTCATGAAAGAAAGAATAATATCAAATTCAATTTTCTTTAAAATATTTTGATCTTCTATCTTATCTTCAAGATTGATGATTTTGCTTTCTAATACTAACGGAGGAGTATATTTCTTAGAATCATTAATGATTGGAGAAATATTTTCCTTATCCGAATTAGAAGCATAAGGATCTATAAAATCATCAGATATTGAAGATTTGACAGGAGATATATTATTTAAAACTCTTCTTCCTCTCCTTGATTTTTCAGGAAAATATTTTGCATTTTCGCTTGTGTAAACAAAAGGAATTTCATTTTTCTTGTTATTCATCCTTTTCTCATTTTCGAGTTCAACACTTGCTTCTCATTCATCCAATCAATTTTAAATTGAGGAGCATAATGAGCAAGAGTCAGATAATCGTATTTATATAAAGTTGTGGATTTTTCAATAGCATTGTTTAAACAATGAGGATTTTCAAAACCAAGTCCCCACCTTTGTTTTAAAGCTTCTTCACTCCTCGGTTTGTTCATAAAAATTGTTTGTTCAGATTGATTTCTTCGATAAAGCTTTTCTTTTAATTTATTTATTTTATCTGAAAATTCATCTTTTAAATTAGTCATAGCCGTCAAAGATTCAAGATAAGTCTTATTTGAATTTTCCAAATCATCCAATTTCTTTTGAAAGATGTATTTTGTATTTTCTAAAATAGATTTTTCATCTTTCAAAGAAATCTTCAACTTGTCTATTAAATCTGACTTTTCAGCATTTAAATTCTTTTCAGCATTTAAATTCTTTTCAGATATAAACTTAGAGCGTAAATCAGATAAAACAGATTTCATAATTTTCATCTGAGAGGTAATAAAATTGTAATCAAAATCAGTATATACCTCATCTTCATCCGAATCAGAATCATCTGACTGATCATCTCCAAGCAAGCACATCTGAGCGATCTCTACGTTTGCTGCTTCATCGTCAGAGTGATCTAGCCAGAATTCTTCTTCTGCTAGCAAAGCTAATCCACTCTCTCTTTTCTCGGCCAGTTCCATTTTCTGTCCATAATATGCCGAATTTCTGACTTTCTTCACTCGACACTCCTTTGAAATGTGACCCGGCTTTCCACAGTTGAAGCATACATCAGTCTTTGGCTCGGGCACTTTGACTCTTGAACCGGAAGTGAAGCGAGAAGTGTTAGAACCCGACTTTGATTGGAACTTTTTCTGGTAATGGTTAGAGAGAAGAATCATAGCTTTCTGCAAAGCCTCTCCATCATCATCAGTTGACCCGTCATAAGCATTATCAGACAATGCTTGTTCTGTCAGTTGTTTCGTAATGAGAGCAACCGGGTCTACTGATTTCTTGTTCTTCTTCTCCAGTTTGGCCTTCTTCTCTAGTACCAAGCTCTCATCAGTCATAAGAATCTCATATAATTCCTGAATCTGCATAGTGGATATCCGAACATCATTCCACAGTCTGTGACAAGATTTATTCCATTCAGGCTGAAGAGCATTGAGAAATTTCAGATTTGTTTCAAGCTCTGTCTTGTTCACATTTATCTTTCGTAGATCATTCAGTATTGTACAGAATTTGTCTAAGACACTCTTTAGAGACTCAGATTCCTTGGCTTTAAACTCCTCAAAATTGTTCATATAACGTGTATGACGGAGTTAAGTTGCGACTAAAGAACCAAGCATGATCTTTTCCAATTGTGCCTACAACAGATTTGGATAATCCTTGCAATGATCAACCCGGTTGTAGACAGAGTTTGGTAACGCTAGCATCATATTAGCTTTTAATTCTTTATCAGCTTTCATTCGCAAAGCCTCTTCAGTTGTTTCAGGAGTCTCTTTATTAGGCTTTATGAAAGGTCCTTCAGTTAGAGATTTTAGCATGTTATCTCCATTAGCTTGACGTTCTATGAAGTTTAGGAACCTATCTTGCCATTGAGTGAATTCATTTTTGTCAACTAGAACTGGAGGACGAGTGTCTGTTCCCAATTGAATCATCAGATCACTCTTGTAAAATTGAGCTTGGAAAGCAAAATTTGCAGAATCCATAATTCAGATAATCAGAAAAATTCCAAGTCCGGAGCTGGCGCAAAGTAGATGATTGTCGCGAGCAGTATGAGACGCAAACTGTTCTTTGTGTGAACAAGTTATGGCGCAAAGGAGCTTTGCGTGAAGCACTAGTAACGCGAATGTTACTTTGCGTGAGCAGAGGAGACGCAAACTGGAGGTTTGCGTGATAAAGCAGTGACGCAAACAAGGTTTGCGTGAGCCGAGTAAGACGCAAGATGAACTTTGCGTTAGATGATGAAGACGCAAACTAAACTTTACGTGAGATGATGATCACGCAAACGGAGCTTTGGTTGATGCACTGGAGACGCAAAGTTCACTTCTCGTGAACAGAAAGAGACGCAAACTAAAGTTCGCGTGAAAAACACAGAGCAAAGTCTGAACTTCTCGTGAAGACGTAGAGGGCACTCGATGAATCTAGCGCAAACCAGATGAAATCACGCAAACCTGTGATGAACTAGCGCAAAGTTCAGATCTGGCGCAAAGTTCTGAAAATCATGAAAAACTTGCACAATTCGATTATATCCATGAAATTAATGCAACAAATTCACACGAGATTGAACGAAAACAGATTTCTAACACGTTTCACTCAACAAAGTTGATTAAACACCACAAAATCAAGATTTTGTAAATCACACAGAACGTAAAAAAAAACTCGTTTCCAGAAAAAAACAATGAAATTTCTCAAAATTCAACTTCTTAACTTGAATCTTTTGAAAAATAATGTGAATAACAAATGATCTTCTATTAAAAACGAATTCAACAAACCAAATTTCAAACAAATTTAATCACAAAACAATCCAAATTTGATGAAAAAGCAAAAAACGAGATTTTCTAAAAAAAAATCAAGAAAGTCGATCAAATTTTCTGCTTTAAATCACAAATTCAGAATCAAACACGAATTCTCTCAGTCCTCTCAGATTCAGATTGGATTTGATACCAATTGAAAGTCCAAGATCAATGAATCCTAGAGAGAGAAAGTAGAGAGAGAGACTTGGAAGCCCAAAGTAATGTGTATTCAATAAATGTGCGTGAAAGTTCTTACAAGACACAAAGACCAAAGGGACTTAAATACCCTTGGTCAGAAACACTAAAAAAAGACTCTAAACACAGTATTTGACCAAGTCCTATAAATACAATGATTACTATAAAATCAGACTTAACAATTTCTTCACACACTACTAGGTGTTCTTGGTGTGTCCTTCATACTGTAAATCTCATATTCATATTCAAATCATATGACCATGATGACTTCAATAATCATTTGTGTATGCTTTCTCTATTTGCTCTAGTCTATCATTTCCTCTACATTTTAATCAAGTTATCTAAAAGTTTCCGCACCTATTATCTGATTTTATACTTGATTATACAAATGATGAGTTAATCTGGGACAACAATTGGTATCAGAGCAAGATTGATTCTTCTAAATCAATTCGATCAACTCTAAATTGTTGATTTCTCATATGGTAGAGTTTTTGCTCTCTAATTTGTTCTCAATTCACACAATCCCTGTTTTTTCACAATTTTTGACCAGTTCAATTTATAGTGAGATTGGAGACCTGTTCTTCATTTAGAAAGTAAATCAGCATGTGGTTTTCAATCATGAATTTGTTTCTTCAAGTTTGATCAAAGTTTAGTGTTCTATTTCATCTCAAATCCTTTTGTTCAAATCTATCTGTTTCATACTATGTTTTCTACGAAATGGCTAATATAAATGCCATTTATACCGTTGGTTCTCAAACTAAGCCCCCCAACTTTTCTCAAGGATGAATACCCCTAGTAGAATTTCAAAATGATCAATTTCTTTGAGGGTATTAGCAATAATCTCTATAAAACTATTTTAAATGGTACCTTCATACCTATGGTTACTGTACTGAGAGTTCCTGCAACAGCAGACACTGCTGAAATCCCTTCTTACCTAACCAAAAGACATGGAATCATGGTCTCCTGAAGACTGGGAAAAAGTTGAAGTGGGTAGAAAAGACAAAAGGATTTTAATCATGGAAATGCCTAATGATATCTTTCAGTCATTAGATGCATGTGAGACAACCCAGAAGTTATGGTTAGATCTCAAGAGAAAACTTGAAGGTGGGATTAAAACACAGAAGAATAGAAAATCCCAAAGTGTTAATGAATACTACAGTTTTGCTGCCAAATCTAATGAAATCCTGCAACAAACCTTTGATACGTTTAACACCTTAATCAACAAGTACAAAAAGGTAGGGATTCAGAGGACAAGGGAGGAAAACAATGTCCTATATCTCAAAAGCTTGGGTGAAGAATGGTTGCAATTGTCCATGTCCCTTTAATCAAATTAGGACCTAGATGCTTGTTTTTTACATGACATTTTTGGCACTTTGGTAGCTCAGAAGTAACATACAGTGAAAGCTAAACCACATATGGGTGGGCCTCTAGCCTTGGTGAGTGAGTCTATAGAGGCTCTAGCTAAGCAGTCAAGAGACAAGACCACAGAGGGGAACTCCAAAGCCTAAATAAAAAAGATATGGAAGAATGCACTGATAGTAGAGTGTGAGGAGGATGGGAAGGATGATGAAGATGAGGAATAAGATTGCATGAGCTCAATAGCCAAGTCTTTAGTACTTTTGACCAAAGAATTTACAAAAGGGTATGCAAAGAGGCTAGTGGGGCAAAGGAATAGAGAAGAAAGAGGAGATATATATCAGAGATCAGATCTTGTCTACCAAAGACAGTATGGACATCCAGAGTCCTATGTACCCTGATATGTTGAGAGAGAAGAGATGTATGAGCCGAGGGCCATAGAACAAAAACCCTATGACTCAATATATTATGAGCAGAGGACTTCTGAACCAAAACAGACACTTAAGTTTGTAAAGAAGGATGAGCATAGAAGTTCTAAGAAAGCACAGAAGCAAAACCCATAGAATGACAAATGCTATGGGTGTGGGAAGTTTGGACACTTTGTTATTGACTGTAGAAGCCCACCGACCAAAGATGTTGCCTTCTATAAAAAGAAAGTTGAATACTACGCTTAGAAGAGTTTGTTAACTGAGCAAGAGAAGTGGGTCTCTGACGATCCTTCTGATGAAGAATGCAGACAAGCCCTGTTTTGTGGAATGACAGAAGTAAGCAGATCAGACACAGAAGGTGACTCTCAGGTACTTTTGAACTCTGATCCTTATAATATATCCTGTTCAGAGTTGCAAATCTTAAACTTGAACAGGATTTCAAAAATTTGGAGCAAAAGCTCTCTGAATACCAAAAAGAACTTGCATTTTATAAAAGGGAAAAAGGAGCTTCTAGAACAAGAAAAAAGAGAAATATTTGTTGAAAGGGAAGAACCTGTAAAGAAAAAGATTTAAAGTGAATATGTGCTGAAAAAGAAGTGTGATGAACATGAAAAGGAGCTGCAATGTAAAGAGCAGAAGTTAAAGAAGTCTGAGACCGACAGAATGAATACTCTAGCCCTAAAACTATTTTTTCAAAAAGAAAGAGAACTTCTGCATCAGAACTTTTAAAGAAAATAAATTGTAATCAAGAAATACCAAGATGCACAAGATGTGCATACAAAGATAAATTCCTAGATGGATACACAAGGGTTAGGATTCAGTGACACTGATGTAACACCCCGATTTCGGGTAAGAATTTCTTCTAAGCCATATTTGCATTTTTAGTTAGCTAAGGTCGTTCTTATGCTTATTGAATCTTAGATTTTCATCTTTTATCGTTGTACTTAGGTCTAGTTTCGAATCAGGTTGAAATGAGTCATGTTTTGGCCTTAGTATACTTCCTGCGATTATGCCCGACGCGAGTGCCAGGGGCATAGTCGCCTATGTCATTGTCATGGGAGGCCAAACCCCCTTGGTACAGCCGGGCATAGTCTCCATGTCATAGTCGAATCCGGGGGACAAGCCTCGGTACAATCCGGGCGAGAGTGCCCCGCGATTGTGCCTTGGCACTGTCTATCGGGCATAGTCGCCGACTGGTTCCTGGGTGATTAAATAGGGAAGATCGATCATTTTATAGGGATATTCATTTTAGGATTTCTTGACTGCGATTTACTCTCATCTCAAAGGTGACTTTTACATTTAATTCACCTTATCACTTCATTGATTCCTAATCTAAGGTACCAAGCGAAGTTAATACTAACCAAAGGTTTTCCTACCATTATTGCAAGTCTAGGAGCTCTCATACTTCAAGTCTCCATCTACCAATCTTCTAGCGTTTTCTTCATTTTAGGGTTTTCTCCTAACAAACCTTTTGGTGAGTTATCTACTATGTCATACATGTTTAAATTGTTATTTCTTTCTTGATCTCTATTTGACTTTGTTATATGAAACTTTGACCTAGAAATGAAATATGTGGGGATTTAACTTTATCTTCATCTCTACTTTTATGCCTAGAAATATAAGTACTTCATTTGATGTTTCGGTTTGGAAATGGTTGGTTCATATTTGAAGATTTAAGTTCTTAGATCATATATGACTTTAAATGGTACTTGATGTGGATAAATGAAAGAACTTGGGTTATGTTGGTTTTGTTGGAAATCTATATGTTTTAGAAAAGAATAAGGAGTCATCAGTAACTACTTAACTTATGAGGAGGATGAATGTGTGCTATATTGACATGAGATGTTGTAATATTTGTGATTATGATATATGGTCTTGTTATTTCGAGATGTAAGGCTTTTGGACCTAACCCTTGTGCATGAGGGTGTGGTGTGCCACTTGAATAAAAAGGTGTAAACTCTTTTGAACAACTAGAGATTAGGCACTAAAGGGTTGTGAACCCTTGAGGTGAAACTATCATTGAACTGGGTAGGCACTATGGTTCATTGATCCTTGAGGTGGAATTCTGTGGAGTAGACACTAAAGGTGATGGAAGGACTTGAGCTGACACCGAAATGGCGTACACTAAAGCTAAGAGCCTAAGGTGTAATTCCCAAATATCATCCTTCGATTGTTCTTGTCACTTGGATGGAACGGGTCTCCCCCGTAAGCAAAAATTGGATATTGTACATGAATGTGCTTATATTGGAACCCTTGTATGATATTATGGAATGTGGAATGATGATGCCATTACGTGGTGGGTAAAGTTGACTTATACCTCGATGCTTTACATTCTATTTATGTTTGTATGTTTATCTGAGATCTCACCAGGCATTATCCTAACACTTGTTGTTCTGTTTTATTGTTCTACATGTCTCACTAGTGGTGGGACTAGATTGAGTTGATATGCCAACAGGTGCAAATAGGGGCACTTTAGGAGTCGGGATTTTGGGGATCTTTGTGAAGAGTGCATATGTTTGGGGACATAGAGATACTCATTTTAATCTATACAAATTTTATATCTAGATTAAGCCGGTTGTTGAAATCTTGTCCCAAGTTGATAGATGTCATTTGTTGGTTGTACAAACTACCGCTTTTTGTGGGTTTTAGTTGTAACCTTGAAAGTTTTAATTATACCTATTTTTCTGGAATCTATGTTAGACTAGAATTGTATTCAAGATTAAATGGTGGGTCAAAGTTGTAATTGTTTGAGAGATTAAGGGTTTGGTTATAAAGTCAACAAAAGTTGACTTAGTATAAATAGGTTTGATTCTTTGTAATCTTGTAAGCACGTTCATTTTAAGTACACAAATTAGATAATCAGAGTTGGTAAGAGACTTCGCACAACACACCCATACTTACGTGAGATCTGTGGCACTGTGTTAGATCTGTGATTAATTGTAATTCATGTGATTGATCAATAATATTTTGTTCTTAATATGTGTGTGAGAACTATATGCTAGTAATCTGGGTCACAATCTATCCCCTATTAAGGAGATAAATGTTATGGTGTTAAAAGTTGGTATCAGAGTTCTAGTTTAAGTGAACTAGCTATGTAGGTTTTATGCCTAGACTTAAGTTGAGACAATTAAGTTATGAATTGTGATAATGGGGTAGAACTTTTACGATGGGACAGTCTTAGAGTCGATAGAAACTACACCATTGAGAATTATGAAAGTGGTAGCGAGAATTATTTTTAGTATGTTTATAATTTCAATTAGCTACTGCTATTATGAATATATTGTTACGTGGGCATTCTTGAATTACTATGATTGTGATGATCGACGAATGTATTAGTACGTTTCCTTATGTATAATCTCCCATAGCCTATTTCTCACCTACATTCTCGTGTGTGTGGAAAACTGAAATGGTTAACACTCAGGGTAGACCAAGAACTCCTCAAGAAGATCATGAGGCGACCACATCCACTACTGATCAACCATAAGTGGTTGAGGCAAGAGTGATACCACCCATACCAAGTATATTGGATGAGGGACCCGAACACACACCGAGGACTAATCTAGCATCCTCGAACCCAATCTTGACAGAAGTTACTCCTGAATCGAGGATGATGGACAACGTGATACGGGCTATGAATGAAGCGATGGCCAAACAACGTGAACTTTTTATGAAGCTATTGGAGGACATAGACACTAGCCACCGCAGGCATGAAGTTGTGGCAGAAAATGTGGTTGTAGCGGGATCCGAGGGTATGGGAAATGTTATCCCAACTGTAGAACTAGTGGCGTACGACACAAGGTGGGTGGAGATAACTTTCTCTTTAATGTCCTTTCTCAGCTACAAGCCATAAGAATTCTCGGGTACTACAAACCCGATGGTTTGCATGAACTGGCTTGGTGAGTTAGAGTCGGCGTTTGAGTATTGTGAATGCGGAGAGGCTCAGAAAGTCCATTTTGCTTTCTGTATGTTCCAGGGTGATGCCCTGGTATGGTGGAACGTCATTCGATCGACTCTTGATCCGGCGGTCTTGTCTCGAATTTCTTGGGGAGATTTCAAGAAGAAAGTCATAGACAAATACTACAACGAGCGGGCTCTGGATAAAATAGAGGACAAGTTTTAAAGTTTTATGAAAGGGGACCGATCAATAGCGGAGTATTCGAGGTTGTTTGCAGAGAAGCTAAACTTTGTGGGGGCACCTAGCTCTCGACGAGAATGTCAAGATAAAGGCATATTACAAGGGGTTACCGACAGAGATGAAAACTGCTACGAGCAACGCCAAGAAGACCATCATACATGACACAGTCGAGGAATCACAGTTGGTGGAAGATGATATTATTCAGAATAGGAAGGAGAAGGCCCATGCGGGCGAGAAGAGGAAGTGGGAGGGTCGATCGGGACCTCTCTAACGTTCAAGACCTTTTGATGGGAATCCTATATTTGAACCTCGTCGGGAACCTAGTTGGTGCCCAAAATGTAAAAGCAAACACTTCGGCACATGCATTCCCACCTCTCTAGTGTGCTTCAAGTGCGGCAAGAATGGTCACACTAGTTAAGTGTTCCCCATTTAGGGGACGGTATGTTATGAATGCAAGGAGATGGGCCATGTGAGAAATAATTGTCCCAAGTTAAAGGACAATTCAAGGGGAGCTAGCACGAGGAGCCAAGTTAGGAAAAAGGTTGCTCCGAGACCTTAAGGGAGAGCCTTTCAAATGACAACCGAAGAAGCTAAAGAGGCCGAAATGTGGTGTCGAGTACATTTTTACTTAACTCTCTACCAGTTGGAGTACTTTTTGATTCGGGTGCCAATCGTTCTTTTGTGGCAATCTCTTTTTGTAAATATTTGAATGTGCCTTCCACCACCCTTAGTGATGCCTTCGTAGTTGAAGTAGCGAATGGGAATCAGATCGTGTGCATAAACTTGTGAGGGGTTGCAAACTAGAAATTGATGGTGAGTGGTTTCTAGTAGACTTACTCTCTATGACTATTGGAGACTTTAACATAATGATAGTAATGGATTGGTTGTAAAGAACCAAGATGAAATCATTTGCTCAAAGAAACTCATCCATATTCCGACTGCGAATGAGAGTTTTGTATTCATCTATGGAGAGAAACGGAAGGGCGAGGTGATGGTTATCTCTTCTCTCAAGGCCTGAAAGTGCCTATCTAAGGGGTATCCATCATTTCTGGCATACGTAGTGCACACCAAGGAAGAGAAAAGGAAAGTAGAAGATGTAAAGATTGTTTGGGATTTTCCGGACATCTTTCCCCAGGATCTGCCTGGATTGCCACCCGACTGGAAAGTGGAGTTCCGCATCGACTTACTTCTGGGTGCGATACCAATCGCTCAAGAACCCTATCATCTCGAACCAACAAAAATGAAAGAGATGATGAAACAATTGTAAGAGATTTTAGAGAAAGGCTTTGTGAGACCGAGTTCCTCGCCTTAGTGAGCCCCGGTCTTATTTGTCAAAAAAACAAGGATGGCACAATGCGTATGTGCATTGATTATCGCGAACTAAACAAGGTGACCATGAAGAATAAGTATCCCCTCCCGCGGATTGACGATCTCTTTGACCGGTTGCAAGGAGTGGGATGTTTTTCAAAGATAGATCTTCGATCGGTGTATCATCAATTGAGGGTAGAGAAGAGGACGTTTCGAAGACGGCGTTTAGGACTCGGTATGGGCATTACGAGTTCCTTGTAATGTCGTTCGGGTTAACCAATGCACTGACGGTATTCACGAACTTAATGAATCGAGTCTGTCGACCCTTTTTGGAGAAATTCGTTATCGTATTCATCGATGACATTCTCATATATTCCAAGAATGAGAATGAGCACGAGCATCACTTGCGGGAAAACTTGGAAGTGTTAAGAAGAGAAAAACTCTATGCCAAATTCTCAAAGTGTGAATTTTGGATACGAGAAGTCCAATTCTTTGGACACGTAGTGACCCAAGAAGAAGTGAAGGTGGACCCGTCCAAGATAGAAGAAATGATGATCTGGGAACCGCCAAAGAGCCCGACATAGATTAGGAGCTTCTTGGGATTAGCCGGATACTACCGAAGGTTCATCCGAGATTTTTCTACAATTGCTTCGCCTTTAACCTCACTGACAAGAAAGAATGTCAAGTTTCTGTAGACGGAGACTCAAGAACAAGCGTTATGAACCTTGCAAAAGAAGTTGTGCGAGGCACCAATATTATCCCTACCTGAGGGAATGGAGGATTTCGTGGTCTACAGCGATGCCTCTAAGAGGGGACTGGTTTGCGTCTTGATGCAACAATGCGAGGTGATTGCCTATGCTTCCAGACAACTCAAAGAGCACGAAAAGAATTACCCAACCCACGAACTCAAATTGGCGGCCGTGGTATTTGCCTTGAAGTTGTGGCAGCATTACTTGTATGGCACGAAGTGGACGCTCTGCACCGACCACAAAAGTTTGAAGTAAGTATTTGACCAGAAAGAATTGAATATGCGCCAAATGAGGTGGTTGGAATTACTAAAAGACTACGACTGCGAACTGCTTTATCATTCGGGTAAGGTTAATGTCGTGGTGAAAGTTTTGAGCTGCAAGGAGTATAGTGGGAGTGTGCAAACATCGATTTCAAAAATTGATGTAGGCTTGAGCTTTCTAGAAAAGATTAAAACATCGTAAGTCGAAGCTTTGGTAGAGACAAATCTTAAAGACGAGGTTATGTGAAAGCATCACCTCCTCTTGGTTGAAGATGGTCGGGGTCTTAAGTTGTTTCAAGGGCGGGTGTGGGTGCCAAAGATTGGAGGATGTCGAGAGTTGTTGCTAGACGACGCCCATAAATCAAGATACTCCATACATCCGGGAAGCATGAAGATGTACCGGGACTTGAAGTTAAACTATTGGTGGCCAGTAATGAAGTTTGACGTGGCAAGGTACGAGGAGAGATGTGTGACTTGCTTGCAAGTCAAAGCCGAGAATCAACGTCCCTACGGTAGTGTCCAATCTCGCGAGATTCCGGAGTGGAAGTGGGAACACATTACCATGGAATTTTTGACAAAGTTGCCCAGAACATTGTAGAATCACGACACCATTTGGGTGGTAGTAGACAGGTTGACCAAAAGCACACACTTTTTGACGATGCAAGAAACCTTGCCAATGGATAAGTTGGCAAAACTTTATATCGACAAAGTGGTCTCGAGACACGGAGTACCGTTGTCCATTATGTCCGATCGCGATAGCTGTTTCACCTCGAACTTTTGGGACGGTTTACAAAAGGAATTGGGGACTAGAATCAAACTAAGTACCACATACCACCCACATACAGATGGACAGAGTGAAAGGACCATCCAGATACTAGAAGATATGCTGAGATCGTGTGTCATCGATTTTGGCAGCAACTGGGACTCTCACTTCCGTTAGTGGAATTCTCCTATAACAATAGCTATCATTCAAGCGTTGGGATGGCACCATTCGAGGCCTTGTATGGGAGAAAGTGTAGAACTTCTGTGTGCTTTTAGAGGCAAGGGAGAACCAGTTTGTGTGGATGGAGATTGTACAAGAAACGACCGTTAAAGTCAAGAGCACAAGAGAGCAGTTGAAGGCGGCTCAAGACCATCAAAAGAGTTTGTTTGAAATTCAAAGTTTGTTGAGCGTTATTTCATTCAACGCGTTTCTTTCAAGAATGTCTATACTTGTTCGTATAACCAACATCCAATTTTTCATGACCTAAGTTTTTATTGATAAATCATTCATATTTGATCTTTCGATACATTGTCAGATTCTCAAATAAGTTTCTTGTATTCATTTCATTCATTCAATTTTCTTGTTTTTGAGAAAATCTTCTATGTTTTAAATGCTCAAATCTTCTTGATTATCTTCTTGAGCATACATACATCTGACATATGTATTGTGCTTTAACTGTTGAAGTTAAATGATTGAGCAACATTCTTTTTAGGACAACCTACATGGGATCAATGTGTGAGATGAATAGTACTTCTATGGATTCACGATAACCAGTGTTTCCTACCAAAGAAGTTATCCCTGAGTGAACGAGAAGCAAGGGGTCAATCTCAGAGTGTGGGTGTGTGATGAGATAAAATGAAAAGTGAGATTGGTTAGAAGTGAGCTCAATGTTAAAAAGAAAGAGGGTGAGAGATCAGAGTAAAAGAATATCAAACTCTGCACCAAACTTTTCTGAGTCGGGCAGCCACATTACTATTGTTTCACAATTCTTTCGTGAACTTCATTGAAACAGGCATTAGCCCATGCCAACTCTTGCTTTAACCCCACCAGCTACTCATTTCTTTCTCAACAAAGAGATGTTTCAATTTTTTATTGGGGATGCAACACATAATCTATCTCATTTTCATTCGGAAGATGTGGATATTGAAAAAGAAGGAAGTCTGCCCCACCTTCGCACTTCGATCATGCACAATTGAGTCTGTGTATTACTGTTGTTGTCTCAATGGTTTACACATGTTGAGCCTTATAAACATTCATGTTTTAATTCTTTCATACACAAGCACATTCACACAGAAAATTTGCTTTTCCGTCAAAACGTTCATAGAATAATCTTGTGTTATTCGATGATTGAATGGAAGACCTGGGGAGTGAACATCAATAAAACTCCTTGTACAGTACATTCGTTGTACTAAGTAGCTTCGTGCTACTTACATGCATTCTAACTGTTTCATTTGTTGATTCAGGATTACATTCTTATTTGTCGGAATTTGAAAAGATTTTGATGAATACATTATGAATTGACGGATGTTTAGTGGCTCATTTTCAAAAGATCATTGGTCAAATATAGATTCATGACATTTCTTGGAGACAATTTTGATGATTTCTATGCTCTACTCATCAAAAAGGGGGGAGATGGTCAAGAAATGTTTGAATTTGAGGAGGTCACATGTTTGGAATATGGGAGAGAATTATATTCAAGAAATGAGATGATCAAGAAATGACAGAGTCTGGAAGATTTATTTTCCAAGTTATGGGGAGAATGGTCAGAATAATAAAGAAAGTTCAAGGAGTTCTGAAACCTTGATGAAAATTTGCTGAAATTTTCTTTAAAGATTATTTTCTGAAGAAAAGTGAGTTAAATCTGAAGATAATTTCTTTTCTGAAGTCTGAAAAAGTTTTTATTACCTTGTGGGAGATTGTTAAAGAGTATTGAAGAAGACTTTCACAGACTTTGGAGGAGAATACTGTAAAGAGAGAGATAAAGAAGAAAGGGAGAGGTTGACTTTGATTGTTTTTGTTCAAAGAAAAGGGAGATGAAATGTTTATCTTTGTGAAGAAGTTTAAAGTGAGAGATTAATTTTGTCAAAGACCAAACAAAGGAGAAGACTGTTCGTGAATGCTGAAATTAGCTTTTGTTTATCTAAAGGTGGAGATCAATTGTTTGTGAAGAAGTTTAAAGTGAGAGATTAATTTTGTCAAAGACCAAACAAAGGAGAAGACTGTTCGTGAATGCTGAAATTAGCTTTTGTTTATCTAAAGGTGGAGATCAATTGTTTCTGAATCAAAGGGGGAGCTTCAATGTTTATTTCTTTTTGGAGATGATCTTGAATCCAAAGGGGGAGATTGTTAGTGCATAAATATGTTGGATCCAAGATTATGAAGATAAAAAGTCAAAGTCAAATGCTCAAGTCAAAGCCTCTTATTACAAAAGTCAAAGTCTTTGTAATGAGTCAAAAGTCAAAGTGTAGTTTAATTTCCTTTGTAATTGTTGTTGGTATAAATAGTTTCCTTTTTCTTTGTAAGTGTGTGGCACTAAGAGTAGCACTTAGAACACTGAGTGAGAGAAGATTGCAGTGAGAGATATTTCGCAGAGAGCATCTTTGTATACTGTTGAATATGAAAATTGAATCATATGACATCTTGTATTGAAATTCGTTGTTGATCTTGATTTGATTGCATATTACTGGGACACACAAGGTTCATATGTGAATAAGTTGAACTAATTAACAGATTCACATATGAACCTTTGTGATTCACATATGAACTAATTAACTGATTCACATATGAACGTATAGTTCATATATGAATCACATAGGTTCACATATGAATTCGTCCCGTGTATTTTACGAAACTACCCCTCTATCTTCTACACATCACACAAAGAATTATTCGGTGCTTCACGGTTAAAGCCACAATTGTTGACCAGATAAAGGGTTAGGATCATTTCTCTATATCTCATACATTTAACATTTCTCAAATGAACTTCTCCCTATATATATTAGAGTTAAACGTATAACAGGTCCCTAGAATTTAATGTTTTTTTTGTAAAAATAAAAGAAAACAAAAAAAATGCAAAAAGAGAACAAAAATATGGTTGGGCGAATTTGTCCCTGTCTCTAACAGAACTTTTTAGTGGAGTTAGGGGCTAGACCCTTATTTTAGAGCAAAATTCAAATTATAAGGGTTAAAACTTGAATTATGAAACCACATGTCCTGTTTTCAAAAAAATCACTAAATTAGGCATGGAAATAGGCCCCGACCCGTCGGGGAACCCGGTCCACCCGCCCCGATCGGGGATGGGGATTCCCCACTAAACCGGGGATGGGGATGGGGACGGGGATCCCCGTTTGTCTCAAACCGGGGATGGGGACGGGGACGGGTATCGCACTCCCCGCCCCGTCCCCGTTATATATTTTAATTAATATTTAATATATATTATTTATTTAAACTAAATCGGTAATTCATAATTTCCTATTTCCTAACTAGGTTTATAATATAAAATTGTTATTTTTTGGATGTCAATCAAAATACAATTACTCGATATGGTTTTGAATATTACTCGATATCTTTTGGTACGTGTGAAGTTAAGTTTTTTTTTTTTTTCGAATTCGGTTGAATTTCTTTTGGTTTTAAGTTATTAATTATTATATGATGTTGTGATTTTTTTATACTAAATTAAATTTCTTTCGATTTTAGGTTTATTGGAAATATGTGATATTTAAACATGTGCGGTGTCTCATATATTTGATTTAAATTGCTTACATAAACGGAAAAGAAAATCCCCGTTTCCCCGTTGGGGATCCCCATTCCCCGTTGGGGATGGGGATGGGGATGGGGATGTGATCATATTCCCCGGCGGGGACGGGGATGGGGACGGGGATGAAGATGAGGGATTGGGGACGGGGATGGAGGTCCCCGCCCCATCCCCGCCCCATTTCCATGCCTACACTAAATGTCAGGAACCAAAATTAGAGTTTACTCTAAAACAAAATTTTATGTTAACAAAATACATATCAACGCCATGTAGATGTCATGTCACCATCACATCAACAAGTAAATCAACAAAATGCAAGTTGAACATTTAGAAATGACTCTTAGCATTTATCCAAAACAACAAATCGTTAATATAACGCAATTGATGGCGGATAGTAAACTTTTACTATGTGTAATTTTTTTTTTGAAAGGCAGCTTTCGAAAGTTTCCATCTACTGGGCTACACTTTTAGGAGGTATCGGGCTCCCACTTAAGGGTGCCACCCACTAATCCCCCCCTCGATCCAGACTCGGCCCAAAGGACCCGTCTGAATCGGATGTCTCAAGTTGATCACCACGGGACTCAAACCCAGGTAGTAAGGCTTTCACCCCTTACCCTCCCAGGATGTTACCGACCACTGGGCTACAACCTTATTGACTTCACGATGTGTAATTGGCAGTTGATTAAATCATTTTATGAAATATCATACGTGATTCGTATTATATTTCAAATGTATAATATTTTTAAGATAAGTATGAGAATTGTCAGTGTCATTCCTGATATTTTGGAGGCCATGTACGAAAAACTAAATATGTTTTTAATTTTTTTATATGTTTTATTAAATTACTTTTTATTTGTATTTGTCTTATAATTGATCTACCGATAACTTAATTTTGAATTTGATCAAATTGTCCATTGATCTTTTATTCTCTTTTGACACTAGATTTTAATTTTTAATATTATTATATTAGTGTGGATTCAAAATTTGTAATTGATTCTTTAACTTTTAATTAATGTACTGCTACAATAAGGGTCTAGGTAGGAGATATGAAATAATATGATATGTAAGTTTGGAGGAGATATGAATAACAATTGTTTTTCTATAGAATTGGTAACCATTATCGGTAATTACAAAACTCCTGTCAACAAAAACGTATCATCATTAAAAATATTAAAAGTTAAAAGTTAAAAGTATGCCAAAAAACATATGGAAAAAATCAACAAATACTAAAAAATCTAAATCTATTAAATATTCAAAGAAAAATATAAGGTATATCATTAAAAAAAACAAAACAACTAACGTTATTCAAAGCATTTCTGCCAACTATTTTATATTTTTGTTCTAAAATAAGCAATCTAAATTTTATAATGTCTATAAGAATTTTAATAACTATTTTATAACGTTATTCAAAGCATTTCTGCCAACTCTAATAACTATTTTATTTTTACAATTTCAATATTATTTTTAAAATTAAAATATTTTATAAGTTTATTATCTCAAAACATTTTAGAAAAATATTATACAAAATTAAAAGTTAATTAAGATATAAATTAAAACCTTTAGATTTGAATTTTGAAGGATAAATTGTATAGAAAACATTTTAAAAATAATCATATAATTGATTTAATTATCATAATAAAAAAATAATAATAAATTATATATTTAAGTCATCTTCAAAAAAAATTTAAAGTTAAAAAATGGTTAAACCGTTATACCAAAACAATCTATAAAAAGACAAGCTATTTTTTTTTTTATGAAAACAAGATTAATTGAAAAAAACATCCATCCAAGGGATTCGAACCCTAGTGCAATTAAAGCACATACTAGGGGTGTTCATCTAAACCGTCAAACCGCACAAACCGCCCACACCGGACCGCACCACAAAGCGCGGTTTAGAACCTCTGCGGTGCGGTTTTGAATTACCAAACCACGGTTTAAACCGCACCGCACCGCACATTATATATGTATATATTTTTAATTTTATATATTAAACACATATATGTATATATAGAATAAATGTAATATTTATATAATATGTATTTTAGAATCGGAAGTATTGAATATTTTTATTTTTAGGGACTACGATAACATTATCGTTGATTTTAAAATGAAGTTTTGATCTTATAATTATTGAATTGTAGGTGTAAAATGCATAAGGTACAAACCGCATAAACTGCACCGCATTTTGCGGTGCGGTTTGGTACGGTTTGAGGTATATGCGTTGCGGTTTGCGGTTTGAAAAAAATGCTTAAACTGCATATGCGGTGCGGTTTGTGGTTTTACCCCAAACCGCACAGCAAACACCCCTAGCACATACACCGACACATATGTCTTTTGCCATTGCGCTGAAGGCATTTTTGCGTTTAATTTGCAATAAATTACTTATATAGTAATTTTTATTATAAGTAAAAAAATTAAAAAATTATTCTGATGCCCCCCGACGATCGGAGGCCCTGTGCGGTAGAACCACTCCGCACACCCTAAAGAACGACCCTGAGAATTGTGAATCCCAATGCAAATGCATTATCAATCAATGAAGAACAATTACAGATTTTCATCAAACATGGTCATATGATTAATCGATAAAACAATAGGTTTACAGAGAGAATTATCAAGTATGCGCTTAAACCTATTAGACCATTCCTAACTAAACCCTAATTATCATACTTAAAATACTAAGGGCTTAGATCATAAAGCTCAAAGCTCATTAACACACTAAAGCCCAATTAACAAATAAAAGTTTTTCCAACTCGATAAATAAATAACAATAAACATTTATAAATACTTTATATAACTTTTAACGCACTAGGACTTTCAGTCCTAACAACAATAATGAGATTAAATTCCCATAAGAAAAGCGTTATTATTTTATACGTCATACGTCGTAGTGTTATCGTTTATGTCATATCCAACCATGTGACCTTATCACCTAACGTGTTTTGTAGGGTGCTAATTCATCCAACAATATTCTTGAACTATTTAGGAACAAAATATAACATCCGATTCCTATTTTTGGCAAACTTATTTTACAAAGCTTATTGTGAGGACATCCTATAACTTTAATGCAATCAAGGGAGTGTATCATGTTTTTTAATATAACTAGAAGCGTACTCGTGCAATGCAGTGAGATACATCACGATTTTAATTTTTCTTTTAATTTTTAATTTTTTTATCGATTTACAGTACGATTTTGGATGGTTTTAGAGAGTGATCACCTAAGGTGTATCATGTTTTTTAATATAATAAACAAAACATATTATAATTTTGTAAAACAAAGGAGAATATCATAATTTTGTAAATAAAAAAAATTATAATTAAAAAAATTAATTTTTTTAGATGTATTGCTGTATACGTTAAAATTAAGTTTTTTTAACTTTAAAATAAAAAATAAAAATAAAATACATTTTATTTTTATTCAATTTACCCTATAAAAAAGAAGTAAAACAATTATTCGAAAGTGATGAGTTGTTTACCAAATACTAATCCAGTAATCATGTATTGGGTCACATATTTAACTGGGTGTATATGATAAGAATCGAAAATCTTACCCGATAATAGATATAACAAGGATCAGAAATTTTAGCAATCATATTAAATTCATAGTATAAAAAGGCATCGAGTTCATCGGGTTGGGTTTAAATTCCCTAACCCAATTCCAACCCAATAGATGCGGTTTGACCTAATTTTGTATCAGTTATGTGTCGGGTTACCTCGATTTGAGCTTTTTTTGGGTTTTTTCGAGTTTGGATGGCCGGGTTGGTCGGAATTTTGAGTACCCCTACTTACTATATCATTTTGATGGCCGATAATCTTATTTGACACAATAAATATGGTTGATAAGTCTTATCTAATAAATATTTACCCAATTAACATTCACTAAAGGCCATTTAAATTCAAGTTGCAATAATTATTTGTATTATTTTCTTGTCCCAAAATGATTATCCATTTTAACAATACGTAATTATTATATTTTTCAATTAATAAAAGGATAATTTTTTATCTTTAATTATACAGAGAGAATTTTTTCTCCATCACATAATTCAAATTAGAATGAGAAATTAAATATTTATTTTAGAGAAACTAAAATAATAATGCAACATCTATTTTGGAACGTAAACACAAGGTTGTGGCGTGATGGTAAGAGCCTGGTGACTTCATAGCGGTTGCCCGGATTCGAGCCCCACTCGCAGCATTGTGGCCACAAAATGAATGTCCTCGGGCCTAGGCCTGTTTTATAGGAGATTAGTCCGGGGCCAAAGTGGTCTGGGATACTCTTTTACCAAATATATATATATATATATACTATATTATAAAGCACGAATAAAACTCTTAAATACAAATTATTAGGCACAAGGTACCATCATTTTATGCAAGATTTTAAAAATCTCTTAATTTATAAGTATCAAAACACAAAATACATATTACTACTGCAGACTTCTAACACTCACTAATTTGGTATGTGCAAGTCTTCCTTTTATGCAGACCTTTCCATGTATCACTATTAATTAATATATTATATTACTATAATTTTGTTTTAATTATATTATTAAATATGTAATTGGTTATTTTTTCTAGATGTCATTAAAATATATAAGATAATCATTGAATTCTAACAAAATACTTAAGTTTTTTATATAAAAAACATAATATTATTAAGCCTAAATTAAACAAATTTACAAAAAAAAAACATTATCACTTTCTTAAAACCATCCAAAATCGTACTGTAAATCGATAAAAAAAAATGAAAAATTAAAATCATGATGTACCTTGCTGCATTGGACGAGTACACTTCTAGTATTTTCTAAAGAGTGAACTTCAAATGCTTTTTAAAAAAAAATAAAAAAGAATATATTTATTTGGACGGTGTAGGCAAATTTTTGGCATGGTATAACGAGACAAGACCAATGAGTGGGTGTAAAAAAGCGAGTCATGTCTGACTAGAAGAGTGAAATGCATGCAACCCACGTTTTTTGTATCAAAAACCCACTGGCCCACTCATAAACTGACAAATGATATTTTGGTGGCCCACTAACATTGACTCAGTTTCTAAGGACCACATGGGCTTTGTTGTCCACACGTGATTCACTCCACAACTAACTATACCAAAAAATGGTTCAATCCAACACCAAACCGGACCCAACCCGGTTTTGTTTCTTTTTAAAGTAAAGAGTAAAGTAAACTACAATTTTGGTCTATGAGGTTTAGTGATTTCTTTGAAAGTGAGACCTGTATTTTTATAAGTCAAGAAATCGTTACTGAGTTTTAGATTTTGTTTTGAAAATGAGACCTAGTCATCAACTCCATTAAAAATCTTCGTTAGAGTAAGGGATAAAATCGTCCAATCATATTTTCCTTCTCTTTTTACACTTTGTTTTGTTTTTTCTTATTTTTATGAAAAACATCAAATTGTAGGAGCCATTTTGCCATAACATTAAACCCCAAGTTCCTCACATCTTCATCTTCCTTGTACCTCTACTGTTTCAACTTTCAATCATTGACATATTACACGAGCTAGTTGCATACATCATGTCTATCTCAAGCACCACCTTACACCACCATCTCCATCATCTGAAACCCAACACCAAAAAGAAAACCCAAAACTAAACACTCCTCTGCCGAAATCTTCGTCCACGACATGTCATCATCCTTGTTGGAAAATCTAACAAAAAATGCTCACCGAAAATTCTACAGGGACGAAATTTCGTCCACCAAATTCATCTCTAAACCCACAACCCAAAACACAGGGACGATCCTACCACTGGGACCCATCACCTTCGATATGCAAAGCAACAGGGACGATGATGTATGTGTGACCGTCGTTTACACAAGGATGATCTGCGATTGTTTTCACACCGGCAGTGCTTTTTCTTTTCGTTTACACAAGGACGATCACACCATCAGAAAGGAAAGAGTGAAGGTTTTGTTGACGATGGGGAGTTTGGCCAGAGTGAAGGTGTAAACGATGGTCCATGTGCAAGATTCTAAATTGCGTGAGACATGGCGTAGCCTGGCGGCAAGGTCAAACCATGGTGTGGCTTGATAGGTGGATTTACACCCCTTACTCTAACCGTAAGTGTACGAGTCGAATCAAGTAATATGTACTTGGAAAGTACGAGTATTGAACCAAGAGAACTAGGAACTGAGTATCATAATTACTATATTCACTATTAACTGGACGATCCAAAAGGTGAATTGTTGGAAACTAGAATAATTAACTACTAGGAAATAAATCAAGAACGAAACAATAAACGACTTAAAAAAACCTTTTATGGACAAAATAGTTGAGGGTTGGAATTTCTACGGTTTTCACTATAGAACACTTTACACAAAATAATTACCAGATATTTCTTTTAATGAATACCCAATCTCTAAAATCACCGTTGTTCTTTCTCAAGTAACAACATATCTTATTTTGAAAACACAAGTTTTATCTCTCTCAATCTTAACGCATGAACTCGAAACACATTAACATCAAGATTATAATGGTATTAAGCTTACTTAGTGTATCTCTATCCAATTTCTCACATTAGGCATATAATTCTAGTTCTAGTTAACAATTAATTCTCTCGAATTTAATTCATAACGAACAAAACATTTGAAACTTGATCAGACTGACAAAAGCATTAAAACCCAAATCATATGCTTCATTAACTAGGAAAAACTGATAAAAATCGCAGGTTATATGTTCATATGTTTAAATCAAAGTCAAACTAACCCCAACATCTAAAGATTAGTTTATGTTTGGGGATATTAACAAACAAAATTGTGTGTCCCAATATGCAAGTGTTTAACAATCTACAATTCCACAAATCACAATTGTTATTGATCTTGAATGTGAATACAACTTTCTCTCTCTACTTTCTCTCACTACCAACTCTCTCAATGATTCTCAATGTTAAGTGCTACCGATATGTTCTCTCTAGTTTCTACAAGATTAACAAAGAAGTAAAACCTATTTATACCTACAAGGTATACAAGGAAACTAAAACTAATTACAAGCATTGACTTTACAAATAAATGCCTTGACTTTGACTTTCTTCATTCAACATATTGACTTTGACTCTCATTCTTGAGGCTTTGACTTCAATTGTGATGATATCGGATACAACAATATTTTGCACTAACAATCTCCCCCTTTGTATTCGAGATCATTCTTCAAACGAAATTTAGCTTTAACACTAGTACAAAAACTCACATTTGCCATGGTTAAAAACCATGGCCATAGGCCTTCCTTTGCCCATAGTTTTTTTTTTCAATCAAACTGTAGCCTATTCTTGCGTGACCAATGATAGTTTTCGCCACATTTAAAATGTGTCACCATATCAAATGAAAAACCATAGCCTTAGCCTAAAAACCGTGGCTATAAACGTATCTAATATTTAAGGTACCGGAGCATTTTTACTATAACCGTGGCAATAAACTATTTATCACAACACAAACTCACATTAAACGTGGTCATTAGCTACCTTTTGGTTACTCAAAATAAAGAAAACCATGACAATAAACTATTTGTGGCCACACAATTTGTTTTTAAGGTGGTCAATGATTACCCTATAATCACGTATATTTGTCTTAACGGGGCCATAAACTACTTATCGTCACACAAATTTTATATTAACCGTGACCAATTTATGACATATATTTACCATAAATGTTGGAACCATGGCTACTGGTTATCTTCTGGTCATACAAAATAACTCAAAATGTAGACATAAATAACTTATTGTCATGCAATTCATGACATATGGTTACACTAAAACTTTTGAAACGTGACCATTAGTTACATTTTGGTCACATGAACTAACTAAAACCATAATGATAAATCAGTTTTTGCCACACAAATTTCATATTAACCATTGCCAATTGATAACATTTGGTTATACAAAATTGTTAGAAATGTGGCTATTGATTAACTTTTGGTCACATGAGTTAATTAAAACCGTGACCGTAAACTACTTATAGCCATACAAATTTTACATTAATCGTGGCCATTTCATGACATATGACTACACCGAATTGTTAAAAACAGTGGCTATTGGTAGCCTTTTGGTTACACGAAATAGCTAATATCGTGATCATATACTATTTATTGTCACACATATTTTATATTAACCGTGGTCATTTCATGACATATGGTTACGCTAAATTGTTAAAAAAATCGTGGCTATTGGTAGCCTTTTGGTTACAGAAATAGCTAAAATCGTGATCATATACTATTTATAGCCATACAATTTTTATATTAACCGTTACTCTTTAATGACATGGTGACGCTTAATTGTTAAAATCGTAACTACTGATTACCTTTTGGTTACATGAAATAAGTAAAATCATGGCCATAAACTACTTATGACCACAAAAATTTCATATCAACAGTGGCTAATTCGTGACATAACTAATTGTTAAAACCGTGGCCGTTGGTCACCTTTTTGTCACATGAAATAACCAAACCGTACATCATGATACGGTCACATTTACTATAAAATCATAACTATAACTAGTTATAGTCACAAATTTTATAGTAAATGTGACCGTATCATGATGTACGGTTATCTTAAATTAGTAACCGTGGATATTTGTTTCCTTTTGGTCACACAAAACAACTTAACGTGTGATAATAAGCTATTTACAGTCACACAAAATTTATATCAACCATGGCCAATTTTTGATGTATGGTTACACTAAATTGTAAAACCGTAACCATTGGTTGCCTTTCGGTCATACGAAATAGCTAAACTATGGCCATAAACTATTTATAGTAACAATTTAAATTGAATATGATATGATCATTATAGAAATTGACCACAACAATGATAATATTTGGCAACGGTTTTAATAATGCGTAGCAAAATAATAAATAATTTTTTTAAAAAGTTTAATATAATAATTATTTGAAAAACATCCAAACAAGTGTATTAAAAGTCATATGAATTAGATATAAGAACCACCAATAACAAACTTATCTCAACTAGTTCTCTAATATAGTAGATTTTTGCTTATTAAAGCTACTCCTCGTATGCTTCGTCTTTTGTAACTCGTTGACAGTGATATAGTTTTTCTTTCTCTTCTTAGGATTTTGTTTTTCATCATGTTTATTAGAAGTTCGGTCTAGTACCTGCAACAAAAATGAAACTGCATCTTATTATACTTGTAGAAATTTTACTATAATAGAAATTGTCTACTAATCTTCTCATGTGAAGATTTCTTATTATTAAACATAATGCAACCATTAACACTACATCATAATGTAATACAAGATACAAAATAAAAAACCTATATTAACACATAATATTGAAGCCTTAGGATACAACTTTCCTAGATTAAGTCATTTGGTTATTTATAAGGAAATTAAATGAATAGTAGACTCCATTTAGGAAAACTGGATAGTTGAAAGAATAGCAAGGTGAGGAAATCCAAGCCATTTGATATAGTTGTGCAGATGTGCAAAACTAACCAAGAGCCAGATTGGTTTGAAGTTTGATTAAAATGGCTTAATAACCCTTATGTGTGGGAGGTGTAGAACATCCAATCGACTATGGCTTGGGACCTTACAATAACGGACAATAACCAACCGTTACACAAGCAGCAAGAAATTGGTAGCCATAGAGGTTGTCAAGGTTGCACTATAGCAGCGGTATAACAACAACCTTAGGGCTATGGTGCACGGGGTAAATGTCGTATCAATAGCATACAACGACAATGGTGGGTTATGGCCTGAGGTTGGAGCAGCAGCGAGAAACCAAAAGCCATAGAAGGTTGTGCAAGCGACATAAAGGCTGCACGAGCAGCAGATAGAAGGCAGCCTTCGGGTTGTCTTATGCCCAAGGTTGGCTCATTCTATTAGATGCCGATGGCTATAGATATGACTCAAGGACCAAGTAATGTATAGGGGCCATCGAACATAGGCACCCCACATTAAAAAGATGTACTACTTCTATTAACACTGATAATCAAAGGGCTTTTCTTTGTATTCATTTTATAATAATTACAGAGAAGAGAGAGGAGCCTTTTAAATAGGCAAACAATTACAAAAGAAAAGAAAATACAAGCTGTCAAATTAAAGAGGGGGATCGTTGATTGATAAACTATTACGGGAAATGATGTTGTCCTTTAACCGATCTGTTGATCCAAACTCTCTCAGTGATTTGATAACGACCCTCTTCTATACTTAGTGAAAATTACGCTTTAATATGTATTAGTGTTTCACCATCAACGATCAGACTGAGTCTGTTCAGTTATCGCTAATAGTCTTTCTTATAAACATTTATATGTATTAGTGTTTCACTATCAATGATCAGACTGAGTCTGTTCAGTTATCACTGATAGTTCCTAAAGTAAACAGCCAACGTAATCCCTGAAGACAAGTCTCGCGTCAACAGATGTTCATAGCTGAATCAAAGACGAAGCTGCTGAACAAAGAGAAGTCTACTAGTGATCTGATGCGGATATCAGTGAAGCAAAGACAACTCTACTTATACGTGAATGAACATGAGAAAAAGCTTCAGCGATAGCTGAACCTCTTTGTCTCTGAACTTAGAGATACTCAGCGATCAATCGATCACAAAGCTTATGCCTCAAGTTTCCTTTTGTCTATCCTTGCACAACCTAGTACGATGTGTCAGAACGGACAAGTCTCTGCAACCATTCGTACAACAACTCTGTCAACTACACTGTTCATGACCCGGCCGAAAGCATGTCTCCCAAAAGTCAGACTCCCAAAGCCAATCAGTGAACGCCACGTGTAAAGTATCCTGCCATGCATTTAATGCATAGGGTATAAATAGGAAGTTCACCCCTTCATCTGAAGGTGTGCTTCATCCTTGAACTCAATATAGAAACCCTTGTTTTCTATATCTCTTAATCCCCTCTCTCTCTGAATTTCTTGTGCAATTATCTTAGTGTTTCTTAAGTTTGTTTAGATTGAGTCTGTCTTAAGCTTATTCCGCAACAAACTTGTAAATTGTATTCTGATTTATCAATAAACAATTTATTAAACTTTAAATTCTGTGTTTGTATTCAACCCCCCCCCTTCTACAAACTTGTTTAGCACCTTCGGGACCAACAAGTGGTATCAGAGCAGTTTGTATAAATCTAATAAACAAGATCTTGCTGTATACTCTTCCTTGCTATTCTAAAATGGCATTAAACACAAACACAAACTACTATGATAATGGTTCACTTTCTAAACCTCCTCGATTTAGCAGAGATAACTTTTCTCTATGGAAAAATCGAATGATGCTATTTCTTGAAGGTGCGGATCCTACTATACCTGAATATATAGAAAACGGACCCTATGAACCTGTTAGAATTATAGCTGCGGTTCCCGCTACTGCCACCACTGAAGCTGTCCCTGAACGATATGTCGTTAAGGAAATAAGACAGTGGAGTGATGAAGATAAAAAGAAGATAGGCATAGATGCAAAAGCAAAAACCATTATTTCAATGGCTCTGCCTGATGAAGTTTTCCATTCCATCATGCATCTGAAAACTTCTAAAGAAATGTGGGAAACCATATGTGTTCAATATGAGGGCACCACTGAAATCCAAGAGACTCGAAAGATTAACTTGGTAAGACAGTATGAAAGTTTCATCGCTGGTAAGAATGAATCTCTTTCTGACGTCCATCAGCGGTTTAACTGCCTAATCATTGACCTAAGAACTGTTGGTAGGACCTATTCTAATTCTGAGGTCCTAACAAAATTCTTGGAATGTCTTCTTGAAAGCTGGGACAGTTATTCAATATGTCTTAAGCTGACAAAAGACTTACATACTCTCTCTTTAAGCACTCTGTATGGAATATTGCTCAACTATGAGCAATCAAATCTTCTGAAGAAAAATCTTGTAAAAGTTTCTAAAGACTCCAAAAGTACTCCTGTTGCTTTAGTCTCTTCAGAGATAATTCCATCTCAGCGATCTACTCTCACCATCACTGAGTTAGATTCTGAATCTGAGGATCTATCAGACCCTGATCTTTCAGAGTTTGACGAGTCCTTAGCACTCTTGACAAACTCTTTTAAGAGATTCGCAAGAAAGAGTAACTTCCGAAGAAGTAAACCTCTCTCTCTTACTGAAAAGCCAAAATCAACTCCGGTTGATAAGGCTACTGCCACTTGCTATAACTGTGAAAAGATTGGACATTTTGCTAGTGAGTGCAGGTCGAAAAAGGTCTTCAAACCTTCTACCTCAAGAAGATCCAGTGATGACAAATACCATAAGCTGAAGAACAAATATCAAAAGCTGAAAAGCTATCAGCGAAAAGGTAAATGTCTCATCGCTGAAGAACACGACTGGGCTGAATCAGAAGAATCATCTTCTGATGAAGAAGAAGTCGCTAATCTTTGCCTCATGGCTGAGATTAAATAAGAAGTGGAAGAACCATCTGAACCTTCTATGAGCTACATATCATCTCAGGTATCTATCTCTACAAATCCCTCTCTACCTGAAGCTGAGAGAAGTCGCGCTGTTGATGTGCTGACGATTGACCTTTATAATGCCCTAAACGACAAAACTCAAGCTGAGAATAAAAATGTTCATTTAACTCAAGAGCTGGAGAAATGTCATGAAAAGATAAAAGAACTAAATCTTTTAGAAGAAAAGCTGAAAGATCAAGTCATTATAAATGAAATCATCAGTATTGAACGCGAACAAGCCATCACTGCTCTAAAAACAGAAAAGGCTCATGTTGAAAAATGGTGCAAATCATCAACAAAGATCTCTGAGATAATAAATGCTCAAACTCCTGATAGTGATAAAACTGGTCTTGGTTTTTGGACACCTCAGGACGATCCTAAGGAAGAAAGTTCCTCGCTTAAGTTTGGAACTTTTGTCACCTCTTTCTTTGACACTTCTTATAATCAATTCTATCCCTGTTCTTCTTCAAATCACATCCCTGAGGAAAATTCCAAAGACACTAAGTCTACGAATAAAGGAAAGTCCATTCTCCTTCCTCAGAAGGCAACCAGGAAAGCAAAGCTGAAAGTTCCTTCTAAACCTTCAGCTAAGCAATCCTCTAGCTCTGTGATAGAAATCTTTGATCTCTGTCCTCCAAAGCTGAAGATTGATCTTAAAACCTCGAGATCTGAAGAAATGAAAATTCCTCCCAGATCTCAAGAGAAAAGTCTTCTTGGACCTGGCCCTGCTCATCTTAAACTTGCAAAACCTTCTACTTCTGATCCTAAAACCATTTTCAGATATAGAAAATGTTATCACTGTGGTTTTACTGATCATATTGCAAGTAAATGTCCAACTGCCACTGAAGCTGATAAAATAGCTAAAGTGAAGAAAAATGTTTCTAAAGCTAAGAAGGTCACCAAGGTGAAAAATACCACTAAGGTTAAGAAATTAACCAAAGTGAAGATCACCACTGAAGCTGAATCTTCATCAGCTGAAAATACTACTGAACTTACCTTATCCACTAACTCTGAAGGACCCATTGAAAAGTGGGTACCAAACAACGCTTAATCTTCCTTATGGGTGCAGGGATCAAAGGGCATCTGGTATCTTGATAGTGGATGTTCTCGTCATATGACTGGACAAAGAGACCCGCTCACTGAATACAAGGAAGAGAAAGGTCCCTCTGTGACCTTTGGTGGAAATGGTAAAGGATATACCCGAGGGTTTGGTGTCCTCAGCAATGGGACAACTACCTTTCGAAGAGTCGCTTATGTAGATGGACTGAAGCACATTCTTCTAAGCATCAGTCAACTATGTGATAAAGACTATGAAGTACGCTTTACTAAGAAAGCATGTTCAGTGTTAAATGAGAAAGGAAAACTTGCTCTCAGTGGTCATCGCAGAGAAAATGTCTATGTAATAGATATGGATTCTACTATCACTGAAAACTTATGTTTTCTATCTAAAGCCTCTTCTGATGTCAACTGGCTATGGCATAAAAGGCTCTCTCATCTAAACTTCAAAACCCTGAATTCTCTCTCATCTAAGGAACTGGTTTCTGGTCTTCCTCAGCACTCATATGCTAAAGAATCTCTCTGCTCAGCATGTGAAAAAGGAAAACAAACAAAAGCAAGTTTCAAATCGAAACAAGTTTCCTCAGTGACAAGTCCTCTTCAGCTCTTGCATATGGATCTGTTTGGCCCTGTCAACATCCAATCAATAGCTGGAAAGAAATATACACTTATCATTGTAGATGAATATTCTCGCTACACCTGGGTTATCTTTCTTCGCTGTAAAAGTGATACTTCAGAAGAACTAATATCTTTTGTAAAAAAGATGGAAGTGCTGAACAATCTTACTGTTCGTTCAATAAGAAGTGATCATGGAACTGAATTCAAAAATAGTTCCCTGAATAATTTCTTTGAGAACAAGGGAATCTCTCACAACTTCTCTTCAGTAAGAACACCTCAGCAAAACGGAGTCGCTGAAAGAAGAAACAGAACGATCATAGAAGCTGCTAGATCAATGCTCAGCGATTCTCATCTCCCTACTCAATTTTGGGCTGAAGCTGTAAACACTGCATGTTTTACTCAAAACAGATCGCTGATAATAAAGCGATTTGGGAAGACAGCTTATGAACTTTTTGTTGGAAGGAAGCCTTCTATCAGCTTTCTTCATATATTTGGTTGTCAGTGCTTTATCTTAAACAACAGAGATCAACTTGGAAAGTTCGACCCAAAAGCTGATGATGGAATATTTCTAGGATATTCCTCCATCTCCAAAGCCTACAGAGTTTTCAACAAGAGAAGACAAACCGTAGAAGAAACAATTCACGTCACTTTTGATGAAACTCGCTCAGCGAACTCCAAACCAATCGCTGACAATGAAGAGTTAAATGCTTGGATGCTTTCTCACTACAGAGAAACTGAACCTTTCTTCTCAAACCATCAGCATTCAGATCCCCCAGTCGCTGATGATGATCCAAACATTATACATCCTACCGTTGAATCCAACTCATGGGTTTCAGCTGAACCTCTAAACACACTCCTACCATCAAATCTGCCTTCGTCTGAAAACCTCTCCAGTGAATCTACTCAACAGTTAATCGCTGATGAACCTCAATCGTCCTCATCAGTAAACATTCAAATTGTTGATCCAACCTCTGAGTTAAGCAATAATGCTCCTGCTCAGCGATGGACCAAAGATCACCCAATAGATCAAATTCTTGGTGATCCAGATGCAGGTATTCAGACACGACGAAGCTCAGGTAATATCTGTCTCTTTGTAAACTTTCTCTCCTTAATAGAACCAAAGAAGACTGATGATGCCCTCAGAGATCCAAACTGGGTCAGCGCTATGCAAGAAGAGCTGACTGAATTTTCTCGAAACAAAGTTTGGAATCTCATTCCTAGACCATCTGATAAAACTGTAATAGGCACCAAATGGGTGTTTAGAAACAAGTTAGATGAACATGGAACTGTAACCCGCAACAAGGCTCGACTTGTTGCTCAGGGATACAGACAAGAGGAAGGCATAGACTATGATGAAACCTTTGCCCCTGTGGCCAGGCTCGAAGCAATTCGACTATTCTTAGCTTATGCAGTCTATAAAGACTTCATCGTGTATCAAATGGATGTAAAATCAACGTTTCTAAATGGAAAGCTGAATGAAGAAGTCTATGTAGAACAACCACCAGGGTTCTATGACCCTAAGCATCCAAATTATGTTTATAAATTGGATAAGGCTCTCTATGGTCTAAAACAAGCCCCTCGTGCTTGGTATGACACTCTCTCATCTTTTCTTATCTCTGAAAATTTTGAACGTGGCAAGATTGATAATACGTTATTTTTTAGAAAGATAAAAGGTCATATAATTCTTGTACAAATATATGTCGATGACATAATATTTGGTTCTACTAACCCATCTCTGTGTACTCGCTTCGCTGAAAGAATGAAGAAAGAATATAAAATGAGTATGATGGGTGAGCTGACATATTTTCTTGGTCTTCAGATTAAACAATCTGACAAAGGTAGTTTTATCAGCCAAGGTAAATATGTTAAAGATATGCTAAAGAAGTTTGATCTTACTCAAACTTCAGCGATGAAAACTCCTATGGCACCACCCCTGACACTTAACAAAGATCCTTCTGGAAAACCTGTTAATGTCACTGCCTATAGAGGAATGATACGCTCTCTGTTGTATCTCACAGCAAGCCGACCTGACATCATGTACTCTACTTGTTTATGTGCACGCTATCAATCTGAACCCAAGGAATCCCATCTGATCGCTGTAAAGCGAATTTTCAGATATCTGAAAGGAACTCCTAACCTCGGTCTTTGGTATCCCAAAGACTCTGGGTTCGATCTAACTGGTTATTCTGATAGTGATTTTGCAGGATGTAAACTTGATAGAAAGAGTACCACTGGTGGATGTCAACTCTTGGGAGGAAAGCTGGTAAGTTGGACAAGCAAGAAGCAAAATTCTGTGTCCACTTCCACAGCTGAAGCTGAATACGTAGCCGTTGGAAGCTGTTGTTCTCAAATCTTATGGATGAGAAATCAACTATTAGATTATGACCTTCAGTTATCAAAGATTCCTATCTATTGCGACAGCACTAGTGCTATCGTTATAGCAAATAATCCTGTGTTACATTCAAAGACAAAACACATAGAGATCAGATATCACTTTATCAGAGATCATGTGATGAATGGTGATATTGAACTTCACTTTATTCCTACTGACTTTCAGCTTGCTGATATATTCACCAAACCTCTTGATGAAACAAGGTTCAACTTTCTCATCAGTGAGCTTGGAATGCTGAACCTTGAAGAATAATTCTTCAGCGTTCATGCATTGTGTCAGTAATCAAAAGTTCCCTTTCATCATTCTCTCTGATAAATATTCTGACTCTCAGGTATGGTTTCTCAATCCCTACAACTGAATCCTCATCCAGTTAAGATATTTTTTAAAATATAAATCTTAATCATTGAATCTTTCTTCAAATGATTAAAAGCTTTTTGAATTTAAATTTATCACTGATATTTATATTCAGTGATCCTTTTAAAAGAAAATCTATCCCTATCTTTTCATAAGGGATACTTTCAAAAAGAAAATTCTATTGCTGATATTTTTTATTCAGTGAAAAATTCAAAACGGACAAATGAACAGTCTCTTTCTTAACTATGACGTCATTTGAACCGACAATCCACAACATGCCTTTTTCTGACACGTTCGTCCGTTGTTCTTCTATCCAATCACCTTCGTGGGACGTGTCCATGTCATGATGTGCATTTGTTTTCCCGCTTCTCTCACACTCTCTCTCCTCCTTCTCACATATAAAAGGAATGTTTTTTCCATTCTATCAATTTACGTTTCCTGGAAATACTTTCTAAGCAAGAATACTCTCTCAAGCATTCTAGCATTCTCAAGCTTTCTGCATCATCCTCTTCAAGATCAACAGGTTATTCTTGATTTCTTATCTTAAATCTTTTCACATAAACCCCATTTATGGGTTTATAAGACTCAAATCTCATAAAATCATATTTTTTTGATTTTATTCTTTAAAAACCATTCTATTCTTTATTCAAAATTAATGGTTTTTCTTCTTATTCTTGAATCTTGTTCTAAGATAAACTGTTTTTCTCTAAAAATATGTTGATTTCCTATGTTTCTTTCCCCAAATAGAAACTAGCAAATCTTCTTTATTTTACGACTAAACCTTTCTTCTACTCGTTTATCTACTCAAACAGAATGACTCAATCTGCACTTATCGCCTCTAAGAACGTCAAGTTCGCCATCACTGATTCTGAACTTCCAAAGAACAACCATCTTGCTCGCCTTGAATTTGATGGTGTCAAATACCCACATCTGGTGGAAGCTGCAACATTTCTAAGACAATCCTGCATTGCCTATGCTATCACGGTGGATCCCACACCTTCGAAAGCTCTACTCCAGCAATTCTGGTTTACCGCTGAAGAAACCTCTCTCACCAACAAGAAGGGTGAACAGGTTCCTGCTATATCCTTCAGCACTCAACTAGGCTCAGGGATGATGACTGCCCTAGGCCTAAGGAAAGCCCTGCGTTTCCCCGACAAATCCAGGAATGGATTTGACGCCCTGCCAACTGACGCTGAACTCATCCAATTCCTGGATGCCATGGAATATGCTTGGGAATCCAAACCAAGGACTACTATTCCCAACAAGAAGCTGACTCTTGTGAAGAAGGCACTGATGCCTTCCCAGCTCAACTACGTCTTCTCACACATCATTTAGTGTATGAGTGGGAAGAGTGGGTCACTGGACCAAGCCAGCAAGATTCAGGTCCAGATGGCTTACTCAGTGATCGCTGGGAAAAATTTCGACTACGCAACAACTATCTTTGACGACCTGAAGTCAAAGATAGAGAAGACCGAGAGGGATCCCAAGATTCCCTACTACGCTTCATCTGCGCGTACCTGAAGTTTCTCTACCCTACCACTTACCCCACCAACTCGGATGCATCTTTTCCGAAAGTGGGTCAGAGATCACTGGAGGTCAAGACGCTCCCCAACGAGGTAATTATTTCTCAACTTCGCTCTCGTCTCTCTCTTCTCACTTCTTCGTCTTCAGCAGCCACGCAGGAGGTTCCTTCTTCTGCTATCCCTGCCGCTACCCCTTCCAAACGACCATCAACTGGCTCCCTTGGTTCTTCGAAGAAGGCCAAGGTAACCAAGGAGAAAGCTACTTCTAGCTCAATACCTAAGGATGTTTCTCTACAAACTTCCTTAGATGATTTCGTGGGTCTCTCCTCCACATCCTCAGCTCAAACCACTTCAACCGTGCCAGCGATCTCGGTCGCTGTCACAACAACAGTGACAACACCTGCGGTAACTACCCCTATCCCTACATCTTCTATCCCCATCTCTAGTCCCCCTATTTCTTTGGTCTCTACCACTCCTCATCTTGGACCAATAGGACCTGAACATCATTCTTTTGAGGAATCTTTACAATTCTACAAAATGTTTGATAATTCAGGTAATCCTATAACCTTATACACTTCTCCCAACTCACCATATAAGCCTGGTTCTGAAAAATTAACTTATCTTTCAGGTCCTAGTCTGGCGACTGTTGACACCAATGTCAACAGTTTGAGTTCAAAGGTGGATTCTCTCTCTGCTTCTCTCAACAACACCACCAGCGCTGTTCAAACAGCTGGTGATGCATTGAAGACGCTGACTGCCACCTGCGCCTCCAAAGCTGATCTTTCTCACATCGCTACTCTTCAGGCAGCGATTGTCAAAGTCAGGGAAGAATCCAAGCAGCAATATGATGATCTGTCTGCAAAGATCGATGCCTGCACTACGACTCTTCAGCAAGTCCTCGACAAGCTGAATGCACCAGCTCCAATTCCTGCTCCATCATTTACAGAAGATGATCGTTCAGCCCTGACCATAGCTGTGGAATTCATTCACCTAGCTACGTCCGACATCCCTGCACTTGAAGGACGACTCACAGGTCTGGAGGCTGAAGTCCAGAAGCTGGCTACTGCAACAACTTCATCTCCAAAAGATCTCTCCCTTGTTGATAATGACAAAGAGGGGGAGAAGACAGCTGAAGAAAACACGGATGCTGAAGTTTGTGCTGAACCACCGAAGGAAACTCCCTCTCAGGTTGAGGGGGAGATAGTTGCTGATAAAGCCCCTCCCACCATCGCTGAAATAGTCGATGATGAAGAACTTGATCTTGAAGATCAAGTGGATGACTCTCATCAAGATGATGATGATGACGATGAGGAAGATCCATCTCTCTGGTGTTCTTCAGCCGTCACATCATCAGCGATAGCTTCGAAAGAAGTTATCCAAGCAGGGGGGAGACAAGGATCATCTTCAGGAACCCCTTCCCAAAGCAAAGGTGTATCTGCTAAAGAAACCCTGATGATGATCTCACTACCTGAGGAGAATCCTTCTCAGGTATGCCTTACTCTTGTTCCCTTATCTTTCTATAAAAATACTACCCCTGTTTCTTTCTAGCCTTTATCTCTCTTCTTTCCTTAAAAATAATCTAACTTCTTTTTCATTTTCTGACTAGACAGTTCTCTCCCCTGCTTAAGGGTTCTGAACTACAAATAATTCCAGCTACTATCGCTGAAGAAATAATCCCAATCTCTATCGCTGAGATTGATGAAGAAGAAGAAGAAGATTCCCTGCTCCATCCAGGAAGGCCCTCTCGACCATCTCGTTGGTCAGAGGAAGTGATAAAGAAAAGAGGTGAAATGATCGCTCAACTAGAAAGTCAACGGCTGAAAATTCCTCTTCAAACATCCTTCTCAGAGCTCGACTTCCTCACTGATGCTGAACGAGAAGAATCTGCCAAAGCTGAGAAACTGTTCGCTGAATGCAGACGAGATGCTCAACTCGCTTTAAAGATTCAATCTTCTCAAGTCAAGGACAAGAAGCTGAAAAGAAAGCCTGCGGAAGTTCAAGCTGCACTGCTGAAAGAAATTGAAGAGGAACGCTCCAAAGAACAAGAGATCAACGATAAGTCTATCGAATGGTGCAAACAGAAGATGGATTATCGCTCTGATCTTCTTCCAATAACAGCCGTGACTATCTCTGGTCGCAAGAAGAAGGATCAACTCTCAGTGACCATGGAGATTACCAGAGAGGATGGAACTCAAAAAGCTATGTACGTTTCCAAACTTGAAGGTTTCGGGTTTACAGAGTGGATAGAGTTCTGGGATGCACTAAAGAAATCAAAATCTACATACAGAGGCTACGTTGAAGGACTTCTTAAAGCTCTCATCAACAGAGTCACTTCTATACTGAATCTGCCATCTCCTATCCCTCCCAATCCCAAGAAACTCAAGAGAAGAATTGGATCCTCCTCCTATGAAGACGTCGCCATCATCAGGAATGAAACTTCTATCAAATTTTCAAGAGATGCACTGTTTGGTCCTCCTCCTGATCTTTCAGTTCTGGATTTATCTCTGCCTCCTGGTGGTCCTTTCCAAGCTGGTCAAGTAATTGACAATCCTTATGGAATATTCTTCAGAGATGATGATGAGGAACTCAGGTTTCAAAGAGTCTCTGAGATTCCTATCTGTCCTCTGAATCATCTCAAGGATCTCTTATGCTTATGGTGTGACTTCTTCCCTGCTGCTGAGAAAATCAAAGAAATTATCAGCCAAGAATCCTTGGAACGAAGACAGAAAGGAGAAGAAATACCTGAGTATATGATAAATCCTCCTAAATCTTCTTATAGCTGATAGATTAGTTTTCTCTTCTGTAATCTATTAGTTGTACTTACAGTAGTTAGTTATTTACTTGTAATTTTCATTCCTTGTAATTCTCTTCTTGAATTAATGAAATTTCAGTAAAGTACTTAACTTCATCAGTGCTGTAAAAGATCCCTCAAAATAGTAATTGGGACATGTATGCTACGAGTCCTGATTATTCCATCATTTTGAATCATAAAGTAATTTTCTTCAGTTACTTTGTCATTATCAAATAGGGGGAGATTGTTGATCCAAACTCTCTCAGTGATTTGATAACGACCCTCTTCTATACTTAGTGAAAATTACGCTTTAATATGTATTAGTGTTTCACCATCAGCGATCAGACTGAGTCTGTTCAGTTATTGCTGATAGTCTTTCTTATAAACATTTATATATATTAGTGTTTCACTATCAATGATCAGACTGAGTCTGTTTAGTTATCACTGATAGTTCCTAAAGTAAACAGCCAACGTAATCCCTGAAGACAAGTCTTGCGTCAACAGATGTTCATAGCTGAATCAAAGACGAAGCTGTTGAACAAAGAGAAGTCTACTAGTGATCTGATGCGGATATCAGTGAACCAAAGACAACTCTACTTATACGTGAAGGAACATGAGAAAAAGCTTCAGCGATAGCTGAACCTCTTTGTCTCTGAACTTAGAGATACTCAGCGATCAATCGATCACAAAGCTTATGCCTCAAGTTTCCTTTTGTCTATCCTTGCACAACCTAGTACGATGTGTCAGAACGGACAAGTCTCTGCAACCATTCGTACAACAACTCTGTCAACTACACTGTTCATGACCCGGCCGGAAGCATGTCTCCCAAAAGTCAGACTCCCAAAGCCAATCAGTGAACGCCACGTGTAAAGTATCCTGCCATGCATTTAATGCATAGGGTATAAGTAGGAAGTTCACCCCTTCATCTGAAGGTGTGCTTCATCCTTGAACTCAATATAGAAACCCTTGTTTTCTATATCTCTTAATCCCCTCTCTCTCTGAATTTCTTGTGCAATTATCTTAGTGTTTCTTAAGTTTGTTTAGATTGAGTCTGTCTTAATCTTATTCCGCAACAAACTTGTAAATTGTATTCTGATTTATCAATAAACAATTTATTAAACTTTAAATTCTGTGTTTGTATTCAACCCCCCCCCCCCTTCTACAAACTTGTTTAGCACCTTCGGGACCAACACGATCCCATAATTTTCTCAATCACAAAAATGTTTCCTTTTTAACACTCCCCCTCAAGTTGAATAGTGGGATCTCCACAATTCAACTTGACCAAACAATCGTTGAAGGTTCTTTCGTTAACTGCTTTTGTCAGAATATCGGCCAGTTGATCTTCTGATCAAAAAATGGTATTTCAATGAACTTTGTTTCCAATTTCTCTTTAATGAAGTGTCTATCCACTTCTACATGCTTTGTTCGATCATGTCGGACCGGGTTCTCTGATATTTTGATGGCAGCTTCATTATCACACATGATTCTGCTAGTTTCTTTCGGGGGGGAAACCCACTTCTCTCAGAAGTTTACGAATCCATAAAACCTCCGCTAGCCCTCGTGCTATGCCTCTGAATTCAGCTTCAACACTTGAGATAACTACCACCTTTTGTTTTTTACTTCTCCATGTGACAAGGTTCCCGCCGACGAGAGTGAAGTAACCGGATGTTGATCTTCGATTACCTTTATCTCCTGCCCAATCTGCATCCGTATATACTTGAGTTTTTAAGTGCCCATTTGATATGAATAAAACTCCATGACCGGATGTTCCTTTAAGATATCTGATAATTCTCCATACTGCCTGCATATGGTAACTTGAGGTTGATGCATGAATTGGTTTACTACCCCTACAACATACGCTATATCTAGACGGGTATGTAAGAGATAAATCAATTTTCCCACAATCCGTTGATATGTTCCTTTGTCTGCCAACTCTGCTCCTTCTTCCATATAAAGTTTTTGGTTTGCAACCATAGGGGTATCCGATGGTTTGTGTTAGTGTATTATTGTATCCAATATTTAATAGGAAAAATCAAGTCAAGATAAGTCAACAAAGTCAAAGTGTGTTTAGTAAATATGAGGTTACTTTGTTATTAAGCTTGTGGTTTTAGACTTGTGGTATAAATACCATGTTGCCTTGTAAATCATGTAGCTAGATAATATTGTAATATCATTGTGAGATAAATGATATGAACACTTTCTCTCTCTACACTCTCTCTACACTCTCTCTCTAGAAATATACTTTGATGTTGTCATATATTGAATAGAGATTGCTTGATTTGATTGGGAATACAATTTCATTTGGTATCAGAGCAAACCAAACAAATTCAGAAGGATCAGATTAAGCAGATTCAGATCAGATTTGAAGATTATTTTTAAATATTTTGGCGGACTGAAAATCACTGTTTGATCTTAGTTTTTCATGTTTTTGCACAATTAAATCAAGAAATTGATTTGATTGTGTACGTTTTATACATAGGATCAATTTTCGTTCAGATCACATTGGCCAATTTCGATTTTAGATTGATCAATTTGATCAAAATGTTGGTATTGTGAAAAGTTGAAAGTCGTACACTGTAATTTGATTAAATCACTGTAATTTTCGATTTCTTTTGTAAATTCAGTGTTGTAATCATGTTTAGTATTGAATCGTGGATTACTTGTGAGATTTTCAGAATCAGAAATCAAGATTTACTTGATTTTTGATCGAACAGGTGAAGAACGAGCAAGAAAACCCAAGAACGCGCTAGATTCACAAAACACGCAAGTTCATCCGTAGAACGCGCAAGGTTCATGTGAAGAACGCGCAAGCAAAGCATGCGAGTTCTAAGAAGTGTCAAAAAATTTCTAAGGCAAGAAACGCGCTAACAGAGACTAGCGAGTTTCAGAAACGCGCTAAGTAAGGCTTGCAAGTTTATCACAAACACACTAACAGAGGCAAGCGAGTTTCAGAAACGCGCTAAGCAAGGCTTGCGAGTTCTGTGGTGAACAGGTGTTTGCGAGTTTCATCATCGTGCGAGTTTATTGATTAGAAAGTTCTCGAAACGCGCACACAGTGGCCTGCGAGTTTTTCAAACGCGCACATAACGTCTAGCGCATTTCTCAGTGAATAGTGACTAGCGAGTTTTAGTACTTAGCGAGTTTACTTGATCTGCAAGTTTCAGAGTTGAATTTTTTTTTCAAGTGGTGATCCAAGTTTGACTTTCAGTCAAATATTCTGAATTGTTTGGGAACGATCTTTAATATCAAGCTACTAATTTCTCATTAAAAATGTCTTCTACAGATAAACATTCTCAGTGGAGAAAGTAGATAAACAACAACGATTTGGAGCCTATCATTTTAACTTCACATATCATAGTGGATGGAAATGACAAGTCTCTAATTCTACAAAGATGTGTGCCTGAGATACCAAGAAAAGAAGCTGAACAAGATAGACTGAAAGATCATAATTCAGAGCTTCTTAAGCAAATTCAGGAGTTGAAATTTAAATTGTCAAATTCTGATAAAATTCCTGTTTGTACAAAATGTACTGATCATGCTAAATCCGATTGTGCAGGTATCATCAGTGCAAAAGAGAACGAGATAAGAGAGAAAGAGAAAGACATAAGAGAGAAAGAGAAAGAGAAAGAGATTAAAGAAAGAGAGAAAATCATTGTTCTAAAAGAAAAAAAACAATTGTCAAATGTGAAAAGGAATTAAAATTGAAAGAGAGAAAGATTGAAAATCTCCAAAGCCAACTGAAGATGACTGAACAGAAATCATCAGATTTGCAAGATGAATTAGTCAAGCTTCAAAACAAGTTTAAGGCTTTTGAAGAGAAAATATCTGCCTTGGAGATACAAATGTTGAACTGAAGAAAAGTCTCCAAGCAGATAAAGTTAAATCTGATTCAGAGAAATCTTATGCTTAAAAATTGTCTAATTATTCTAAGAAAGCTAACCAAGAGAAGAAGGATTTGGAGCTTAGATGCCTCAAACTTTCAAAGCAAGTATCTGATTTTGAAAAAGTTATAATCACTGAAGGAGACACTTTTGCTAAAGAAAGAAAAGTTCTTGAAGATAAAAACACTGAATTTCCCAAACAGATCTCAGTTTTACAAGACTTATTAGACAAAGAAAGACAAATTTTCAAAGAAAAGAAAAAGTCTTTTGAGTCTGAAAAGAAAAATTCTGAAAAGAGAAATGTTGGGATCTTCAATGAAATTTATGATAAAACCAAGGACTTACAAAAAGATTTTGAACAAGAACGTTCATATTTTGAATTTGAAATATCTAAGCTCATATCCAAAATCTCTGTTCTATCATTAGATATTCTTAAAGAACAGATGGCTAGATCTGATTTGAAAATAAAGTTTGACACACTTAATGTTGAAAGAAATATTTTGACTAAAAAGATAAAAGACTTGGAAGCTGCAAATGTCAATTTATCAGAAAAGATTACAGCTGATGTGATTAGCCAATCACATGTTGATAACTCAACAGAATCAGTATGTTCTTTCAAAACAACTTCAAGTTTAATTCATGATCAAAATGTTTTTCAAAAAGAACAGTGTCAAACCTAAAATTGTCAAATCAAGTCAGATTAGACCATCAAATCTATTTTATGACAAATCTGTTGATGGACCAGCGAGCTTCTATGTTAAATCTCTTGGAAAGAATTCAAAGAAAAATCAGATGGTCTGGAGAGTGAAGACTCCTGATGAAGAGAAGAAGAATGACAAATCATTCAAATCCACAACCAATGCCAAAAAGAACAGTACGCATAAAGGTAAATCTTTTGGTAATTCTGATATATATTACTCGACTAATCATTTGATCAGAATTGCTCAAAGGAAAATTTGTTGTTCTTACTGTGGAGAGAATGACTTCGTTCAGAGAAAAACTACTCATAACTGGTACGGTTATTACAGAATAACTTCTCAGAATTATGGATTTAAAAGATATACATCTAATGAGAAGTGGATTCTTAAATCTAACATACCAGGACCTAAATACCAGTGGGTACCAAAACCTGTTAAATCTGTTTCGCAGGTACCACAAGTATAGGGAGAGCAAGATGTTTGACTTCTCAGTAAATCAACTCAGGACTCGGATTTCAAAGTCAAAGAGTATGGCTTTTGAACAAAACAGTTCAAAACCCGAATTTTAATGTAAAGACGGTGGCTTCTAATCATATGACAGATCAGGACCCGTTCTTTAATGTTTAAAGATATGGATATTGTGCAAATATCCAGGGGGAGCTTAATAGACCCAAATCATTCTATAATGATTTGAGGGGGAGCCTTAAAGGTAAATATCTTCTGATCTAGATCTCTGATTGATTGGAAGAAGAACAACTTTCAAGCATGAAAAACGTTTTCTGAAATGTTCAAACCACTTCTTATTCTCAAAAAGATTTATTGAATTTAGAAGTGTGACTTTAAATGTTTTTCATAACAGAGCTTTAATGTTTAACTAGCCCTGTGTTTCCAAAGATCAATACTTGTGTATTATCTTGTCTATATACTGTAAAGTATTCACACACTGGTTTAGTACTTTATTTGAAATTGTTATTACCATGTCTCGTAACGAACAAATTTTTCGATGGTAATACCCTCGTTTGAAATTCAATGTTGTTGAGCATCAATCATCATTTCTAATCTTTTGCTTTCATTGCAAAATTGGTTATATTTGTTCATATAAACAAAATATCCAATTCTTTGATACCCTAACCATTTCATTTGACCTGATTGATACATTGTCAGATTCTCAAAACAATTCTATTGATTTCATTTCATTCATTCAATATTCTTGTTTTGAGAAATCTTCAAAGTTCAATTGCTCAAATCTCATGAGCGTACATTTTGACAATGTCATCATACATTTTTGAGCTTAACTGCTAAAGTTAAACTGTTGAGCAACTATTCTTTCTAGGAATTACATGGGATTCATGTGTGAGCTTAAACAGAACTTCCATGGATTCACGTTAACCTGTGTTTCCTACCCGGAAGTTATCCTTGAGTGATTGAGGGGTGAGGGGTCAAAATAAAAGAGTGGGGGAGATAACTCATCCAGTTGAGTTTTTCTCATTGAGCTGAGGTAAAATGTAAATGAGAGTTTGGTTAGAAGTGAGCATAAATGTTAAAAAGAAAGAGGGTGTGAGAACAGAGTTAAAAGAATATTAGAACTCTGCACCAACTACTTTCTGAACCGGGCAGCCACATCTACTGATTGGTTCACATTCTTTGGTGACCATCATTGAAACAGATAGTGAGCCAATGCTAACTCTTGCAATTACCCCACCAGCCACTCGTTTCTTTCTTAACAAAGAAATGTTTCATTTTCTTTGGGGATGCAGCATATCTGCTATCTAGTCTTCACTCGGAATATTTAGATATTGAAAAAGAAGGAAAGTTGCCCCACCTTCGCACCTCTTTCATGCACATTGAGTTCGTGTAATACTTGTTGCTGTCTCAACAGTTTACACATTTTGAGCCTGAAAAAGCTAAGTAGCTTCAATTATTCTACACTTGCATGAGCACACAAGGAATATGTTTTCTTGTCATAACATTCATAGAAAATTCCTTCGTGATTTTTCGATGATTGAATGGAAGTCCTGGAGGAGTGAACATCACCAAAGCTCATTTCCAATGTACATCTGTTGTACAAAGTGGCTCCGTGCTACTTACAGGCATATTAACTGTTTCATCCGTTGAATCAGGGTTACATTGTTCTTTATATCTGGATTTGAAAAGATTCAGATACATATTTTCATGAATTGACGGATTTTAAGATCAAAGAGCAGAAAATGTCAAATGTATCTCAAAGGGGGAGAATATCTGTAAAAGGGGGAGATTCAAAGAAAGTGCTGAAATTGAGGATGTTTTGATGATTATGGTGCTCACAATCATCAAAAAGGGGGAGAAATCTACAAAGAACAATTTCAGAGATGAGATGTTAAAAAGTGGAAGAAATTTCTGAAAGATTCAAATTTCAAAAGCTGATTTGAAGAAAAGAGACTTTCTAAATATAATTCTGAAAATAATTCTGAAAGTCTAAGCCAGATGAAAAGAAATCATTACGAGATTATTCAAAGTCAAATCAGATGATTTGGAAAAGTTTGTTCTTCCGAAGATGGTCAAGAGATCAAAGAGATGAAGATACAAGTTTTCATATATTCATCGAAGTTCCAAAAGTTTCAAAGTTTTCAAAGAAGATTAAAGAAATTTTCAAAGTTTTGTTTCAAAACTTCATATGATTCGTTTTTCAAGACTTGTTGACTTTCCAAAGCTGCAAAGTGTTAAATACTTTTCAAGATTCTTCAACAATTTCAGAAAGAGCTTCAAAGTTCAAAGTTGTCAGAATTAAAGATTGAAGAATCAAGCACTGGAGACGATTTTCAAAATTTTGTTAAATCTTGAATACAAAGGGGGAGATTGTTAGTGTATTATTGTATCCAAGATTTAATAGGAAAAGTCAAGTCAAGATAAGTCAACAAAGTCAAAGTGTGTTTAGTAAATATGAGGTTACTTTGTTATTAAGCTTGTGGTTTTAGACTTGTGGTATAAATACCATGTTGCCTTGTAAATCATGTAGCTAGATAATATTGTAATATCATTGTGAGATAAATGATATGAACACTTTCTCTCTCTACACTCTCTCCCTAGAAATATACTTTGATATTGTCATATATTGAATAGAGATTGCTTGATTTGATTGGGAATACAATTTCAGTTTGCAATCGATCATTCCTGTTTCTGAGAGTAGGTCAATAATATATTTTTTTTGACAAATAAAAATCCCGTGTTTTGATCTTAGTACTTCAATCCCAAGGAAATATTTAAGTCTGCCTAAGTCTTTCATCTCGAATTCCTTGAATAGGTTTGTTTTTATCTTTGACATTTCTTCTTCATCATTCCCTGTAATTATCATATCATCGACATAGATAATTAAGCAGGTTATGAGTTTGCCTCGTCGTTTGAGAAACAAAGTGTGATCTGCGTTACTCTGTCTAAAGCCATACCTTTTCATGGCTAAAGTGAATTTGCCAAACCAAGCCCGGGGGATTGTTTCAATCCATACGGGTTTTCTTCAGACGACAAACTTCACCTGGTTTAAAGTTTCCTATGAAACCAGGAGGTGCTTCCATATAGACTTCTTCTTTAAGCTCTTCGTGTAGAAAATCATTTTTTACATCGAACTGATGGAGTGGCCATCCTTTATTTGCCGCTATTGAAAAAAGAACCCTGATCGTATCAATTTTAGCCACTGGAGAAAAAGTCTCAGAGTAATCAATCCCATATGTCTGAGTATACCCTTTGGCTACTAAACGAGCTTTGTATCTTTCAATGGTTCCATCTGGTTTGTGTTTCACAGTGAAAACCCAATGACACCCCACTGGTTTTTTCCCGAACGGAAGGGAACACTTTTCCCATGTATTGTTCCTTTTTAGTGCCTCCATCTCTGTTTTTATTGCCTTTCTCCGCTCCTCCGATGCTAATGCTTGTTCGATGGTGGTTGGGATTTCTTCAGAACATAACGAGACAGCAAAAGCTTTCGCTTCTTTTGATAAGTTTCCTTTGGCTATGTTTGCCATAGGATACCTAGAACTCTGAGCTTCTTTTACAGGGGAATATCTTTTAGGAGGAACTCCTCTATTAGCCCTAGAAGGAAGAGCATATTTTTCAGTTGGCTCGGTTTGTGTTTGTGTTTGAGGTTCTTGTTCATCCTGTACTAGGTTACCCTGTTCTATCTCATGATTATTATTATTATTAGATGAATCTGAAGTATCAACAGTCTCATGAGTTTGGGTTTGCAGTGAGCTTACCTCGGGCACCAAATTGGGAAGATGATGTTCAATAACACTGATTGTTGGCGTTGTGGATTGTGATGGAGCTGCGGCTTGAAGAGGTGACTCGGCTTGGGTACTGTGATTAACGTGTTCTGATGATGGCATCCTTTCCAACCAGCTCAACGTGTCATTGCACTTTCTCTCCTCCTGACCAGTTTGGTGTGTGGTGTAGAAGTATTTAGTTTCAAGAAAATCACAGTTCATGGTGGTGAACATGTGACGTCTTTTTGGACTATAACACCGATATCCTTTTTGGTTGATTCCATACCCCACGAAGACACATTTCTCAGCACATGGGTCAAGTTTAGTGCGTTCTGTTTTAGGTATATGGACAAAAGCATAGCAACCAAAGATATGAGGTTGAAGGGTAAGGGTGGACAGAAGTTTGGTGAATTCTGATAGTATTTGGAGAGGAGTTTTGGTGTCGAGAGCTTTAGTCGGGAGTCGGTTTATAAGGTAGGTTGTTGTGGCAAGAGCTTCAAGCCAAAAATATCTTGGGACTTTGGATTCGATTAGGAGGGCACGGGTTATTTCTAAAAGAATGTAATTCTTCCGTTCGGCAACACCGTTTTGTTAGGGAGTATGAGAACATGAGGTTTGATGAATTATTCCCCTGTTTTGACAAAAAAACTTTCATAGAGGTGTTAACAAATTCTCCCCCGTTATCCGATCGTAAAATTTGTATGTCTCTTTTGAATTGAGTTTTAATCATGTTATAAAACATGGAGAATTTATCAAACACTTCAGATTTATTTGTCAAAAAATAAGTCCAATTCATGCGTGTGCAATCATCGACAAAAAGCAAAAAATACCGAAACTTTTGTCCTCCATTTATTTTTGCCGGTCCCCACACATCCGAATGAATCAACGAAAAAGGAAGATCCACCTTAGTATTATTTGATTTGAAAGCATGTCTATGGCTTTTTGCCAAAATACAAGTTTCACAACTAAAAACTTCATTTGAAGGAAATAGCTTGAGAAAAACATGATGTAAATAACCGGTGGATGGGTGTCCCAACCTTCTGTGCCACAGACAAGCTTCTCTATTCGTAGTTCCATGAGCCAACATCACAGTACTCTGTCGAGTCACTTCATCCACATAATATAACCCTTGGCGTTCAGTGCCACGTCCAATGATCGTTCCCGTCCTGATGTCCTGTAATATACAAAAGGTAGGGTGCATTAGAACCATACAATTTAGTTCTTTTGTAACATGGCTGGTGGATAACAATTTTTGGGATAAGGATGGACGTAAAGACAATTTGATAATTTCAAGGTTGGAGAAATTTCAATATTCCCTCCCCCTTTCACTGGAATTATTCCCCCGTTAGCTGTTTGAATTTGAGATTTTTGAGGTTTTGATATTGAACATAAATCCGACAATTCAAAAGTCATGGTGTCAGTAGCACCACAATCAAATATCCATGAACTATTATTTCTCTTATGACTTGCTGCCATATTAATTTATCCACTAGTGTCACACTTTTTTGTTCCCCTTTAGATATTTTTGAATTAAATATCTTGGGGTTCAAAGTGAAAGGGTCCTTTTTGCAATAATTTTTAGACTTTCCTTTATAAAATAAATAAAGGAGTCTTTATGTGTGAATTAAATTTGGGGAGGGGGTTTCGAGACTTCATCTCTCTCACCCCTTGTACCTGTGTTCATGGATTCATCTTCTTCTTCCTTATGTACCATCGCCGCCACCACCCACCCCCCCAAATCCGGTGGGATTTTTTCGATCAACAGAGGATTTGCCTTTTTCCGATCCGAAATTCTTGGTGCCCTTCTTGTGGCCATCGGTCCACCAATCGGGGTAGCCAACGAGCCGGTAACACTACTCTTTGGTATGTCTCGTCATACCGCAGTGATCGCATTTTAGGTGTGTTTTATCATCTTTGCCCAACGGTCCATTTCTTTTCTCTTCAAGCCGACGGTGCCCCTTTGTAACGAGCCCTAATCCTTCTGTTTCAAAGGCAACTAAACCCACCGCTATGCCCTGTGTGTCATTGCTAGTTGTTCCCAGAATATTCTGGTGAGCGGCTTCTTTACGAACAACGACGTATGCTGCCTCCGCAGAAGGTAGAGGTTCCGACCGGAGTATTTCCCTTTTAATGGGTTCATATCTCCGGTCTATTGCATTTAGAAATGGGAAAAGTGTTTGTTCTGACCTAAGTTTCGAGTATGTCTTGATGTCTTCTGGACATTTCATGGGGTTTGGATCAATTCTGTCGATTTCTCCCCATATCCCTTGTAGTGTGATCCAGAATTCTTCAAGAGAGCTGTCATTTTGTTTGATGTCGTTGGCCTTGACATGAAGATTGAAAGTCTGCAATTTGTATCTCCCGCTGCTGTAAGTGACCACCAGAGCATCCCACAACGTTTTTGCCGTGGGAAATTCAGTTAGGTTGCCTACGGGTTCGATATTTTGGATGAGCCATAAGAAAACAATTAAATCTTCTTGTTCCCATTGCTCATATTCTTCACTGTTTTGATTGGGTGGATCTGAGGTCAGGTGTGATAACAGGGCCTTGGACTTTCCACCTATGGCAACTCGGATCATTCGAGTTCATAGCGCATAGTTTTGACTGTTGAGTTTGAGATTGATGTGGAGATTGTCGGATAGTTTTGGGTTTTGAGGCTGGGGATTGAGTCCATTTTTAAACAAATTTGCGAGTAGTAGATATAAGTCGGAACCCGAGCTGCCGTCTTCGGACATGGTAGCTCGGTTTGGATAAGAAGGTTGAAAGGAGAAATTAAACGGTATATGATGAGCAAACATGTTCTGATACCATATTAACACTGATAATCAAAGGGCTTTTCTTTGTATTCATTTTCTAATAATTACAGAGAAGGGAGAGGAGCCTTTTTGTCGGTCCACAATATTATCAAGTTCATATCGACTCAAACACATAAACGATTAACCAACCTGTTCGATTAATAACAAAGTATTACAAAATTTGATCGATTGAAGCTTTCTGTGTTTTTCTCTCTTGATGAACAGTAAACACCTTGTATGTGTGTGTAGTGTGTTTTCTTATAATTCTCTAACTTCTCTAACACACTAAAAACAATTATAATATCTAAAAATAGATATTATATCTAAAAACTAATATCTAACTAATATCTAGATATTTAAAAACTAATTATTAAAATACAATAAACAATAATTAACTTCGACATTTTATTACAAACGACATTAGACTTAATATCGAGAGTCGACTTTCCGGCATTAGCTTCAGATTGGATCTTCAGATTGGATGATCTTGAATCCAATAGATGTGTGTGCTAACAACCTCCCCCTTTGGATCAAGATCATTATTAAAAAGATTTAGCAATTCAGTCTTCTTTTTCAGCTCAGAAGATGCAATCTCCTTCTTAGTCTTCAAATGTAATAATCTCCAGGTTTAGCTTAGAATGCTTTAGCAAAGTATCTTCCAAGAAAAATTCTTCAAAATCAGCATGTCTTCAGAATACTTGCTCTAAACTCGTGATGTTCCCCATTTCTTGTGTAGGTCTTCTCCCCCTTTTTGATTGAAATAGCAATGATTTCATCAAAATATTGGCGTCAAGAAATGTATGTCTTACAGAGCCTCTGATCCGTCAATTCAAAATATATTTATCCAGATCTTTACAAATCCAGACAACATAGTCGTGTAACACCTGAATCAACAAATGAATCAGTTAAAATGTCTGTCAGTAACACTAAGTCACTGTGTGTAACAAATACACATTGGAAAGGAGCTTTGTGATGTTCACTCCCCCAGGGCTTCCATTTAATCATCGAAACACCACAAAGGTAATTTCTATGAACATTATGACAAAGAAACAAATTCCTTGTGTGTTCATGCTTGTGATAGAAAGAATTAAGCATTTGATGATTGCTTATAAGGCTCAATATTGTGTAAACCACTGAGACAACAGTAAGTTAAACACAGACTTAATGTGCATGATTGAAGTGCGAAGGTGGGACAGACTTCCTTCTTTTCAATATCCAGATTTTCCAAATGAAAATCAGATAGTAAATGTGCTGGTTCCCCTTTGAAAATGAAACAATTTTCTTTTAAGAGGAAAATGAGTAGCTGGTGGGGTTTGATCAAGAGTTGGCATGGGCTAGTTGTTTGTTTCAATAATGATCACCAAAGAAATGTGAAACACTAGAATTGTGGCTACCCGACTCAGAAAGTAGTTGGTGCAGAGTTCTGATATTCTTTTAACTCTGTTCTCACACGCTCTTTCTTTTAAACATTCAGTTCACTCTAACCAATTCACACTCATTTCTTTTCGACTTCTCACACTAAATCACTATGGATTAACTTCTTGGGTAGGAAACACTGGTTAACGTGTATCCGTAGAAGTTGTGTTAAGTCCTAGCACAATGAAATCATGTTTTCCTAGAAAGCATGTGATGCTCAATATGGTTTAACTATTTCAATTAAAGCACAATGTAGAAATTGAAAACATTTAAAGTCAAACTTCCAATTCATGAATTCGGTTTGAGATTCAGGAAGTGGTTTGAACTTTTAGGAACAATGTTTTCTTATGATTGAAAGTTGTCCTGTTTTCAACCATATATGAGATGAAGATAAAGAATTATACCTTTAGAGTGTAATCTTACATCTCATGAAGTTAAGCTTAAAGTCATAAAGATATGATCTTGTTAGCATCTCTCAAAAACTGCAAAAGTCTTATGTCTTAGTCAAAGCAAAATTTATTCACTTTTATTGAAAAGACAAAAAGCAGTAAAACTATGAAAGTACGAGTTCTGATCAGAAATAATCAGAAGTCATCACCTTTTTACTCCCCTGAAATTATGCATTAGAAAAATTATCAATGTAAAACATATGCATTAAAATTTCAGACAAATTTGTACTCCCCCTTGAAGGTTGATTTCCTCATTTGAGTATTGGAGTACAATCTCATATCAGCTCGGAAGTAAGGTCTTTTGATCACTGAAGTACGAGTCCTAAACTGTTGTGTTTAGAAGTCCGGGTTCTAAGCTGATTTACTTAGAAGCCTTCATCTTGACATTTAAGTCGGGGTTTTGAACTGATTTGTTCAAAAGCCTGATTGACATTGATGTCCGGGTTCTGAACTGAAATGTTCAGAAGCCTACTTTCTATGCTCCCTCTTAAACGTTGAGTGCCTGCAACACAAATTTAGCTTTTGGTACCCACTGGTATTTGGGTCCAACTGTGTTAGCACGAGATTTTGGTACCCATTTGAAATTGAGTCCGCTTTTCATTTGAAATTCATTTGAAGCATTAGAATTATATGAGTGCACATGATAATTTCCAAACCAAACCTCAAAATCTTGACAAGAAGTAGAAACATGTTTATCATAAATAGAAGACTTTCTAGCAGTTAAAGATAACTGGAATAATTGCTTAAAAGAGTATTGCTTGCGAGAAACAACAAGTTTTGGTTTCAATATAGCAACATCAGCAATCAAAACATCTTTACTAGGTGAAGTCTTATTACAACTAACACTACAAAATGATTTATCAGTCTTGTCAATCTCCTGTTTTGGTTGCCATTGAGATTTAACTTCTGGCATTTTCTTGCTCAGATCTGAAACATTTGAAACTTGTGAGTTAGACTTTTGAGCAACAAACGAATGCTTCTTCTTTGGATTACCAGTAGTGATCGGTTTCTATGAATGATAAGATTTAATCTTACCTTTAGCATTCTTAGTGTTCATAGAGACTGATTTATCAACTTTCGTTGATTTTGCACCTTTTTCAAGCATACTGGTTTTTCCAAATGATTTCACAATAAAAGATGAATGGTTAGGAAGTTTCGCATTAAAGTCAAATTGATCAAAATAATCATCCAAACCACCGTCAGAGTTTAGAAAATCAAACCCTCCATTTGTTAGACCAAAACTATCTTTAGATTTTGAAGCTTTAGAAATAACAACATTTTTCAGCACAGTTGAAAAAACTTTTTGTTCAATCTCAATCAAAAGTCTTTCATCTGTTAAAGAGTTTTCGAGTTCAGAAATTTTACTTTCCAAAACGAGAGGTGGGACATATAGTTTACCTTTAATAGGCTTCGCCTCCATTTCTTTGACAGAATAACTTTGAAAAAAGTCATTTGAAAGAGATTTCTTTTGATAAATTGGATCATCATTATAACTATTGTTCAACTTCGCATAATAAAATGGAAGGTGAACTTTAGATGATTTCTTCCATTTTTCAGTTTCCTTGGCTTCATCCTCTTTTGATAGTCCAATATTGAAAACTTTAAGTTTAGGGTATCGGTGAGAAAGATTCATAAAAGTAAAATCATAAAGTGCAGGCACTTCAGATATACCCTTTTTAAGGCAGTGAGGATTCTCATAACCAATTCCCCAATTCTCTTTCTTTTCTTTGGGTTTGTTTAGATGAATGGTTTGTTTAGATTGACCCAATGAGTATAACTTCACTTCCAAACTTTTTAATTTAGCAAGTAAAGAAACGTTTTCTTTGGTATATGAAGAACGCAATTTCGTAAGCTCTTTGAAATCAAACTCACTCTTTCTCAATTTAGACTTTATTTCAGAATTCTCTTTAAGAATTATTGTCTGTTCTTTTGCGTTGGTGTCAATGTTTTTGTGTAAAACATGAATCAATACTTTCTTCTCAGCAATTTCATTGCTAAGTTTCTGTATTGATTGGTTTTTGTCAGTAATAACACCCTTTTCTCGCTTAAGCTTCGACTCTAACTCTTCGAGTTTAATCAACATGGCATGAATTTGATTTAAGAAATTAGAATGAGTTAAATCACTTACCTCATTTTCCTCATCATCGGAGTCAGCTTCAGCTTCTGTTTCCTGTTTTCCCATCAAGCACATGTTTGTTGCCTCATCCTTCTCTTCATTCTCATCTTCCTGGTCTGAATGATCAACCCAGTACTCATCTTCTGCCATCAATGCCTTACCAGCCTCCTGTTTCTTTGCAAGAAGCATTTTGTTTTTGTAGTAGTCGGAGTTTCTGACTTTGGGTCTTCGACTGTCTTTGGCAAAGTGAACTATTTTGCCACAGTTGTAGCACGTTGGAGGTTCTGACTGACTGGATCCTTCAGATTTAAACCTTCTCTCTTCTAGCTTCCTCTCCTCTACTCTCTTTCCTTCAAACCTCTTTTCTTCAACCCTCTCCTTGTGAACATAGTTGTTTGGACCAGAAGAATACCTCTGACTGTTTGAACTTGGCTTCTTGTAGAACTTCTTCTGAAAAGCCTTTGTCAGCATGAGCATAACCTGCTATAGTTGTTCACAGTCATCTGAGTCAGAGTTTGCTTCAGCTTCAATTTCTTCTGATTCATACACAATCGTCTTGTCTTTTTCTTTTTCACAACAAGAGCAACTGTATCATCAACTGTCTTCCCAGTCTGCCTCTTTTCATCCATTATTTCATCCATCTCTTCTTCATTCTGTTTGAGTGTTTCATACACCTCATGAAGTGGAATCTCGTTTAGATCCTTGATTTGCTTCATCTGTCTAGAAAACCTCTTCCATTCAGGCTGTAATATGCTTAGGAATTTGACATTCAGCTATATTTGCGATTTGTTGTCCTTGTTCTTGCTTAGTTCATTCAGCAAGGTCACGAATCTGTCATATGTTCCTTCTAGAGACTCTCTAACTCTGCCTTTGAATTCTTCATAATTGTTTAGGCAGTTGGATATCTTGAGCTGGTTCCCAACCTTTGAACCTAACATCATCTTCTCTAGCTGATCCCACATCTATTTGCCAGAGGCCTTGTAGCTGTCTATCTTCACATATATTTCGTTTGGAATGCCTTGAAGAATATAAGACTTGGCTAATCTATCTCCTTTTGCTCTTTTCAGGTTATCACCTTCTAGATCCTCAAACTTAAGTTGAATTATTTGCTCATCAGTTCCCTCTGGAGGAGTCCTCCAAATAGGTGCCATAATTCCTTCTTCTAAGGATTTCCTGATATAATCACCCAAATCTTGTCTTTCTATGAAGTTCAGGAACCGATCTTTCCACTGCTCATACTCTCCCCTGAAGAGTACTGGTGGTTTGGTGTCAGTTTCGATTGCTAGGGCTTCTCTGGATGTCATTTTGATTGAAAAAGATTTAAGTTTGATTCTGGCGAATAAGGCAAAATTTGCGCTAATGGTGGCTGGCGCAAAAGAGTTTTGCGCTAATAGTAGTTCGCTCAATAGTTGGTTTGCGCTAATAGGCTTTGGCGAAAATATGACTTCGAGGAACGTTGGCGCAAGCTGAGGTTTGTGCTATAAGAGGGTCGCGCAAACTGAAGTTTGCGTGAGCTATGAATGGCGCAAAAGTTAGATGCGACCGGTATGCTGAGTGGAGCAAAGACAGGTTTGCGCGATCAGTGTGTGGCGCGAACTAGAGTTTTGCGTGATGCGTTGGTCGCGCGAAAGGAAGTTTTTGCGAAGTGTTGATGGCGCAAAAGTGATGTTTGCGCTAGATGTTGATGGCGCAAATCTGACTATGAACTGGCGCGACTTTGAACTTGTACTTCGAAAAACTGATCTGAACGCTCAAATAACCTTTTTTACAACGATTAGCAGTCCCAAAAGCTAACAAACTGACCACTAACCAATCTAGAACAGATTATAAGCCTTAGAACTCAATAAAAATCACTTTTTGAAAATAAGATTGATGGAACAGTGAGTTTTTTGAACTCGAGAACTCAGACACAAAAATCACGAAATTGAAATCGATTTAAGCTTTATAATGAAATCAAACTATAACAACTCGATCTAGCACACTTATCGATCACAATCTGATCGATTTCAACACCTAAAACACACTAACACTCGAAAATGATTTTGAAATTAAGAACACAGAGTCGAGTTTTGAAAACTTGATTTGAATTTGTTTTTCAGGCTTTGATACCGATTGTCGGTCCACAATATTATCAAGTTCTTATCGACTCAAACACATAAACGATTAACCAACCTGTTCGATTAATAACAAAGTATTACAGGATTTGATCGATTGAAGCTTTCTGTGTTTTTCTCTCTTGATGAACAGTAAACACCTTGTATGTATGTGTAGTGTGTTTTCTTATAATTCTCTAACTTCTCTAACACACTAAAAACAATTATAATATCTAAAAATAGATATTATATCTAAAAACTAATATCTAACTAATATCTAATTAATATCTAATTAACTAATATCTAGATATTTAAAAACTAATTATTAAAATACAATAAACAATAATTAACTTCGACATTTTATTATAAACGACATTAGACTTAATATCGAGAGTCGACTTTCCGGCATTAGCTTCAGATTGGATGATCTTGAATTCAATAGATGTGTGCGCTAACACTTTTAAATAGGCAAACAATTGAAAAAAGAAAAGGAAATACAAGCTGTCAAATTAAAGAGGGGGATCGTTGATTGATAAACTATTACGGGAAATGATGTTGGCCTTTAATTGATCCCATAATTTTCTCAATCACAAAATTGTTTCCTTTTTAACAACTTCCTTGGCATAGCTTTAAAAATCCCAATCGGGACTCGAGGCGTTTTCCCTTTGCGAGGCGAGACGTAAGCCTCGAGGTGTGTATATAATATATATATATATATGTGTGTGTGTGTGTGTGTATGTATGTATGTATAATACAGAATATATATGTGAAAAACATAATTCCATACCAAATAAAATTCATAAACACCAATAATAAGGAAAACATAATTCCATACCAAATTTTAAAACGTCATAAGTTCATAAAATTACTAGTTATTAGTCTAAAAACATAATAATCTACAAGTTATAGTTCCCCATAACATGATCAAAGTACAAGTTATTTTTTTAATAAAAAGTCATCAGTCTCTCATCAAAGTTTCACCAAAAACAGAAAGCATCTGAGGCTTGCGCCTCACCAATGCCTCACGCCTCAAGGCACCGCCTCATCAATTGAGGTGTAATCCTCGTCCAGGGACCATGAGGCTTGGTGAGCGGTTTTGGACCGCCTCGCCTCGAGGCCTCGAACGATTTTGAAAACTATATTCCTTGGTAAAATATTTTGGTCATTTACATTTCTCACATTCATTCAACTTTGCATTAAAAACAATTTTATAAACATATTTTTAACAATAATTGGCTATAATCAGCTTTGCATAATACAAGCATATCAAACCACATAACTTTATTCAATAAAACGGCTTATGCATTTCACATTTTGAAAATAGCACATTAGCTCTCCTAATACATGACCTGTTATACTAAATCCTTCTCTAATCTTCTACAAGGTTACATGCTAATACTTGATATTTACCAAAATGTAACTAACGTTCTACCTTGAATTCCTATTTATAGAACTTCAGTCCTTTAACTTTGTTCTTTATTATACCCATGATTACTTTTTGTTCTTGTCAAAATAACGTCATAGAAGATGATCAATTTTCGATTTCGGAGTATACAATTATGACCAAAATAGGTGTAGTTTTATGGCTTAATCAGGCCTATCATAAGGCTATGCTCACTCTTCCTCTGCTTGATGTTATCTTCTTAGCTTTATGCTCAAAGACCTTAAATATAAGGATGCATATTTATTTACATACAAACAATCTATATATATATATATATATATATATACATACTAATATATTAATATATATTTGCCTAGTTTTTCTAATTTAAATATGTTGCCTAGTTTTTTTTAGCTAGAATTTCACCTGTGAGGTTCAGCCTAATATCCTAATAACCACATCCACATCCACATCCACATCATAAACCCATTCATAGAAGCAATGGGGTATCATAACTTTGGAATCATTTGTTTGAGTTGGCCACTAATTTAACCTATGAGAAATTTGCTTTTGGGTTAACCAAATGTGGTAGTATTCTAAAGGGAGCAAAAATAGGTAATGAAAATCAAGTGACCGAAAACATTAAAAAAAATCATTATTCAATATTCCAATTTCCAGATGGAAACAAAAGTAGAAGAGCAACACTACAAAGTTTTCGACCTTTTCCGACGGCCAAATCCGCCGGAAATCGGCGTTTTCGGCGGATTTGGTCGGCCGGAAACAGGGGCGCCGCAAATCATTTTTTTCGGCGGCATTTTCGGCGGATTGAGATTTTCGGCGGATTTGGCCGTCGGAAACGGATCCGATTTTTTTTAAAATTTAAATGATTTGATTAATTAAAAAAATTAATTTTAACTATTTGCGGCGGATTTTCGGCCGAATATTCCGCCGAAAATAGTTATTTATTTATTTTTATTTGTACTTAATTCATTTATTTATTTTTATTAAAAAAATCTTTCGGCGAAATATGTCGGCGGATTTTCGGCGGAATATTCCGCCGAAAATAGTTATTTATTTATTTATTATTTTCAGCGGAATACCAACGATACGTTATTTATCGACGATCAGTATTACCGACGGATTTTAGCGACAGATTAACGACGACTACGTGACAGCGACGTTTATAGACGGATTACCGACGGAACGTTAAAAAAAATAATTAAAAATACAAAAAATCTGTATAAAAACCTATTAAAAAACATTGATAATTCATATGCAAAAACCAATACAAAACACTGTTGTCTTTAATACAATATCATCTCAAATCTGTAAACTAAATTCAATGTAGTCTGTAAACTAAAACATTGGTAATGGTAAGTGGTGTTTCGGGTCTTCTCTTTCGTTATGAGCTCCATTCTTAGCTTTGCACGCCCAATCGATCTGCAACCACAAAAATAAGATATCTTTGTTAATCAAATAAGATCTTAAATTATTCCAATTAACAATCAATCATTAATTCGAGATTCTAGTACAACCGTACACAGTTAACGGTAATAATTCAAACATACCAATTTGGTATAACATCAAAATAATAACCATTCATCAATATATGCGTTTCAGTTCGAAAATGGTTAAAAGAAAAACTCACCTCGATGACGACAAACGATGAATTTAAACTTTAACCGAGACGACGATCGAAACCGAACACTTGCACAAACTTTGAAGTAAAATGTCAAGAAAGAGACGCTAAAATGGGCGATATCACCAACCAACCCACCTATATGCACAAGTGCATATAGCCTATATGCACAAGTGCATATAGCCTATATGCACAAGTGCATATAGCCTAGTTCAAATGGTAGCTCAATGTATTCATCAATATATGCGTTTCAATATATGCGTTTCAGTTCCAAAATGGTTAAAAGAAAAACTCACCTCGATGACGACAAACGAGGAATTTAAACTTTAACCGAGACGACGATGGAAACTGAACACTTGCACAAACTTTGAAGTAAAATGTCAAGAAAGAGACGCTAAAATGGGCGATATCACCAACCAACCCACCTATATGCACAAGTGCTAATTTACTTAAAATCTTTTAAAAAACAACTAATGAAGCAATATGTACTACTTTTAAATGTTTTCAACCCTAATTAATAAATTTTATCCTTATCCCCCAAAATCCTTATCTCTAATCCCCAAACCTTAAAATTATGAAATTTGAATTCTGATAAACATAATCAAAATTGGATAAACATCAATTTAAATATAAAAAATTTAAAATATATAAGATAATTAATGAATTTAGCAAACTACTTGGTTTTTTTATATAAAACATATAATATTATTAAGCCTAAATTAAACAAAATTATAAAAAAATTTATTATCACTCTCTAAAAACCATCCAAAATCGTACTGTATATCGATAAAAAACAAAAAATAAAAGGAAATATTAAAATCGTGATGTATCTCGCTGCATTGCGCGAGTACGCTTCTAGTTATATTATAAAGTACGGATAAAAAACTCTTAAAAACAATTATTAAAGCATGATGTACTGCTATTTAATGATAATTACTTAAAATCTAAATAAAAAATAAAAACTTAAAATTTATTTCTATTTAATCCTTATCTCTACCAAGTTTAACTTCCCTAAAATCACACCTCACTTCAACTACCCTAAAAATCTAACAGAATATTTAATGTTTATTTTATAAAAAAACATTATTTTATTAAACCTAAAATAAATTACATTATTATTAAACTATCGAATAATTCACAACTAAACGATCCGTTAAGACCAACTGAGAACATTAAAGCCCAACTGGCTTTGTTAAAGCCCAGCCGAATCCATTAAAGCCCATCTAGGTACGTTAAAGCGCAACTGGGTACGTTAAAGCCCAACTTTGTACGCTAAATTCCAAATGGATCCATTAAAGTTTAACGTGATTCGTTAAAGCCCAACTGGGTACGTTAAAGCCTAACTAGATCCATTAAAGCCCCATCGGATCCATTAATGCCCAACTAGATCCGTTAAAGCCCAACTGGATCTATTAAATCCTAACTTGATCCGTTAAAACCCAACTGGATACGTTAAAATCCAATTGTATCAATTAAAGCCATACTGGATCAGTTAAAGCTCAACTGTACCCATTAAAGTCAAACTGGATCCATTGAAGCCCAACTGGGAACGTTAAAGCCCAACCGGATCCATTATAGCCCAACTAGGTACTTTAAAGCCCAACCGGATCCATTATAGCCCAACGAGGTACTTTAAAGCCCAACTGTGTAGTTAAAGCCCAACTAAATCCCTTAGAGAACAACTGTATCCATTAAAGCCCAACCGGATCCATTAAAGCCAAACTGGGTACGTTAAAGCATAGTTGGATCCATTAAAACCCAACTGGATCCGTTAAAGTCCAACCGGGTACGTCAAAGCCCAACTAGGTATGTTAAAACCCAACTATATTTTAAATCCCAACAATATCCATTAAAAGCCCAATCGGGTCCATTAAAGCTTAACCGAATCCATTAAAGATCAATTGGATCGGTTAAAACCCAACTGGGTACGTTAAATCCCAACTGGATCCATTAAAGCCCAACAATATCCATTAAAGTCATACTGGATCAGTTAAAGCCCAACTGTACCCATTAAAGCCAAACTGGATTCATTGAAGCCCAGCTGGGAACGTTAAAGCCCAACCAGATCCATTAAAGCCCAACTAGATTTATTAAAACCCAACTAGATACGTTAAAGCCCAATATTATCCATTAAAGCCATATTGGATCAGTTAAAGCCCAACCGGGTACATTAAAGCCCAACTGGATCCGTTGAAGCCCAACTAGGAACGTTAAAGCCCAACCGGATCCGTTAAAGCCAACTGGATACGTTAAAGCCAACTCGATCCATTAAAGCTCAACCTGATCCACTAAAGCCCAACGAGGTACTTTAAAGCCCAATTGTGTAGTTAAAGTCAAACTAAATCCCTTAAAAATCAACTGTATCCATTAAAGCCAAATTGGGTACGTTAAAGTACAACTGGATCCATTAAAGCCCAACTGGATCCGTTAAAGCCCAACCGTATCCATTAAAGCTCAACTGGATCCTTTAAAGATTATTTTCGGCGGATTTCAGACGGATTTTTATTTTTTTTAATTCATTTAAATATAATAATTAATTAACTATTTTCGGCGGATTTCCGACGGATTTTTATTTTTATTTTTTTAATTCATTTAAATATAATAATTAATTAACTATTTTCGGCGGATTTCTGACGGATTTCCGACGGATTTTTATTTTTATTTTTATTTTTATTTTTTTAATTCATTTAAATATAATAATTAATTAACTATTTTCGCCGGATTTTATTTTTTTTAATTCATTTAAATATAATAATTAATTAACTATTTTCGGCGGATTTTGGACGGATTTTTATTTTTATTTTTTTAATTCATTTAAATATAATAATTAATTAACTATTTTCGGCGGATTTCCGACGGATATTTATTTTTATTTTTTTAAATTCATTTAAATATAATAACTAATTAACTATTTTCGGCAGATTTTCGGCAGATTTTATTTTTTTAATTTTTTTTTCAAATATAGAATATCCGCCGAAAATAGTTATAAATTTTTCGGCGGATTTCCGGCGGATTTTTATTTTTATTTTTTATTTTTTTTAATTCATTTAAAATTAATAAGTAATTAACTATTTTCGGCGGATTTTCGACGGATTTTATTTTTTTTAAAAATTTTCGACGGATTTTTATTTTTATTTTTTATTTTTTTAATTAATTTAAAAATAATAATTAATTAACTATTTTCGGCGGATTTTAATTAATTTAATTAATTAATTAAAATCCGCCGAAAATAGTTAATTAATTATAATTAATAAGAAAACAAATAAAAAAAATATATTCCGTCGGAAATCCGCCGAAAATAATTGATTTTTTAAAAAGTATAAAATAAAATAAATTTTCCGGCGGATTTTCGGCGAAAGTCAAACTTGGTTGACCCGTTTGACTTCCGTCGGAAATCCGCCGAAAATTTCCGGCGGAAAAATCCGCCGAAAATGCCTCTTTTTCTAGTAGTGCAAAATGCAAATTTGCAAGTATAAATTCCACTCACCCACATTCAAGATTCATGAATCAGACAAATGAAAAACAACAAAAATACAAATATAAATGGACCCGATGTGAATTAAATCAAAAAATCAAGTTGTTAGGGTTTGAGATTGAGCCTTGAGGTTGTGTGCGTAGGTTGTCGCACACAACACACTCGTACTCAACTGTGAGGAATTGTGGGTTAGGGTTTGAGATTGGCTATTTGAGAATGAACATATGTCTCCCCGTTCGCAGCCGATTAGAGACAAGAGGCGAGATTAGTGTTTGGATGCTTGATTCCTTGAGGCCCCTGTTGATGATCTCCTTCGATCATCAATTAAAGAAGAAGACGCGGGGACGGGAGAGATTGAGAGAGGAAGAGAGAATGATTTTGAGTTTTAGGAAATGGTAATGGATTTGAGGTGAAATCCGTTATTTTTTTCCTCCACTTCTCCTTCCTCTTTTTCTTATTTTCAAATTTGAATTTTTAAAAATTCAGATGATTATAAAAATTCATGTTTTTTCTCTAATTTGAATTGTAAAAAACTTCAAATAATTCTTAAACTTTTAAAAATATCATAAAGTTTCAAAAACTACTAAATTAGTATAAGATTATATATATAGGTCACAGTTATTTTGCAACCCAGTAAAAGATTACAACGTCGTGCAATCCTCATATACCTAATTTGTTGGTGCAAGTGTGCTACATCTCTATAAATTTATTTTGATGATTACAAACAAACCGTATTATATTGTTTATCTAACATTTTACTTGATGTGCATATATATACTTTATGGAAATACACATTGTCGTCTCCGGAATCATGTCAACCTCAAATTAAGAGTGAATTACATAAATGGTCCCTCATGAATGCCTGGATTTCACATTTCGTCCCTCGAGATCTGAAAGTACATTGGTGGTCCCTAAAAGCGAGATATGGTGCCCAAACTCGTCCCTGGCGCTAACGCCGTCCACTGAGCTGCCGTTAGAGGCAACATGTGCCCCTCACATGAGGGGCATTTTTGTCATTTCACCCTTTCCCTCTATTTCCTTCTTCATTATCAAACGGCTCCCCAACGTTCATAAATCATCATCGTCCCCATCGACCTCCCTCCTCTCTGTCTCTCTCTTTCGCACTCTGCATCTCCAATCGACCATGGTTCTTCCAATTGTTCCACCCATGGTGTACTGCAACTGCGTTTTACCTGCCATCACTCGAACATCGTGGACAGAAACAAATCCAGGGCGCCGATTCAACTGTTGTTCGAGAAATGTATGTCGCCATGTTCCACATTTTTTGTCTTATTATGTTGTGATTTTGGGGTAATTTGGTCTGGTTTTGGTCTATTTTCTTGATTAGGTATGGAATTGTGGTTTCTTTAGTTGGGTTGACCCTCCAATTTCTTCACGTTTTATGGCAATCATAAATGGCCTATTGAAATCAAAGAACAAGCTTGAAGGTGACATTCAAGAAATACAGAAGAAGAGACAAAGATGGAAGCTTTTTTGTTGTTTCACGTGGATAGTGATGTTTGTTTCCTACTTTTTTATTTGATGTAAAATAGTGTTTGACTGTTTAGTTGGATAGTGATGTTTGTTTCCTAAGAAATGTAAACAGTTTAATGTTTAACTAAATTATTGTTCTTCAAAGGGTGTTAGTGTCACTATTATACATTATGCATTTATTGTACTATAAAACAAATTAATGAAGAAAATTCATCCAAAATTAATAAATAGCCAAACCATTTCATACCAAATATCACCAAAAAGGGCATTGCAGCCCATGTTGTCCATTACATAACCTGCATCTGGAAATTCACCATATGCCCAAAAAGTGGTACAAGTTTCCCAAAATAAACAACATTACACAGAGCTTTACAAAGTTTTTCCATAGTTAAATGACCTAAGCTTGACTTCCACTAGCCTGGCCCTTACATGTCCTTGCATTGTGGCCTTGGAGCTTACATTTGGTACACCTGCTTCTCATCCCAGTCCTTGGTACCTTGTTGGAAGCTTGGCTCAACTCTTCCACAGTCTTCTTTCTCTTCTTTTTTGGCCTCCCTATCTGAGCATGATGATTTGGTGGAGTAAGTGTTGTGGGACACTCAGATTTAGGCCACATCATTCTTCCATTGATTGGTTTAAGCTTGAAGTTGTACATACTCCTCCATGTCTCCAACCAATAGGCCTTGTTGACCAATTCTTCAGGTGCTACACATGCAAGTCCATTGCTTTCCATATTCCAAAGCACAACAACAAAATGCTTACATGGAAGGCCATTCAGTTCCCACCTTCGACAAGAACAATACTTGTTTTGAAAGTCAACAATGCATTGGTCATAACCTGGACCACTCAATTCATACATCTCATCCCCATTCCATATCACTATATACTTTGAGGCTTCTTGCTTGATTGAATTCAACAGCTTTGTGGCTGTTGGTGCAAGGGGTCCATCAGCTGAATTTATCAACTTTTGAACTTTAGCTGGTAATGGATTTTGAGAGATTGAGAGAGGAAGAGAGAGGGAGAGAGAATTTTGAGAGAATGAACTTTAGACGGGAGAGATTGAGAGAGGAAGAGAGAATGATTTTGAGTTTTAGAAAATGGTAATGGATTTGAGGTGAAATCCGTTATTTTTTTCCTCCACTTCTCCTTCCTCTTTTTCTTTTTTTCAAATTTGAATTTTTAAAAATTCATATGATTATAAAAATTCATGTTTTTGCTCAAATTTGAATTGTAAAAAACTTCAAATAATTCTTAAACTTTTAAAAATATCATAAAAATTCAAAACCTACTAAATTAGTATAATTGCTTCCCAAAATGTATCAAAATGTTCTTGTGGCGTTACATTGAGATTTTGATTACTGTTGTGAAAATTAAATTTTGAGAAATTTTTATAAGATTATATATATATAGGTTACAGTTATTTTGCAACCCAGTAAAAGATTACAACGTCGTGCAATCCTCATATACCTAATTTGTTGGTGCAAGTGTGTTACATCTCTATAATTATTTTGATGATTACAAACAAACCGTATTATATTGTTTATCTAACATTTTACTTGATGTGCATATATATACTTTATGGAAATACACGTTGTCGTCTCCGGAATCGTGTCAACCTCAAATTAAGAGTGAATTACATAAATGGTCCCTCGTGAATGCCTGGATTTCACTTTTCGTCCCTCGAGATCTGCAAGTACATTTGAGTGCCTATCCTATCTAGACTTTTGAGTACCTATACCCTAAACCAATTCAAATTCAAAATTTTGAAATGAATCCATTGGATTCATCCAACAATGTTTTTAAAATTTATTTTATATTTTTAATATATACACTTTCTAAAGTATATATATATATATCTCATGTCTTCACAAGTAAATTCATATCAAAAGTGTTAAGAACTCTCATTTCCTCAAACACTCTCAATTATTTTAACACTTCACTCTCAACTCTCAACTTTCTAATACTTCTTTTTTTCTTGCTTTCAAGATCAAAGAAAGTTTGTAATATCAAGCATAAAACACAAGTATTCTCCACACTCTAGTAAGTGTGTGAGATAGATCCAATTAGCATCCATATTGTGGTGTGGAATAATAGCTAGAACTTGAGTTCATTTTCAAGTATTCAAATCTTGTGTAATCAAGTGTTCATACGGTGTGTTTCTACCTTAAAAGAACAATATAGTGGATCGTCTCGTTGAGTTCACTCAACAAAGAGGATTAGCCCGGTTTTGGGTGAACCTCTCTAAATCTGTTTGTATCTCTTTATATTTTGTTTGTTTGTTTGTTGTGTTAAACCTTAACAAAAAGAATTCATCTTGTGTATTGCTATATATTATTTTAAAAATATTTTAAGAACGAATTTTAGACGTAAAACAACCTTTCCCTCCCCCCCAAGGTTGTCCTAACAAGTGGTATCAGAGCGGGTTGCAAGTTTATTTTGTAAAACTTTTGTGTTTTCAAAACTTGTATTCGGTTTTTTAAAAATGACAACTTTTGAGGGAAATGTTTACTCAAAACCTCCCCAAATCGACACCGTAAATTTTGGTCTTTAGGCTAATTTATTTGAGTGCTACGTTCATGGCAAAAGTCGAAAAATTTGTGATATTATTACTAATTGGAATTTTAAGCCCACTAAAACTCAAGATGGAAAAGTTGTTGAAAAACTCATAGATGAATGGTCCAACGCGGATGATTCTTGGAATTGCTTAAATTTTGAGGCCAATTTTTTTTTATTTTCCGCACTAGCTAAAGATGAAATTGAGCGCGTTTACTCTTGTGAAACCACTTATGATATTTGGCAAATTTTGAACAATACACATAGAGGAAACTCTCAGGTTAAGAGTTCAAAAATAAATATTCTTGTACATGATTATGAAATGTTTGAAATGTCAAAAGATGAGTCAATCGACTCAATGTTTAAACGTTTTAACCTTATTATGATGAGCTTGAAGGGACTAGGAGGAACTTATGAAAATGAAGACTACATTCGGAAAATTCTTAGAGCACTTCCACCTGAGTGGATGCCAAAAATCACATCCTTGGAGGACTCCCGAGATCTCTCAACCATGAAGCTTGATGATCTCATCGGCAATCTCAAAGTGCATGAAATCGCACTAAAAAGAAACAAAGACCGGGAGCAAGATAAAAAGAAGTCTTTAGCTCTTAAAGCTTCAATTTCAAGTGATGAGAAAGAGAATAAAAAGAAGGATAAAGCAAGATCCTCAAAGGATAAACCCGAAAATCTTGACGACATAGCTATGTTGGTAAGAAACTTATCCAAGTTTTTATATAACAAAAAGTTTTCAAAGAAGGATAGGTTTCAAAGAAAAGGTGACTATCGACGTGGTGGTGAAAACTGAAGCCGAAAGTTCCATAAAAGGGAAGACAAAATAAAGAAAAATGATGACTCAAGTGATGAAGAAGAAGCCAAGCAAAAGAAAGGATATTGCTACTCATGTGGATATAAGGATCACTATGCAAACGAGTGTCCTAAAAAGAACAAGTCTAAAAAGAAGGAGAAAGCATTCATTGGAGGTGCTTGGAGTGCAAGTGAAGATGAAGAAGATGATGAAGCCATTTGTCTCATGGCCGAAAGCGATAATACGGTAGACTCTTATGATTCCAACTATTCTAGTGATAATAATAGTGACAACGAAGATCTTGACGTGTTAAATAATTTTTTCCATAAAATGGTCGTTCTTGCAAAAAATTATAAAGATGAGTGTGACAAACTTAATGAGACTTTATTATTGTGTAAAAAAAAAGTTCATGATTGTAAACAAAAAATTGCACGTGATTTTAAAACCAAAATGGAGTTAAATGATAAAGTCATCATTTTGGAAAAGAAGTTTTGTGAAAAAGATGTATGTGCTTCTTGTGTTGTTTTAAATAAAAAGATTGCATGCTTTGAGAAAAGAGTATTAGAAAATGATTTATGTGCTAAATGTATTATTCTTCAAGATGAAATTGCATGTTTAAAAGATAAGTGTGATTTACATGAAAAAGATGACTTGTTAGCTCATGTTTTTCAAACTAGTAATGGGAAAGTGTTTAAAATGCTAAAAATGTCAAATCGTATTAATTGTAGAAAAGGAGTGGGTTTTGATTCATGAGATGATATATGTTCTTGTATGCATATTAAAAATGTTGTTGAACCACCTAAAGTTATTGAAACTAAGAAAGTGGTAAAACCTTATATGACTTCTCATGATACAAATAGAAATGAATATGTGAAAACTAAACTCCTTGTGCCAAAACCTCCATATATGCCCAAAAGGAATGTTATGCATTATATGCCTAGAAAAAATTATGCTTGCAAGTATGATGCTAAATTTTCTAGACCAAAACCTAAAAGGAATGTGCATGCTCCTTTTTATGCTTATGACGAGTATGATCGTAAAATTAAAATTGTAAAAAAATGGATTCCTAAGGGGTTGTTTAGTGTTGATAATCCCGGTGGGATGCGTTTGTGGTTTTAGGTTGTTGTATAACTTTGTATGTTGACGTACTTAATGCATATGTTACGACAACATGCTTAATATTAATTTTTGTTGTTTTATTTTTAGTCGTTGTTACCACTAACCTTCAAAGGACCCATGAAAAATGGGGACCATAAAAATTATATTTTATTATTTGTAGATAAGCCTTGACATGGATTGGATTCTTGATATTGGTTGCACACGTCACATGATTGAAAACCGTAATCTTTTCTCATCATATGAGTCATGTGATGGTGGACAAGTTATTTTTGGAGGTAATTCCAAAGGAAAGGTAGTTGGGAGAGGTATAATTTCATGCAACAATGTTAAATTTCTTAATGTTGAGCATGTTGACAATTTGAACTTTAATTTGCTAACTATTAGCCAACTTTGCGAAAATGATATAATTGTTGTTTTTGAAAATGATTTTTGCAAAATTTTAAAAGATGGTAAAGTTCTCCTCACCGGTTTTAAAAAGAAAAATCTTTATGTTTGTAAAACTCTTATAAAAGAAAATGTTTGTTTGTCTTCCGTGTATGACAATTCTACGTTGTGGCATAGACGTTTAGGTCATTCAAATCTTAGATTAATTCAAAATTTGAAAAATAAGGAGCTTGTGAGTGACCTTCCAAAATTAAAATTTGATAAACATTTTTGTGATGCATGTCGTCTCGGCAAACAAACTCACGTTTCACATAAATCTAAAAATTTGATTTCAACTAAAAGGGTTTTAGAATTACTACATATTGATCTTTTTGGTCCTATGACAACCCAAAGTTTTGGAGGAAACTACTACACCTTTAGTAATTGTAGATGATTTTTCCCGCTATACATGGACCCTATTTTTAAAACATAAAAATTAGGCTTTTGAGAAATTTAAAATTTTGGGAAAACGAATTCAAAACCAACAAGGTTGTACTATTGTTTCTATACGTACGGACCATGGACGTGAATTCGATAATGAAATACAATTTGGTGCTTTTTGTGACAAACATGGTATAACACACAATTTTTCAGCTCCTCGAACTCCTCAATCTAATGGGGTTGTTGAGAGCAAAAATAGAACCTTACAAGAAATGAGTAGAACCATGCTCAATGAACATCAAGTTCCCCAAAAGTTTTGGTGTGATGTCGTTGCTACCGCGACCTATGTGCTTAACCGTGTCCTAGTTAGAGGTATCCTAAATAAGACCCCATATGAGCTCTTCCGTGGTAGAAAGTCTTCCCTAGCCCACCTTAAAGTATTTGGATGTAAGTGCTTTATTCTTAATACCAAGTCATATTTAACCAAATTTGACCCGAAAGCCTATGAGGGAGTGTTCCTTGGTTTCTCTTGGAATAGTAAAGCATATAGAGTCCTTAATAAAGAGACCATGGTTATAGAAGAATCCCTTAATGTAACCTTTGATGAGAGTCCTCCCAAACCTAGTGCTCCCTTAGTAGATGATAATAGTTGTGAGGGAGAAGCCTTAGTTCAACATCTTAGAACCTTGGAGTTAGGTTCTCAATCTTCCACAAATGATGTAGAATCTAGTGATGCCCCTCCGTGTTATGTTCCACAAGGTGTAGATGATCCTAACCTTAGAACCGCTAGAGGCCATCCCGTAGGTCAAATCATAGGTGACCTCAACCAAAGAACGACTAGATCAAAAATTCATACCCATTGTGCTTTTCATGCTTTTGTTTCTAGCATAGAACCTAAAACCATAGAAGAAGCTTTATATGATGAGGATTGGATTTTTTCCATGCAAGAAGAGTTGAACCAATTTACTAGGAATGATGTGTGGGACTTAGTTCCTTGCCGTAGTAGTCAAATCATAATTGGCACAAAATTTGTCTTTCGTAATAAGGTTGATGAAAATGGTGGAGTCACACGAAACAAGGCACGTTTAGTTGCAAAGGGGTACAATCAACAAGAAGGTATCAATTATGATGAAACCTTTACACCGGTTGCAAGGTTGGAGTCTATTCGAATGCTTCTAGCTTTTGCGAATGCTAAGGATTTTAAATTATATCAAATGGACGTTAAAAGTGCTTTTTAAATGGTTTTATAAATGAGGAGGTATATGTTTCTCAACCTCCCGGTTTTGAGAATTTTGAAAATCCGTCACACGTTTATAAATTAAAAAAGATGCTTTATGGTTTAAAGCAAGCTCCACGTGCATGGTACGATAGATTAAAATCTTTTTTAATTGCAAGTGGTTATGTTATGGGTAAAATTGATAATACATTGTTTGTAAAACATGTTCATAATGATATTGTGGTTGTGCAAGTGTATGTTGATGATATAATTATTGGTTCCACAAATGAAAAACTTTGCAATGAATTTTCTATAAAAATGACAAGTGAATTTGAAATGAGACTCTCACATTTATTATACATCCTGAGAGATCGTGGACCATTTCGCATGATATGGGTAACAAATAAAATCTACTTCAAAGAGGTCAATGGCTTGGATCATGATATTGTAATGATCGGACTATGATTCATTTACATGGACTAATGTATTTAAATCTAAAACATGGTATTTCGTATTGATCTAAAGTATCTTTTTCTTATGCGAGATAGAGGGTTGATCAGTTCAATACTTCGGTTAAGGGCGAGTTTTTTAACATTGTATAATTAAAAATATATAAAATAAGAAAACTATCTAGTTAATAGATAAGTATAACTTGATATAAAGAGCAATTAAAGCACAAGCAGAAAGTCGTTGCAACATATGTACCATATGATTTCTGTTGCAAATGCATATATTTGTTCGAAGTTGAATCTTCATGTCATAAGAACTTGTTGTACCTTATAAGTATATATAGGTGCCTAATCTCTAGATTTATGATGTAAAAATATATGGCAGATTGCATGAAAATGCAATATAGTTTAGTCTAATTCTTATTTTGTTTATCGTTTTTCAAAATCTTCATTTTGATATATTGAATGTGATATATCAAACATTTAGATCAAAGTATGTTATACACAATAGTAATTGAATCAGGCCAAAGTATGTTACATCTTCATGCATTCGCACATGTAATCTACATACCTAAATGTTTGAGATATCAAATTTGAGGTACCAAAATTAAAGTTTTGAGAGTAATTTAATTAAATATGAATAGGGCCTAAGTTTGTTTCATTTTCATGCATTTTACCCAAAAATATATCATAAGGAAGTTTGGATACATACTTGTACAACATAAGTATAAATGTATTTATGGATCCCAGTACAGTGCAATAAACAATAATAATCAATAAAGAATAGAGATTGAACCACAAAACCTAAGATCCTTTGGGAGTTGAAGGAGATGAGAATTCCAAGTTTTTCCACATAATTCTTAAAAAGAAAAGACGTCAATTAGTCATTCGTGGAGTTATAATTGATGGCGATTGGGTTATGGACCCGACCAAGGTTAAGGACGAGTTTCATTCCCATTTTTAAGACAAATTCAACACTAGTGGCGGGATTCGACCAACTTTAGAGGTCGAATTTTCGAGCGTTTTATCTTCCAATCAAGTTTCTTTTCTTGAGGAGCCTTTTTCACGGGATGAGATCAAAAAATCCGTTTGGGATTGTGGAGCGGACAAAGCCCCGGGACCGGATGGTTTCACTTTCCATTTTTTTCAAGAAATTTTGGTCCCTCATTGAAGAAGACGTGGTGAAATTGGTCGGTGATTTCTTTGAGACTAGTCGATTCTTGAAAGGTTGTAACCCTTCTTTTATTGCTCTCATTCCGAAAGTACAAGACGCAAAATTTGTTAAAGATTATAGGTCGATTAGTCTTATCGGTTGCCAATATAAAATAATTGGTAAACTTCTTGCTAATCGACTCTCTTTGGTTATTGGAGACATTGTTAGTAGTGAGCAATCCGTTTTCATAAAAGGGCGCCAGATTCTTGATGGTCCTTTAATTTTAAATGAGGCTATGGATTGGTATAAAAAAATTCGGTCAAAGCTTTTGATTCTTAAAGTTGATTTTGAGAAAACTTACAATTGCTTAAGGTGGGACTACTAGGATTTAATCCTAACGAAATTGGGATTTGGCTTAGCTTGGCGTGGGTGGATTCATGGATGTCTTGAAGGTTCGATGGGGTCAGTTCTTGTTAATGGCTCTCCGACTAAAGAATTATGCATTCGTGGAGGCTTAAGGCAAGGAGATCCTCTCTCTCCTTTCCTTTTCATCTTAGCCATGGAAGGTCTACATGTCATTATTCAAGATGCGGTTTCGAAAAATCTCTTCCGGGGTACTACTATTGGTAACGCTTGGTACCCTCTTTCCTACCTTTTTCATGCGGATGATGAATATTTTTTGGGTGATTGGTCTTTATCGAATGTTAAGAATATTATTCGTATTCTTAGATGTTTTTATCTCGGGCCTCAAAATTAATCTTCATAAAAGCAAACTTTTCGGTATGGGGGTGGGATCACATGAAATCGAGCGTATGGCTTCTTGTGTTGGGTGTGATGGATCGAAGCTTCCTTTTTTGTATTTGGGTTTAACCGTTGGGGGTAATATGTCCAGAATAGAAGGTTGGAAGGTGGTGGTCGATAAGTTTTTGGCCAAACTTTCTAATTGGAAAGTTAAAACTCTTTCGGTTGGTGTCGGGTTACTCTTCTAAAGTCCGTCTTGGGAAGCCTTCCTACTTACTTCATGTCTATTTACAAAGCTCCAAGGTTGGTTGATAAAGGCTTGGAATCTTTGCGGAATAGATTCTTTATTGGCGGTGATGTTGAGGAAAAGAAAATGTCTTGGATTAAATGGAAAAAGGTTATGGCCGGTCTCAAATTCGGAGGACTTGGTATTGGTAGTATTATGGCGTTTAACAGTGCTTTGCTTTTCAAGTGGATTTGGCGGTTTTGGTCAGAGGACGAGGCACTTTGGGTTAAAGTTATTAAATCCATCTATGGCACGACGGGTCTAATTGGGTCAAATCTATCTAGGAAATTTTCGAACTCCATCTGGGTCTCTATTTTAAAATCGGCCAACTCCCTAAAGGATAAAGGCATTGATCTTTTTTCTTTTTGCAAGAAAAAGGTGGGCGATGGTGGTTTGACCTCTTTTTGGGATGATGTTTGGCTTGGGGAATCCTCTTTTAAAATTCAATTTCCTAGAGTTTATGCTTTAGATTTGGATAAATTGACGAATGTCAAGTCTCGTTTGGAGTTAGGGTGTTGGGATTTGTGTCTTCGAAGGGAGCCAATAGGTGGGGTTGAGGTTGTTCACATCTGCGGACTTCAACTAATTTTGTCTTCATTTGTATGCTCGAATCAAAAGGATAGATAGGTGTGGATGTTAGACGGGTCGGGCGATTATTCGGTGGCAACGGCTAGGCGTTGTATTGATGCTCACTTTTTGAAGGTTAAGTCTCTTCCTAGTAGATGGAATAGACTTGTTCCCATCAAAGTCAACGTGTTCGCGTGGCGGTTGCGGCTCAATCGACTCCCTACTCGGCTTAATTCGGATAAAAGAGGAATCGACGTTACGTCTCTTTTTTTGTCCTAATTGTGAAACGGGGGTAGAGGATTGCGGCCACCTTTTCTTCTCGTGTCCCGTCACTAAAGATTTATGGGCTCTTATTGGACGATGGTGACAAATTGATTTTCCGACTCTACGCGCCTATTCGGATTGGATTTCTTGGATTGATTCAATTCGGTTGAAGAAAGAGGTCTTTTGGTGTTTCGAGGCCGTTATGCTTATCATTCTGTGGTCCATATGGGTTTTTTGTAATGGAACTCTCTTTGGCAATCCGAAGCCAAAGAAGGCGGTGATCCTGGAGAACATTATAACCCGTGCTTACTTTTGGATTAATCATCGAAGTACAAAATTGTCTATTAATTGGGTTAGTTGGCATGCAAATCCTTCCTTTGCTACTCTTTCTTTGTAATTGTTATTTTTCTAGCTTCTTGCTAGTTTTATAAAATTCCACTGTTCTAAAAAAATAGTCTAATAACAAATAACAATCAACAATTTACATTTTATTCTATAAATAAGGGATTTAACAAAACCACAACGGTTGTGGCGTACTGGTTAGATCCTTGGGGGATGTGGTGGAATATCGCATTTGCCCAGAGTTCGAATCCAGACGTACATGTACAACAACTGTGGCCACTGAGATTTAATCAATGTTGATGTCTTACAGTCATAATTTGCCAAAGGATTGGTCTAGGCATAGCCTACGACACCTTTATCAAACAAAAAAAAAAGATTTAACAAGATGTCACAAGTCAGAACTTTAAATCATGTCGATAATCTTGCGATTAAAATTCTTATTATCAATACTCTTTTGTGACGCAGCGGGAAACGTGTGGAACAGATTGACAAGCGTCAAATCCAAAGGATAAACGAGTCTACAAGCGTAGAACCCGAAAAATAAGAGAAAACTCTTATAACTAGAGATAAAACTCTAAAAGATAACTTTATTGATCAATAATAAACTCTGATTAACAAAGAAAACAGTAAACTCTATTTATAGCTAAATTAATCAAGCGATAAATATGGAAATTAAATCTATACTAATTCTAAACCAACTATAAAAGTAATTAAATAATAATAAAAAGGAAACTACATAATAATCCTAATAATAGTTAAAGCTAACAATAATTATCCTAAGTCAAAATAATTAAAATAATAATAATAATCAATCCAGTGGTCACCGGTACTTGTATCGAGACTTAACTCTCGGTGTAACTACTGGTAGGGGATGTTTGCTCCTTTTTCGATGCCAATCGTTTTCTTCTTTTCCAAAGATAAAAAAAATACATTGATAGCTCTCGAATTCCCCTACATCATTTTTGTATAACAAAATTATAAAATTAAGAAACCTAACAGGAAATAAAATAACCTTCACAAAAATCTAGAATCTTGATTGTTGCATCTATGGTAGTGACCTCCTTTTTTTCCACACTTGTAACAAAATTCAATTCCAATAGAATTAAGATTTGTTTTTTTTTTTTAAACCTCTTAATGGCTCTTAAGTCTGAATCATTCAGACATTTTTACATACCAACTCTTATTAATCATAAATAAAATAAGACTTCAGACCTCTTAAAAAACAAATGGCACCTTAGTAAATGAAACAAGTTAGATAATAAATTAAAACAAATTCAATTTAATACTCTAAATATGTTAGAATATTTAGGTCAGGTTTGTACGGTTGGTTTAAGTGGTAACCCTTCACTTTTTCGGTAAGACCCAAATAAGTGATAAGTGGATCTGAAATAATAGAAAAAACAAACGGTCTTAATTCACATATGTCTAACTGAAAAAGTGAAAAGTGATTGATAAGTACTTATTTTTAAAAAAATAAACAGACCCTAAGTAGTTTTATAAATAATTAATATAATAAATATGATTCAAAAATAATAATTCAAATACTGAGAAGATTTTTTTCAATAAAACAATTTATTAACTATTTATATATATTTAGCTGACCTCATATATGATTGTTTTCCTTATAGCTAATTTCCATTTAATATTACCATTGTAAAGGTGATAAAAAATCATTGAACCGAAAACGAACAACAAATCAAACAGAATAAAAAATGATGTTTTTCGTAAATATGCAAATTATTTTGTCTCGCATAAACGAATTAGGTTCAATATTTCTCAAAAATTTAAAATTAACATAACACAAAAACCCCTACTGATTTGACGGATTTTGTTTGTAACCACTACAAAACGAAACATCTTTTCCGACAAAACTGTCAAAAAGGTTTATCAGCGGTGAATCTCTGATAGGCGGGTTTACACCCCTCTAATCTAACCGCAAGTGTACGGGTCGAATCAAGTAATATGTACTTGTAAGTACGAGTATCGAACCAAGGGAATTAGGAACTGAGTATCACAATTACTATAATCACTATTTACTGGACGATCCAATTGATGAATTGGTGATGATTAAATAATAACTAAGTTGGAACAAAGCTGGAAACTTTTTTCGGGAATAAAGCAGTTAAGGGTTAGAATTCCAATGGTTTCACAAAGAACATTCCACTTATGATTGTTATCAGACTAATCCAATTAAATGAATACACAATCACCAAAATAACTGTTATTCTCTCTCGAGCAACAACAGAGTTATCTCTAAAAAGATAAGTTTCATCTCTTGATCTCAACCTTTGAGTTCAAAAATTCATTAAGAACAAGATTGTAAAATAGGTACTAAGGTTTACTTGGTATATCTCTATCCAATTTCTCACCTTAGGCATACAAATCCAATTCAAGTTATAAGCTAGTTCTCTCCAATCTAATCCATAACAAATAAATCAATCTGTAAGTTGATCAGGCTCATAAAAGCATTAAGACCAAATTCATATGTTTCATTAATTAGAAAAACTGATAAAAGTCACAAGATTTCCTGTTCATATGCTTAAAAACCAAAGTTCATCAAACCCCCAACATCTAAACATTAGTTCATGTTGGGGGTGTTAAAACTCAAAGCAATAGGAAGAAAAATCAAACTAAACATGGTCTCTTGAACAAAAGATCTAGATATGAACAAACTCCCCTTTGTTAAATCGCAATACCCACGAACAATGCTTTGATCTTCGTTAATCTTGTGTTCCCGGATGATTTCCCCACGTTAATTGGCTTGAAAACTCGTGGAAGATCACTCCTAGTCCGCCCAAAATCGCCCCTTGTCGTCCTCTAAGTGTATTGGTGGCTGAATCATGAAAACCCTATGTGAAAAGGGCTTTAAAAACGCATCAACATGCTACTGGTACTTACACCGAGACTTAACTCTCGGTCAAAGTCTCAGTGGACTCTGATTCTTATAAATTGCACTGGTACTAGTTGTACCGAGACTTAAGTATCGGTAAAAGTCTCGGTGAGCAAATTTTCTCCAAAATCAGGTTGATGCTAGTTACACCGAGACATAACTATCGGTAAAAGTCTCGGTGAACATTTTTTCTCCAAAATTGCACTTTGATGCATTTTCCGAGCCTTGACCCAAGATTTGACTTGCACGAGCTTTGCTTTGCCATTAAACTTATCGGGTGTACCATTCTCGTCTATAATTAGCTTCTTTTAGACCAAATTTCTCAATTTATTCCCGAAATATCGATACCTGAAAAACTCGCGAATAAATGTTGTTAGCTCCATCTACCAAGATTAGAAGTGTTGAAAAATAGGCTAAGTATAGAAACTTCTGTTATCTGCTAAGTCACCACAGAAGATGCAAAGCTCAGAGGTTACTCCGCAGAAGATGTACCCGATGTCAAACCTGATGATGATTCTTAGATCACAGAGCCTCTGTGGTCACTCACAGAGCCTCTATGAAGGCTAACCTATGGAGATCAATGTTGAAGCTTTTCTCAAAGATAGTTCAAGACAAGACCACGTGCAGAACACGTGAGGCCTGCTGTACGAAGATCCTCAAGATCAAATTAATAGGCGTCCCACGATGTTTTACTTTACAGGTGGCATTCCTTATATGGAATGTCAGCCATTGTCTTGTACTACGAGGTCCACACTCCTTGTATTATATATGAGCACCTAGTTCTTTGTCTACGGTATGCGAGCACACACAATAGAAAATAGAGATTGTATCTTCCAAGAGAATATTTGCACATACCAGTGCGTGTTCTTGGTGTTCGACAGTAATCAATGAAACAGTTCCTTAAGTGATTTCCTTGTAATATTTTACCTCTTGTTTATTGATTACTTGTGTGTTTACTACCTTGCATGTTCTATCTTTTCTACACATATTAAACGCTTCCGCACTCTGTTTAAATCAATCTGTGTGTAGTGAAAGGTTGAATCAAGTTAAAGAACATCAAAACTGGGATCAACAATTGGTATCAGAGCAAACTTTGATTTTCAATATCAAAGGATCCTGTTCTATACTTGTTTCCAGTATTCAGGGTAGTAGTTTGAGTCTGCTCTTTGTCTTGAACAACTTTCTCAATTACACTCTGTTTTCTGAAGCTATATCAACCTGCTTGATATAGACACAGGTACAAGTGTGCTCTTCTCTCAAAGACAGATTCAAAGCTTGTTGGTTGGTCATTTGTTCTCTCTAACTCTTTCACCTATCATCTCTAAGACCATCACTGTTGCACTTTTCTCTGATTCGAGTTATACTTTGTTTCTTCTCTCTAAACTAAAATGGCAAACACTATAAAAAAAAATTTAGTGTTGGTTCTCAATCAAAGCCACCTACTCTCATTAGAGATGAGTATCCTCAATGGAAAATCAGGATGGTACACTTTCTTGAAGGTGTGGATCCAGGTCTGGTTGAGTTTCTACACAACCCTCCTTTCATCCAATGACAACAGTTCCTCGTGTTCCTGCCACCGCAAATACCCCTAAAGTTCCTGAGTATCAACATCCCAAACCAATTGTCGAGTGGTCTGAAGAAGAAAAGGCATTGCATGAACTTGCAAAGAAAGCCAAAAGACTAATCATAATGGCTATCCCAAACGACATCTTCCAGTCTCTTGATTCCTGTGAAACATCAAAGGACCTATGGTTAGAGCTAGATAAACAGCTTAAGGGTGGTGCTAAAACCCTCAAGAACAACAGGGCTTTATGCATAAATGAATACTTCGCATTTAAAGCTCTGCCGGGGGAATCCATTCAAAGCACTTACAACAGGTACAACTCCTTGTTAAACAAGTGCAAGAGGTATGGAATCCACAGAACCTCTGAAGAAAACAATGTTAGATTTCTTCAAAGTCTGAATGATGAATGGCTTCATCTAACCATGTCCATGCAAGCCACGTTGGATCTTGATGTATGGTCCATATCTGATCTCTTTGGAACACTGATTAGCCAAGAGAACAGAATTTCCAAGTTGACAACCTCTGTCGGAGGTCCTCTGGCTCTTGTAGGAAGTGCCTCTGAAGGCAAAGAGAAGGGAAAGAAAGAAAAGGCAGCTGAGGATGCACAGATGAAGAAAAAGAAGAAAGTGCTTGTAGCGGAGAGTGAAAGTGATGAAGGATCTGAGGAGGAGATTGATATGGCTGCTCTGGCCAAAACGCTGACCCTTATGACCCGACAATTCAATCGTGGTGTTAAGAAGCCATAGTACAGAGGAAGAGAAGAAAGAGATGACAGAAGCAGAGGATATGGTGAGATATGAAAGTATGGAAGAGAAGAGTCTGAGGGGCAAAGGCAAGAAGAGAGGAGTGGACAGAGATCAGATGGCAGAGGTGGTGACAAATTCCCAAAGCAAAATGAATGTTGCTTCAAATGCGGGAAACCAGGCCACTTCGCAACAGAGTGCAGGTCTTCTGCCAATAAAGGGAAACCCACAAGAGACGCTGCTTTTTACAAAAAGAAAGCAGAGTACTATACTCGTAGATCCCTAATGGCAGAACAAGAGAACCTTGTAACCGATGAATCCTCTAATGAAGAGGATAACGCTCTCTTCTGTGGAATGGCAGAAGTCCACTCTTCTGACAACAAGAGTGAGGTATCCACTTCTGACTCTCACAACTCGGACTCTAGAAACAAACTTCTTGAAATACAAAAAGATCTTCTTGCTTATAAAAACACATGCTCAGATTTTGATAAAAAGCTTGCCTTCTTTGAAAGAGAAACTAGGCTTCTTACCCAAGAGAAGGACAAGTTTTACCTTGAAAATAAAGCTCTTACCTCTGAGCATATTTTAAACAAAAAGAGTCTCAAGGAGAAAATCTCAAGTCTTGACCGAGCCTTGAAAGAAAAGGTCAAAGAGCTAAAGAAATGTGAGAGTGGTCGATTAAACGCCATTTCTTTGAAAAACTTTTTTCAAAAAGAAAGAGAAGTTCTTTATCAAGATCTGCTCAGAAGAGATATTAAAATAAAAAAGTATCAGGATGCTCAAAAAGTCCATGAAAAAGTCAACACTCAAATTGGCAGAAGAGGTATAGGGTTTGATGATGTCGATCCTTATACTGGAAATAAAAGAAACAAATCATTAGCAAACATCTTTTGCCCTGGAAAGTTTCTAAAACCAAGTTTTCCAAACCTTATATCCATTTTTAAGAGGCAAAAAACCTCTGAAGGACCACATCTGAGGAATCCTCTGCAGATGGCAGATACATGGTATGAAAACAATGACTTGCCATCTATGCTCCCATCAAAGAGAAATTCTATTACAAAGAAATATATGTCTCAAAAACAGATTGGAGTCTTCAGGTTTGGTCATCCAGAGACACAAACTCAAATGGCTTTTATGTGCATGATAACTCCTGAAAAGGAATTGTCCTCTGAAGCACCAGAGTTTGTTCTGACCTATGTGGAAGAATTTTTTTTTAAAAGATTTCTGGAAAATGACTTGAGAAAGACCTATGAAAATCACTTTTTTAGTCATCCTGATCTTATCTCTAAAGTAAAAGAAATCTTTGAGCAAGATCTTCTAAGCTGTCTAAGTGTTCCTAAAATAACACCATGCTTTTCAAAAGAGATAAATATTTCAGAAGGCACCAATGGACAAAGCAAGGCACTTACAGAAGGACAGGCTCTCATTCACAGAGACTTTCTCGATTCAGACTCTGAGTCAGAATCAGAATCCACTGTCGACTGTGAGACAAGTTCTGTGGAACTTGAGATAGTACCCTGTGGTCCAGAGAAAAGTAAACTTACCTCTAGCATTCTTAACAGAACAATTCTTCCCAAAAGGAAAACCACGGGTATACCTATCTGTCCCGATTTCCTGGACATATGCTTGCAAGCAAAGACTTCTCTTGAGCTTAAAAAATCTAAAACTGAAAAGGACAAGATCTCTCATTTTTCAAAAGCTCTAAAACCATTAAAACCATTTCAAGAGAAACTCACTTGGAAACAGAAGGGTAAATGGCCCAAAATTGACAAACTTGATGCTTCTGTTGCAGTGAAAGTAAGGAAAGAAGATCAAGGGAGAGTACAATCTCAGAGCCACTCAAGAAGAGTTTTTGAAAAAACTCAACCTAGATTAGACAAAGCTTTCTGTAAAAAGAAACCCAAATCTAAAATGGGTTATAGTAAAATTTGCTCTGTACCCTCCTTTGACAATTTTAATAAAATTTTCAAGAAGTTTGCCTCAAATGTTCCTTATTGTAAATGTCTTGATCTTATGCATGCTTTGAATAAACATTTCTCGAGGCCCTCCTGTCTTATATCTCACCCCAAACCCAAGAATGCAAAATTCAAGGGTGAGAAGAGACAATCTGGTACCTCTGCAAATGAGGATAAACCCAAAACCAAAGGTGTTAAGGCATCTTCACAGCCTCCTAACAAAAATGGACCCATTTAGAAATGGGTACCTAAATCTCTCTAATCTGTCCACAGAAGAAACAACATGTGCCCATTTGGTACCTAGACTCCGGGTGCTCAAGACACATGATTGGCGACAGAGGGTTGCTTTCCTCCTATAAAGAAAAACTTGGTGGAGGATCTGTAACCTTTGGAGATAACAAGAAAGGTCAAATAAAAGTCTATGGAGTCATTGCCAAAGGATACATTGATGTCAACAGAGTTGCCTATGTGGATGGCCTCAAGCACAACTTTATGAGTGTAAGTCAACTCTGTGATAGTGGACTCGATGTGATGTTTAAAAGACAATACTGCTCTCTATTGAAGGAAGATACCACCACAGAGCTTCTGCGAGCCAAAAGACGAGGTGACTTATACCTCATGGACTTCAAATCAACTAACAGAGAAGAAAAGCTCTGCTTAGTCTCAAGTAAGAATGAAGAAGCTTGGCTCTGGCACAACAGGTTCTGTCATCTAAACTTTCACACACTTGACAAACTTGTGAAACTAGACCTGGTAAGTGGACTACTAAGTATTAGATTCGACAAGGATCATTTATGCTTTGCTTGTGAGATGGGCAAACTTAAAAGGGCTGCCCACAAAACTCAGTCTGAAATATCTTGCACCAGACCTCTGCAGATGCTTCATGTTGACCTCCGTGGTCCTATATCTGTGCAGAGTCTTGGTGGCAAGAAGTACATCCTTGTACTCATAGATGAATTCTCTAGATATACTTGGGTTGAATTCGTTCGAAAGAAATAAGATGTTCCTGAAATACTAATCAATCTTATCAAGAGAATACAAGTTCTTTATGATTGCAGGGTACAGAGAATCCGAAGTGACAATGGCACAGAGTTTAAGAATTCAACCATTGCAGACTATCTTTCAACAGAAGGTATATCACAGAACTTCTTTGTTGCAAGGACTCCACAACAAAACGGTGTTGTTGAACGAAAGAACAGAACACTAGTGGAAGCCGCAAGAACTATGCTCACTGCTTCAGGGCTCTCTATTTCTTTCTGGGCAGAAGCCATTTCAACCGCTTGCTTCACCCAAAATCGATCTTTAATAGTGAAGAGGCATGCTAAAACACCATACCACTTACTACATCAGAGGAAGCTGAACATCAAGTACTTCCATGTCTTCGGCTGCAGATGTTTTGTGTTAAATGACAGAGAACAAATTGGGAAGTTCAGTCCCAAAGTCGATGAACCAAATTTGTTGGTTATTCATCAAACTCCAAGGCATACAGAGTCTATGTACTCAAATCCAAACATATACTTGAAAGTATTAATGTTTCATTTGATGACTCTTTTCAGGTGACTTCTAAGAAAATCAGCTCAGGACTCAAACTTCAAGATGAAGATTTTGGTGGCTCATCACGAACAAATGACCTTCATCATCTGTTTGAAGAGATGTTCAATGATGATGGACCCTCTGAAGGTGATCGCAGAGCCTCTGGAGCCGAACCCTCTGAGGACCAAACAAATACTTCTCTGACTGGTCCTAGTAATGCTTCACCCTCTTCCATTACTGTTGAAGGTGCAACCATCGAGGGGGAGAACTCAGAGGACAATGCAAATCAAGGCCCCAAGCTAAATCAAGAACATGATCATCTTCAAAATACCTCAGAAGGGTCAACACCAGATCAAGGCTCCGCAGAGCTCTCTACTTCAACTCATGATGAAGAACCAAGTCCTGTGGCAAGTACGAATGATCAATTTCTCTCAACAGAGAATGATCTACATCAAGATGAACGTGCTCCTGAACTAGCCACAGAAGTTTCCAATGATCACCTGCCCCGCATGACAAAGTGGACCAAGAGTCACCCACAGAGCCAAATTATTGGCGACCCATCTGACAAGGTCCAAACTCGACCAAGTACTGCAAATTTTTGTTATTATACAAATTTTGTGAGTATAATCGAACCCAAAAAGATATCTGAAGCTCTTGAAGACCCAAACTAGGTAGAAGCTATGCAAGAGGAGCTTCTGCAGTTTGAGAGAAATGAAGTATGGACCCTAGTGCCTCTGCCAAAAGGCAAAACGGCTATAGGAACCAAATGGGTCTTCAGGAACAAAAAGGATGAAGATGGTGTGGTGGTCAGGAACAAAGCAAGACTGGTGGCCAAGGGATACTGTCAAGAAGAAGGCATTGACTATGAAGAAACCTTTGCCCCTGTGGCATGACTAGAAGCCATAAGAATCTTTCTTGCCTTCGCAGCCCACAGAGGTTTCAGAGTATATCAAATGGATGTCAAGTCAGCCTTTCTGAATGGGCAGATTCAAGAAGAAGTATATGTCCAACAACCACCAGGGTTTGAGAGCTCTAAGTACCCAAATCATGTCTACTTTTTGGACAAGGCTCTGTATGGACTGAAACAAGCTCCTAGAGCCTGGTATGACAGACTTTCAAACTTCCTCCTTGCCAATGGTTTCGAAAGAGGTACAATTGATACTACGTTATTTTATAAAAAGAGAAAAGGTGAGATTCTACTTGTACAGATCTATGTTGATGACATTATTTTTGGGTCCACAAATGATCTATACTGCAAAAAGTTTAAATCATTGATGAAAAGTGAGTTTGAGATGAGCATGATGGGAGAACTTATATTCTTCCTAGGATTGCAAGTCAAACAAACTACAGAGGGAATTTTCATAAATCAATCAAAATATGTCTCTAACATACTTGAAAAATATAAGCTCTCTGACTCTTCACCAATGAAGACTCCTATGGCCACTGGATCCATACTTCATGCAGATCCAGAAGGCAAGTCTGTGGAGTGTAAACTCTACAAAGGCATGATAGGTTCTATGTTATACTTAACCGCAAGTCGACCCGATATAATGTTTGTCACATGTCTTTGTGAAATATTTCAAGCTAACCCCAAAGAATCTCATCTTTATGCTGTCAAGAGAATCTTCAGGTACCTAAAAGGGACCAAGAATCTTGGTCTCTAGTATCCGGAGAACTCTGGCTTTGATCTTGTCGCTTATACAGATTCAGATTACGGAGGATGCAAGCTCGACAGAAAGAGTACCTCTGGGAGTTGTCAATTCCTTGGAGGGAAACTAGTGAGTTGGACTTCCAAGAAACAGAATTGTGTCTCGACCTCTACGGCAGAAGCTGAATACGTTGTCGCTACTAGTTGTTGCTCACAAGTTCTGTGGATGAGAACCCAACTCAGAGACTATGGTTTTGACATTGAAAAAATCTCCATCCTCTGTGACTCCAAAAGTGCCATTGCGATCTCTGCCAATCCAGCTCAGCACTCTAAAACAAATCATATCGATATCAGGTATCACTTTCTGAAACATCATGTGGATCATGGGACAATAGAGATGTACTTTGTGCCCACATATTACCATCTTGTCGACCTTTTCACGAAGGCATTGGATGAGAAAAGATTCACTTTTCTAGTTGGCAAGATTGGTATGCTTAACACGAGTTGACCACAGAGCCTTTGTACCCTTGCACAGAGCCTTTGTTGTACATATTTCCTTTCTGCAACATATTCCTTGTTTGTAAATAGTTTCTTAAGTTTTTTTTCTCTTGTACAAATCTCATCTTTATATGATCCAAGCATAGTTGAAGGGGGAGCAAGTCAGTTCTGTGCGACACAGACTACAGAGTGAGTTAGTTCATCTGAACCAAGGGTCAAAACTCTTTCTCGAGCAACTATGCCCTCAGAAAGATCACACTTTGTACCCAGTTTTCTGTCAAAACTTTGAAATGATCAAAACTTTGAAAATCTTTCCTTAAAAGGAAATTTTTGATCTCAGAACCTCTGAGGTCAACCACAGAGCCTCTGCGCCTCAAAACTGGATATTTGACCGAATGCACTTCTCTAAAAGGAACTCGATCCTTTCATCGAACTTTCATCCCTCTTAAAACGCTCTGTTGATCAAAACCTTGCCTATGACCTCAGAAGCCTCTTATCCACAGATCTTCTGTCATTCCCATCACTTGAAATTCAGGTCATTTGTTGCGGGTTATTTCTTGAGCGTCACCCTCATGTGAAAATAGTAAATGCCACGCGCGTGAGAATAGGGTGGCGCACGTCCTAGATCGTGCACCGCCATCATCTAACGTGGCAATATTTTATTGGTTCGTAAATTGTACCGTCGTTTTTTAGAAACGACCTCTTATCCGTTACCACTCATTACGGATTTCAAATTTTATTTTTTACCGCCTAATCTTTTTACCCTCTCTCTGTATATATTAACCCCTTCCATTCCATACATCCTCTTTTTACCTGCTATCCTCTTTCTCTCAAGAACTCTTTTGCAAAGGCTCGATTGTTCTTCTATTTCCATGGCGTCTCACTCCGTTTCTTCCAAGAAATCCAAGGGTTCTTTTGCATCAAACAACTCGATGCATTCAGAAGCCAAAAAGGCCGATTCCGATTCTGTTGAACAAGAACACATGATTGCCTCTCCAGATAACTGAACCTCAAGCCTAACAATCACTATGTTGTCTTGGAACCCAAGGGATACCCTGAGGAAGCTGCTCCCTTAGTTCAAATCCTGAAAAACCATATCCTCACAAAAGCCCTAACCCTAAAAAGAACCGATATTCCTGAAACTTACATTCAGCAATTCTGGTTGAGCGTTAAGCATGAAAAACTGGATCATTACGGCTACTGTGTCATGGGTTATGCCACTCATCCCTCCACTACTCAAATACTGGACCTTGGCATAAACCGCAGAAGGGTTGCAGAGGTATTCGAGCTTCCTACCAAGACCCAATTGAACCTGACAAGATACTATGACGAACCCTCTGACGATGAAATCCTAGAGTTTCTCAGGTTCATAGGGTACCCTGCACTAATCTCCAGAAGAACTGACTTCAGACGCCAGAACCTTCCACCTCTGTGGAACATTCTCTTCTCCATCTTAAACCGCAGCTTGACTTGCAAAGTAGGCAGTCCTGACCAATCTAGCCATACCATACTCGCAATAATGTATGGTATGTACTACGATTTACCTTTGGACTATGCAACACTAATTTTCAAAGAGATCAGAAATGCCGTCATAGCTAAACAAGAGGACCAAGCCCGAGGCACAGAGCCCAAAAATCTTGTCTTCAACAGGTTCTTTGTTGTTCTGCTAGGAGACGCTCTGATAGGAGAAGGGAAGTTACCTGCAGAGGGTAAGATGATCAAAGTCTACGACATGAAGTCGCACAAGCCAATTGTTCTAAAAACTGGGTATCCTGGAGCAAGACCTCTACCAGCCCGTATTTTGGCCTACCTGGGTAGTGAAGATGGGGTTAGGACTTACATTCGTGGTCCTGGGCACAGGACTCCTACACCGAGTCCTGCAACCCCCCCACGTGTAGGATTCCAAGTGGGAGAAATAGTTGTGTACCTTAGGACTGAGGTAAGTGAGGGAGCTGGAGTTGAGATAGCAGAGGAAACCCAAGTTAGGACAGAGGTTGTAGTTGGGGTGGGGGAAAAGAAGCAGAAAAAGAAAAGGCAACCCAAGAAGAGAGTCGCAGAAGAAGAGACTCCAAAATCACCCTCAGAGGTTGCCAAGCCGAAAAAGAAAGCTAAGAGGCTTACCAAAGTAGCAACCTCTGAACATGTCACCCCACCAGAAGTGAATGAACCTGTAGATACAGAACAACCTCTGCAGAGGAGAAGGAGAAAATCTCACATCATTGAGAGCTTTGAAGAATGGCCATCTAGCCCTCTCCAAGTCGTAATGGACATAGCTAAGGAGATACAGAAGCAGCACTTTGAGAACTTAGGCGAAACCACGGACATTGAAGTGCAAGATGTTACGGGGCTTTCAAGCTCTGATGATGAGGGTACCAAAATCTCGGAGAAGGAGATAGGAGAAAAAGATGCCATTGGCACACAACCTAAACCCACTCCCAGTGCAACCCATGTTACTACCCCTGCAGCTCTAGTGCAGAAGGGTATTGAAGAAGGACCGCACAGTCCGAACCCAGCCCTAACCAGCCAGACAGAGGATATTCCTTCCTCCTCTGTGCCACTTCTATCTGGGGAACCAAAATCCACCCCATCCTCCCAACAGGATGTGGGTGCAGACATAAGTGTTTATTCGCCCAAGGACACGAAACATATGCACGCAGAAGCATTTGTTGCCTCGGTCACACACAAGAGTGACCCCCAAACCACCTCAGAGTTGGTGGTGCGAGAACACGTTGATTCTGTTATTCTAGAACAATCACAAGATTCTTTCAAAAAGGATCTTGAAGGAGTCTCTGAACCCTCCTCCAAGAAACTTCTTGACAGAACTTCCATAGATGTTTCCTCTGTGGAACATCAAGGATTAGAAGGAAATCCTCCAGAGCTCAACATATTCACAGTATCTGAAGGTGCCAAAGACTCGTTGGCTAAATCTGGAACATGTGTTGTTCCAGAGGTCACCTCTGACATCTTTGTCACAAAGGGCGAGTTTAAAGCCTTTGCTGACATGGTGTTCACAAAACTCGACAAGTTGAAAAGCTCTGTCTCTGTGGATTCTCAAGCCAACTCTCAAATCCTTGCAGAAGCTCTTAAGGCAAACACAGAAGCTCTGAACGACCTTCGCCAATCGTCAATTCAACAATCAGCGGTGATCACTAAGCTAACAACGACCTGTGCGACTCGAGATGATCTAAAGGCATTTGGTAAAACAATCATCGCCCATTCCAATCAAATTCAGATTCTGGGGGATCTCTACACAGAAGAAATTCCAAAATTTTATGCTCAACTAGTTGAGTCACATGTGGATGACCTGACCAAACTTCGAGAAGAAATCAAGGATATAACTCGCAGTGTTATAGTCCCTTTCCAACCTCACGCGTCCACCTCTGCACCCCCATCATCAACCTCTGTACCTGACCTCTCTGCCTTTGCAACAAAGACTGAATTCGAAACAATGGGGAGAATGGTTCTAAGCAATCTCAACCTCATTGGATCTAACATCTCTCAAGAGGGCAAGAAACTCACAGAGGATCTGAAGAAAACTGTAGCCACGATCAGGTTCAATTCTGATCTGGAAGTCAACAAACTGTCGTTGGCTACAGAGGATGTTCTCAAGAAGATTACGAAGCATGTCAACGAAAACCTCTGCAAGTGAAGGAAGAGGAAGGCACCTGCGACTTGGCAAGGGGAGGCATCGCAGAAGAGGGCTCACCATGATGATCAGGATCCAGATGCCTCTGGCCTTGGCCATCATGAGGAGGAGAAGGCTTCAGCAACAAAAAGTTCTGCAGTTGTCATCGCCGCCACTCCTCTTCAAGCCCTACCTCTACAGAAGACATCCTCAAGGGTACACAAAACGCAAAACCTCAAGTCATGTGCCTCTGAGGACCCAAAACCGATTGCTCCATTTGTCCAAGGCAAAACCTCTTCAGTGTCACAGAAAGGAAAGGTGAGTGTTGGCTCTGAACATATTGCAGAAGGGCTCACAAAGTTCGTAGAACCCTCAAGCCCTGAACTTATGCCCACTGCACCCACACCTGTTGTACAGTTTCAGAGCCTTGATCCCGTAAACACATAAGTTATATCAGAGACCCCTTTACTGAACAAAGAACAAAAAGCCTCTAAACCCGACAGAAAGAAGCCCTCAGAACAGAAACAACAAGATGACAGGGTGAAAGAGATCGTTCAATCGATGGACGCCATGAGAATTCCAATCCCAAGGCCTCCACCAAAAGAATTCAAGTTCCAAATCTTTACAGCGTAGAGCCCGAGGCTGTCTTCTTAGCACCGAACTTGCATCCCCTAATCAAAGAGGACATCAGAAGAAGTTTTGAGCAAACTGCACAAGAAAGGAATGAAGTGTTCTCTACAGAAGATATAAAGACTGTAATGAGGATCTCTCTGCACTCCTTCGCCAACAAGTCAATCATGTATGCTAAGTACTTAGTTGAGAGAAAAGATGGGAAGCACTACACGTTCACAGATGCAGACTTAAAGAACCTCTTTGCCTACGACCTTCCTCAACAACATGCCTTCACAGAGCAAAGACTTGAAAAGCGAAAGGAGTACATGATAGCAAATGGCAGGATCAAGGAGGTAATGCGCGAACATGTCAGATATCATAGCAAAATGGATTTCAAGGTATCTCTAAAACTCGGAGTCGAGAAGCTATCGATCACCAAACCAAATGACCAATTCCCCGGAATCGAAAATGTTCCATCAAACTCTTTAATCACAGAGCCTGAGTTCGGATTTATTTTCAAAGACGATGATGGGCTCAAAAAGATATACAGGCCAAATCAAAGTCACGAGTACTTGAACAACACTCTGCTGAAGATAAAGAACACGATTCTGAGGAAGAAGTGCACAGAGAATGTACAAGCGGGACCTGCAGAGACAATGATTGGACAGATTGATGCTCAATTGAAGTACAGGGAACTCATTCTATCGATGAAAAGAACTCTAGCAGAAAGCTTCACCAACCCGATAAATGATTTTCCCCAATGACTTCTGTAATCTTTTGTTGTTAATTCATGTATTTCGATTCTTAATGTAATTGCCTTTTGGCATTTTATTTTATGAACGAATATCGATTTTCAAAGGTTGAGTTCCTTTCACCTCTTTTTGTTTCTAGCTTAGCCAACACCTCAAAATTCAAAATTTTATTTTTCATAACTTAGGGGGAGATTGTTAGCTCCATCTACCAAGATTAGAAGTGTTGAAAAATAGGCTAAGTATAGAAACTTCTGTTATCTGCTAAGTCACCACAGAAGATGCAAAGCTCAGAGGTTACTCTGCAGAAGATGTACCCGATGTCAAACCTGATGATGATTCTCATATCACAGAGCCTCTGTGAAGGCTAACCTCTGGAGATCAATGTTGAAACTTTTCTCAAAGATAGTTCAAGACAAGACCACGTGCAGAACACGTAAGGCCTGTTGTACGAAGATCCTCAAGATCAAATTAATAGGCATCCCACGATGTTTTACTTTACAGGTGGCATTCCTTATATGGAATGTCAGCCATTGTCTTGTACTACGAGGTGCACACTCCTTGTATTATATATGAGCACCTCGTTCTTTGTCTACGGTATGCGAGCACACACAATAGAAAATAGAGATTGTATCTTCCAAGAGAATATTTGCACATACCAGTGCGTGTTCTTGGTGTTCAACAGTAATCAATGAAACAGTTCCTTGAGTGATTTCCTTGTAATATTTTACCTCTTGTTTATTGATTATTTGTGTGTTTACTACCTTGCATGTTCTATCTTTTCTACACATATTAAACGCTTATGCACTCTGTTTAAATCAATCTGTGTGTAGTGAAAGGTTGAATCAAGTTAAAGAACATCAAAACTGGGATCAACAAATGTGAAAAGATGCTTCGTTTGTTTGGAGAAACAAGCATAATGACTCAAAAAGTAGCTCTAAAATAACGCCGAAATTGGCGTTATCAACAACCCCAAACCGAGCATTGCTTGTCCCCAAGCAAATTAGCGACAAAGATAAAAATAAGAAAAGATCAAAAGCAAGCTGATTCTGCAACAGTGGCCTACGGGTATACTTATCATGAAGTTTGAACTATTATTGTGCCAACTAGTCTTGAAAAATAACGAGAAGACGGTAAGAATTCAATCATAACACAATTAACAACAAACTAAACATTGAAAATTGAACTGAAAACAACGACACCATACTGAACTACAACTATTCAATTACACTTTCAGAGAGGATTTCGCCTCGACCCTACCTCACGGGATGCACTCTATTAGCTCGAATCCTAGACTATCACACATATATTTCATGCAGGTGGAGTTTATGGACAAAGAAAAAATCAATTAATAACTGCATGATGTATGAGTTGAAAAACGCACAGATGAATTCAAGGTGATCTCAGAAGAGAATCAAGTAACAAGACAAGGAATATTAGTAAGAGAGTTAGTCTACCTTTATCACATCTTCCAGAAGATCATTCAGGTCTTTAACAGGTTGTAATGGGGTTGGGGGTTATGGCTAAGAAACGATGGGTAACGTGGAACAAAAGCCTAGATGTGTTAATAATTCGTGCGGTCCTTCGACTTTTCACCTTACTTACCCCTTTGGGTGCAATTCCCTATCATGTTGCTCTTTTTCTTTTCTTTTCTTTTTTTTTTGCTCGAGCAACTACCCGTTTTTTGTATGGGGCACCATTGGCCCTCTTTTATTAGCAGCTCTATAATCTGATTGGCTCTGATTTCTTTTCCCAATCTTTTTTTTTCTACTCAATCCTTTCCATCTACCATCACCATGATTACTAACCGCTTGTGATTGACACATCTTAGGACAAGGGTAGGCTAGTGTTTAGGCTAGGGTTAAAAGTGGGTTCAGAATTGAGTATTTAAACAGTACAAGGTTGCAAAAGGGGTTGGGTGCACACAATTAAAACAAGGGAACGATAGCCAAAAGAATTAAATCATAAAATTCACACACAATGCCTGAGATCATGTCTCAAGGTCCACACAAATAGGTGACTAAACCTTTACTCAATATCCTGATGGATGTCTTTGCTACTTGATGCAATTTATAGTGAGATCAAGCTATAACCACAATGAAAGAGTAACAGATAAGTGTATCGACTATTTTGCATTATATCTCTCATAATCGAATCGGTATTCATTAGGCTCAACATCTCACAGGTGGTCTCCACTAATGTCTCCTAATAATGCAATCTCCAAATTGTTGATCCAGACTATATCATCGTTCTCAGATTCGCAAGACAATATAAATTTTGTGAAAATTGTGCTTTTCATAGAATCCCGCGTTCTCATCCTAAAAGAAAATTTTAAAATGTTGGCCCAAAACAGTGTAATGCAATTATAAAATAATGAGTATACCCGTGCCTACAACCCTAAACCTTACCAACACATTGTCCTCAATGTGTCAGCTTGGTTTTGAGTAAAGACAATAAGATGTGCATAAATCAACAATAGACATATAGTGCATACATGATGCCCAGATACATGATAATTAGTGTATAACACGATTATGAGTAGTGGAAAGAGTAGTAGTTAAGTACAGTCATCCATATGGCCAATAAATAGAATGTACGAGGAATCAAAAGGGTCCTTGAAGTCGGATCCCACGCTCGTTTAGTACCCTTCTCTTTTTTCAATTAACGCTCTTCTTCTTATGAAATCTGGGTTTGGCTATTGATGAAGTTGGGCCTTTTGCACTGCTAAGCTTGCCATAAGCCGACCATCTCGGGATGGTAGTGGTCGGGTTGATTTTCCCCATTTCCTGAAACAAAGGTTAACATAATTCGAATGATCAGGAGAATAGATGAAACCCTAAACCTAGACTCTTGTCTAGGTTTGAACCTTGTGCACAAGGGAAGGTGTTGGTGGACCGGCTACCCCAAACCTAGGCCGACACCTAGGTTGGGCTCATACTTCGTAATAGAAGGCATCCCAAGAATGTCCACCCCAAACCTAGGTAGAAACCTAGGTTTGAATCGAGTTTGGTGAGAATGGGTGGATGGATCGATAGGTGAGTTGTGTTCGATCGAAGAGAGCAAGGTCGAGAGAGTGAGGGTGTTGAGCGATGGTGAGATAAATAAGCGGAGGATCAATTGGAAAGGGTTTTAATTGCAAACAGCCTCCGGCGCTACTTGTACCGAGACTTAAGTCTCGGTATAAGTCTCGACAGTCTTTTGAGATAGTTTAACTTAAACAGCCCCCGGTGGTAGTTGTACCGAGACTAAAGTCTCGGTATAACTCTCGAGAATGTTTTGAGCGATGGGGAGGCAGAGGCTATTGGTACAAGCACCGAGACGTTAGTCTCGGTGTAACTATCTGGAGAACAAACAACCCCCATTGGTACTTTCACCGAGACTTTAGTCTCGGTGAAACTCTCGGTGAGTAAAAATTTCCAAACATTCCCGCCCCCACCGGTACTTTCACCGAGATTTTAGTCTCAGTGAGTAAAAATTTCCAAATACTCCAACCCCTACCGGTACTTTCACCGAGAGTTAACTGTCGAGCAAACTCTCGAAGACTAAATTTTCAAAGAATTTTCAGTGGCTGTCGGGACTTGTCCCGAGACTTTACTAGCGGTAAAAATTCGTAAAGGCCAAGATTTACTAACTTGAATAAGGCTACCGCGGACTCCTCAAAACCACAACTTACCATCGAAATTGCGTTAATCGCTGAGAATCGTTCAAAACTCGATTTTTGAGAAGAGGCTTTAACAAAACAACTACAGAAACAAAACTAACAAAATAAAAACTACGAAATTTAAATGAAAACAAACCTGGTGGGTTGTCTCCCACCTAGCGCCTTATTTATAGTCGTGGCACGACTGTGTGGCTCTCAACTTGGCTCGATATCGCTTTTGGATTTGAACCGCCTATACATACGGTTTTCCGCATATTTTCCCACATCTGGTTTTTCGTGATCACCAGTTTCTTAATGTCATCTCACATTCCTCCATGTCAATAAGCGCTTTGCTCATGGCCAGAAATGGTCTTCCCAATATTAGCGGGACCTCCTTGTCTTCATCCATATCCAGAACCACAAAATCAACCGGAAAGTAAAACTTAGTGACTCTAATCAGCACATCTTCAACTACTCTATGTGGGTGCTTTAATGACTGGTTTACCAATTGAAATGTCATCGAAGTCGGCTTTACTTCTCTAATACACAACTTCCTAAAAATTGATAAAGGCATTAAATTAATACTAGCTCCTAAATCATATAACACCTTATCAAAACAAAAATTTCCAATTTGTATAGGTATAGAAAAGCTCCCTGGATCTTGAAGCTTCAGGGGAAGCTTATTCTGAATAATCGCGATGCACTCCTCAGTGAGTGCCACAGTAGGCTTATTCTCGATCTTCCTTTTCTTGGATAAAATATATTTCATAAATTTGAGATATGTCGGCATTTGAGCAAGTGCTTCTGCGAAAGGAATGTTGATGTTTAATTTCTTGAACTGTTCCTCATCCTTGTGTGCCTTCAATCGATTTGGAAAAGGTAGTGGAGGCACATAAGGGTTGACTATCGGCTTTGGTGGAGGTATCACATCTTTTTCATTTGGCTCTTTAGGATCAACAATATCATTATGATTACCATCTTTCAGCCCAACATCTTCAGCCTTGATCCTTTTCGTCTCTACATGCTCATTCTCGGGTTTATCGATATCTTGCTCATGAGTTAAATCTTTGATCAATTCCATGCCACTTCTCAGATGAATGGCATTGCAATGTTGACTTGGTTTTGGTTCATTCTGACTAGGGAATAGACATTGAGTCTGAGATTGTAGGGCTTCATCTATTTGGCCCACTTGTCTCTCTAGAATCTGGATTGAAGCAGTATTCTGCTCAGTTGCTGCTTTTACGGTGCCCACAGTGGTAGTCAAAGTGCTCATGGAAGAACTGATCCCTTCAATAGTATTGTCCATCTTCGAGATGAACTTCATCAAGATATCTTCTAATACAGGCTTCTTCTCTCCAGATTGTCCTTCCTCCTGCCTTCTCTAATTATAACCTGGGGGACGATAAACATTATTAGTATGAGAAGAAAATGAAAAATTAGGGTTGTTACCATACTGTTGTTGTTGCTGTCCCATGGTCTCTCTTGGTTGATTTTGCGATTGATTCCATGAGAGGATGGGATGCCTCTTCCATCCTTCATTGTAGGTATTTGAGAATGGATCATTTCGGGGGTGATTGTTCAAGTTTTGTAATAATTGAACTTGTTCCGGCTTATGAGAAGCTGGAAATAAACAGGAATGTCTCCATCATAATGATGTGCATGTTGGATGGAAGTTCTTTTCAGCTGATTAGTGATGGCGACCAGTTGAGCTTTTATTGCCTTTAACTCTTCAGATTCCTGAACATTAGCTACTCGTCTAGTAGCGGATCGTGGAGTGGCGTAGCTATGTTAGGCCAAGTTCTCGATCAATTCAATCGCTTCTTCGTAAGTTTTGTTCATTAATGCACCACCAGCTGCAACCGTGATGTCATTCTTGTATTGCGGGTGAAGACCACCAAAGAAGGTCTAGATGATCACCCAACCATGTAGACCGTGATGTGGGTATTTTTTTCAGCATATCCTTATATCTCTCCCACGCCTCGTAGAGTGTCTCCTGGTCCCATTGAGCAAAATGGGTTATTTCAGCCATTAACTGAGATGTCCTACCCGGTGGAAAGAATTTCTGTAGGAACGCTGCTGTCATGTCTGCCCATGTATGGATCTGATCAGTTGGTAGGCTCTCTTCCCATATTTGTGCCCTTCCCTTCAGTGAGAAATTGAACAACCTCAGTTTTACTGCGTCATCTGACACTCCGTTAATCTTAAATGTGTTAAAGATCTTTTCGAATGTACGAAGATGTGCATGAGGGTCTTCTGTTGGTGCTCCACCAAACTGTTTTTGTTGCAACATCTGGATCGTGCCATACTTTATCTCAAAGGTGTTTGCTCCTACTGCAGGGGCTTGAATGCCTCTGTTGATAGCTGCCATATTCGGATTGGCAAATGACCTCATTGGCACTCTATCCGAAGGTGGGGGTGGTGGTGGTATCTCTTTATTCCTAGCTCTTTCGTCACCCATCTGTATCCGCCTTCTGACTTTTGTTGCTCTTCTTAGTTGGCGTGCGGTTCATTCAATTTCAAGGTCTATCGGCTCTAGGCTTATTCCTCGAGTACCTCTTGGCATAAACCAATTAGTACCTACAATATCAGAATAGAGAATTTAGTAACCCGGAAATTGAACAGTAAAAATAACTAGAAAAATAAAATAAAATGTCCAATACAATAATGCCTATAGCTGGTAGTGCTATCAGTGCAAACTAGTTCCACGACAACGGCGCTAAAAACTTGATAGGCGGGTTTACACCCCCCCTAATCTAACAGCAAGTGTACAGGTCGAATCAAGTAATATGTACTTGTAAGTACGAGTATCGAACCAAGGGAACTAGGAACTGAGTATCACAATTACTATAATCACTATTTACTAGACGATCCAATTGATGAATTGGAGATGATTAAATAATAACTAAATTAATGAAAATAAACTCTAGAGTAAAAGCAAAAACAAAGTTGGAAACTTTTTCGGGAATAAAGCAGTTGAGGGTTAGAATTCCAATGGTTTCACAAAGAACACTCCACTTATGATTGTTATCAGACTAATCCAATTAAATGAATACACAATCACCAAAATAATTGTTATTCTCTCTCGAGCAACAACAGAGTTATCTCTAAAAAGATATGTTTCATCTCTTGATCTCAACCTATGAGTTCAGAAATTCATTAAGAACAAGATTGTAAAATAGGTACTAAGGTTTACTTGGTATATCTCTATCCAATTTCTCACCCTAGGCATACAAATCCAATTCAAGTTATAAGCTAGTTCTCTCCAATCTAATCCATAACAAATAAATCAATTTGTAAGTTGATCAGGCTCACAAAAGCATTAAGACCAAATTCATATGCTTCATTAATTAGAAAAACTGATAAAAGTCACAAGATTTCGTGTTCATATGCTTAAAAACCAAAGTTCATCCAACCCCCAACATCTAAATATTAGTTCATGTTGGGGGTGTTAAAACTCAAAGCAATAAGAAGAAAAATCAAACTAAACATGGTCTCTTGAACAAAAGATCTAGATATGAACAAACTCCCCTTTGTTGAATCGCAATACCCATGAACAATGCTTTCATCTTCATTAATCTTGTGTTCCCCGATGATTTCCCCGTATTAATTGGCTTGAAAACTTGTGGAAGATCACTCCTAGTCCGCCCAAAATCGCCCCTTGCCGTCCTCTAAGTGTATTGGTGGCTGAATCATGAAAACCCTAGGTGAAAAGGGCTTTCAAAACGCATCAGCATGTTACCAGTACTTACACCGAGACTTAACTCTCGGTCAAAGTCTCGGTGGACTCTGATTCTTATAAATTGTACTGGTGCTAGTTGTACCGAGACTTAAGTCTCGTTAAAAGTCTCGGTGAGCAAATTTTCTCTGAAATCAGGTTGATGCTAGTTACACCGAGACATAACTATCGGTAAAAGTCTCGGTGAACACTTTTTCTCCAAAATTGCACTTTGATGCATTTTCCGAGCCTTGACCCAAGATTTGACTTGCACGAGCTTTGCTTTGCCATTAAACTTATCGGGTGTACCATTCTCGTCTATAATTAGCTTCTTTTAGACCAAATTTCTCAATTTATTCCCGAAATATCGATACCTGAAAAACTCGCGAATAAATATGAAAAGACGCTTCGTTTGTTTGGAGAAACAAACATAATGACTCGAAAAGTGGCTCTAAAATAACGCCGAAATTGGAGTTATCAATCTCCGGCGGATTCAACTGTCATAAGATGCTTCGTCGCAAAATGACATTTCCAACTAATTTTTCCATCGGAAATTTTCCCCCTTTCTTTTAAAGAGTATCAGTTAATCAATATTTTATTAATCGGATTAATTAGTTTTCAACATATCTCCAACGGATTAATTAATTTATCTTTTATAATTTATTTATCAAAAAAATATTATAAAGTCAGTAAAAAAAACAAATTTCCGACGGAAAATCCTTCTGAAATCCGCTGGAAATTTGTGAAGGGAGGGAGGGAGAACCAACCTGCAACGAACAATGGTGCAACCATTGTCAAGCTCAACACAATGCCGGCACACGGGACACCTCATCCATCGATTCCGCTCCAAAAGAACACCAAAAGCAACATCGTTTTCATCCATCGTCTCTCGAGTCTCCTCACACCTATACCCGCGTGCCATGGAACCTTGCACCAAAAACAAAACCGTTTCTTGCAATTAGGGCACACACATATCTTCAGATTACGCTCACCACACTTGTTCACAATCATTTCTGAACACTCTTGGTTAGGGCAAAAAACCATGTCAAGCTTTACCACTGCCGATTCACATAACACATCGCACCATTTATCGAAAAGTCGGGGTGCAATTTTGGGACGACATGATAAGGGTTCAAGAGACTGATTGCAGGTCGTAGGTGGGCATTTGATGTCTGATATATTGTCGTCGAGCTTCATTTGAATGTATCTAATCGTACAATCGGTGCAAAAGGGGTGGATGCATTTGTCGTTGTTCTTGAATTTGTTGTTGGCTGGTTCACTGCAAATTTCGCATGTAAATGCTTCTTCTTTTTCTTCCCCTTCATCTTGATTAAGGTTTCGGGGATTTAGTAGGGGTCTTTGATTTAGATTCCCCATTATCAAATAAAAAAACGTGTTGTGAAATTGTTGGTTAATTAATGGCGTATATAGATTTGTTTCCTGGATGCTTACACAAATACAAACTCTTAACTAAAATTTAGGATAATTATCACTAAAATAATTTAATTTATCTACACCAACTAAAATTGAGGATTATTATAATTATCTAAAATATTTCAATGGAAAATTTACCCATATTTAATGGATAAATTATCCATTCAAATATTTTAGTGATTATAATCCTCGATTTCAGTTAGTAGATAAATTCAAATATTTTATTGAAAATTATAATAAATTTCAGTTAGGAGTTTGTGTTTGTAAGCATCTGTATAAATACAATACCAAAGAGATTTGCTACTGGTTTTTGATTTGATTGTATTAATCCAATATCAAAGAGATTTGTTGTTGCTATATGTCTTGGTTTCTTTCTGTTTCTCGTTTTCTGCAGTTATCTGAAAGTTTTAGTCTTGATTGTTGTCTTTTATTCCCATGTTTAATTATTTCACTAGAAGCGTACTCGCACAATGCAGCGAGATACATCACGATTTTTATGTTTCACTTTATTTTTTTGTCGATTTACAGTACGATTTTTTATGGTTTTGAGAAAGTGATAATGTTTTTTTTATAAATTTGTTTAATTTAGGCTTAATAATATAATATTTTTTATATAAAAAAATTATAAGTATTTTGTTAGAATTCAATGATTATCTTATATATTTTAATGACATCTAAAAAAAATAACCAATTACATATTTAATAATATAATTAAAACAAAGTTATAGTAATATAATATATTAATTAATAGTGATACATAAAAAGGTTTGCATAAAAAGAAGCCTTTTGCACATACCAAATTGGTGGGTGTTAGAAGTTTGTAGTAGTAATATGTATCTTGTGCTTTGATACATGTAAATTAAGATATTTTTAAAATCTTGCATAAAATGATGGTATTTTGTGCCTAATAATTTGTATTTAAAAGTTTTTTATCCGTGCTTTATAATATAGTATAGATTATCCAACACACATCAGACCTTGAATCTATTGACATTTTGAAGATCTTGGTGATGTTATGCTTCAGCAAACTCCATATCTGCAGTATTGCAAAAATCGCTTCAGCAAACTCCATATGCCTAAAATAGTAAATCCGTGCTGGTTTTCGCGGGGATTGATAATTTGTCCGTACACACTCTATAAACGGTCCCATTTGGGCTAACTGGCCTAAATATCCTGCAAATTAAAAAAAAAATCTTATATAAATTTATTATAAGTTATGTGAAATCATTTAGAATACATATTCTTTTCTAATTTAAAGTAAGATGTAAAAACATAACAATCCCTGGGAGAGATTGATAAGCTTGAAAAAACTAGGAAAGACTTTTTCTGGGGTATCAAGACCAGAAAAGAAAACTTGCTTGAAAAACCTATTACTCTTATCGATTCTGAAGACAAATAGAGGTGGGCTCTTACACCGGATGGGTTTTTTTCGTTCCGGTCCATGAGATCGGAAATAGAGAAATTCCAACTTGGGATCGACCCTATAAGACTTGCTGGAATAACCTTGTACCAGCAAAGATCAATATTTTTTTCTAGAGCGAGAATGTATCCCTACTAATAGGTCAGGTTGGAGTTGATGGAAATAGATATGGACAACATATATATACTATGCCCTTTCTGCAGCTGTGAGATCGAGATGGTAAACCACATTTTATTTCGGTGTTGTCTCGGGTGATGGAGATATGGGATAAGGTTCAAAGATGGTGGAATTTTCCTTTCTCGTATTTTAACTCTTTCGAATCGGCTTTGGATTGCATTGACGCTTCCCAAATGTTTAAGGTTAATCACAAGGGTGTCGAGGCCATTCTTATGGTTGTGTGCTACTCCTTATCGTGTTTTCGTAACAAACTCATTTTTGACAAGGCTAAGCCTAGATTGAGTGAACTAATTGATTCTATTGTCGATAAGTCTTTTAGATGGGTGATTTATAGATGCAAAGGGAGTCTGAAAAACTTTGTTGAGTGGAGTTCGACTCCTTCTTGTCTCGGTTCAAGGTAATCCGGTTTTGTTGCTTGCCTTTGGCTAGCTCCTTCTTCAATAGAATTGCCCTTTCCAAAAAAAAAAACATAACAATATACATAGCTTAAGAATAAAAATAGTTTCACAAAATATGAAATATGAACATTTCCTATTCAAGGATTTATTAACCTCCAAAGTCCAGAACTTTTAACAATTAGTCTGTAAAAATAATTGATCATCCAACAAACCCAATAATTCTAATGATTTAGCTTTAGATTGCCCATGTTTTCGATAATGGTTGTCCAAACCACATTTCTAACGGGTCGTACCATCCGTGAACAAGTCTAATCTTTATAGTTGCATATAATAGAATTTGAAGGAAATTAATGAAAAGAATTATCATGGCATAATATTTGAAATGGCATATGGTTGTGGTGTAAGGTTGTATGGTCTTAGCCTTGATTAAGGTGCAAATAACCTTGCTATTTGGACAAGCTTTTAACCAGGGTAGCTCAACCGGTCGAACCATGGTTTTACTCCCCGTTGGTCAACTGCTCGTGTCGCCAATAGAGGTTTTCCCATCTATTATTTTCCACTAGGGGTGTTCACGGTCCGGTTTAGGTGGTTTAACCTCCCAAACCATAAACCAAACCACAATGGTTGCTTAAATATTTTCCAAACCGAGTAGTTTGGCTTCAAACGACCAAACCGGATCATAAAGACGATTTTGCCTAACCAATTTAGGCGGTTTGGGCATGTTATGGGCTTTGCATATTATTGGCTTTAAAATAAAAAGAGCATAAAATCTATCTTCAAATTGAAACTTCAACCTGTTAGGTAAAATTGTGCCTCAAAAATGCAAATGCTAGCGAGTGATTTTTAAGGTCCCAAATGGGTAGAAATCCAAGTGCACAATTAACCCAACAATGAATGCGGATAACAATAATTCTCTAACGTAGAATAATAAACCCACGAAAGTATAGATAGTAACAAAAATGTTATTATCTATAATTATAGCAAGTTCAAAACAAATAACACCGTGATTTAACGTGGTTCCACTATCGGTGTGATAGTGTACATCCACCAAAGAGAGAGAGCAAGAATATTATTACCAACCAAGGAAGATTACAAAGTGATTTTACAAGGATCTTGAGATCCACGATCGCCTATCTAAAACTTTCACGAAACACCACCGAATATCAAGAACACTCTCAACCTCAAGAATATATTAGGGAGAGTATTTGGTGTTTAGCTAGAGAAAACTTAAGAAAGGGATGATGAATAATGAAGAGGATTTATACTAGTGAGAGAAGTAGGGACTAAGTTAACTTAGTGACTAAGGCTTGGATATGAGAAGATGAGGTTAAGTAACCAAAACTTAAGGGCTAAGTCTTGGCCTTTTTTTTCTTTTTTTTTTCTTGTGTAGCATATGTAATATATTTTATATTACAACACTCCACCATGATGCACAAGATCCTCGATAACGAAACGAATCCCACTCCAACTAATGCGAGTTCTCCCAACGAATGATCATCACAAGTAGATAGCAAAGTAAATTGGCATGAGGTAGCAAAATGGCATCCCAACCGTGACCAGCTTCGGCATGGCCATCACCCGTCAAAGTTACAAGCAAAACAAATAACCGCAAATGCACAATCTACTAAACAAGGTAGAGCATAAGCAAAGCTCTTAAGCACTTAACAAAGTAATTCCTTCAAAGATGTCATTTTGTCACCTGTGGTAATATCCTCTCTCTCTCTCTCTAGCAAAGTGCCTAACGACACTAACACAAACGGAGCTGGATCAAGTTTAAACAATGCTCAAACTTAGCTAGCGGTAACGACTTAGTGAACATATCAGGGACATTGTCATCTGTCAGGACTTTCTTCAAATAGAAAATTTTTGCTTCATGTAATCTCACGAGATATGCATCACACACATTTATGTGTTTTGTCCGGGAGCTGAAAGCCAAATTAGTTGCCAAATGGATGGTACTGTGATTATCACAGAAAATGCGCCACGGAAGGTTGCTCGAAGCCTAAACCATTCATCAATTCTTTTAAATGGACCGCTTCCTTTGCAGACTCAACCGCCGCAACAAGTTCAGCTTATGTGGTTGACAATGCAACAATGGACTGTAAACGTGATCTCCAATTAACGGTTGTTCCACTTAAGGTAAATACATAATCGGATGTGGATCTCCAACCAACTCGATCACTTGCATAGTCAGAAACACAAAATCCAACAAATTCATAGTCATTATGCAAACCAAATATAAGACCATGTGTCTTGGTTCCTTTCAAATATCGGAATGTCGTTTTAACGGTTGCCCAATGTGATCGACCCGGATTCGCGAGAAACCGACTCACCACTCTGACACAATGTGCAAGATTAGGACGAGTACACACCATGGCGTACATGAGACTTCCGACCGCACTAGCATATGGAACTTTTGACATTTTGGCCTTTCCCTTGTCATCCTCCGGACAATCTTCACTTGTAATCTTGATGTGCTTTGGTAGCAGAGTGTTAGACGTCTTGGCACCATCAAGATTGAACCGCTTCAATATCTTTTGGATATACGCCCATTATGTCAATTTAAGTGTTCGGTACTTTCTGTCCCACACGATTTCCATGCCCAAAATCTTTTACGCCGCGCCAAGATCTTTCATTTCAAATTCTAAACTCAATTTATCTTTCAGACGTTTGATCTCTGACCGGTCCTGCAGGCTATATGCATGTCATCTACATAAAGAAGTAAATAAGTAAAAATGCCACCGCTTTGTCTATGATAGACACAAGTGTCCTTTTCACTTCTCTCAAATCCTAGATTGAGCATGAACAAATCAAACTTCTTATACCACTAATGAGGCGATTGTTTAAGTTCATAAAGGGACTTCTTGAGTTTACATACATATTCTAGCTTGATTTCGGAAACGAAACTATCAGGTTGCTTCATATAGATAGTTTCCTCCAAGTCTCCGTGTAGGAAGGTTGTCTTTACATCTAACTGTTCTAGCTCCAAATCGTGAATAGCCACCATCGCTAAAAGAACACCAATAGATGTATGACGTACAACGGGAGCAAAAATATCATCATACTCGATACATTTCCGTTGTACAAAGCCTTTAGCAACGAGACGAGCCTTGTACCGATTTTCATCTTTGACTTTGGAAATCCACTTGCAACCAATAGCATGGTTGTCATTCGGCAATGGACATAAGTCCCAAGTGTTGTTCTTCGAGTGAGCTTCCATCTCTTCTTGCATGGCTCCAAGCCATTTAGAACTGTGGGTCGAGGCCAACGCCTCCTTTATATCAAGCGGCTCATCTTGCCCTACATGCAGAGCAAACTCCAGTTGATATGTAAAACACATGTTAGCAAAATCCCAATCTCCATACCTGTTAGGCGGATGAATAGTTCTTTGACTATGTCTAGTAGGCGCAATAACTGGGATTGTATCGCCATCGTCTCCATCATCATTCAGAATCTCTTCTTCAGAATCACTAGTAGAAGTAACTGGCGGAATGACTTCTTCAACATCAACGGGTGACTCTGAGCTAATATCGGGTGTAGATGAACTGGGAATATAAGGACTGTTTACTGTCTCCACATCATCGGCAGTAGGAGCAACAGTAGTAACGACTTCCGGATCTTGAGAGGACTGAGGATCCTGTGACTTCAACAAGACTGATTCATCAAATGTGACATGTCGAGAATGAATCACTTTACGAGTCAAGGGGTTCCAGATTCGGTAACCCTTTAAACCATCTGTATAGCTGAGTAAGAATCCTTTGGTGGCTTTAGAATTCAACTTGTCCTAGACTGAAACATGAAAATAAACAGGACAACCAAATACACGAATGTATTTCAGACAGATGTTTATTTTACCTCTCCAAACCTCTTTCAGAATCTTTCCCCCGATGGCCGAACAAGGTAACTTATTAATAATGTGCACTGCAGTGTAAAGTGCTTCGGCCCAGAAAGAATTGGGGAATCCTGATGTCGACAACATACATCAGACCTTTTCAAGCAAAGTCCTATTCATCCGCTCGACAACCCCATTTGATTGAGGGTCGCCAGGTGTGGTGTAGTGACGGTCGATGTATTTACGCAAAAAAAAGTCTTTGAAGTTACCACTAGTAAATTCTCCACCGTTGCCAGATCTCAGTACTTTCAACTTCTTGCCAGTCTCGACCTCAACTCGTGCCAACCAAGTCTTGAACGTATCGAAGACATCTGACTTTAACTTCAACACATACACCCAAAGCTTATGTGAGAAATCATCAATAAACGAAACGAAGTATTTACCTCCACTGAGGGATGGAGTACTGGATGGTCCGCAGACGTCTGTATGAACATAATCGAGGATTCCTTTAGTGTTGTGTTTTCCAACACCAAAAGAAACACGCCTTTGCTTTCCTTGACACATCCCGAACAAAACTCTAGGTTGGCAGGTACGGCGACTTTAATGAGTTTTCTCTTGCGCAAAATCTCCAAGTTCTTCTCGGATGTGTGGCCCAAACGAAGATGCCATAAGCGAGCAACATCGAGATTCTTTGACCTTTCGGCCACACACGATTCAGAAGCAATAGTTTCGCCAATCAAGTGGAAAAGGTTATTTTCCGCCCGTTCGCCTTTTATTACGATAATACTCCCCCGGGAGATGCGTAAACTCCCGTCGTCAATCCGAATCTTGCAACCCAGTTTGGACAGTTGTCCAACAGAGATCAAGGAACGAGTCATGGATGGAACAAACTTGACATTATTCAATGTCCGAATACACCCATCGAACATCTTGATCTGCATAGTACCGATACCCTTAGTAACACACGAAGTACTATTTCCCATATAAATACTGTTACCTTCAACTTTTTCGAAGGTAGAGAAATGTTAGAACATATTTTATGATCTTATTAGAAGTTTTATAAAGTAATCAACAATATATGTAATTGGGCCTTGTATTGGGTTTGGTCTTATATTGTGTACAAGGGATATGGGGTATAAATAGAAATCTTGTAGTTATGTTTTAGGTTAACTTTTCATTTGAGTAAAATTTCATCTTCCACAATGTAGCCGTCTTCTGCATTTTGCTCTCTTAGTGTAGATTTTATTTGCTTCGAATAATCTACTGATTTCTACCCTAAATCTCTTGTTCTTCATCTAATCAAACCAATCATTGATCTCAATGGACCTCACAATTGGTATCAGAACTTAACATAAAACATTTTTTCTGCACGATCGAGAGATCTAGTGGTTTTGATAAGAATAGTTTGTATATATATATATATCGATTTCTGTGATTTTTGTGAAATTGATTGGTATTTCTTGTTTAATTGATTCAGTAGCTATTGTAAATCATTTTCGAATCAATTGCTTGTAACAATTTCGATCCAGAATATCGAATATGTCGATTTTGAGTTTATTATGTTTGAAATTTTTGTTTACTGTGGTTGAATCGTTTTTGGGCTTAGAGTCGAAATTAGACTTGAAAATCAACTACAAATGTGCTCACAAGGTGATTTCGAACCTGTGGATAAAGTATCAACTCAAGAATCGAAGATTTGAAGAATCTGTTGAAGAAAATCAGAAAACAAGTTCGAGATCTACAATTTTCGCAAGATTTATTGAAGAATTCGCAGAAGTGTAGAAAGTTTCGCAGAAAGAAGGTTTTCAGAGAAGGATTCGCAGAACATTGGACACAACAAATATTCTAAGTATAGATTTCGCAAGTGGCTATATTGCGAGAGTTAAGGATTCGCAGGTCACTGTGCACATGTTGTGTGCGAATTCTAAAGGGATTCGCAGGCCACTTGATTTCTAATGTCTAAGTTTCGCAGGTTTTATTTTGCGAAAAGTGACTTCCTAATCTTGAAAAATGTTCTAAGGTAAGGATTCGCAGGTATGCGAACTGCGAAAGTTGAAGGATTCACGGATGTGTGTCTTGCGAATTCTAAGGGATTCGTAGACATATATCCTGCGAAAGGCGAGGATTCGCTATCTTGAGGCTTGCGAAAGTTGGAGATTTCGCAATGCAAGCCTCTGCGAATTTTGTAGTTAAGTTGAATGCATCTTGCGAATTGTGCTTTATTGTCTATAAGGATCTGCGAATTTTGGTGATTTTTCTGAGAATTCTGACTGTTCTGAATCTTGTTTCATACAAGTTTGCCCTGTCCCTGAGCTTTTTACGTGGAATGCATATGTGACAGTTGGTTGGTCACATATCCTTAGCAACTGATCTATAATTCACGAGTGCTCATGATCTGCAAAGTTTTTCAAATTCTGGATTTGATGATTTGGTCTCTGCTTGGATTGAGTTAGCTGCCTTAGCATCTGCAATCATCAGTCTGGAAAGCTTCTTCAGTTGTTAGACCGTTGAGAGCACTTTATCATTCTTCTGACTTGATCACTCAGTAGTGTGAGCGACTGTAATCACTATTCTACACTTTGGTTGTGATTCAGAATACTGAGAGCCTATAATCATTCAGCTGATTCGTGAAGAAAAGAGTTTTGGGTTTGATAGTTCAGTTTTCTGGAAAGAAGTCATAAAATGAGTACCTTTTATCAGTTGTTGAACAATTGCTTGCCTTCTAACCCTTGCCTTGTAGTGTTGCTACCGGATGCTACCTATAACACCCTCAAATCTGGAAATAGCAACTTATTTAAATTTTTCTAAATACATCAATAAATAAAGCATCTACAACCACGAATTTAGATTCAAATACAATACACATACCATCTTATACATATGGACTATAAAGGACGGGTGCTACTATGCATAGTCACTATCTCCATATTGCGGAAGACTTCGCCGAATACTTACTATCGGATCTAGCTAAGGCTCTACTCTTCATAGGGCTGCTAGAACCAACTCCCAGCCTTGAAACCTGATGCACATGTCGACAAATAAAAAGGTTAGGCTTAACGTCTAGTGAGCTCAAGAGTTTTAATATGAATGAATATATCTTTAAAAGAAAGGAATTTAGTTCAAAACAAGATCCTTCGAAATATTATGCTTCAAAAATGGAAACGACACATTTTCCCATAATATGCACTTTTATAGACAATGCTCCCAACCACACATTTCTTATAAAACGATGCAACTCGTAACTCACCCAAAACGGGCTCATAGTTCGATACTCAAATTTGTGAAAATGTAAATAATACTTCATATCCCAAAACACCCAAACTCGGGTGGGACATAATACTCGACCCCTAAGTAACGGAAAACAATCTATATAAATATGATACTCCATTAAAACATGGAACTGAAACTTAATACCCGCGCGACCATAAAATGGAATGAAATCCAAGTATTAAAGCATGGACAATTAAGTATCCAAAATACAGCGGGCCAACAACGGGGGATACCTGTATCCGTTGAGAGCAGAGGAACACAAAAGTATGCCACTCAAATAACGTTGGTCGTATGACACTTCACGACCCGAACGCCCAAGTGTCACGACTCCTTGACAAGTTTCACCCAAAGAGACAGCTGACCTTAGCGAATACCACCGAAATTATCGCCAAAGGCTCGGCACACGGGGGATACAACGACGGCATTGCCCCACACGGCGAAGGCCCCAAACGCCCATCAGAGGACTACCCACAGTCATAATAGCTCAACTGGGCTCAACTCTCCTAGTGCCTACTTGCAAAGACAAGGCCATAAACAATGAGTCCCAGAGTCCAACACCGTACCACTCAATTGACGATCGAATAAGACTAATTTACGTGCCTATAGATCCAATGCAACACAGTCTAAGATTACATGACTATCTCTGAATGACTAAAGCACTCGAGTCTGTAATTATCAATAACATGCAATAAAATGTATTAAGATGTAAATCATAAATTGGATTGTACAACGAGCCATGAAAACCGAAAAAATGTCCTCAAGACTCTTTTAAGCCAACACCGAGCTAAAATGCTCGAAATCCATTTGACCAACAATTACTGGTCCCCCAAATAATGAAATGTCTTTAGACAACGTTTACGAAGGCACATACCTCAAAGACGGGATTAACCCAAAATTCAACACATAATGGGACCAAAGATTTTCCAAAGGGTTTATGAATGCAAATACACCAAAAATGCATATAACATGAAATAGACTCCATCTGTACAAACTCGTCAAAGATGTATAACTCATAAAATAGATCTTATTTGTACAAAATCACCAAGAATACGTAATTCATGCTATTTAGTTGTTGAAACGTTCAAAACCCAATATAAGCATTTAAGAGGTTAACACAACCCAAGTTTACCAAATATGAAAACTTATCAAAATACTCACCCTTTGACAATTATCCAAGTAAAACATATTTTACTTTAAAATACTTAAAACTTATCAGCAGTTAACCATTTCATGTAAAACACTTTAAAATAAACATTTTGGCATGTACACCGTTTTGACAAATCAACTTGAACTCACCTTGCTAGATTTAGGCTAAATCTAGATTTCACCCAACGAGCTCTTTTGAAGGCCACTTAAATCTTCAAGTCGAAGACTTACAAAACCTAGATCCATACAATCCAAACCATAAGTAACCACATTCAGCCATATAGAATCATTCCCCAAACAATATACCAAGAAACCCTAAATGAGATCAAAACCCTAGTTTCTCCAAAACTACCAAATCCGAGATTTGAGAAACCAAACACTAGGGAAACATCAATGGAGCATTTATAACATTTATTCAAGGAAGCTTACCATTTAAGATGATGAGACTTTTCGAGAACACCCAATCCAACTCTTCAACCCGAGCTCCCAACCGTTGAACTTGATGAGGAAGATGAAGATGAAGGTTTTGCGGTTCATTGATCCAACTAGCTAGATGGTGAAGAATCATGTGATTTGAGGAGGAAAACCCCCCAAAATAGGTTAGGGTTCGGTTTTGGGATTTGGGAGAGAAAAGGGAGAAGATAGAAGTGATAAATGTGGAAAATGGTGCAAAGTTCGGACTTAACAGCCTCTCAGCCCCCGCCAGCGACATTGATAGTCGCGGGACATAGTCGCCCGCTCCTTAGAGCCCGCGGTACCTCTCCCGCGACATTGTTTGGGTAATGTCAACTTCAGATTTTGGTAATGGTGGGAATTCGTTATGCAAAATTACTTCAACCCTCTTTCGAGGTGGAAAAGCTTTTCTAACCCAAGACTCATATTCACTTTCACAATATGTGTAAGTTGGGAAGAAAACATTATAATTTAAAACGAATATTTTTCCCAATCAACGTCCCTAATTATTTATCATGTTATGACCGTTGTCACTGATTAACTTGATCCAAGTAAAAGATCAAACTTTCGTTTATCAAAAACCAATCGAATTAACTAAATGATTTGTTAAAAACCAATTAAATCAATTTCAACTTTCATTAAAATCGAAATAGATTAAAACTCAACATCCGTTTTAAAAATAATTAATCAATATCAAGACCTTCGATCTAAAGAGACGGTTACCCAAGTGAACGAAAGTTAAACTTCGCCACAAAACGTAAACATAAATCTAACGAAAGTAATAAAATTAATCTACGAAAGCTGTAAAGATCGATCCAAGGAGTGTCACTCTCCAAGAATCGTTTTTAGCCTACGAAAGCGGTAAATTAAATTATAAGCGGTGCAAGAAATTAAAAAGGGAGAAGTAAATATAGATAGAGAAATCCAAACATATAAATAAAAAAATGAGAAACGAAACGTTACAACGGTGTTGAATGTTGATGAGAATTTGTCACATTCCATCTTCATCTTCGATCGGCCGAAACATCGCATCTTCATCGACTCAAAAAACAAAAGATTACAAATAAATAAATAAAAACTAAACTAAACCTAAAATCTAAAATCTAAAATCTAAAATCTAAAATCTAAAATCTAAAATCTAAACTAAAGAACTTACAAGAAAAAGAAAAAGAAAACAAAACCTAACGATTGACACCTAAACATAAAACACAAAAAGAAAAACTAAAAGAAAAAAAAAACACAAAGAAAATAGAAAACCAAACGGCTGTGCACCGTGGAGGTGAAGAGGTTAGGGAGACAACCCCTACAAACAATTCAACTTATAAATGATAAATTTTCATTTCTGCCCCTTAAACTTTGCAACTCTTTCAAAAACGTCCATCTTGATTTCTTTTGTTTTATAAACATCCCCTCATAAATCCTTTCTTCAAAATTTGGTCCAACTTTTAGCATTCTTCTTGAATTTGCCCACCATATAAAGATCGATCAAAAACCTTAAATCCATCATCATCCATATTCACGCTTTCAACGTAAATTACCTATCAAAACCCGATAAAACCACAAAAATGCCAATGTAATATCCCCAATCGATTATTAAACGAAAATTAACTAAAAATATAATAAAGTCTACATGCACAAAATGCACTTAACAACTTCCATATAAGCATATGCAAAAGAATTTTCTTTGCCTAGTATACTCGCCACAAAATCTTTATTTTCCCCAATTGTTAAGACACAGTCTCATTGGATTCAAGATCATCCAAACTGAAGATCGCAATCTGAAGCTAAAGCCGGAACGTCGACTCTCGGTATAAAAGTCTATGTCTATTTGTAATAAATGTCAATATAATTGTTTTAGTTTACTTAGATTTAATATCTAAGTTATAATATTGTAATAGTTAGATAAAGTTAACTTAGTTTGTTTCTAAGTAACTTTCTAGTTTGTTAGATATTATCTAGTATAATATCTAGATTTTAATCTAGATATTATGTTTAGGTAGTGTGTTGAACACACTAGTTTTGTCAAGTGTATCTCTCTACTCTCACAAAATCAGATATAGAACAAAAACAAAAAAACACACACAAAAAGGTGAAAAATAGAGAAAAACATAGAGAACACATCAAGAACTTAATCGATCAACCTTGTAATCGTTTGATATATTCAATACAGGTTGGTAATCGTTATTGTGTTGTTGTTTCTATAAAACTTGATAGTAGTACTATTGTTAAAGGACCGACAATTGGTATTAGGGCCTGATTAAGATCAAAACAAGTTTTATAAAAGAAAAACGTCTCTGTGTTCTTCAAGAAAATTTGAGTTTGTGATTTAATCTGTTTTAGGTGTTAGAATCGATCAGAGTGTGATCGTACTACATGCTAGATCGAGTTGTTGCTATTTAATTTCACTTTTAAGCTTAAATCGAGTTCCAATTTGTGGATTTTGAGTGAAAACAGTCGAAGTGGGTAAGTCACTGTGCGATCAGATTAAATTCTAAAAAGAGTGTTTTAGTGAGATCGAGTGCTTACATTCAGTTCTAGAAGTAATTCTAGACATATTGGTAGAGTTTGGTATTGCTAAATCGTTTCAGGAACAAGATTCAGTCGATTTTCAGAAGTACAGGACGAACACCCGCACAACAGAGGAAGAATAACCCGCATACCTTACTGTGCACGTCTCAAAGGAAACGCATATTCTATTGTGCGCGTCCCAAAGGAAACGCATTCCTTACTTCTCGGGTTCCAAAGCACACGCATACCTCAGACACGCATACCTCAAGACATCGAGTTCATCTCTTAAAAAGAACAAGTCAACCTTGTGTGTCCCATTTGAATCGTATATCTCAATTGTGCGGTTCCCTCTTGAAACGCACAACTCAATTGTGCACGTCCAACTAGACCCACACACCTCAATTGTGCGCTCCTAACCAGACCCGCACAACTCCATTGTGCGCGTCCAACTAGACCCGCACACCTCAATTGTGCGCTTCCCACAAGACCCGCACACCTCATTGTGCGTTCCTCACTTGAAACGCAAACCTTCTCAAACGCAAAGCTCCAATTTCCAGACTTAGAATATTTTTTCTGAGAATTTTTCAAAACTATAATAGGGTCTTTAATTGTCATAAGTTTTTTCTCTAGGGGCGCTGCCCCCATACCCCCACAAGGGCGTTGCCCCTTGACCCCACCCGCTAACCGGGTAGCGGAACCCCGTGCTAAGTCTACGAAGGGGGACAAAATTCTGATTGTGATCAAATTTTCTGAATTTTGAATTTGATTTTATTTGGATTAACGATCATATCTGTCAAGTTCTCTTGTTATAGGAATCATGGATCTTGTTGATTTCTTTGCTCCTCCTAGAGAGAAAAGTCTAACAGAGAAAGTTTCAGATCTTAAAACCCAGTATCAATTAGACCAGTTGTCTAACTCGAAAGATTTTTTATCATCTGGAACTGATATGAAACCTCCTGTTTTAGAAAGAGGAAAATATGAGCAATGGAAAATCCATTTCTTAGACTTTATTGACAAACATGAGTTGAATACTTATATCAGATTATCTTTGCAGGAAGGGATGATGACAATTCCAACCAAGTTCAATCATTTTAAAGGAGCTTATGGATAGTTGGAAATGAAAGAGGTTCCAGTATACCTTAATGAATACACAGATGAGCAGAGAAGGAGACATGAAGCTGATAAATTTGCCAAAATTCTTATCTTGAAAGGAATTTCAGAAGAGATTACTATTCAAATGAATAGCAGTCTTAGCAAATGGGCTTCAGCAAAACAATCATGGGATCAGCTTGAAGGTATATCCAGATTGTCTTCAATAGAAAAGGTTAAGGTATTGGAAGCTGAGAACTCTGAGCTAAAAGAAAAGATTTCTGATCTCGAAGCTCAAAAACAGAAGCTAGATCTTGTTGAGAGCAACGAGAAGAAATTTAAGGATTTGGAGAGTACAAACACTGATCTCCAAAAGAAATTATCAGAGTTTGAGAAGATGTTCTCAGATCTTTCCAAGAAGGGTATTGAGTAGAAGAAGGTGATAGAACTTAAATGTTTAAAGCTTTCTCAACAAGTTGGTAACTTTGAGAAAGTAATCATTTTAGAAAGAGATCAGTTTGCCAAAGTGAAGAAGGCAACTGAACAGAAGAATGAAGGATACTTAAAATAAATATCAGATGCAAGAAAGGGTGCTAAGAAAGGATTTGAAGAAGAGACAAGCACCTTTGAAGCTGCAATTAGGAAGCTTAATGTAAAGCTATCTGAACATTCTAAGAATGCACAGAAAGAGAAGAAAAAGAAGTGTGAGCTTGAGACGAAGATTGACCTTCTCGTCAAAGAAAGAAACAGTTATTCTTCAAAACTAAAAGAGCTTCAAGATATTATTTCAAAGACGGTGGTGGTGACTGAATGAACGACTCCAGAGTAAAAAATCCACTCACCTAGAAATAATTCAGTTGGTTCTAACAAACCAGCCGCAAGCTCACATCAGAAAATTGCTATTTCAAAAGGTCAGTTAAATCTTCTAATCAGATTCATTCTACTAATCTTTTCTATGACAGGAATATAGATTGTTCAGGTACGCATCAAAGAAGGAGAAGAAGCTTCCAGGAAGAAGTTGAACTGGTCTGGAACAGGAAACCAGTTAAAGAAGAGCTGAAATGTAAAAACTCATGTGTACATACGCATAATGCCAAGAAGAACATTGCGCGTAAAGATAAACCTGATTTCGTCTACATGAGAGATCAATTAATCAGGTTGTCAGGTAAGAAATTTTATTGTTCTTATTGTCGTACACATGATCCTGTTCACAAGACAAGTGACCACTACTGGTATGGTTCTTACTCAGTAACCCCCATACGAACTGCAACTAACACTTATGGACCCAAATACCAGTGGGTACCAAAGAAAACTAAACCTATGTTGCAGGCACCTACTGTCAAGGGAGAGTAGGAAGAATAATGGCTTCTAAGTACATCAGCTTAGAACCCGTACTTCAACGAAGTTTGACTTCTAAACACAACAGTTTAGGACTCGCACTTCAATGATCAAAAGACCTTACTCCTGTGCTGATATGAGAAATTGTACTCAGATACTCAAAAGAGGAAATCAACCTTCAAGGGGGAGTACATACTTTTCTGAAATTTATGCATTGGATAGACATGATGACCTACACTTCAAAAAGGAAGTTGTGGATCTCTATCATGTGATTTAGAACTGACATATTTTAGATGCATAATTTCAGGGGGAGTAAAAGGTGATGACTTCTGATTATTTCTGATCAGAACTCGTATTTTAAAAAGTTTTACTGCTTTTTGTCTTTTCAATTTAAGTGAATAAATTTTACATTGACTTGACATTAGACTTTTGCAGAATTTTTGAGAGAAGCTTACAAGTTCATATTTCTATGACTTAAAGCTTAGCTTCATGAGATGGAAGATCGTACGTAAAGGTATAATTATATATCTTCATCTCATATATGGTTGAAAGAAGGACAACTTTCAATCATAGAAAACATTGTTTTTAATGTTCAAAAACACTTCCCGATTTTTCATCAGATTTTATATTTTGGGAGTGTATTTTAAATGTTTTCATGATCTAAATTTTGCTTTAACTGAAATAGTTAAACCAATCTGAGCATCACGTGCATCATAGGAAAACAAGAATCATTGTGCTAGGAATTAACACAACTTCTATGGAATCACCTTAACCAGTAATTTCTACCCAAGAAGTTAATCCTTAGTGATTGGTTGTGCAAATAGAAAAGAAATGAGTGTGATTAGAGAAAGCAAAAAGTTTAAAAGAAAGAGCGTGTGAGAACAGAGTTAAAAGAATATCACAACTCTGCACCAACTTTTTCTGAGTCGGGTAGCGACATTACTAGTGTTTCACAATTCTTTGGTGAACATTATTGAAACAGGCAACTAGCCCATGCCAACTCTTGATCAAACCTCACTATCTACTCATTTTCTTCTTAACAAGAAAGTGTTTCACATTTTCTAAGGGGATGCAGCACATTTGCTATCTGATTTTCATTTGGAAAATCTGGATATTGAAAAGAAGGAAGTTTGCCCTACCTTCGCACTTCAATCATGCACATTGAGTCTGTGTTTAACTTACTGTTGTCTCAGTGGTTTACACAATTTTGAGCCAATAAGCAATCATCCGTGCTTAATTCTTTCAAACACAAGGAATTTGTTTCTTTGTCATAACGTTTATAGAAATAACCTTTGTGGTGTTTCGATGATTAGATGGAAGCCCTGGGGGAGTCAACATCAAAACAGCTCCTTTCCAATGTGTATTCGTTACACTCAGTGACTTAGTGTTACTGACAGGCATTCTAACTGATTCATTAGTTGATTCAGGTGTTACACATCTAATTTGTCTGGATTTGTAAAGATCTGGATGAATCTCTTATAAATTGATGAATCAGGGGCTCTAACCGCAGGATTGACATTTCTTACCACTAATTTTGATGAAGTCGTTGCACTTAACATCAAAAAGGGGGAGAATGACTACAAGAATAAATGGCAAAGATCACATGTTTCAAGAATCACATCCACTCTTCAAAATTAGATTGAAGACATGTTGATTTCAGAGCTAGAGAAAGAGATTGCATCTTCTTCTGTGCTGAAAGAGAAGATTGTTTTGCTAAATGAATTTCGTAATGATCTTGATCCAAAGGGGGAGATTGTTAAGACACAGTCTCATTGGATTCAAGATCATCCAAACTGAAGATCGCAATCTGAAGCTAAAGCCGGAACGTCGACTCTCGATATAAAAGTCTATGTCTATTTGTAATAAATGTCAATATAATTGTTTTAGTTTACTTAGATTTAATATCTAAGTTATAATATTGTAATAGTTAGATAAAGTTAACTTAGTTTGTTTCTAAGTAACTTTCTAGTTTGTTAGATATTATCTAGTATAATATCTAGATTTTAATCTAGATATTATGTTTAGGTAGTGTGTTGAACACACTAGTTTTGTCAAGTGTATCTCTCTACTCTCACACAATCAGATCATAGAACGCACACACAAAAAACACACACAAAAAGGTGAAAAAGAGAGAGAAACATAGAGAACACATCAAGAACTTAATCGATCAACCTTGTAATCGTTTGATATATTCAATACAGGTTGGTAATCGTTATTGTGTTGTTGTTTCTATAAAACTTGAAAGTAGTAGTATTGTTAAAGGACCGACACCAATGAATGAGATAGCGATGGCAAGAAAGATTCTTTTTCGATTGAAGTCTAGCCCATCAAAATGTGGTCGCAATTTTTGTTGTATCTCTACATCATGGTATGTTCGAAGTTCATCTAATTCGCTTTTCTGCACATTCATAGGCTTGCCATACAAAAAATAACCCATAACTTTGAGAGCCAATGGGTGCCCTTGCAAACAGTCCACAAATTGATCAGAGAGCCCTATGAAATGCTCCGTAGGATGTTTTTTTACCGAAAGCATACAAACTAAAAAGCTCCAAAGTTTTATAATTCGGTAAAAATGGTATGTCATAAATTTCATCCACTTTATGAGACCTTAAGAGTTGTTTGTCTTGACCGGTGAAAATAATAAAACTTCCTGGGGAAAACCAATTAGGTGAACCTGCTAGTGCTTATAATTATTCGCGATGATCCACATCATCTAGAACAAGTAGGATCGGATTAGTTAGCATCCTCCGCTTTATTACCGTAATTCCTTCACTAACATTTGATATCTCTACAACTCTTGTTTTCATTATTTTACCAATAAGTTGTATTTGGACTTGATGTAAGCCTTGTTGTTTTGTGACCCCTTGGACATCTTCACAAAAGCTACAATCCTCAAAGTGTATACACATCGAGTTATAAATAGCTTTGGCAAGAGTTGTCTTTCCTATTCCGCTAATACCACATATTCCAATCATCTGTACCTTATGTGACCCAATAAAGCGCAACTATTTCATATCATTTACATAGGCATCCACCCCTACAAGGTTTTCACCAACATACAAGGGTTCGTGACATAACAATTTGAGGATTTCTTTGGAGATGTTATCAATGAATTTGGACTCATACTTGTTAGCCAAAAATATAAATATATATAGGGTGAGCTTTGATAGAGTGACTATATTAATTGATTTGGGAGAAAATCGCCTACTTAACGAAATTCAAATTATATGGCCCCTTATTAGTTCAACAAGAGAAAAAAAAAATCATTACAGTAAAGAACATATTTACCCATTCGCCATGTCTTGGAGATCCCATCCTGATAAGTTCGTTGCCATGTATAAAGCTTCCTTCCATTTAGCCACCTTCGATACATTTGAAAATTCATATTTGGCAAACGCTTCTACATAGCTCCCAGTTTGTTTCCTCACCTCATCAGGCTTCACATCATAAAAGATGATTCGAACGTCATGCTTGTGTGCTCTCCCATTTGCTTGCACTCGAGGATTTTTACAAGTTCCCTCAAATACCATAACGAAGATGCATATTTTTAGACAAGATAACTATCAAAAATCTCGATTCTTCAATGACTTTGTCAAGTTGAGAAGATATCTTTTCTCCTAGGGAGACATCAATATCATCTCTAAACGATTGAATTCCTTTTTGTTCAAAATCTTTGAATAGATGATCCATGAACCTTTTACAGATATCTTCACCTCTAAAGCTTACAAAAACATCATATGTCCATAGACGAGGAAAGAATGTAGTAGACATCATCAACAATGAAAGCTTTGTTTACATGTAAAGATGAGCAAAAAGATTAGGTTTAATAATTACAATGTAACATGCACACCAAAAAATATCAAGCAAGAAAGATAGAGAAAAGTGCATCACAAATGTTGATTGGTCAAGTTATAATAATCACATGGTTCAGTAAAAAGTAGAATTAATTTCAGTAATAATATTGATATGAAATCACCAATTTGACCTATAAAACATGATGTTAATCACAAATTGAAATAAAGTGTAACACCCCGATTTTCGAAACGTATCATTTCAAGTTTATACAAAAACCGTTATATTAAGGAAAAATAAGATATTTGATTTTGGGCTTTAATCCTTGGTTTTATAGTCTTGGTGGATAAAGGATTCGATTACGAGACCAACGGTTCTTTCTGGAGCAAAAACGGAGCTATAACGAAGAAGTTATGGCCAAAACAGTTTCGGTACGCGCTAGGCTATAATGTCCGACGATTGTGACAGTGTCACAATCGCCTGTCAAGGTCGCCGGAGCCCAAAAACTCTCGGTACAATCTCAGCGATTGTGCCCGGCGATTTTGACATTGTCACTATAGCCTGACACAATCGCCTGGGTGTTTCAGGGTGTTAAAATCGCGATTTTCAGCCCCAAACTTCATTTCTTCATATATTTCTCATCGTAGCTCCGATTTGGGTGATTCAAGTTGCTACGGTTTTGTTTTTGAGAGATTTTCAAGGTTATGGAAAGATATTGGAAGTCTATTTAAGTATACTAGAGTATTTGGTGGTGGTAATCTTCTCATCTCTCCCTATTCATCTTCATCCTCAAAGTTTTCTAGGGTTTCATCCACCCTTTGTTCTCCCTTTCATAGATTGAAGGTTTGTAATCATTTTCGTGAACTAGAAGTGTTTTGGTTGGTGAATTCAAGCTTGGGTTAAGGTAATCTTCTATTCTCTTCGGTTATGGAAGTTAGGGTTTCGGTATTAGTTGAGGTATCCATGTACATGGTTTGGAAAATGATTCTTTGTGTTTGATTATGTATATTTATGGTTGGAACCTTGTGGATCTAGGTTTTGGAAGATTTGGTTTGAAGAACCAAGTTTCTTCAAGGAAAGCTCTAAGTGGGTAAAATCTAGATTTAGTCTAAATCTAGCAAGGTGAGTTTACTAAATCTTTGTTAAAACTAGATACACATCATAATCTTCTATTTGTTACCTTATCTCTATGTGTTCAAGTATTTGGGTTTTCTTGGTGAAAATAGTTGGAAATGTGTATATTGGTGATATGCCATGATTATTGTTATATGTATCATTATTTGGGATTTGTCTCATAGATACATAATGTGGGTACCTTGATATGTTAAATGTATGCATATATGGGTATTATGATGATTCTAGTTGGAACACCATTTTGGTGATATGTTTATATGCATGATGAGTATGATTTACATTGGGTCTTATGTTAGACATCACGAGGATAAGGTGGTAATATTATACCCATAGTTGGTATTGAATTATGTGGGTTGAAATAAACCTAAAGGACCCCTTATAAATGTTATGTGGACGAACCAAGTCAGTACACTAGGAGGATATAGTTTTGGGGCCACTATGATGGTATGTGCCTAGACCTCCGCCATCCGGGGAATTTTCTTAGCGATATTCTTCGGGTGTGCCGGGCCTTTGGGGTGTTCCTTGTTAAGGGCATCAAGGTATATCGACTCTTGGGTGGGACTTGATTGGTGCTATGGGTCTCCCCTTTTGACTCCACAATTGTTGAACTATGGTTAACTGCTGATAAGAAATGTGACTGTTCATGCATGCTTACTATTGTTCAACTCACTAGGCTTTTTGGCCTAACACTTGTTTGGTGTCGATGTGTATCTCAGGTTTTAGCGGCATCGGTCCTAAGCTGGCGTAGTGCTTGGGTGAGAGATTTGGGAATAACGCTTTTGGACTTACTATTGGTAGAGAATCCTTTGGGTCTATAAATGACACCCTTGATTGTAATCTCTTTTTTGGTTATAGAAATTAGATTAGTTGGTTGTTATTTATTATCCGTTTAATTACGATTGTATTTAAACAGGTTTGTGTATTTTCCCCATTTTTGGGAGGCTCTTGCTTCGGCAATTTTAAATACCGCATGTCCGTTTTTCGGATTTTTGTTATCTCTATTTTTAGGGGGTTACAAGTTGGTATCAAAGCTCTATTTAAGTGAACTAGGCATGAATGTAAGATGTCTAGACTTAGACTAAGTACGTTAGGCAATGATTTGTGATATGGGTATAAATTTTTAAGATGGGTTAGTCTTAGAGTCGACGGAAACTATGGTTATCAAGCGTTGTGGCGATGGTAATGAGAACCTTTATGTATTATATGTTCATAATCTCACCTAGCTAATGTTATTATGAGGATATTTATACGTGATGGTGCTTGAAGTGTCGTTACTATAACAATTGGTAATGTAGTGGTACGATCTCTTGTGCTTGGTTTACTAACGTTATGTTATTTGGTAGACGTAGTAGTATGTTTCCTTCATGTTCAATTCTGTTAATCTCCTATTTATTCATTCTCGTGCTTGCATGAACTGCCTTGGTATGTCGACTGTTGGGGTGGTAAGAAAGTTTCCGAATGGGTAACTATTAGAAAAAGTTAATGTTTTTATTATTCGTTACTTGGAGTGACGGTAAGTATGGTGATTGCATTAATTGGACAGTTTCGAGTCCGATTAATTGGTTGGATTAGAACCATAGACTTTTTGAGTCGATGTATTCAAGGAGAAATGGTAAGGTGAACCAATGAAGTTCGTGGTTTTGCCTTAAGATGTTGAGCATCTGAATGACGATAGTATAACTAGGGAAAATCGAGGAGCGTGAGTTCAAGTTGATTTGTGAAAACGGTGTACATGCCAAAATATCCATTTTAAGGTGTTTATGTGTTTTACATGATCAAATGTTGGGTTAGTTGGTAATCTTTGATTATTTGAAGTATTTACCTTTATAAACTTTGTATAACACCACATTTGGGATTTTTGGACATTTTGATAAAGAGTCACAAATCTATGTGTTTTAACGTTTTATTGCATAAAACGATCTTTGGTCAAAGAAATATACTTTTGAATAGTTGTCGGTTTTCATGCATCATTCATGAAATGGAATGTTTTATGAAGCATTACATGCATATTTATGTGATGTATTTGAAAGTATGTATATAGTCCCATTTTATGATTTCTATTCTTACCGGCAGTTACACTTGGAAATGCATATTTGAAAATAAATGAGTCTTTAGGATTTCGGTCTGGTTTAATAGCTCAATTGTGAAATACCAAGTATGATGGCGGTTAATGTGTATCATTTGAGAAGTACATGTTTTGAGTGCGTTGGTCATTCAATTGGAGCCATGTACTGTTTAGACTGTAATGCAGTGGATTCATATGTATACGAGTCAGTCTTTGTTATTTAAAAAGAAAATGGGCTATTATTTATAAGTTACTTATTTTAAAGTGCTTGTGTTTTACATTAAATTGTTAACTAGTGATAAGTTTTGGGTTATTTGGATATATTTAACTTTATAAATTTATGTAACACACATCTTCGTGATTCTTTGGCATTTTGATAAATAAATCATTTTGATATATTTCTTTTACGATGTAATATATAAATGGAAGTCATTTTATATAATTGTCCATTTGGTGCATACGATTTTATAAACCGGTGGAAATGTATATCATTGAACTATGAGTCATTTTGGCAACATGAAGAGAAAGAGTTCATATTGGAAAACATTTTGTTTCAACCAATGAGAAGTTTTTGTTATTTTGAAATGCTTAGTTTTATGAGCATGTTGAGACACCCATTTTGGGGATCTTTGGACATTTTGGTAAATAAATGATGTTGAAATGTTTCTTTAATAATTTTACATATATAATTGGAGTTCAATTGACGTAAGGGTCATTTTGTGTATTTAATTTTATGAACCTTTTCAGAAAACACATATTATTGTGTTATGAAGAATTTTGAAAACAATAAGAGTATGAGTTCATTTGGGAAAATGGTTTGTCTCAATCAACGATGAGATTTTAATTATTTATACTTTAGGTCGTGTTTGCATATTAGACGGTCAAACGGGTTCCAATATTTATATCGGTTTTTATTTGGGTATTTATGTAAAGTGTTGGGCCTTTGGCTCGGTTTTGACTAAATGAGTCGTGTGGACATTTGTCCGGATTTATAACCATCGTGGGTTTTGAGTATGGTGACGCGTAATTCGTGTCATTGGTGAGTTACATGCTTTGGGTGCTTTGGTCATTCATTTGGAGTCATGTAATGTTAGACCGTGTCGTAATGGATCCATAGGCACGTAAGTCTGTCTGTTTTGGAAAGCCTAAGTTTTTGGTTACTGTGGTGACCACTTGGGTATGCTAGCGAGTAGGCAATAGGTGGCTCGAGCCGCTGAGTTGAAACTCGTTTAGATTGGATAGGCACCCATGTTCGTAAGACCCTGGAGTGGAACTCGACGGAGTATGGCAAGGGGAAATAATAGGTCTGAGGATTGTGATGTCTTGTATGGCATGGGAACTAGGACCGGTATGTGTGGTGAAATCCAATAACATCACGGGTTGCCCCATTCACGTGTTCTCGCCACCCAAGATGGAAACGTTTTGATGACACGTGAGGAAGTTGTATGGGCGGCCTACTTGCGTGTTTCTCTATTCTCATTGTATACGGGTCTCTCCGTCATAGACCCGTGGTATTGTAAATGTTAATGACGTATTTTACCAACTTTGGTTTTTATGTGGTCGACGGCTAATGATGGCTTTAATATTGGGTTTTCCCCACGTATATTAAGGTTTGAATGGAATGCGTCATTTACATGTTTCGGTATTTGTGTTCGTCCACTTTTACGGTCGTGTGAGTTTGGGTCGAATGTCCGTGTTCACGGCAAGATTTTATTTATATAGATTTTATCTATGTTTTATGAGTTGTGTATCATGTTCCACCGTGTTGGGTATTTCGAGATATAACCTTTTACCCGTGTTTTATAAAGATTGGGAGTTCTCTCTCTATTCTCATTTTGAACAAGTTTTGGGTTAAATCTAAGTTTATGAAAGAACGTTTTATATTGAAATCTTATTTCATAGCGCATTGTGACTAAAAGAGAGAAAACTTTAAGAGTTCGATACCATAAGCATCCTGTCTTGGGTTTTACAAATTTTTATTGCACATGTTATAGGACGGAAATATATTTTCATATGCATAGCATAAATTGATGCATACTAGGACCCTGGTAGTCCGTTTGAAAATTTTGTTATGCACCTTTCTTTACCATTTTATTAACATAAGTACTGATCAAATAAGTTTTGAAAATGGTTTATATGCGTGGCATTGGTGATAAATTTTGAAACCTATCGAATGCACGATAGTGTATATTTACCGCATGTTTAAGTGTTATAAAACTTATGTATTTGAGAGTTTTATAAATTTCAAATTGGCATGGTAGTATGAAAAATCTTGAATTCATTGGGCTATAGGTGTGAGCCCCCTCGTGTTAGAAGTCTATATTAAGGAATAAAAGAGTCCTCGGAGTTTGAGGCGTTAGGCATGTGCTTTCTCCCAGTTAGTTAAGTAACGACATTTATGCTTCGTTAAACCTACGGACTAAAATCGTGTTAGGTTGTTTGGGTATGGTTGGTTTTGGAATTGTGGGAACTTGGTACGACGGCATGCTATGTGTCGGTGGTGTACTATATTGTTGGGTATTCGTGAATAATGATGATGTTATGGTTGACTGGTAAGGATGTTGGTTTTGGGTGACTACTCCCAAGAGTAGGTGTCAATTTTGAATCGACATTGCTAATCGGAAAGGAAATATTTGGTAGTATGCCCACGTTCGCAGAATGGCCATCTCGAGGTTAGGTGTTGGCGCTTGATTTTGAGGACAATAACTGTTGGTGTGCTTCAATGTATTTTCGTTAGATCTGGTGCATCTGCAGGACGAGCGGTAAACTTAAGGAAATTAGATGTCGATAATTAAGAAATCAATCATTGGTATTTTGATAATTGTCAGGACTTTCGCTGATTTGGAAATCGATGTTTGAGTTCATGGTGGGAGTTTAGTGGTAATGTTTATTGGAGACATTTGGTGAGAATGTTGAGGTAGACTTTAAGTACAAATCTATTATTGAAGAGACCTTGATGCGTCGTATTTAGAAGTAACTAAGGGAAATGTTTGCTTTGGAGTATTCTTGATGGAAATGACTAAATAAGGTCGTAAGTTACTCTTGAGGTAATATGAACAACATAAGGTTGGGAGGCGACCGAGATTTAATGTTAAGAATGTGATTAAGCTAGAACTTAACGTTTGTCTTGTTTTGGGTGAATTATATGGAAAGTCGAGGTTGAGTTGGCGATGGTTCGTTATAAGGAACGCAGCGATAACCTCAACAGGGATGTAATCGGGTTCGTATACGAGGTAAGGTTTAGTGAAGGTATTCCTTTTAGACAGGGAATCATTTGACCTCGCCAAGGGCGATATTGGGAGATTGGTTGGTGCTAGATTTCGAGGACGAAATCTCTTTTAAGGTTGGGAGGATTGTAACACCCCGATTTTCGAAAGGTATCATTTCAAGTTTATACAAAAACCGTTATATTAAGGAAAAATAAGATATTTGATTTTGGGCTTTAATCCTTGGTTTTATAGTCTTGATGGATAAAGGATTCGATTACGAGATCAACGGTTCTTTCCGGAGCAAAAACAGAGCTATAACGAAGAAGTTATAGCCAAAACAGTTTTGGTACGCGCTAGGCTATAATGCCCTACGATTGTGACAGTGTCACAATCGCCTGTCAAGGTCGTCAGAGCCCAAAAACTCTCGGTACAATCTCAGCAATTGTGCCCGGCGATTGTGGCATTGTCACTATAGCCTGGCACAATCGTCTGGGTGTTTCAGGGTGTTAAAATCGCGATTTTCAGCCCCAAACTTCATTTCTTCATATCTTTCTCATCGTAGCTCCGATTTGGGTGATTCAAGTTGCTACGGTTTCGTTTTTGAGAGATTTTCATGTTTAGGGAAAGATATTGGAATTCTATTGAAGTATACTAGAGTATTTGGTGGTGGTAAGCTTCTCATCTCTCCCTATTCATCTTCTTCCCCAAAGTTTTCTAGGGTTTCATCCACCCTTTGTTATCCCTTTCATAGATTGAAGGTTTGTAATCATTTAGGTGAACTAGAAGTGTTTTGGTTGGTGAATTCAAGCTTGGGTTAAGGTAATCTTTTATTCTCTTCGGTTATGGAAGTTAGGGTTTCGGTATTAGTTGAGGTATCCATGTACATGGTTTGGGAAATGATTCTTTGTGTTTGATTATGTATATTTATGGTTGGAACCTTGTGGGTCTAGGTTTTGGAAGATTTGGTTTGAAGAACCAAGTTTCTTCAAGGAAAGCTCTAAGTGGGTAAAATCTAGATTTAGTCTAAATCTAGCAAGGTGAGTTTACTAAATCTTTGTTAAAACTAGATACACATCATAATCTTCTATTTGTTACCTTATCTCTATGTGTTCAAGTATTTGGGTTTTCTTGGTGAAAATAGTTGGAAATGTGTATATTGGTGATATGCCATGATTATTGTTATATGTATCATTATTTGGGATTTGTCTCATAGATACATAATGTGGGTACCTTGATATGTTAAATGTATGCATATATGGGTATTATGATGATTCTAGTTGGAACACCATTTTGGTGATATGTTTATATGCATGATGAGCATGATTTACATTGGGTCTTTTGTTAGACATCACGAGGATAAGGTGGTAATATTATACCCGTAGTTGGTATTGAATTATGTGGGTTGAAATACACCTAAAGGACCCCTTATAAATGTTATGTGGACGTACCAAGTCAGTACACTAGGAGGATATAGTCTTGGGCGCCACTGTGATGGTATGTGCCTAGACCTCCGCCATCCGGGGAATTTTCTTAGCGATATTCTTCGGGTGTGCCGGGCCTTTGGGGTGTTCCTTGTTAAGGGCATCAAGGTATATCGACTCTTGGTTGGGACTTGATTGGTGCTATGGATCTCTCCTATTGACTCCACATTTGTTGAACTATGGTTAACTGCTAATAAGAAATGTGACTGTTCATGCATGCTTACTATTGTTCAACTCACTAGGCTTTTTGGCCTAACACTTGTTTGGTGTCGATGTGTATCTCAGATTTTAGCGGCATCGGTCCTAAGCTGGCGTAGTGCTTGGGTGAGAGATTTGGGAATATCGCTTTTGGACTTACTATTGGTAGAGAATCCTTTGGGTCTATAAATGACACCCTTGATTGTAATCTCTTTTCTGGTTATAGAAATTAGATTAGTTGGTTGTTATTTATTATCCGTTTAATTACGATTGTATTTAAACAGGTTTGTGTATATTCCCCATTTTTGGGAGGCTCTTGCTTTGGCAATTTTAAATACCGCATGTCCGTTTTTCGGATTTTTGTTATCCCTATTATTAGGGGGTTACATAAAGAAGCTTTTATTATCACATTGGTTTATAACTTTCTTTTTCTTTCGACAGTTTTCATCGTCAAATTGTAAATGTTTTTGGATATCTAATCAGTGGCGAGTTCATATAAGAAGACTAAATATCGTGAGAAGGTAATAAGAGAATGTTAAGAGAAGCTTCATGTGAATACATTGAAAAAATCCAGGAAAAAATATATTTCAAGTTGCATATGTGTAACCAACGGATTATTCATATATATAGGTTCACATATGCATCTTAAAATGGATTTTTATAATGATTCACATATGAATTAACCTTCCTTTCTTACCTTATAATACGATACTTAGCATTCTTATTCAGTTATTTGAACCTTCCACCATCTAACTAATAACCAAATAAAATAATCTTGTTATTTATGCTCTCCCATGTTTAATGCTAAATTATCTGCTTATTTTCGCACGTTATTTTTTATGTTTAAAAAGAATACGATCCTTAAAAGTTTGGGATTTCATATATCAGCATTTTCTATCAACTAAAACTATGACTTTTTTGTTTGATAGTTCATTCTTTACCTATTATCAGCAAAAATATCAACGTTAACAAGTAGTTCTACTAAATTGTATACTGGATCAAATCATCAATTTTCATGGTTTGTTTGTTCTTATAAATCGCTCAAAGTTGAATTAGATCATATTTTGATCAAGATTCAACTATTTGCATTACAAAACAAATGACTTTTACCCACACAAATCATCCTGTTACTGTATTATAGTTTAGATCATTTTGTGTTGACTTTTGTTAGCTTTCCTTGTTTTCTTGTTTGACCTATAAATAGGTCTTCCTTGTTATGTTTTGAAGTAACTAGTCATTTTTGCAATATTAGAGAGAATCCTTTGAGAGAAACCTTGTAACCCATTTCACTTGTGATATCAATACACTTGTGATTTCCTCATTGATTTTCATTGTTCTTGATTGTGTTCTTACATTGATTTGATTGGACTTTATCATTTGGTATCAGAGCAAACAAGAAGAAGCAAATTGGGATCAGATTTGACATTTTTTTTTAATATTTTTGGCGGACTGATATTTCACTGTTTGATCCATGGTTTTCTTGTTTTTGTGCAATTAAATCAAGAAATTGATTTGATTGTATTCGTTTTATTCATTGGATCATCTTTCATTCAGATCACATAGCCTAATTCGTACTTTAGTTTGATCAATTTGATCAAATTGGTAGTTTTTGTGAACAGTAAACTCGAACACTGTATTTTGGACGAATCACTGTAATTTTTGATTTCTTTTGAAAATTCATTGTTGTAATCTTGTTCAGGATGATATCGTAGACAAATTGTGTGTTTTGCAGAATCAAAAATCAAGTTTTACTTGATTTTTTGATCGAACAGTGAAGAACTCGCAAGGAAACCCAAGAACGCGCTAGATCCATAAAACGCGCAAGTTCTTCCCAAGAACACGCAGAGTTCGTGAAACGCGCACGTTCATCGCTAGAACGCGCAAGTCTCTAGAACGCGCAAGTTGGAGATTCGACCTCAAACGCGCTAGTCGAAGTTAGCGAGTTCTCATAACACGCTAGTCGAAATTAGCGAGTTTCTTCGAAACAGTATTCTGCGAGTTTTCTCGGCCTACGAGTTTTCTCGAAACAGTGTTGTGCGAGTTTATTGGTCTGCGAGTTTCAAGCAATTCTGTGGTCTGCGAGTTTGAGTACTTAGTCAATTTTTGTCTGTTGGTTTAAATCTGATCAGTATTTTTTTACACACCGAGTGTAATCTGCACTTCTTGAACGATCATTTCAAATCATATTTCAGTCACAATCATGTCTAGAGATCTACTCAGTATGGGTTCGAGATCCAAACCACCGGTTCTTCAAGCTGATGAATATCCACAGTGGAGGATAAGGATGATTAATTTCTTCAATAATCAAGATAAGAAATTAATGGATTCGATTCTAAATGGTCCAAATTTTCCACATGTGACAGTTGCAAGAATTCCTGCTACTGATACTAATCCTGAAATTCCTGAAAGGATTGTAGGTAGAAATCCTATTCAATATAGTGACACTGATAGGGAGTTAGTGGAAAGGGATGCAACTGCATTGACATATCTGATTATGGCCATTCCTAATGATATTTTCAACCGTGTTGATAGCCGGGAATCTGCTAAGGACATTTGGGATGAGCTAGAAAAACAGTTCATGGGATCAGTAAAATCTGTCAAGACTAAAAGGAATCAGAGTATAAATGCTTATGAAGGATTTAAGACAAAAGAAGGAGAATCTCTGAGGGAAGCGTATGATCGCTACAACATCATTCTAAATGATTTAAGGAGAAACGGAGTTCAAAAGTATGAATCTGAAATAAACTTCAAGTTTATCAAGAATCTTCAGCCAGAGTGGGATGTCTACACTATTCAAATGCAGATAAATAAAGACATGGATGAAGAAAAGTTGAATGATCTTTTCTGTGCTTTAAACCAACATGAGGACAAGATAAAGGAGCAAGCTTCTGTGAACAAAGAGTTACTTCAGTTAAAGGAAAAACAAAAGAAGGTAGAAGACTCTTTGGCTCTAATTGCTCAAGACAAGGGAAAGACAGTTAAGTCAAGTTCTGGTTTGGGAAAAAGTTTGAAAAAGAAAGCACTGATCACCAGCATGGTCAACAGTTCAGACAGTTCAGAGAATGATGTTTCAGATGATTCTGATGATGAATTGAATGAATTTGCAGAAAAGCTTGCACTTCTGACTTCTAGCTTTCATAAAAGGTTTGGTCGGAAGAAATTTTATAACAAGCCGAAGTTCGATTCCTACAAGTACAGCAAGCACAAAGACAGATTTGAAGAAAAGAAAGAGAAAGAGAAAAAAGGGGAGAGAAAAGAAGAAAAGAAAGAAGAGAAAGAAAAGTCGGATAAATGTTTTAACTGTGGAAAGCCCGGTCACTTTATCAAGGACTGTCCAGAGAAGCGTGTCAAGAATTACGAGTATTACAAGAAAAAGGCTCAATTGGCGAAAGCTTTGGAAAAGGGCACAGCTTTAAAGGCAGAAGATGAGATATGGCTTGACTACTCCGATGATGATGAAGAGACTGAGGTTGCTAAAGCAAATCTGACTCAAGTCCATTACAACTTAATGGCACATTTGAATGATGAGTCAGATTCTGAGGTAAATTCTCATTCTAATTTTTTTGATAATTCTGAATTCTTAAATGATGATGATGAAGCAATGAACTTGATGTCCGAGCTCAATGAGTTGAAATCTAAGTTTTTGAAGTTAAAGAAAGATTTCAAACAACAAAAAAGTACAATACACGGACATCAAGATCAGGCTTACATCTTCAAAGTGTTGGCTGAAGAAAAAGAAGAAGAGAAAAATGTTCTGAAATTGGATATAATCAAACTTCAAACAAGAATTTCTGAACAACAAAAAGAAATCATGTCTTTAAAAGAAAAAAATCTTGATCTAACAATTCAGTATGATATTGTTTTGAAAGACAGGACGGAAGCTTACACAAAGATCAAGGAATTGGAAGATCTAAATTACAAAAGAGGTAAAACCGAACAGACTCTTAAAATTCTAACCAACAATCAGAAAGACACTCGTTTCTATAAAGCAAAACCAGGTTTAGGTCTCTCTGATGTGGATGTGTTGAAAAAGGCACCCGAAAATCTTTATAATTTTAAAAAGTCGAGTTATGAATCAATTGTTTTAATTCCACACATCATAGAAACATTTGTAAAACCTGAGACTTCTGAGCCTGAATTTCCTAAGACAGAAAAGGAAGAGACAGTAGAAGAAAAGACAGAAATTGAAACTGAATTAGAAACTCAGTATTTTAAATCTGTTAAATTTTCATATGATGAACTGAATACTTCTTACAAAAGTAACAAGGATTCGTTTGTAGAATATGAAAATATCTTTAAAGAAAAACCTGAGTCTTCAAGATCTAATTCAAATTCTGACAAGTCTGATTCTGAAAATTCTGAAATTGTCTTAACCTGCTCAATCTTAGAAGATAAAAATGAAAGTGTCATTTCTGATAAGTCTAATTCCGTTTGTACTTCTAAATTTTCTGATCTTGAATATCAACAAGCCTTGGATAAAAATGAAGTTTTACAAAGGCAAATTTCTTTTCTCAACAACACAATTGCTGAATTGGAAGATGCAAATGAAAATTTTGGGATGGAACGAGACTCAAGTTTTAATCAAAATGAATCTTTGCAAAAAGAAATCAGAAGTCTAGAATCTCAAATTTTCAAATTATCAAAAGGCAAAAAGGTTATTGTTGATAAAGATATTCCAAATTCTATGATCAAATGTGAGTCTTCATCTGAATCTGAATATATTTCTGTATCATCTGATAACATTTCTAAATCTGTTTCTATTTCAGATGAAACTGTGAAGAAAGATTGTTTGGAGCAAAAGAAAACTATAGTGGAAAAGACTGTGAATGAAATGGATAAATGTCAATGTAGTAGAGTAGATAATGCTTGTTCTTCTGTCAAACAACAAAATTTCAATAAAACGAATATCTTTTCTCGAAAAGAGTTGTTGACGCAAGCTACTACTAAATTGCAATGTTCATACTGTCTTAGTAGTTCATTTTCTTGGAAACAAAAGTCTTCAAAGAAAAATAAACATATCCAATTAAAGAACATAAAATCTCTTAATCATTTTAAAGCCAACAATGCTAAGATTTATTCTTTAAAAAGGAAAAATAATGATTTTCGTGTTAATAAACTAGCTGATGTGAAGTTTGTGTGGAAATGGATTCCAAAAGCTAAGCTAAACACACAAACTCCACCAAAAGGACCAAGATTTGAATGGAAAATTAAAGGGTCATCAGCAACCTTAAATACTGTTAAGAGTACTAACAATAAAGAACCCATATTCATATGGGTACCTAAAGTTAAGTGATTTTTTGATTTCAGGCGTGTCATGTGTGGATCATTGATTCTGGAGCTTCAAGACACATGACAGCGCATAAACACCTGCTGTTCGACTACGTAGATCATTACGCAGGTACAGTAAGTTTTAGGAATGAGATGAAAGGATACGTCAGAGGTTATGGGTCTATCAAGAATAGTTTGATCACAATATCAAAGGTTCTGTATGTAGAAGGATTGGCTTACAATTTATTCTCCATAAGCCAATTTGCAGAAAAGAAATGCAAGATAGAATTTGATGCGGATTTTTGCTACATTAAAGATCAAAGTGGAGCAGAACTGATTAAAGCCGGTAGAATGGGATTGTTATATAGTGTTCACTTTCCAACTCTGAAAGCTTCAAAGCCTGTATGTCTAATTTCAAAGACATCAACAGAGGAAAGTTGGTTGTGGCATCGGAGACTTTCTCATCAACATTTTCGTGATTTAAACAAGCTGAGGACACAACAGTTAGTGACTGGACTTCCTGAATTGAAGATTGAACAAGACATACTTTGTTCAGCCTGTGCAAAAGGAAAGATGAAGAGAAGTTCACACAAATTAAAGATGTTATCAAACTGTAATAAGTGTCTCGAGCTAATTCACATGGACTTGTGTGGACCTATGAGAACTCAATCCATCAACGGAAAGAAATACATATTAGTGATGGTGGATGAATTTTCTCGGTATACTTGGCTAGAGTTTCTAAGACAGAAATCTGAGGCTCCTGGTCTAATCATCAAGTTCATCAAGAAGATTCAAGTTCTGATGCAAAGCCCCGTAAAGCAACTGAGAAGTGATAATGGAACAGAATTCAAGAATGCTACCTTGCAAACATTTCTAGAATCTGTTGGCATATCACATAATTTCTCTGTTGTGATGACACCTCAACAAAATGGAGTTGTTGAACGTAAGAATAGAACTTTGGTTGAGGCTGCAACGACAATGTTGGCATATTCAGAGCTACCAATGTTTTTATGGGCTGAGGCTGTAGCAACTGCATGCTTCACACAAAACAGGACTATTATTAATAAACGTTTTAATAAAACCTCTTATGAATTGATTAATGGTCGTAAGCCTAATGTCAAATTTCTTCGTGTGTTTGGTTGCAGGTGCTATGTTCTTAATGATCGAGAGAACTTATCAAAATTTCAACCAAAAGCCGATGAGGGGATATTCATTGGGTATTCTCTCCAGTCCAAAGCATACAGAGTCTACAATACTCGAACGAAGACGGTGATCGAAAGTGCAAACGTAACCTTTGATGAAAGACAGACTAACACTTCTGAACAAAACAGTTCAGAACTCGGATCAAAAGAGAAAGACAAAGCTTCCACATCATCCAGTGTGGAACCTACTTCAAAACAGACTGAGATTTCTAAATCTTTGACTGATTCAGATTCAGATTTACTGTTTTATGATGCTTTTGATGAATTTCAGAACATACAAAATCAAAATGACATACCTATCACTGATACATCTACTACCACTACAGATATATCCGGACCCTCTGAAGATAATGGAGAAGCTTCTACATCTCAAGTACAAGAAGTTTCAGACAACACAACCTCAACAAATATGAAGATGTTTCATCTACACCTGAAGGAAATGTGTTGGAAACTCTCAATGAAGAAGCTGTTCCAGTGCAAAACACATCAAGTCCAATTTTACCTTCTTCAGAAGAATCAGAATTTCAAATTAATTCAACTTCTGAAGAACCAGCAATACAAGATGAGTTTGATTCTTCTAATAATCAAACAGAGGTTGATGTATTACCAAGCTCACACAGATGGACAAGGGCTCATCCTCCAGAAAACATAATTGGTGATCCGTCTGCTAGAGTGACTACCAGATCTGCTTTTCCACCGGCAACAGCCAATTTCTGCATGTGTTCAAGTTTTCTGAGCAACCTTGAACCAAAGAAGCCGACAGAAGCTTTAAAGGATCCAGATTGGATAAATGCAATGCAGGATGAATTGAATGAGTTCAAAAGAAACAAAGTATGGAGATTGATACCAAGACCCAAAGACAAATCAATTTTTGGAACAAAGTGGGTCTTCCGAAACAAAAAGGACGAGGCTGGAATTATTATAAGAAACAAAGCAAGGCTGGTTGCAAAAGGGTACAATCAACAAGAAGGGATTGATTATGACGAAACCTATGCACCAGTTGCTCGGATTGAAGCCATAAGGATATTTCTTGCTTATGCGGCTCACAAGAATATCAAAGTCTATCAAATGGATGTGAAGTCTGCTTTTCTCAACGGCATTCTTCATGAAGAAGTTTATGTGAGTCAACCTGAAGGCTTTGTGGATCCGAAATTTTCAGATCATGTCTATGTTCTTGATAAGGCACTATATGGATTAAAACAAGCGCCAAGAGCATGGTATGAAACGCTTTCATTTTATCTAACTGAGTCAGGTTTTCGAAAAGGTACAATCGACACTACTCTTTTTCTCAAAAAGAAAGGTAAGGATTTAATACTTGTACAAATTTATGTTGACGATATAATTTTTGGCTCTACTTCACAAGAGTTGTGCTTAGAATTTGAAAATATCATGAAAAAGCGTTTTCAAATGTCAATGATGGGTGAACTCACATTTTTCTTAGGCCTGCAAGTTAAGCAAACCCCGGAAGGGATTTTTATAAATCAGGCTAAATATATCAGAGATATATTAAAGAAATTTGACATGAACTCTACTTCACCTATGAAGACTCCCATGCTAGCCGGCAGTTTATTAGATGTTGATATCTCCGGAAAATCAGTAGATCAACATATCTACAGAAGCATGATTGGATCTCTTCTGTATTTGACAGCAAGTAGGCCAGATATTATGTTTGCAACATGTTTTTGTGCAAGGTATCAGGCGAATCCTAAAGAGTCACATCTGTCTGCTGTCAAAAGAATCTTGAGGTATCTCAAAGGCACTCCGAATTTGGGCCTTTGGTATCCAAAAGATTCCAAGTTTGAATTAATTGCATATACTGACGCAGATCATGCAGGAAATAAATTAGACAGGAAAAGTACATCTGGAGCATGTCATTATCTAGGAGATAAACTGGTCAGCTGGTCATCAAAGAAACAGAATTGTGTATCCACATCTACAGCTGAAGCGGAATACGTTGCGGCTGCAAGCTGCTGCTCACAGGTTCTGTGGATGAGAACCCAGCTGAAAGATTATGGATATACATTCCATAAGGTACCAATCTACTGTGATTCTAAGAGTGCAATAGCCATTACATCAAATCCTGTACAACACTCAAAGACGAAGCACATAGATATCAGGTATCACTTCATTAAAGACCATGTTGAAAAAGGTGATGTAGAAATGCATTTTGTTTCAACTGGTTTTGAGGTTGCTGATTTATTTACAAAACCTCTTGATGAAAAGAGATTCAATTTTCTAATCAGCAAACTTGGTTTGTTGAACCTTAATGAATAGTTACATCATTCTTTATATTTCTGAGGGGGAGCATTTCTTTACATCTGGTTTGTTTTTATAATTCATTTACTCAATTTCAAAAGGCTGGATATTATTAACAAACCTGGACTCATGTTCAATGAGTACCAAAAGATTTATCTGTTTTACAGGTTTGTATACTAGACTATGACTTCTGATCAAATCAGGTCAGGACTCGTACTTCATGATTTGTGCTTAAAAGAAAAAATCAAGGGGGAGAAATTAAGATGCGTGCATACTTCAAGGGGGAGCTTAATGGAAAAGTCTGTAAGTTTGAAAGTTCTGAAAAGTTCGAAAAAAAAATTCTTGAGAAAAATACTGATTTTGTGCTAAAAAAAGTCAAATTTTTAAAAGAGGCTATTTTGGGAAAGTCAACTTTGTCATTTTTGGAAAGATTTCTTTTTCTGAAAAATTTCTCAAAATTTTTTTCTAAGTAAAGAAACGCGCAAAGCACTATGCATAGATTAAACGCGCAAGCTGAAGCTAGCGAGTTTGTAAAATGCGCAAGATAAAGCTAGCGAGTTTTCTTTAAACGCGCTGATAGAGGCGTGCGAGTTTCAGAAACGCGCAAGGCGTTACTTGCGAGTTTCAGAAACGCGCAAGGTGTTACTTGCGAGTTTGGGCGAGAAAATTTCTTAGGCTTGCGAGTTTCACAAAATTTTCACTTAAATTGTTTCTTAAGTGAAAATCACACACCTATTTGTCGATTTTTGAGACAAATACTTTGTTTTTGTTAATATGAGAGAAGAAAAACTCAAATCGTGCGTTGTGTGCAAATTTTTTTAATGAACAGTATCTAGCGAGTTATTTGGCTTGCGAGTTCTATGAATGAACAGTAGCTAGCGAGTTCTTTGACTTGCGAGTTCTGTGAATGAATAGTGACTTGCGAGTTCTTTGACTAGCGAGTTTTGTCGAGTATATATATATGTTCAGCTTCATTCTCTCTCATTTTCAACTAGCGAGTTTGAGCACTTGGCGATTTTTTTTCTCTGATTTTCTTGCGATTTTTCAACTTTTCAGTTTTGTTCTTCGAAGATTCAAGTGTAGGTGATCATTTTTATCATCATTTGATTGTTTGTTCCTAGTTTTATCGTTTCTAGGGTTTGTTTTTTTCAGTAATGTCGATTGGAGTTCTTGACTGTTCATCTTCTTGTTCTGAAAATTGACAGAACACTAATAATTTTGGGTTTGTTCTTTCAAACTAATGTTAGTATTGAAAATAACAATTGCTATAATCTGGGTTTTTGCTCGATAAACTGATCTTTGCAGGTTTCCATAACTATTGGATTATTTTTGAACCAAGTTGTACACAGTGAACTGAACTAAACATGGAATGAACAGTACCACTGTTCATAATGGACTGAAAAGAACTCAAACAAAACTCTGGAATCGATTGATATTCTAATAAATTCTAATCTGGACTTAAAGAATGAAAGCATAAATTCATAATCCTCATTCATCTTGTTCAAGATAAAAGAAGATTAAAAGTTTTTTTTAAGCTTAAAAGTTTGAATTTTGAAAGTCAAATTTGAATTTGAATTTCAAAATTTTCAAATTAAAAAGTTGGCAAAGTTTGTGTGTTGGAGTTCATTTCAAAATATTTCAAACAAAAAGTCAAAAGTTTTTTGGTACCTTTGCAAAATCAGTATGATTTTTTTTTTTGTACAACATTAATTTGACGGAACAAATTCGAAATATAAAGTGTTAGTGTCAATTTTTTTTGTGTGTTGTTGTGTTAGTTTGTTCATTCAAAGTTGCAATTTGTTTTTCTGCAACTTACTGTGCTTTTATTGCAAAATCATAAAGTACATTGTTCTGTACTTCAAAATTGATTTTCTGAAAAACAGGTTTTTGGAGCTATACTGACACATTGGATTTTATCCAATACATTTTTGTGATTTTACAGGAAATCAATGGCGGAAGAAAATTTTCATGATCAAAGTGTTCAGATGGATGAACATGATCCAAATGTTTCACGGGAAATGCCCATGCCTTCTTCCCGATCTCATTTTTCTGCAGTTTATGCTAATCCTGATCTTCAACTGATCAATCCTCAAGAATATCTTTCTTTGTCACCAAATAATCATCATGTAATATTTGACAATCTCATGGTCAAGCCAGTGATAAAGGAGATACTGAAGAACCATCCAATCTGTACTACTTTAACTACAACTGCTACTGTGCCAATGATCTATTTACAACAAGCATGGAGAACCATTGAGCATGTAGTGCAAGGCAACAGAAAGCATTTCACCATTCGCATTGACAACTTCACATCCATCCTGACCTTTCAAAGACTTCGTCTGCTTCTTGATCTACCTTTGCCAGATTCCAGAGAAGGAAAGACAACTTTTGATCCTTATCCGACTGATCATGAAATGTTCGCTGGTATTCGTGCTCTTGGTTATGTTGGAAATCTTACAAAGATGAGTGACTTTCAGAAGTCAAACTTGCCACCATTCTACTATCAGTTTTTCTCAGTGATCAACAAGTGCTTGACTTCACGACACTCTGGGCACGACAATACAAATATTCATACTTTAAGACTGTTCCATGCCATCATTTATGATCTACATGTTGATTATGTTGTGGCCATCTGGACTGAACTGTATGAGAAAGTTCTGAGCAAGAGACATACAAAGAAGCCAAAATATGTTCCTTATCAGAGATTTTTACAAATTATTGTCCGAGGCATTTTGAGATCCAACCGAGATGTTCCAAAGAGATCACATCATGAAAGTGCCCCAGAAAATGAAATGACTCATCTTCAAAAGCAGAAGCAATCCTTCCCTTTTAAGATGCCAATTCCTGCTGCACTACTTGCTTATGCCGATCAGAATGCTCCGAGTGTTAGGCAATATAGGGAGTCCATGGGATTGCCAGAGCCGGAGATCCCTACCCAGGACTCAGAACCTGTTAGTCGAGCGGAGTCAGTGAGGGTTCAACATACTACGGGAGTAGTTGAACGGGAAAGTGAGCAGAGAGAAAATATAGAGAGGGGTTCAGGAGTGGGTCGGACTTCTGTACTGGAGGGTGTGGGAACACAGGCACAATCTGCCACGCATTTAGTGATTCTTACATCTCAACCTGAGATTGCCATCATTCCTCAATTGGGCACTCAGGAAGAGAATCCCAATGAAAGTCAGAACTCTGAGAAAACAATATCGGTTGGACAAGCAAGTTCTTCTAGTACTTCGGTACCTTCAGCAACATCAACACAGGATGCAGCAGATCAAGTAAATGATCAAAATGTTAATTATGATGATAACTTGGGTCATAGCTTTGCATTTTTGGAAAATGTTTCTTTACACCACAGTCTTGGTTCTACTGCAAGAGATCCTGACTTGGAAGATGTTGATTCAATAATCAGGAACATTGTTTCTGACTCTGGTGTTATAAGGCAGGAAGAGGGAGTAATAGTTGAAAATCCAGAAAATGTGAGGACTAGTGTGAATGTAGAAAAAGAACATGGTGAGAGTGTGTGTATCCGAACTTACCATTCTGGAAGGGTAGCCACATCCACTACCTCGCCGCATATGTTGCGAGCAAGAGGTATTGAAACAGACATTAGTCGCCTACTAATGCATATGCACACCTCAGCCAGCCATTCTATTGCCTCTCAACAGGCTATAGTCTCAACTTTTCACGGGGACTTAGCACATACTCTATCTGCCTTTCACTCGGAAATGGCAGGTATTGAAACAAGAACTCAGTTGCCCCCGAGTTTGACTTCTTTCAGTGCACCATTGAGTCTAGAACCAATTGTTACATCTATTTTCATTCCTAGGACACAACCAATTATATCTGCTATCACCGGTCGTCTTAGTGACCCGGTCGGAACATCTGTAGTAGATCCGCAATCCGGACTACGAGGATCAGGTGGAAGTCCTGTCATTGCTAACACCATGCCAGCTTTGAGCACAGGCCACACTGTTGTATCTTCAACAGCTGTGTTAACGGGAAGCTTGAGTAGCCCCGGTGTTACGTTACCCGAATTTGTTTCAAGGGAATTTCTCAATGACGCCCTAAAGGTCGTTGAAACCTCTTTATCGCAGAAATTTCAGTCGGAGATGAGTAAGGCATCTGAAAAGTTTGAGGAAGAGATTGGAAAGGTGATGAGGATGCTGAAAGGAAAAAATCCAGTTGTTGATGAGCCTGAGCAAACAGTTCCACTACCATCTGTTACACAACCACCACCAGTTCAATCAGTTTCTGAGCTGAAATCTCTACTTCTAGCCCAACTGTTATCAGAAGCTCCAGCAGATCAAGCTGACGCAGATCTTATTGATTTACTGAGGCAACAATCCCAACCAATTGTTCCTCAGGCTCAATCTGATGCAGTTTTGAAGAAAAGACATGATCGTGATTCTGATCAAGATCATGAGGGGGAGATGAACAAGAGACTGAAAACTGCAGAAGACGCTGTTATTATTACTGTTGAGGAACAGGGAACTGAAGTAGCTGAAACTATTCATGGAGAACAGTCAGAAAATGAACAAATGGAAGAGAATGTTCCAGAGGCTGCTGAAGTTGAATTGATGATTTATGATAATACGGAATCAAGGGTTGAAAAGCCTGCGATTGCCACTGTTGAGGAAGTAATGCAGATGTTAGGAGTTAATGCTGATAACTTTGTCAACCTAGACGACTATGAAAGTGATGATGATGAACAGGCTGCTGCTAGGTATGACAGTTACTGGAAAGTTAAGGAGGAAGGAATGAACGTTATTGAGCATAATATTGAAAGTAATGGACCTGATCCAGAGAATTCAGTTACTGTTGAAGAATTTGTACAGAATTCTATTGCACAAGGAAATCTGAGTCAAGGAGAGAATGTGTTGGATGACTTGTTTGGAGAAACTTTAGATGAAAATTTTGATGATCTTGAAGATGAAGAGTTTGTAGATCTTGATCAAACGTTTCCAGTTCAATAAGCCAAAGTTGTGGAGGTTGCACAGTTTGCTGGTACCATTGATTATACTCCACCATCTTACAGATTGTTTGATGACGACGAGATCTTGACAGCTATTCCGATAGTCTCTCCCACAAGAAACTTCTCTGTCCCTGAAACCATTGATGATTCTGAACCAAGAGTTGCTCATCCTTTGCCTAAAGACTTTGATTATGAACAACCAGCTGATCAACCCAAGCAAAAACCAAAAGCTGACAAACCCAGAAAATCAAAAAGATCAAGAATTCCTACCCCAAAGCCCAAACCAAAAGATCTTGAAGAAGAAAGGCCAATTATCATTGATATTCAAGACTTCAGGAATAAGCTGTACAAAGAAAGAAAACAAAGGGAAAAGGAGGAAAGGCAGATAATTAGAGAAGCTAAAGCTGAGCTAAGAAAAAAAGAAGAAGGAGCAGCCAGAGCAAAAGAAAGTGCACTTTCGTACATTCGAAACCCAAATAGTCCAAAGATTTTAAGTGCAGCTGAAACCTCTATACAGTTAAAGCCAAATCCTGTTTTTGTTACTCCTATGGAAGTGGTAGAATTCTCGAAAGCTCACGGTCCAAAACTTGAAACAATGCAAGCAGAAGAGCTCCTCACTTATGAAATCAGCAATTTGGGAAAGGTGACATTCAAAGGAGATGTAAGAGTTGGTGTTGTTCCGTATACTGGATATGATGTTGAAGGAGATTCTTTAAAGTTCATTGAGATCATTAGAAAGTCACTTAAAGTACCGTTTCTGGAAGAGTCAACAAAAATCTTTGTTTCTTCTCTGCAGCCTGTTGATGAAGCCTGTTTTTATGGAGTTGGAGATAGAGACAAGGTTTATCAGGCCAACTATATCAGATTTATGAAGACTCAGAGCTTAATGTCCCCATTTGCTAAAAGACCAGAGATTCTGCAGATTCAAAATGTTCATATTTGCAAGGTTCTTAATGTCTACTATCCAAAGTTCACAGTTCAAAGGAAAGACATGCAGATCAGTATCTTTACTGAAGCTGATTTTGACAACTTGAACATCTCAGACATTATGTTCATTGTAAATGAATTCAGAGACAGGAGAAACAGAAGGAGGTCACAAGCTGTTGCTTATGCTTTGGATGCTATTAAGAGATTTATGACAAGGAGTGTCTACAATGCTTATTCATTTGACTTTCAGCTTGGCATTGAAACAAATCAGAACAGAGTAAACCTGCTGGCACCAAACTTCAACCATCCTAAGATCAGAATTCTAGAGCCTTTTCAGATCTCCAAATATCCAGAGTTGGGTGTGATGTATGTTAACACCAAGACTCACAAGAAGCAGTTCATGCGAGCATCAGAATTGGCTAAATATTCAGATGGTACTTTGAAGTATGTGCGAAAAGTGCTTGAAGATAAATTGTTTTTGTCTGAGCAGGAAAGATTTAGAAAGAATGAAGCTGTAAGAACTGTTGAGTCTCTTAACATGGAAACTATGCTAGAAGAGATCAACAAGAAGATTGATTTCAGAGAATACATTAGGAGGTTTGAAGCATACCTTGGAATCAGAAGAATCTGCTTTAGAAGATGGGACCAGAGCAAAATTGTCAAATGATCTAAAAGGGGGAGATTGTTACTGTATTATAGTTTAGATCATTTTGTGTTGACTTTTGTTAGCTTTCCTTGTTTTCTTGTTTGACCTATAAATAGGTCTTCCTTGTTATGTTTTGAAGTAACTAGTCATTTTTGCAATATTAGAGAGAATCCTTTGAGAGAAACCTTGTAACCCATTTCACTTGTGATATCAATACACTTGTGATTTCCTCATTGATTTTCATTGTTCTTGATTGTGTTCTTACATTGATTTGATTGGACTTTATCACATCAAGGAAAATTTCCATCGATGAAGAATCATCCATAAAATACCCGGTAGAATCCAATGTTTTTCAAGAAATTAAAGAAAGCAGGGCTCCGGATAAATAGTCACTGATTTGAGTTTTTATTGGAATAAAATAATTTTGGGAGTTATCTCCTCTATTTTCTCCTTTACTTGTGCCTTAAGTTTAGGACATTCCAAGCTTATATCTTTTACCTTTGTTTTTATTTGGTTGTCGATCAATTGAAAGATTATCATTAAGCCATCAATTCTTAGATGGTATCAGAGCAGGATCAACCAAAACACACCAAACCCTAGCCGATCAACAACCATGATCGGCGAAACTGAAGGTTTGGAAGGCGGATCAGATGTGAACTCCCCGTTATACGTCCATGCATCGGATTACCCGAAACAGATGCATGTCAACGAAACTCTTACCGACAACAGTTATGCAGATTGGTCTCAATAGATGATGAACTTTCTCTTCGCCAAAAACAAGGTGGGTTTTGTTGATGGGTCTGTTAAGTCAGATTTTATAGTAATCATTGTATTTATAGTCTTGTGCTAATACTGTGTTCTTAGAGGTTTTATATCTTGTATTGGCCAAGGGTATTTAAGTCCCTTCTGGCCTTTGTTCCTTGTAACTCTGATTGCACATTTGAATACATCTTACATTTGGCGCACAACACTTTCTCTCTCTACTTTCTCTCTCTAAGATTTAGTTGATCTTGGATTAACAATTGGTATCAAAGCCTAATATGAATCTGAGAGGATTGAGAGAAACGTTTTTCGATTCTGAATTAGTGATTAAATCAGAAAATTTGATTGATTTTCTTGATTTTTCAAGAAAATCTCATTTTTTTATTTTTCATAAAATTCGGACTGTTTTTTGAACGAATTTTCTTGTATTTTGATTCGTTGGATCCGGTTTTAATAGTAGAACACTTTTGATTCACATCATTTTCCAAGAAATTCAGTTTTTGAAGATCAATTTTGAGAATTTTCAAGTTTCGGGAAAAGTTCGATGAACGTACTGTTTGTTTCTTGATTTAACGATTTTGTGAAATTCGATCGAATTAAGTGTTTCAAAGTTGTTAGAAACTTGTTTTCAATCATTTATGTGAAAGAAAATTTCATTAGATTCAGTTCTGTAATCGATTTTAGAAGAGTTCTGAGTTTTTCATCGTTTTGCGCCAGATCCAGTTTTTGCGCGAGTTCATACGTATTTTGCGCCAGTTCATAAAGTTTTGCGCCAGATTCATCAGGGATTTGCGCCAGTTCATCTGAAGTTTGCGCCAAATTCATCTGAATTTTGCGCTAGTTCATCCAGTTTTTGCGCTAGCTTCTTCAATTTTTCGAGTGTTCACCAAGTTCAGGAATCATCTTTTCGCTATCAGTTCATCGAGCAAAGTTTTATTTGCGCCAACTTAGTTTCACGCAAAACATATTTGCGCCATCTACATTTCACGCAAAGTTAAGTTTGCGCCACACTCATCTCACACAAAGTCTAATTTGCGCCACTTTCATCTCGCGCAAAGATTAGTTTGCGCCACCAACGACTCACGCAAAACAACTTTGCGTCACCTTCTGTTCGCGCAAAACCTAGTTTGCGCCAGTTACTGTTAGCACGAATCTCCTGTTTGCGCCAGCTTCTCTCTGCATCAAGACTTGGCATTTTTCTCAGATTTTTCTGAAGTTATGGATATGTCAAAATTCTCTTTTCAAGCTCAATTTTACAATAACGACATTATGATGTCATTGGGAACGGATACTCGTCCTCCCGTTTTGATCAATGAGAATGAGTTCACTCAATGGAAAGATCGGTTCATTAACTTCATCGAGCGTCAAGCAAACGGAGAGAACATGATGAAGTCATTTACTGAAGGACCATTCGTCAAACCTAAAATGATATTCCCTTGACTGTCGAAGAGGTTACACGAGAAAAAGCAGATCACGAAGCAAAGTCTAATCTGATGCTAGCATTACCTAATTATATCTACAATCGAATTGATTGTTTCAAGCATGATTCGAAGATGATGTGGACCCAGTTAGAAAAGATCATGCTTGGGTCAACGGTTGCTACACAACTCCGACAAACGCGCTACATGAACAATTTTGAGGAGTTCAAAGCAAAGGATGATGAGAGATGATCTAAGCGATGATGATGATGACGATTCTTCCTCTGATGAAAATGAGGTACCTTCTTAATTTGATTTCAAATTTATATCTTCGCAAATGAACATCATGATAACTGCTTTACATGATCTACGCTCAAAGTTATTATCTGAAAAGCAATTAAACATAGAAAAGTCGAATTTGATTGACAAATTGCAAATTTCTTTGAAAGATGAAAAATCTATTTTGATTCATACAAAAAAAATCTTTCAAAAGAAATTGGATGACTTGAAAATTTCAAATAAGACTTAACTTGATTCTTTGACGGAAATGACCAACTTAAAAGATAGTTTTTCGGATAAAATAAATAAGTTGGAAGAAAAATTATATCGACGAAATCAACTGAACAAACCATTTACATGAATAAACCAATGAGTGATGAGGCTATAAAAGAAAGATGGGGACTTGGTTTTGAAAGTCCACATTGTTTAGATAAAGTTAAAACAAAAGTTCTCACTTTATATGAATATGATTATCTAAATCTTGCAAGATATGCTCCTCAGTTCAAATTTCATTGGACAAGTGAAAAACAAGTTTTAGAAATCGAAAATGAGAAAAGAATGAATAACACGAAAAAGGAAATTCCTTTTGTTTATACGCGCGAAAATACCAAATATTTTCCCGAAAAATCGAAGAAGAACAGAAACAGTTTAAATGTCATATCTTCTAGTAAATCTTCATTGTCTGATGATTATTTTGATATTTGTGCTACTAACACTAATAAAGAAAATATATCTCCAGTTTCTTATGATTCTAAGAGATATATTCCTCCATTAATGTTAGAAAGCAAAATCATTGATCTTGAAAATAAAATGGAAGATCAAAATATTCAAAGAGAAATTGAAAAAGATGTAATTCTTTCTTTCATGATGACTAGTCTTGAAGAAAAATTAATTTCTCAAAAACAAGATTTATTTACAGATTCTGTTTCTAGCCTTTCTTCTGATTTTAAAGAAAACAAAAAGGAAGTTCTAAAATCTGAAATCTTTTCTGAAAATTTTTCTGACTTCGAGGCAAGTTCAGGTTTATTGTCTGATCAGTTTGGATTCTTAGATAAAATTGTTTCTTCAGATTCAAATCTTAAATCGAAAATTCTTGATGAATCTTTTACGCTAAATGATGATTATTATAAACCAAAGCGTAAAAGAACAAGGTCAAAGAAGTCAAAGAAGCAAGCTAAAGTCATTTCTGACAGTTCTAATTCTTGTTATTCAAATATTTCAGATAGGACTTTGAGGACTCCTACAAGGCAGATATGGAGGATCAAGCAGAAATCTGATGACTCTGTGACTATTGAGGATAGATGTGTTGATAATCTTTGTCATAGTGATTCATTTGTTGTTTGTAATAAAATTTCAAAATACGCAATAAAGCAAATGATTCGAATTTCAAAAGATGTCTCATATTCTTCCTTTGGTTCTAGTTCAGATGATTATGCTTCGTCTTCTAGTGATGAATATGTTCATTACTCTGATAATATTTCTCATGCTTTGTTTGTCAAGACTAACAAGTATACTCCCATTAGAACTGCAACTAACAAATATGGACCCAAATTCAAGTGGGTACCAAAACCAAAGATTGATTCTGAGTTGCAGGAACCTAATGTCAAGGGAGAGTAAGAGAACAATGGCTTCTAAGTAAATCAGCTTAGAACCCGTACTTCAACAGACATCGACTTCTAAACATATCAGTTTAGGACTCGTTCTTCAAAGTTTAATGGTTTCTGAGTAACGCTGATCACGACTTGCCCTTCAATGTGTTTCGCTTCTGCACATATTAGAAACTGTGAGCGCATCTACTTCAAATTCCGTTGCACCTATCTCTGACAATGATGTTGTTCCAGTTACATCAAGCCCTGAATAAGTACATTTCCATCACATTGATATGAGTCACCATTTCATTAAACATTATGTGGAAGAAGGTATTATTGAATTATATTTTGTTCCAACTGAATATAAACTTGCCGATCTTTTTTAACAAAAGCCTTAGATGAAAAACGTTTTAATATTCTGCTTTCAAAACTCGGCATGTTGAATTTAAAAGTTTAAACCTTCACAAATTTTATTCTATAAAGTAAGAGTTTTACAATTTTTCTTTCTTTTGAATAAAATGTGTGTCTAGGATAAATTTTCAAGTTGCTTTGTTTATATCTTAGTTTAATATGTTCAACTTTCAAGTCTTACAAAAATCGAAAGGTCAGCAACTTATTTGAAACTTTTGATATTGCTTTAAAGATGTGTCATTCAGAATATTTATAGTTTACAATGCTTAGAAAACCTAAAAAGTCAGAATTATGGATTGTAATGAAAATATGGGCTAAGCACTTTGATGTAAATCTGAGTGATTGAGATGAATTAAATATATAAAATACAGAAATCTCTAAGTTTAAAAGTTTGTACCTGTGACCTTTCTAGTTTGGGAAAGTAAGTTCCGTGGGATGCTTGTCATCTGATCCCCTAAAGTCAATTGATCTGGGAGTGATCGAACCCAAATCCTTCTATAGAATCAGATCGAAAGTCATGTTCTACTGGTATGAATGGGTTTAGGATGTGTCGATGTAGCCTTTCTGGTCTGGGAGAGTAAGTTCCAAGGGGTGCTTGACACCTAGTCCCCTAAGGCCAACTGGTCTGGGAGTGGCTGACCCAAATCTTGCAATAGGATCAGATAGAAAGTTACGTTTACGACATGTTCTTTACTTACCAAACTTCTTGATTAAAAGATGCCAATGTGCACAAGCTTAAAAGATGCCAAAGAGCACACTCTTGTGAAGATGCCAATGTGCACAATGCTAAAAGATGTCAATGAGCACACATCTCATGATACTTGGTGATATGTTTGAGTTGTGATAAACCTATAAATTTGTGAAAATCTTAATTTTTGATGGCTTAGTGTGAGTAAATGCAAAGTATTTTATTATATTTTTTAGAATTTCATTTTCTTGAAGCTAATCAAAGTTTCACATGCTAGCCCACTGAATAGATTGCTGAAAGTTTTTGAAACTGAACATGTATTAACTTGATATGCAATGAAACTCGTTTCTGTATCCAAAAACATACACTTGATTTCATCTGACAGATTATTCTGTGATTTTTTACTGAGTAGAATTTAATTTGTTTAGTGTTTAAATTTTTATATATTTAGTTGTTTCAAAATACATATTCAGTATATTTTTCTTTCTACATTGATGTTTCGATACTTGTGTTCTCATATCTGTGTAAGTGGGTCTGTGCATATTTAGAGGGGGAGTGAAACAGGAGAATATTATGAAAAGAACATCTTATCTTATCTCATTCCGAGGGGGAGTGAAGTGCATTTGTGTAGGGGGGGGGGGGGTAAAAGAACTCAACAGATGAATCATATCAAGTCAGATTTACGCCTCCTATAGAAAGCTTCTTCGACTCAGTTTTGCAGAATCTAAATTTGTCTCTTCTCTAGCGTAGTCATGACCAAGATGATTCAAATCATCAAGGTCATGAGGGGGAGAAGTTAAAGAGAAGTTAAAGAGACAAAGAGTTCAAAGTTTATATGCTCAAGATTTTTTTCTTCAACTATACTTGTCCTTTTGTTGTTCCATCTCCGACCACCACAGCTTCTTCGGAGTACATTTAAAAGAGGTGTGTCGTCTAGAGCACAAGTTGTTGTACCTGTTTCTGAACCGATTATTCTTCAATGCTTATTACAAAATGGTCCAGTCTTGTCAAGGCAGCAAAGACAACAGAGACTAAAAGATGATGAGAAGAATTTTTTTTTTAGTCAAGGAGCTTCGCTAAGTCGCTTAGATGGTCTGAGTTGATTTAGAAGATGGATATTGAAGACCACAGCGCCAATGATTACTAAGGGGGAGTTTGTTAAGTCAGATTTTATAATAATCATTGTATTTATAGTCTTGTGCTAATACTGTGTTCTTAGAGGTTTTATATCTTGTATTGGCCAAGGGTATTTAAGTCCCTTGTGGCCTTTGTTCCTTGTAACTCTTATTGCACATTTGAATACATCTTACATTTGGCACACAACACTTTCTCTCTCTACTTTCTCTCTCTAAGATTTAGTCGATCTTGGATTAACAGGGTCAATCAAGAAACCAGAAAAGGATTCAACAGACTACATGCTCTGGATGCGCTGTGATGCCATGGTAAAAGGATGGCTAACAACGGCGATGGAGAAGGAGATAAGAACCAACATAAAGTATGATAACACTGCTTCTGAAATCTGGACCGATCTAAAGGAGCAATTTGGGAAGGAAAGCGCACCGAGGGCATACGAATTGAAACAAACCCTCTCGATGACACATCAGAATGGAACCACTGTTTCAGTCTACTACACCAAGTTACGTAGCCTTTGGGACGAGACTGAGTATGTACTACCGGTGCCCAGATGCTCATGTAACGGTTGCATATGCGATGTCGGCAAAAAGTAAAGTGGGTTGAAAGAAAAAGAAAGGCTCTATGAGTTTCTCATGGGTCTCGATAATCACTTCTCTGTGATTAGGACCCAAATACTCGCCATGAATCCCATACCGAGTCTCGGGAATGCTTACCACCTTGTGGCTGAGGATGAGCGTCAGAGGTCCATATCAGCAGATAAGAAACCTGCTACAGAAGCTGCTGCCTTCAAGGATTTTGTACCAATACGACGAGAAGGAAGTCAGAATCAAAGGCGTGACAAACTGATTCAAAAGGATGTCAAACGTGTTGAAGTAATCGAGCATTGTACCTTCTGTGGAAAAGATGGGCATTCACGAGATGGATGTTTCAAACGGATAGGCTATCCAGAATGGTGGTCGGGAAACAAGAAACGTGAAGAAACGAAACCAAAAGCCGCTTTCATTGAGCCTGGATGCAGCCCCCCATTCCCGGTCTGACCAACGAACAATATGGGTCCTTCTTGAAGCATTTTTCAGATACGGGAAGTTCTGGTAAGGAGAGTAATGCCCCAAAGGCGTTTATGACCGGTAAAGGTAATAACGATGATTATTGGGTTGTTGACTCAGGATCTACTGAGCACATCACACGTGATGCTAGTATCCTTGAAAATAAAACTAAAAGCTATTTTGAAACTCCGGTTGTCATTTCCAATGGGGATGCGATACCGGTTGAAGGGAAAGGAGAATGTCTTTTGATAGGAGGAACTAAAATAAAAGGAGTCTTACACATTTCCAAATTTACTTGCAATCTCTTATTCGTTAGTAGACTAAGCAAGGATCTCCAATCCGCCATAACTTTCTTTCCTGATTTTTGTGTAATGCAGAAACTTCACAGGAGGAGCTTGATTGGTGCGGGTGAGTGTAGGAATGGTCTATATACCGAATGGGGATGATTGGAATGGAGAAGAAAGCTATGACAACAACTATGGATATCTAGCACAAAAGATTGGGGTACACATCCGGTGCTAAACTTACTCAGATAAATTTTCTTAGTAATAGTTCTTTTGATCAAATGTGTGATTCTTGTTCCAAGGCAAAGCACACTAGACTTCCTTTTCAAAACAATAATATCAAAACCAATGATTGTTTCGAGCGTATACACTGTGATATTTGGGGGAAATACCGTGTCCCATCCTTTTCGGGGGTGAGTTATTTTTTAACCATTGTCGATGATTTTAGTAGAGTCGTTTGGGTTTTTCTCCTAAAATACAAGCACGAAGCAAGCAGTCGCTTGATGAGCTTTCACAACATGATAAAAACTAAAATTGGAAAATCTATCACAAGAATCCGTACTGATAATGGTGGTGAATTTACTTCAAACGACATGTTGGGGTTTTACAATGAACATGGGATTTTGCTTGAAACTGCTTGTCTACATACCCCATAACAAAATGTGGTTGTGGAAAGAAATCATAGACATTTGCTTGAAACCGCTAGAGCCCTAATGTTTGAAGCTAATTTACCAAAAATATTTTGGGGAGAATGTGTTTTGACGGCAACGTTCATCATCAATCAGTTTCCCTCTAAGGTCATTGCGAACTGAACACCTTACGAGATTGTTTTTAATCAAAAACCAGATTACAATTATATGAAAGTCTTCGGTTGTCTCGCCTACTATAGAAACACCACAACCAATGGAGACAAGTTTGAAATGAGAGGGAGACCGGGGGTGTTCTTGGGGTACCCACAAGGAACAAAAGGTTACAAAATTTATGACATAAAGGACAAGAAAATCATTATATCCAGGGATGTAAGGTTCTGTGAAAACAAATTTCCTTTCGACAGACTGACTCATACACAAGAGGAAACAAATCCTTTTGATCCACAAGTTCAACCGGCCCAATATGATGATCCAGATGAGCCCCTCGGTTCCAACAGCCCTCCTGAGAATAATCAGGAAAATAGTGGTGAAAGTTTGGGCCAAGAAGTTGTCCCCAAAGGCCCAAATTTCGGCACCTCCAGCCTAGTTTCGGATGATGGGCAATATGAATAATATGGCCGAAGAAGGGACACTGAACCTTCGGATCAGCTGAATCGACCCAAACGACATCGGTCCCAACCAAAACATCTTGATGACTTTATTGTAAAGCTTCCCCCATCGGTTGACAATAAACAAACCACACCAACTCAAGCTTCCTCGACGGTACATCCTTTATCTAATTCTGTTTTATATGAGCATTTTTCTAACTCTCATAAGGATTTTTAGTGGCTATCGATTCCACTGATGAGCCAAAAAAATTTCATCAGACTATCAAGGATGAACATTGGAAAGAGGCTATGAGAAAAGAAATACGTGCTCTTGAAGAAAATGGCACATGGACGCTCAAAAACTTGCCCGATGGAAAACGTGCCATTGACTCCAAGTGGGGAGTTGAGCTCTTCCCAAAGAGACGATGACCTTCTTCCCATTGCTCTATATCATTGTTCCTCCTGATCACTCCCTCCCGGTAAGGAAGAGGGGAAAAAGGCGTTGTCATCTATCTCGACCAGTTTCCCGAGGTGTTGGAAATCCAGACTGGCTCAGAGAATCACTGGAGGTGAAAATATCATGTACGGTTCTGTAGAGTGGCAGTAAGGGTGACTTATCTGTCAACTTTTCCACTATCACCCCAAAAAACCAAACTCTGCCTTACGTAAAGTTTCTAGAGTACGATTAACCTATGGATTTGAAATCACTGCTTATATACCCCATATTGGCCATAATTCACAAGACAAAAGTAAAATACAAGCCTAATGGGCATGTTGAGAGATACAAAGCACGTCTTGTAGGAAAGGGGTTCACACAGATGGAAGGAGTGGATTACCATGATACCTTCGCTCCCGTTGCTAAACTAGTCACGGTTCGAGCCCTTTTGACTGTGGCTGCCAAAAACAATTGGTTCATCCATCAACTCGATGTGAACAATGCATTTTTGCATGGTGACTTGCTTGAAGAAGTCTACATGAAGATCCCACAATGGTTTGCTAAATAAGGAGAAACAAGAGTGTCTCGGTTGAGAAAGTCCGACTATGGTTTAAAGCAAGCCTCACGGAACTGGTATCACAAGTTCACTAACGCTCTTCTTGCTCTTGATTTCAAATAATCCAAGGCGACCATTACTTGTTTATCCACCAGTAAAAAGAAAACTTTATAGCAGCTCTCATCTATGTCGATGATGTCATCTTAGTTAGCAACGACATCACCAAAATGCAATGCACTAAAACCGAACTCGATAACAGGTTTAGCATCAAAGATCTCAGGAATCTCAAGTATTTCTTTGGCGTAGAAGTGGCTCGTACTCCTGAAGGATTGGTGTTGAGCCAAAGAAAATACACTTTGGACATTCTCGCGGATTGTGGCTTTAAAGGATGTAGGCCAAGTTCTTTCCCCATGGAGCAAAACCATAAGTTAGATAAAAGTGATGGTGCACCAAAGGTCGATGCAAGTCGCTACCGACGCATAGTTGGCCGCCTCCTCTATTTGCAAGCTACCCGACCGGATATTGCCTACTCGGTCAATATCTTGTCCCAATTTGTGGCTGATCCGAGACAGCCCCACATGGATGTCGTGCATCGAGTTCTTCGGTACTTGAAAGCCACACCCGGACAAGGTGTGCTTCTCCCTCGGACAGGCGGCTATAACCTCACCGCCTATTGTGACTCTGATTGGCTTGGGTGCCCTTACACACGACGATCAAGAACCGGGTATGTTCTTCTCCTAGGTGGCGCTCCCATCTCTTGGAAACCCAAGAAACAGTCCGTTGTTTCCCGTTCTTCTGCCGAGGCAGAATACCGTTCCATGGCTTCCACTGTTAGCGAAATTCTATGGGTTCGATGGCTTCTACAAGAACTCAACGTTGCTTCCGCTGCCCAACCCCGATATTCTGTGACAATCAGGTTGCACGTCACATCGCAAATAACCCCGTTTTTCATGAACGAACCAAGCATGTTGAAATGGATTTTTTTGTTCGTGAACGAGTTGACTCCAAAGAAGTCCAACCTTTTCCGATCGACTCCAAAATGCAGATTGTTGATCTTCTTACCAAAGGGTTGGGCACTCTTCAGCTTCGATTCCTTCTTGACAAGTTAGGCTTGAGATCTCCATGCTCCAACTTGAGAGGGAGTATTGGAATAAAATAATTTTCTGAATTATCTCCTCTGTTTTCTCCTTTACTTGTGCCTTAAGTTTAGGATATTCCAAGCTTATATCTTTTACCTTTGTTTTTATTTGGTTGTTGATCAATTGAAAGATTATCATTAAGCCATCAATTGTAAGAGTTTTCCACAACAATTTACCCACCAATTGTTGTGACGGTTTCGTGACAAATCACCGCGAAGGATTTCTCAAGGAAAAAAATTTCTTAGGTAAAAGTCTTCCATTTAGTAATGTTGTCGATAACATGATCATAATTGTTTTAAATCATTTTAAAACGATTCCATTATCTATATATAAAGAATTGAATGAAAGATGCTCCAAAAATAAAGCAATACATGAGAAGAACATAAAAGGAGGCAAAAATAATACTTGATAACATACACTTTTGATGATGGAAGGGTGAAACATGGAGAGGATATATGATCGGACAATGTGGAATTCTGCCAAAGTCAACCTTATAATCAATTTATGGTGTTAAATTTCTTTATATTTTATTGAACATAATAAAATGGAAAAAAATTTAAACATATTAATAAAAAAAGCAAAAAAATAAGTTCAATTGGTTTAAAAGTCATTGTCAACTCAAATTGTTTATTGAAAGAAATTGGAACATTATCAAAACTAGAAGTATACTTACCTAATGCAACATGATACATTTGGATGAATACATTTCAGATACATTTCGATTTTAATGTCCTGTTATATTATTTATCCTTGTCCATTTTATAATACAGTTTTATGTGGTTTTGAGAAAATGGTAATGTTTTTTGGTTATTTATCAATGCTATGGAATATTTCGATGTATTAATACATTTGAACACTTATTTTGTATCTATGGGGTTGTTTGGTTGGTTTTCCATTAAGTTCTGTATGGATAAAGTTGTCTGTGTGGATTAATCTTGTTTGTATAAATTTAGAAGATTTTTATTTGAGAGAGTTTTTTCATAGATAGAAAAAACGTGTTTTATAATGGGAGGGACTGGTTTGGAAAAAACTTGGCTTTCTGCATAAAGCTCCCCCTTGAAATCTTACTGAATAAGCCACTTTCTATATCATTAAGTCACTACCAAACAGTCATAGATAGCTGACTGAATAAGCTGTGAGTCTCATTAAGCTCATTAAGCCGCTAACAAAAAGGCCTTATGTATGTCTATTCAGTGGTTATCAGTTAAACTAAGGAGTTCAAATGTGTTTTTAAAAATTTGTAAGTATGCAACAATAAAAGATTCCGAGTTGAGACAATGATTCAACCATTAAAATGAGGATCTGATTCATTGAAAATTTGAAATCATTGTAATCAATGAAACAGAAACAACTTCATTCAGACTCTCTCTTATTCGTCATTAAGATCTCGTATCCGATCCTGTTTGAGATTGCTTCAACGATTTCAAGCAAGAACCAAAAATTGCTCTCTAGACTCCTATTGTAACATTCGATCTAATCATTTAATTACTTGATCTTTCTTCAAGAGTTCAAGTGACCAGTTAAGTTTGCTCTGTGAATCTTGATGCAACCAAAACCTGCTTCGTTTGCATTTCTTTGAGCATTTTACATTTTAGAAGTCATCGACGACTTAGGAGAGTTCGCCAATGGTTAATTTGTATGGAAATTCTACTCAGATCTTGATTTATAAATAAGGTTTAACCATATATTTCAGAATTAAAATGTAATCCAGAGGACCTTTGTGTGTCAAGCTCTAGAAAGCAATGAGTTTTATTTACAAATTAAGGAGCAGTCTACCAAATGCTTACCGACAAAATAAAATTATCTTCAGTTACCTTATCATGTAACATTTTCGACCAACAAAATGGATTGTTGGTAAGAGACTTAACCCTCTTGCTTACCGGGATAAGTTTCTTTTTCTTCGCTTACAAGATAAGACTCTTGATCCTTATTATGCCTCTTACCGGGTAAGACTCTTGGACCTTATTATGCCTCTTTACCGAGTACGATTATTGGTCCTTGTCATGTTCAATCAATAGGGTAATAAGTATTTAGTAAACGACCCCTAAATGTAAGTTTAAAATGGTTCATTGGCAGAACAACCTCAATGATCAAATATGCTATATTAGATCTCCAAAATAGTTGAAACTTCACCAAACGGGTCTGAGTTGATTTCGAGTTCGAATGCAGTTGCAAAATGTGCTCGAAACATACATAGAGTTAAGATCGCATAATAGTTTTTTTTGTAGTCATATGTATGTGTTAATATTTTTGGATCGAGCTTAAATTGACCTAGTTCTTTTGAACACAATTATGACGTCTTTTTAGATAATTCAATATTTCAAATCAAACTCAAATTTTCTTTGATCTAAGCTCGACCCTATCTAGGTGTCGAATCAAATTCAAGTTTAATTTAACACCGTCAACCATTAGCTTGAGCAAAGTCGAGTTCAAACTCTGGTTCAATGCATTTATAACTTATGTAGAATTCCATAATTAACAGCAAACACAGAACACGTTTTCCTTATTTCATTTTATTACAATTCAACCGAGGTTAAGGGGAAACTATATCGTAGACTTGCATCTTGTATAATTTAAAATGTTTGATTTAATATATAACTTAAATAAATTGTTTCACCAACTATTGATTCAATTTTTATAGTGGTGTGATGGTAAAGACTTGGGGAGTTCATATCGCTCATCCCGGGTTCGAGCCCCACTAGCAACACTTGTGGTCACTGAGGATAAACTCAGGGCTGCACGCTTTAGCAGCTGGGTCAAAGGCTCTAATTACCAAGGATTAGTCTGGGCCATAGGCCCAAGATACTCTTTCCAAAACAAAAACAAAAAAAAAACTAATAATTTTTCTAAATAGGTTAAAATATATTGACTGATTCAAAATATAAAAACTATAATTCAAATATTGAAATAAATTTAAGTATAAAACAATTTATCATATCGTAAGTAAATATTGTTTCTTGTTTTTTTGATATAATTTCTTTAATTTGAAATATCTAACGGATATTTATTGTCCCTATAATTTTGAAATTACGTTTTTCGATCTATTGTTTAGAATTTATTGTTGTTTTCATCCTTATAATTTCATCTTCATGATTTACAATTTATTGTTATTTTAGCTCCTCATCTATATCTATACTATATTATAAAGACGGAATAAAAAACTCTTAATTACTACTTATAAAATATAAGGTACTACCATTTTATGCATACATTTTAAAAATCTCTTAAGTCACAACTTAGTATGCATAAGGTACAACTCATTTGAAAAAAATTCAAACTTTACTTTTTCAATACCTTCCATATTCAAGTTTTTTCCCTTACATTTGGGGTTTCTCCAAAAGAAGAAAAGTTATTTACTTGCTCAAATTAACATATTTCTTTAATTATGATAGTACATGTATTTTCTTCATGTATACAAGTTTTTAAAGTCTTTTGAATTCTATAAAACTAACTAATAATGAACCTATATATACGTTTAGATACAAAATAATATTATCCAACATTATATTTGTTATTTTTACCTATTCTATATTTCAGTATTTTGAAAAAATATTACCATTCGTTAGATATCGCTGATTAATACATGTTTTTAAAAGTCAAATATACATTTAACGATTACTTTAATATAATTTTTTAATGTTTCATGATTGAAAAAACTCAAGTTATGCGTTTATCACTACTAATGCTACATAAATTATAAATATATAATTTACTCCATATATTTTTTTTTTCTTTTTTTTCTGATAAGCTATTACATTAATTTTTTATTTTCATTTACATTTGTTCATTCCGATGCATTGCACAAATACACTGTTAGTATTTAAAAGTAGGAATTAGAGATAATAGTGATAAGTTACTGACGATAGTAATTTACGATATCCTGAATTTTAACAAAACAAAAAGGGTAATTTACTCTAAAATATAAGAAAAGTTACAATTTTGGTTCCTATGGTTTGTTAATAATCTAATTTTTTGTCCTTATGGTTTATAAATTATAATTTTTGTCCCTATAGTTTTCAATAATTCCTACCTTTGAAGTGGGAGGGACCAAAACAATAAAGATTTATAAACTATATAGACCAAAACAACAATAAATTGTAAATAATAAGGATGAAAATAACAATGAATTATAAATCAGGGAAATAAAAATCTCATTTTCTAAACGATAAGAACGAAAATCACAATTTTTAACAAACCACGTAACAAACCATAGGACCGAAAAACGTAATTTATTACTATAAAATATAAAGAATAGAGAACCAACCTGCAACGAACCATCTTGCAACCATCAACATGCTCAACACAATGCCTGCACATCGGGTACCTCATCCATCGTTTACTCTCCAAAAGAACACCAAAAGAGACATCGTTTTCATCCCTCGTCTCCCCACTCTCCTCGCACCGATACCCAGCGTGCCATAGAACCTTGCACCAGAAACAGAACGGTTCAAATTATTCTCACCACTCGTTCAAGATCAATTCTGAACATTCTTGGTTAGGGCAGTAAACCCTGTCGAGCTTTAGCACCGCAGATTCACATAACACATCGCACCATTTATCGAACAGTTGGCGTGCGATTTTGGGACGACATGATAAGGGTTCCAGAGAGTGATTGCAGGTCATATCTGGACATTTGATGTCTGATACGTTGTCGTCGAGCTTCGCTTGGATGTATTTGATCAGGCAATCGGTGCAAAAGGGGTGGATGCAATTGTTGTTGTTCTTGAATTTGATGTTGGCGGGTTCACTACAGATTTCGCAGGTAAATGCTTCTTCTTCCACTTGATCTTGATTATGGTTTTGAGGATTTAGTTGGGGTTTTGGATTAAGATTCCCCATCGATTGAAAAAACTGTTGTGAGATGTTGGTTCATGGAATTTACAAATGTGGTTCATGATTACTACTTATAAATAAAAACTGTGATCTTAAGATAATCACTAAATTATTTGAATTTATCTGCTACCTAAAATTCCGGATTATAATCACCAAAATATTTAAACAGATAAATTCTAAAGAAAGTTGTACAATTGTATCAAACTCATCTTTAATGATGAATTTATTTTGCGTGATTGTTGTTTCTCAGATTTGGTTTTCACAGCAATAACCTGGTAGAGTTTGTATGATAATGAATTTGGATTTTTGTTATAAGATTTTGTAGCAGATGTTGGAGTTATGAAGTTGTATATATACTTTGTGGCAATTGCTGACATAATGACAGATAAAATGAAGATATTGGGGATTTTTAGATTCTCCAAACATTTCTTGACAAGATTTAAATTCAAAATATTTAGGGGGGTTGGTTGGGGGTATTGAAGGGTAAGGAATGAGAATGAGAATGATAATGAAAAATGTTGTTTGTTTTGATATAATATAATGGATTCATTACCCCAAACCCATTAATTTTCATTCCTGACCAAATTGGGGGAATGAAAATTTTATTCCCGTTTAGTCATCTTTTCTCATGCATTCCTTCATTTGTCGATGTTGAATGTAAAATATTTTTTATTTTCATGTTGGATGTCACATATTTGTATTAAAAATATTATATAAAATATTTTTTTATTAATTATATCGGTTTAACCAAACAACATCAATGCAATGTCCATTCCTATTCCCATTCTCCCAGGGGCGGATGTAGTAGCAAGAAGGAGGGGGGAAGGGACCCCACTCAAAAAGTCAAAATACCAAATTTTCAAGGTTAAAAACATTTTTTTTTAATTTTTATCATAGATCCCCCCACTGATTTTTCGTATGGGACCCCATCAACCAAAAAACGTATCTCGAAATCAATTAAAAAACAAAAAAAAACTCTCGAAATCAACCAAAAAACTGAATAAGTCACTCAAAATCACCAAAAAAAACTTAGAAATCCCTTGAAATCAATCAATAAAACTTCAAAAATACCTCTAAATGTTGGAATTAAGCTAAAAATATATCGGACGACTTTGCGAGCCTTCATTGTATCTTAAAGGTGCCCCCACCAGGAAAAAATCCTGGATCCGCCACTGCATTCTCCTACATTCCCATTCCCATTCCCATTCCCATTCCCATTTTCATTTTCATTTTCATTCATTTGTAATGAACCAAACGCCCCGTTAGATGTATCTAATAATCAAGAAATGGGTAATCACTGTATCCAACTATAGGATCATCGGTGTAGAACGTGCTTCTATCGTACTTGTTTAGCCGAGCTTTGAGCCTAAACCTCCGAGGTAAGTCGGGGTTTGCTAAGAACGCGCGTCCAAACGCTACGAGATCCGCATCCCCATTTTCAACCACACGATTTGCTTCATCTCGATCGTGGTACCCGCCAGCAACGATGAAAGTACCAGCAAACGCCTTTCGCATCGACACCAAAGTGTTCCGAGTCTCTCCCTTCTGAAACTGAGTCACCATTCGTGGCTCGATCACATGACAATAAGCAATTCCGAGTCGACTCAGTGACTCATCCATGAAAATGCCGAGCGAGTGAGGATCCGAGTCACCGGATTCGTTGTAGTCAGCGAACGAAGACAACCTCATTCCGACTCTCTGGGATCCAATCTCGTTCGAGATTGCTTCAACGATTTCGAGTGGAAACCGGCAACGGTTCTCTAGAATGTCGCCGTATCGATCCGTCCTATCGTTTACTTGATCTTTCATGAACTGATCGATTAAGTATCCGTTTGCTCCATGAATCTCGACACCGTCAAAACTTGCTTCGATTGCGTTTCTTGCAGCGATCCGGAAGTCGTTAACGACTTGGGAGATTTCGTCGGTGGTTAATCTGTGTGGAGGTAAATACTGAACATCTTCACCTCCAGAACCACCGATAAACAACTGTGCGGAAATTGGCTTGTCGGTGCTGGAGATCGGAGATCGACCGTCGGGCTGATAACCTAAATGCCGGAAAACGAAAGAAGAAACTGAATTCGGATTAGCAGCAGGTTACAGGACGCTTATCGAGTTGTACTATTTTGAATAATGCACAATCCACGATGCATTGTTGTGTTGTACTTACTGTCGGGCTCGGACCGATCTGGACCAGCAAGACCCTTGTCGGTCTGAATCGATCCGTACACATCTTTAATCTTTACTTACTGGTGTTGGAAACTCTGCCAGAATGCCAAAGTTGGCAAAAGAACATTCCTCCATTGTTATGAACACCATCAACAATGGGTTTCCAAGCTTCTACATGCTCTTTCTTCCAAATCCCAGGTGTGTTTGGCATTCTAGTAACAATAAAGTTTGTTTTAGTTCTTATTTTGAGTTTTTCTTAATTAGTGCAACAAAACGTCCTATTTGAGTAAAACTTTGATTACCGGCAACCCTGACAGGCCCCACATGGAGACCGCCCCAATGAACCACGTGTGATGAGGTATTTCAGAAGTTGACTCAGCAGTTGGGGCTAGCGGAGGGGTTCAAGCTCGTCTATCACAGGATTCGAACTTGAACCTGTTGTATATTTGAGCTACACGCCTGAGGGTGCAACAATTGTTCTATTTTGGAAGTTGAACAATATTGCCAATCTCAACAATAAACTTCACTTTTTAGCCACCTTTTCAATCGAATTCTTATTTTAGTCAAAATTTATGCATAAATTTCAATCCTTATGCAAAAACCACGTAAAGATTCAAATTTCTGCGTAAGAATTCAAATTTTTGTGTTTTTTTTCTTTATTCTTTTTCCAAAAATCAAATTTCTACGTAAAGTTTGACTATTTTCAAAAGATGTTCTGAAAAGTGGCTAAAAAGTGAATTTCGTTTATGGCATTGGCTATTTTGGTAAATTTCCCCTATTTTTATTATTTTATACCCATTTTGATGGGGAACAGAAAGATCGTGTAACCATTAATGACATTGATCAAGTTGTAAAGTCATAATGTAATTTTTGATCAAGTTGAAAAATATCACATCAAAATCAAACAATATCATGTAGGCTGAAACCCCCCTTATTAAGGTGAAATGTGTAAAAAGTAGGAAAAACTGAAAGCTTGTTACATGGATTCAGAAAACAAATTAATCATTGCTTTAGATAGGAATAAAAACAAACTTTGTTATGTTTTGATGTATTTTATACCATTAAAGTTAAAAGGAAATTAATAAAAAAGAGTTATGTACCCTTGAGCAGTATCTGAAATCCCGGATGCGCATCACTTATCAACAACCCACCTTTGGTCGTTCTTTGTGTGTAATACAAAATGGCATGTGGTTGTGGCATGAAGTTATAGGATCTTAGCCTTGATAAAGGTGCCAATACAACCCTGCCATTTTTAATTCGATCAAAACTGTTTCAAACTCAAAATTTATTATATCAGCAAAAGTTTAACAATCTAAATAGGAAACCAAGTGAAACCAAAGTGAACCAAAAAGGGGACCAAAATGAACTTCTTTTGCAACAATTTGAAAGAAAAACTCATAATTGATGCAGAACTCGTGTTGTTTTGATATTTGAAAGTCGAACTAGCAGAATTCTCACTCAAAAATTGATGGAATCGACCAATTTTCTTGTACTTTTTTTACAAATAGAGGTACCCTTTTCTTAAAGTCGTTGTGTTGATAATATGTCCAAAAGAAAAGAGGAAAAATCATAGTTCATCCATTTTTGACTTTTAAATTGCAAAATAACTTATTATCCATCCAATCTGTGCTAGGGGTGTAAAAAATAACCGAAATTGAATAACCCATCCGAACCGAATGACATTTAGATTAAACGGTTTCGGGTTATTCGGTTTTCGGGTTAAACGATTCGTTTAACCGAATAAGGATTCTTATTTGGTTCGATTTTCGGTTAATGTTTTCCGTGCTTAACTTCTGTTATAAATTTGGTTTCAAGGTGTTTAAGGGCACCCCTCAAAATCAATTGAGTGCACCTTTCAGACGCCTAAATTTTTTTATCTTGCAATTATCAAGTGAGCGGGTGTACGGATGCCCGCTCAGTTCCTAACAGGTTCACCGGATGAAGTGGGACACAACATAGGAGCATAGTCACATAGGTAGTTATTCTTTTGGCTTATTTTGTAGGGAATAGTTAAAAATAAAAACCCAACGGACTTTCTGATTTCGAGTGATTAACTACGTGAATAATTATTTTGAACAAATAAATCTTGGACTTGTTAAAATAGATTAAATATGTTATTTTAACCGAAAAAATCCAGGATATTAGAAAATACGAGAAACGTTAAAATAGATAACCAAAAAGTCCCTCGAAATCATCTAAAAACAGAAGTACTCCCTCAAAATCATCTAAAAACGGAAGTAGTCCATCGAAATCAACCAAAAAAACGGAAGAAAAAAACTCTAAGGTGGAATTCAGCCTACAAGCACATTGGACTTACGCCTAAGACGTAATTTTTCGTCTTGCTCAAAAGGTTGATTTTATTTAGAAAAAACGTAGTTTATTTTCAGATTGACGCACTTAACTTTTTTCTGGGTCAAATCGTGTTGACTTTTCTACATATTTAAACCGTAACTTTACAGGCCTTATATTTATCTTAAAAGTACCCCACTCGACAAAAATCTTGAAACAACAACGGGTGTCAACTTCAATTGAACAATCCAAGAAATAAAATGTTTTATACCAATAAAATTGTAAATATTTTATCAAAAATTTAAATATCTGTAAACTAAATATTTATTTTGGTTTGTGATGTTGAAAATATATACCTTATATTTTGGTCCATGTGATTTATTAAAAAGCATTACTTTTTTTCTTATATTTTTGAAATTAAAATTTTTATATTTATGTTTTTTTTTTCGTCTTTATAATTTCCAATTTATTGATCTTTCATCCTTGTGATTGACAAGTCATTGTTATTTTCGTCCCTCCTACTTAAAAGGTAAAAGTTAGTCTTATAGAGGAATATAACAATGAATTTCAAACTACAGGGATAAAAGCTGCAATCTTGAGGGATGCATCTTTAAGATGAATCAAAGGTTCGTAAAACAGCGGTTTGATATGGGGAGAAAGTCAACATGGTTTGACCTACAGAAAGTCGATTGTTTTTTTTATTTTTGAACGGCAAAAAAATTTTATTAACCAAAACACAGCAAACCCCACGACAATTCATCCGAGATACAGCAAAAACAAAAAAACAAGGGCAAAGCAAAAAAAGCAACAAATTAGACGACCAAACAAGGATGTTTGCGAGGAGCAAACACTCCTCCGAAACAGTGCAGCAAACAGCAGCAGAGCAGCAAAAACGCGCAGCAAACAACATCTCACGAGAATGCTATCGACCACACAACAACGACCAGAACGTTCTCCCGACTACGCAACCGTCCACCAGCTCCTGACAAAGCTACCGTACAGCAATCCCTTCTACGAAACTGTTGAGAACAACAACTACATTACCTAAAACCCTTCCTTGCGATTGAAACTTTCGAAACCAATTTTATTATCCCAACCGCACCTCCCAATCGCAGACTCCTTGATTACGTCGACCCCGGGTATGTCAACCATCTTTGCCAATCCACAATAAGCTTCTGGTCTCGTTGTTTGATCCATTCATAAACTTTCAACTGCGCCTTGAAGAATTGCTCCGAAATTTTCCCTTGTCCCTTCTCGAACACCATCTTATTGCGATGTGCCCAAATAAAATAAATAAAACTCCACACCGTCGTCGTCCATCTTTTCACAGCCTTCTCGTTATTACGCATTTGCCCACCCATCTCCAATATCTCGCTTACCGAATGCACCGACCCCAAGTCAATACCCCACCATCGACCCGTTAGACGCCAAAAAGTGTTTACGTCCTCACAAGTGATCAATGCGTGATCAACCGTTTCCACCAACTCTCCACACCTTGGACAAAGGATGGACTCCATCTCGACACCCATTTTATCCAACACTTCTCTTGTTGGTATCCTCCCTAGCCTAACCCTCCAAGTGAACACACCAATTTTCTTAGGAACGGATTTAATCCACCAAGTTTCCATTCGGTTATTCTCCCCTCCCACCCTCTTTTCTTCAATCAAGTTCCTAACTTTTTTGACCGAAAACCCGTTTAGAGGGTCCAAGGTCCACATTACCTTATCCTTTGCGCCCTTTCTAGGAGATAGAAGATGCAACAATGATAGCAAATCATTCAGCTCTCCTATTTCTCTCCCCCTCGGATCATGCCTCCACCCCCACTTCCAAACCCACTCCTCCTCCACCCACTCCCCTCTATCTTGCACTGACACCTTTTGATTTGTCTCTAGATGAAAAAGTCTGGGAAAGGTCTCCTTAAACGGCCGATTAGGCCCCCAAGTCTCCTCCCAAAAACTAGTCCCCTCTCCATCCCCTACCTCCTTTACCACGTATCCTACAAAATTAACCCCTACCTTCTCTAATTCAAACCCCGCTTTAACTATATCCCTCCATACTCCGACCCCCTTCCGACTACTCTCATAACCCTCTCCCAAACACCCCTCCCACCCGTAAATACTTCGTATGACTCTTACCCATAAAGCCTCCCTTTCCACCTTAAATCTTCACCACCATTTACATAATAACGCCCAATTCAAATCCAAAAGACTCCCTAAATTTAGACCTCCTTTTTTAAAGTCCCCCAATCCCACCCACCCCCATTTTACCCAAGCAAGATATTTTATTTTTAAAGTATCCTCACCACCACCACCCCTCCCCCCCCCCAAAAAAAAAAAAAAATTTGTCTACGTAATCTCTCGAGAGTTTTTATCACTCCAAGTGGGGCCCGAAATAAGGAAAAAAAGTACAATGAGGTGCTACCAAGAACCGACCTTACCAACGATAGTCGTTCTCCATAGGAGATCGTCTTCGCTTTCCACAATGCAAGCTTATCTTTCATCTTCTCTATTATCGGCTTCCAATGATCAATTATTCTCATAGAAGCTCCAATTGGTAGCCCGAGATATTTAAATGGAAGAATGTCGTGACCACACCCCAATCTTTTTGCCCAAGCTTGAACCTCGTCAACCGGTACTCCCACTCCAAATATTTTACTTTTACCCACGTTGATTTTTAAGCCCGTGACAAGATGAAAACACTTCAAAATCTTCATCAAGGGACAAGGCAAAGAGCCATGCTTGAAAGGTGCGCGGGTAAGTGTCATAATCTGAATTTCATTTATGAAGGTGGTTCGGTTAATATAAGGGTTTTAGGGTCGAAAAATAAAAGACAATGGATAAAAGACATGTGTTTGAGAGAGAGAGAGACATTGCTTGATTATGATTCAAGAAAGAAAATTGAAAAAGGTAGAATCAAAGGGGGTGGGTGAACTATGGGGACAAAAATCGGCAGAGGGAAATTCCGGGGGGGGGGGGGGGGGAGGGGATCTTGACCATTTGGAATAAGAATTCTTTTCATTGTGAGTTCGTTATCCAAGAGGACAATTTTATCGCAATAGTGGGAAGGTGGAAAAACAAGGATGGGTTGGTCGGATGGGTAATATTTATGGGCCGAGGGAGCAAAAGGAAAGAGCTCAAGTATGGGCTAAATTAGAAGTACTTTGCGAAAGAGAGGATGTGCGGTGGTACTTGGGGGGGGGGGACTTCAATGAAGTTCACAACGAAAAATAAAGGTTAAATTCGATCACCAATCGAAAGGGCACAGAAGAATTCAATGGGTTCATTCGGAGGGCCAACTTAATTGAAATTCCATTGTGGGGGGGGGGATAAATTTCACTCGCGTAAGTGATGATGGGAAGAAATGGAGCAAGTTAGATCGGTTTCTTGTCTCACACATGGACCCATATTGGAATAACTTGTGAGCCAAGGTCCTTGAGAGAAAATGGTCGGATCATTTTCCGATTATGATGAGTGACATGAGGGTCGACTTTGGTCCGAAACCATTCAAGTTTTTCGACGTTTGGCTTAAAGATGAAAGTATTGGCAATGTAAAAGAAGAGGCATGGTCTAAAGAGGTAAATTCGAGAAGACCCGATTGTATTCTTCGGGATAGGCTAAAAAATGTAAAAATGGCATTAAAGGATTGGAATAGATTGAAATGGAGCAATTTGGATACAGAATTAGAGGAAAAGAAGGAAGAGGTGAGAAAATGGGAAAAAGGATATTGACAAGAATATTTTGGGCAATGAGGATAGGGAAAGATGGTTGGCGGTAAGAAAGAAATGGTTGGATCTAGAAGAAAAAAATGAAAATGTTGAAACAAAAGGCAAAGGTTCGTTAGATAAAAGATGGAGATGAAAACTCGAAGTTTTTTCATGCGGCTATAGAATTTAGAGAAAGGAGAAACACGATTCGAGGTTTAAACATAAACGTCGAGTGGATGGAAGAACCGGAAAAAATCAAGGAGTTCGCGTTTGAATATTTTAAAAATTAATTTTCAAGTTCAACCGGTGGGGGGCATTCTCTAAATATGGAGAGTATCAACAAGTTGGGAGAGGAAGAAGCACGCCTATTAGAAAGAAGGGTAACGGAGGAAGAAGTGTGGAATGCAATTAAAGAGTGTGGAAGCAATAAGGCACCGGGACCAGACGGCTTTACGATTGGGTTCATAAAGGAATTTTGGGGTTTGTTGAAATCGGACTTGATGAAGGAAATCGAATGGTTCATGGAAAAAGGGGAGTTGAGCGAGGGGTGCAATGCCTTGTTTGTAACCTTGATACCAAAAAACCCAAACCCAATTGGTCTAAATGATTTTAGAACAATTAGTCTTATTGGCATTTTCTATAAAATCGTGTCAAAAGTGTTAGCGGAGAGAATAAAAACGGTGATGAGAAAACTTATAAGTAAAGAACAAAGTGCGTTCGTGAAAGGAAGATTCATCCTCGACGGGATCCTTATAGCAAACGAGACTGTGGATTTTCTTAGAAAAAAGAAGAAGAGGTGGTTGATTTTCAAGGTCGATTTCGAAAAAGCTTACGATTCGGTGGAATGGACGTTTCTCTTGGATGTGATGGAAGCAATGGGATTTACGGAAAAATGGAGGGGATGGATAAAAGCTTGCCTAAATACATCCAAAATTTCGGTCCTCATCAACGGTGCTCCAACTAGAGAATTCCAAATGAAGAAAGGTTTACGGCAAGGAGACTCTCTTCCTCCATTTCTATTTTTATTGGTAGCCGAAAGCCTTCACGTAATGATGGAAGAAGTCGTGGATAAGGGGTTGTTCGAAGGAATCAAAGTAGGTAAGGAGAAGGTTTCAATCTCTTACCTTCAATACGCCGACGATGTAATTTTTTTCGGTGAGTGGTACAGAAAGTCAATTGTGTCGATTTGGAAAAAAAATACATTTTTTTCAAATGAAATAAACCTTGATCTTTAAATTAAATATTTGTTTCCATGAAAATGAAAAAAAAGCGACGATTTTAAGACGAATTGACATCCGGAAAGAAAATAAATCTTGAAAAATTAAAATAAAATCAAAATGGTAGAAAATTTGATAAAATGATGCATTGGCATAGTGGTAGTAATGTTATAGTTGTACCTAAGGTTGTGAATTAATATTTTCAGAAATAGCATTGTAGTGCCTGAGTTAATGCTCAGAGCCTCGAGTTTAAAATTAAAAGATAAAAAAATAAATAAACTTTCATATGAAATAAGAGTCAAACCCGTGAAGTCTTGCATATGGGGTGATAATCCAACCATCCCACCTGTGCTTAACTTCATTCTTCACAATTCGTATAAGACTCCAAGAGAATTCTTACCTTTGAAAATTCTTGAACAACAAAACTTTTCGCATGAGCTTTTAGTATGACAGGGAGATGCGAATTCTTCACTTAGAAAAATAATTTCAAGCTCTAAACTTTTCGCATCGATACGAAATCTGTACTTAGAAAAAATTTCAAAACATCATGCGAAATGCTCAAGAATTCGTACGAGGTATATATGTGAATTCTTCACAATTTGTATACTTCTATATGCGAGTTCTTTACTTTTCGCACGCAAGCATGTACGAATTCTATCCTTAGAAATATTTTCAATTCAAACTTTTCGTATAAGGGACATATGCGAATTCCAACTTTTCGTACAAAAGCATATGCAAATTCTGCGCTTAAACAAATTTCAAGAAAGATTATGTGAATTCTAAGCCATGCGAGTTCTTCATACGAAAAGAACCGATCTTGCGAGTTCTTCAAGTTTCGGTCCTAAAACTCAAAATCTAGTCCAATTTTCAACCAAATCCTCGAATTAGAAGCTGTAATCTCACAGAAACAATCACGATTAGTGTTAGTATCAATCCAAATCAATGATTAGCACAAAAATAGACTCAAACATCAAATTCCATGATTAAACAGTACGTAAGACTCGTCGAACCAAGAACTCACCAAAATCAAAATTAAGTGATCAAAATCAGTTTATCAGTGAAAATCAATCACACAAATTCATTTCAATGCATAAAACTAACACTTTTCAACCAATAATTTAATCAAAAACACTTTTGAAATCAAAAATTCAAGAACTCAGTCTACGACTCCAGTTTCTGTCAATTTTGTCGAATGTAGCTCTGATACCAAATGTAGTTCCAGTTTCTAGCTATTAATCGATACACACAATATCAAGAAACACTTTCTTTATTGATCACAAAACCTAAATCAAGTCATATCCCTATTTAGTGCGTTTTACAATATGCTCTGTGTGTACCTCTCTCTACCGGTATACGAAATCTGTGTGTGAAGTGATCCGCGTATATACAAATCTAACAAGACACAAAACTATTTAAACTAAGTCAAGACAAGTTGACTTTACAACTCAAACCCTCACACTTTACAACAATTATATTTTAGACCCTCATTTTAATCTTGAATACAATTTACATCTAACATTGTTTAAACAAAAACACTTAGTTAGATTGTAAAATAATGTATAAAAATGTCAACCCGACCAACCCAATCCAACCTGCACGGTTTGGGTTGGGTTAGGTTGTCGTTTTGCTTAGGTTAGGTTGGGTTGATATTTTTTAAACAATAAACATTGGGTTAGGTTTTCAAATGCCTTCAACCCGGCCGATTCAACCCATGAGTAACTCTAGCTCGAATGATCAAAATAAAATATTGACATCTATAAGTCTTTAGCATATTCAACAATCGGGAAACTAAGGATTAGACATATCGGGATGACACATTTGGATATTTGGGACAGAGAGACACAATAAACATCAAATACACAACTTATTATTGCATACATACAACTTTTTAAAACTCCACGTTTGAACTTCATAAAACTAACTGATAACCACCTAATAAACACGTTCAAATATAGAATAATGTTGACTCCTACTAATATAACATTACACTTCATTAAACGATAACCAACCAATATTGTCTCACTCTTTTAAAACGACACAAAAGCATAAAATAAAATTAAGAGGGACGGATGATATAAACATGAAACAAGATTTAGGTTTCGAATTCTCAACTTTAGAATCATATTAAACAGTGCAGTTATGCTATATTGTGCGACTACACTTCTAGTTATTTTTTCGAGTCCAACCTAAATAACCTGATACTCAACTCGATTTAGCTAGTTGACATCCTCATTTATTTGATAACGCGGATGCTCAAATTAATCATAAACAAAAAATACAACTTTGTCCAAAATTACGGAGGGTAACATCTAGGGGTGTTCGTGATGCGGTTTGGGGTCAAACCGCAAACCACACCACATATGCGGTTTGAACATTTTCCTAAACCGCAAACCGCACTGCATAAACCTTAAACTACACCAAACCGTACTGCAAGATGCGGCGCGGTACGGTGCGGTTTATGCCTTTTGTCTCTACTCACACTTTTATGCCTAAAATCCAAAAATTATAAGTTTAAAATACATTATAAAACCAATGATAAAGTAACCGCAATCCAAAACATAAAGAATTTCAATACATCCGATTTCAAATACATATTGCATACAGTGGCGGAGCCACGTGAGAGCGAGGGGGAGCAAATTTATATATATATATATATATATATATGTATGTTTGTATTTTTTTTATTGATATATGATATATGTAAGCCATATGTTTACTAATAAATGTGTTCTTCTCCACAATTTGCTACCTCCAAGGCCACATTACTTGAATTTGGAATTTTGTAAATATGCTTACAAGTGCAATTACTCTTAAACTGCAATTATTTCCATTTATTTCTAATTGTTTTTTCAGTCATTTATATATATATATGGTTAACTATTCTAACTTTTAACAATCAGACGAGAATCGTGTGAGAAAAAGAGTTAACATAAGAAGGGATTTCGACCATTGATCATTTTTAATCACTTTTAATCACACCCTTACCCCATGAATCGTGTTTGATTTGACATATTGATCTGGTGCATCTCGGTGCATCTCATCTCAGCGAATATCATCTTAATGTGCATCCAAGGGTGTAGATCCTTCTTACCCTTCTCATCACAACTTTCATTATCGAAACCAACCCTTAACAATCATTGATAAGTATTTTTTTTAAATGAAATTTTTTTGGTAATTGTTATCTATGGCAAATAAGAACAATGCTAATAGAATTTTGGATGAAAATGAACTTAGTTGATCTTCATGGAGTACCAGTTAATTTTGGATTACAGTCCTAATATTCAAGATGAAGTTCATAGATAAGTTTCAAAAAATGAGAACACGTTGATATTATTGTTGAGGCTTGTAAAGGTCGGTGTTTATCAATATAACATCTTTGCTTTTTCAAAAAAAATATTTTATTTCACTTTTAGTTTATTCGATTTATCTATGCTCTCCCTCATACTAAATCCTGGTTCCGCCCCTGATTGCATAATTAAAACTGTTTAAGATGTAAAACAAATAAACTTCAAACTAAATTTGACGTGTTAATTGTGACGTGTCCAACTTTTTCTTTCATCTCGATCCTTAACCCCCGACTCCCAATTGGCCAATTGTTTATTCACGACGAGACTTTGGGCCAAAAAACGAAGTCCAAAAATATTACATAAATACTAAATCATTCTATATATATATATATATATATATATATATATATATAGGGTCAGGTTCACGTGAGACCAAGTTGTTTCCGTGAGACCGCGTGAGACCAAGCCTTAAAACATGAAACTTCACACCGAAACACTGTGAAGGTAAAAAACATTCGAACCTTCATAATGTAATCACACTATGAAGGTAAAAAAATCTAAACCAAGTTAAAAAAATCAAACCTTCACAGATAAAAGACTGTGAAGGTATATCCGAACCTTCACAGTGAAGACGTTGTGAAGGTAAAAAAAAAACGAACATTCACAGCGAAAAACACCGTGAACGTAGCATTTACGGTGTTTTCCCTATGAAAAGTTCGATTTTTTTAACATTCACTGTTTTTTAGTGTGAAGTTTCATACTTTAAAGCTTGGTCTCACCGGTCTCACGGAAACTGTTTGGTCTCACGCGAACTTAAGTCTATATATATATATATATATGTATATATATATATATATATGTATATATAAACTTATATATATAAGATTAAAAAATATACCAAGTATGCGGTGCAGTACGGTTTGAACCGCGATTTGATAACTCAAAACCACAAACCAAACCGAATAGTGTAGTTTGGTAAAAACGCAAACCACAAATCGCACCGCGAAAGTTCTAAACCTTTTTTTTTGTACGGTATGGGTGGTTTGTGAGGTTTCAACACCCTAGTAACATCACGACTACACTAAGGGCTTTTTGGTAAAATGATCTAGCACACAAAAAGAAAAGAGTAAACTACGATTTTCGCCCCTGTGGTTTGATGTTTATATCGATTTTCGTCTTTGCTTTTTTAAAACTACCTTTTTCATCCCTATGGTTTCTAATTTGCTTCCATTTTCGTCCCTCCATCCAACTTTGTTAATATTAGAATTAATCATTTCAAAATTAGCTTGAGAAAATTACTTATTTGGTTCTTGTGGTATATCAATTTTTACATTTTTATCTTAAATTACATAGTTTACATTTTTTATCTTTACATTTTATTTATTAATTGTATTTCATCAAGACACTTATTTTTTACTAGTTATATTGTATATTTTCAAAATTATTATAAATTTAATTATAAAAACAATCAAATTTCATTAAAAATATTGATAAATACATTTTTTTTCAAAACTTTAGATTTAAATCTCCTAACATTAATATTTTTTATCTATTGATTTATTAAAACTTTTTATTATTTTAAATTACCATTGGAAAAGGTTTAATAAAATTCGAGAAATAAAATAGTCTTGTTTTATAACAACCTGTTGTTGTTTCTATTAAATGCACTTTACTCCACTATTCAATATTTTCATTTAAACACTATTTTTATTAATTAATCAAATTTATTTAATAATTAAATTAAACATATGTATAAACCATTTTTTATATTATAAGACTATTTTTGTACAAAACAAAGGTTTATATATATATATATATATATGTGTGTGTGTGTGTGTGTTTAATTTAAATAGGAAATTTAATTAAAATACCCAAACATCAAAAATCAGTACCTAAAATGCCCAAAATCTTGAAGTTTTGCCAAAATACCTAACAACCCCGTGTTTTTGGGCCGTGTAAATGGAAAAATGCGGGGTTCTGTTTTTTTTGTCCGTGTATCCAACGAAATACGGGGAAAGCACGGGGTGAAGCGTTTTTGGTCCGTGTATGAGGACAAAACACGGGATTACCCCGCGTTCTAATTGTGTAACGTGGGGTTACACAAAATACGCGGGACCAAGATGAGAAAAAATAGAATATAACGCGGGGTTAATTGTGTAACGCGGGGTTACCTTTAAACTTTACCCTCGATTCCTCAATTTTTCTCACTTTCTCTCTCAACTATTCCAATGTTGCCTACAAACACCCAACTCCAAAATTTCTCATTAATCTCTCCTCCACCACAAAATAAAACGCGGGGTAATATAAATTTACAAGAATAGTCCCTTATGCTTAATTTACACCTTCAACAAACGCCCCCTAACCCCGTGTTACACAATTAAAACGCGGGGTAACCCCGTGTTTTGTCCATTACGCGGACAAAAATCACTAAACCCTGTGCAAATACCCCATGTTTGATTTGAATACACGGACCAAAATTGCAACCCTGCGTTTTCCCATTTACACGGCCCAAAAGCACGGAGTTGTTGGGTATTTTGGCAAAAACTTCAAGATTTTGAGCATTTTGGGTACTGATTTTTGATGTTTGGGTATTTTAATTAAATTCTCATTTAAATATTAAATAAATTTGATTAATTAATAAAAAAAAAGTTTAAATGAAAATATGGAACAGTGGGAGTATGGTGTCTTTAACAAAAACAACAACCGATTGTTATAAAATAAAACTATTTTTGTTCTCGAATTTTATTAAACTTTTACCAATGGTAATTTAAAATAAATAAAAAGTTTTAATAAATCAATAGATAAAAAAAAATATTATTTTAGGAGATTTAAATCTAAATCTTTGAAAAAGAATATCATGTTTATCAATATTTTTAATGAAATTATATGATTGTTTTTATAATTAAATTTATAATAAATTTGAAAATATACAATATCTATCTATACTATATTATAAAAACGGTATAAAAAACTCTTAATTACAATATTTTAAGCACAAGTTACAACTAATTAAAGCCAATTACTTAATTTACAATTTCTTAATGCTTTGGTACAACCTTTCCAAGCACAATATCTCACATAATCATCTATTTGTGGAATGGATAATCATTTATTAATATAACTATTTGTTTTTTTGATGGAGGATTTTATAAAATATTTTTTATATCAGCATAATTTATTTTAAATGTATCTATTTGTGGAATGAATACTCATTTATTAATATAACTATTTGTTTTTTTGGTGGAGGATTTTATAAAAAAGATTTTATATTAGCATAATCTATTTTAAATGTAGATTTTACATTTAAATCTATATTAATGAGATGTAATATAAAATCTTTTTTCTTCCGTATTTTATTATATTACATCTCATAATGATTTTTCCATATTTTATTTTATAAAATCTTTTCCAAATTTTATTTTATAAAATCTTTTTACATAATGAAATGTAATATAAACTCTTTTTTCTTTCGTATTTTTTTTGCTAATATAAAATCTATTTTATTTTATAAAATCTACACGTATTTTATATTAGCATAATATAAAATCTACACGTATTTTTTTGATAATATAAAATCTACACGTATTTTTTTGATAATATAAAATCTACACGTATTTTTTTCACGAGCATTAAAAGAAGAAAAAAGAAGGTTGATATGAGTTAAAAATAAAAAATAACGATATACACTAATAAATTATCGTATTCTTTAAAATAAAAATATTCCACAATACTTTCCAAAATAAACAAGTGTAAAGAAAATAAAATAGAAACGATGTAGATATAAAAATATTCTTCCATATTTTTAATATATTTACATTTAAATGTAAAATCGAAAATAAAAATAAAAGATTTTAAAATATTCTCTACATCCACTATAAATATATATAGTTTCTCTATGTATCATCCGAGTACAAGAAGAAGACGAACGGTCGGTTGTCAATGATGAAACTTGTAACTGAACAAAAGGTATTCCACTATATTTTTGTTTCTTTGAAAAACTACTTTTTTATATTTTATTTTATTTACTGAGGATTTGTTTATATTTTTCAAACCCCACAATCATATTTTTCGAAGTAGGGGAATAAGATATATATACATATCTTTATTTTTATCGACTAATACTATGAGGTCTTGAAGTCAATAGTCAGATAAATATGTTGTGAGACATGTCGTTTGAGTTTTAAATAATATAATACAAAACTATTACCAATATTATTACACAAAGTCATAACAACAAACGATTAAGAATATATGCAAGTTAACCACTTATGAAAATACATTCGTTTTTCACATTGTATTTCATTAACTGTTAACAGAGAAATTACGTTTCATTTTAACTCGGTTCAATATTCCAACAAAAAATTTATCCTTCCGTCCAATGCATGGACCCAACACTAGTAACTAATAAAAAAAAATGTCTTGTTGAAATACAATTAATAAAAAAAGTAAAAAATATAAACTATGTAATCAAGATAAAAATATAAAAATTGATATACCACAAGGACCAAATAGGTAACTTTCTCAATCAAATTTTGGAAGAATTAACTCTAATATTAATAAAGTCGGATGGAAGGATGAAAATAGAAGCAAAATAGAAACTATAGGGATGAAAAAAGCAGTTTTAAAAGATCAAGGACAAAAATCGAAATAAACATCAAACCACAGGGATGTAAATCGTAGTTTACTCTAAAGAAAAAAAAAAAAAAAAGAAATACTATTTAAATTAGCGGTTTAACATATATTTCTCTGGTACTCTTTTTTGTTGTATCTTCCGTTTCGTCGGTTAGCGTTTCCTGAAGGAGGTTTCTAATCTCTGTTTCGAAGAATCTCGAATCAATATTCCTCCTTCGGGACCTTGTGGATTTCTCTAATGGCTTCTGATCATTTCACCGATAAAACCGCCGTTTTCAGGAAGCTAAAAGCCAAATCCGAGAATAAGGTTTCAGAATTTTATTTATATTTGCATGTCTTTCATCTCTGTGATTTGTTCATGGACATTTGGTTGATATTTTTGTTGTGTTTAATCGTATCAGATGTGTTTTGATTGTAACGCTAAGAATCCAACGTGGGCGTCGGTAACCTACGGGGTCTTCTTGTGTCTGGATTGTTCCGCCACGCATCGTAGCCTCGGTGTTCATATCAGCTTCGTTAGGTGATGTTTCTTCTTTTCCATGTTTTTTATATTTGTACGGTACGGCTATGTGATACATTGATGATCAGGATGTTGAATGAACTAAGGCTGGCGTAAATCTGATTTGGCTGAAGTAAAAATTCGTTGTACGATCACAAATGTTTTAATTACATTGATCAATGTGTGAGCTGGACTAATTTAAATCGATAATAGTATATGAAGATGAAGAAGGTTTTGCACATTCGAATTTCAAAGTTGTTTCAAGATAATTGAAAGTTGAGAACAGAGAACGTAGGTTTTTGTGATGGTAATTAGGAAAGGTCTATTGTTTTGTGTTGCAATTATCCCACCTTAATTGCCATAGAGACGAGAGTATGGCTAATTTTCTGGGAAATAATATATTTATCTAGGGTTCTACTTATTCTATCGTTGTAAATGGTGCTTGAATAGCGTCAGGCCCTAAGATGTGGTAGAACGCTGATGATTGGTACATGTCATACTGCTGAACTAGTTGAATACATGATTTAAGCCGAAGTACTTCATTCTCTCTATGTTCACAGACTGGCTGATCTTTACACTTGATGGCCGGTACCTGTTACTAAATAGTAGTTGAGTTTAACATTTAGTAGTCCATACTCTCCTTGGTCCCAAACAACTGGTTGTTTTGACTGTTGAGAGTAAATTGTACTGCTTCTTAGCTTCCATATTCATATCTATTCACTTAACTGGCGATAAATAGATCGATAGCCATATTGAACTGGAGATATGCATAGCAAATAGGAAAAAATGTGTAGAGACGTGAAAGTATTTACTCTAGTTTCGGATATTAGAAATTTGACACGTAAAATTCAACTAGGACACTCATTGTGTTATGTAGGGAGTATTGCATGTTAATTTTTGTAGGTATCGTTTCTTCTTTACCTGACAATCTTCTTAACTTTTGTAGGTCAACCAATTTAGATTCATGGTCTCCAGAACAACTAAAATTGATGTGGTTGGGGGGAAATAATCGTGCTCAGGTCTTCTTCAAGCAGCACGGGTGGAATGATGGAGGGAAGATTGATGCCAAGTACAGCTCAAGGGCCGCTCAGTTATATAAACATTTACTTGCAAAAGAAGTTGCAAAAATTTCTGCAGAAGCTAGCTTGCCAACGTCGCCTGCTTCTCCCAAGTCAGCAGAAGCTGCTACTGGATCTCCTAACTTCACGCCCAATGAATCCCCCAAAGAGAGCTCATCAGCAAAATGCGACACCAATGTCTCTGCTCCAGTGAAAGCTCCTTCGAAAATTCTTACAAGCTCTGTCAAGAAGCCTGTTGGTGCTAAAAAACCCGGGAAGACCGGTGGGCTTGGTGCAAGAAAGCTTAGTACCAAGGTAGACCCCTTTCCATCATCTCATTGTTAATCCTAATTGACGTTGTATGGTGTTAATGTAAAACTATTGTTTTTCTTATAAATCTTATTATGCACGTTATTTCAGCATTTGTTAGTCCTTTTTGTACATTTTGTGCACATTAATCATTTACACTTCTTCACCTATGTGCAGACAAATGAAAGCTTGTACGACCAAAAGCCCGAAGAACCAGTTGCACAAGTGTCCACCTCATCAAGTAGTATAGTGTCGTCTGCAGCAACACCTTATAGCTCCCGTTTTGAGTATGTAGATAATTTCCATGATGCGGAGTCAGGTCCCCGAGGCATGAATTCAATCAGTCATGTTGTGCCACCTAAGTCATCCAGTTTCTTTGCAGAGTATGGAATGGACAGTGGTTTTATGAGAAAAAGTAGCTCAATGAAAGTACAGGTATGCAAATTATTTTCCATGTTTGCATTATGTGCATGTAAAATGATCTGGTACGAATATTAAAGAGCCCTATGGTTGTAACTGTTAATTTTTATTTGGTTGAACATCATCGTAGTGCCTAGAGGCTTTGAATCCCAGTTTCCTAGTTCCCTGGATCACTTCGTGTCAACTGGCCAAAGCAACTTTTTTATACCATATGCTAGTAAAGGTCTGACATATCTTATATATATATATAGGGAGTTGGAGAGGACACAATATACACTGGGGATTACATAGGAGATGGTGATGGAAACTGTTTTGTTGTACTCCATTTATCATATGGACCTATGTATTGCTTAGGGTTTGTTTGGTATGTGGACGAGACTGGATAGGATTGGATGGAACTAGACAGACGAGAGTGAGGTCGGCAGGTGAAAGAATTGTGGAAGGTTATGGGGTTTTATTTGACGTGGGTAGTTTAATAATTTACCAATCTTGTCACATCTCCGAGATCTTTGTTCTACCTATTTTGGTGGACCAAAAAAATGCATGTTTGTCCCACTCAGTCCCGTCCTGTCACAGTCTAATGTTGCACTAGATGTGAGACAACAAGTTCTCGTTCAGTCTTGTCTCGTTCTGTCCCACGCACCAAACATATTATAAACACACCCTTAATGAACATGATCATACATACTTGCCCACTTGCCACATTATCCACATACCTTATAGGGATGTCACCTACTTGAAATATACTGTCATTTCCTACATTTCTAGATTACCCTAATTGTAATCATTTTCTGCCATTCCCCCTACTTGCCTTTAGGCGAGGTCCTGTATATTGTTTTGCTGATTTAGTGCATGATCATCACTGGTATATTTTCCTTTAGTAAAGTTAGACTAATCTTCTTTTTTTTTTTTTTTTTGTCTTTTATGGGAATGACTACGATATCTGTCCAGTGTGTTTTATAGGATATATGAAAGAAGTACATCGGTGGAGTCTTTCTATTGACCAGTCATGTCATACAGTTCTGAGTTAGTCGTTGCTCAAGTTGATCTCCCTGGAGAATCCCTTGTGTAGGTATTCAATATATTTTAATGGTCAACCTCATAAATCCTAATTCTCAATATAATAGAAGCCTAGAGAGGTATATCTTGAAGTATGAAGCTAACTAAGTATGTGTATCTAAAGTCTTAAGTATAGCTTCTGCTTAGATATAGATGATCCCTTACAAAGGAAATTGTATGACATGAACTTGTCACATAATTGATTTGATCCTGATATCATAGATTTTACGTTCATAACCCATGTCAATATCTGCCCTGCCATTGTATTCTTGATCCCTGTGTATGCCAATGCTGCATGCAAATTGAAGCATTCCCACTAACTAATAATTAGGCATGCAAGATGTGAACTGTGCTCGTGAGCAGCCTGCCACTTTCATGAAAACACATTGTTAATGATACATGTAACTCAACTGATTGATATGAATATATGATTTAAGTTGACCGTCTCTGTCAGACAATAGAAGTTTGCTACAATTATTTTTTTGTGTCAGAAAAAAAAATGTGCTATATCAGCGTTGTGACAAATTTGAATTCCTAAATTAAACTTCACTAGTTTTCAAAGATTGGATGGGGAGTCATTTAGTTAATTTGGCATTTAATCATGTGTAAGATTGTCCAAAAAAGGTGTCCTTAAATTAATTCAGATTATCAAGTGCTTTGGCAGACATTGAACCCCATAATTATTATTGTGGGTTCTTGCATCAAAATTTGCTATTCTTTTGTTCCACTTGTATATCATCTGGCTTGTGAATTTCTACCATTTGTTAGGATGTAGCCATATGTTAGCAGTCAGCCTGGAACTTGATTAGTGGTTTGTTTATCAGGCTCCAGAAACTGATGAAGCAAGGAAGAAGTTCTCTAATGCTAAATCTATTTCCTCGGTACAATTTTTTGGTGATCAGAACAGAGTTAACATTGATAGTCAAGTCGCCCTGCAAAGGTTCTCGGTATGTTTTTCTTGGGAAATTCCTCGAATTTATCTTCTATATGATAAATTAAGTCATGGATTACAATCTATTTATTTGTTTACCACTGGTAGCTTGTAAGTTGGCTCTCTTAAAGTCTCCTTGCAATTCTATTAAGGATTTAATTAAATGGTATTATAAAGAAAGCATTGGACGGACATGTTCGTCTGTTGTAATTTTCTCCAACTTCTGTTGAACAGTGTCTCTTTTAATCTAATTTTTTTCGGTTTTGGCCCAAAAAATGTAAAATAAAATGCGATAAGTTTTAACATGTGTTGATATAAATAAAGTTTACTGGGGATGTCTATGGTCAAGGGTAGAGGGATTTTGTGTTATTTGCCATCCGGGATAATTATGCGAATTATTGCTTTTTTTATGGGTTTATATTGCTTTTGAATGAAAAACGATTTGTGAGTGTAGTGCATAATACTCTAAATGCCATTACCAATCGTAATGTTAGGCCCAATAGGTCAACTTATAGCTGCTGTTTGTTGATAACTAGTTGTAATCATACACGAAAAAAAGTGTCAAGGATGCACTCATTGAAACGTATAATTTTGTATGTTCTGTTGTAGGGGTCAGCGGCCATCTCAAGTGCTGATCTCTTTGGTCGTGAGTCTCCTAATTCTAATATTGATCTCAGTGCGAGTGACCTTATCAACCGGTTATCTTTCCAGGTACACCTTTTTCCCTTTTGAATTATATAATAATAATTATATATGGCAAAACTCACACACCCTCACATTTGTCGAGACTTGAACCGTGACCTCCAGGAAGGCAAGGCAGGAGTAACCCACATACAGTTGGGCCAATGACCCTTTGGTCACTTTGTACTTCATGTAGTTCTAGAAACGTAGAAATAGGTCCAGATTTTCGCGATTCAAAACCTGATTGATCTGAAAGTTTCAGGCACAGCAGGATATATCATCCTTAAAGAACATTGCAGGAGAAACCGGAAAGAAACTGACCACCCTTGCATCGACTCTAATGAACGATCTCCAAGATAGGATCCTGTGATGCATTTTGTATAAGAAAGTACACGTAGGAATGATACATCGAGTAGAGGTTACGTGCAAATAAGGTCTAGAAATCCGTATGTTGTAGCCTGCAAATTCTTCAGTCTTCTGTTTTTGGGTTGGTATGCATTTTATGTTTGATATAGGTGATTATGTGTTGATGCCCACCTTTGTTTCTCTCTTTAGACCTTAAAAAACACTTTTTCCACCCATCAATAACATCCTCCTAGTCCAACACTCATACCACTTGCATCATTTTCGTGTTAACTAAGCACTTAGCAGGCTTGTTTGAGATGATGGCCCTTACCAAAAATCTTATGATGTCATTTTGCTAACTAAATATATCACCCGATAAGTGCTTACCCGATGTATGTTGGTAAACGGACCCTTAAATTAATTTGGATCGCTTGACCTGGGTGGGAGGACAAGGAGTAATTAATTTGATAGACGTGATGTTAATCATATATGTCGTGATTAAAATTTTACAGAATTGACGTAATTGGTGTATGTCCCTATGCGTTAGTAGGATGGTAAGGCATCTGGAAAGGAGGTTTGGTGTTTAACCCTAGCCACTACTACTAACTCGTAGTGATTTACCTTCTTCATGATGTGTTGTTGAGTTTAGTGCGGTGAAGAGCTTCCGAGGGTGGCGCATTCACGCCCAAAATATATGATTGAAAAATCTTTTATTAGAGTTTGTGTATTTTGAAAGTGATTGATGTAATATATATAATTAGAATAAGTTTGATCAGTTTTAGTAAAATAGACCACCATAAAAAAGGTGATGTTTGAATGTATTTATGTAATTTGAAATTGTAATAATTAGATATAAATATTTTTTTTATTATTATTTACAAATTAATTAAAAGTAGAATAATATGTTTAACCAAATATTAGCAATTGATTGTTAAGTCGTTTGATGAATAGTTCTCTTACAACGAGCCAAGTATCATCATGCCTTCTCCATGTGGTGGCCCGGCCGTTTAGAGTTTTTGACGTCCTCTACGTTAAGACGTGCTTTTCAACCTTTTTCCAAAAAAAAAAAAGTTTCGGATTTTCTCATAAATCGGTGGTGTTAAAAACATAAAAGGGTTAAATAAGAGTTAAATCCTTGTTTGTAAGCACAAAGTCATTAATTAATCTATAAAAAGCAAGCAAAAAATATGTATTGCCAATTTAGCGTTTCATAAGTGGTTCTAACAGCGAGATGATTGCTAGGGTTTGGAAAGGGAGAATTCTTTGTAAACCCTAGATCTAAATTACAAAGATCATGTAACTCTCTCTAGTCTTACTATAGTTTTCCTTTTTTGCTCTTGGCCGATTTCCCCTTTTGAACTCTTTTTGGGCTTTAAGTAGTCCAAGTAATTGATCTCATTAACTCATCGATTATGTGATTCGTCTAAGTCAATATTACGCATAATAAGTGTTTTATCCCAAATATGTTCCCAATGTATGATCTTTTCGGTCCAACAATGGTAATAATAAATCTCGTTAATAATAATAATATCATAAGCAATAAGCGGTTTATAGAAACACATCATTGTAATATATGTGACCGGAATTAGTTCTTCAACAAATTATTCACATGGTCATTTCAATAATTAGTTCTCAGAATCAATTTCATATACAAGGTGTAACAAACACGTTTATCAAAAAAAATGAGTTTACCACTTTTTTAACCTAATTTGAGATACTTCTACTTGGGGCGGGTGAAGGCATTTCACCCAACCCGACAAACCCTCGACACTAAAGCATGTGCCCTGCAAAACTGTGGTGGCCACAACTACAGTGACCACAACCTAGGCCTCAACCAACCTGCCACCACCCTTGTGGTTGAGAGACTTGTACTTCTATTTTACAAAACACTTCTCCTTTGTGAATGTGTTTTTTTGCTCATGTTAACTAGCATTTTCTTAATTAATCAAAATTTATTAAATATACACACAATTGATTATCAGATTATTACAACTTTAAATAGCAAAACACATTGAAATATTGTCTCATACTACAAGTTTTATTACAATTAATCGGCTGATTCTTATCTTAATTTATACCAATCACTTCCAAAATATTATATTTAAAATATTTTTTTAATCATATACATATACTCTTATAATTACATCACTTTCATCAAATTCTAATTTGGTTACCTAATAGTAGTGGGGATGATTAACATTGTGTTATTGAGACTGCTTTGTTGTCTCACCTCCTTGTCCCAGGTCAATCAATCCAATTTTATTAATCAAATAAGACCGTACAAAAATGATGCAAGTGATATGACTATGAGAATATATATATAAACCTATGTAATGTTGAGTTCCAAAGAGAGAAATTAATACGGGTTGGCATCAACACGTGTAGATCACTATATCAAACATATATAAAATGCATACCAACCCAAAAACACAAAGACTACAGCATACGAATTTCGAGACTTTATTTGCATCATAACCTTCTCTCTCTCTCTCTCTCTCTCTCTCTCAATGTACCATTCCTACGCGTAGTTTCATATACAAAATGTGTCACAAGATTCTATCTTGGAGATCGTTCATTAAAGTCAATGCAAGTTTCTTTCCTGCAATGTTCTTTTAAGGATGATATATCTTGTGTGCCTGAAACTTTCAGATCAATCAGGTTTCAGATATTAAAATTCAGACCTATTTCTAAGTTTCTACAACTATATGAAGCACAAAGTGACCAAAGAGTCATTGGCCAACAGTATCCGGGTTACTCCTGCCTTGCCTTCTTGTAGATCAAGGTTCAAGCCTCAACAAACGTGAATAATGTGTGTGAAAGTTATTATGACATACTCCAAAAAAGAAAAAAAAAGTGTACCCAGAAAGAAAGCCAGTTGATAAGGTCGCTTGCATTGAGATCAATATTAGAATTAGGTGACTCACGACCAAAGAGATCATCACTTGAGATGGCTGCAGACCCCTACAACACAACATACAAAATTATACATTTCAATGAGTGCATCCTTCAAACTCTTTTTCTGTGTATGATTACAACTCGTTTAACAGCTAACAACGGCTACAAGTTGACCTATTGGGCCTAACATGAAGATCAATAATGGCATTTATAGTATATGCACTACACTCCCCCAAATATTTTTTGACTCAAAAGTGATATAAAGCATAAACCCATAAAAAAAAGGCAACAATATGCGTAATTTTCCCTGTTGGGAAATAACATAAAATTCCTCTACCCTTGTCCATAGGCAGCTATCCCCTATAAACTTTATATCAATACATGTTAAAACTTATAGCATTTTACCTTACATTTTTTGGGCGAAAACCGAAAAACATTAGATTAAAAGAGATACTCTTCAACAAAAGTTGGAGAAATTTACAACATATGAACATGTCCCTCCAATGCTTTCTGGATCAACCATTAAATAATTCTTAATGGAATTGCAAGGAGACTTTATGAAAGCCAACTTACAAGCTACCACAATTTGTAAATAAATAAAGAGATTGTAATCAAGACTTAATTTAACATAAGGAAGATTAATTCAAAGTGAGGAATTTCCCAATAAAAACATGCCGAGAATTTTTGCAGAGCAACTTGACTATCAATTTTAACTCTGTTCCTATCATAAAAAATGTTAAGACACAGTCTCATTGGATTCAAGATCATCCAATCTGAAGATCGCAATCTGAAGCTAAAGCCGAAACGTCGACTCTCAATATTAAAGTCTATGTCTATTTGTAATAAATGTCAATGTAATTGTTTGTTTATTGTTCTAGTTAACTTAGTTTAAATATCCAATTCTATTAGATATTAGACTTAGTTAGTTTCTAGTTACATATATTAGATTTAGTTATAATATAGTTTGTTAGTTAATATCTAGATATTATTGCAAGTTGTAGGAAGTGTGTAAGACACACTTTAGATTAGTTGTTGTATCTCTCAATCTCTCATAGATCAGATAATAATTCACACACACAAAAACACACTTAAAGGTGTATTAGAGAGAATACAGAGAACACAAATCCGAGCTTAAATCGATCAACCTTGTAACCGTTGTTATATCAATACAGGTTGGTAATCGTTATTGTGTTGTTGTTTCTAAGAACTTGATATTAGTATTGTTGGACCGACAATTGGTAGAGGCGAAGAACTCTTGGTCGGTACTCGAGAAACAGACCTCTACACAATAAACTTATCAAATGTCCAGACTGACAAGCAAGTTTGTCTACTGACGAAAGCATTGATACAACAAAGCTGGTTATGGCATCGAAGGCTCTCTCACCTCAACTTTCGGTACATCAACAATCTGGTCAGTGGAAAGCTCGTCAAAGGACTTCCAGAGCTTAAATATGAAAGAGAACATCTTTATGCAGCTTGTGAAAAGGGCAAGATGAAGAGGGCACCACATAAACCGAAGCCTGAACCAAGTACTAATGCTCCGTTAGAGTTATTGCATATGGATCTATGTGGTCCGATGCGAACTCAGAGTCTAGGCGGAAAGAAGTACATACTCGTGATCGTGGACGATTACTCGCGATACACATGGGTCAAGTTTCTACGTTCAAAGGATGAGACACCTGATGTACTCATTACATTCCTGAAGACGACCCAAGTGAATCTGCAGAAACCGGTCAAGTTTCTACGAACAGACAACGGCACAGAGTTCAAGAACAACAAAGTTGAAGAATATCTTGAATCTGTCGGGATTTCACATCAATACTCTGTTGCACGTACGCCTCAACAAAATGGAGTGGTTGAAAGAAGAAATCGAACGCTAGTCAAGGATGCTCGTACTATGCTAAGTCAATCAGACTTACCTCTATTTTTGTGGGCAGAAGCTGTTTCGACCGCGTGCTACACACAGAATCGATCAATGGTACATCGAAGGTTCAAAAAGACTCCTTATGCGTTAATCAACAACCGAACACCGACAATCAAATATTTCCATATATTTGGATGTAAGTGTTTTGTGCTAAACGATAGGGAGAGTCTTAATAAGTTCAGTGCTAAGGCGGATGAAGGAATCTTCATTGGATATTCCTCGACATCAACTGCATTCCGAGTTTATCTGAAGAAGTCAAGAACAGTGATTGAAAGCATCAACGTCACCTTTGATGAAGAAATGACTTCCGAACAACAACGTTCAGAACCCGTTATAACAGGAATACTAGCTTCTGGGCAACTCAGTCCAGAACCTGCATCTCAACAGATAAATCAGATGAAGCATCAACTTCTACTAACCATTTATCTGATTTAGATTTATTATTTGAATTGTTTTATGATGAATTTCTTGGATCTAATGTAAAGAAATCTGTTGTGGTTGACAGGATGGAAGACTTAACGACTACTCATCCAACCAGTTCAGATGACTCTATTGAATCAAACGCCCCGATTCAACAAGAGATTACAATTCAAATGCCGACTCCAACAGTTGAAGAAGTGACAAATGATAAAGAGACAGAAGTAGCTGACACAGTAGGAAATATTATTCAGATCAATCTACAGCCAAATCAAGTTGTACCTGCTGAGCCTTCTGAACCTGACACTTCAACTGAAACCATCAATCCTCCTGAACAATCAGAAGAAGGTACAAGTGGATTTGTAGATGATACAACCAACATACAATCATCTAATCCACTGCCTCATGAACATAAATGGACCAAAGAGCACCCACTAAGCCAGATCATTGGCGATCCATCAAAGCCGGTGCAAACTAGGTCAGCATCAATGAACATGTGCATGCATGACTCCTTTCTGAGCAAGTTCGAGCCAACACGCGTATCAGAGGCACTTGCTGATCCAGAATGGGTGATCTCAATGCAAGAAGAGCTAAATCAGTTCGATGCACTTCAAGTCTGGAGACTCGTACCAAAGCCTAAAGGTAAAACCATTATAGGTACGAAATGGGTTTTCAAGATAAAGAAAGACGAAGATGGTACCGTTATCCGAAACAAGGCAAGACTAGTAGCCAAAGGATACAGACAAGAGGAAGGAATTGACTATGACGAAACATATGCTCCTGTGGTGCGATTAGAGGCAATCAGAATGTTTCTAGCCTACGCAGCCCACAAGAACTTCACAGACTTTCAAATGGACGTAAAGATAACATTCCTGAATGGAATTCTGAAGGAGGAAGTCTACGTCTCTCAGCCAGAAGGTTTTGTCAATCAAGAGAAGTCGAATCATGTTTACATTCTCGACAAAGCACTCTACGGTCTGAAACAAGCACCTCGAGCCTGATGCAGATCATGCAGGTTGTATGTTAGACAGGAAGAGCACGTCGGGACATGTACAGTTCCACGGTGACAAACTAGTAAGTTGGGCATCGAAGAAGCAACTTTGTGTTTCAACCTCCACAGCCGAAGCAGAATATGTAGCTGCTGCTAGTTGTTGTTCTCAGGTCTTATGGATGTGAACTCAATTACGCGACTACGGTTTCCACTTCAACAAAATCCCGATATACTGTGACTCCAAGAGTGCCATCGCAATTACGGCGAATCCTGTTCAACACACAAAGACCAAGCACATAGATGTCAGGTATCATTTTATTAAAGATCATGTTGAAAAAGGAACAATTGAACTTTTCTTCGTAAAAACTGATTATCAGCTTGTCGATTTGTTCACCAAACCCTTAGACGAAAAAGGGTTTAACTTCCTTATCTCTAAGCTTGGTATGCTAAATCTTAATATTTAATCAGTAGTTACCTATCAAAGTTTTCTAAATTGTATACTTTTTCATCATTTCTTCATTCTTAACTCTGATTGATATTTACACTTCTATCATATGTTCATAATCCAAGGGGGAGAATGAGAAGAAATTGACATCCGATCAATATTACTTCGAGGGGGAGCTCATAAAATTTGTGCATGTACTTTTTAATGTCAAATTTTTTTGTAATGCAAGATTTTAGGGGGAGCTCTTCAAGTCAAAAGGGAGTACGGATATGACTTCTGATTATTTCTGATCAGAACTCGTACTTTACAAAGTTTTACTGCTTTTTGTCTTTTCATTTTAAGTGAATAATTTTTACTTTGACTTGATATAAGACTTTTGCAGAATTTTTGAGAGAAGCTTACAAATTCATATACTTATGACTTAAAGCTTAGCTTCATGAGATGGAAGATCGTACGTTAAGGTATTATCCTTTATCTTCATCTCATATATGGTTGAAAGAAGGACATCTTTCAATCATTGGAAAACATTGTTGTTTAATGTTCAAAACACTTCCTGAATTTTCAACAAATTTTATATTTTGGAAGTGTATTTTAAATGTTTTCATGATCAATATTGTGCTTTAACTGAAATAGTTAAACCAATCTGAGCATCACGTGCATCATAGGAAAACATGGGATCATTGTGCTAGGAATTAACACAACTTCTATGGAATCACCTTAACCAGTGATTTCTACCCACGAAGTTAATCCTTAGTGATTGAGTGTGCAAAGAGAAAAGAAATGAGTATGATTAGAGTAAGCAAAACGTTTAAAAGAAAGAGCGTGTGAGAACAGAGTTAAAACAATATCACAACTCTGCACCAACTTTTTCTGAGCCGGGTAGCCACAATTCTAGTGATTCACAATTCTTTGGTGATCATTATTGAAACAGGCAACTAACCCATGCCAACTCTTGATCAAACCTCACTATCTACTCATTTTCTTCTTCACAAGAAAGTGTTTCACATTTTCAAAGGCGATGCAACACATATGCTATCTGATTTTCATTCGGAAAATCTGGAAATTGAAAAGAAGGAAGTCTGCCCCACCTTCGCACTTCACTCATGCACATTGAGTCTGTGTTTAACTTACTGTTGTCGCAGTGGTTTACACAATTTTGAGCCTTATAAGCAATCATCCGTGCTTAATTCTTTCTAACACAAGCACAAACACACAAGGAATTAGTTTCTTTGTCATAACGTTTATAGAAATTACCTTTGTGGTGTTTCGATGATTAAATGGAAGCCCTGGGGGAGTCAACATCAAACAGCTCATTTCCAATGTGTATTCGTTACACACAGTGACTTAGTGTTACTGACAGGCATGTTAACTGATTCATTAGTTGATTCAGGTGTTACACGACTATTTTGTCTGGATTTGAAAAGATCTGGATGAATATCTTTTGAATTGACGGATCAGGGGCTCAAACCGCAAGATAGACATTTCTTACAAAAGGTTTTGATGAAGTCATTGCACTTAACATCAAAAAGGGGGAGAATGACTACACAAGAAATGGCAAAGATCACATGTTTCAAGAATCACGTCCACTCTTCAAAAGGAGGAGATTGTTAGAAAAAGACATGCTGATTTCAGAGCTAGAGAAAGAGATTGCATCTTCCGAGCTGAACAAGAAGACTGAATTGCTAAAATCATTTTCGTAATGATCTTGATCCAAAGGGGGAGATTGTTAAGACACAGTCTCATTGGATTCAAGATCATCCAATCTGAAGATCGCAATATGAAGCTAAAGCCGAAACGTCGACTCTCAATATTAAAGTCTATGTCTATTTGTAATAAATGTCAATGTAATTGTTTGTTTATTGTTCTAGTTAACTTAGTTTAAATATCCAATTCTATTAGATATTAGACTTAGTTAGTTTCTAGTTACATATATTAGATTTAGTTATAATATCGTTTGTTAGTTAATATCTAGATATTATTCTAGATATTATTGCAAGTTGTAGGAAGTGTGTAAGACACACTTTAGATTAGTTGTTGTATCTCTCAATCTCTCATAGATCAGATAATAATTCAAACACACAAAAACACACTTAAAGGTGTATTAGAGAGAATACAGAGAACACAAATCCGAGCTTAAATCGATCAACCTTGTAACCGTTGTTATATCAATACAGGTTGGTAATCGTTATTGTGTTGTTGTTTCTAAGAACTTGATATTAGTATTGTTGGACCGACAAAAAACTTTGTAACGAGGAAATAGATTTAGCATTAGAGAACTTCTTCCTTGTTTCATCCGGTTTTGGAGTTGGATAAACCAACACCAAAGATTTGAAGATGACCTCCTGTTGTGTCACCAAAGATTTAAAGATGACCTCTTGTTGGGTCATCAAGGATTTGAAGATGATTGTTGGGTCTTTAAGGATTTAAAGATTGTTGGGTCACCAAATATTTGAAGATGACCTCACGATCTCCTTTATAATCTTTGAATAGGGGGAGATTGTTGGGGTATCAAGGATTTGAAGATGACCTCCCTCTTTGGATCATTAAGATCCTGAGGATGACCTCTGGAATTCTGTTTGCTATCTTTGAAACATCTTTTGTACTTAGATAACTTTTAAGTTCTTTGTAATAGCTTAGTCATGCTTATAAAGATCGGTGAAGTGGAAGACCAGCCGAAATCAACAAGAAGTGAATCTTCAGATGCATATCAAAGATGAGCTACCAATCTTCAACTAAGTTATTCTTACGTGCCAATTTCCTCATGACAAATCGGTAGGATCCTCTTTTTCGAAGGATCCTCCTTTGTCCTCTTGCATAGAAGATCTTCACCAAATCATGGAATGATTGGGACATTTTCTGAAGATCCAAAAAAAAGGTTGTTTGTCTTTTTCATCTTTTTTAGGAGTTGTCTACAACAAGGTCTGAAGGTTAACTATGTTCCACAATGTGACAAAAAGGACATCTTGTCTTTTTGAATGACATCTTTGACATTCAATCCCAAAGTAACAAGTGTCCCAAGCATTTAATGCACATGGTGGTATATAAAGGTGAAAACCCCTCCCATGCAAGGTTATCCTTTTTGAAGGGATTTCTAAGTGCTCAAGCAAAATCGGCAAACTCTCTCTCTCTCTCAAACTTCATAGCTTTGATCTTTGTGTTTTCAAGTTGTATTTAGTTTTCATGTTTCTAAGTGAAAGATTGTTAGGATAGATTTATTTGTTCTTTTCCGCAACAATCTTAAAAGTTTTTTATGTGTAATTCTTGTTATTTATATCAATAAAGAATTAAAATTATGTGAAATTTTTGTGTATTGTATTCAACCCCCTTCTACAATACCTGTTATTGTTTGTCATTACATTTTAGGACTAACATAAACGAACCATGTATTATAACATCCTCCCTAGATCCTAGAAGGCATTACGAAAAAATAAAACTAAAACACACTAAATGGATAATTTAAGACTTTCAATTTATATACTAATTTAATCATAAATTTAAATTATCCAAACTATTACATCAATTAAAATCTTAATAGCAGAAGTCTTAACTAAATTAACAATATAAACAAACTAGTATGTTACAAACCAGCCCGTTTGTTAGAGCATAATTGAATAAAGTACGGCCTAATAATAAACTAGTAATAAGCTATGGCGATCATTTCCCTTGTGCTATTGTCCGTGTAAGTGCCCCATGAGATACACAACACTAGTTAGCTTACATAACTAAGTGAGTTCATGATAACTAAAGCACCATAACAACAAGCATTGCATACATATAGGTGACTAAAAATTAATCCGAAATCATAAAACTGATAAATTAGGCAATTGTAAGTATTGACCGAACAATTCAGGCAAAAACACACCTTGAATTGATATTTCTTATCGGTTCCCAACAAGGTAACCAATACTGAACACTACTGAGCTTAACTGAATCTTATATACTATTTATCAACACATGTGAGTATATATTACAAACATAACGATAATAACTGTAGCATGCTAAGCAATTTAAATAACTAAATCATATTAAACAAATTGCATAAATGGTAACAAACTAATTCGTGTATCCTCCCCTTGGGGAAATGAGTCATGAAAACTTACCTAGAGTGTGTCGATTAATCGAACTACGGTCGATTTCCGGGAGTTTCATACGAACTGAACACCTAAAAATATATTTAGGAAATCCAAAGTTATGCTAAAATAGTTATAATTATAAACTTGGTATGGCTTAAAAGTGTGCTAATCAACTTCATGTTCTAAAAGTTAATTAATCTCTAGCCTTAATGATGATGATGATGATGATGATGATGATGATGATGATGCTGCTGATGATGATGATGATAATAATAATAATAATAATAATAATAATAATAATCAACCAAATAACCATTGGTTCTTATTGGCACAAAATGAAGATATCCCATGCATGGTATATACAAGTTCTAAATGTCATCAGGTCTAGAGTGACGGCGAGGTCAAGCCTCAAGTTTTAGGAGTCACGACTGTAATACCCCCTTCCTACTAGTCCTAAGACAAGGCATGTCACAACCAAAAGCGGATCAAAAGTATGTAATTCAAAGTATAGATCTCTAACATAACTCCCAAAGTATTACATCAATCAGTTAACACACACACACACACACACACACACACATATATATATATATATATATGTGTGTGTGTGTGTGTGTGTGTGTGTTTACATAACCAAGGCACTGATTAAACAACTAGTCTTTTTGCCGCCTTAGCCATCTCTATCACTCATCTCGCCCCAGGGTTAGATCAGGACCTGTCGAGGTAAAACCAAACAAAACTTCGGTTGAGCACAATTGCCTAATGAACGAATAATAAAACTAGAGAATAACAATAGTTGGGTGAAAAGAATTAAGATTGAAACTATAAGATTAAAACATGGATACCAGAGTGTTTGGTTCGGTTTGTATCATCTGGTCACTGTGAAAACTTCCAAGACCCACAAGGGCATAATTGTAAATTCAAAACATTTCCATCTTATCTTACGTGGTTATCATGTTAAACGTGTATTAAATAAACACATAAAACTATATTATGATGTTTACATAAGAACATGAAAAAGAGGAACAAGTAGAGGGTTCTTTTTCCCCTTTTAACCATGGTTGCCTAGACCAGTTTGTGTACATCTCGGTCAGGAGCGACCCTAGGGGTGTGGCGGTGGTGCCGTAGCACGGGGACTCTACTTGTCGAGGGCTTCCGATTTTATATTTATTTTGTATATAATATATTAAGATGTAAATAACAAAGGCATTAGTTAACAAAGATAGTCTCTAGAGTAGTTGGTTAGCGTGTTTGCTTGTGTGGTGGTGTATTTTGGTTCTAACCTTGTCTACTACAATTTTTTATTATATTATTTGTAATTTAAGAAGGGTCATAGCATTTTTTTTAATATATATACTCAATTTAGTTCAATAAATTTTCTATTTCTTTGGTCCATGATTCTTTATTTAATTATACATTCCTTCTCAATTTTCATTTCGATTTCTCTTTCCTCAATCCTGAAAAAGTTGTGTTACTCAATTCATTGATTGATTCATTCTTAATTCTTTCACCCAAGTACAAATTTCAATCTTATAGTTTATGTTTAGGGAAATTGGCCCAAATGGCCAAACCATTGAACTGGATTGGCCTCTTAGCCACCTCTCGCTATGGTTTACGGAAATAGCCCACTGGACGCAATGGAGCCATAGGGCGCAATGGATCCCTAGGGCTCCATTGCGTCATTGGGCACGTGTCAAGCCCAAGTTAACCCTAATTAGGGGTTCTCCTTGGAATTTTGTTTGTTTGCTATTTTTCACGATTTCCAGATGCTTTTTCATGTTTTTTTTTCAAAAAGTTGTGATATCAAATTTATTTTAGCAGATAAATTGATTCCCTGTGTTTTTTGAAATTGATTCCCTAAATTATTGCTATAAAACCAACAACCACTGAAGTTGTAAATCACCATTTTCATCCACAAATTTCAGACAATTGTTTTGCTTGTGTATCTATGCGTGTTTTTTTTTTGAAAATATGAGATCCGAAGATGATAAAGTCAAGTTACATCTCCTAAGCGGTGGTTCATGGCAGCAGGATGGTAATGGGTGGGAGTATGTTACTGATCAACCGATAACCCGTGTCAACGTGGCACCTAACATTACGCATCTTTGGTTGGTTAATTGTATTCATAGAAAATTTCGTATCGATCCTGCTTTTGGTACAATTAGAATATCGTATAAGGTTAATGATGGTCTTTATGAGTTATGCAACACTGACGATGTTTTGTCTTTCATTCAATTTTTTGACGGTGAAAATAATCTGCCAACACTCTGTGTGTTTGTCGATCCATCGATGTCCGGTGGAAGCGATCTCGGTGGTACTTCGAATGCCGTAGGTGGTGTGGATGAATCTGATGATACCCCAGATGTTGTTCTCGAAATACAACAAGGAGGAGAAGCAGAACAACAAGAAGATGACGACGACGAAGTTTATAGACATGATGAGGAGTCTCATGTTTACCACTTGGGTTTATCTGATGTTGATACTGATGAAGACGACGACGAACTAGAAAGTAGTCCTATCAAATCATATGGTGGGATAAATGATTTCTTTGATATGCCCCCTCAACTTCCATCAGCGACCCCAGACATCACACCCAACCTACCCCCACGTTATAATCGTAGTAGAAGAGTAAGTTTGGGTCAAGTATTCCAGACGAAAGATGATCTTACACTCGCTCTCGGTTTGAAGTTTCTTGAAGAGGGTTTTGAGTTTGGAGTTCACCGATCAAATAAAACCATATACGATGTCAGATGTAGGCAAGCCGGATGTTCTTTGCGTATCTATGCGACCTCTGTCGAAAATACCAATATGTTTCATGTTCGTATATTGGATGACGTACACACTTGCTCGAGGACGCAGTTGCATCCCAACCACCATCAAGCAAACAGTAGAGTATTGGGTAATTTTATTTACCCTAAAGTGAAGGATACCAGCAGGACATATCGTGGATCCGACATTGTCAACGACGTCAGATCGGATTTGAAAATAGATATTTCTTACTGGCAAGCCTGGCGCACAAAAGCTTATGCACGGACGATGGTGCGTGGTACCCCTGAAGAATCGTTTACCCGACTCCCCTGCTTTCTCTATAATCTGGAGCTTCGGAATCCTGGTACCGTTACCTCCATAAGGACAGACAGTAGAGAACGTTTTGAGATGTGTTTCGATGCCCTCGATTGCGCGGTACGTGGTTATTTTAATAACTTTCGTGGTTATTTTAATTGAACTGCTATATTGAATAATGTTATAATATGAAAATGTCTTAAATATCTAGATTCGGTCGTTTACCACACACTTGCGTCCGGTCATTATCATCGATGTTGCTCATTTGAAGGGTACTTACTTGGGCACAATGTTCTTAGCCGTTGCTATGGACGCAAATAACCAGATTGTGCCCATCGCTTTCGGAGTGGGTAGGTCTGAGAGTGGGGATGTGTGGACTTGGTTCTTAACCATGCTGAAGCGTTGTAACGGGGAACCGAGGGGTTGGTTTTTGTATCTGACAAGGCTGCTTCAATTCACCAAGCAATTAATACAGTGTACCCGGGCGCCCATCATGCACTTTGTTGTCCCCATCTAATGATGAACGTAAAAACCAGGGACAACAGGGTCAGATACAGGAAGAAGTTATTTTGGAGGACGTGTAAAGAATATTAGGTGGAGGAGTTTAAACTGAACATGACGGGTCTACGAGCTGTATTACCTCTTGGAGCTCCGCTTATGGACCAGGTTGGACCGAAGAAATGGTCAAGGGCCCATTTCCCAGGAATGCGTTACAACATAATGACATCGAACAGTGCCGAGTCGGTGAATGCATTGTCTCGTTTTGCACGGAGCCTGCCTATTGTGGCCCTTATGGATTATTTCCGATGTTTTCAGCAAGAATGGTATTCGATTCGTCGGAGAAATGGAGGTTATCATCCTTGAATTTTTGACTGTTTCAATTTTATGTTTTTATTTTTGCAACACTAACGTAACAAATTTGTGTTATCGCATAGGAAATGGTGAATCGTCTCACACCTTGGGCGGAGGCCAAAATAGAGAAGAGAATTCACAAGTCCGCAACGTGGACTGTACATGAGATTGGTCGAGGTTACTGGGAAGTCCGCGATGGGGTTAGGGACGCAGAAGTTGACTTCAATAATCGTCTTTGCTCGTGCAGGAAATGGCAGCTCTCAGGAATACCATGCGGCCATGCCATCGTTGTCGTAAGAAATCAACGGTGTACAGATGTCTCCTATCTGGCGACTGGTTACTACGCGTCAGATAATTTCCGACAAACTTACGCAGAACTCATACATCCAGTCGGTCCAGGAGAAGGATGGGTTGTTCCATACCACCCGCTTATGACCGTTAGACCACCGGTCGTAATAAAAAGGGCTGGTCGACCGAGTAACCATGACCGTATCCCATCTCAGGGCGAGGATTCCATCCAGAGAAGATGTTCTCGGCGTGGACAAACAAGACACACTCGAGCAAACTGTCCATCTCCTGCATCAGTAAATGTGAGCCGACAAAGGGCATCTGGTAGTCGACAAACTAAAAGGGCATCCGGTAGTCGACAAACTCACAGGGCATCTGGTAGTCAACAAACTTAACCAGTATCAAGCCAAGAGAATTATGAAAGTTTTAGACATGGTACTTTTGATTTAAACGTTGATCTAAACGAGTAAACCATGTCTGTAATAAACCTTTTATTAATATTATTATTGCTCTATAAAGTTGACTTCCCTTTATTGTAAAAACTACGCCTTGTATGCTAAGTTATAATGTTTGTATTTTTAGTGTTGCTTTTATCCACCTTATCGTGTTTTTTAAGTTGGAAGTTGTTATTTACTAAAGTATCCATCAAACCAATATTTTATTGAAACCAAAGAAAACGGATGAAGTGCATCCATACAACAACCATCTTTGGAGGAACCTACTACGGGTAGATTTCCTGGATCCTGATGATCCAGTTAGACTTTTCCTTAATCATGTCCTCCATGCCGGTGTAGCTGTCTTTGATTTCTATCACTTCATCTTCTAACTCATTAATCTATTGTTTCATCGCCCTAACCTCACGCTTCATTTGTTCCAGGAACTCCTTCTTCTCCGCAATACACGCCTCTTTATCTTTCTGAATATCCATGTTGCTTAGCTACATCCTTCTTATGTTTTGTATATCTGCATTCACCGCATCACATGACTTTCTCAACCTGGTAGGCAGTACTTGAGACATTGGTAGACCCGACCGCTGGTGAGCTTGATACTCTGGTGGGGATTCTCCCCCATGAGCATGGTAGTATGCCTCTCGTGCATTGTTAAACTCTTCCCATTCCTGAGGCGTAATTGGACGATCGGTCGCAGTTCTACCAAACTGCGCCCACTCCTCCGTTGTCTCGGGTGCCTTCCAGTTAATCCTTCTTGATCCATCATTTAATTGTTGGATGTAGGCGGAGCCTGAAGTGCCAACACCATTCGCTGACCTTCTACCCCTAGAGCGTGAACCATCAGCCATTAAGTTATGAAAATGTAGAGAATGATTGTAAACGGTGTGGAGGGTAGATAACAAGTTGTGAATTACTACTTCACCATAGAATCTACTTATAGTCGATGAGAAGATAGGGAGGGGCGCAATTGCGCACCACTACTCAACTGCAAAGTGCCTGACAGGATTCCCTGCAAAGTTATGGAACGATTCCCCTGCAAAGCCTGTCAGGATTCCCTTGTAAAACATTAAACGACGATTCCCCTGCAAAGGTGAAGAGGCGCAATTGTGCCCTAGGGCTCCATTGCGTCCCTGGGCACGTCTCAATCCAGGTTAAACCTAATTAGGGTTTCTCCTTAGACTTTGTCTATAAATAACGGGGTTATACCAAAGTTATAGTTCACACCATCCATACAACATTTTCATAGCATAATAGTCCCCTCTTTGACCAAACACATGGCTGGAAATGCATCATCGTCAAACCCACCGTCTTCACAAATAATGCCCTCCAGACTGAAAAAAGCGATAGAGAAAAGTGAAGCGGAGATCAAACAACTCACCGAAGAGTGGAAGGAAATGATGGCCAAGAAGGATCGACGCGGACAAGGAGGAGATAAGAAGGTTGAAGAGGGAGATAAAAGAGAAAGAAGACCGTATTCGCCACGACAACGTTCAAGTAAACAAGCTTATGCAAGATTTTGCAGTACTGCAAGCGCAGGTTACCCAGAAACAAAATTGGATTGATCAATGTAAAGCACTTTATCCTTAGCATTTTTGGATTTTCTATGTTGCTAGTTTGTACCCTTACTTTCTATCACTTTCTTTCGTGGTGCTTGTGTTGTTGTATTTCTTTCGTTGCTAGTTGATAGATGTACTTTCTATGGCTTTGTTTGAAGAATTAAATTGTGTAATCTATTTTATGGTTTGATGCATTTATATGTAATCTAAGAAGTCGGTGGGGATTTCATAAAACCAAAGCGTCGTGTAACCGTACCTTGACATTTAAATGATCATATCGTTGGTTGTTTAGTTCATATGCATTGTATCCGTTCAATGTTATTAAATATGTGCAATTTATTGAAATGATACTTTAAATTAAACTGCACGACTGGATTTTTAATCAATTGTCTTGAAATTAACTAAAACTTCCAAAAAATTTATATATGTAGATAAATATACAAGGTCCTAAAAGGAATCATATATTTCGATCTGTCTGTATCATGGACCAAAAGACATCCGCCATATGACACCTCAATGTTGCCGCCCTTGCCGACTCATCCTCCTGGGCTATTGGGACCTCGTTATTCGCCAAATGGGTGAGGAACATGCATGACAAAGGACCACAATCGCCTAATAGACCCTGCTGCTGCGGTACCCCATCTGCGTGTACTCAAGTGAAGTCATGGCTTACAGCTGCAAGTGATGAGCACCCAACTAGGGTAAGAAGTTCTGGTAGATCATTGGCGAACTTCGTCATCATTTTATTAAAGGTGTCCACATATGACTGGCTCCTGAAGCTATCATATATAAGCATCTCCATGGTTGCTAGGTTTAAGTCGCCAACAACCCAATGCCTTTGGTCTATGCAAATGGGAATAAATACCTGAAATATTTGTTCAAAAACAAACCAACAGTGAATAACATTAAACTATACAGAAAGTTATAAATAACAAGTTTTTTTAGAAATTGAAATTCATACATGTTCAACAGACCACCATGGTACACCATCCGACTCCTTCAACATATTGCAGACAGAACTCGGCCCCCGACCAATGATCAAGAATTGCATGAAATCGGACGTCATCACCGTCCACGTGGCACTGGGCGAACGTGACTCGCGGATAAACCGAACCCATCCGTCGATGTGCTATATAAAAAATAAAAAAATGTTAAGACATAAATGGACATTATGATAGACAAACTGAAATGACGCTTTAGTACTAACATCGGATTCGAGCCACCCCGAGCCCTGCAGACCGAGTAATAACCCCCACCAGTACCTACCGACATGATGGGTGGGTATGCACCTAAGCCAATAAGTCGGCAAAGCATTATCATGCCATCTTTGGGCAATAGTGGATGAAGTGTAACTGGAAGCAGAAGAAGTGGTGGTGGCAGCAGTGGTGGCAGCATCTGCTTGCCGACGAGGATGAGGGACCTTCGATGGGCGGCGCTGGATAGGTGGGACTGTACTAAGAGGCAAAGCGGTGAAAGGAGGGCGCAATGATTTCCCGGGATATTTCTCGTGTTGCGGCCTCTGGATAACAACGGTCGACGGACGAACCTGGGTGTCCTAGGACACTGTAGGATGAGGGTATGTCGAGGTCGACAGGCCGGCGTATGTACTCGGCTGAGGCGTATCCTGGAACAAAGCCCCTCCAAACCCCTCCAAACCCATCTGTTGCGGTCCACTATCATGGAGCAACGCCCCGAATGTGCCCTGCAAAATATGTTGGGTCCTCACAAGTTTGTTCTAATAGATAAATATCAAATGTAACAAACGAATCTCTTAACTTACATGCTGAGTATGTTGGCCTTGTGTAAGCGGTAAGCCCCGTGTACGCTGCCCCAAAGCCCTGCAAAATAACATTGAGGATATTCAGTTTCTATTCAGAATATAAAAATCAAATTACCCACAAAATTAAATAACTTACATGTATAATTTGTTGTGGTGGTGTAACGAACTGAGATCCTAATAGGTCATCAAACGCGCCTAAGCCTGATGAACTCTGCACATTAATCTAAGTGATGTCATATGTGGTTTAAAAATGATGTCATATGTGATTTAAAAACGATTGAAATAACTAACATTATCTGTGTATTGGGACGACCCTCCGAAGTACGAAGATCCGAACCCATGCGGTATGTCGCCGGGCTGGGAGGGCTGTCCACCCTGCTGCTGGGATGGAATCTATCATCAAACATATTAAACCACATAAAGGTTCAAAAGATAACAATTAAAACCAGGTCCGATAAATTAAGTTAAACACTTACCTGCCAAGCGCTAAACTGTCTCTCCACCTCGGCAATGCGTCTCTCAAGACCTGCACGTTCAGATGCCCATTTCTCGACAAGGCGTCTCTCAAGATCTTCATGCTCTGTGCAATGAGAAGTCTGATAGTCATGGTAATCATCCTTCCACCGCGTAAACACAGCCCACCGGTCAGCATAGGGGTCAACATGCGGACTATGCTGATAGTGGCCTGCTGGACTACGCCCTGCATGAAATGGTGGCTCCTCGTAAGAGCTGGCCCCATGTGGCCTGCTGACGCCTGCATCATCATCATTTTGGTCGTCTCCCTCTGAATCAGAACTTACGTCTATACCAACAATTAACAACATTATCATAAATATCAGATAATCTATAACGACTTCTCTTTATAAAAATAATTATAAATATCGGATAACTTAGAATGACTTCTCACCCTCGTCAACAGCCTGCGTAACTCTAGCCCTTTTCGTCAGTCGACGCCCCGCCGTACTATTAAACCAGCGATGACTCTCCCTATACCATTCCTGACTCTCCTCCCACGGCGTCAGAACAAGGCGATCACATGGCATCCTAGCCTCCTAATATATTGAAAAATAATCATGTTAGAAATTCACACGAGGGCCTCACTTATCACAAATTTTTGGTCGTAGTCAATGTAACTTACCGTCGAGACATCCAGGAGATCATGGGCATGATGGCTACCAATAACTGTCGAAGACCTAGCCCAACGAACCGCACGTGGCATCCTGGTGGTCAATATATAATACGTGTTGGCCATAGGAAAGCTCCAAAATCCATATCTGTGGATTATAATACCAAGATAGTAGTAAATATTTTTGTAGAAATAGGGAATTCGTGTAGATTGTAAAAATATTAATTTGATATCAACTTACTAACCTTGAAGGCAAATAAAAAACCAGATAACGACATCCTGTATTTATGGTCCAGTCATTTCTGGATCGCTTTATTCATCTGATTGTAGGTGTGCGCCCAGATATAGGATCCCCAGGGATACTGATTAAACACGTTCATATCATCAATGGCCCGAAGTATAGGGTCGGGAATATGCTGGGACAACTGATGACCGAGGAAGAACATCTCAGCCATCATCATCAGACAAATACGGGCGGCAGAATCGTCATCGATATGGGTCCGCCCCTCGTCAGCAGTGCCGATAATATTGAATAAATCTGTGATGTGTCGCACCGTCAACTGGCCTCGCGGGAACATCCGTCTAACAAACCCACCAGACCGATTCTTATGCAACTTCGGGTGCGGTCCGAAACGGAGTGTTGTGATAAGACAAAACTCCTCACGGCCGAACCGAAGCGCGTGGTCACCAACCTTAAAAATCATCTCGTCATCCCGTATATTTTCCGGGAAGACCTGTGTCTGCAAGAATATGTGGACCAAGCTCGGGTCGGCAGATGTATCGGTCAATTGCAACCAATGACCGAAACATGTCTCCTTGAATAGATCTAATCGTCGGGAGTTCAATTTTTGGCGAATCGAGTCCACCATGGCCGTCTTACTCTTAAGATTCAACTTTGCAGTGTAGAAAGTTCTTCCCTGCATAATAATGTTATAATACTTAGGTATAGGGACCTAAAGTGTCAGTTTCTAATATAGAGGGACCTAAAGTGTAAATTTCAAGAGTTAAGGGACCTAAAGTGTATGTTTCTAAAGTAAAGGGACCTAAAGTATAAATTTCAAAAGTTAAGGGACCTAAAGTGTCACTATCTAATTTTAAGGGACCAAAAGTCTCAGTTTCTAAATTTTAGGGATCTAAAGTGTCAGTTCCTAAATTTCATGGAACTAAATTGTAAATTTTAAAAGTTAAGGGACCTAAATTGTATGTTTCTAAAGTAAAGGGACCTAAAGTGTAAATTTCTTAATTTATAGGACCTAAAGTGTATGTTTCTCAAGTAAAGGGCCCTAAAGTGTAAATTTTAAAATTAAAGGCACCAAAAGTGTAAATTTCTAATATATAATGTCTAATTTTTTAAAGTGTAATTTTTTAAAAAAGTAAAGGATTATTGTATAATGTGTAAATTTTTACAATGTTCTATAATGTCAACATTAAATTTAAAACTAGGCTATTAACTACATTAAATTTAAACCATACATAACAACAAAACCTATCAATGGAAATGAAAATATACCAAAAAAATTCATCCAAAACTAGGCTTTTAACTACAACCATTTAACACTATAAACCATACATAACAACAAAATCTATCAATGGAAATGAAAATATACCAAAAAAATTCATCCAAAATAATGCTTTTAACTACAACCATTTAAGACTACAACATACACAATAACAAAATCTATCAATGGAGATGAAAATATACCAAAAAAATCCATCCAAAATATTAAAATGATAACTACAACCATTTAACACTATAAACTATACATAACAACAAAATCTATTAATATAAGTGTAAAAGACACTAACCTCAGCCATTTGTGGTCCCAAATCGTTTAAAATATGTGAAATCGTCGGTGGTGGGGGAGAGAAAACGACAGCTCCGGCAAGGGGGGTTTGGATCGAGTAAATGGTAGTTGGTCGGCGTAATTTCAGTGTAAAAGTGCCCAGGGACGCAATGGAGCCCTAGGGCGCAATTGCATCCGGGCGCAATTGCGCCCCAGGGCTCCATTGCGGCTAGTGGGCTATTTCCGTAAACCGTAGCGAGAGGTGGCTAGGAGGCCAATCCAGTTCAATGGTTTGGCCATTTGGGCCAATTTCCCTTATGTTTAATCCTCCCTCCAACCGACACTGTCCATTTCCTTCCCTTTTTATTTTCACTGTTTTCTTTCCTTCCAAGTTATTAATTGTGATCTCCATGATAATTGGGAATACATTTTCTCCTTTTTTTTTTCTTCTCAAAATTACAACCCACTCTTCGTTTTCTATATATTTATAAAAGAGTAACTATACATTTGGTCCTTATGGTTTGTCTATTATAACACTTTCCTCCCTATAGCTTCAAAAATACAAGGCCATCGAGTTTGTAGAAACGTTCAGATTTGGCACCTCCCTCTAATGGACGTTAAAAAACCTTGTTAAGTCAAGGACATTTTAATTGTTTGCACTTTTCTCTCATCTTTCTTTAAAAAATATAACTTGATTAATATATAGTATCTAATAATAATTAGATAATATAACTTGTATTTATATTTACATAATATATATAATAGAGGTGGGTTCATACGGGAACATTATCTATTTAAGAAAACAAAAGAACGACCGAGTACATACAAAATCATATATGATTCACACGACTTTGCCAAAGTCACGTGTGTCTATTTTTGGCCATTAATCCCAAATCATATATGATTTTGCACAAACTTTTAACAACAAAAAATGGATAATTTGAACTAAATTAGCTTTCAATAGCTACACATAATCTATACATATACATATATTTATATTATATATATATATGTACCTAATAAGAGTCACTACGGAAGATGAAGTTTGGAACGCAATAAAGGAGTGTGGAGGTAATAAGTCCCCGGGCCCACACGGATTTACAATTGGCTTCATAAAGCACTTTTGGGGGTTGACCAAAGGGGACTTGATGACGACTATAAATTGGATGTTGGAAAGGGGGGAAGTGAGTGAGGGGTGCAACGCCTCCTTTGTGACGTTGATCCCGAAGAATGCTAATCTCATTGACCTAAATGATTTTCGGCCAATTAGTCTAATTGGAATTTTCTATAAAATTGTGTCGAAATTGTTGGTGGAAAGAATGAAAACGGTGATGGAAAAATTAATAAGTAGGGAACAAAGTGCATTTTTAAAAGGAAGATTCGTTCTAGACGGGGTGCTCATAGCCAATGAGACGGTGTCGTGGCTCAAAAAGAAGAAGAGGAAATGAATGATTTTCAAGGTAGATTTCGAAAAGGCATACGATACGGTAGATTGGTGCTTTAGGAAACGTTAAAAGAGATGGGTTTTGGGGAAAAATGGAGAGGATGGATCAAGGCTTGCCTAAATTTATCAAGGATTTCGGTGTTGGTTAATGGCAAGCCGATTCGTGAATTTCATATGGAAAGAGGTTTGAGACAACGTGACCCGCTTGCACCATTTCTATTTTTGGTGGTAGCCGAAACTTTACACGTGATGATGGAAAAAGCGGTGGAAAAGGGAGTATTCGAGGGCTTAAAAGTAGGGAGTGATGAGGTAACGATATCACACCTACAATATGCGGATAACGTTGTGTTTTTTTGGAGAATGGAACGTGTCTAACATAAAGAATCTATTGAAGGTTTTGAAATTTTTTCACTTCGTATCGGGTCTAAAGATTAATATGAGAAAAAGTATAATTTTTGGGGATGGAGTGCCGGAAGAAGAAGTTCAAACTTGGGTGAGAGGGTTGAGTTTTAGATATGGTACTCTACCTTTTGTGTATCTAGGCTTACCGATAGGAGCGTCAATGAGGAGACTTAAGCATTGGAATCCGATAGTCGAAAAGGTAAAAAACAAACTTGCAACTTGGAAGACAAGAATGTTGTCTTTTGGAGGAAGATGGACACTGGTAAAGTCGATCCTTGGTAGTATATCCTTATACTTCTTCTCGTTGTTTCGTGCCCCGAAAGGAGTGATAAATATTCTCGAGAGTGTTAGAAGTCGATTTTTTTTGGGGGGGGGGATGTGAGGATGGGGGAAAAAGGGGGGGTGGCTTGGGTAAATTGGGTTATGGGAGGATTCAAAAGAGGTGGGTTAAACATTGGGAGTCCTTATGGCAAGTGGTGGTGGAGGTTTTACGTTGAGAGCGAGTCATTATGGGTAGAAGTGATTAGGAGTCTTTACGGGAGAGATGGAGGACTAATAGAGGAGTGTACTAGGAGCTCGGGTGGGAGATCGGTTTGGACAAATATAGTAAAAGTGGGTAAGGAGTTGGGCAAAGAAGGGATAGCCTTCTCGGAATCCTTTGGTAAGGAAATTGGGAATGGGGCGGAGACCCGATTTTGGGAGGACAATTGGGTATCAAGTAGACGACTTAAGGACAAGTTTCCTCAATTATATCATCTTGAAACCCTTAAAAATGTGTCAGTGCTAGAAAGAGGGGAGTGGAGAGGTGAGGAGTGGGTGTGGAAGTGGGGTTGGAGGCGAAATCCAAGGGGTAGGGAATTAGGGGAGCTGGAAAATTTGGGAACGGTAATACGAAATACCATCCCAAAGAGGGAAGCTAAAGATAGGGTGGAGTGGAAGTTAGATGCGTAAAGAGGTTATAGGGTTAAACACCTAAGACAAGAGTTATAAGAAAAAAGAGTTAGCACTAGGTCGTTTGGGGGGGGGGGGACAAATTGGATTAAAGTTGTGCCGAAGAAAATTGGAATTTTTGGTTGGAGAGCAAGGCTCGGGAGAATCCCAACAAGGTCGGTGTCGGATAGCTTGGGTATAGAACTAGACTCATTATTATGCCCGAGGTGTGGGAATGAAGCAGAGACGGTACAACATGCCCTTATAAAATGTGACGAGGTGAAGAAATCATGGTTAGCACTCGGTAGATGGTGGAATCTCAACCTTCACTCGGTTGGCTCCCTTAACGACGTGTTTAGTGCAGGTGGTTAATTGGGAAATAATTCGAAAGGAGCTCGAAGATGGGAAGAGGTTGCTTGGTGCGTCCTATACCTTATTTGGGCCCAACGCAATAAAATGATTTTTGAAAGAGATCGAGGTAAGATTGTGGAACGATTTTTCGAATTTCAAATAAAGACATTCGAGTGGATTACAAGGAGAGACGAAGATTTGTCTATCAATTGGGTAAGCTAGATGCTGAACCCCAGCATGCGGTAGGATGAATGCAAGCAGAAATGATCGATAGGCGAACCGGAGGAGGTGGATAGGGTTACTGTATTGTGCTGTTGTTCGACGCTGGTGGATTGGTTTTAGAAACTGCAAGTATCGTGAAGGTGGACTGGTCCTTAGAAAACCGTCCAGTAGAAGACAGTTGGTAAAGGGGCGATTGGGTGTGGCATATACTGGTTCGGGAGGTGAGACTGAATTGCCGGCGTAGGAGCGATTTGAGTGCTTGAAATTTGATGGTGAAATAATGGCTGCTGGCAAGTAGACTGTCGAGGGATCACTCGAGCGAGATCACGAATTCAAGGTGGCGGCAGGAGACTGGATTTCGTGGTTGTGGTTGGAACAGTAGGTGGCTCGATAAGATGTCATTGCGGTTTGATGAGTTCTGGCATTTGCTGCCAGGACGATGGAGTTTGCAGCTCGCAAATGCATGTCGTCCTCAGTTTTTTGTTTTTTGTTTTTTCATTGTGTACTGTTCAATCGTTCGACTGTTGTAGATCTTTTGTTTTGTTGGATACGCGCCCGTGTTAGTCTGTTTTCTGGTTAGAGGCTGAAGCCTCTTTTGGTAATAAAAGGTTTTATATTGTTGTCCAAAAAAACAATCATCTTTATGCATAATCATCTTTCTTTTCTCATTCCATCCACCGCCATCGCCACCGCCACCGCCTCTTCTCCTTCTTCCTTAATCGCAGACTCTTCATTTTGCATCAAACCCTCCATCTCAATCCCCAATTTATCCACCAAAGCTTCCCAATCTGTGCCTGGTTACTAGCAGTAGCAAGAAACGAGAAGCCATGGTTTCTACAAATCAACAACCGACAGTAAGAAGAAACGATAGCCGACAACAGAGAAACGATTGAGACAACATTGACACAACAACAACAAAGAAGTTGCCATGATCGACAGAAGAGAAACGAGAAACCATGGCCGAGAAACCATGGTTTTCGTGAAAAGATAAACCATTGTTGAATCTCGTCTCCATGGTCGACGATGTAAGGATTTCAGGAAAAAAAAGAGGAAAACGATAAGTTAAACAACTAGGGCCAAACCTGATGTGGAGATCGACGATAATGAAGGTATCAATGATGGAAATTAGAGACAACGGATTGATGAAGTCCGGAGGAGGAGGCGGATGTCTAAGCGTATTAGACGTTAGGGCACCACTTATTTGTTTAGATGTTATTTAGATATAAGAGGCTCTGAAACTTAGAAAAAAAAAACAGTCTAAAATTTAAAAAGTCTGATCGACTTAGACAAGAGTGTCAAATAAGTACTGAAACCCGAAAACAAACAAGCCCTTATTGTTTTAGATTGCATCTCATTAGTTGGTAACCGAGTAATAACGTTTTATCTTTAACTCGGATAAATAAATTACTAAAAAATTTAACGATACGTTGGAGGGGCCTACACTACACTAGTATCGTTAATTGTAGTTTACTCATTAAAAATTAATTAAGAGAATACCAAATTCTGAGTCGAAAGTGAGTGACGAAATTTTGAAATGGCGGCTGAATTTTCCCTCGAATTTTAAAAATCCCCAAAATGGTTGTTACAAATTCAAAACCCTAATTCCACCCATCACCCCAAATTCTCCCACCAAAATTTCAAACCCTAATCCCTTGATTTCTACACAACTAATGTGATTGAATCTTCGACTTCTGCTGGGAGTATGGCTCTTCTCCCTCCGCCTACACAAACCCTAGATCAAGACTTGAGCTTTTGCCCTCAGAAAGTGGGTGAAAATCACCCTGTGTTAGGACCTGGAGAACCGTTATTATCTCCTTTGACTGGTGAAGATAATGTTGTTTCACAGCCATCAGGTCCTCTGATCGTCGATGATGGTACTAATGATCATGTAGACGAGACCGAAGAGTGGATTTCGTATCATCGAAGTGATACTGAGGTCGGCAAGCCGTTGCACTTAGTTGCCTCGGGTTCTTCTAACGACGTTGAGAGGCCGCCATTGGTGGTATGTTCGTTTCTATATTTATTATTTGGATGAGTACAACCACATTCGTTTGAACTCCAAGTTGTACAGGGTGCAGGGCTTGCCAATCTGGGGAATACTTGCTTTCTCAATGCTGTTCTTCAGTGCTTCACCCACACCGTTTTACTTGTTCAGGGCCTCTATTCATATACTCATGCGACCCCTTGTGATTGTAAGGCCTTCAGTCTGACTTGTTTATGTTTTTCTTCAGTGAATTAGTTTTGTAGCCACTTGACATGTAGTTTTGTTGCTAAATAACTACTTTATATTTTTTACCATATGTGGCCAATGACTTGGAAGTGCAAATTTGCAGGTAATGATGTGCGGTTATGCTTGTTCTGTGCTTTGTGGGAGCACATCGATCTTTCGTTATTGTCAACGAGAAAAATAGTCTTCCCGATGAAATTTGTTGACAATTTGGGCTGTATCCTTTGGGTTTTTGCAAGTTAAATGTTGTATTATGATGCTAATTGCATTCTTTTAATGCGTATGTAATCCTTGACTTTTGAACTATAAGATTTCTCATCTTCATTCCGGAGATATCAACAAGAAGATGCTCATGAATTTCTGCAATGCTTTTTGGATAGATTGGAAAGTTCTTGTAACTTTTTAAAGCCAAAGGATGTTCCTTTTTACTCAACAAATGACAATTTAGTCAAGCAAGTATTTGGTGGTCGTGTTGTTAGCAAAGTAAGAATTTAGTGAGTGATTAATTTTCTTACGTTTTAAATTTCATTACAAGAATTCTAACCGAGCTTTTATTTGTTTATTGGTATCTGAATTTCCAGCTAAGGTGTTGCAACTGCAACCACTGTTCTGACACTTATGAGCCTTCAGTTGACCTGAGTTTGGAGATTGAGGATGCAAATAATCTTTCAACAGCTCTTGAGTCATTTACAAAAGTTGAGCACCTTGAAGATGAAGAGATGAAGTTTACATGTGAAAACTGTAACCAGAAGGTGTCTGTTGAGAAGCAGCTAATGCTGGACCAGATCCCTCTTGTCTGCGCCTTACATTTAAAGAGATTCAAGAATGATGGCTGTTATGTAGAGAAAATAGACAAGCATGTGGAGTTTCCTCTGGAGTTGGACTTGCAACCTTACACTTGTGTCCGTCAAGCTTCCAATGTGAGAAATATAATTGCTGTTAGTTTTTTTTTTGTCATGGTTCTAATGCAAAACATATCAAAGAACTAACATCTTTTGGAAGAATGCAATTCTTGGGTGCTACCATTAGCTTAGAGATTTTTTGAACAAATGCGGAAACAATGGCATAACTTAGCTTGGCATTAGTGTTTCTGTTGGTATTTAACTGAGTTCAGCTTTTGAAAATAATTTTAAACCCCTTTCATCTCTGTGAGAATATATGGTATCTCACTTGCTTACGTATCTTCTTTTCATTCAGGTGGATTTGAAATTTGACCTATATGCAGTAGTTGTACATGCGACATTTACATCTACATGTGGTCATTATTATTGTTACATTCGGTCTGCACCCGACACATGGTACAAGTTTGATGATTCGAAGGTAATATATGATATTTGACTCTTGTTCTTTGATGGTGCTTTTGGCAAGTGGAACATGACAGGACTGAGTGGGACAAAAATGCATTTTTTTATCCCACCAAATCAGGTGGAACAAAAGTTAGTGGGGCGAGACAGGATTGATAAATTACTAAACTACCTGTGTTAAATTAAAACCCTAAAACCTTCCACAATTCTTTCACTCGCTCGCGTATCTTGTCTCACACACATCCAGTTCTCTCAAGTTCTGTCTAGTTCCTTTTGACAAGTATATGAAATGGTCTTTTGGTTTAAAAATTCGGTATCTTTTAAGAGTTTTGGTCAATATGCTGCCTTAAGACGCGTTAGCTGATTATTTTGAATTGAAATTTAAATCATGATTACCATTTATAGGTTACGAAGGTCTCTGAAGGACATGTGCTCTCAGAGGAAGCATACATTCTCTTCTACACAAGGCAGGGCACACCTTCATTTTCAAACTTCATGGAAACATATAAGCTGTCCGTGGATCGAACTTTATCCAATACCTCACCCAAATCAGTATTGGACAATGTGGATGATCATTGCACATCTCCCTATACATCAAATTACCATTCTCATAACGTCATTGATACGAGCAAAGCTGGCCATATCATCTCTCCAGAATCTTTCGATCGATCAAAATATAACAGAGCCAAGGTTGCTGGACCTAAAGATCCTCCACAAACTTACACACCAATTCCACTTGAGGCAAGCAATTTCTCTGCTCCACCTGCTCTTAAAGAGCATATCTATAACCATAAGTGTGTGGTCACTGGTTCAAAAGATTATCAAAATGGAGTTTTCACTATGCCACTTCCCAGACCAAGCTATCCGTCTGAAGGAAAAACCACATTCGATGTAGACAATGTATGTTTTCCATCAACACCACCAAGATCCCCTGGCATTGATGTTTCTGATGACAAGGATTCAGGTAATTTAATCTCGCTGATTCTGTACCAAAATCATTGTTTTTTTTCCTTCCATCATGTTTCAAAAGTTCTTTGTCCCAAGTTATGGTTTTATATAATGACCCTTTTTAAGTTTTAACGGTATTTTGCTATTCAAATCCTTTAAAAGTCAAGCAATGGTTTCAAAATTGTGGGCAATAAGGATATCTCCAACAGATTCTCTATAATTTCTTCAAAATGGAGAATCAAAAGCTAAAATCTCTTAAAAATTACATTCAATCCCGAGCCGAGAGATTCTCCAAGAACCAAGTGACTTCTCCCTTCTTCATTGATCTAGGGGGAAAGGAACCGTCTACCCGTTGTATCAACATTAATTATATTATTAAAATATTTAATAGATTTAATATCCTAATAAAAATTTTGAATAAATTTTAAAATTTATATGAAATGAAAATATATTCAACTTGATTGTTTCGAACAAGAATGAATTTTTTCTCTCTTTTCGTAGCATTAGATTTTAGAGAAATTTCCAAATTTAGAGATTTTTATTTGCTTTCTTATGTTTTCTCAATTTTAGAGAATCTGTTAGAGATGCGTTAAAAAGTGTTGTGGACATGACGTGTGTTATTGTAAATATTTTGAAGTCATACAACTAACTCGATGAACTGTGGTGGGCTATACAGAAGTAGTTTTTGCACCAAAGTTGGAGCAATTAAAATTGGTGGAGAAAACGCTTTGCAAAAGGCAACGAAACAAGGACGTAGATGTTTCAGCAAAACGAGAAGCTTTGAGACAGTGCAGGAAGATGCCCGGGGCAAGAGGAAGCTTGTTAATGGCTGCCCTGGATGCATCTAAGAAGAATGAAGGTTCACTGCACAAAAGAAGCAAGAAAACAGTATCATCTCCAAGGAAGAATGGTAAGCGCATCAAGCATCATCGCAACTTAATCTCACGTAATTTGGCTACTTCTAGTTTTTGGTGATGGGATTTAGGAAAATAGGATGAGTACATAACATACATATAACTTTAAAATGTTTTTAGTTAGGTTTTTGTTGATTTTCTCACTGTGTGTGGGATCTTTTGAGGTCTTCAAGTAAAACCTTGCTGTTCATAGTAGTCTTTCAGAAACCTGAGTATCCTTAAAATGATACAACTGTATTGATCTCAAGATTTTTAACTAATGCACCAGATACTTGTAACTAGGGGTGTTAACGAGTAGAGTCGGGTTGCAGGTTATTTGAGCTTGTATTGAAAAATTAGTACTGGGCTCGAGCTTGACTTAAGCTTGAATAACTCTCTCATAGTAGGGCTTGAGCTTGAGCTCGACCTCGATACTCATTTATAGACTCGAACTCGAGATCGATTAGCTCATTTATTGGCTCGACCTTAATAATTTTTAAACTTTGATTATATGATTTATGAACATGTTTGGAGGCATACCAACAAGTTGCATAGTACCAAGTGGTTTTGATTCTACCATCTAATCGGTCTGCACCTAACAAACCGTGTAGTTTAGATTTTTTGTGGTATAGTTTGTAGTTTGTATTTTTTTTCTCTCTCAAACTGTACTATATGGTTTGGTTTGCAGTTTTGAATCATGAAACCATGGTTCAAATCATATTGCATATTAATCTATATTATATTATAAAACATTTAGGGGGCGTTTGGTTCGATGAAATGGTTTGGAGGGATTTGGATTTCGTGGAAGGATTTGGGATTGGAAGGATTTGGAATTATTTGAAATGTTTGGTTTTAGGATTTGGAATGAAACTAAATTCCACTCTAAAAATAATTTGTAAAAGTTAAATTACAAATAATTAAATTATCTTATTATTAATTGATTATTGGAAAACAAACGTTTTTAACATATTTTAAAACATTATTATATACAAATCTTTTCAAAATTTTTGAAATCTCTTGAAATCCCAATCAGTTTCATAGGATTTCAAAATCCTATGTTTATGGATTTCAAAGAAATCATGGGATCTCAAATCTAGACAATCCTGCAAACCAAACATGACATTGGAATGGATTTGAAATCCAAATCCCCAAAATCCATTCCATTGATTGGGGTCCGTTTGGTTTGTGGTCTTGGATTGGATTTGGAGGTATTTCAAGTTGAATTTTGTCCAATCTCATATTCGGTTTGAAGAATTTTCCTGGATTTCATTGACATCCTAATTAAGATTTTAAAGATCCCACATGGTGGTTAGTATTTCACGAGTTTTTGTAGGATTTGTATGTAATGATATTTTAAAATATATTAAAAACGTTTGTTTTGTAATAATTAATAGGTAATTTAATTAGTTTTATAATTATTTATAATTTGTTTTTATAAATTATTTATAAAGAAGTGAATTCAATTCCATTCTAAATTCTAAAAAATGAACGCATCAAAGATTTTAAATCTTTCTAATTCCAAATCATTCCACGAAATCTAAATTCCTCAAAATCATTCCATCAAACTAAATGGCAAATGCTTCTTAGTTTTTGTTCTTAAAAAACTTGTTTTTCCGAGGATACAACTTATAAAATATTAAGTATAAATTATTAATGTATACAAAATCTTTTAGTTTCAAAAGTATTTTCTACTTTATTCTTTTTTTAAATGTCAAAAACAGAGTTTTTGAAAACCTCTGCTATCTTTTTAAAATATAAGGTTAATTAATAAACAACATAATATTTGAGATTTTTGGAAATTTATGTCATAGTTGATCCATTTTCCAAAAACAAAAATTCATAAAAAGTAAATTTAAAAACAATTAATTTTAGTTAATAGTTAAACTTTATATTGATCTCTATTCATGAGCACACATAAATTGCTTTATGCTATTTAGTAAGGGTGCTTAAAAACCCGACCAACCCGACTAACTCGATCAACCCAACCCGACTAACATAAAAAAATATCATCCTTAGGAAATCAGATATATAATCGATACAAAATTAGGACAACCCGAATCTATTGGGTTGATATTGGTTTAGGCTCAAAGTAACCCGACCAACCTGATAACCCGATAAACGTTTTAGCGACTTTTCTAAAATTATTTATATTTCCCTTTAATATGTATACGTTACCAAAAACAACTCGACAATAACGAACAATAGAACTCATAAGAGGACATTATTGGAAAGTTATATGTAATACGTAAATATTTAATGAACTCGTATATTCTTTTGAATGATGGATCATATTTCAAAGAATTCTTTTCTTATTTTTGTGTTTTCAATATTATTTTTACTTTGTTTAAATACAACCCGACCGACCCGACCAACTCGAACGGGTTGGGTTGGGTTGAAATTCTCAAACCGCCAAACTTGAGTTGGGTTGTTGAAATGCCTTCAACTCGATCAACCCAACCCATGAACACCCCTACTACTTAGCATGGTTTATGGTAGAAAATTGATTAAAAGCACGTTTTTCATGGTAAATTGGTAGTTTATATTGTGTTAAAGAAAAATCCGAACAGAATAATAATATATGGAGATAAGGAATATGTAATTCTCATTAATCAAAAGCCCTTTAAACAGGGATGAGTTACAAGTAGATAGCTATGAGATATTTAAGCTCTAATCTAACTCTGATATACTTATCTCTATCGTCATATCCTTTAGACGATGACACACTTATCCTACAACACTCCCCCTTGTGTCGAGTTAAAGGAGTGACGGTGCACAATTGTTGCCTCGTTAAAACCTCATGCCAAAATAAAAACCCAGTGGGAAAAAATAAAAGTCTGACGAAGGAAAGAGTACAACGCACCAACTTCTTTGCAATACATAGACTTATCCTTCAATCTAGTTTTCTCATAGATTCGTACATTAATCATGAGTTAGGAAAACATGATGCTATATAAATCGCTGCCTCATTAAAACCTTACATCAAGGAACAAAACCCAATGGGAAAAATAAAACCTTGGTTGAAGGAAAGAGCACAACATACCAATATCACAAATATAGTAGACTCCCCCTTTTGTCTACTACTCCCCCTGATTCGTGCATTAATCAAGGGAATTTGGAAAATATTTGCATTTACTTTCTACATGTTTCCCAATATATGGTTTTAGGTAATGACTTGGTAAAATATGTCACATTTTTTTGACACCTTACTTGATTCACTTGAATCTAAAGGGGAATATTTTATTGCTGATTGTATAGAAACTTAAGCAGAATATGCTTTGTGTTATCATCCTTGATGTATCTTATGTTCATTTCTTCGATACATGATGCATTATTTTCATATATGCAAGTAGGATACTGGTTGAACCCAAAGTTACAAACTCCTCTAATATATGTAATGATAGTCCTTAATCATATACATTCTTTAATTATCTCATGGAGAGTAATATTCTTGGAATACTTCATGGAGGTAGTTACAAGGGTTTGCTTAGCTTACTTTCAAGCAATCTGGGTGTTCATTGTGGTAATTCTTTATCTAGTTGGAGAACAACCTTTCTATGAGTCAGACATATACCTAATATCAACAAACACATACCAAGACATTGTTTGGTGTTTTTCTATAAGAGCTAGTACTTTTGCTGCTTATATTCTAAGTAGGTATTGAAGTTCCATTATTAATCCCATTTTTCTTTCTATAGGGAAAGTATAAGCCCATGTCAATGGTTCCAAAAGATTAATTTTGATATCATTCAAATGACTTTGTGTTGGCGCTGAGCTAAATCTAGCTAACAAGTTCATTGAAAAATATAATATATGGTCAAGTGTATTATGCTAAGTACGATAATGTGAATATTGTACTTAGATAGGGAATTCCAGCTCCTAGCATTTTTCATCATCATCCTTTAGACGAAATGGATCTTTCCTGAAATCCGACACTTCGACCGATCATGGGAGTGCTAACAGGATGCACTTTGTCCATACTAAATTGCCTGATTATTTTCTGGACATATGCGATCGGTGAATTAATATTTCACAAACTCGGTGTCCTAGCTCATATATCTAGACAAAACCAAGTTTTCCCAAGATCTTTCCTCTCAAAATCAAATTTCAAGTAGCTTGTGGTTTCTCTTATTTCATCAATAGTGCCTATTATGTTCATAACATTGACATATAGAGCTACTTTGAAAATCTGGAACTTGTTTTTCATAATAAATACGCAAGAGAACAGTTCATCGTTCATATATATCCTTTCCCAATCAAGTATTCCATTAGGAGGGTATACCACATCCACTTATATTGTTTTAATCTATAAAGCGGACGTTTCAATTTTATTGCAAACGCATTTTGTGGTTTAGAGTTACTTGATTTTGGTAATGTAATATCATCAAACACTTTTATATATCTGTAAATCTAGATCTCCGTAGAGATATGTGGTAACCACATTCATGAGCTACATTTTCAGTCCTTCGGAAACTACTAGGCTAACAAATTATTCGGATGTCATAACATCCATCATGAGAGAGTAAGTCTCCTCGTGGTCAATCCAGGGCGTTGTGAGAAACCTTGCGCCAAAGGAGAGCCTTACATATTAGGACTTCATTATTCTCGTTACGCTTTCTGACAAAGACTGAGTTATGTCCTACGGGCTTTACACTTGGTAGGTTTGCACTACCAGACCAAATACCCGATCATTTGTCAAAGAATATAATTCTTTCTAGATTGTTTCTTTACATTTAGGTCAATATGCTCTTTGTTGATATTATTCAACTGAGCCTGGTTCGATGTCGTCGTGCTCGATCATCTTATGAGCCATCGTATATGCGAATAAATCATCAATGATTATATATGATCTGTCCATCAACTCATATGTACTCTCATAGTTCATTTGAGATTAATATTCATCTCTAGAATCAATATTAACTTTGGAGCGTCCTCCAGTGATGATTCATGGACATAATTATAATTAGAAACAATCTTATGAGAGTTTTGTGTATTGATGATAAATGGATGTGTCTAACTATTCTTTTCCTTTAGAATAGTATCCATCGAACCAAGTAACTTCCACCACTTCCATTTGGTAGCTACGACCTCAACCACACCTCCACTATGTGTGATTGCAATGCACTTTCCAATGGCGTTGTGCCCCTGTTGGGGACTTTTTAACCTTGCGAGTATATTTGCAGCTCGTATATGTGATCTTGTCACTTTTGGAATAACATTAAACGTATCAGGTATCAAATCTGATTCTTTTGGCTTCAACATTACGCTGTGAAGTTTTGGGGATCAAAATGAGACAGAGTGGGAATATTCAATGACACTTCCTATGTTCCCATGGAAAATCCTTTTTCCTATCTCCCCTTAACGATGGGAAAACTGTCTCATGAAAGTGACAACCCGTAAATCTAGCGGTAAAGAGATCATTAGTCAAATATTCTAATTAGCAGATAATTGTTGGGATTCATATCCAACATATACCAAGTCGTCTTTACAGACCCATTTTGTAACACCCTAAAAATTGGTGCGATTTAAAATTTAAATTTTTGGCAATATGACGACTGTAAATTGGTGAAACCTGTAGTACAAAATCCGTCAAGGCATCCTAAAGTATCAACCCAAAGAGGGGAATAAAACATAAGGAATACAAGTTCACTAAGTGAGGCATAAAGTTACGACAACCTAAATAATCTAGATTTCCCTATCAGGTTACAATCGGGTGTCGCTATCCTCCACAAAATAGTGACTATACACCAAAAATGCCGGTCTCTAGATCTTTCAAAATGACCGCTCTCGATCGCTCGATCGACCACTCATTCCCGTAGATGCCCGCCACTAGAGTTTCCTGTCATATATGACAACCAAAGAAACAAGCGTTAGGCCAAGGCCTAGTGAGAACACATAAATGAAATTAAATCATAAAAAGAGATCACAATACGAGATCATTATAATTTCCACGGCGCTCTACCAATGTGCTTCACCTGACATTAATCAATATTCCACAAACAATATCATCAACGCAATTTATAATGTTTTCCCAAGTCATTTAATCTTGACTAGCATCAACCCAAACAAGATCTTTAGCTGTTTGGCACTCAATCCAAACCGGATCTTTAGCCTACTTATGACCTCAACCCAAACCGGATCTTTAGTCTATTACTGACCTCAACTCAAACTGAGTCTTTAGTCTATCCATGACCTTAACTCAAACCGAGTCTTTAGTCTATCCATGACCTCAACTCAAACCGAGTCTTTAGTCTATCCATGACCTCAACTCAAACCGAGTCTTTAGTCTATACTTGACCTCAACTCAAACCGAGTCTTTAGTCTATTCATGACCTCAACTCTAACCGAGTCTTTAGTCTATACTTGACCTCAACTCAAACCGAGTCTTTAGTCTATTCATGACCTCAACCCAAACCGAGTCTTTAGTCTATACTTGACCTCAACTCAAACCGAGTCTTTAGTCTATACTTGACCTCAACTCAAACCGAGTCTTTAGTCTATTCATATATGGCAACTCAAGTCGAGACTTAAAATCAATATCAATTCCCATTTAACGACCAAACATACAACTCATTACTCTTACTTGGCCATTACTACATAGCTTGGCCAAATAGCATATTTAATACTCTCCATTTGCATTTTACCCCCAAAATAGGGTTTGAGGTTAACTCCACATGAACAAGTAAGCGAATAACTAAAATACACGTAATTACCAACACATTATCAGACATGTATGAGAATGGAAGAGTCAAGAAACACTCACCTTGGTGATCTTTCACAAGAAATCAAACCCTAAAGTGGTAGGTGGGAAGTTGGAGACTTGAGAAGTGGTTACAAGCTAAAATCCTTCCAAAATCACACCTAAGGAAGCATTTATTCCACCATTAAAACCACCATAAGATCATTAATTGATATGGTTGAAGTTGGGGTAGAAACCTTACCAAAATCGCTGGAGAGAAACCCTCTATCAGCTCCCAAAATCAACCCTAAATGAAGAAATCCCGTAAATGAGGTATTTATACCCCTGCTGCCCGACGGCGATTGTGCCCCGACGATTGTGACATCCGTCACTATCGCGGGCAATGCCGCGAGGGTTCCCCACCCTGCGGTACAGATGGGGCGATTGTGCCCCGACGATTGTGACCTATGTCACTATCGCGGGAGTAGTCGCGAGGACTCCCCACCCCGCGGTACAAGTTGGGCGATTGTGCCCTCGCGATTGTGACCATGTCACTATCGCGGGCACTATCGCCGAGAAGGCCCCAACTGACCCAAAATTTACCAGTTCTGATTTTTAACTCGCGAGGACCAAAACTGATCGAGACCCCCGATAGACTTAAATCCCAAAACATGATAATTCATAACATGATAATATCAAATACCAAGCTCTAAAATTCGGGGTGTTACAATCCTCCCCAACTTGGAAACGATTTCGTCCTCGAAATCTATACTATACGAACATGCGAGGATATCTACACTTCATGTCCTCTTCCGACTCCCATGTCACGTTCGTGCCTCGGTGGTGTCTCCATTGTACCTTGACCATCACGACTTCCTTATGGCGAAGTCTCTTAGTTTCCCTTTCCAAAATAGCCTCGGGTTCCTCCACGCATCGGTTGTCCTCCACACGAATCTCGGATAGCGGTATGACGCTCTCTTCCTCCGCTAGGCACTTCCGCAAATAACACACATGAAACGTTGGGTGGATTCCGTCCATCTCAGGTGGCAAGTCTAGCTTATAAGCTTGAAGTCCAATACGCTCTAGGATAGTGAACGGCCCGAGGAAACGGGGACTTAGCTTCTCACGCTTCCCAAAACGGATCAAACCCTTCCAAGGAGATACTTTCAACATTACACGATCTCCCACTTGGAACTCCACCGGTCTTCTTTTCTTGTCGGTGTAAACTTTCTGACGATCTTGCGCGGCTTTCAACCGCTCTCGAATCGACTTAACCTTGTCAGCCGTCTCTTGTACTATCTCTGGTCCAGCAAACTGCTTCTCCCCCGTTTCTAACCAGCATACGGGGGTTCTACACTTCCGCCCATACAAGGCTTCAAAAGGTACCATTCCCAGACTGGAATGATAACTGTTGTTGTACGCAAATTCCACCAAAGGTAGGTGGGTATCCCAATTTCCGCCGAAATCGATCACACATGATCTAAGCATGTCTTCAAGCGTTTGAATGGTCCTTTCACTTTGTCCGTCCGTTTGTGGGTGATATGTCGTGCTTAAATTTACTCGTGTGCCCAACTCTTGATGCAAAGATCCCCAAAACCTCGATGTGAACCGACTATCACGATCGGAAACTATCGACAATGGTATACCGTGCCTAGAGACTACCTCGTCTATATAGAGCTTTGCCAACTTATCCATCGGCAAGGTTTCCCGCATCGCTAGAAAGTGAGCACTCTTAGTCAAACGGTCGACAATAACCCAAATAGTGTCGTTCCCCCTCAAGGTCTTTGGTAGTTTGGTCACGAAGTCCATGGTAACCTTGTCCCATTTCCACTCGGGTATTTCAAGCGATTGGAGGCTTCCGTAGGGTCGTTGATGCTCGGCCTTCACTTGCGAACAAGTTACACATCGTTCTACGAAATGAGCTACATCCAATTTCATAATCGGCCACCAATAATGCAACTTTAAATCCCGATACATCTTGGTGCTTCCCGGGTGGATAGAATACTTAGATTTATGCGCGTCCTCCAAAAGAAGCTCCCGGCAACCCCCAAACTTCGGTACCCAAACTCGTCCATTTAAGCACTTGATCCCTCGACTATCTTCGGTCAAAAGTAACCGTTGCTTGGTCATCACCTCTTCCTTGAGATTTTCTTCTTTTAAGGCTTTGGCTTGCGCCCCTTTAATCCTTTCTATAAGGCTCGATACTAACTCAATCCGAGTGAGTTTGGCTTGAAGCTTCCCCTGTACTCTTTCCGACTTAAGGCGTCGGCCACCACGTTTGCTTTACCCGGGTGGTAGAGTAATTCACAATCGTAATCCTTAAGTAGTTCTATCCACCGGCGTTGCCTCATGTTGAGTTCTTTCTGATCGAAGACATACTTCAAGCTCTTGTGATCCGTATACAAGGTACACTTCGTACCATACAGATAATGTCGCCATAACTTTAGTGCAAACACTACCGCCGCCAACTCCAAGTCATGAGTGGGGTAGTTTTTCTCGTGCACCTTCAATTGCCTAGATGCGTACGCGATCACCTTCCCTCTTTGCATTAGTACACATCCAAGCCCCAATTTGGATGCATCGCTAAAGACCACAAAATCCTCCGATCCTTCCGGCAAGGATAAGATCGGAGCTTCACATAATTTCCTTTGCAAGGTCCGAAATGCTTTCTCTTGATCTTCGGTCCACACAAACTTTACATTCTTCTTGGTCAACATAGTCAACGAAGAAGCAATCTTGGAGAAATCTTGTATGAATCTTCGGTAATACCCCGCCAAGCCTAGGAAACTTCGAATTTCGGAGGGGATTTTTGGAGATTCCCAATTCATCATAGCCTCAATCTTGGCCGGGTCCACCTTCACTTCATCTTTTGAAACCACGTGCCCCAAGAACTGCACTTCCTTCAACCAAAACTCGCACTTGGAAAACTTTGCATAAAGTTTCTCCTTTCTTAAGATTTCCAACACCTCTCGAAGGTGACGCGCATGCTCGGCCTCACCCTTCGAGTAGATAAGAATGTCGTCGATGAACACAATGACCGACTTGTCAAGAAATGGTCGACACACGCGATTCATCAAATCCATGAACACCGCTGGAGCGTTTGTCAAACCGAATGGCATCACTAGAAACTCGTAGTGACCATAACGCGTCCTAAAAGCAGTTTTAGGAATGTCTTCTTCCTTGACTTTCACTTGATGATAACCCGAACGGAGATCGATCTTCGAAAAGCAACCCGCTCCTTGCAGTTTGTCAAAAAGATCATCGATCCTAGGGAGTGGGTATTTGTTCTTCACGGTCACCTTATTCAGCTCTCTATAATCGATGCACATCCGCATGGTACCGTCCTTCTTCTTCACAAATAAGACCGGCGCTCCCCAAGGCAAGGAACTCGGTCTTACGAACCCCTTTTCTAAAAGGTCTTGCAATTGACTCATCATTTCCTTCATCTCTGATGGGGCCAAACGGTATGGGGCTCGGGCTATAGGAGCCACTCCTGGTGCTAGGTCGATCTTGAACTCCACTTGACGGTCAGGCGGTAAAACAGGCAAGTCGTCCGAGAATACATCGGAAAACTCCTTTACCACCGCGACATCCTCTAGATTCTTCTTCTCGAGTTTGGCATTTATCACATATGCCAAAAAGGATGGGCATCCCTTCGCTAAGCACTTTCGCGCCTTTACCAAGTTAATGATTGCCACTTCTCCTTTTCGTCTTTCACCGTACACAATTACCGAATCTTCATTCGAGATCGGAATCCGAATTAGTTTCTTTGCACAAAGGATTTTGTGACATCCTCAAAAATCATTAAAATTAAAACCTGGAAACCTGACAATATGACGTAAGCAATTCCATTGACTTCCCATAAATGGGATCAGTCTTTAAGACTATACAATTCTATACAAGGATTTCATCAAAAGAATGAGACTTAACAATGCCCAGCAACAATACTTAAAACATCTCCAAAAACCCGAGACTCAAAACTCGTCTCTCCAAAAACCCCGACACCCACCGCTAATGGAAACCTGTTATACACATCATTTGAGAAAAAGTGTCAGACTATAAAGTCTGGTGAGAACATACAATTTATAAAGCTCAAAAGATAAAACATCAGGATCATAAAGGAATCTTTTCATAAAGGTTTAGTTCGTAAAGATAACATTTCGCCACAACCGGGCCTCTTCGGTCCAAAACTCTTAAACGGTGATAAAAGAACCATTTTACCAAGGAGAGTGGTGTAACACAAAGTAGACCACAAATCCGAGTTATGAGCTAAACACTTGGAGTCCTCAGCAATGAACCCAGAGTCCGTGCTACGAGGTGAGATCGCGCTCCCAAGGGAAACCAATGTATACTCCTTCGCTAGGATCACCATGAACCATGGCTAGTATCCGGCCTCACATAACCATACCAAGTTGCCCCGGAGGAACATGTGATCCATAGCTACAATTTGGGGAATATAGCCTCCCAACAAAACAGTCTACTCCAAAACCTAGGGATCCACTAGTAATGGTAAGGACTCGTCACAACAACATATGTGACCAACCATAAATAAATATATGGTAATAAGTACATTTTATAAACAAAATGCTACTTCCAGTTCAACTTCTGGTAAGAATGAAAATAATTAAAATGAGTTCATAAACATTCTTTTTACATAATCACGTAATGTGCAAGTAAAACATCATTTTACTTCAATAGGGCGGAACCCGTCATTTTGGTCAGAACTGACCGGGAACCCCGAGAATCACCAAAAACTTCATTTACAACAAAATGTAGAGAACATAAAATCATACCGTAGAAATACTTTATTTCGCAAATAAGAGTTTTGATATGTATAAAGTTTGTAAAATGTAGTAGGAACTCACCGATAGGTTTTTGGAATAAAACCTAGAAAACCAGATAATGACCACGACGTAGAGGTGAAGCTTAAAACACCGACCCCTCGCTAGAAGCACCGAAAACTAGCAACCAAACGAGCCTTGAAGATCGAAGAAGAAAAGAGAGAAAAAGAAGAGAGAGAGAGAGAGAAGGAAACTGAGATTTTTAAAAAGATCTCAACAAGTGAGATATTTAGCCAAGTCTTTGCACGAGACCCAACACAGCGCACGGCCCGTGCGTTTTCCAAAGGGAAGGGCGCACGGCCCGTGCGTTTTCTACTGTCTCGCACACTGTTTCATGCGCACGACCCGTGCGCATTTCCTGAAGGATGGCGCACGACCCGTGCGCCCTGTAGACAGAAGCATCCTCTTCATTTCTTCTTTACAATCTCTCAAAACCAAACGAAAATTCGGGGTGTTACAATCCTCCCCAACTTGGGAATGATTTCGTCCCCGAAATCCCAACTACTCAAAAAGGTGAGGATATCTTCGCTTCATATCCTCCTCGGCTTCCCACGTCACATTTGCTCCCCGGTGATGCTTCCACTGCACTTTGACCAAGGTGACTTCTTTATGACGCAACTTCTTAGACTTTCTCTCTAAGATGGCGTCGGGTTCTTCCACACAACGGTTGCCTTCGTCAACCCTTAACTCTGAAAGGGGAATGACGCTGTCTTCCACCGCCAAACATTTCCGGAGGTAGCAAACATGAAACGTGTTGTGTATTCTACTTAACTCCGGTGGCAGTTCCAACTGGTAGGCTTGCAAACCCACCCGTTTAATCACTTTGAAAGGTCCAAGGAAACGGGGACTCAACTTCCCACGTTTTCCGAACCGTATAATGCCTTTCCACGGCGACACTTTAAGCATAACACGGTCGCCTACTTGGAATTCCATCGGCCGCCTCTTCTTATCGGCATAGCTCTTCTGACGATCTTGAGCCGCTTTCATTCTTTCACGAATGCACTTGACCTTATCGGCAGTCTCTTGCACGATCTCAGGTCCAACGAACTGCTTTTCTCCCGCTTCAAGCCAGCATACGGGAGTCCGACACTTTCGCCCATACAAAGCCTCAAAGGGTGCCATTCCGATACTCGAGTGGTAGCTATTGTTATAGGCGAACTCCACCAAAGGCAGGTGAGTGTCACAGCTACCCCCGAAATCGATGACACAAGACCTCAACATGTCTTTCAAAGTTTGGATCGTTCGTTCGCTCTGCCCGTCGGTTTGCGGATGGTAAGCCGTACTCAACTTCACTCGAGTACCAAGCTCTTTCTGAAATCCATCCCAGAAGTTCGAAGTGAACCGACTGTCGTGATCCGACACGATCGACAATGGTATGCCATGTCTCGAGACCACCTCATCGATATAAAGCTTTGCTAACTTATCCATCGGTAGAGTCTCACGCATGGCCAAGAAATGAGCGCTCTTCGTTAATCTGTCAACAATCACCCAAATGGTATCGTGACCTCGAAGAGTTTTCGGCAACTTCGTCACGAAGTCCATGGTGATATGCTCCCATTTACATTCGGGAATCTCTAAAGACTGAAGACTCCCATATGGTCTCTGATGTTCGGCCTTAACTTGCGAACACGTCACACAACGCTCAACGTAACGTGCCACATCGAGCTTCATTACTGGCCACCAATAGTGCAACTTCAAGTCCCTGTACATCTTTGTGCTTCCCGGATGTATGGAATACTTGGACTTGTGTGCATCTTCTAGTAACAGCTCACGGTTACCCCCTATCTTGGGCACCCACACACGACCGCTGAACAGTTTCACTCCACGGTTATCTTCCGTCAAGAGTAAACGTTGTTTTGTCATGACTTCTTCTTTGAGATTCTCTTCTAACAGTGCTTCCACCTGTGATGCCTTGATCTTCTCAACAAGGCTAGACACTAGCTCGATCCTTGAATGGGTAGCCCGAATACTCCCGCTATAGTCCTTCCGACTTAGCGCATCGGCCACCACGTTCGCCTTACCTGGATGGTAAAGCAATTCACAGTCGTAATCTTTCAGCAACTCAAGCCACCTCCTTTGCCTCATATTCAGCTCTTTCTGATCAAAGACATACTTCAGGCTCTTATGATCCGTGTACAGAGTACATTTCGTGCCGTATAGGTAATGTCGCCAAAGCTTCAAAGCGAACACCACCGCTGCTAACTCCAGATCGTGGGTTGGATAATTCTGCTCGTGTATTTTGAGCTGTCTCGAGGCATAAACGATCACCTTGCCTCGTTGCATCAACACACAACCCAATCCCATCTTTGAAGCGTCGCTGTAAACCACGAAATCTTCCGACCGTTCAGGTAATGTCAAGATCGGAGCTTCACACAACTTCTTTTGAAGGATCCGGAACGCCTTCTCTTGGGTTTCGGTCCATTCAAACTTCACATTCTTCCGAGTCAGAACTGTCAAGGAAGAAGCGATCTTGGAAAAGTCTTGAATGAATCTCCTGTAGTATCCCGCCAGACCCAAGAAACTTCTGATCTTTGACGGACTTTTAGGAGGCTCCCAATTCATCATAGCTTCAATCTTGGAGGGATCTACTTTCACTCCGTCTCGAGTGACTACGTGCCCCAGAAATTGTACTTCTTTAAGCCAAAAGTCGCACTTGGAAAACTTGGCGTACAATCTTTCTCTTCTCAACACTTCCAGAACCTCACGTAGATGTTGTTCGTGTTCCGACTCACTCTTGGAGTACACTAGTATGTCATCAATGAATACAATAACCGACTTGTCGAGGAAAGGTCGGCACACTCTATTCATCAAGTCCATAAACACTGCTGGTGCGTTCGTCAGGCCAAAAGGCATTACAAGGAACTCGTAATGGCCGTAACGCGTTCTGAAAGCCGTCTTCGGAACATCTTCTTCTCTTACCTTCACTTGGTGATAACCTGATCGTAAGTCGATTTTGGAGAAACAACCCGCTCCTTGAAGTTGATCGAACAAATCGTCTATTCTCGGAAGCGGATATCTGTTCTTCACTGTAGCTTTGTTCAACTCACGATAGTCAATGCACATTCTCATTGTGCCATCCTTCTTCTTGACAAATAGGACCGGAGCTCCCCAAGGTGACGAACTCGGTCTTATGAATCCTTTCTTCAATAGCTCTTGGAGTTGTGCTACCATCTCTTGCATCTCCGATGGCGCTAAACGATAAGGTGCTTTAGCGATCGGTGCAGCCCAGGCACAAGATCAATCCGAAACTCTACCTGACCATCGGGTGGCAACCCGGGCAAGTCGTCCGGAAATATATCTGGAAACTCACGCACGATCTTCACATCTTCCAGCTTGGATTTCTCTAACTTAGCATCGATCACATAGGCTAGGAAAGACGAACATCCTTTTATCAAACACTTGCGTGCTCTTGCCATTGTGATTATTGCCACTTCACCCTTCCTCTTTTCACCATAGATGACCACGACCTCTCCAGAGGGGTTAGGAAGTCGAATCATCTTCTTAGAACACACGAACTCGGCCTGATTGTTTGACAACCAATCCATACCGACTACCACATCAAAACCCCCGATTAACATCGGTAATAGATCGATCGAGAATTCTTTCCCTTCGATACTAAGAGTACACTGCCTCAGAACTTCGCGGATCAGAACTTGACTACCATCGGCTATTTCTACCACTAATGCATCCTCAAGACTAGTAGTGGGCATAGCAATTTTCTGACGGAACAATTCAGATACGAAAGAGAAACTAGCACCCGTATCGAACAAAATACGAGCAGGTACAGAGTTTATAAGAAAAGTACCCGATACCACATCAGCGGATGCTCTAGCCTCTTCGGCGGTCATCTGAAATGCTCGACTCTGAACCTTAGGAGGGTTCTCCTTCCTTGCTGGCGCGCTACCCGACACAAGCTTCGAGCAATATTTCCTCGAGTGTCCCGGTGCCTTGCACTCAAAACAGATGAATCCCCTGACCGGGTAATCTTTGATAGTATGACCAGGCTTCCCACATTTGAAGCAAGTTTGAGAATTGTTGTAACAGTTACCGTGATGCTTGGTCCGACACTTCGGGCACCACCTTGCTTTCTGATAATTACTGAAGTTGCGGTTCCCAACAAAAGGTCGGGAACATCTCTCGGGAGGTACTGAACTGCTCTCCCACTTTCTATTATCAGACACTATCGCAGAATTCTCAGATTTGCTCTTCGCGAACATCTCTTCCATGAATTGAGCTTCCTCCACCATCTCTCGGAGGTTAGAAGCTTTGAAATTATGGACCATCGATTGCATGTCCGCTGGTAAGCCGTTGAGATAAGCTTTCATTTTATCTTTCTCTGTTGGGGCAGCGTGCCCCACCAGACCCAGCTTCTCCATAAACTGACGAGTGTACTCCCTCACCGTCAGACTTCCCTTTACCAAGGACCGGAATTCTTTCTCAATTCGGTCCATGGTCCTCTCGTTGCAGAACTCTTCTAGCAGCTTCTTTTTGAACTCGGCCCAAGACAACTAGGCCAACACCTTAGGAGATAGAGTGGATTGGATGATATTACACCAGATGAGTGCAGTGTCCCTCAACAATTGGGTACCGAACTGCACCCTCTGATCGTCACCACATTCGGAAGAACCAAAAGCTTTCTCAACCGCTCGAATCCACTTTACACACACCGCCGGGTCATCTGAACCGAAGAATTCAGGCGGTCCGCAACTCAGAAAGGACTTATAGGAACAACTCTTCCTGTTCCCCGGAGCTTCAGAACTCCTGCGCTCTACTGCCGTGACCCTTATACCATCATCACCAGAACCTACTACGACGTTCTCCACCACCGTCTCACTTCTCCGATGGTTCACGCCGCGGTCCTCAATCGCTTTTAGCAGAAACTCTTGCTGCTTAGCCATCTCTTCTCTCATTGCCAACATCACGCTGGCCAACAACTCTGACTGGGGATTAACATCCCCGATGACTGGGTGAGACGAAGCCAGGTCCACACGCGGAATGACCTATGGCCCCGACCTAGTATTTGTTGAACTGGCGGACGCACGACAACCTCAACTCCTTCCGGCTGATCAGCTGTGGAGGCTGTCGCTTCCAGTCCATCAACACGAGTACGCGGTCTACCACACGTATTCACCATACTGAACTGTTTCACATAACAGAGACAGAGATAAGAGAGAGATTGAATAAACACAAAGGAAAACGTACTACCACATTACCAATTGTTATATCAACAGCAAATCAAGGACTCTTACGTACAATATCCTCATAATAACATTAGCTAAGTGAAATTATGAACATACAACACATATCGGTTCTTGTCACCGCTATTACAACGCCTGATAATCGTACTTTCCGTTGACTCTAAGACTAACCCATCTTAGGAGCTCTACCCAAATCTCGCGGATAAATTCTTAGCATACGCAGTCTAAGTCTAGACATCTTACATTCATGCCTAGTTCGCTTAAACTAGAGCTCTGATACCAACTTGTGACATCCTCAAAAATCATTAAAATTAAAACCTGGAAACCTGACAATATGACGTAAGCAATTCCATTGACTTCCCATAAATGGGATCAGTCCTTAAGACTATACAATTCTATACAAGGATTTCATCAAAAGAATGGGACTTAACAATGCCCAGCAACAATACTTAAAACATCTCCAAAAACCCGAGACTCAAAACTCGTCTCTCCAAAAACCCCGGCACCCACCGCTAATGGAAACCTGTTATACACATCATTTGAGAAAAAGTGTCAGACTATAAAGTCTGGTGAGAACATACAGTTTATAAAGCTCAAAAGATAAAACATCAGTATCATAAAGGAATCTTTTCATAAAGGTTTAGTTCGTAAAGATAACATTTCGCCACAACCGGGCCTCTTCGGTCCAAAACTCTTAAACGGTGATAAAAGGACCATTTTACCAAGGAGAGTGGTGTAACACAAAGTAGACCACAAATCCGAGTTATGAGCTAAACACTTGGAGTCCTCAGCAATGAACCCAGAGTCCGTGCTACGAGGTGAGATCGCGCTCCCAAGGGAAACCAATGTATACTCCTTCGCTAGGATCACCATGAACCATGGCTAGTATCCGGCCTCACATAACCGTACCAAGTTGCCCCCGAGGAACATGTGATCCATATCTACAATTTGGGGAATATAGCCTCCCAACAAAACAGTCTACTCTAAAACCTAGGGATCCACTAGTAATGGTAAGGACTCGTCACAACAACATATGTGACCAACCATAAATAAATATATGGTAATAAGTACATTTTATAAACAAAATGCTACTTCCAGTTCAACTTCTGGTAAGAATGAAAATAATTAAAATGAGTTCATAAACATTCTTTTTACATAATCACGTAATGTGCAAGTAAAACATCATTTTACTTCAATAGGGCGGAACCCGTCATTTTGGTCAGAACTGACCGGGAACCCCAAGAATGACCAAAAACTTCATTTACAACAAAATGTAGAGAACATAAAATCATACCGTAGAAATACTTTAGATTTCGCAAATAAGAGTTTTGATATGTATAAAGTTTGTAAAATGTAGTAGGAACTCACCGATAGGTTTTTGGAATAAAACCTAGAAAACCAGATAATGACCACGACGTAGAGGTGAAGCTTAAAACACCGACCCCTCGCTAGAAGCACCGAAAACTAGCAACCAAACGAGCCTTGAAGATCGAAGAAGAAAAGAGAGAAAAAGAAGAGAGAGAGAGAAGGAAACTGAGATTTTTAAAAAGATCTCAACAAGTGAGATATTTAGCCAAGTCTTTGCACGAGACCCAACACAGCGCACGGCCCATGCGTTTTCCAAAGGGAAGGGCGCACGGCCCGTGCATTTTCTACTGTCTCGCACACTGTTTCATGCGCACGACCCGTGCGCATTTCCTGAAGGATGGCGCACGACCCGTGCGCCCTGTAGACAGAAGCATCCTCTTCATTTCTTCTTTACAATCTCTCAAAACCAAACGAAAATTCGGGGTGTTACAGATTTCGGCCTGGTTATCCGCTAACCAATCCATCCCAATTACCACGTCAAATCCCCCAATAACCATCAGCATTAGGTTGACCGGAAACTCCTTCCCTTCAATCTCCAACTTACAACCTTTCACAACATCCCGGACCACTACTTGACCGCCGTCCGCTAATTCTACCACTATAGCATTTTCTAAACTACTAGCGGGCACAGATAACTTTTGGCAAAACGAAAACGATACAAACGAAAAGCTCGCGCCGGAATCTAACAATATACGCGTAGGTACGGAGTTTAGAAGGAACGTACCCGACACTACATCTGTCGAAGCCCTGGCTTCCTCGGTGGTCATTTGAAATGCCCTCCCAGTCGCTCTTGGAGGATCTGCCTTCTTCGTATCCTTTCCCCCTGTCTTCATCTTCGGACACTCACTCCGAATGTGACCTGGTTCCTTGCACTCAAAGCATGTAATCCCTCGGACCGGGCAATCACGACGCTCATGACCCGCCTTTCCACACTTGAAACAATTTGACCCTCCCGGATTGCACGGGCCAACATGTTTGCTCCGACACCTAGAGCACCACCTAGTTTCGCGTCCCGATTCGCTCCCACGGTAGTTGTTGGTGAAAGGCCTTGTCCTTCTTGGAGGTGCGGAGTTTCCTTCCCACCTCCTCTTCTCAGCTGGTCCACCCCTATCTACTTTGCTTGGGCCATAGGAGTCCTCTACTAATTGAGCCTCTTCGATAGCTTCGCGTAGGGTAGAGACTTTAGACACTCGAACAAGATTCTTCATCTCACTCGACAACCCTTTGGTGTAGGCCTTGATCTTTTCCTTTTCGGTTGGGACCAGATGTCCCACCAAGCCGAGCTTATCCATGAACTGACGGTTATATTCTCTCAATGACAGGTTCCCTTTCCTCAGATTTCGGAACTCTTCCTCCATTCGATCTAAGGCACGTTCGTTGCAAAACTCTTCCATCAGTTTCTTCTTAAAGGTTGACCAACTCAGTTTGGCCAACACCGTGGCCTCCACCGACGAGGAGTAAACGTTCCACCACGTTAGGGCTGTTCCCCTCAACATTTGAGAACCAAAAATTGCTTTCTGACTCTCCCCGCATTCACTTGATCTGAAGGCCTGCTCCATCTCTCTTACCCAGTTCATACACACTAACGAATCATCGGTACCTTTGAACTCTGGGGGTCGGCATCCAAGGAATGTCTTAAAAGTGCAAGCCTTAGGCGGACCGGGAGGAGGAATTTCATTAGAAGGGACAACGGGCTCCGAACCCCCGGATCCCGCCACAATCACATTCTCTGCAACCGTTTCAGGTCTACGGTTACTGGCGTCCCGATCTTCTAGTAACTTCATGAACATCTCTTGCTGTTGCGCCATGGCTGCGTTCATGGCTTGCATCATTCTGTCCATCATTCTTGTCTCCGGTGTCACTTCTTCCATGACCGGGTGAGTTGCAGCTATGTTACGACGAGGTATGAATTCCGGTCCTCCACCCAATGCGTTTACCAGAGGTGGGGGCAATTCATTAGTCGTTATCCTCGGTTGGTCTGCCGTAGACGCTGTCGCCTCCTGCCCTTCTGGCAGATTACGCGTATTGACCATAGTCTGCCACACACGCGAGAATGAAGCTAAGATAAGACTATACAACTTATGAGTAAGAAACATACTACCACATTCATTAATTATTATAACAACGGAAACAAGCATAATCACGTAAAACATCTTCATAATAGCGTTAGCTAGGCGAAATTATGAACATGCAATACACAAGAATTTTCATCTCCATCACTATAACTTTTAATTCGTGTAGTCGCCGACGACTCTAAGACTATTCCATCTTAGGAGTTCTAGTGTTCTACCCATGTCACAATCGTTGCCTAATATACTCAGTCTAAGTCTAGACATCTTACATTCATGCCTAGTTCACTTAAACTAGAGCTCTGATACCAACTTGTAACACCCTAAAAATTGGTGCGATTTAAAATTTAAATTTTTGGCAATATGACGACTGTAAATTGGTGAAACCTGTAGTACAAAATCCGTCAAGGCATCCCAAAGTATCAACCCAAAGAGGGGAATAAAACATAAGGAATACAAGTTCACTAAGTGAGGCATAAAGTTACGACAACCTAAATAATCTAGATTTCCCTATCAGATTACAATCGGGTGTCGCTATCCTCCACAAAATAGTGACTATACACCAAAAATGCCGGTCTCTAGATCTTTCAAAATGACCGCTCTCGATCGCTCGATCGACCACTCATTCCCGTAGATGCCCGCCACTAGAGTTTCCTGTCATTTATGACAACCAAAGAAACAAGCGTTAGGCCAAGGCCTAGTGAGAACACATAAATGAAATTAAATCATAAAAAGAGATCACAATACGAGATCATTATAATTTCCACGACGCTCTACCAATGTGCTTCACCTGACATTAATCAATATGCCACAAACAATATCATCAACGCAATTTATAATGTTTTCCCAAGTCATTTAATCTTGACTAGCATCAACCCAAACAAGATCTTTAGCTATTTGGCACTCAATCCAAACCAGATCTTTAGCCTACTTATGACCTCAACCCAAACCGGATCTTTAGTTTATTACTGACCTCAACTCAAACTGAGTCTTTAGTCTATCCATGACCTCAACTCAAACCGAGTCTTTAGTCTATCCATGACCTCAACTCAAACCGAGTCTTTAGTCTATCCATGACCTCAACTCAAACCGAGTCTTTAGTCTATACTTGACCTCAACTCAAACCGAGTCTTTAGTCTATTCATGACCTCAACTCTAACCGAGTCTTTAGTTTATACTTGACCTCAACTCAAACCGAGTCTTTAGTCTATTCATGACCTCAACCCAAACCGAGTCTTTAGTCTATACTTGACCTCAACTCAAACCGAGTCTTTAGTCTATTCATATATGGCAACTCAAGTCGAGACTTAAAATCAATATCAATTCCCATTTAATGACCAAACATACAACTCATTACTCTTACTTGGCCATTACTACATAGCTTGGCCAAATAGCATATTTAATACTCTTCATTTGCATTTTACCCCCAAAATAGGGTTTGAGGTTAACTCCACATGAACAAGTAAGCGAATAACTAAAATACACGTAATTACCAACACATTATCAGACATGTATGAGAATGGAAGAGTCAAGAAACACTCACCTTGGTGATCTCTCACAAGAAATCAAACCCTAAAGTGGTAGGTGGGAAGTTGGAGACTTGAGAAGTGGTTACAAGCTAAAATCCTTCCAAAATCACACCTAAGGAAGCATTTATTCCACCATTAAAACCACCATAAGATCATTAATTGATATGGTTGAAGTTGGGGTAGAAACCTTACCAAAATCGCTGGAGAGAAACCCTCTATCAGCTCCCAAAATCAACCCTAAATGAAGAAATCCCGTAAATGAGGTATTTATACCCCTGCTGCCCGACGGCGATTGTGCCCCGGCGATTGTGACATCCGTCACTATCGCGGGCAATGCCGCGAGGGTTCCCCACCCTGCGGTACAGATGGGGCGATTGTGCCCCGGCGATTGTGACCTATGTCACTATCGCGGGCGTAGTCGCGAGGACTCCCCACCCCGCGGTACAAGTTGGGCGATTGTGCCCTCGCGATTGTGACCATGTCACTATCGCGGGCACTATCGCCGAGAAGGCCCCAACTGACCCAAAATTTACCAGTTCTGATTTTTAACTCGCGAGGACCAAAACTGATCGAGACCCCCGATACACTTAAATCCCAAAACATGATAATTCATGACATGATAATATCAAATACCAAGCTCTAAAATTCGGGGTGTTACACATTTCGATGCGTTGTGGGGGCGCAATTGGCACATAAACTACAAAACCAAACATGCATAAATGTAATCTATCAGGCTTATATCCAGTTACCAACTGGTACGCATGAGGCTGGTTAGCAAGCAGTGGGTCTAAAAACGAAAAAAAAAACCTGCATATAATAATTGCATAACCCTAGGTAGATGTGGGTAAATTGGTGCGCATTACTAATACCCTAGATGTCATCATATTCTTTTGATAACAACTTCTATGAGACAATTTTATATATACACATGGGGTATAGGAAACTCTACATTGATCCTAATACATATGCAATTAACATCAAATCCTTATGATGTAAATTCTCCAACATTCCAAGTCATGTAGACTTGATGAAATAATCAGGGTGGTGAGCCCTTAAACGTATAGCTAGTGCTAAGAGTGCAATATTTCACGTGGACAATAATACGACATGCGTTCATCGTGTCGAAACCAGAACCATAAAGTACTTTAATGGCCCGCATTCTAGATGTTTATGTCCATAAATATCACCTTGTATTCGTTGTAACAATGGAATATTTTTGTATTATGTCCTTAGCATTAGGATGATCCCATTCCTGTCTTGGCTAAGGATTAGGGTATATACAAAAGTTGTAGGTATTCGAGAGTGCATATTATGATGGCAATGTTGTTTCTTATGCTGCAGAAGTCAACAGTTGCAATTTGCCTCATTTTGCTTTCACTTGAAAGAGAATGTGTCTATGTATTTGACAATACACGGATCACTATGTCATAACCATGGTGTCCTACATGGTCATGTCGAAACATATATGTGTCATTTCCCCAAAGTTCTTTATTAGTGACAAAAAATGTTTCGATGACCCAATAATCTACTAGTTTGACACATTAGTTTCCATGATATATGTTTTCTTTCATATTCATTGGAATTTATGTATATATGCTCATTTCCATTTTATATGAATATCTTTACAAGGTTCCTATTAGTCTTGTACCATCAAGAAAGTGACAACTCATCTTCTAAGTATTTCGGTTGGATGAATTATAAAATAAATATTTGTCTATCATTTTAGATTGTGTGGAATATGTTCTACAAAAAATCAAGTTCTCCTCGATACATTCCTATACGGAACGGAGAATATTGAAAGTTTTGTATTTGTTTTGATGTATTTCTTTACATCTATAATGGTTACATATTCAATTTTACTTAAGAAAAATAAATTAACTAAAATACTATAAAAAAAATTTCAAAGAAACCTATGCTTTATCATTCTTAAATTAATATGATATAGTTCATTTTTAACTTTTTCCCTTTTCGACAAGAGCACTCTTTAGTGCATTTCTTATTTGACTGTCCATTATCACCCGAGGCAGTAGTTGTATTTATACTCCAGATGTTGAAAAATCATTCCCGACTCTTACCAAGACCCTGACCCGTTTTAGGGTTTCGTCCACATAGTGCATAAATGTCACATGTGTGAAGTTGCTTTTAACTCTCTGTTCTTTGGAGTTGTTTTCACCTTTAATGCTTTCATTATTGATCTCGAGACTTTTCTTTGTCTCGACATATGTGGTGTTGTTATTCGAAATAACCTTGTTATGTCTCTCAACCACTTGTAGTAGGTTGATGAGTTTGTCTAAAGGTTACATTCCAACTTATATGAGTTCATTAATATTTTTGATATATGAAAGGTGAAAATAATGTTAGGAATCATGTCATCTTCTGTGAGTTCCTTGCCACAGAGATTGAGACGCGTTTTGGATATAACATTTCTTTGTTGAAATCAGCTACCTTGTTGTAATCGAGTAAGTGGGTTTCATTCCACTGTACGATTAGTTCGGGAAGTACATATTCATGAGTACTCCCGATTATCCCCTTCGGGACAACCCACATTTCTTTGGGGGTTTCTAGTAAAGGTATTCCTATAAAACTTAGGATGTATATGTCGTCTCAAAACATGAGGGTATTTGCTTGTACCTTTTCAAGAGGTTGGTTTTGGAGTCAATGGGGAGTTGATGGACTTTAGGTATTTTCTTGTACCTTTTCAAAAGAAGGTTTATATACTCATTTATGATACTCAGATTCTTTTGAGTTTACAACATTGACTTTGGGATGAGTTGTTTCAACCATTTACATATATAAAGGATAATATATGGTTTTCTTTTTTGATAAGAAAATGGATTATGGTTATGAAATTTCATTATCATAACAATATTTGATTTTTGTATGCTTATATTTTATTGATAATACTTCATCAATATTTCAATTTGTGAAAAAGAAATCACTCAATCTATTGGATTTCCAAGTAGTAGGGGAATCACATGGATTTTCTTAAGTCCCTATAAATCTTAGGGCTGTTTACACCCGTTTGACAAAATCCAGTCGATATCTTGTGATTTATTTCATCTAAATATAACATTATTAATTATAGAGTATTTGGTATGAGGCCAAAATGACCATGAGTTTGGCATATGAAGCCAATTTTAATATTTTAATACCTTAATAGTATTTTTGGAGCTTTTGGTAAAGATCAAAATATATGGGCTTGAAAGTGTAACTTCCAAAAATTAATTATATAGTTTAAAATTATGAGTAGGAACTCACAATCAAGATAAATGTTTGATTTTAACATTTTCATGATATTTTTGGACCTTTTGGCAAAATAACAAAAGTTATGGAGGTTGGAATTGTAAATTCCAAAAATAATTATAAGATTGAGATTAATGAGTAGGAACTCATAATCAAGATAAACATTTGAATTATAACAATTATTAATTGTGATAGACATTAGAATATTAACATAAATAAATAAATAATATTGTAAACTAATTGGATAACCATATAAATATATGGATATTGTAATCTAATTTGATAAACATTAATAAATCATAATAATATTTTAAAACAACAAATATTATCATATACATAATTAAACGATAATTGATCTAAATAAAATAATATTAACGTAATTAAATTAACCAACTAAACATGTCAAAATTGCAACTAATTAATGATGCATAAATACATAATGATATGTTAAAAATTATAACATAATTTAATATACAATATAAATAACAATATGCTAAAATAAACTCATGTGAAATAAATAATATTAGTCAATTTAAAAAAAAGGATAATTGTTTAATAGATAATGATAAGTTTTAAATCAATTATTACTTTTAAATACAAATTAATAACAAATTAAATATTAATAAGTCCAAGTGTAGAGCGAATAATCTTATTAAACCCAAACATAATAATTTTCTCTTTTTTAAATTAACAGTCATAAGTAGATGAAAATTGGGAAAATAACACCCCACCCTTTTTTTTTTGCATTCATCGTCACACACAAAGAAAAAGCTTCAATATGATTATACATATATATGGAAAAGAAGGTAACATCTTCAAATCTGTATAAGATTTATAAATACGATCTAAAAAAAATATAAACCCATAAATCCATGATGGGGGTTTTGTGTTTTGCTATTCATAATAAGCAACAAGTAATTCTAAAAATACATAGAATTTTCTATTAATATGTAAAGAAAAATTAGAACAACAACAAATGAATTCTTAGAGAATAAAATATAAACATGTACAATTACATTTATAGTGATTCTATTAAAAAGAAATTAAATGCATAGTCAAGTAGATGCAAAATTAAATAAGGGTACATTGAATTATCGTGGTTAAAAGAGTTAATCATGATTGATGACAATTCATAGAGAAAAAATTGTAACTTTTTGTAGAGATACTTACTTGAATTGCAATATTAGAAAAAAAACAGACCTTCTAATGGTGATAAATTGCGAACGATCGTTTAGTAGCGGCGGACGCGGAAACGATCCGAGGGAGCGATAGCGCAAACGAGCTACGTGCTGATAATGTGTTAAAGGAAAATCCGAACAAAATAATAATATATGTATTAGTGTTTCACTATCAGTGATCAGACTGAGTCTGTTTAGTTATCACTGTTAGTTCCTAAAGTAAACAGCTAACGTAATCCCTGAAGACAAGTCTCGCGTCAACATATGTTCATAGCTGAATCGAAGACAATGCTGCTGAACAAAGAGAAGTCTACTAGTGACCTGATGCGGATATCAGTGAAGCAAAGACAACTCTACTTATACGCGAAGGAACATGAGAAAAAGCTTCAGCGATAGCTGAACCTCTTTATCTCTGAACTTAGAGATACTCAGCGATCAATCGATCACAAAGCTTATGCCTCAAGTTTCCTTTTGTCTATCCTTGCACAACCTAGTACAATGTGTCAGAACGGACAAGTCTCTGCAACCATTCGTACAACAACTCTGTCAACTACACTGTTCATGACCCGGCCGAAAGCATGTCTCCCAAAAGTCAGACTCCCAAAGCCAATCAGTGAACGACACGTGTAAAGTATCCTGCCATGCATTTAATACATAGGGTATAAATAGGAAGTTCACCCCTTCATCTGAAGGTGTGCTCAATCCTTGAACTCCATATAGAAACCATTGTTTTCTATATCTCTTAATCTCCCACTCTCTGAATTTCTTGTGCAATTATCTTAGTGTTTCTTAAGTTTGTTTTGATTGAGTCTGTCTTAATCATATTCCGCAACAAACTTGTAAATTGTATTCTTGATTTATCAATAAACAATTTATTAAATTTTAATTTCTGTGTTTGTATTCAACCCCCCCCCTTCTACAAACTTGTTAAGCACCTCCGGGACCAACACCTTCTAATGGTGATAAATTGCGAACGATCGTTTAGTAGCGGCGGACGTGGAAACGATCCGAGGGAGCGATAGCGCAAACGAGCTACGTGCTGATAATGTGTTAAAGGAAAATCCGAACAAAATAATAATATATGGAGAGAAAGAATCTGTAATTCTCATTAATCAAAAGCTCTTTAAATAGGGATGAGTTACAAGTAGATACCTATGAGATATTTCAGTTCTAATCTAACTTTGATATACTTATCTCTATCGTCATATTCTTTAGACGATGACACACTTATCCTACAACATATTGTAATTTTAATTTTTTCTATTTATATGAATTTTCAACTTCTTTCATATTGTTAGGGGTTGTTTGCAAATTTTCTAGTAAATCCTGTATGGATAAATTTGTCTGACTAGATAAATTTGTCTATTTAAATAAAAATATATTTTTATTTACTTTTTTTTTACTGAATCAACCATCTGAATGACAGAAATGACCGTTTTACCTATCAGTTCATTAGATAAACTTCAACAAAAATATGAACCTGTGGAAATATATAAGGAAAAATTTGAACTTGTGGGAATAATTGAACAATCTAAACCATAAAAAAACCTGTTAAATTTGGAACAACCATAAATAATTTGTAAAAAAGAACCCTGTAAAATCTAGAACAATCTGAGCCATAAACAATCAATGAACAATCTTAACTTGAGAGATGAGGGTTTCGATTAGGTTTGGGGAAAGCGGAATAGAGAACATAAATGTAAAGAAAACTTCAGGAAAATCGAAATATGGAACTTCAAAACCGAAATCGAAATCAAACGAAATTTGGAACTTCAAAAACAAAATCGAAATAAAGCGATATCTGGAACTTCAAAAACGAAATCTAAATCAAACAAAATCTGGAGCTTCAAAAATGAAAATGAAATCAAACTTCAGATGAGGTCGAACTTGAAGCGCAATCTGGAACTTCACAAACGAAAATGAAATCGAAGGAAGGAAGCGTGTATTGAATCTAAGGCTTTGAATATGGAAGTAAGGGAAGTGAGTTTTTGTCCGACGCGTTTAAGAAAAAAAAGGGTAGGGATGTCTTTTTTTTGGCTGAATGGGGACAACACAAAACAACCAACTGTTCGATTAAGTTATCTGCTGTGAGAATAGGAATAAGCGGCAAGTAAACAACCTAAAAGAGTTGTGCGAATAATCCAGGTAGACCATTAAGCCCCATTAAGTTGCAAGTAGACACCCCCTTAGTCTTATTTGTATGTTCTAGTTTTGATTTTCCTTCGTTTAAACACAATATCTTAGTTAGACGGTAAAATAATGTACCAATGTTTCAACCCGACCAACACAATCCAAGTCGCACGGTTTGGTTGGTTTAAGATTTTTCAAACCACAAATATTGGGTTGAGAATTCAAATGCTTTCAACCCGGTAACCTAACCCGTGCACAACCCTAATCAAAGGGGTTTGTTAAATGACGCAAGTATGATCATTCATGCAATACTATTTTGTTTCTTAAGATAAGGATGTCTTCTCTTTTATAATTCTTGTTAATTTTGTTTAATTTCATTTTAGAACTCCCATTGATCATCAATGGTTATTTGCAACTCTCAATATTATGATCTACAATATGTAACATTTATAATCATAAACGATCAACGATATGTAACCATTATCGCCACCTCAGTGACAAAAAAGGTAATTCAACTAATCATCAATCTGTCATCACTATTTATGTCCATTTGTCCTCATATAGATTGAACACAAAACATGGATGTATCATCCTCGTATGCCAAGTCTCCAATTTCTTGATTCCTTATGTATTTAGAAAACAAATATCGATACCATATATCAATAATCTAAATCTAATATGCATGTATTTTCTCAGTATTATTATATCTAAGATAAAAAAACGTCATCCCACTCATATAGGGAAGAAAAATCATATCTTGATCCAAACTAATACTACTATTTGATACATCAATTACTATTCTCCCATCCAATTACGATATGATTAAAATCAATGTCAAAACATACCATTGACAAATAACAAACTCCATGACTTCATGGTCAAAAGGTACATGTATAATGACAATTTAAGATATATTTATGACATTCAATACAATTTTTTTATACCAAATCATGTCTAATTTAAAAGATCTTATCTTGTATCCATATGTGGATTTCATATCTCTGTATGAATTATTACATATGGTAGTCATTACCATATGGCTCTAATCAAAAGTCAAAGTAATATTTGACCAAAAATATTTTAGAATACAATATTCTGGTGAAATGCGTAGAGATCGAAAAGAACACCAACGATGAAAGCACTCTGCTGGGCCAACACTAACACTGAGAGACGAAAGCTAGGGGAGCTGATATGACCGTGACCAAGACCGTTGGGGTTTGGTTTATCGTCACAAAAGGAAGGGGGGTGGGGATCAATTGAAACTTGAAGGGGGTTAGGCGTCATTAATTATAATTAATTATCTAAATTTGTCTTTATTAGCTATTTTGGGTATGTTTTGGTATTTTTGGGAGGGGGATCATTTTTAGCCTAGGGGTTTATTGCCTCTAGGGTTTAGGCAGAAAATTACTTTTGTTTATTGTCTTTGAACGGGAGATTTCTGGGTCTCGAGTTCCAGACGCGATTGTTTCTGAAGCATTCGATTTCGGGTGCGGTTCATCAATAAAATCTTATTCTTAATTTGATTCTCATCAATTGGTATCAGAGCTAGCATCCTGCAACCTGTGATTTTTTTTGAACATCCATGACGAAAATCGTTGATGTGGTGAATGATTTGGCTCAATACAAGGCAGAGGCAGGGGAAAGATTCGAGAAGCTAGAAACGGCGATTGATTCCATGCGTTCAGAGTCCGAAAAACGGCATGCGGAGGTGATGAAGTTGTTGCTGCAGCAGGCGCATACCTCCAGGCCGTCACCGCCACCTACGACGACCATGCCGACATCAACGATCGGTACTTAACCGCTGATCCAGTCGTCGGGCTTGGTTTTTGACGAACAAGGGTTCCCAATTCCGCAATATCAGGAGGTCAACAACTCATTTTCAGGTAAGTTTCCACCAGTAAGGGGCATGGGTCTTATTATTCGGGACCGAATTTTTTTTCGATGGGGCCGATAGGACTGCCGCCATGGGGCATCGGGTTGGGGTCTGGGTCGGGACCAACAAGGGAAAAGGTGTGTGTTCCAGGCATAGATTATCGTTTGAGGAAATTGAAAATGCCACTGTTTGAGGGGGAGGATGTGTATGGTTGGGTGTATCGGGTTGAGCGGTTTTTTGATATTCAAGGGTTTGTTACTACGGGGGAAAAGTTGAGGACAACAGTTTTATGTATGGAGGGTCAGGAATTATCATGGTATCATTGGAGTGACCGACGGGAACCACTCCGCTGTTGGGAACATCTAAAATCACGTCTACTAGACCACTTCCAACCATCGCAAGATGGAAACCTATATGAACAGTTTTTGACCATTAAACAGGAGGGGACAACAAGGGAGTATGTTAGTTTGTTTGAATCATTGGCTGCAATTTTGGAGGGGATATCTGAGAAGATTCTGGAGGGTACATTTATAAAAGGATTGAAGGTTGATTTGCACACTTCAGTGTAGGTGTTGCAACCTGTTGGGTTAGGGAAGGGCAGTCTATGAAATTGTCCATAATGATAGACGAAAACCGATCTGGGAGTAGTAGGGAGTAGGGGAAGAGTGTTCTGAGAAGTGTGATGGTGAGCACCACCGGAGGGGGAGGGGTACGACCGCCTCTTACCCCCCCCAACCGGGTGGCATAAGCCTACGACGGGAGAGACAAAACCGCCTATCAAGCGCATGAGAGAGACTGAACTTGCAGATAAAAGAGCGAATGGCCTTTGTTTTCGATGTGATGGGAAGTTCGGGCTCGAGCATCGATGTCCGGATAAGACTTTGAAAGTCATGGTGGTTTGTGAAGGTGAAGAGGGATTCGAGTATGAGAAGGGGAACCCGACAGAGCATATGCACTTGGATGCAGTGTCACCACCCCATTCCTCTCCCCAAACACCCACACCCACACCCACATCACCTACACCTTCTTTACCTTAACCTACCTCTCCCATACCATCACACCATACTTCACCTACCCCTTCTTCACCTCAACCAACCTCTCCCATACCATCACCATCTTCTTCCCCAGTCAATTCTGGAGAGATAAGGAGAGCGGAGGGTGAATCCGTCGAAAATGAGAATGACAGTGAAAGTGACAGTGTGAGATAAAGGCGTAGTAAGAGCAATTTTTGAGAGATCGAGTATCCCCAGCCCCGACCATTGACATCGATTGTGCACTTGTTGAGTTTAGAGCCCATACACGATAGGAAACTTTCAGAGTCTATTGTTGCAAGCCAATGTGGCCCAATCGGAACGACCATAGTGACACCCACAAGCGGTGCTCCATGAGGATTGGTCAGAAGTCCTACCGGTGCTAACATCATTCCAACGTCGAACGTAGGCCTCACGGTTGACTCAACCGTGGTGAAAACTGGAAGCCTAAGTGGCCCAGAGTTAGTTTACCTACCTTTATTACACCAGAACTATTGCAGCGGGATTTACATGATGTCGATAGTTCCATCTCTCGCCACTTTGATCATCAATGTCAATCAGCTGAGGAGTTCCAAGATACGGTTCTTCGAATGCTGAAATGCAAGTCCCCAGTAGATGAAGCTACTTCTTCAGTACCTACACTGCCACCACCTCCACCCGTTTAGTAGAGACCATCCATCAGTGAGATGAAATCCATGCTATTAGTCGAGCTCCTATCCAACGGTACACCTGAAGACGCAGATCTTCTTGGCCTTCTCCGCCAGTAGTCCGAATCACAACAAGATATTATCACCAGGACTAGATTCAGTGCTTTCCAGGACAAAGTCAGATTAGGTTTCCAAGATCTCCATGAGCTGATTAGATCCACCTCTGTCGATTTCCAATCTTCGATATCCGCCCTTTCCAACAGGTTAAGGTTCTTGAGCATTCTTGCTGCATTCAAGCCGATTCTTCCAATCATACATATGACGACCGCGGTGATCCCACTCGTCATGAGGGGGACAAACGCCAGAGACTCAGTGACACAACAAGAAGGACAAAGACCGCTCAGACAGATATACAGACAGAAACAGTACAGGAAAGGTAATCCAAAGGGGTTCAGGAAGCTAAAATAGTACATAATATGGAAATCGAGGTCATACTTCGGTAATAGCATTAGCTATCTACCAGGCAGGTTTAAGCTCATCCGGTGAAGAGGGAAATTTGGCTATAATTGATCCATTCTCAGATGTTGATTTGTCAGCTGAACCGGTAGTTTCAGAAAGAGCTTTAATCGCGTTTCAAGAAGAAGTCAATGACTTGTGCACATTCGATGATGAAGAATGTATGCAACAAAGAGACCATGATAACTTAATTGAGCAGATGCGACCAGGTCATCAATCTGTTGAGGCACCTTCCGGCGTCATCCCTCTACGTTCATTTTCTTTTGTTCTCCCCGATCTCCCCGATCAAAACACGTCAGAAACTCCCGTTCGTGAAACCGTAGACACTCGACCAGATCTACCGCTGAAATGGGAAAGAGTAAGGATCAACGCCCCTTCCTTGAAGAGACCGAGAAAAAGATATTTGCTTACTGGATTCGAAAGTATGATAAGGTTGCAGCTTACGACATTGGGTCGTTAAGCAGATGGAAACAGTTCGAATAACTACATAAGGACGGAAACAGGTAAAATGGTCGATGAAGTCAGAACAAAGCACATAATCAGATTCGTTGATCAGATTGGTACTGACCGTTTCGTCAAAGTATGGTATCCGACCTTCACTGTTACTAGAGATGATGGTAAGCAATAAACATTCTTAGAAGCTAATTTTGGGAATTTAGAGCTACCAGATCTTCTGTACTTGCTACGTGATATGAAGACGCAAACCATACGTCCGGGAGTAATTCAAGATGCACTGTCAACCGTAAAGAGATTCATGAAGAGCATAATTAAGTTAGCGTGTGTTGAAGATTTACAAATCGGTATTGAAAGCAACCAAGCCAAGATAAATTTGTTCAAGCTCGATCTGAGTCTACCATGTAACTATCAGAATGCTCCAACCATCACAGTAATTGAACTGCCAGAACTTGGCATGACATCACAAACAGTAAAGGAGATACGCGCTTTATCAGATTCAGCTAGATCGCTAGATTCTGTGATGGTACTCTATATGTTATTAGAGACAGAATTCTTGACATAATTTCTAGATAAGACAAAGGTTATAATTCGTTGGATCCAGATTACATAAGTCTTGTTTCTAAAGCCCTGGATTTGATTGTTGAACGCCTGTAATACATAACTTCAATAAGGCTTTTCGAGATTAGCTTTAGACTTCAGAAAACACATGTTCTGAACTGGAGGGACTACGAACTTCAATTCAAAGGGGGAGATTTTAGGGTTTGTTTTATATGTTGAATTAAAGTATAGGGGTGCAAAATGTAATTTTATCTTTAAAGTATAAATAGTTTGTGTTTAACCTAGAATTAGGTTAATAGTCATTATAGGTTTGTACGCTTCATTTAATATTCTCTATGTAAACCTGTTGAGCTTTATCGATTAATGAAATCATATGGCCATGTTTGATGAATCATTGTGATTGTTCTTCATTGTTTAATTAATACACTTGCAAACTGGATTCACATTATCAATAAACAATTTATTAAACCATAAAAAATTGTGTTTGTATTCAACCCTCCCCTTCTATAAACTTATTTAGCACCTTCGGGACCAACAGTCATGCTTGGATTTGTGTTCATCATAGATACGACGAGGACACTACCAGTGAGTGCTTATTCTGAACTTTGCAAGAAGGTTGTTTGATCCAATAGTATGGATAGAGAACTATTACTGCAACAGCCCTTCAAGTCATGTCGTAGTAAGGTTTTGCCACACATTTAAGCCAGAACTTCAATTGATCTTGCACCCATGATTTTCTTTACTTGTTATTACTTTCATCAGTAGTGAACCTGCTCAAACCAATTTCTTCATCTTCGCCATCTAAAATTAGCTTTTAACCTTATGATCTTGAAACTAAAGAATTCTATCCTTGTGGAATATATACTTCATTCTTACCATTTTATTACTTGTTTTAAGACAATATTGAGTGAACATGTATACTTGTGTGTTTACTTATTTACCATAGCCTTTTGGGGTTGTATAAATCTGACAACAAGGTGGCTCGGGGTTGGTATTTGGCGGTGATGGAGTTGTTCGGATGTTTGTGGTTGTTAGGGGTTTGTGCATGTGTGCCCAACAATGTGGCTACATCAAAGAGGCACTATCATCAATGATATCATTTGTAATGGGGGTGGAAGCATGAGACTTAGCAAAGGGATATGTACCTTTCACCAACCTTACATGTCAGGATGAGTAAACGATATGAGTGGTTGGATCAAGACATAGGTATGCATGTTGTGTAGGTGAGTACTCGAGAAAAACACATGTAATTAACCTTAGGGCAAGTTTGTGAGGGTTGTGTGGTCATAGCCATGGATAGTTGACACAACCGAAATCGTGTTGATGAGTGTACTTGGGAGGTGTTCCAAAGAGTTTTTGTTATGCAGAGCTATTAGCAAGAGTTAGGGTGTGCATATGATTGATTAAGTAAATAGAAGTAAGTATAGCATGAGACCAATACTTCATTGGCATTGATGCATGTATCATAAGTTCTAGACTTGTTTCGACAGTGTGTTTGTGACGACGTTCCACACTCCTATTGTGTTATGGTGTGTAAGTTGGCAACATTAGATGGGTGATACCATTGTGAGAGAGATACGAAGCAAGTTTGTCATGTTAACCACTATTATTAGAATATAGGATTTTTTAGGGGTCAAAAAACTGACCAAACCAACCAACCCAACTCGAAAAACCCAAAAATACTCAATCCGAGTTAACCCGAACCATAGTCGATACAAAATTAGGCCATGTCGTATCTATCGGGTTGGAATTGGGTTAGGGTAATTTGAACCCAACCCAACCCGATGTCTTTCTATACTATAGATTTAATATCATTTTTAAGTCCTGGATTAATATATATACATTATAAATTAAACGAACTCGTAATTGGATATATTCAGAATTATATTACAATTTCAACTGTAATTTAACTTTTTATTTGCATGAACTTTCAACTTTTTTTTAAGTTTGTTAGACTTTTTTGTATGTTCTCACTTTGATTTTACTTCGTTAACCACAAAAGCTTAGCTAGATTGTAAAAAGATATACCAAAGTTTTAACTCGATCAACCCGACCAACCCAACCAACATGGTTTGAGTTGGGTTGGGCTGTAGTTTTGCTTAGGTTGGGTTAGGTTGAGATTTTTCAAACCTCAAACATTGGGTTGGGTTATTCATATGCCTTCAACCCGACCAACTCAACCCATATGCAACCCTAGAATTAGTTTCTTGAGCTAGAGATGTATGTTATTCCATAAATATTGCAATTAAAGGCAATACTTTAAATGCTACCATTTGCACTTTTTCAAGTTGTATTTTTTATGCTATTGATCATTACGAAGATATAGAACAATCTAAACTACATCTTTCTATTTTCCTTCCATTTTGTACTTTAATAATATGAAATCCAAGCAGAAGTTTCTTGTGTAATGTGGTTGATTTCATAATGTAGGGTTTCACTTCATTATTGGATTATTGGACTCTAATAGATAAATGGTATTGAGAAGTATATATGGTCTTATTAGAATGCTATAGGTTGGGACCATAAATACAAGTTAGAAAACGATTTGGGGTTATTCAAACAAGTGTTTACATGTTGTCATGGTTCATTTTAATAGAAAGGAGGATGTAAGACCTTTCATATGGTATCAATATGTCCTTTGATGCTAAATCAAAGAAGAACAACAAACATGATACAAGTTTCATTGATATTTCTATTTTTCAACAACTTAAATCCTTGCTTATGTACATACTTTGTCATCTCATACTATCTTAAATTCTTAATCATCGTACAGAATATGGAAGTACTACTGAAGATGTGAATGCATTCAATAAGTTGCGTACATCTAAATTGAAGATTCTTATGTTTGATGAGGCAGATCGTATGCTGGAATAGGTGAATATTGGGGATTTTTTTTTCTTTTTCACCCTTTATATATTATGGTACAATAAAGATTTTTTAACTGCCTCCTCAAGAAAATGATCATACATAATGACTAGTCGTGTGTTGCAAAAAAATTGATAACATACACTTTACTGGTTATTCCTTTTGGGCTTTGTTATAGTTGGTGATTTCTCATCTCGTTTATTTTTATTTAGGCCGGTTTTAAAGAAGAATCCATGAAGATAATTAAGAGAATAGTCGACTCTACCCCCCAATGTCAGGTTTGTTGTCGTTATAGTGATTATGTTGATTGAAATTATTTTAGTTTTTGTTGTGTGGTTTCTTATCTTTTTTGCTTAAAACTGTAATGTGAAGCGTGTTCTTGTTTGGTTTTTGAAAATTCGATTTTCGACTAGGAGCACTATTATTTTAGTGTAGAATGAATTCCGTCTCTGATCTATACAAAAAAAATACATAGGTGCTACTAGATTATGCTACCTTCGATGAAATTGTGAAGGATTTTGTGTCGAAAATTGTGAGAGATTATTTTATACAAGAATATAATCAATTGTTCGTAAAGAAGGAAGAATTGGCTTTGGATTCTGTCAAGCAGGATAAAGTGAAAATACCCGATGAGGGTTCAAATATTATGTTTATTAAGGACAAAATAATGGAGTTGGGACAAAAGGTTCGGCAAACGATTATATTTCTTCGCACAAAAAAGTGATGGTATGTTGCATGAGGCACTTAGTAAATAACGGTACAAGGTAACAACAATTCAAGGTGCTCTTAATCCAGAACAAAAATAGTGAAGGAGTTCAAAGATGGGTTGAGTCAAGTATTGATATCGACAGATGTTCTTGCTCGGGGGTTTTATCAATCACAGGTTTGTATCCCTGATATCTTACAAGTTTTGTGTTTGGTCTGTATCTAATTATATTTTCCACTTCTCATCAAATCAATTTGGTGGTTAATTTTGATCTCCCTCTAAGATATGATACTCCGTTGGAGCCCGACTATGAAGTATACTTGCATCAGATAGGTAGAGCAGGACGGTTTGGCCGCAAGGGTAATAATGCTTTTTTAATCATGTTTTTTAACGTTCTTTTAATCATCAATTTTTATTATCCTTGTCATCTTTTCATGGACCACTTTATATAATCTTTTGAAAGACTCCCTCTGTCCCAAGAAACTTCTACTTAGATTTCAAGCGGTAACTGGTTCGTCAAGCGGGTTGAGTACCAGTAGATCGTATATCGGTTCCAGTTCAAGCAAGGTTAAGTTTTTGTTCCTTTTTATTTTCTTATTTAACTAAAGCATGTCAATTTACTCATTATGCGTTTCATTTCTGTGGGTGCAAGAATTAAAAGAGAAACTTCAAAAAATAGAAAAGGAGCGAGTAATTGAGAGAGAGGAGAACACTCGACGTGAGGAAGAGAATGTCTGGATGACGAATAGACTAAAAGTTATCGAGGCGATGTTAGCTCGACAATACCCACCAACGCCTTCCGATGACCCCAATTCTCGTGATCCCCCCTATTCCGGTAGGATTTGATGAATACATGGATTTGATTTATGTATGGATTTGCATGAATATATGTACGGATTTTTAGGTAAATGTTGGGTTGAATTTCTAGAATATGTATGGATTTTGTATGCAGGATTGTAATATATATATATATATATATATATATATATATATATAGGGGAGGGATCAATTGGAAACCAGTTTTACATTGAAAACTTTGGAAACCGAAATCAACCAATCAGTGAATTTCTTTTTTTTTTATTTTTATTTTTAATTGATAAGGTTATTTTAGTCTTTTACATAATTTCATAATATATATGGTAATTGTTATTATTATTATATTAATTATTATTTAATTTTAATTTATTTTATATATGGTAATATGGATGATTTATTAAATTAAAAATGAGATATCTATTTTAGGTAAACAAAATTTAAATAATACGAAGATACCTTTTTTTTGATTCATGTACTTGAATTGACATTTTTAGGAAAATTTTTATTTGAGCCACAAAATATTAATATAAAATTAAAATATTCAAATTTTCAAGTATTAATATGAAATTAAAAGATTGGAAACTTTGATACTATGTATTGTTTTGATTCTTATGAATCAGTAATTGATTCATCCAATGAATGAAAGTTTATATTCCATATGAAATCTTCAATATTACCTCCAAACACAAAATATTAATATAGTGAAACATAATGGATTTGATATAGTGAAACAAAATATTAATATAGTGAAACCTGATGAAACATAAAATGTTAATATAGTGAAACCTGATTAAACATATTTGATATAGTGAAACATAATGGAAAGGTAATGAAACAAAATATTAATATAGGGAAACCTGATATAGTGAAACAAAATATTAATATAGTGAAACCTGATGAAACAGATTTGATATAGCGAAACATAATGGAAAGGTAATGAAACAATAATGGTAATGAAACTTAATTGGGTTTTTACATACTGCATATTGATGAACATGTAATAAAAAGGTAGTCTTGATATATTGTTATTATCTTTTATTAATAAATTAATTAATTTATTACCGTATATAATTATTATCTTTTATTAATTAATTTATTACCATATTTCATCTTTGTTGTCAAATTTGAAACACAAAAGAAAAAGACACATTTACCCTTTAGACATATTATTATTATCTTTTATTAATTAATTAATTATATTATTATCTTTTATATATATATATATATATATATATATATATATATATAATGCAGAAAAACAATTTTTTAAAATGTATTTTTTAAATAAAAATCCAAAAACCGGCGACTTACCAACGGGGAAACTGTTGGTAACATTTAAACATTTTTCTAAAAACAGTCTGAAAGTCATCGGTAATATTAGCCATCGAAAACCATCGTTTGTAAGCAGTTGGAAAGCCGTAGCTACTAGCTAATAGACCTCGTCGGTAATTGGAACCATCGGAAAGCCATCGATAAAGGTCGTCGATAAGCCGTTGCTAACTATTACAGACCGTTTTTTTCCCGACGGTCTTTTTTCGTCGGAAACCCGTTGATAAAGTTTGTTTCCGACGGTTTACCAATTGTTTCAGCCGTCGGTAATACGATTGATTTTAGCAGTGATAGGCAATCATACTAATGAACCAATATAAGATGCAAATATAACCTTCTGACAAACTGATTCAACCTACTGCAAGTGGTTGAGAGACATAACAAGGTTCTTTAACGATAGACATGCAAGGACAAATAAAATTCTCGAGGTCAATAATGAAAGAATTAGAGGTGGAAACAACTCCAAATGATAGTGAGTTAAAAATAATTTCACACACGTGGCATCAATGCACTACGACGAACGGGCCCGTGGTAAGGGTCAAAATTATGGCAAGAGTGTAAAAACATTTACAAATACCTGGTGCAGAGATGCAAATACTAGTCAATTGATGATGAACAATCAAAGAGGAAATGCTTAAATGACCGCTCATGCCAATAGGGAACAAATTGAAAATAACATTGATATTAATATGACACCATTAGATTTTAATTATTTAAACCACCCCTTATATTTTCAACTTTTTATTAGATATTTGATGAATTAGATCATTTTTTTAAGATCGGCTGAGTCTGATTTACTTGAAGTTTATGTTTAGTATTAAATTAATTTTATTTGCATATATACACCCAAATCTACAAGCATTGTAGCTATAAAGAAATGCATTAAAAAGAACAACAAATATAAAACTCTCAATATTCTTCGTTCCAAATAGGAATGTATTAAGGAGAACTTGAGTGTTCTATATGAGACCCCCTATACAATCCTAAGAAATAGACTATTATTCTTTGAGTTATTTATCTATAATTTCTTCAACCAAAAATTTAGACGACGGATTGTTCTTAGTTTTTGGTACAAGATTAATAGTCACAAAACACTATATTAATAGAACCTTATATTCTTCTAACGATATGCACTTTACATGGAAATTATAATGGAAATAGACATATGTACATAAGCTCTAATGAAAATGAAAGGAAACATATATCATATAAATTAATGTGTCAAACTAATGGGATATTTGGGTCAATGAAACATATTTTCTCACCAATAAAGAACTTTGGGACAATGACACATACATTTTTGACATGACCACGTGGAAAACATGGTCATGACATAATGACCCGTGTGTTCAAAAATGCACGTAGACACATTCTATTTCGAGTGAAATGCAAAATGATGTAATTATCCAATTGTAACAGTTGACTTCTGCAGCACAAGAAGCAACACCACCATCATAATTTGCCCTCTTGAATACCTAGAACTTTTGCAAGCACTGCTCCTTAGCCAAGGTAGGAATGAGACCATCCTAAGCTAGCATAATACAAAATATTCTATTCACACAACGACAATACAAGGTGATAGTTGTGGACTTATACATCCAGAATGTAGGCCATTCAAGTACTTTATGGTTCTTGTTGAAGTTTTAACACGATGAACGTATGTTGTATTATTATCCACATGAAATGTTGCACTCCTAGCACCAACTATACGTTTAAGGGCTTACCACCCTGATTATCTCATAAAGTCTAAATGACTTGGTAATGTTGGAGAATTTACATCATAAGGATTTAATGATTATTGGATGTGTATTAGAATCAATGTAGAGCATCCTATAACCCCATGTGTATACATAAAATGGTCTCACAAAAGTTGTTATCAAAATGATAAAGATGATAGCTAGGGCATTGGTTATGCCCATCAATTTACCCACATCTGCTTGGGGTTATGCAAATTTACATGCAGCTTTACTCATTCACTTAAGAACCACTACTAGACAACTATTATCATGCATACCAGTTAGGATATAAGCCTGACACTGTTAAATTTGCGTATGTTTGGTTGTGTAGTACATGTGTTAATTGCGCATCTACAACACATCAAATTAGGTTCTCAATGACAATTAAGTATATGTGCTGGATATGAAAATCCGTAACAATTATCCGCTACCTAGAATCCTTGACGGGTGATCCTTTTACCACAAGATGCGTGGACTGTCACTTTGATGAGACAGTATTCCCGTTGTTAGAGGGATATAGGAAAAATGATTTTCCATGGAACAACAATAACTATGTCATGAAATGTTCTCATTCTGTCTCATTATGATCCACAAACTTCACAATGTAAAGTTGAAGTGAAAAGAATCAACTGCACCGTTAGATATTATCTCAAAAGTCACATGATCACAAATACCAGCTGCAAATATACCCATAAGGTCAGAAGTCCCCAAAAGGGGGCATAACACTGTTGGAAAATGCGTTACAGTCACACTTAGTGGAGGTGTGGTTGAGGTCGTGGCTCTCAAATGGAAATGGGAGAAACTTCTTGGTTCGATAAATACTCATCTAAAGGAATAGAAGAGTAAGGCACAACCATTTATCATCAATACAAAATCTCTCATGAGATTGTCTCTGATTATACTTATGTCCATGAATCATCACTGGATGACGCTCCAAAGTTAATATTGATTCTAGAGAATAATGAAGTCTAAAATGAAGTATGAGAGTGCATATGAGTCGGTCGACAGATCATACATACCCATTGATGATATATACACATGTATTATTGCTCATGACATGATAGAGCACGTTAATATCGAACCATGCTCAGTTGAATAATGTCAATAAAGAGAAGAGATTGACCTAAATAGAAATAAGCAATCCAGGAAGAATTATATCCTTTGACAAAGAGACGAGTATTTGGTCAAGTAGTGCTAACCCACCAAGTGTAAATCCTATTGGACATAAAGATGAGTCTTTGTCAAAAAGCGTAATGAGAATAATGAAGTCCTAATGTTAATAGGGTTCCCTTTTGGCGCAAGGTTTCTCACAACGCCCTGGAATTGACCACACTTACTCTTCTCTGATGAATGTTATAACGTAATGTTATTTGATTAGCCTAGTAGTTTCCACAGGACGGGAAATGCAACTCATGATGTGGGTACTACATATATCTATGGGATCTAGATTCAAAGATATATATGAAAAGTCTAATGGCCTTACATTACCCAAATCAAGTAACTCTACACCATGGAGTGCATTTAAATACAATTGAAACACTCACTTTACGAATTAAATCAATCTACGTGGATATGGTATACACGCCAAAGTGAATACTTGATTGAGAATGGATATAAGAATGATGAAGTGTGCCCTTGTGTATTTTATAAAGAAAACAAGTTCCAGATTTTCAATCTTAGCTTAATATGTCGATGTTATGAATATAATAGACATTCTAGAGGAAATAAGAGAAACCATAATCTACTTGAAAATTGTATTTGAGATGAAAGATCTTGGGAGAACTTGGTTTTCTCTAGATATAGGGGCTAGGACACTAAGTTTGTGGAATAATTAATCCATTGATTCACATATGTCCACAAAATGATCAAGCGATTTAACATGGACAAAGAGCATTCGACTAACAGTCCCATGATCAGTCGAAGTGTTGGATATAAGAAAATATCTATTTCGTCCAAAGGATGATCACGAAGAGGTGTTGGGAGCTAAAATTCTCTATATAAGTATAATAAGCGCATTATTGTACTAAGCACACTACACTTGACCTTATATTGTATTTCTCAGTGAACTTGTTAGCTAAATTTAGCTCAACGTCAACGCAAAGTCATTGGAGTAATATCAAGTTAATCTTTTGGAACCATTGATATAGGATTATACTTTCCCTATAACGAGAAAAATAGGATTGATAATGGAACTTCAATACTCATTTAGATATTGAGCGACAAAAGTACCAATCATTATTGGAAAAACACCAAATAATGTCTTGGAAGTAAACTAAGCAAACCCTTGTAGCCACGTCCTCTAACTATTCCAAGAATATTACTCTACACGATTTCAAGAGTGTATGGTTAAAGACTATCATTATATATATTAGAGGAGCTAGTGTATCGAAGAAATGAAAGTAAGATACATCAAAAGTTATAACACAAAACATATTCCGCTTAAGTTTTTCTACAAATAACAATAACAAACTCTTCTAAAGATTCAAATGAATCAAATAAAATGCAAAGAGAATGCAACATATTTGTTTATCAAATCATTACCTAAAACCATATTTGGAAAATTGGTAGAAAGTATTAAAATGCAAATGTCTGAACTCCCTAGATTAATGCACGAATCAGGGGGAGTAAGTAGACAAAAAAGGGAATCTACTATACATGTAATATTGTTATGTTGTGCTAATTCCTTCACCCAAGGTTTTATCTTTCTCACTTCCTTGGTGTAAAGTTTTAGTGATGCAACAGTTTATTATCATCCTGTTTTCCTAACTTTCATAATTAATATACGAATCTGAGAGAATATTGGACTAAAGAAAAAGTCTATATATTGCAAAGAATCTGATACGTTGTACTCTTTCTTTCGTCTTATTTTTATTTTTTCCCAATGAGTTTTTATTTTGGCATAAGGATTTAACGAGGCAACAATTGCGCACCATCACTTATTTGACTCGACACAAGGGGGAGCGTTATAGGATAAATGTATCATCGTCTAAAGGATATTATGATAGAGATAGATATATTAGAATTAGATTAGAATTGAAAATCTCGTAGTTATCTGTTTGTAATTCATCCGTATATAAAGAACTTATGATTGATGAAAATTATATATTTTATCTCTCTATTATATTGTTGTTCTATTTCGTTTAACAATATTTTAACGGGAAAGTTTGAAAAAACCTAACAAACTATTTGATTTTGAATGATTAAGTCCTTAAACTATTTTTCTGAATGATAAAACCCTTAAACTTTTCAAAACCGGTTAAATACGTCATTCTAACCTGTAAAAACAAGTTAATATGATAAAAATTTGGAAAACGTCTACAAAAACCCAATAAACTATCTGATTTTGAATGATTAAGTCCCTATTTTTTTAACAAATAAATCGCTAAACTTTTTCCTAAATCTCTTTACCAAATAAATTCTTAAAGTTTTATTGAACAAACGAATCTCAAAGTTTTTTTTAAAAAACAAAATCATTAACTTAATTCTAAACAAATAAATCCAAATTTTTTTGAACAAAACACATACATATATATACATATATATATATATATATATATATAATTTTCTCGCCAACAACAAAGGAAAATGAACCAATTAAACAAAGAAAAATTATATAATTTTCTGTTGATCCCAATAATGATGTTCTTTACTTGATGGACTTTTTACTACACACAGATTAATGAATAAGAGTGCGGAAGCATTTCTAGTATGTAGAAAAAGTAGAACATGCAAAGTAGTAGACACACAAACAATCAACAAATAGAATCGTAAAATATAACAAGAATTTTACTCAAGACACTGTTTCATTGATTTACTATAAGAACACCAAGAACACGCACTGGTGTGTGCAAATATTCTCAGGGAAATACAATCTTTTAATCAGACTAGTGTGTGTGCTCGCATGCAAAAACTCAAGGTGGTGCTCCTATATTATACAAGAAGGATGCACCCCGTAGTACAAGACAAAGGCTGACATTCCATAAACGGAATGCCACCTGGAAAGTAAAATGATCGTGCGCCACGGAAAAATGATCTGGAAATCTTCGTACAACAGGCTTCACGTGTTCTGCACGTGACCTTGTCTTGAACTGAGTTCGCCAAAATCTTCGAACTGTCTCCAGAGGTTAGCAATCACAGAGGCTCTATGAGTGATCACAGAGGCTCTGTGATCTGAAGATCATAATCAGGTTACGAGTCCTCTGGCAGAGAGTCGACATAAACTTCTGAGCCTTGTCTTCTGTGGTGCGCTTGGTTGTTCTGAGCAGTCTTCTGCAGTTCCTATACTTAGCCTATTTTTCAACACTTCTATACATGAAAGTTAGAGCTAACATTTCCATTACCAACTCTGAAACATTCAAAATTTATGCCTAAAACATAAATAGATAAATAGAAAAATTATACTCCTCATTTCATATACCAAAAAAAGTCAATCTTTTCAAGGAATATACCAAAAAAACACTCATCCCTTTACAAAATATACTATTGGATTTATTTGTTCAAAATTATGTTTATGATTTTGTTTCTTCAGAAAAACTTTGGGATTTATTTGTTTAAAAAATTCAAGAATTTATTTGGTAAAAAGAATTTATTTAGATATTTATTTGTTAAAAAAATTAATGGACTTAAACATTAAAAATGGATAGTTTGTTGGGTTTTTTTAGACTTTTTCTAAATTTTTATCACATTAACTTTTACAAGTTACAAGGATGTATTTAACTTAATAGTTTTATTATTCAAAAAAATAGTTTAAGAAACTTAATTATTCAAAGAGTAAATTACAAATTTCATCCCTATGGTTAATGGAGATTTTGGATTGGGTCCCTCAAATGAAATAATTGCATGTATGGTCATCATACTTTTACTTTTGTTATGGATTAGGTCCCTTGACCTAATTCTAGTAACCTAACTCTAGTTAAATTAAGGGCATTTTTGTCCTTTATTTTTTATTTAAGAAAACAAAAAAAATCATGTGATTTCCTTTCCGTCGTTGTTTTAGTTTCCACCCACCGCCGATGAAGTTGAAGATTTTGGTCTCGTTGAAAAGCCTATGTTATTTTATTCCTTTGTTATTTTATGCTCGTGGGTTATGCCATATGTGGTTTGGTTGATAATACATGGCATCGGGGTGGCGAACGCCGGTTCAATTTATTTTAACAACCGACTTTTGGCTACGCCGGAGGATGATTTGCCGTATGAAGTTTGTGTTACTCCCACTGGCGACTTGAAAACAGCCGGACGGTATAACTTCGACGAGCAATTGAAGTCCACCAAGATACACCTGAATCTTGATTCGGTTTCCAGTGAGCTTTTCGTACTGAGTTAGGACGTCGTTCAGAAGCCAATAAGCCGACCTAAAGTACTTCAGATTTTCACCTGACGGAACAAAATCGGAAGATGTGGAGATCGATTTGGAGAAACTGACTATGGTCCATGATTTCGCGATCACCGAGAAGTTTGTGGTGGTGCCAGACCACCAGGTGGTTTTCAAGATATCGGAGATGATCATCGGTGGTTCTCCGGTCGTGTATGATAAAGAGAAGGTGTCACGATTTTGTGTTCTTGATAAATGCACAGGTGATGGGTTGGGTATGAAATGGGTCGAAGTACCCGATTGTTCTTGTTTCCATCTCTGGAACGCTTGGGAAAAACCCGAATCCGACGAGGTGGTGGTGATCGAATCCTGCATGACTCCGTGAGACTCCATTTTTAATGAATCAAATGAAGAATTAAATATCGTGTTGACGAGAAATCCACTCGTCGGTCTATAATTTCGTCGGAAAATGGCGTCAATCTGGAAGCTTGGAATGGGAAACAAAAGCCTTCTTGGCTGGAAAACAACTAAAAGCTTATTGATCGATGGTGGGGAGAGGGAGAAGGAGATCAATGTGGAGTTTCTTTTGCGATGGTGGTAAGCGGCCGAAGATGGGAAAGAGGAAGGTGTTGGTCGTTATGGGGATGCTATATATATATATATATATATACATGTAGGGAGAGGTTCATTTGAGAAATGATAAATATATGAAGGTAGAGGGGTAATTTCGTACAATACACGGGATGAGTTCATATATGAATCTGTTTGAATCACAAAGATTCATATATGAATCTGTTAATTAGTTCAACTGATTCATATATGAATCTTTGTGATTCATACAGATTCATATATAAATCACAAATGTTCATATATGAATCTGTTAGTTAGTTCAACTGATTCATATATGAATCACAAAGGTTCATATATGAATCAGTTAAAAGAGTTCAGTTGTGAATTGCACTAATTTATATATGAACATATAGTTCATATGTGAATTATACATGTTCATATATGAACACAACCCGTGTGTTTTGTAAAATTTACGAAATTATCCTTCTATTTTTGGGATAGCCGCAACTTTTGACCGGTCAAAGCCGTAATATTTGACTAGTCAAATCCGATCTTGACCATATGAATGACTAGGATTACTTCTCTATTTCTCATATATTTACCATTTCTCAAATGAACCAAACACTATACATGTATATACATAAAAGAACTAAAGTGTATATTATATTAATTAATATATGGAATATATTTAAGTAGAGATAGGTTATCAAAGTTAGGTGAAGGACCCAATTCATAATAAAAGTAAAACCATGGTGACCATACATATAATTATTTCATTTGGAGTACCTAATCCAAAATCTTCACTTACTGCATAGACGAAATTTGTAATTTACTCTTATTCAAAATAAGATAGTTTGGGGTTTTTTTGAAACTTAACCTTATTTTAACTATAGAATAAACGAATCACAAGTGTAGTCGATCGAGGGACGGTATTTGTAGTTTATTAAGAAAAAGGAAAACGACACCCTTCAAACTATTTTCAAAATACCAAAACTACCCCTCTCCTTTCTCCTTCCCCAGCTCGATCTGGTCGTTTCTTCCATCGCAGATTCTCACTGGATTAGGTTCACTTCTGTCTCCCCCTTCTCTCTCTCTCTCTCTCTCACACACACACACATAAACAACACACACACTCACTCACACACAGTCTTCTCTGTTTCATATATCGAATTGAATTCGTCTGTTTATCTTACCAGAAATCGAAAATCAGTACCTGGCCTTGCTCATCAACAAATCCAGGTTCCTCTCTCACTACATCTCTTTCACACTCGAGACTTCATCATTCTCTTTAATTGTGTGCGTACTCATAGTAGAAAGATTATGCCCAATATCACAATTAGATTAGGGGACGAAAACTCAACAGTTTAATCAACCAAAAAAGTAGTTTTTTGTTATATTTATTGCCAAATTCATGTGTTATATTCTTCGAATTTTAACCCAGTTTAACTTGATTTTAATTTATTTTATATAGTAAATAGTAGTGCGTTGATCAATGGATTATTAGACTATAGGTGTTGTTCTACAGTTTTTGGGGTTTACTAGAGTGCTCTGTTATTATGGTGAATTATGCTTTATAGTTTATGACCATGTCTGAAGCATCAATTTTGTTTAAGTTCATAATTAGCATCAATTTTGATGTCTTAAGCATCTATGTGATTGAAAAAAAGTTAATGAAGCTAAATGTTTTAGTTGTAGATTCTTTGTTATGCTTCAAAATTGATGTATCATATTCATAATATTATGAGGGATTTTGACTTCTCCATAAACATTAAGAATGAAGACTTGGCATACTAACATTTCTAGTTCAAATTTGATTTCAATAAATTCATGATATTTGCTTGGACCATAACCTTTAAACAGCTCATTTTGATGTGGTCATGGGTCCTATTCACTTAATTGTAAGGGAATTGAGATAGACCCACAAAATGGCGAATTACTAACATGTATTCTAGCTCTTTTTATGGCCCACTACTATGAAAAATGTACTGGGATAATTATTAGGACATCAAGTTTTGATGTTATTATGACTGTCCCCAGAAAATATACATCATTTGGGTTCTTATGCTTCTCTTTCGTGGAGTTCTTCTTTTCTGCAAATGTTACATCCACTTGATGTTGAAATTGGAAGAAAGTATAAAGTATAGGAGAATGCGTACGGATGATATTGGAATAATCTAGTTAGCTGATCAATCATGCTTATGTTTATAGAGAATTATTAATATATTGCTTACGTATGTGTATATATATATATATATATATGTATGTATGTATGTTAGTTCTTTGGATGGTGACTTAACTTGTTAATTATTTGTGTACCTTCTACTTGTGAGAAAGGTTTGGGTGATTACTTGATTGTTTATTTATTATGACATGCATTAGCCACTAGAGTATGGTTGACTTTAATTTAGGAACACAAGTTTCATTGTAGTCAACTTTTGTTTACCACATGATCCTTCTTCTATTGTAACAGGCAGGTTCCGATCGATGCCGATGGAGCCAGGATCTGGCACCTTAACTTCTCGAAACCCTTCTCAGGTTATAACTCCATCCCCTACAAGTTTCTTTTTTGGTCGCAGATGTCGACTTTTCTTTAATATGGAATTCAAATCAGAGCCTAGAGTTTTACCACTGGGGGAGAGTGGGTAAGCTTTGAAAAAAATGCCTATGACGTCATAAAATTTTGTGGTTTCTGCTAAATATACGTACCAAGAGAAATCCATATCATCTACTATCCAACTGTACATTCCTTAGATTTGCCACTAGATATTTTGTGCATGAACTTATGAATCTTGAGATATTCCACCCTAAATTTCATCATGTAATAATTTTTGTTTTCTTCCAGAACTTACCTACTCCAATATGTTATATTCACTGGTTGATTTAATTCTTGAAATGCCAAAGAAACTCATACTTCTTGTTAGTGACGAGTCTCGAATCCAGGGCTGCTAGTCCAAAAGACTCGGTTAGTCCTAGTTGGGGAAATGCCATGGGTGGGTTGCTACCAGTTGGCTATTGGACTATTAGTTTGTAACTCAGCCTATTCTCATGTCTTTCTGAGGATGAATGACTTCTGTTCAGAGTTTCAAAAGTGATATGAAATGTATATGGATAGATTCTTACTTAAACAATTGTCTCGTTGAATCCCAGGGAAGTTGCTGAACTATTTTTGTGTCTAATAGTACTTGGAAGATTTCCATACGTGTTGTATCCGTCTTTTGTATGAAGTGTTACGTTTTAGGTTTGTAAAAAACAACTACATGGAAAGCAAGTCTGCAATATAATCAAATTATGTGTGTTATGCAATAGATCGTGGTCAATAACGCTATTTCCTTGTCACTCACATGCAATAGCAAAAGAAAAAGAATTGTGAAGGTGTATGTTTAATCACAATGAGATTATATCAGTACTTGTGGATAACTAAGCAATAACGAACACAAATACTTAACACAAAGAATCATGTGGTTCAACCAATATATGGGTTTTCAATATATTAGGGAAACAACACGAAAGAGAGAATACAAGAAAAAATTCATGTCTGAACCCTAAAGTGTGAAGTAAAAGTCCAATATAGATGTAATACTGATATAAATAGATAAAAATCTCAATTTTAGACATATAAGGACAAAGAAGTTCCAGATATATGTCTAGCAGAAATATCGTTGCTTCTGTGGGAGCTTTGCCATCCAATTGATGGGAGTGTCTCAGATGTAGGACTGTAGGACCAAATAAGGACTTTTTATTTGGATTAGGATGCAAGACATCTCAACAATAGTAGATGTAACATGTTTTAGTTTTCCAAGTGTAAAATGCGTTTATTGTTAGAGCTGATGGTGGATCACATGTATGAGATGGATATTTACATTTTACTCTCATACAAGAAAACGCTCGTAAGATATACCCTGGCTGAAGTTGTCTAGGGTCTTGGTTATAGTGTTGAGTTGTATAAGTATAGCATTGTTTCAGTTTTAGTGTTTCATTACACTTTTACTTAGAAATTGAATTTCTGCTGCTGCAGAGGTAATTCGTTGAGGTCCTATTTGTATACTCCTTTCATCCCGTGAGAATTGCAATGTTTGACTTGCCATATAGTTTATAAATTATAAGTGTTAGCTATGTTTTGTCCCCTTATTTACATATGTATTCTTCATAGTTTACTTTAGGGAATTTTATCTTTTGTATCTCTTTATAATTTTCAAGGCTTTCACTTCTTCAATCAATATACCGTGAAAGCATTCTCCATGATCATCATCTTCATTAAATTGATTATAGCTAATATGGTATGAGAGTCGGGGTCTAGCACCACCTAGGGACTCAATATACTCTTTTGCTTTCGTTCTACGGGGCACCGGCTAGCCTCCATTTGAGGGGGATGTTGGAGTCCCACATTGGCAAGATACGGACCATCAAACTTGTATATATGTAGGAACCTCCCATCTGTCTATAAGGGCTCTTTTAGAGAGAATTCAAATGGGTTTCACATTTCCTAACATTGTATCAGAGCGTGAGCATCTTTACCGAGGCCCATCTTCCAGGATGTTTCTGGAGCCTCGTTCACAAACTCGAGTTGGTTTCTCGTAATCCACCTTGATTTTGAGGGGGTGTTAGCTATGTGTTGACCCTCTAGGTACATATGTATAGTTGAGGGTTCTATTATCTATTTGCCTGGTAGTTTAATTTAGGCAGTTATATCTTTCGTATTTCTCCTTTGTATAATATTCAGGACTTCCATATCTTCAATCATTATACTGTGAAAGCATTCTCCATGATCATCATTTTCATCTATTTGATTAAAGCTAATAAAAAGAAATGCTTGACTATCTAACAAAATATTGACAAATGGAGGACTCTTGTGGATCCAAATCAATATCTAATGATGACAATATCCAAGTAATTTTAGATAATTTTTTTTGGAAAAGGAGTAATTTTAGATTAAACGGTTACCATAAAAGGAAATGTTGCATCTTCTGCACATTCCATGGAATGGAGGGAATATGTAGAAGTAGACATTTAAGAGCTACTAGAATAGACTGAATATAAGGAATCATCGAGTTTGTGGGCTCTCTTCTTCAGTAGGCATTTTCACACTCAAACCCGATTTCTACAAATCTTTATCATTCAGACTTCTCATGTCTTTAAATAACTTTTTCTTTAAAGTTCCTTTCTTTAAATTTGACAGTTTGACAAGCTTCTTTTTGGGGTTGCAGTTTTTCTTGAATCTATCAAGGAATTTATTGTTGGCATATCAAAGCTTTGGCGTGGTATATGGAGACTTGAGCACTTCACCTCTTTATGTCTATAGAAGTGTTTTTGTCGGCAATCTGCCGGATCATCAAACTCCAGACGTAATATTTGGGGCATTTTCCTTGATATTTTGGACATTATCTCTAATCCCTTTGCTAAAATATGTGTTTATCGTATTGAGTGCTGATGATAATGGCGAAGGTGAGCCAAAATGGAGTCTCACACTTGTAAATTACATGCTGAGTTCTCAACATACTGCATATGATGTGATGAATACTGGATTCAACCCTTTTCAGGTGGAACCATTGCTCTTTACTCACTACTCTGCAGGCATGCCAAGTTCAGTTTACTTCCGAATCAACAAGCAGCTGATGAGGAGTTGTCATCTTACAAATATGGTCCTTCACGGCCTCCGTCACCTTCACCACTGAAGAGGTTTTTGGAGAAACATAAAAAGTTACGCACATCTCTACTTATTGTTGTATTATTAGGAGCGGCCATGGTTATCGGTGATGGTGTGATTACTCCTGCAATTTCCGGTGAGTGCTATTTGGATTATTTTATTTGGGACCGAGGGAGTAACACTGGATGATATTTTTAAAGGAAAAATCTATCATGATTCTAGGTTCTATCCTATGTTTAGCTCAAGTATCTAACATCTTTAGATGTCTTTAGCAGGAGCTTACACCTTCCATGTCCCAAAATAAATGCAACTTTTGATCACACAATTGGTTCTAAAAAGGGGTTTTGATTATTACTCAAATATCCAAAATACACTGCAATGATGACAAAGTAAAAGAGTATCTCCTGGATCAGAATCCATCATTATTTTGTAATAACTACTAATGGGCAAATAGCAACCTTTTGAACAAGGTAATGTTGCATTTATCTTATGACATCTCAAAAAGGAAATTATCACATTTATTTTGGGACAAAAGGAGTAATATATATACGAGTGTTGTTGCGGTGAGTTGTTAAGCAATAGTCATTAGTTATCAAGGGGAAAAGACGGTTGACTTTGATGGTGAAATCCCTGTTGCAGTTATGTCGGCAGTATCAGGACTTCAAGTTCAAGGTGTGGGAGTAGAGCTAACTCATGGTAACTTAAGTTTTCTCTCATATTTTTAGTTAAAAACTATCATTGTAATTGAACTAGAAAAGTTTACACATCACATCCCCCCCCCCTCGCGGCGGCCGCGCGGACGCAGACCACATACTTTAAATAAATATATTTGACTAATAGGATCAAATTTTGTCAAAAGCAGAAACATTGCAATCTCATTGAATATAAATGAAAAATGTTGCAATTTTCTATATTGATTTTGTTTCTTTTTTATATTTACATTTTGGATTTTTGATTTTTTTTTGTAGGGGCGGTTCTATTATTGGCATGTGTGATATTGATTGGCTTGTTTGCTTTGCAACACTCCGGTACTCAACGGGTGGCAGTTGTCTTTGCTCCTATTGTTATTTTATGGTTGATTTCAATATTTGCTATTGGGTTATATAATATCATACATTGGAACCCAAAGATTGTATATGCATTATCTCCACATTATATAATCACATTCTTTAGAAAGACCGGTGGAGCTGGTTGGCTGTCACTTGGGGGTGTTCTTCTCTCCATAACAGGTATTTGAATTCAAATATTCATCATGATTTTGTGTTCAAATTTGAGATTTTAGGTGAAATGGATTTTTATTTCTAGAGTTAGGACTTAATTTAACGGGAAAAATGCATCAAAATCAAACAGAGCTTGGTTTAATGTTTATTTAGTGTAACTATTTTTTTTTTCTCAATCGATGCAACAGACTTTTAATCTTTAATAATTTTGTACCCATTTTACCTATTAAACTGGTTTTCTGCATACGTGAATGCAAAAGATGATATTAAAGATCTATAGTTTTTGACCAAAAAATAATATAACTAAAATCTGACTTGGTAAGCCATGTAATCACTTTACAATATAATACATCCACATCGTTGCATGTTACAAGATCAGTATGTTATCAGTCAAGATGTTTGTTACATCGATTGAGACAAAAAAAGTATCATGATACACTAAAGAGGAACTAAACCAAAATTTGTTGCTTTGTCCTTAAACATGCATTAAGATGCTACGAGGCTTTGTTGTTGGTGAACATAATATATTTTTCCCCGTATTTTATCTGTTTCTTCCACCAACTAGGCAAATGTGACAACTTTAGGAAATTCAATTCAGTACTCTTATCTCCATTTTGTGGTTTCCATCTCCATTTTTGCTCAGGTACTGAAGCTATGTTTGCAGATCTTGGCCATTTTACTGCCTTCTCAATAAGAGTAAGTCTACCGATGGTGCTATAAATATTCCATGGAAAATGAATTTTGTAATCTCTATGCTAGGTTTTCACATGCCACAACATCAATAAAGGCTAGATTTTCTTACTTTCAAGTAGTAGTTTGACACGACCAAAATTCCCCAAACCTAATTCGGGTTATTTAAGACAATAACCTTTTGATTATTTTTTTAAATGCATGACCTCGTGACAAATTTGGAACGCCTTTGGCTAACAGAAGGTAACACAAGAAGGCTTCAAAATCTATAAAATTGTCATTTAAAGAATATGTCGGAAGGTTATTCTCTTAAATAACCCACCTAATTCTTAGAGGCTGTGTGGTTGTGGCTTAATGATTCAGCTAATGGCTTATTCGGTCAGCCATGTGTTGGATACATTCAACCGTTAACTTTTCCATCAATGCTCTTATGAAACACTCTTGAAAACAAAACCCACTGAAAAGGAAATCTTGTGAAACCCTCATAATTAAATCGTGAAACCCACTGAAAATGGTGTTGCTCCAATAATGATTTCAACAAAATCTCCTTCTCCACTGCAAACCCAACTCTCACCCAAATGTCCTTCCCCACTGGAAACCCAAATTTTCTTCTCTAACGGAAACCCAAATCTCCTTTAGTGATTTCAACAATGAAAGTGGTGCTGTTCCAACAACAATTTTAACACAAATCTGAATCTCCATCTTCTAGGTGGCTTAAACATAAGAAACTTAACAATGATCTCGACCCAAATCTCAAATAAATGTAGGGGGAGGAAGGAGTTCAACGATGTTGATATGAGAATACTGCGAATGAGTTCAATAATATTTTAGTGGGTTTTTTGGGAGGAAGGATTTCAATAGGTTTTTTTTGATGATGCAACAAAGATGCAGTATGCAACGATTTTTTTGTGTATATATATTTGAGCAAATATATACAAATACATATACAGGGCCGGTTCAAATAAGAAGGCTATTTCGTGAGAAGGAAAGGTTAAGGTTCATATGTGAATTATTGAAAAATTCCATTTGAAGATGCATATGTGAATCCATATAAATAATCTCTGCTTTTGTAATGTCGATTCACATATGCATCTTCAAATATTTTTTTCGGATTTTTTCAATGATTCACATATAAACCTTTCCTTCTTATCTTCTCACGATATTTAGTCTTTTTACTTGAACCTCCCACTATATATATACACATAAAATAATAATCTTAATAATAGTAATAAATATATTATACTATAACTTTATATTTAAAAGAACACTTAAATTGAGATATTTTTATCATTCAAAATCAATCATTTAGCATATTTCTTTAACATTTATTTAAAATAGGTGTTTAATATAGGCTAAGGGGTAAGATAGTCATTTAAACTGTTTATTCAACACAACTGAACAAAAATTTAGCCTTAATCATAAAGACAACTAAATTCTTACTGCAACTTAATTCATATAGAGCTTAAGGAAAAACCAACCGAGCAGCCTAGTGTCATAAATAACTCCATTGTAGTTGTGTTTTATTTGTTACAAATTATGAAATTAACTTCTTTAACTTAAAATAGGATTATTTTTCATTTTTATTTTGATTTAGTTTCATATTATGGTGCGGAAAACCATGACCATCTATGGCATAGGACCAATTAGGACGTGTGGGAATTGGTTAAAGCTAGGACCGGACCTGGTCTCTAGGTACATGTCCTTTTGCGCAGGTTAAGACTTTGACTCATCTTAAACCAAAGAGTTGTATACAAATTGAAACAATAAAAACAAAGACCTGGAGAATCTTTTATAGCAACATCAAAGACCTGAGAAATAATCAAGTGGCCTTTCGCCCAATGATGATAAAAGAGAGGAGGCCGTCAAGTCTCGAATAATGTTAAGATTTGATAAGTAGCAAGGTTTTAAAGAACGGAAACGAGCCTCGAGGTGTTTTCCTATTAGATGTCTGAGGTTATAATGGAGGTCAATTTGATCGGGAATGTAGGGTGAGTCTTGGAGCACCGGACGCGTAGGGGTTTGGATCAATAAGACAATCTCTTTGCAAAATGCAAGGAAAAATCTACGTATTAAAGCTTCTCTCCCCAATCCTCGCAATGCCAATGTAATGCCCCGTTTCCATAATGGGTGCGGTAACTTCTTCTTGATACTACCAGGTTTTGCATGTGAACTGAGTTTAAGTTTATTGTCACATCTTATTATATCAGAGTTAAAACATAAGCGGAAACGTAACTCAATAGCTTATAATACAACAAATTTGCTGCTGACTAGAATAGTACTTCATGTTATCCCTCTTTACTCCTTCCCTGAGATACATACATGAAATATGTAAGCCTTAAGCTTTAGTGAGCAGTTATGGTTTCATGAATGAACAATTTTATAATACTTATCAGTTTGTGAATGATAATTCACTAAAACTCTTATCATGCATAAAAATACTCTTTTGAGATATCACTTGCGACATGTAAATATGTCATACTTGTCTTGGGGTTGCTAACCCAGGGGTCCATAAAGGCTGCCCCATAAGGTCCGTTTGCAAGACGTCCCTTCATGTAATATTTATGGTCATACATAACATGCATAAAACTTTCATGCCTTGTACATATAAAATGCATATATCTTGGCTATATAAACGTATCCTCATTTCATGTAAAACAAACATGCCAAAACATCTTATCAAATTATTCATAATGCATAAAATACATTTATATAGCATATATGTGATAATATTACGGGAATTGTGTTTTTCTTATTCACAATAGGAGAGAATACATATATTTATATACATAGGGATCCTATATTAGGAAACTACAAAAGAGGCCAGGAGGCCCAAATAGTAAAACCCTAGATATCTAACACTCCTCCTTAAGTTGGAGCAAAGATGTTAATCATGCTCAACTTGTTACAAATGTGTGCCCAAACTCCTTGCAATAAAAACATTGGATCTTTTTATATCCGTCTCTTCCACCGTTTCTGCTACTAGAGGTTGCAAAAGCCGATATGTCACTCCCGGATGACTGGGATGAAGAGCTACCGGAGTACATTTCTCGTGCAAGATGATACGTGGAAGCCAATGACTGAGATGATGAGTGACTTAGTAACAAAGGACGATCACCGTAATATTTGGCAGACAATCCCGAAATGAACGTCATCACATCCATCTTTGCTAGTCGTTCCTCTTGAACTTATATTCTAAATGGATTGGATGATGGTCTTTACGACATTTATTCATCTTTCACCTCGGCTAGGGAAATCTGGGAATCTTTGCAGTCAAAATACAAGACGGAAGTCGCTTGTTCTAAGCGATTCATTGTGGGCAAATTCTTGAATTTCAAAATGACAGATTCTAAACCGGTTGTGAAGCAAGTAGAAGAACTTCAAGTCTTGGTCCATGAACTGGAAGTCGAAGGTATGGGTATTAATTCCAATTTCCTTATTGGTTCTATTGTTGACAAACTTTCTCCATATTGGAAAATTTTTAAACTATATCTCAATCATTTGTCTGAGGATATGAGCTTTGAGCAATTGATACTCAAGCTGCGGGTGGAGGAAGATAACCGGATGAACGAGAAAGCGGATGCAATCTCGTTGGAGCCAAATGCAAACATGGTTACCGGTAGCTCTTCAAAGACAGTTCCAAAAAGGGAAAGGCAAGTTCATGGGTGTCAAGCATCACTCACTCAGGTGCTTCAAATCCATTGTCCACACAAAGAAAGCCTTTCAAGAAGCGTGTCTTGAGCAGTTGGGTATGCGGAAAGCCAGGCCATCTAGCAAGGGATTGCCGACATAGGATGATACGTGGAAGCCGATGACTGAGATGATGAGTGACTTAGTAACAAAGGACGAGCACCGGAATATTTGGCAGACAATCCCGAAATGAACGTCATCACATCCATCTTTGCTAGTCGTTCCTCACTTCCTCTTAAACTTTAACATCAGGAGTGATGGGGAAAAGAACTCGGAGCTCCTCAGATAGATTCGATAGCCTCGTGTAGTACTCGGTGAGATCAGAATCGCCTTGCTCACATCTAAAATAGGATCAGAATAAGTATGAGACAAGGATTCCTTGGCCGAGAAGGAAGACTCCAAGTGGATCCACATCTTTATGGTAGGGTAGTTTTGAGCAATGCTTAGGACTTGTGGTTCCATTGCATTCCATAGGGTCATCCGGATACCACTATCATTGAGCTTCCATTCCCAGGTTTTAGGATCTGGAGGGTCCTTGCTTAAATGATCATCTTTGTCCAAACTCTCGAGACCGGTTTGAACAAACATACTCCATTGAGTCCAATTTGTAGAATTGAGTTTAACCGGAATCTTTAACACAACAGCATAGTTAATTATACCCGGAACGGTGAAGTCGCTGGATGTGGGTTGCTGAGTTTTGTTCGTAGATGACATTGTTGGAGTAGCAGCAAAGAAGATCAGATCTGGAAGGCAGATCTGGACCGGACGGCGGCAAATTTGGACGGCGGCGGCAGCAGATCTGGACGACGGCGGTGGTATTAGCAAAGAAGATCAGATCTGGATGGCAACAAATCTGGACGGTGGCGGCAACAGCAGATCTGGACGGCAGCGACAACAGCAGTTCTGGACAGGGAAAATGTTCTTGACGACAGATTTGGACTGGGACAGCGGTGGCGGAGGCGGCAGATCTGGACGGCGGCAGCGGCGACACTGGACAGGGATCGAGGATCTGGACAAGGAAAGTAGATCTGGACAACGACAACTAGGGTTCCGGCGGCGACGACAGGGTTCCGATGACGGCAACGATTAGGGTTCTATTACGGCTCTGATCCAGGTGAGGCCATCTAGCGTGTCTTGAGCTGTTGAGTATGCAGAAAGCCAGACTATCTAGCAAAGGATTGCCGACATAGGATGATACGTGGAAGCCAATGACTGAGATGATGAGTGACTTAGTAACAAAGGACGAGCACCGAAATATTTGGCAGACAATCCCTAAATGAATGTCATCACATCCATCTTTGCTAGTCGTTCCTCTTGAACTTTAACATCAGGAGTGACGGGGAAAAGAACTCGGAGCTCCTCAAATAACTTCGATAGCCTCGTGTAGTACTCGGTGAGATCAGAATCGCCTTGCTCACATCTAAAATAGGATCAGAATAAGTATGAGACAAGGATTCCTTGGCCGAGAAGGAAGACCCCAAGTGGATCCACATCTTCTTTGTGGTAGGGTAGTTTTGAGTAATGCTTAGGACTTGTGGTTCCATTGCATTCCATAGGGCCATCCGGATACCACTATCATTGAGCTTCCATTCCCGGGTTTTAGGATCTGGAGGGTCCTTGCTTAAATGATCATCTTTGTCCACACTCTCGAGACCGGTTTGAACAAATATACTCCATTGAGTCCAATTTGTAAAATTTAGTTTAACCGGAATCTTTAACACAGTAGCATAGTTAATTATACCGGGAACGGTGAAGTCGTTGGATGTGGGTTGTTGAGTTTTGTCCGTAGATGACATTGTTGGAGTAGCAGCAAAGAAGATCAGATCTGGAAGGCATATCTGGACCGGACGACGGCAAATTTGGACGGCGGCGGCAACAGATCTGGACAACGGCGGTGGTATCAGCAAAGAAGATTAGATCTGGACAGAAGCAAATTTGGACGGTGGCGGCAGCAACAGATCTGGACGGCGGCAGCGACAGCAGCGATTCTGGACAGGGAAGATGTTCTGGACGGCAAATCTGGACTGGACAGCGGTGGCAGATCTGGACGGCGGCAGCGGCGGCACCGAACAGGGATCGAGGATCTGGACAAGGAAAGTAGATCTGGACAACGACAGCTAGGGTTTCGGCGACAGCGGCTAGGGTTCCGGCGGCGACGACTAGGGTTCCGATGACGGCAGCGATTAGGGTTCTATTACGTCTCTGATCCAGGCGAGGCCATCTACCGTGTCTTGAGCTGTTGGGTATGCAGAAAGCCAGGCCATCTAGCAAAGGATTGCCGACATAGGATGATACGTGGAAGCCAATGACTAAGATGATGAGTGACTTAGTAACAAAGGACGAGCACCGGAATATTTGGCAGACAATCCCGAAATGAACGTCATCACATCCATCTTTGCTAGTCGTTCCTCTTGAACTTAAACATCAGGAGTGACGGGGAAAAGAACTCGGAGCTCCTCAGATAACTTCGATAGCCTCGTGTAGTACTCGGTGAGATCAGAATCGCCTTGCTCACATCCGAAATAGGATCAGAATAAGTATGAGACAAGGATTCCTTGGCCGAGAAGGAAGACTCCAAGTGGATCCACATCTTCTTTGTGGTAGGGTAGTTTTGAGCAATGCTTAGGGCTTGTGGTTCCATTGCATTCCATGGGGCCATCCGGATACCACTATCATTGAGCTTCCATTCCCGGGTTTTAGGATCTGGAGGGTCCTTGCTTAAATGATCATCTTTGTCCAAACTCTCAAGACCGGTTTGAACAAACATACTCCATTGAGTCCAATTTGTAGAATTGAGTTTAAGTGGAATCTTTAACACAACAACATAGTTAATTATACCGGGAATGGTGAAGTCGCTGTATGTGGGTTGCTGAGTTTTGTCCGTAGATGACATTGTTGGAGTAGCAGCAAAGAAGATCAGATCTGGATGGCAGATCTGGACCGGGCGGCGGCGGCAGCAGATCTGGACGACGGCGGTGGTATCAGCAAAGAAGATCAGATCTGGACGACAGCAAATCTGGACGGTGGCGGCAGCAACAGATCTGGACGGCAGCGGCAGCAGCAGTTCTGGACAGGGAAGATGTTCTGGACGGCAGATCTGGACTGGGACAGCGGTGGCAGATCTGGACGGCGGCAGCGGCGGCGGCACCGGACAGGGATCGAGGATCTGGACAAGGAAAGTAGATCTGGACAACGGCAGCTAGGGTTTCGGCGACGGCGGCTAGGGTTCCGGCGGCGACGGCTAGGGTTCCGATGACGACAACGATTAGGGTTCTATTACGGCTCTGATACCATGATAATATTACGGGAATTGTGTTTTTCTTATTCACAAGAATACATATATTTATATACATAGGGATCCTATATTAGGAAACTACGAAAGAGGCCAGGAGGCCCAAATAGTAAAACCCTAGATATCTAACAATATGTATCTCAGTAAAATATGATGATTTAAAGATGCTAATGCTACTGGTTCCTTTTTAGTGCCGTTGATTTGATCTAACAAGTAGCTTAAAACATTCAAATCTAACAAATATAGAAACTGGGGTGTTACAACCAAGGAGCCTTGGTGCATCTTCACCCCTAACAGAGATTGATTTTAGGGTCTCTTTAAAATGGAATATAGGTGTAAATAGTGAAGACAAATACTCCCTCCGTACCAAAATAAATGTCCACAATAAAAAAACATACAATTTTATAAATGTATAATTGTTGCACTTTTAATTAACCGAATGACAAATTTACCCTCAATAAAGAAGCACATAGTTTTAAAATGTATAATTATTCCACTAATCAATTTCTCCATCATATCAACTCTTAAATATTCGCACGTCATAATTATTGGTAGAACTGGAAATTTAGTAAATTATAACTATCTATTTATAAAAGTGGACACTTATTTTGGGACAAACTTATATAGCAATATGGCACTTATTTTGGGGCAGGAGTAGATCCTTATTTTGGAATGAGCCTTCTTACTAATACACAAAGGAAGACACCTATTTTAGGATCGGAATATAACTTCGTGATATCTTGTTGCGCTAAAATTTAATTCTTCTCCATTTGTGCAGCTCGCATTTGCCGTTGTGGTATACCCATGTTTGGTTATACAATACATGGGCCAGGCCGCATATTTGTCTAAAAATGTTACTTCTATTCCCGAAAGTTTCTATAAATCTATACCCGGTTAGCCCTTGCAATTTCATTCACGTATTTTTACCAATTTGCCCCAACCTAGTTTGATTACAATTCATAAGCATCCTGTCTTGTCTTGCAGAACCGGTATTTTGGCCAGTCTTTGTTATAGCTACTCTAGCATCTATTGTGGGAAGTCAAGCTATCATTTCAGCTACCTTTTCAATCGTGAAGCAATGTCATGCCCTTGGTTGTTTCCCGAGGGTCAAAATTGTCCACACGTCGAAACACATGTTTGGCCAGATATATATACCAGAAATCAACTGGATCCTCATGGTTCTTACTCTTTTGATTGCTGTTGGATTCCAGGACACTACTCTAGTTGGCAATGCATACGGTAAGTGACATTAGTATCTTTGTTTGTGTACTTGTTAGTGTTGTTCAGTTTGACCATAAACCCAAACTGTGGAACTGGAACCAACTGAACCAACCAATTCGAACGTTTGGTTCAGTGAAACAAGATAGGTTTGCTTGGCCTCCCCCCCCCCCGGTGCACGCGCTGGACCCCGCCGGGACCCTACTTCCAGTTCATGTAAGAGCTTGGGGACTTTATAGCGGTTGCCCGGGTTCGAGCCCCACTTGCAGCATTGTGGCCACGGGATGAATGCCCGCGGGCCATAGGTCTGTTTTCCAGGAGATTAGTCCGGGCCCAAAGTGGTCTGGGATACTCCTTTATCAAAAAAAATAATAATAACACTCTTTACAACATTAAAAGGAAAGACTGTCCAAAGACTTTACTTCCCAATGTTTGCAAAGCCAAGGAGCTTCAAAACTGAACAAAACCGGTATGTTCTACTCAGAAGTAGGGTCTGAGGGTGGGATGTATGCAGACCTGTAAGATTTTTGTGATGACGCACGACTTGTGAAAAAGTGTTTGGAGAAAGACTTTAGTGAAGAACCATACTATATGTCCCATTTGGAAGTAGGATCTCGGGGTAGGCCTGCACATAGATGTGTCCGCTACCCCAAAGCGTTACGTGAAGTTCCACAACTTGTGTAAAAGTGTCTAAAAAGATTTTAGTGAAGAACCGAATTATGTCCCACTCGAAAGTAGGACCTGGGGGTGGGATGTATACATACTTGGCCTCGACCCCAAAGATTTTCGTGAAGATCTACGGCTTTGTGAAAAAGTGTTTGAAAAAAGACTAGTGAAAAAACCATACTATATGTCCCACTCGGAAGTAGGATATGGGGAGTGGGATGTATGCAGACGTGTCTTCTACCCAAGGAATTCTGTGAAGATCCACGACTTGTGAAAAAGGGTTTGGAAAAAGATTTTAGTGAAGAACCATGCTATATGTCCCTCTTGGAAGTAGGATATGGGAGTGGGATGTATGCAGATTTGTTGTGCTATTGGGGGTAATTCTAGTATTTACCTCTCTTGAGGGTCTTTGTGGATAGTTCTCAAAGTTTGATTGTTCATTGACAGGCCTTGCGTGCATGACGGTAATGTTCATCACAACTTTTCTCATGGCACTCGTCATAGCCTTTGTGTGGCAGAAAAACGTTCTATTTGCTACACTATTCCTTGTTGTTTTTTGGATCATAGAAGGTATCTACCTCTCGGCCGCAATCTTGAAAGTTCCTCAAGGAGGTTGGGTCTCTCTTTTACTTGCCTTTGTCTTTATGATCGTAATGTACGTGTGGCATTATGGTACCCGTAAAAAGTACAACAATGACCTCCACAATAAAGTTTCATTGAAATGGCTTCTCGGGCTGGGACCCAGCTTGGGTATTGTGCGTGTTCCCGGGATTGGCCTCATATACTCAGAACTTGCCACAGGCGTCCCTTCAATTTTCTCACATTTTGTCACGAATCTACCTGCTTTCCACAATGTTTTGGTGTTCGTGTGCGTGAAACATGTCCCAGTGCCTTTTGTCTTGCCCGAAGAACGTTTTCTTATAGGCCGTATCTGCCCGAGACCATACCGTATGTATAGGTGTATCGTTAGATATGGGTATAAAGACATCCAAAGGGATGATGGGAACTTTGAGAATCAACTGATTCAAAGCATAGCAGAGTTCATACAAATGGAAGCTGTGGAACCACAGTTCTCAAGCTCTGAGAACACATCATTTGATGGTCGAATGGCGGTAATAAGCACCAGGTCAGTTTTTTCTATGCATTCTTTCTACAAAGAATCGAATCTTTTGAGTTACGTAAGTCAAATGGTCAAACCTAGTTGGTTCGGAATCCGAAGTTGACGTTAACATTTAACCTTTTCAACTTCTTAATGTTCTTACTGTAATAGTTTGTAGAAGTTGATATAGTTTTTAAACTCCCAACTCTAAACTTGAAATGTTTCTCATGGAAAATCGAAGTTAAAAGTCCACATTTCGACACTAAAAAGTCAAACTTGGACCTTTTTTTTTTGAGACCGAGTACATACCCTATTTGTTTTGTCTTATGTCAAGAGATGCAAAAAAAGCTCAAGCCTGATTAGGCCAACTTTTTTTTCAACGCCGGTTAAAGCCCGGCGAAGAAAAGCCCATCGGGCCCTCTTACAATGCTACTTTCCTCGTATTTTTGTTTTTGTTTTTGCAAGTCAAGTTTTTTCACTGAAACAGTTTCACTACCCTTTGGGGTAGAGGCAAGGTCTGCTTAATCCTACCCCATACCCTAACTCTGTGAGGGACATACTGGGTTTGTTTGGTTCGATTCGGTTTGGTTTTTTAAAACTCATGTAGTGCTCATGTTTCAAGACCTCTGATGAAACCTGTTAAACCCCAGGTCGAACGCTACTTTGCTCGTCTCTGACCAATTGGACTCAACCAGTTCCATACAAAGTAGCAAATCTTCAATGCTACAGCGTTTAAGATCCGATTACGATGACGAAAACCCGCAAGTCCGAAGACGACAAGTGAGGTTTCAGTTGCCGCCATCTGGTCCGGCAATGGATGCTGCAGTTCGAGATGAGCTTTTGCAATTGATACAGGCTAAAGAAGCCGGAGTTGCGTATATAATGGGACACTCATACGTGAAGGCTAGGAGGTCGTCGTCTTACTTGAAGAAGCTCGTGATAGATATCGGGTACTCGTTTCTTCGCAAAAATTGCAGGGGGCCCGCTGTTGCTCTTCATATTCCTCATATAAGCTTGATTGAAGTTGGGATGATATACTATGTTTAGGTTCAGTTTCATGTTCTTCGCTGGTGTTTATTGCATCTTTTTACTTATATTCTTTTGTATGCAATAATATGAAATTATTTTGTACCCATTTATTTGAAATTTTCAACAAAATATATCGGGTATAAAGATGTATAGTATAGTAGTTTGTTTGAATTATAAAATAAAATGTTTGTTGCTTCGAGTTTAAGGGGTCGTTTGTTTTTTTCAAAAAACCTCTTAATACCTCTCAAGTCAAGTCTGAATCCGTCAGACATTTTCTCGTTCAGACCGTTTGTTTCTTTTAAGATTTTAGACCCTCTTAACTCTTAAATACATATGAAACTAGAAGTGGTAATCCTTGGAAACAAATGCCATCTCTTATTAATCAGATGTGAAATTAAGACTTCAGACCTCTTAAAAAACAAACGCCAACTAAGACTCAAATAGCAAGGCCATCGATACTTTAGAGTAGAGATCGACATTTTTAATTGGTTACGAAGGACCGGTTTTAACTGATACGAGACCGGTTAATAGGGGATCGGCTGGGACCGGTCAGGCCTGACCTGTTATGATATTTTTCTAGCTAACCGGTTACAAGATTGGTCAGACTAGGTATGGTATTCTTTTTTTATAATTAAATACATTAAATATTTGTTTTTTTTTAAATGGAATAGTACTTCGGTAAAAAAAATCTATTTCAAATTTAGTTTGAAAGATATGTAGCCATAAAAGGTGAAGGAAGGCTAATATCAGGAAACGTCTATAGCTAACGCCTATTACTAATTTTACTTGATTCGACAGTACCTGTATGGCGAACGTCCAATGACAGTTCCTCTCTCAATCCAAAACAAAGCAAGGAAGAAAAACCCAAACAATAATTTTTAACTTGCTATCCTGTTATGTAAGATTTCACTACAATCAGTATATAGGAAATAAGAAAGATTTCTAAACTATATTTCAAATGACACTACAATATTTCATATAAGTATCTTGTATAATACTCTTTCCCTCGAACCATAATTTATACTTGACTTCCATAGAAATTTAATACATACAAATTACGTATTAATTTAATTCCAACTTGAACCCAAGTCTCACAACTGTTGAATGTGATCGTATTTAGAGATGACCAAAAACCGTCCCGGATTTGGGTCCGACCCTCAAAGTTGGTATGTCATCAGGCGCCGATCCAAGTTCCAACCCAAAATTATAGTACTTATACTAGGCCTAAGTATGGTCTCGTCCCATTGGGCCGGTCCCAAATCTGGTCTCGGACCTGGCTCGGTTTTTAGAAAAAAATGTTTTTTTCTAAACTTTTTTACACAAAAATGTTATCTTAAGTTTTTATAATTATAATTTTTGAAATTGAGTATTGAAATGCATTGTTAAATATTACTTGCTAAGTGTACCCTTTAACCTCTAGTTAATTATTGTTTTTTTTTTGTCTTTTGTCTTTATTTATTTATTTATTAAATTTAATTAATACGAATTACGAATAATGTAAATATTAATTTTATTCTAATATTAATTTTATATTTTTTCTAATTATTCTATAATTGTAAAAACGAAAAAAGTAATACAAAAAATATTTGATGTAAACGTTGTGGTTTTTTTATTTTTTTTTTACATTTATGCTTTTATTAAATTACAAATAAATTCTTATTTTTATTTTCTTAATAATTATGTAATTATAAAAAAATATAAATATTGAGATTTCACATATAATTTTATAGTTATGATTAGACGTATAATATATAAAACAATTAAATATTTTATTGTTATTTTTATAATATATTTTTTTTATAATTATTATATAAGTACTACTTAGGGGACCTTCTTTCTAAAAACTTTCTATTTCAATATCACGTCTATCTTATTTGATTCTTTTTATTTTTATTTTTAATTAAAAGATTTTACCCCTTTAAAGTTAAGATAAATTATCTTAAAATTACTAATATTTTAATCAAACAAATTACATCAAAAACGAGAATTTTGTGCTCTTCGATATGACATCCATCTCGATATAGTTTTTTTCTTCATTTTAACCGTTTTTTTTACGTGAAATGCGATATATGTGCTATATTCATTATGAATATTTATGTACGTTCAAGTGTGTGTACAACATCTCAACACCATAAGTCCGTAACTCGACATCACATCTTCAACAATTTCTTCAACGTCGTAAGACACCGCGTTCTTCATCACCTTAACCCAACATCCATTGAGACCAATCAAGAATAAATCTAGATTGATCGAGAACCCATTGGGACCGATTGACACCCATCGAGACTAATCGAGAACCTATCGAGAACCCATCGAGAACCTATCGAGACTAATCAAGAAGCCATTGATAGGTGGGATTACACCCCCCCCCCCCCCTAAATCTACCACAAGTGTACGGGTCGAATCAAGTAATATGTACTAGAAGTACGAGTATCGAACCAAAGGAACCTGATCCTGAATATCACAATCACTATATCAATTATTAGCTAGACTGTCAGAAATTAAGTTGAGTTCAACTAGAATAAATGATTTAACTTAAACATACCAAATAAACGACCTTCGGAAATAAGAAGAACAAATTCAGATTAGGAAAAGCAATTGGGATTGGAATCCTTTTGGGTCCATCTTACTCAAACAGTGTATGGGTCAAGCACTTTACTCCAACGTTCAATGAAATTAATCACGAAAAATAGTTGCTACACTTTCTCAAGCTATAGCAACATTAGCAATTGGGAAAATAACGATTCATCTCTCGATCTCAACAATTAATCCCATGTTAACCAAAAGAATGAGATTAAAAACTTCTAAGGTTGAATTGGTATATCTCTATCCAATTCTTACCCTAGGCATACAACATTGACATCAAACCTCAAAATATTTTTCTAAAAGAATAAAAACATCAAGAAATTATCCATTAGTTGATCAGGCTAACAGACTCATTACGAACCATGTCATATGCTTCATTGAATCAATTGAACAAAAGTACAAACCCAATCACATGTTTAAACGGAAATTACACCCAAAATTCATCTAACCCCCAACATCTAAAATTAGTTCATGTTGGGGGTTGTGCAAAACAACACATTCAACAAGAATATCACAAGATTAAACATCGTTTTCAGAAACAATCTAAAAGCAAATGAGACTCCCTGAGATGCGATTATCCAAGCACACAGTATCGAAATATAGATCAACTTCGTAATCAAATATGTCTCTCCCCGATTCTTACTTCAAGATCGCCTTCTTGTCTCTTCAAAAATTGTCTTCTTTATTCTCCGGCCGTCAAAAATGTGTCTGAAAAACGTAACCCCCCAACAACCCTAGCTACAGAAAGTTTTAGATCCAAATCGGGGACGAAAGCGGGTTTGGGGCGGGTTTAGTCGCGCCAAAGTCGCCAACTACCACAACACACGTGGGTGCTTCAAACCTGCGTGGAACCCGCATTTGGTTATGTTCTCCCCAACTCTTGCATCCATTTTGCTCCAAAAAGCTTTCCGACACAGGTATCCTTTCATTCTTCATCTAGTTCCACTTTTTTGGACATATTTCACCATGATTCTCTCTTTTCATCGATAAATCTCAACCTGTACTTACTTCTGACAATTTGGTTAAAATATATCACTATTTTACTTTAGAACACGCAATTTCACTTGATTCTAAATCATTAGTAAGGTCGGAAACCGACCTTATCAGACATCCATTGACTTGGTGTGTGGTCGTGTGTTAAAGTCATAACCTAACACCTTCATTTTTCATCGAGACCGATTTAGAACCTATTGATTATTTTATGGTGTATTTGTTTGTGTAAAACCATAACCCACCGTTTTTAAATTTTATCAGGATGGATCGGGAAATCTATCGACACGAATCGGGAACTCATCGAGACCAATCGATAATCCAATAAAGAAAAAGAAAGAAATATAGAGTATGTAGAGTTGAAACTGTAGTACATTCATGATGAATATTATGATGAAAATTAATATTTATTATAAATATCACACCAATACAAATACTAGAGGGTTATTGTATACACGTGATCATACATAAATATTCATAATGAATGTCATAGTGAAAATGCATATCGATGAAGAATATCATGCCGATGTATGAATGTTGAAATGTTGTATACACGTGAACATATATAAATATTCATGACGAATAATATGTATATTTATGATGAATGTTATAGTAAAAATGTATATTAATGATGAATGTCATAGTGATGTATGAATACTAAAGATTTGTTGAATACACATGAAAATACATAATTATTCATGACGAATATCGTACTAAGTTGTATATTCATGATGAATATCATACTAATAGATGAATTATTAAAGAGTTTGTAAACATATGAACGTGCATAAATATCTATAATGAATACTCCCTCCGTCCCAAAATAAGTGCCCACCATTGAAATAACACACATTTTTAGACATACTCAGGGGGTGTTTGGGATTGCTTATTAAAACTCATTTTTAACTTATTGCGTTTTCACACAGCCAATAAGCTATTTTGAGTGTTTGGATTGGAAAAAGAAAAAGTGCTTATGACTTTTCCACACCGGTAATAAGGAATTTTTGATAAGTTAAACTATTTTGACTTATTTGAAACTCCTTGTTAACTTATTTAACCAAATTACATATTTTCCCCTTCTTTCTATAAGTTAACAAACACTTTACAAATAAGTATAAGTTAATAAGCACTTTTACAAATAAGCATAAGTTGTTTTAAATAAGCAATCCCAAACACCCCCTCATTACACCTTTTGTAAACCAAATGACATATTTACCCTTATTTATTTTCTCTCTCTTCACAACTCTTAAATATTTATGCATTAATTAAGGGTCAATTTGAGAATTTAGTTATCTACTTTTGAAAGTTGACACTTATTTTGGGACCAAAGGGAGTATAGCACATATATAAGGGGTGTGCAAAAATTCAACCGATCCAATAGGAACCGACCGATCCAATTAGAACTGACCGACAATAATTGGATATCCAATTGTAATTGGATCGGATCGGATTGAAAATCTCAACATCCAATTTGGATCGGTCGGTTCTTGGATGGCAGTCCAGAACCGACCAAAACCGACCGAACCGAACCGACCAACATCCAATTACCTATCCAATTAACCATCCGATTACCATCCAATTTTCCATCCAACTATCATCCAATTATTTTTTTTTGCACTTTGCTTAAATCTAAATTTGTTTTGTGTTGGTTTTTGAATTTTTAGTCTAACTTATGTTGGTTTTAACACAAACTAAAAGTAATTAATTAGAACATTGCATTAAATTAACACGTTGGATGGATCCGATTTGATCATCCATTGGATGTCGGATGGATCCAATCCGATCCAATGGATATCCAATAAGAATATCCAATGGATATCCAATAAGAAGATCCAATGGATGGAACCGAACCGATCCAATTATCCATTGGATTGGAAAAATCCAACATCCAATGGATGATTGGATCGGTTCGGTTGGGAAAATCCAACATCCAATGGATGATTGGATCGGTTCGGTTCCCCTCACATCCATTGGATATCAACCGATGAACACCCTAATATAACATTTTACGTAAAAAACGATTAAAACAAAAGAAAAAAAACTATATCAAGATGGATGTCATATCAAAAAGCACGAAATTCTCGTTTTTTTAATGTAATTTGTTTGATGCAAATATTAATAATTTTTAAGACAACTTATTTTAAACTTTAAGGAGGTAAAATTTTTTTAACTAAAAAAAATAAAAAGACAAATAAAGTAGCCGTTTAATTAAACTTTCATTTTTGCCCCTAATCACTTCTCAATTAAACTTATTATAATTTAACTATTGATTAGTTTTCTAAATTTTGATCAATAGCCAAGATTGATTCTCGTGTTCACAATAAAAATATGATTTTCATCTAAACCTATCCCTATATATATAGGCCATTTTAAACGCAAACCGCCTACATCCTACAAAACTTACAAACCAATCTCAACCATCTGTGCATATTATCAAATCAATGATATGGATTAAATTGGTTCCGAAATTTACTCTCAACCATATATGTAACTCAACTGATTTGGTAATTGCCTAAATATTTCAAAATACACAAAAATCAAGGGCTAAGATTGGTTCGTAAAGTGTGTAATATTTACCTGATTTGTATTTGATTTGTCCTCTCTATAAATAATTAATATATACTAGTATAAATTTAACAATGAAATATAACTTTAAAAATAATAAGATATCATAACTATATATATATATATATATATATATATATATATATATATATATATATAGGGTACGTTTCTTTTACAAACCAAACAATTTATACAAACTATGCAAACCACTATATTAGGAAACAGTAGATATATTTATGGATAATGATTATGATTCATTAATAATGATTGTCATATAGATGGAAAATGTTAAGTTTATTCATTATAATCATGATTTTAAATTAGGAAATGTTAAGTTTATTCATTATAATCATGATTTTAAATTAGGAAACATAATAAAATCATATATTCATTAGACTTGATGAACGGCTAAGATTGGTTTGCATAGTTTATACAAATTGCTTGGTTTGCAAAAGAAACACACCATATATATATATATATATATATATAGGGGTGGTATCAATTGGAAACCAAGTTTCATTGAAAACTTTGAAAACCAAATTTCAGCCATTGATCTTTATAATCAATGGTTAAGATTCATTTGAATTATATATGATAGTAAATTAATTAATTTATTAATAATAAATAAAAATAATAGATGAAAAGGGTAAATATGTCTTTTGATTTTGTGTCTCAAATATGGCAAGAAAGGTTTATTTTATTTAGATTACTTGAAACGAAAATAAAATTTGCCACGCAATCTAAATTTTGTTATTTTTTTTACTATGAAAACGTGGAGTATTTGTCTTTTCATCAAAAAAATTATTTTTTTTGTAAAATGTAAGAAAATATTTTTTTTTAATTTCATTTTATTATAAAATTTCCCACGCAATATAATATTGTGATGAAACAAAATGAATTTGTGGATTACAGATTTCATTGGATTACAGATTTCATCAGGTTCATCGTGTTAACATTATTGTTTCATAATGAAAATAGATTCATCAGGTTCATCGTGTTAGCATTATTGTTTCATAATGAAACATGATGAATTTCTGCCATTTTTGTTAACTTCCCATTTTTGTTTCATTACTTGTTCAGTTGCATATTCGTATATGAAAATAGATTCATCAGGTTCATCGTGTTAGCATTATTGTTTTATAATGAAAATAGATTCATCAGGTTCATCGTGTTAACATTATTGTTTCATTATTACCATATATAAGTTAAATTTAAATTAAATAATTTACCTAAATTAAATATCTCATTTTTTAAATTAATCAATGATTATTATTACCATATATAAGCTAAATTAAAATTAAATAATTATTAATATAATAATAATAACAATTACCATATATATTATGAAATAATGTAAAAGACAAAAATAACCTTTTCAATTAAAAATAAAAATAAAAAAAAGAAATTCACTGATTGGTTGATTTCGGTTTCCAAAGTTTCCAATGTAATACTGGTTTTCAATTGATCGCTCCCCTATATATATATATATATATATTGTTAGCTCCAAATTTATTGTATAGAAAGTATTGAAAAATAGGCAAAGTTTAGGAACCTCAGAAGATTGCTGCTTACACCAAGGTACACCGCAGAAGTGCTAACCACAGAAGCTCTGTCGACCATCTACCCGAGAAGTTCCCAACCTGAAGATCATTCTCAGACCACAGAGCCTCTGTGTGGCTATGCTCTGGAGATGGAAGACTTGAAGAATTCAGGATACAATGGACAAGACAACACCACATGCAGATCACATGATCCTGCTGTACGAAGATCTTTCAAGATCAATAGTACATCCCCACGATGGTTTTACTTTCCAGGTGGCATTCCTTATATGGAATGTCAACCTTTGTCTTGTACTATTGTGTGCTCCCCGTTGTATATGAAAGGAGCACCTCCTGTAGAATTATCACCCCGAGCACACACAAATCTTCACACCCTGTTTTAACAGTACTATCTTAGAGAGAATATTTGCACATAGTTGTGCGTGTTCTTAGTGTATTATTCAAGTGTAATGAAGCAGATCCTTCAGTGACTAACTCATACTTGTTTATTGATCTGTTCGTTGCTTGTTTGTGTGTCTACTACCAAACTAAACCATTTCACTACAAATAAATCGCTTCCGCACTCTCTATATGTTGTTTTGTGTAGTTTATTGGTTAATCATTTGATTAGAACACCCTTATTTGGGATCAATAATTGGTATCAGAGCGGGCTTTGATCACTAATATCAAATGATCCTGTTCTATAAATGATTCCTTCGTGTTTAGTAGTATTTTGAATCTGTTCTTAGTTTCGTGCTTCATCCAAAAAGTCCCTGTTTTTCTGAGTTTTTATCGACAAGTTTGATTTAGATTCAGTCATAGGTCTGTGTCTCATCTTAGAACAGTTCAAATCTTGTAACCTTGGTTGATAAACTTCTTTTCATCATATTCTCACCATATTACTCTCTTTTTCACTCTAGTTTGATTCATCAAGCTCATACCCTGTTTTTGTCACCATTTTTGTCACTATAAAAATGGCAAATGCAGTAACATTCTTCGGTGCTGGATCTCAATCCAAGCCTCCCACTCTCCTAAGGGATGAATAAACCCAATGGAAAATTCGTATGGTCCACTTTCTTGAAGGAGTGTGTCAGGATCTTCTTCTTAACAAGAATAATGAACTCAGAAACAATATTAAAGAAGTTGCGGAATAACACTTTAATATTCAACAATCAATGTAACAGTGAATCAGAAATCACAACTTGTAAACTTTATTGAATGATTAAAGTTACAAGATTTCAAACAAAACCTCAATATTGATGAACAGGCTCACTAATACGAATTCTACTTCTCTAGAACTAGGGTTCTAAACCTTGAGGTTAATTCTCTCTATGAAAACAAAAATTCAGAATTATTTTCTTATGTCAAACTATTCTATATTATATACACAAAGATTGAATACAAGATAATTATAAAACATAAAAGATCTTTAGAATTCTTCAATAATTATCTTCAAAACTTTCCATGATTATCTTCAAACTTGATCTGCACGTATCTTGATTATCTCATAAGCAGTATTAAGTTGTAGCAGCATTAATCACACTGAGCAGTACTAATCTTTATCAGCAGTACTAACTTTGTTCAGCAGTAGTAACTTATTCAAGCAGTATTAATCTGGCTCAACAGTAGTAACTTGTCTCAGAAGTAGTAACCAAGTTGTGCTAGCAGCATTAACCATACTTGAACAATTCTTCAATTCCGAACAATCTCCCCCTAACTTGACTTTTAGAAAGAGAAGTCAAGTTCTTCAGATGTGGTCTTCAAGATGCTTTCAACACTTCAGCCTAGTTGCCCAAATTTGGATCCAGGCCCAGACTTTGATTGATTGTCCTTCTTACCACAATTCTGGCCATTTCTGATTCCCTTGCACACACTAGCTTAGCTTTCAGCATTCCTTCTAGCTTCTTCTTGCTGTGATCATACACTTTGTCCACTAGAAAATACTCATGATAGCAATTGTCTATGGTGATCATGTAGACACCACAATTTTCAAATAATATCCACCTATCAATCTTCTTAAACACATACTCATGATGTAGATCCTTTATCCTGTACAACACTTTTTCTGGTTCAAACATCATACACAAGTATTCCATTGCAATCTTGAGTAGACTTTCTCTAGTTCCTTTCAAAACAGGCTCATATAACTTCATTCCCACTTTATGCATTTCTTCTAAATCAGCCCCGGAACAACTTCTGATCACTTTGCCCCAAGTTGAGTAGACTTCAAACACATCACCAATTTTTTTGATTCTGAAGTACTCCTTTCTGTTGTCCCTCAGAATACCCCAAAAGATGACTTCTGGTGCTTTCACAGAAATGGGAACAACCTGTACTGGTTCTATTACAGTCATGAACAAATCAACCTGCTCATTTGATTGCAGATTGGATGGTTCTGGATTCTGCTCTGGTTCTGCTGAAGGTGGAACAGAAGATTCTGCCTCTTTTTCTGCTTCTTCAATCCTTGGCTTCTTGGATTGTTTCTTGGAGGCTATGGTCTTTACTCTTTTTGCAGATTTGGCTTCCACAGTAACATTCTCTTCTTTAGTGTCTTCAGCCTTTTCTTTTGTAGGAGTGGCTTCCTCAGGGAAGGGTTGTTGGATGTTGAGATCATGCCTCTCTTTCATCCTTCTTTCAGCTTCTTCCCTTTGAGAGGAGTCCCCTTGAATCTTAGCCATTTCCTTCTTGTATAGCTCCTCAACCTTGATGTATGCCATGTTAGTGAACATCTCTCCTTTGACACCAATTGAGCCTTTTAGAAAGTTGATCATTTTTCTCCTTTCTTGATTGGCCAAAAAGGTCTTAGAAGGTTGTCTTTTCTGCTTCTTGACTGGCATTCTTTGCTTGGATACTGTCACTGATCTCTTCTTGGCCTCAGCTGCAGTTTGCATGCTCTTTTGATACTCTTCATTTAGCTTTTTGGCCATCTCCAGTGCAAGCTCTCTGTCTTTTTCAGATTGTAGTTGTTCTTCCTTTTCCATCTCAGCTTGAAGCTGCTTTGCCACTTCTGCATCTAATTCTATCTGAGTCTTCTTCTTTACAAATTGCTCAGGTTCAACCATCTTAGCTTTTCCTTTCTTTTTCAAATCTGTCTCACTGATCTCTTTGCTTGTTTTCTGCTTAAGACCTCCTTCTTTAATGACCACTCCCTTGACCTTTTGAGTAGCCTTAGGAGTGTCATTCTTGGTTTTGACCAGTGTTTCTACAATCTCTAATTCTTCAACAGATAGCCCTGTTACTGCTGCTACCTTTTTAGTTTCTGCTGCTAGGTTAACAGTTTCTGCTTCTTTGGTTACTGTTTCCCTGTTCTACTCCCCCTCAAATTGTGCTTCCATACCAATGGGACTTTGTTTCTTCCCTTCACTTTGTTTCTCCCCCTTGTTGAAAGCATCTTTCCTTTTCTTCAGAACATATTGTTTTCTCTTCTTTTTCTGCATCAATCTCCTCACCATCTTCTTCAATTTGGTAATCTGTACCTGTTGAGACAGAATCACCATTTTCATCTCCTCTATGTCTGCTCCCTGTTTGATAACATCCAGATTAATGTTGCCCATTGTATCCATCATTTCTTGGTAGTTATATCTATCCACACCTTCTCCAGGAGTGTTACCCCCTTTTGAAGGATCATTGGAACATTTAGTAGTGGAAGTCTTCTGCCTAGCAGAAGCACCCTCCACCCCCTTGGTTTCTTGGCACCTGGGACCTTTGGATGATTGCTCACCCAAAGTTGCCATGGGGAAGGTCTTATTGATGTTACCACTGGCCTTCTCTGTGCTAGCAGGAGTAGTGGCAGCCTTTGCACCCATATGCTCATGTATCTCCTCAGTGAGCACCTCCTTGGGGTTGGGAGACACCCCTGTGGTTTCCCTATAGATATTCTCTAATGGAGAATTCTCCATTAGAGGGATTGAAGGTTTTGAGGGTGAAGGTACAAGAAGGAAAGGAGCCTTCTTTACCTTTTTCGTTATGTAAGTATTGGTGATTGGTGAAGTTGGTTTTTGGAGAAGGGACTGCGGGATTGATATACTGATTGAAGGTTGGGATTGGCTTTCAGTGGGATGGTCTAGTGAGGGCCTTGACCCTGAAGCCATACCTTCTTGATTGTGGGACACCACCATCATTGTAGAGAACAATGGGGTGTCAACTCCTTCCGAGTCCATGGCAGATCTCTTCATATTTGAAAAGACCTTGCCCTTGGGGATTTTAGGTACATATACCTCATCAAATTAAAGCATATCCGTCAATTTAGTGGTTATAACTGCCTGGACAAATCTTTGGTACATATAGAAACTCTTTTTATTTCCCAAGTTTGACACAAGATCATTGAAAATCATTTTTGAAAAATTATACTTTCTGGCAGTGGCCAAGCAGACCAAAGCATAAACAATGGTACTACTGAACTCATTCCATCCAGTAGTCTTTCTAGAAATGCAATGCATAAGGGTATGGACGAAGAAACGCCATTGGGGAGAGAATTTGGCTTTTGAGAACTTAAAAACACCCAATGGGCCTCCATACCCCATTCTAGTGAGAGTGTAAAACATATCATCATTAGAGATAGATGAGATACCTGAGGCATCGTCTAGACGTAGACTGATGCGAATTACCTCTTCAGAAACTGTCAAGGGTTTGTCACACACACTTGTCTTGATAACCTTCACACCATTTTCAGTAATAGCAGTGGCATTGGCCCAAAATTGCTTCTGGTGCTCAATGTAGATTGATGGTGACACTGTAAGAGCATGAGCGATATGGCTGGATTTGAGAAAATCCACTATTTGATGGAATCCAGCAGCTTACTTTGGCTTTTGAAGCATCGCGATTTCATTGTGTTAATCAATAAACGCCATTGATGCCATCGAGCTTGAGTAGTCTTGACTAAAACTCACTAGGTGCTTGAGAGAAAAAGATTAGAGAGAAGATGAACAATATGCAAAGAGTCGTTATGAGCTTTTAGGCGGGCAAAGAGGGTATTTATATGATTCGGGAAAGAAGCAGTATTAACCACTAGCAGTATTAACTAACTAGCAGTATTAACTAAGAGCAATATTTACCACTAGCAGTATTAACTAACTAGCAGTATTAACTGAGAGCAGTATTAACTGAGAGCAGTATTAACTAACTAGCAGTATTAACTAACTAGCAGTATTAACTAAGAGCAATATTAACTAATTAGCAGTATTAACTAACTAGCAGTATTAACTAACTAGCAGTATTAACTGAGAGCAGTATTAACTTTTGAAGAGGTACTAACAATGTTAGTTTTAGAAGTACTAATACTCTTAGCAGCACTAACATTGGTAGCAGTAGTATTGCTTCTAGCAGCACTATCATTATCAGCAACACTATTTGTGGTAGCAGTACTAACAGTTTTAGTGCTTTTGGGAATCCACATCTTGACACTTTCTTTCACAGTCTTTTTCTTCATGTGGCTTTTAGATTTAACAGGTTTCTTAGCCACATGGTTCCTTTCATCCTTCCTATAACCAAAGGGTTTTTGCATAGATCTTTGAAAATTCATCCTTTGGTTAATAGGATTAAAGTAACAGTACTTGGCAAGATGATTCAATTTGCCACATATGAAACAAGGTTTTGGTCTGATGATTCTACTCAGATCAACTCCTTGTTTCTGAGCCCACTAATTATTCCAATTCCTTTGATTGCTCCTCCTTTTATCATGTTTTAGAGGCTCTGACTTATTACACGCACACTATTTGCAAGGAACAGGATTCACAACTGTAGTATGCTTGTAATGGACCTTTTTAGACTTTCCCTAAGTCTTCTCCATGTCATTGGATTTGATCCATGCCCTTCCACAATCCTCATTGGTGATAATGTTATTTTCTAAGGGAATCTTATCACTCACAGTATTATCCTTACTCTTACTAGCCTCTTTCTCAGTCTTGTCCTCAACAACTACTTCATCTAAGGGATCTATCTTAGTGGCTCCCTCATTCAAGTCCTTCCTATTCTTGGTCTCTAGCAAGTCTGATGTAGGAGGGATGTAGTTATTGTTGTATGGTGGTGGTGTGGTATTGTACCCAATTCCTCTTCTCAGTTTGTCATGAAACTGAGTTTGTAGTAAAGAGTCCATTGCTTTAGAAGCATTGGAAAACTTTTCCACATCTAGCTTAACTTTGGCCAGCTCTCCTCTCAACTTTTCATTCTCCTCTTTAGACTTTGTCAGTTGGATTTCTAGATCAATTTTCTCCCACTTCCAGTAATTTGTATCATATGTGTGTTGCAGTTCATTGGCTTGGAAACTTTTAATTTGTTACTCAAACCTCTCAACAATTTTCACATAGTCTTTTATATCTTTTTCTAATGTCTTAAGGTCATCACTCATATTCTGGTTGTGATCCCTGTACCTTTTAACAGTATCTATGCAAGTTTGAGAACATAGATTAGAAAGTACCTCAGTTGGAAGATCAGATACCTCTGCCATGAGAGCTTGATTTTGAATAGCCTCTTCTGAGAAACAAGAGCTTGAGCAGAGTTTCTGTTCTGGTTGAAGCTTCCAGTCTGATTTTGTTGGTGATTGTGAGACACTCCACTTCTGCATTCTCTGGCAAAGTGTCCCTTCAGATGACATTTATAGCACTCCACCTTTGACTTATCAAAGCCTGCACCATCTTCTCTTCTTTGGGAGAAGTTGTTCCTCCCAGTCCTTTTGATGAACTTCTTCACCCTCATAGAAAGCATGGCCATCTGCCATTTAATATCCATCTCTTCAAGATCATCAGGATGAAGCTGTTCCAAGTCATCATTGATTAAAGAGGAGTTTCCATGGCTGGAAAGAAAGGCTTCAAAAACAGATTCAGTGCCTTTTTCTTGATTTACTCCATTAACAACATTAACTGATTCAGGGTTAGTAGTAGAATCAATTGATGCTGATAGGAGTGCAGCATTATGAACATATCCAGTAGGCTTCTTCTTTGCTTCCACCTCAGATTCAAACACTCTCAGATCATTGTACAGATCATCCAGTTCCTTTTCTTCCAATTGTTCATTCTGTCTGAATGAAACAATATACATGGTCCATTCATCTCCAAGGGACCTTAAGAACTTTCTGTTTACATCATCTTGATCAATCTGTACTCCCATAGTAGCTAGTTCACCAATCAGCTTGTTAAACCTGTCAAAAGTTTGAGTCATGGACTCATTCTTAGTTGACATAAAGTTTTCATACAGTTTCTTCAATATTACCTTCTGATTTCTCTTGGTACTTTTGGTACCAGAGAATCTCTTCTCTAGAGCATTCCAAAGCATCTGTGCATCAGTGCAATTGCAGAATTGGTGTTGATACTCATTGGAAATATCCAAGAGCAGTGTGCTCAAGGCTTTCATCTCTGTCTGCCTTATCTTCCTTTCTGCATCCGTCTTTGGTGGGATTCTTTTTCCATCTGCACCAATCTTTCCTTCATCAGATGGGCCATTCTCAATAATGTCCCACATGGGTTAATCTGTGAGAAGAATGTATTGCTTGATCCTAATCTTCCACATGTCAAACTCATTAGATCTGAGCATTGGAACCTTTGAGACAAGAGCACTGTTTGATTCAACTGTGTTTTCCATGATGAAAGAAGGTTTCTGAGAATACTTGCTCTGATACCACTTTTCAGGATCTACTTCTTAACAAGAATAATGAACTCAGAAACAATATTAAAGAAGTTGCGGAATAACACTTTAATATTCAACAATCAATGCAACAGTGAATCAGAAATCACAACTTGTAAACTTTATTGAATGATTAAAGTTACAAGATTTCAAACAAAACCTCAATATTAATGAACAGGCTCACCAATACGAATTCTACTTCTCTAGAACTAGGGTTCTAAACCTTGAGGTTAATTCTCTCTATGAAAACAAAAACTCAGAATTATTTTCTTCTGTCAAACTATTCTATATTATATACACAAAGATTGAATACAAGATAATTATAAAACATAAAAGATCTTTAGAATTCTTCCATAATTATCTTCAAAACTTTCCATGATTATCTTCAAACTTGATCTGCACGTATCTTGATTATCTCATAAGCAGTATTAAGTTGTAGCAGCATTAATCACACTGAGCAGTACTAATCTTTATCAGCAGTACTAACTTTGTTCAGCAGTAGTAACTTCTTCAAGTAGTATTAATCTTGCTCAACAGTAGTAACTTGTCTCAGAAGTAGTAACCAAGTTGTGCTAGCAGCATTAACCATACTTGAACAATTCTTCAGTTCCCAACAGAGTGGATGCTGGACTGGTCGAGTTTCTTCATAATCCTCCATACATTCCATGAACATTGTTCCCAGGGTACCTGCAACCACTACCACTTCAGAGGTCCCTGAATATCAACATCCCAAACCTATTGCTGAGTGGAGTGAGCGAGAGCGAGAACTACATGAGCTTGCTAGGAAAGCCAAAAGGCTACTCATTATGGTCATTCCTAATGATATCTTCCAATCATTAGACTCTTGTGAAACTTCAAAGGATCTGTGGCAGGAGCTTGAAAAATAGCTTGAAGGTGGGGCTAAAACTCAAAAGAACAACAGATCCCTTTGCATCAACGAGTACTATGCCTTCAGAGCTCTGCCAAATGAAACTGTTCAGAGCACCTATGACAGATTCAACTCCTTAATCAACAAATCCAAGAGGTATGGCATCCACACAACCACTGAAGAAAACAATGTCATGTTTCTTCAGAGCCTAAATGATGAGTGGTTGCACTTAACCATGTCACTCCAATCAACTTTGGATATAGATGTGTGGTCCCTATCTGACCTCTTTGGGACCTTGGTTAGCCAAGAGAATAGAATATCTAGAGTCAAAACTCAAGTTGGAGGACTTCTTTCTTTGGCGGGGAAAGCAACAGAGGGTCAAGACAAAGAGAAGAAAGAAAAAGTTGGGGAGGAGAGTTTGAAGAAGAAGAAAAAGAAGGTTCTGCTAGCTGAGAGTGAGATTGAGGAAAGCTCTGAGGAAGAGATGGACATGACTTCTATGGCCAAGACTCTGGCTCTTATGACCAAAGAGTACAACAGAGGCTTGAATAAGAAGCCTATGTTCAACAGAGGTAGATATGAGAGAGATGATAGAAGAGGTTATGGTGGGTATGAGCAAAGGAAGTTTGGTAGAGATGAGCATGAAGAGAAGAGAGATGATAGAAAGTTTATGGAGCACTAGAAGACGGTTGAGTACCCACAGAGGGATTCTCAGAGGACAAATAACAGAGGAGAAGAGAAGACTACAAACAACACTCCACAGAACGTGGGCTGCTTTAAGTGTGGAAAGCCTGGACACTTCGCAGCCGAATGCAGAACCAACGTCAACAGAGGAAAACTGGTTAGAGATGCTGCCTTTTTCAAGAAGAAGGAAGAATATTACACTAAGAGGTCACTAATGGCCGAACAATATAATATTGTGACCGACGAATCCTCTAACGAAGGGGATGCTAATGCACTCTTCTGTGGGATGACAGAAGTCAACTCCTCTGAGGATGATAGTGAGGTATCCACTTCTGACTCTATCTCTCAAGACTCTGAGAACAAACTCTTTGAACTTCAAAAGGAATTCCTTGCATGCAAAAACACATGTGCAGAGCTCGAGAAGAAGCTTGCCTTCTATGAACGAGAGGCTAGACTTCTCACTCAAGAGAAGGATAAGCTTTATCTTGAAAAATGTTCACTCGTTTCTGAGCATATTTCTGAAAAGAAAATATTAAAGGAAAAGGTTTCTACACTTGATAAAGCATTGAAAGAAAATACAAAAGAGCTAAGGAACAATAAGAGTGACCGTTTAAATGCCATATCTTTAAAGAACTTTTTTCAAAAGGAAAGAGAAGTCCTTCACCAAGACTTGCTCGACAGAGACCTGCTTATAAGGAAATATCAGGATGCACAGAAGGTGCATGAAAAGGTTAGTGGGAAGAAGAGGTATAGGGTTCACTGATATTGATCCCTATACTAGAAATAAAAGAAACAAATCTTTAGCAAACATCTTCTGTCCAGGGAAATTTTTAAAACCAAATCTTCCAAATCTAACTTCTACATTTAAGAGGCGCAAAACCTCTGAAGGACCACATATGAGGAATCCTTTGGTGATGACTAATATCTGGTATGAAAACAATGATTTATCATCATCATCCTCTGCAAAGAGAAAATCTATTCCAAGGAAATACCTGTCTCAGGAACAGATAGGACTCTTCGGATTTGGTCATCCAGAGACTCAAACTCAAATGGCCTTTGTGTGTATGATGACTCCCGAAAAGGAGTTATTCTCTGAGGCACCATAGTTTGTGCCAACCTCTGTAGAAGAAAAATTGTTTAAAAGATTCTTAGAAAATGATTTGAATAGAACTTATGAAAACCACTTTTTCAATCATTCTGATATAACCTCTGTCTTGCATGGAATCTTTGAGCAAGACTTGATGGAGAGCGTAAGTATTCCTGAAATGGTCCCTTGTACTCTCAAAAGCTTAAATACTTCAGAGGACACTGTTAGATCAGGTTTAATCAAGTTGTAATAGTTAGTCCTTTGTTATCTTTTGTTATGTATTTTGTTAAGTTTGACTTGTGTAGGAGTCAAGTTAAATGACCCTATATATAGTCCCTTGTTATTTCCTTTCTAGAAAAAGTTTTCCTTTTTAGGTTAAGATTTCCTTGTCATCTCTTTCATATTATTGTAGCCAACCTCCTTTTGTGAGATATATGAATTTAGTATTTTCCCAATCAATGATCCCTTTCCTTTGATTCTTACTTGTTAATACTCTGATTATATTTGTGTGTGCTTGATTCTGGAACAACAATTGGTATCAGAGCTACCTCAGAAACTCATATTCAACCAATTTGTGCAGAAATCAGTTCCAGTTTTCCATTTTCGAAAACTTCACTGTTCCATTGGTGATTTTGTGATTCAGTGTCTATTTTAATGCAATCTTAGGTTCAATAGATGCGTATGATGAATATGAACATGTTTCATGTTGGTTAGAAACAAATTTGACCAAGTTTGATTAGTATATTTAATCAATCTTTGGGTTTTTGGAAATACTCATCTGCGAACTGTCAAGAATCACAAAGTCAGATTTGTTGAAGTTTTTGGAAATCAAGTGATTAGGGTTTGCTCACGATCAGTAATAGAGCATACTGTCAAAAATTGGTATTGATTGAACTAGTATTGCTATGGATTTGGTGAAAAGTTGAAGCAAAGGCTCGAAACATAAAGTTTTCGCAGATACAGTGAAGAACTCGCAAAACTCCTAGAACTCGCAGGACAAAGTCTAGAACTCGCAGGATTAAGAACTCTCAAGATTAAAGTTGAAAATATTCCAAGTGCAAGATTCGCAGAAGTGTTCCCTGCGAAAGTCAAAAGACTCGCAGACTGCTTGCTTACGAATTCTTGAGGATTCACAGAGTATAGCTTACGAAAGTCTCAGAGTTCGCAGACTTCTACCTTGCGAATTTCACAACTTTCTCAACCTTCTTGCTTGAGAATCTTGGTTCAAATCCTTTGGTTTGCGAAAGTTATATCCTTTGAGTATCCTTTGCTTGTTGTTTGCGAATTCTTGCCTTATTATTCACATTTTTGCATACTTGTTGATTTTCTGTACTTCAATATCTGATTTTCTAACCAAAGATCACTTCAAGCACATATTTCAGACACACAGGAAAGATGCCATACACAGATGATATGGGAAATATTGTACTCACTCCAAGAGACTGTGCATTATCCTACATGCCAGAGATACCCAAAATGGAAGCTGAACTTGAAACTCTCAGATGTCAAAACAAGAAATTGAGAGATGATATGGATGCTTTAAATGTCAACTTGACAAAAGCTGAAGTTCAAGTGAAGCTGTATCAAGACAAAGGTCATGACTGGCTTAAGATAGTGGATGAGAGAAAGAGCAAGGAAATAGCTGAACTGGAAAAAACTTTTAACCAGAGACTGTTTGATATTTCCAAAAAATATGAGTCTGAGAAGAAACAATTATAAATTAAAGTCTCAAATCTTTTAAAACAAGTTTCTGACTTTGAACAACTCATTATATATGAAAGGAAATCCTTTGATGATGAGAAAAAATGTTTTAAAAGCAAAAATGTAAATCTGTTCAAAGAAATTTCAGACAAAAATCAAATTTTAGAAAAAGATTTTGAGGAAGAGAGAAAGATTTTTGAAAAAGAAATCTCAAAGCTAACCAGTAAATTGGAAAACTTATCTACTGAGATAATGAAAGAGAAAAGGAGTAAATCTGGAATTCAGAGAAAATTTGATAAACTTTGCAATGAGAAATCCAAGTTGTGTGATAAAATTCAACAACTTGAGATTGATAATACTGACTTGTCTAACAAGTTAACCACTGATGCATCTATTTCATTTTCCTATGATGATGATTCTACTGAATCAGTGTGTTCTTTTCAATCAGTATCAAGCATGTTTTAGAAAATGGTTTTTAGAAAACAAACTGTGAAATCCAATGTTTCTAAACCAGATCAGATTAAAACTACAAAGTGCTTTTATGTAAAATCAGTTGATAAGAGTGCTAATCATTTTCAAAAATCTCCAACTCAGTCTTCAAGGAAAGATCAAATGGTTTGGGTTGTAAAGGGTTCTTCAGAAGCAACAAAGCTTCACAGAGCTAACAAGAAGAAGAACAGAGCTTCAAGAGGTAAGTCTTTTGCACCTGACTTTGTCAAATCAGCAAATCATTTGATCAGGATGGCAAAAAGAAAATTATGTTGCTCTTATTGTTACTCTGATAAGTTCACTCACAAAGCACAAACATATAATAGATCTTATCATCACAGTGCTTATCACAGGTATGAGAATCACTCAAAGAAATTCTCAAATACTGACCAAACTGGACCCAAGCTTATCTGGGTACCAAAACCTAAACCTGTGTTGCAGGCAAAAGAAAAAGAAAAAGAGAAGATAGATGATAACCCAGTCAAAAAGGACTGAAGGAACAATGACTTCTGATTACTACAGATCAGGACTCTTGCCTCAATGTGAAAACAATGACTTCTAAGTACAACTTAGAACTCATACTCAAATGTCAAAAGTTGGTGATCTTTTGGAATACAGGGAGTTTCTCTTACTCTCAATCTCTATCTCACAGTGTTTGGTATTCTCAATGTCATATCTTTATGTTGAAGGTATAGGAGGAAAATGAGCTTAATTGTTATATTTTACTTACAAATATGAAGGGGGAGCATGTATGCACAAACCTTAACAAAGACCCAAAATATGTTTAGGGGGAGTTGCAAGAAGAAATTACAAACATCAATGAATATAAGATATTTGACAACAACAAATAGTGTCGAACAAGATCAACCAAATCACACACTTCAGTGCATTTGTTGCCTGAAGATGTAGACATGAGCAGATTACTCATGCACTCACACGTCCAAACCAGCAACTCTGATTCCTCTCAACAGGAATTAGTTTTATTTTCTCATGGGGATTCAACACACAATCTATCAATGTTTCATTCGGAGACCTCTGATATTGAACACATAAACCAGTTGCCCCCGATCTCAATTTCTTTGAATGCAAAAGTCCTGGAGACAATTGTTAGACAACCAAATTTTGTTAATAGAACACTTTTTGCAGGTTTTGATCTCAGTCGTCTTCGTGACCTGAGCGGAACATCTCGAGTAGATCCGCAATCCGGACTACGAGGACCAGATGGAAATCTTGTCATAGCTAACTTCATGCCAGCTTTGAGCACAGGTCACATAGTAGAATCATCTACTGTTGTGCAAACGGGCAATCTAAGTGATCCCAGTGTTAGCTTACCCAACTTTGTGTTAAGGGAATATCTCGACAACGCCCTAAAGGCTGTTGAGAACATGTGGTCGTAGAAATTTGATAAAGTTGAAAAGGAGTTGGGGGACATAAAAAGAATGTTAAAGGGGAAGCAAGTTGCTGAACCCAAACCTACAAGGAGAGAACCAAATATACCTACCCCATCACCTCATACACAGAACCTTGTTGACATATCCATTGATGAGCTGAAGTCTTTACGTCTTGCAAAACTTTTATCTGAAGCTCCGGATAACCAATAGGATGCAAATCTTTTTTCCATTCTGCACTCCCACCATCAACAACAACAACCACCAATATCTGTGCAACCAACAGATATAGGTAGAGCCCAGAGTGAAACTTTTCTGACGCAGATGTACTGAAAGCTTTCACTCTTTTAAATCAAGCTTTTCGTTATCTGGCCAAACCCAAGCAACTGTTCAATTTAGAAGACATGATCATGGTCATGATCATGAGGGGGAGACAAGAAGAGAACAGTATGCCTCTGGAATCCAATTAGTTGTGGTGGAGAACGTTGTGCCAATAAGTACTGTACCTGGAAGAGAGAGATCTAGCTATCAAGGTGAAGGTACAAGTACTAGTCAAGAAAAAGGAGAGTCAAGAAGCCTAGTTGTCTATGTTGCTAATGACGAGTCAAGGGTTGAAAAGCCTACGACTGCAACTTGTGAAGAAGTAATGGAGGCCATGGGAATCTCAACTTGCAATTTTATTGATGTAGATGAGCTAGACACTGACAAGCAAGCTGAAGCTAAATATGATATGTTTTGGAAGGTGAAAGAAGAAGGAGAAAAGGAAATAGATTTTGGTCTTCAATGTGAAAGCCTTCCAGAGAACTCTGTCAATGCTAAAGAGTTTGTCAAAAATGCATCTGAATCAGAAGTTCCTGGAAGTGTTCTAAATGAAAGTATCTTTGATGATATATTTGGTGAGGATTTTGGAACAGATGATCAAGATGATGAGCCAGTACATATTTCTGAGCCAGTGCAAGTGAATGTGGCGTCATAAGAAGATGATCCCTACATTCCAACTGCCATTCCAATAGTTTCTTCTGACAGAAACTGTATTTTTCCTTCGGCTAGTGAAACTTCTGCTCCTAATGTTCAAAATGTTGCCCTACCTTTGCCCAGGTCTATAGAAAGGGTTTTCAGAACAAATGTCTCAGATCCTACTGCTCCTATCTTGATTGACATGGAAAAATTGAGAAGATCTCTAAGTAAAGAAAGGAGGAGAATGGAAAGAGAAGACAAAAGAAGAAAGAGGGAAGCCAGAGAAAGAGAAGAGAAAGAGAAAGTTGAAAAAGAAAAAGTTGATGCTGAAGCTTTACCCTACATCAGAAACCCTGACAGTCCAAAAATTCTGAGTGCTACCGAAAGACCAAAGCCTGTGTTCGTTACTCCTATGGAAGCTGAATTTCTTGCAAAGAAACACCAGGATGCTGAAGAAGGTCCCTCTGTTCCAGTCAGAGATGAATCTACACCTTTTACAGGGTATGATGAACAAGGCACTTTTCTAGAATTTATCAAGATGATCAGAAAGTCTCTCAGAGTTCCGTTCCTCGAAGAATCCATCAAGATTTTTGTGAAAGATCTAATAAAGATTGATCCTTGCAAGCTATATGGAGTGATTGACAGACCTCTAGACCACCAGCGAATTTATCTGAAGTTTGTTGAGAACTTTTCAAGAACAAAGGGTTATGCTAACAAACCTAAAATCCTTCAGATAAAAGAAGTCAGGATGAAGAGCTACTTTGCTGTCTGGTATCCAGAGTTTGATGTTCAGAGGAGAGACCTACAGGAATCAACCTTCAGTGAAACTGATTTTGAAAACCTGAACATAGCATACCTGGAGTTCATTTATCATGAATTCAGAAGTAGAGTTGTCAGATCTAGAGCTGTAGTGTTCGCACTAGAAGCAGTGAAAAGGGAAGACTACAAACTTCAATCACTACTTGATGAGAGATTTAGAATTCTTTACGCCAGTTGTATCTCTTGAACTTGGAGTTATATATGGCAACACTGAAACTCACAAGAAGCAATTCATGCGAGCAAGTGAAGTAGCCAAATTCTCTGATGGAACTTTGAAGATGGTGCTGAGAGAATTGCTATGGAAAGAATGATTCAAGCAATCAAAGAGAGGATTGAATTCAGAGAAGGCATAAGAAGGTTTGAAAGTTTTCTAGCCATGAGGAGGACCAGTTTCAGAAGGTGGAACCGTTGATGATTACAACCTTGATTAAAAGGGTGAGATTTTTAGACCAGGTTTAATCAAATTGTAATAGTTAGTCCTTTGTTATGTATTTTGTTAAGTTTGACTTGTGTAGGAGTCAATAGTCCCTTGTTATTTCATTTCTAGAAGAAGTTTTCCTTTTTAGGTTAAGATTTCCTTGTTATCTCTTTCATAGTATTGTAGCCAACCTCCTTTTGTGAGATATATGAATATAGTATTTTCCCAATCAATGATACCCTTCCTTTGATTCTTACTTGTTAATACTCTGATTATATTTGTGTGTGCTTGATTCGGGAACAACAGACATTAATGATAGAAAAAGCAATACATGTGAAGAAAACAATGCCTCCATCCACCTGGATTCGAACTCTGAATCAGAGTCTGAGTTATCCTTTGTCGATGTTGAGACTAGCTTAGAGGAGCAAGAAATAGTTCCCTGTACTCTAGAGAAAAATAAATTACCCTCTGGCATTCTTAATGGAATCGTTGCTCCCAAAAGGAGATCTAAAGGGATACCTATTTGCCCTGATATTCTAGACATGTGTTTGCAAGTTAAGACTTCGCTTGAGCTTGAAAATCTAAACAAGGATAATACTTTGTCATCTCAAAAGCCCAAATATCCAAAATTAACTAAACCTTATCAAGAAAAATTCACTTGGCAACAGAAGAGAAAATGGATTAAAAATGACAAATTTTTTTCTTCTATGGCAGTGAGTTCAAGGAAGGAAAACCACAGAGGGAGAGTACACCAAGAGAGAAATCCGTGAGAAAATTTTGGGAAAACTCAACCTAGATTAGATGTGAATTTCTGTAAAAAGAAACCCAAGTCTAAAAAGGGTTGTAGTGAAAAATGCTCTATACCCTCCTTTGATATATTTAATGAAAAGTTCAAGAAATTTGCTTATGAAGTCTTGCATTGTAAATGTTTTGATCTTATGCATGCTCTTAACCAACATTTCTCTAGGCCAACCTGTCTTGTTTCTCACCCCATGCCCAAGAATGCCAAATTCAAGGGTGAGAAAGGGCAAAATGGTACCTCTGTGAAAGAGGGTAATGCCAAACCGAAGAGTGCCAAGGCTACTCTTAAGACTCCTAACAAAAATGGACCCATTTGGTAATAGGTACCTAAAAATCCTTAATCTGTTCACAAAAGAAGCAACATGTGCCAACCTGGTACCTAGACTCCAGGTACTCGAGACACATGACTGGCGACAGAGGATTGCTCACCTCTTACAAAGAAAAATTCGAAGGAGGTTCTGTGACCTTTGGAGATAATAGGAAGGGTCAAATAAAAGGCTATGGAGTCATTGATAAGGAGGACATCGATGTATGCAAAGTGGCTTATGTAGATGGCTTTAAGCACAACTTATTGTGTGTCAGTCAACTTTGTGACAATGGATTCGATGTGATGTTTAAACGCCACTACTACTCTCTACTGAAAGAGGATACCAGAACATAACTTCTGCGAGCCAACAGAAGGGGTGATTTATACCTCATGAACTTCAAGGCAACCAACAAAGAAGAAAAGCTTTGTTTGGTATCTAGTAAGAATGAGGAGGCTTGGCTCTGGCATAACAGGTTCTGTCATTTAAATTTCCATACCCTTGACAAGCTCGTAAAATTGAATTTGGTAAGTGGTCTTCCAAGTATAAAGTTTGACAGAGATCATATATGTTCTGCTTGTGATATGGGCAAACTCAAAAGAGCTGCCCATAAGAGCAAGTCAGATATATCTTGCACTAGGCCTCTGCAGATGCTACATGTTGACCTCTGTTGTCCCATCTCTGTGTAGAGCCTAGGTGGCAAGAAGTACATTCTTGTGCTAGAAGATGAGTTCTCTCGATACACTTGGGTAGAATTTGTCCGTAAGAAGTCTGACATCTCTATGGTACTAGTCAATCTTTTAAAGAGAATACATGTTCTTTATGATTGCAGAGTGTAGAGGATTCGAAGTGACAATGGTACTGAGTTCAAAAACTCAACCATTGAGGCCTGTTTAACTGAAGAGGGAATATTACAGAACTTTTCGGCTGCAAGGACTCCACAACAAAATGGTGTTGTTGAACGGAAGAACAAAACACTAGTGGAGGCCGCAAGAACTATGTTCACTGCCTCAGGGTTGTCGATTTCTTTTTGGCAAGAAGCTATTTCCACGACGTGCTTCACCCAAAATAAATCATTGATTGTGAAGAGGCACTCCAAGACCCCCTACCATCTACTCAATCAGAGGAAGCCTAACACCAAGTACTTCCATGTATTTGGCTGCACATGTTTCGTCCTCAACGACAGAGAGAATATTGGAAAGTTTAATCCAAAAGCAGATGAAGCCAAATTCATTGGATATTCATCCACCTCCAAAGCATACAGATTCTACATGCTAAATTCAAAACATATACTGGAAAGTATTAATGTTTCTTTTGATGACTATTTTTAGGTAACTTCTGAGCAAATTAGCTCAGGACTCGAACTTCAAGAGAAAGACTTTGGTGAATCATCTAGAGAAAATGATCTTCATCACTTATTTGAAGAGACGTTCAATGATGATGGACCCTCTGAAGATGATCGTAGAGCCTCTGAAGCCAAGGCCTCTAAGGACCAAACAGGTACATCCCTAACTGGTCCTAGTGCTACTTCACTCTCTTCCATTACTTTTGTAGGACCAACTGTCGAGGGGGAGCACACAGAGACTAACAATAATCAAGGCTCCATGCTCAACCAAGATGAAGATCATCTTCCTACAATATCAGAAGGGTCAACACCAGAGCAATCACAAAACTCTGATCCAAGCACGATAAAGCTCTCCACATCAACTCAAGGAGCTCAATCGAGTCTTGTGGTAAGTACAAATGATCAACCATCTGCAATAGAGGTTGATAAAGAACAAGAGACTGCTCCAGACGTTCAATTAGAAGGCTCCAATGACCATCCACCCAAATGACCAAGTGGACTAAAAGTCACCCATAGAGCCAAATTATTTGTGACCCTTCTGACAGAGTGAAGACTCGCTCTGCTACTGCAAATTTTTGTTTCTTCACAAATTTTGTTAGTATCATCGAGCCAAAGAAAGTCTCTGAATCCCTAGTAGACCCAAACTAGGTAGAAGCTATGTAAGAGGAGCTTCTGCAGTTTGAAAGAAATGAAGTATGGATGCAAGTGCCTCTGCCGAAAGGCAAAACTGCAATAGGGACCAAATGGGTCTTTAGGAATAAGAAGGATGAAGATGGGTGGTGATCAGGAACAAGGCAAGATTGGTGGCAAAGGGATATTTCCAAGAGGAAGGATCGACTACGAGGAAACTTTTGTCCCTGTGGCAAGGCTCGAGGCAATAAGGATATTCCTTCCCTTCGCGGCCTACAGATGTTTCAAGGTATATCAAATGGATGTGAAGTCGACCTTCTTAAATGGACAAATACAAGAGGAAGTCTACGTCCAACAACCACCAGGGTTTGAGAGTTCCAAGTACCTAAATCATGTTTACTTCTTAGACAAAGCTTTGTATGGTTTGAAGCAAGCCCCCAGAGCTTGGTACGAGAGAGTTTCAAACTTCCTTCTTGCCAATGGTTTCGAAAGAGGTACAACTGATACTACCCTATTTTTTAAGAGGAGAAAAGGTGAGATTCTACTTGTACAGATTTATGTAGATGGCATTATATTTGGTTCCACCAATGACTCCTATTGCAAAAAGTTCGAAACCTTAATGAAGAGTGAGTTTGAGATGAGTATGATAGGAGAACTCACATTCTTCCTAGGATTACAAGTCAAACAAACCACAGAGGGTATTTTCTTAAATCAATCAAAATATATCTTTGACATACATGAAAAATACAAACTCTATGACTCTTCACCAATGAAGACCCCAATGGCCACTAGATCTAAGCTCTATAAAGATCCAGAGGGCAAATCTGTGGAATGTAAGCTCTACAGACATATGATTGGGTCTCTGTTGTATTTAACTGCTAGTAGGCCTGACATAATGTTTGCTGCATGCCTCTGTGCAATATTTCAAGCTAACCCCAAAGAATCTCATCTTCTCGCTGTTAAGAGGATCTTTAGATACCTAAAGGGAACCAAGAATCTTGGTCTTTGGTATCCAAAGAACTCTGGATTTGATCTTGTGGCTTATACAAATTCAGATTATGGTGGATGCAAACTTGATAGAAAAGGTACCTCTGGAAGTTGTCAATTTCTTGGAGGTAAATTAGTCAGTTGGACTTCTAAGAAACAGAATTGTGTGTCAACTTCTACGACATAAGCTGAATATGTGGCTACTGTTAGTTGTTGTTCACAAGTTATGTGGATGAGAACTCAACTAAGAGACTATGGTTTTGACATTGACAAAATACCCATCCTCTATGACTCAAAAAGTGCCATTGCGATCTCTGCCAATCCTGTTCAACACTCTAAAACCAAGCATATCGATATCAGGTATCACTTCTTGAAACACCATGTGGAGCAAGGAACAATTGAGATGTACTTTGTGTCCATAGATTACCAACTTGCTGACCTTTTCACAAAAGCACTAGATGTGAAGAGATTCTCTTTCCTTGTTGGCAAACTTGGTATGCTAAACATGAGTTGATCTACAGAGCCTCTGTACCTTGGAACAAAGCTTCTGTTGTACATATTTGATTTTTTGTACTTTTATCTTTGCTTCTATATGTATAGTTCTTTTTTTTTTGCTTGTTTAGTTGTCTTTTAATTCATTTCCTATAGTCCAATACAATGATTTTCCTTGTTCTATGACTTGTGCAAAGCTTATCCTTTATGATCCAAGCATAGGTCAAGGGGGAGCAGAATGAGCTACACAAAGAAGACATTGTTAATTCAAGGGGGGGAGCAGAGAAGCCATTCCTGGTGAAAGAAGTTTGCGGAATAAGGTATGTTCTTCGCACATTCACAAGGACAATAACACTTTTCTCAGACACCAACTTTCAAATATGTCCTAAATTCACATCCAAAACTTGTCCAAACTTTGGGTGATCCAAAATTTTAAATGTCTTTCCAAAATTAGAAATTTTTGATCAAAGAGCCTCTTAGGCCTCTCACAGAGCCTCTGCGAGATGCATCAGAGTCTCAAAAAGACTCATCTTGACCTCTAACTTCTTATTTGGATGACAAACTCAATCACTCCATTATCTCTCAATGTTCTTGGATAAGAGAAATGCTTTCTTATGCGAAAGAGCCAAATCCCCAACCTCAGAAGCTCTTAACCCACAGAGCTTCTGTCATTCACTATACTTATGAATTATTCAAAGGTTTGGGGTGTGGATTATTTATGAAAGTGACGGTCAAATGGGTATAGCAAATGCCACGTGCATGAAGATAAAGGGAGGCGCACGTACTCGATCTTGCACCGCCCTTACTGACGTGACAAAATCTGATTGGGGCGTAATCTGTACCGTCGTTTTTTCAAACAACTCACTACCTAATAGTTACTAATTACGGATTCCAAATTTTATTTATTATCGCTCATTTTTTTTTACCCATCTCACAATATAAATACCCACCATTTCACCTTCTTCCATTCCTTACTTGCAACAAAAATTCTCGAGCATTCAAAAAGGCAAAGAACCTGCAAATTTATACTTTCTACTCCTTTCTTCACAAATGGATTCCCATTCTGCTTCTGCTAAGAACTCACAAGGTTTCAATGACTCGAACCATTCCCAACACTCCGTGGCTCAAAAAGATGACTCTAGATCATCAGGACAACAACAACCCCTAACTAGTCGAATGCTTTCATTCACTAGGCACCATTACCACACCACCACACTAAACTAAAACCGAACAATCATTTCGTAGTTTTGAACCCTAAAGGATACCCTAGTGAGGCTGAAACACTGATAAAAATACTCAAAAATCATTTCCTAGTAAAAGCCCTAACTATGACTAGGAATGATTTCCCTGAATCGTACGTTCAACAATTCTGGTAAAGTTGTAAGTATGAAAAGATTAAAGACTACGTGCATTGCATTATGGGATATGCCACGAAACCAGGAACTGACGAAGTCTTGGACATTGGCATCAACAGAAGAAAGGTCTCTGAGACCTTTGAATTACTAACCAAGGACCAACTCAATTTGGTCAAGTTCTCAGAAGAACCAACTGATGCAGAGATCCTAGACTTCCTTCGATTCATTGGGTATGCCAAACCCATCACCAAACGCACCGAGTTCAGGCGACAGAACCTTCCACCTCTGTGGAACGTATTATTCTCAATTCTCAACAGAACTTTAACCTGTAAGATGGGCAGTCCAGATCAATCAAGCCACAAAATCCTTGCCATCATGTACGGGGTTTACTACGATCTCCTGTTGGAATACGTCAAGTTAATATTTAGGGAGATTATTCTAGCCGCGATTGCCAAAGAGGAAGATCAAAACAGGGGCACAAAACCAAAAACTTTGGTCTAACAGGTTTATCGCAGTCCTTCTGGGCGATGAATTGGTTGGTGAAGGGAAGTTGCCCTCAAAGGGTAAGATGAGAAAGATTGATCACATTAAATCCCACAAACCCACAACTCTGCCAACAGGATACATAAATGCAAGGCCTCTGCCAGCGAAGCTTCTGACATACCTGGGTATAAAAGATAGGTTAGAATATATTCGTTGGCACATGACTCTAGAACTGAGTCCTGCAACCCCCCAGGCATAGGATTCCAAGTGGGTGAGATTGCAATTTACTTTAGAGAAGAGGTAGGTGAGGGAGTAGAGAAAAATGTGGCCGTAGAGGCACATACTGAGAGGTTAGAAGAGACCATAGAGCCCGAGAATGGGATGAGGAGTGAAATTCCAAAGTAGAAAAAGAAAAGGAAAACCAAAAAGAGGGACGTAGAAGAAGAGGCCCCAACTGCAGAAGTTGAAGCCGCAGAGGCTGAACACCTAAGAAGAAAAAGAAAAAGGCCAAAAAGGCCAAGGTTGGGGAAGAAAAGACACAAGACGATACTCCCATCATCACAGAGGTTGCCAAATCTAATCAGAAGAAGGAGAAGTCCAAAAGGCATCGTACTGAAACTACATAGGTAGTTACAGAATAGGTTGCAGAGGCTTCTACTGAAGAGATTTCAAAGAAGCCTAAGAAGAAGAGGCTAATCAAACTGGCCGATAAAGAAAAATCCAAGGTCTCGAGAAGCACAACTAAATGTATCCAAAAAGGAACCTGCAGAGGAAGAGGAAGAGCCTCTGCATAGCAGGAGAAAGAGGGTGTTGATCTTTGAAAGCCCTGAGGTTGAAATTCCCCAACAAGAGGAGAGGCCTCAAAGTCCTCTGATGATGGCAACAAATATAGCCAAAGAGGTGGTCCAACAATACACCTCAGTGGATCTTGGGGTCACTAATGCCTCAATGGAAGTCGAAGATGTTATAGGCCTTCTAAGTAGTGGTGATGAAAAAGAGAGAGTTGACAACGAGAAGGAAAAATCGGAGATGGAGAATGAGGGAGAAAAATATGCCAAAGTCACACTACTTAAGCCAACTCCCAGTGAAATCCACATCTATATCCCTGCAGATCTAGTGCAGAGGGATATTGAAGAAGGATCGTACAATCCGAACCCTAACCAGCCAAACCAGATAGAGGAACCACCTTCTTCCTCTGTGCCACACTTAGCCGAGGAAGCCCAATCCACCCCATCCTCTCAAAAGGATGGTGGTGTAGTCATAAGTGTTCATTCTCACCAGAACACGATACCACCCTCTGCAGAGGCATTTGTTGTTTCTGCTCTACTTGTGAACGACAACCAAAACACTTCAGAGGTGTTAGGGAGGACACACACAGACTCTGCGGGTCTAGATCACCCTCAGAGTCCACTTAACGAAACTCTAAGGAGAGACTCTAAATCTTCTCCTAAGAGGATCGATGACAAAGCCTCTATAGAATATTCCTCTAAGGAACTTCGAGGATTGGAGGGAAATCCTGCAGAGCCCAACGTCAAAACAAGCTCTGAAGGTGCCATAGGCTCGATGGCTCAATCTAGACCATGTGTTGGTCCAGAGGTCACCAAGAGTATGTTTGTCACGAAGGATGAGATAAAATCCTTTGAGGACAACATGCTCAGAAGGCTCGACGAGTTGAAAAGCTCAATTCCAACAACTTCCACATCGCCTGCAGAACTGACAAATATCGCAGAGGCTCTGAAGGCCAATACAGAGGCTCTGCTCGAGCTAAATAGGATCTCAGATCAAAACTCTGCGGATATAAAGAAGTTGCTCGATGCATCTGCTGTAAATGCCACTCAAGAAGATTCCAAGATAATAATTGAAGCCATGGATAAACAAACTGCCGCTATCAAAGTCCTAGGCCAAATTGTGATGGATGAGGCCGGAAAATTCGTAGCAGAGGTAACAAATTGTGCGGTGGGAGATCTGACAAAGCTTAAGGAAGAAATTAAGGACATGACTAGCAGTGTCATGGTCCCTGTGCAAACCCCTTCCACTTCAACACCACAAAACCAACAATCGGCTAACATTCCACAAAACCTTGTCACGAAAGAAGATCTCACAACTCTAGGCAAGATGCTTCTGAGGAATGTTAACCTCTTGGGTGCCGATATGATCAATGAAGGCAAGTCAGTAGCCACTGAAATGAAAAGGACCGTGGCCACTCTGAAGTTTAAATCTGACTACGATATTAACCGCACATTAATGAAGGCCAATGCTGCAATACAAATGATCAAACATCATGCAAAGGCCAATCTGTGCTGAAGGAAGAAGAGTAAGGCACCTGCCTCATGCCAGACCGAGGCTGAACAGAAGAGGCCTAGGCATGATGACCAGGATCCCGATGGCTCTGGCCCTGGGAATCATGAGGGGGAGATGACCAAGGCCATAAGCGTTGTACCAATTCAAGCATATCCTCTTCAAGTCATGCCTACGCAGAAGGGAACCTCAGAGGGCACTACACAATGATCAATCACAAGTGCCTCTGAGAAGAAAAACACCACAACAACAACGTCCAAAATCTAAAGTCCAAATGTCCAAACTCAGAAGCCAAATTTAGCAGAGGTCCCCAAGACAAACCTTCAACAATAGACAAAGAAAAAGCAATAGCCACAGAGGCTCTGAAGATCAAGTCTAAGCCTCCACCAAATTCTGAGAAACTCATGAAGAGTGCTTTTGACTCTTTCGTGGTGCCCAAACCAGAAGAAGACTGGGCTTTCGATATACAACCTCTGAAGGCAAAACCAATCATAGGCCCTCTAGTAAAATCCTCAAAGGACAGAGTAGCAGAGATCATCCAAGGCTTGGAAGACATAAGAAAACCCATTCCAATCCCTCCACCAAAGAAGGATCTGGAAGAAGTTGTATACAAATATTATATAGTCGAGGGATCAATGACCCACTACCTGCACCTACACTTTCAGAAGATATCATCTTAGAGGAGACTAGGAGGTTCTACAAAGAAAAATCTCAACCGAAGGCTAAGGTATTTTCAATGGAGAATATTACAGAGGTTATGGGTATCAGACCGCAACACACCAAGTGTAAGAACTTCTGGTATCATCAATATGTGGTAAGAAGAGAAGATGGGTTGAAGATGACATTCACTGACGCAGATCTGAGAAATATTCACCCATATGATCTCACAGAGCTTTTTCAATGGACAGAGAACAGATACGGGTGGAGACAAGAGAACAAGAATGCACACTTGATCATCAAGAAGGTCATGAGGGAAAAGCTTCTGTACTACAACATAATCGATTTCCAAGTTACCTTGGATCTTGGTGCAAAGAAGATAAGCTTAACAACTCCAGGATACTCTTATCCCACTTCTGCTGACATCATACCAAACTACATAATCCTAAATTCGAAAATTGGCTATGTATACCAAAACCCACAATGTGAAAAGAAGATATTATATGGGTTAGATAGCCAAAAATATACCACAGAATCTCTGATACACTTTCAAAGAGGAATTCAAGAGATTAGAAGCACTCCACTTGCAAACCCTGCAATCGCGGATCAAACTGTAGAGAACATCAGTGCGACTATCAGATTTCGTAATACATGTGCCTTCTTCTACAGAGCTCTGAAGAAAGATGAAGGTTTTGGTACAAAGATCAATGATTTTCTAGATGCCAAAATATAGGCTCTGATGTTTTGTAATAGTATAGTTTTTCACTCATGTAATGTACTTTCAATTTTATGTACTTGCCTTCTAGCATTACTGTTTACATGAATGAAAATCAGTCTTCAGAGGTTGAGTTCCTTTCACCTTTTATGTTTCTAACTTAGCCAAACACTCACCACTCTAAATTTTTATTTTTCAATACTTAGGGGGAGATTGTTAGCTCCAAATTCATTGTATAGAAAGTACTGAAAAATAGGCTAAGTTTAGGAACCTCAGAAGACTGCTGCTTACACTAAGGTACATTGCAGAAATGCTAACCACAGAAGCTCTGTCGACCATCTACCCAAGAAGTTCCCAACCTGAAGATCATTCTCATACCACATAGCTTCTGTGTGGCTATGCTCTGGAGATGGAAGACTTGAAGAATTCAGAATACAATGGACAAGACAACACCACATATAGATCACGTGACCCTGCTGTATGAAGATCTTCAAGATCAATAGTACATCCCCACGATGGTTTTACTTTCCAGGTGGCATTCCTTATATGGAATGTCAGCCTTTGTCTTGTACTATTGTGTGCTCCTGTTAGACTAAAATTGTATTCAAGATTAAATGAGGGTCTTTATTGTATTTGTTGTTTGTGTATGTGTTGTAATGAGCTTAGAAGGTTTGAACTTACTTGGTCATGTTGACCTATATATTAGCAAGTCATAGTGTTAGTTTCAAAGTAAGTGTGTGAAAGTGAAGGTATAATCGTGGTGGTGATTGAGAGAGAGTAAGAACACATAGTTGTACACATTGAGAACACACACAAACACTCTGTATTGAAAAGTCTATCACAAATAGGTATATGGCTTGATGTAATCTTTGTGATTAATAAAACAAAAGTGTTTTGTATAGATTTGTATGTGTTTATGCTAGTAAATCTTGGGCCACAATTGGTATCAGAGCCAAATCCATTTCAAAATCAAGAAAGTTTTTGAGTCGACACTGTTCATAGTTACTGTTCACGAAGTTCAAATCAATTTTGAGTTTTAATGAAAATTTCGAGTTGAAATTGATCAGGTTATGATCATATAGTGAAATCGATAGAGTCTGTATCTTTTAATTTTTGAATTGCATGTGAATTGATCATTGTTTTTCGAAGTTCACGAGTTCACACACTGTATTTGAATCAATTTCTATCTTTTTGTGTTGTGGATCGGATTTAGTTGTTAGTAATGGGTTCTCGATGATCAAGTGAGTAAATTCTCAAAGTTTGGAGCTGAATTTCAGAGTTTAGATTGGTTTTTGGTGAATCAGATGAAGAACACGCAAGAAATATGAAGAACGCGCTAGATCTGAAGAATGCGCAAGTTCTTCGTTAGAACGCGCTAGCTGAAGAATTTTTTTTTTTGGTCAATACGCGCAAGGCGTTGTTAGTGAGTTCTAGAAACTCGCTGGTTGAAGTATGCGAGTTTGGAGAATTGGAAATTTTTTTCTAAGGACCAAAACACGTACGTAACGATTAGCGAGTTCTACAAACGCGCTAGTCGAAGTGTGCGAGTTTCATCAGGAACAAGGTTTTGTGAGTTCAGTTATCTGAGAGTTTGAAATTCTTAGAAAAATTTCTAAGTGTTAGAACGCGCTAATCTTGTCTAGCGAGTTTGTTCAAAACGCGCTAGTAGTGCCTAGCGAGTTTCTCAAACACACACGTCTCAGCCTGCGTGTTTATGATTGAATAGTAATCTGCGAGTTCAGGCGTTAGCGAGTTTCTTCAAGAATAGTTGCTTGCGAGTTTCATTGTTTAGCGAGTTTTAATCATCTGCGAGTTTATCAGAACACGCAAGTCTTTGCGTGCGAATTTCACAAACGCGCAAGCCTTGGTCTGCGGGCTTTTCAGAAATAGTGACTTGCGAGTTTCAACAGTGACTTGCGAGTTTTGTCACTTAGTCAAATTTTTCGAAATTTCTGATTTTTTTTCATATTTCAAGATATAGTGATATACTTGAATTTTTTTTGTTTTCTTGATTTGTTGGATTTAAAGATCTTTACTAGCTAATATTTTTCATCTTGTGTAGGTTTATACATCTTTCAATCATGGCGAATGAATTACTCTCTATGGGATCTCATCTGAAGCCTCCGGTCTTGTCTATCGGAGAATACTCACAATGGAAGAAAAGGATGACTCAGTTCTTGAATCTAAAGAACAGGGATTATATGGAGTCTATCATAAATGGTCCAATTGTGCCAGAAACGCATGTACCTGGACAGGCAACCACAACTACATCTCCAACAATTCCAGATAGATATGTGCCAAAACCATATGAATTCTTCAGTGAAACAGAAAAGGCAAGACATAAGATAGATGAAGAAACACTTATCTATCTCACCATGACAGTTCCTAATGACATCTACAATCGCGTAGACAGTAGGGAATCTGCAAAAGCTTTATGGGATGAACTGGAGAGACAGTTTCAGGGAACAAAGAAGTCAATTTAGACAAAACTGAATCAAAGTATAAATGCATATGAAGGCTTCCATGCAAAAGAAGGAGTGACTTTGTTGGAGACATATACACGTTTCAATGTGATTCTGAATGATCTAAGGAGAAATGGAATGAACAAGTCAGTATCAGAGATCAATTATAAGTTCATTAAGAACTTGAACCCAGAATGGAAAAGCTATGCTATCAACATTCAGATGACTAAAGACATGGCTCAAGAAGAAGTCAATGATATCTTCACAACTTTGTCTCAACATGAGGATGAAGTAAAGCAGCTGAGTGCTGAAAAGAAGATGGTCAAAGATTCTCTAGCCTTAATGTCTGAACGTAAAAAAGGGTCAAGTTTCAAGTCCAGTTCTTCTTACAAGACAAAGTCAAGGAAATCCAAAGCTCTCCTCACTGAAATCACCGATTCAAGTACTGATGAATCTTTTACTGAAGTTGAAAAAAATTCAGATGAGGATATTCAACGATTTGTTGAAAATCTGGCTCTTCTAACAAAGCAGTTTCAGAAAACCTTTGGTAAGAACATATTCTCAAAACCGAAATATGAGAGTTACAAGAAAGATAAGTACAAACCAAGGTCTGAAAAGAAGTATGAGAAAAGAGGAGAGAAAAGAGGAGAGAAAAGAGAAGAAAAGCGAGAAGAGAAAAGAGAAGAGAAGAGAAAAGGAAAGAAAGAAGAGACTGAGCCAAAATATGGACGATGCTATAACTGTGGAAAATCAGGTCATTTTTCCAAAGACTGTAAGTTCAAGCGAACAAAGAATTCAGAGTACTATGCTAGAAAATCACTGATTGCAAAGAAAGTGGAAGATGGTCAGAACTTAATGGCGGAAGAGGAAAATTGGTTCTACAAGAGTTCTGATGATGAAACGGCACACTTTACTCAGGTGTGTATGATGGCCAAAGTGAATGAGGACACTGAATCATCTTCTGATCATTCCGAATGTGGTTCTGAGGTAAGTAATCTGTCTAACAATGAACTTATTCAATCGTTAAAAGCTCAGGTTCAATTCATGAAAGAAGAGTTTGAAACTTTGAAAGTCAAACTTAGTCATGAAAGACAAACAATGTTGAATTTTCGCGATGAAAATGCAATGTTGAAAGATGTTGTTAAGGATAAAGAATCTGAGAAAGAGATTTTGAAAAAGGACAAAGATGTTTTAAAATAAAAAATATCTGAGCTTGAAAGAGATCTTGTAAATTTAAATGCTGAAAAAGGTGATTTTAAAATCAAATTTGAAGCATGTTTTCAAGAAAAAAACGAGGCATATTGTAAAATCAAGCAACTGGAGGATTTAAATCTGAAACGAGGACAGACTGAGCAAACATTAAATCTTTTAACAAACAAACTCCAAGATGTCAGATTTTATGATGTTAAAAAAGGTTTAGGTTTTGAAGCAAATAATGTTTTGAAAATAGCACCAGAAAATTTGTATAATTTTGATAAGATGGGCTCTACTTCTACAAAACCTAATATTCATGATACTTTTGTTAAAGGTAAAGTTGTGAATGATGATGACACTTCATCTTGTGCTGATTCAATTTCAAGTTTTAAATCTGTTGGTTTTAATTATAAAGATTTGAACGAAAGTTATAAAACAAGAAAGCCAGAATTTAGTGAATTTTCTTTACTATTTTCTCCTTGTTTACCAACAGAGTCAGCCAAGGTTGAAGCAAATAGTACTGAATCTCAGTGTCAGTATGATGAATCTGATTCTGAAACTGATGTTGAGAATCAAATTTCTTTATCTGAGTCATTCATTTCTAATTCCTCAAAAGAATCAAAAGATGAAAATATCATGAATCAAAACCTTAATTCTGATTTTTCAAAAATTATGACTGAGGAGATCTTTACAGAAATGATGAATGCTTCAGATCCTGTACCTATAATAGAAAAGATGGAATCAAACTCTGAGATGAATCAAGCATCTATCTTTGAGAGACAAATCACAGATCTTCAAAAGACGATTGAAGAGTTAGAAGATGAGAATGTTGATCTCAGATTCAAACTTGACAAGTCTTCTGAAGAAAACAAAGAACTCTCTAGAGAGTTAACAGTTTTAAAAGATGATTTGTTTAAACAAAATCTAAAAGAGAAAAAGATGTTTGAGTCTCCAAACTGGAATATTCATTCTAATCCAGAGTTTGAGACTATTAATTCTAAAACTTCAGTTGTTTACACTACTACTCTTGAATATCCTCCGAGTATTTTTGAAAAGGGAGAAGCTTCTTGTACTACAAAGTCAAAATCATCTTCTACAAAGAAAGCTAACAAGATTTTGTTTCCTGTTTCAGATATAAAAAGGCAAAATGTTAAAGGAGAACGAAAGAAGAATGTGAAGGAAAATAATGTTGCTAAAAATAAATGTAGTATCAGTGATAGTGATAGTTTGATTTGTACAAATTCAAACGTTTCCAAATGTCAAAGTTGTATGAATGCTTGTACTTCATTGGATAAATCTAAACTTTTGACATTTGCACGTAAGAATTTTATTTGCAAACACTGTCATGATAATGCATTTATCATTCCTTCCATTTATTCTAAATTTAAAGTTGCCTGAAAAACATCTCTTGTCAAATCAGTTTCCAAATCTGTAACACATCAGACTAAAGTTTTTCATGCTAAGATTGATCATTTTTCTAAAAATTAAAAAATTTCATGAGCTTAATGTGAAAATGATATGGAAATGGGTACGTAAGCCTCGCTATGAGTGGCGAATTATGGCTAAGGTAAATGATGTTGATGTATTGAAAAAAGCTAACAAGGAAGGATCCATCTGGATATGGATACCTAAGCAGAAATAATTTGCTCTTTTTGCAGGCCTCACATACATGGTATATAGATTCAGGATGCTCGCGCCATATGACAGGATTTAAGCATCTACTTCTCAATTATATTGAGGAACCTGCCGGTACTGTAAGTTATGCAAATTCAGAGCTTACTGGACATATTCGAGGACACAGATCTTTAACAAATGGCATCGTGACGATCAAGAGAGTACTATACGTAGAAGGACTTGATGATAATCTATTTAGCACAAGCCAGTTCTGCGATAGTCAATTCCAAGTTCGGTTTACTTATAAATGTTGTTATATTGAAGATAAAGATGGTCGTGCAGTTTTTAAAGCTAAGCGGAATGCAAATCTTTATCTGTGAATTTTCCAACTCTTTCTGCATCAAGATCTGTTTGTTTAATCGCAAAAGCTTCACGAGCTGAAAGTTGGATATGGCATCGACGTCTGTCTCATCAAAACTTTGATGCGATGAATCAATTGGCGAGACAAGGTATTGTCAAAGGTCTACCTGAACTAAGGTTTGAGAAGAATTCTCTTTGTCCAGCTTGTGAAAAGGGAAAAATGAAGCGAACCTCTCATAAAGCAAAGACAGAATTCTCATCCTCAGCACCTCTTGAATTGATACATATGGACCTTTGCGGCCCGATGAGGACTCAGTCTATCAACGGCAAGCGATATATTTTGGTCATGATAGATGAGTACTCCAGATATACTTGGCTGGAATTTCTAAGGAACAAATCAGATGCAACAGAGCTGATCATTGCGTTTATAAAGAAAATACAGGTTCGACTACAATTGCCGGTTAAATCTTTGAGAAGTGACAATGGCACGAAATTCAAGAATGAAAAGCTTCAGAGTTATCTTATATCTGTTGGGATTTCTCATAACTTTTCTGCTGCCTACACTCCTCAGCAAAACGGTGTAGTTGAAAGGAAGAATCGAATACTGGTGGAAGCTGCGAGGACAATGTTAGCCTATTCTGAGTTGCCAATGTTTCTGTGGGCTGAAGCCGTAGCCACTGCGTGTTTCACACAAAATCGCGCGATTGTCATCAAAATACATAGAAAGACAGCGTATGAACTTATTAATCGTCGAAAACCGAATATTAAATTTTTTCGCACTTTTGGTTGCAGGTGTTATATTCTCAATGATCGTGACAATCTTGATAAATTTGACAAGAAGGCTGACGAAGGATACTTCATTGGTTATTCGTTAACGTGTAAAGCCTATAGGGTATACAATAGATGAACCAAGACGATCATGGAGAGCATTAATGTGTCTTTCGATGAAACATCAACGTTGACTTCTGAACACAACAATTCAGAACTCAAGCTTAAGCAGAAGGTTTCTATTCAAGACGGAATAGAAACCGAAGTCAAACAGACTAAGTCTTCTAATTCAAATAAAGTTACAGCTGAGTTAGACTTATTATTTTTTGATACTTTTATGGATATTTGTGCAGATTTTGAAAAATCAAGCATATCCGCATCAACTTCAGAGGTTCCAATTATAATAGCAGATATTTCAGGACCATCTGACAATGTCACAATATCAACCTCATCAGGTACATCTACACATATACATTCTGAAGGTACTAATGTTGATTATGTGTATGCATATCCAAATTCTGAAACAGTAGTTCCGAGTAATTCCTCTATTGCTCCGGAAATCTTTACTTCAGAAGAGGCTGTACAAGATGTCCCGAGCACATCTGGGGTTGATCAAGACTTACCTGCAGTATATGATGAATATAAGGAAAATAATACTCAAGCTGACATTCATCCAATTCCAAGTACTATGAGATGGACACGAGCTCACCTACTTCATAATATAATTGGTGATACACGGTCTGCTGTACAAACGCGTGCAGAATCTGCTAATTTTTTCCTATATTCAAGTTTTTTAAGTTCTCTCGAGCCGAAGAAAGCTTCAGAAGCCTTGCGTGATTCAGATTGGATACTGGCGATGCAAGATGAACTTCTGCAATTTGAGAAGAACAAAGTTTGGCGACTCATACCACTTCCAGAAGAAAAATCTGTTATTGGAACAAAGTGGGTTTTCATAAATAAGAGACGAATCTGGAGTTGTAGTTCGAAACAAAGCTCGTCTTGTTGCAAAGGGTTATTGTCAACAGGAGGGGACTGATTATGAAGAAAATTTTGCTCCTGTGGCACGACTGGAAGCTATACGAATATTCTTATCTTATGCAACTCACAAAAGTTTTACTGTCTTTCAAATGGACGTAAAATCTGCATTTTTAAATGGGATATTGCATGAAGAAGTATACGTTGCTCAACCAGAAGGATTCATTGATCCAAAGAACCCTGATCATGTCTATGTCTTAGACAAAGCGTTGTATGGACTCAAACAGACACCGAGAGCTTGGTACGAAACTCTAACATAATTCTAACTTGCTTCAGGATTCAAGAAAGGTACAATTGATACTACTCTCTTTCTGAAAAAGCAAGGTGATGATATGATTCTAATACAGATTTATGTAGATGGCATAATTTTCGGTTCTACAAATCCAAAGTTTTGTAAAAACTTTTCAAGAATCATGGAATCTCGTTTTGAAATGTCAATGATGGGCGAACTGAATTTTTTCCTTGTTCTTCAAGTGAAACAGTTACCCGAAGGCATTTTCATTAATCAATCAAAATATATTCGAGATATTTTAAAGAAATTTAACATGAATGACAGTTCAGTTATGAAAACACCGATGGCAACGGGCACACTTTTAGATGCAGATCTTTCTGGTAAATCAGTAGATCAAAAAGTGTACCGTAGCATGATTGGTTCACTGCTGTACTTAACTGGGAGTAGACTGGATATTATGTTTGCTACATGTTTCTGTGCTAGATATCAGGCCAACCCTAAGGAATCACACTTGGTCGCTGTTAAACGGATTCTTAGGTATCTTAAAGGTACTACTGAGTTAGGCCTTTGGTATCCTAAGGGTTCGTCTTTTGATCTAACTGCCTATACGGATGCTGATTATGCAGGATGCAAGCTGGATAGAAAGAGCACCTCTGGTTCATGTCAGTTCTTAGGTGATAAGTTGGTTAGCTGGACGTCTAAGAAACAAAATTGTGTTTCTACATCCACCGCCGAGGCTGAATACGTAGTTGCCGCAAGTTGCTGTTCACAAGTCCTCTGGATGAAAACACAGTTAAAAGATTTCGGATATACTTACCAACGAGTCCCTATCTACTGCGACTCAAAGAGTGCGATTGCGATAACCGCTAATCCAGTGCAACATTCCAAGACGAAACACATCGACGTGCATTATCATTTTATAAAGGATCATGTAGAGAAGGGGCGATATTGAGATGCACTTTGTGACTACAGACTACCAGTTGGCTGATCTTTTCACCAAGCCGTTGGATGAGAAGAGGTTTAACTTTTTAGTTAGCAAACTTGGTATGTTAAACGCCACTTCATGATTCTAGGGGGAGTTTTCTAATCTTGTGTTTTATTTGAATATATTTTGGATATTTCATCATATCTTGACTAACTAAAGCGGAATCATTTTTATAATGATTAGCAAAATCTTTTTCTTGCAGGATATTTTATGTGACAATGGCTTTTGGACAATTCATTTCAAAACCCGTATTAAAATGTTTTCTTCTGAAGGATGCTTTCATGATTACATCTTTTCAGGAAGTTTTTTGTTTGAAAGAGTGTTTAGAAATTATATTGTTATATTTTTTCTGATAAGTTGAATGTTTCAGATATCAAGGGGGAGGATATCTATTGTTTGTTAAGGATGCTTTAACTGCTATATTCATTCCAGGGGGAGTTAAGGATTATGATCTACAGGTATATCATTCTATTCCTTATACTCTAACACTTGTGAAAGAAGAACAACTTTTACTTGTGAAAAATGTTTTTAAAATGTTCAAACCACTTCACAATCTTAAAATGTTTTCATGGATTGAGAAGTGTGATTTTTTTAACTGATTTTTGGATACTTACATGTTTATCTGACCGTGTGTTCTTTAAAGAATAATACTTGTGTAGTTTCTTTTCTATATACTTTGTCAAGTATTCATACACACATTGGTTCAGTATTTTCAAATTGATTTTGTTATTACCATGTATCAAATACTATATCTTTTTATGGTAATACTCCCGTTTGGTATTCACAGTTGTTTGAATCAAACGTCATTTCATTTTTAATGTGCTTTCATTGATAATATGTTTATATATTGTTCATATAAACAACATACGTCTTTGAATTCCCAAATATTTTTCTTCATGATAATTTGATCTGATCTTAATCATTGTCAGATTCTCAAAATATTTCTATTCTTTCATGATTATTCATTCATAAAAAGTTTTGAGATATCTTAAATGTTTAAAATGCTCAAATTTCATTTCTGATTCTTGATGAACATACATACACTAACATATGATTTCTTGTCCTTTACATGTCAAGAAAATCATTGAACGTCATGTACTTTTAGGAACATGGGATTCAGTGTGAGTGCTTAATAGATCTTCAATGGATTCACGATAACCAGTGTTTCCTACCCCGGAAGAAATCCTTTGAGTGATTGAGGGGAGAGAGGTCTAAAAGAATTGAGTGTGGGAGTGAGCTGAGGTAAAATGGAAATGAGAGATTGGTTAGATGTGAGCTAATGTGTTTAAAAGAAAGAGGGTGAGAGAACAGAGTTAAAAGAATATCAGAACTCTGCACCAAACATCTTTCTGATCCGGGCAGCCACATTACTGATTGGTTTACATTTCTTTGGTGACCATCATTGAAATAGGCAAATAGCCCATGCCATCTCTTGCATACAACCTCACTAGCTACTCATTCTTTTCTCAAAAAGAGAATGTTTCACATTTTCTGGGGAAGCAACACATAATCTATCGTATCTTCTCTTGGAAGATACTGAAATTGAAAAAGAAGGAAAGTTGCCCCACCTTCGACCCTTTTCTCATGCATATTGAGTTCATGTACAATCATTGCTGTCTCAGTGATTTACATACTTTGAGCCTTATGAAACACACTCATTGTGTTAATTCTTTCAAAACACAAGCACGAGCACACAGAGAATTTGTTTTTCTGTCAGAACATTCATAGAATTACCTTGTGTTTTTCAATGATTGAATGGAAGACCTGGGGAGTCAACCTCAAACCAGCTCCTTAAATTGTACATTCGTTGTACACAGTAACTTCGTGTTACTGACAGACATTCCTAACTGTTTCATCTGTTGATTCAGGGTTACAATTTTTACTTCGTTTGAATTTGAAAAGATTCAGATGACTACATTCATGGTTCAACGGCTCTTTCAGATCAGACGACAGATTCTCTCACATCATGTATTGGGGAGATTGATAATTTTCCTATCTAGGGGAGATTGTCTATTTCTTCACAAAGGGAGAGATTTCTTACATTGTATCAAATGAAGATTGTGCTTATCAGATGGTGGGAAGATCATTAATCGACAAGTCTGAACTTGAAGTGTTTTAATGATTTTGATTCTTACAAATCATTAAAAAGGGGGAGAATAATCAAAGTTCAAGATCAGATTGAAGTTTTAAAGATTTCAGGGGAGAATAACTATCTTTCAGATGATCAAAGCCAACGGTTAAAGAAAGCTTGTCAAAGAGAAAGTGAAAGAAAGTTAGAGTTTGAAAGTAAAATTGTTTATTCAGAATATTCAAAAGCTAATTCAAAGGGAGAGACAAGTTTGAAGAATTGTCAAGATCATACAAAGTGTAAAAAGACTTAAAGATATCAAAGTTATGAAAGAGCAAAAGCTGAAAGCTGAAGACAATTCTGATGATATGAAGACCTGAAGATTATTGCCAATTTTTTTTTTAATCTTGAATCCAAAGGGGGAGATTGTTAGACTGAAATTGTATTCAAGATTAAATGAGGGTCTTTATTGTATTTGTTGTTTGTGTATGTGTTGTAATGAGCTTAGAAGGTTTGACCTTGCTTGGTCATGTTGACCTATATATTAGCAAGTCATAGTGTTAGTTTCAAAGTAAGTGTGTGAAAGTAAAGGTGTAATCGTGGTGGTGATTGAGAGAGAGTAAGAACACATAGTTGCACACATTGAGATCACACACAAGCACTCTGTATTGAAAAGTCTATCACAAATAGGTATATGGCTTGATGTAATCTTTGTGATTAATAAAACAAAAGTGTTTTTGTATAGATTTGTATGTGTTTATGCTAGTAAATCTTGGGCCACAGCTCCCTGTTGTATATGAAGGGAGCACCTCTTGTAGAATTATCACGCGAGCACACACAAATCTTCACACCCTGTTTTAACAATACTATCTTAGAGAGCATATTTGCACACAGTTGTGCGTGTTCTTGGTGTATTATTCAAGTTTAATGAAGCAGATCCTTCAGTGACTAACTCATACTTGTTTATTGATCTATTCATTGCTTGTTTGTTTGTCTACTACCAAACTAAACCATTTCACAACATACAAATCGCTTTCACACTCTCTATATGCTGTTTTGTGTAGTTTATTGGTTAATCATTTGATTAGAACACCCTCATTTGGGATCAACATATATATATATATATATATATATATATATATAAAGTACTCAATAAAATGTTAACCAATAAAATGTTATTAACTTGGGAAAAGTAAAAAAAAAACCAATGGACTTTAGTGTTTGGAGTGATTAAGTCATTAGACAATTTTTTGAAACAAATAAGTCCTCAGATATTTCAAAACACACTAAATAAATCCTTGGACTTTTGGAAACCTGTTAAATACATTCTTATTACTTAAAAATGTAACTTACAACCTACATAACAGTTAAACTACAAATTGCAAAAAAAAGGTGTCTCCTACTTTATCCCCTTACAAATAAAAAAATGGGGAAATTAACTAAAATAGTCGATCTCCTCAATCAAATTAGTTTTTTAAGCACTTTTCAAAGTCTATTTTTAAAATAGTCAAAGTTACACATATTTTTTTTTGCCTTAAGAATTGTTTTTGGCAAAAAAACAAAAGTTAGAAAACATCTTTATAATTTGTTATTTAATTTACTTTATATCTTTTACTTTTTTATTTCCATTTTAACCCTTTATTATATTAACACACATAATCATATATTAACTAAAATACATAAAAAATACGTTTTTTTAATAATTCAATAAATTTAAAATGAGTCTAATATTGAATTTTTGGATTTAATCTCATATTATTAAATATCATATATACGTACGAATTATATTTAATATTACACTTCCTATCCTTTAGGATTATTTATTTAATAATAGAAGATCAACTGCAACTATAAACATATAAAGTGTAAGTATTAAAAAGAATTTGTACGTGTTAGCTCCAACTCATATGTATAGAAGTATTGAAAAATAGACTAAGTGTAGGAACCTCAGAAGACTGCTCAAATCACCAGGTTCCACAGAATATGCAAGCTCAGAAGACCACGTCGACCATCTACCCGAGAACCTAACTTGAAGATCAATCTCAGATCACACAGCCTCTTTGATGGCTAACCTTTAGAGATGAAAGACGGAAGATTTTTGACAATGGTTCAAGACAAGATCACGTGCAAAACATGTGAGCCTACTGTACGAAGATTCTGAAGATCATTTATGCGCGTCCCACGTTGTTTAACTTTCTAGGTGGCATTCCTTTTATGGAATGTCAGCCATCGTCTTGTACTATTGTGTGCTCCTCGTCCTATATGAAGGGAGCACCTTCTGTTTTGTAAATCACGCAAGCATACACTAACCTGAGAGCATATTGTATTTTCTTTGAGCATTTTAGCACACACAAGTGCGTGTTCTTGGTGTATTTTGCAAGTTAATGAAGCAGATTCTTCAGTAATCATCTCGATACATTTCATGTTTATGTTTATTACCTGCTAGTGTGTTTACTACCATTTAAAGATCTATTTCTCTACACTTCAAAAACACTTCCGCACTCTTATTCACTTGTTTTTGTGTAGTTAATAGAAAATCAAGTTTAGAACACCATATATGGGATCAACAATTGGTATCAAAGCAGACTTTGATCTTTAATATCAAAGGATCCTGTTCTATACTTGAGTCCTGTGTTCTTGGTAGTAGTTTGAGTCTGTTCTTCACTTCGTATCTCATTCAAAGGCCTGGATTTATTTCAACCTGTTTGATCTAGATCCAAAAGCAAGTGTGCTCAAATCTTTAGAACAGATTCGAAGATTGTGTGTTGGTTATCAGTTTCTCTCTCACTCAATATCCATCTTTAACGAGTGAATCTTCATATCTATATACAGTTCACCCTACACTCTGTTTCTTGGTTCTACTCTTCCCACACGAAAATGGCTAATGGTATCAACTTCTTCAGCTCAGGATCTCAATCAAAACCTCCAACTCTACTCAGGGATGAATATCCTCAGTGGAAAATCAGGATGGTACACTTTCTTGAAGTTGTGGATCCTGGACTGTTTGAGTTTCTTCATAAACCTCCATACATCCCAATGACCACTGTTCCTCGTGTCCCTGCTACTGCAAACACACCTGAAATCCCTGAATATCAACATCCCAAGCCTGTTGCTGAATGGACTGAACAAGAAAGTGCTCTGCATGAACTTGTAAAGAAAGCTAAAAGGCTACTCATTATGGCCATTCCAAATGATATCTTTCAGTGCTTGGATTCCTGTGAAACCTCGAAAGATCTGTGGTTAGAGCTTGAAAAACAGCTCGAGGGTGGTGCTAAAACCCTAAAGAAAACCACAAGGTTGTGGCGTGGTGGTAAGAACCTGGGGACTTCATAGCGGTTGCCCGGGTTCGAGCCCCACTCGCAGCATTGTGGCCACGGGATGAATGCCCGCGGGCCATAGGCCTGTTTTCTAGGAGATTAGTCCGGTCCCAAAGTGGTATGGGATACTCCTTTACCAAAAAAAACCCTAAAGAACAATAGGGCGTTATGCATAAACGAATACTTTGATTTTAAGGCTCTGCCGGGTGAATCCATTCAGAGCACCTACAATAGATACAACTCCCTGATCAACAAGTGCAAAAGATATGGAGTTAACAGAACCTCTGAGGAAAACAATGTCAGATTCCTTCAGAGTCTCAATGATGAATGGCTCCATCTAACCATGTCCATGCAGGCTACACTTGATTATGATGTCTGGTCCATCTCTGACCTTTTTGGGACTCTAATAAGCCAAGAGAACAAAATCTCCAAGTTGATGACTCCTATTGGTGGACCTCTAGCATTGGTTGGAAATGCCACAGAGGTGCAAGACAAGGGTAAGAAAGAAAAGACTGCAGAGGATGCTAAGAAAAAGAAGAAGAAGAAGGTGCTTGTGGTAGAGAGTGACAGTGAAGAGAGATCTGAGGAAGAAATCGACATGGCTTCTCTAGCAAAAACACTAGATCTTATGACCCGAGAATTCAATAGTGGTCTTAAGAAAAACCTTGCTTATAGAGTAAGAGAGGAAAGAGAAGACAGAGGAAGAGGATATGGTGAAACGAGGAAGTTTAAGAGAGAGGAATCAGGTGATCAAAGGCAGGATGAGAGAATAGCCGGACAGAATATGGACGGCAGAGGTGGAGACAAGGCTCCATAACAAAATGAAGAGTGCTTCAAGTGTGGGATGCCGGGACATTTTGCAGCAGAGTGCAAGTCCAATGCCAACAGAGGGAAACCTGTTCGAGATGTTGCTTTCTTTAAAAAGAAAGTTGAGTACTATACTCAAAGGTCCCTAATGGCTGAGCAAGAAAATCTTGTTTTGAAAGTAAGATTTCTGATTTTGTTTGTAAGATTCCTAAGTCTGATTTTGAGAAACAAGAATCCATACTAAAAGCTCATAAATTGTAGGAAGAAAACAAGAGCTTAACAAAGAAGGTAAATGGTTTGGAAGCAAAATTGTATGCTAGAGGCCAAATAGATCAAACTATTTTCTTAAACACCCCAAATGAAGAAGCTGATGTTAGAGAGAAGTGGGGTCTCGGTTACGAAAACCCACACTATCTAAAGAAAGCTATCAGAAAACAACCAACTTTGTATAATTTTGATTTTCTTTTTGTGGCTGGTAAATATCCTCATTTGAAATCCAAATTCATTACCAAATCATCTGATGAGGTAGAGGCTAAAGAGGATGAGAAAAGAAAGAACTTAAAGAAAATGCAACTACCGTTCTGCTATCAAAAGTTGAATGATAGTTATAATTCAGATCAACCAAAATGTCTTTCAAATGATTATTTTGAAAGCTATTCGACAAAAGAGTTGGAGGAAAAATCTTTAAAAGCTAAAATTTATGTACCTCCACTCATTTTAGAAAGAAAAATAATCAAGCATGAAAATATTTTATCTGAGGAAAGAGTATTGGCTGATATTGACCAAAATGTATTTCTACTGTTTTAAAGAACACATTTTTAGATGTTAAATCTAAAAAATGTTCTACATCCTCTAAAGCACCTCACACCTTTGAAGTTGATCTTGATGACTTATTTGCGTCTGCAAATGATTTTTTAAATTCTGATGAAGGGTGTGTAGATGAGATTGATATGTTTGACTTCAATACTAAACTTTCAGATCATTCTACTTTTGTCATTAATGGTCAAGCTTTACCAAGTGTACATGAAGTTGGTGAATCATCAACTAAGGTTGATGAATCGGTTTCTATGAATGATGATTACTATGCAAAAGGTAAGAATAAAAAGAAACGACACTCACAGAAACAGAACAACACTGGTAAGCTAAATAATAGACAATCTCATAAATATAATTTTCCTAACAGATCTAAATTTTATGTTTCAGTAAAACGGGAAAGATCTGAAGAACGAACTGAATGGCGACCAAAGCAGAAGCTTGATGAGAATTCACAATCATCTCCTGATATAGATTGTAATAGATCTACTAGTAGTGATTATGATAAAATTGGTTATGTTGTTTCATATAAACAAAACCTTGTAACTTCTTACAAGAGATATACTAAAAAACAATTATTCCAATTGTTTCAGTTTGCTACTAAGTCGTATAATTTTAGATGGAATGATTTGGTTTCTCATCAACTTTCTGATGAATGGTTTGGAAATTATTATGTTTGTTCTTACAAGTCTTATGCTTCAAAAGGTTTTCAAAAGTTCAGAGGATCCATATCTAAATGGATACCAAAATCTTGCGCTAAATCGATAGGACCCACTTTTAAATGGGTACCTAAAGTTGTTCTTCCCTGATTTCTCTTATGCAGACCCATCATATGTGGTACTTGTATAGCGGGTGTTCCAAGCATATGACTGGACAGAAAGCTTTATTGTCTAATTATACAGAGAAATTTTGCGGAAATGTAAGATTCGGCAATGATCAATTTTCACCAATTCTGGGATGTGGTGACGTGATCCAAGACAATCTAACGATAACGAAGGTGAGCTATGTAGAAGGCTTAGGGCACAATCTATTCAGCATTGGCCAGTTCTGCGACAAACAGTTAGAGGTGAACTTTAAAGCCAAAACTTGCTCTGTGCGACCTGAAGATGTCAAGAAGCTTTTGGTAGGAACTAGAAGATCAAACCTCTATACAATTAATCTTTCAAAGGTACATACTGACAATCAGGTTTTCCTATTGACAAAAGCCTCGATGCAGCAAAGTTGGCTTTGGCACCGAAGGCTGTCACACCTGAATTTTCGTTATATCAACAAATTGGTCAAAGGTAGATTGGTGAAAGGTCTTCCAGAGCTAAGATATGAAAAAGAACATCTATGTGCAGCATGTGAAAAAGGGAAAATGAAGAGAGTCGCACATAAACCCAAACCCGAACCAACAACAAGTTCTCCACTTGAGTTGTTACACATGGATTTGTGTGGTCCGATAAGAATACAAAGCATGGGAGGAAAGAAGTATGTTTTAGTAATAGTGGATGACTATTCGCGTTACACATGGGTCAAGTTTTTAAGGTCAAAAGATGAGACGCCCGAAGTACTCATCAACTTTCTAAAGACTACCCAGGTGAACTTGCAGAAGATGGTTAAGCTTCTTAGGACAAACAACAACACAAAGTTTAAGAATAAAACCATTGAAGATTATCTCGAATCAGTCGGGATAACACATCAACTCTCTGCTGCTCGTACGCCTGAACAGAATGGAGTAGTTGAAAGGTGAAACAGAACGCTAGTCGAGACCGCTCGGACTATGCTCAGCCAATCTGATCTACCTTTGTTTATGTGGGCAGAAGTCGTCTCTACTGCATGTTATACGCAGAATAGATCCATTATTCACAGACGGTTTGGAAAAACTCCTTATGCGTTGATTAATAATCGTACACCTAGCATTAAACATTTTCATATCTTTGGTTGCAGGTGTTTTGTACTTAATGATAGAGAGAACTTGGATAAGTTCGGACCAAAAGCTGAAGAAGGCATCTTCATTGGATATTCCCAGACATCTGCAACATATAGAGTTTACAAGAAGAATTCAAAGACCGTAGTCGAAAGCGTTAATGTCACATTCGATGAGGACTTAGCTTCTAAACAAAGCAGTTCAGAACCCGTTCTAACCAGAGTTTTAGCTTCTGGACAACTCAGTCTAGAACCTGTACCTAATGTTACTAATTCTGATAAACCTTCAACATCAATTTCACATTTATCAGAATTAGATCTTTTGTTTGACTTATTTTATGATGAGTTTCTCGGAACTAAACTGCCTAAATCTGTTGTGGTTGACAGGTAAGATAATTCACAGAATAATCTGCCAACCATTTCAGAGGTGCTAACTGAACTTGTTCCCCCGGTTCAGAGAGAAACTCAGATTCAAACAAGTACTCCAACAGTTAAAGATGTTCAAGAAAATGTTGAACCAGAAGTATCTACTTCAGTTGGTCACACTATAATGAATAATCAACAGACTGAAAAAGTTGTCCCAACTGAAACTTATGTACCTGAAACTTCAACTGTACCCCCGTCAATTCCAGAGCAAACTAATGAAGCTGACAGTGGATATCTAGATGATAAGTATGATCAATCTACATCGAATCCACTCCCTCACGAACATAAATGGACCAAAGAGCACCCGATAAACCAAATTATTGGAGATCCAAAGTTACCGGTGCAAACTAGATCTGCAACTTTAAATCAGTGTATGCATGACTCTTTCTTGAGTAAGATAGAGCCCACTCGTGTATCTGGGGCTCTAGCTGACTCACATTGGGTAACTGCAATGCAAGAGGAGCTCAATCAGTTCGAAACATTGAAGGTCTGGAGACTTGTGCCAAGACCGGAAGGAAAAACTATCATAGGCACAAAATGGGTATTCAAAAACAAGAAAGACGAAGATGGTGTCGTGATTACAAATAAAGCAAGACTTGTCACTAAGGGATATCGGCAAGAGGAAGGCATAGATTATGATGAGACTTACGCTCCAGTGGTGCATATAGAAGCAATCCACATGTTTCTAGCGTACGCGGCCCACAAGAACTTCACAGTCTATCAAATGGACGTGAAGACTGCCTTTCTTAATGGCATTCTAAAAGAGGAAGTGTATGTCTTACAGCCTGAAGGATTTCTCAATCAAGAAAAACCGAATCATGTGTATATTTTTGACAAAGACCTTTATGGACTAAAACAATCCCCTCGTGCCTGGTACGATATTTTATCCAAATTCTTAGTCAAGTCGGGCTTCACAAAAGGTAAAATCGATACCACTGCAGATATAATGTTTTCAACATGTTTTTGTGCAAGATATCAAGATAATCCTAAATAAACCCATATGTCTGCAGTCAAGCGCATATTTCGTTATCTAAAGGGCACTGCAGATCTTGGTTTGTGGTATCCTAAAGATACTAGTTTTGAACTGACGACATACTCAGATGCAGATCATGCAGAGTGTATGCTAGACAGGAAGAGCACATCAGTGCATATTCAATTCCTGGGCGATAAACTCGTTAGTTGGGCATCCAAGAAGCAATTATGTGTTTCCACATCAACCGCCGAAGCAGAATATGTAGGTTGTGCAAGTTGCTATTCTTAGGTGTTGTGGATGAGAACCCAACTACGTGATTATGGCTTCAAATTTGACAAGACCCGATCTATTGTGACTCAAAGAGCGCCATAACTATATCAGCAAATACTGTCCAACATACAAAGACCAAACACATTGATGTGAGATATCATTTTATAAAAGATAATGTCGAGAAAGGTACAATAGAACTTTATTTTGTAAACACTGATTATCAGCTTGCAGATTTGTTTACCAAGCCTCTTGATGAAAAGAGATTTAATTTTCTTATCTCGAAACTTGGTATGCTAAATCTAAAGACTTAATCTTTGTTTACCTACTAAAGTTTTTCTTATTGTTAATTTTTCTTCATTTCTTTATGTTTATTCTGAAAAAGATAGCTGCACTTTAAGGTATGTTCATGATCTCAGGGGGAGTGAGACAAGATGACAAGATGATCTACATCCATTTGAGGGGGAGTTTATATTTTTTCATATGATTTTCACTGATAAATTTGTCTATGCAAAATTGCAGGGGGAGTTTAAATGTCAAAAGAAAAAGGAGTACGACATATGATTTCTGATCATTTCAGATTAGAACTCATACATTTAATGTTTTACTGCTTTATGTCATTTACATTTCAATAAATTTTTGTGAATAAAATTTATACTTTGATGGACTTTTGTCTTTTGCAGATTGAGAGAAAGCTTACACGATCATATCTTATATGACTTTAAGCTGATTTCATGAGATTTAAGACTGAACGGAAAGGTTTATTTATATTCTTAATCTCAAATATGGTTGAAAGAAGGACAACTTTCAATCATAGAAAACTTGTTATTAAATGTTCAAACCACTTCTGATTCCTAAACGATTACATGAATATAGAAGTGTGATTTTTAAATGTTTTCATTTTAATGTGCTTCAATGATTAACAAACCGTGTGTTTCCAAAGATAAATACTTGTGTATTGTCTTTTCAATATACTTTCAAGTATTCATACACATTTGATCTTTTGTACTATGTCAGATTTTCAAACAAGTCTCTTGCATTCTTTCATTCATTTCAATATACTTGTTTGAAATATCTTCATGATTATAAATGCTCAAATCTTCATGATTATCTTCTGAGCATACAAATATCTGACACACACACACACACACACACACACACACACATATATATATATATATATGTGTGTGTGTGTGTGTGTGTGCTTTAATTGAAAAGTTAAACCTGAGCAACATGTTCTTTTAGGACAACATGGGTTCATTGTGTAGGACTTCAATGAAACTTCTATGGATTCATGCTAACCAGTGTTTCCTACCCAAGAAGTTAATTATTTAGTGATCGAGTGTGAGAAGTCTAAAAGAACTGAGTGTGGGTTGAGTGATGAGGTAAAATGGAAAAGAGAGTTTGGTTAGAGGCGAGCTCAATGATTAAAAGAAAGAGAGTGTGAGAACATAGTAAAAGAATATCAAACTCTGCACCAACTTTTTCTGAGCCAGGCAGCCACATTTCTAGTGCTTCACAATTCTTCGTGAACATCATTGAAACAGGCATCCAGCCAATGCCAACTCTTGATTAAAACCCCACCAGCCACTCATTTTCTTCTTAACAAGAAAATGTTTCATATTTTAAAGGGGACGCAACATATAATCTATCTGATTTTCATTTGGAAAATTTGGATATTGAAAAAGAAGGAAGTCTGCCCCACCTTCGCACTTAGATCATGCACATTGAGTCTGTGTTTAACTATTGTTGTCTCCATGGTTTACACAATTTTGAGCCTTATATAAAAGCAATCATCTGTGCTTAATTCTTTCTATCACTTGCACGAGCACACAAGGAATTCTTTTTCTTGTCATAACGTTCATAGAAATTCCTTTGTGGTGTTTCGATGATTGAATGGAAACCCTGGGGGAGTGAACATCAAAAAGCTCCTTTTCAATGTGTATTCGTTACACACAGTAACTTCGTGTTACTGACATGCATGTTAACTGATTCATTTGTTGATACAGGTGTTACATTCTAATTTGTCTGTATTTGAAAAGATCTAGATGAATATCTTTGTAGATTGACAATGAATCGAAGGCTCTTGGAAAGATCAGTGGTCAGACATCAACGACATTTCTTGTTGAAAGTTTTGATGATTTCGATGCTGCTATCATCAAAAAGGGGGAAAAGACAAAGTTACAAGAAATGTCGGGAAAGAACAATTTATATCTTATATGGGGAGACAATATCAAGAAATGAGAGAAATGAGAATTTGGAGATAATCAAGCAAAGTTCAAAGATTTTCAGAGCTTGATAAAGATTGAAAGGTTGAAAAAGAAAAGCAAATTCAAAGATTTCTGAAGACATGCAGAATTTTACATAATTTTTTTTGAAGATTATTTGCTGAAGCAATCTGAGCTAATTCTGAAGATAATATCTTTCCAGTGTCTGAAATTGAAAGAGGTTTTTATCAAACTTGGGAGATTATTATTATTTCGTGAAGACAAATTTTGGAGAGTTTAAAGTTAAAGATCTTCAATGCAACAAAGGGGAGATTGTCTTGCAAAATCTTTTTAGAAATGATCTTGAATCCAAAGGGGGAGATTGTTAGAGCATAATATATTGGATACAAGATCATAGAAGATAGAAGATCAAAGTCAAGCAGTCAAAGCTGAAAGTCAACTCTGAAGCATTGTCAAAGTCAAAGTGTAATAAAGTCAAAGTCAATTTTAGTGTTTTTGTATTTTGTCAAGCGCATTTATTCTTCTTGTCAGTAGTTATATGACCGTGTGTGTTGAGAGAATTCTGAGTAGAAAATTCAGTTGTTCTTGTACGTATCCTGAGCTTAGAGAGAGAGAGAGAGTCTTAGAGAGAGAAAATACTTCTAGAGAGTTTTGTTGTAAAAGGAGATTGATTTGAATACAAAAACAGGTTTGAATTCAATTTTGTTATTCTGTTAATTGTAATCTTTGTAAGAAACTTGAATTCCTAGGAACAACAAACCTAGAAAAGTAGCAACCCTAGAAATGGAGGAACTTGGTCTTGCTTTAAACTCCACAATAAATGCTCCACCAACACTTTTGAACCCAAATTGATGATCAAACTAACCCTAAATTTGCATTTAATGAAGAGAGGGTGTAGGGAGAAGAAAATCGCCTCTAATGCTCTCAAAATCGTCTCCTGGAACTGATTTAGTGATAAAATAAGAAAAAGAAATGAGATGCACATTTAATACTCTGGGGCATCAGGCGACTATGCTCGGGCATGGCATTGTCGCGGGTCAATCTTGCCGGGGTCGCTCCCTTTCTGTCCAACCACCGCGACCATGCCCCAAGGGATTATTCCATGTCAATCTCGCATGGCAATGTCGCCGGGGTGGTACCGCATGATGTCCCCCATGAGCGACTATGACATAGCGACAGTGCCCAGATGGCATAGTCGTTGTCATAGTTGCACCCACTCTCACGAACAGAACTTCGTATTTTTCGATTAGATCCGACATGCTAGGTTATGAAGCTTTTAAGATCCTACTTAAAGTTCGAGTTCACATCCATGATAACTCAACACGTTCATTAGGACAATCTTAAAGTAAATCAAGATAAAATGGAATAAAAGGAAGTAGACTTACTAAATATCACGACGTTACAATTTTATATGTTATATAATAGTTATAAATGGCACAAATAAAGTATATCTTTAAATAATTTAATTAAAAAGGCATTTTTATTTTTCTACACAATTTTCATACATATAAATACATACAAAAACAATGGTACGAAATTTGAATGAAGAATCTGAAATAATTGATGGTAGTTCGAAAAAATTCGATTCATACAAAGAAAATATAATATTTGATTCAATTTGGAAGATCTTTATGAATTGGCAGGGGCATAGTTGTAGCGACATGTAAAGATAAAGGCGATTGGTGGCTGGTGAAGGACGATAGATATGAAGGACGTGAAAGGTAGTGGATAGTGGTGGTGCAGGAGGTAGTTGTAGTTGATATGGCAGAGATATAGGTAGTCGACGATGGTAGTGGTGGTGGCGGTGGACAGTAGTAAAAGAGGTTGTTGCAGTGGAGGAAGAGGCAAAGGTGGCTGATGGTGGTTGGTGGTGAGTGTCGGTGGTGGTGGCGTCAATGGGTGGTGGTGATCGATGGAGATTGGAGGTGGTTGTGGAGGTGGTGGAGGAAGTTGTTGAAGTAGAGGAAATGGTCGACGATGGTTTGCGATGACTACCGGTGGCCATCGATGGTGGTGGCGACCATTGGTGGTGGTGATCGGTGTAAGGGGAGGTGGTCAATGATGGTAGTGGTGATGTCGATGGCCGATGATTGTGAAGGTGGTGGAGGAGGTTGTTATAGTGGATGAATAGGTAGAGGTGGCTGACGGTGGTTGGCGATGGCTACTGGTGGCCGTCGATGGTGGTGGTGGGGGACGATGGGTAGTGGTGACCCTTAAGACTAATAACATATTAGGATTATATATCAAATGGCGGTAGATCAGTAAATTTTTAGTTTCTATCTCACTTTTGTCCCGTGTTATTCCACCTATTTTGGTGGAGAAAGAAAAGACCATTTTTTATCACATCTTGTCCCACTCTGTCCAATCCTTGTCTCTGTCCCATGCCGCACCAAACGTGGAACAATGAATTTTTTGTCCTGTCAAACGTGGGAAATGAGTTTTGTCCCATCCTGTTCTGTCTTGTCCCATGTACCAAACGAAACCAAAGGGATATTTAGTTTATTGAAACAAAATTAATTACCATAATTAAACGGATAATGATATGAATATCTCCTAAAATAACTCAAAAAGATAACTACCATATATATAGTCGTTTTAAGCAAATGACCATTACGTCCCTATAAATTAAAAAGATAGAAAATAATAAGAGATCTAACAAATTTGATGATTATTCTTAAATGCTTTCAAATGGCTTCTGGTCTCAAAATCAACGTAGGCAAAAGCAAATCGTTTGGAGTGGGGGTGTCAGATAGGGAGGTTTCAGACATGGCCAAAGATGTGGGATGTAGTTGTGGATCACTTCCCATTATATATCTTGGTTTACCGCTTGGCAAAAATATGAACAAAGTAGAATCTTGGAAACCAGTAGTGGAAAGATTCAAAGCAAAACTTTCTAGTGGAGGATTTGTAGCCTTTCGTTCGGGGGACGGTTAACTTTTCTAAAATCGGTCTTGAGTAGTCTTGCTCTATATTTTCTTCTCCCTTTTTTGTATGCCAACTCGGGTTACAAAAATTCTTGAAAGTACCCGGAGAGAGTTTTTTTTGGGAGGGAATGATTCTTTTTGCAGATGTGCTTGGGTCAAGTGGGAAATCGTTATGAATAGTCTTCAAATTGGGGGGGGGGGGGTTAGGGGTGGGCATCTTACCTATGGCTGATTGGGCTCTCCTAGAAAATGGTAGTGGAGATTTGTGACTAGTAATGGTGGGTTGTGGGTTCTGGTAATTAAAAGTGTCTTTGGTGAGGATGGGGGTTTAGAGGGTTCAGGCCTTGTAGGGCGTACCATGGGAGGGTGGGTTGATTTGATGGGTGCTTGGGAGGCATATTGAGAATGGGGAAGGAGTTAGAGAGTTTGGATATCTCTTTTTCATGATCTTTCTGTAAAATAATTGGATAGGGGGGGATACTTCTTTTTGGAAGGATTAATGGTTGGGGAATATAGACTTTGTGACAAATTCCTTAGACCTTTTAGGTTGGTAGTTGAGAAGGATTTTTTGGTGCAAAATCGAGTGGTAAGACAAGATGATACTTGGTGAGGGTCGTGAGGGTGGGCTCATGAACTTAGAGGGAGATTGGTTGGCGAGTTGGAGGAGTTGAGTGTTTTGACTTGAAATGTTTCCTTGAGAGTAATCAAGAGGGATATGTGGGTTTGGTGACTTGTCAAGGATGGGATATTTTCAGTAAAGGCTCTTAGGAGTTTGGTTGAAGTAAATTCTTGCAGGTATCGAATCATGGAATCCCTACATAATGGTGTGCTTTAATCCTGAAGAAGGTATGCCTTTCCATATGACGGCTTAGACGGGGAAGAGTTCCAGTTCGATCGGTTCTTCATGATAAAGGTGTGGATCTCCATTTGATCCTTTGTTCGTGTTGTCGTAATGAGGTTGAAACCATTGTTTGATTAAAATATTAGTAATTTTTAAGATATATTATTTTAAAGTTTAAGGGGATAAATTTTTTTAATTAAAAATAAAAGTAAAAAGCCAAAGAAGGTAGGCGTTGATTCAAAATTACAATTTTGTTCTTAATCACTTTCCAATTAACCTTATTATGTATTAACCATTGATTAGTTTTCTAAGTTTTGATCAATGGTTAAGATTTGTCCTCATATACACAATGAAAAGATGAGTTTTCATTTGAAACCAACCATATAAATATATATATATATATATATATATATATATATATGAAATGGGATTCAATTTTCATAACATCTCTATGAAGAAGTGCCAATAACAATGCCCCTTTTATAACAACTTGAAAATTCATGAAAAATCAGTTCGTTGAAAAACATATCCCGGGCCGGGACTCAAAATTTTCCAAAAATCCGTACCGGAGTCGGGCCAAACTCGGACATCTCTATTGTCTCGTAACGATTTAAGGCCCGTGACATCATGTTTTAAAAAGTGCAAAATTGATTTGACATTTATTTAAATAAAAATATTCAGTAAATTGTCTAAAGCATTTCTTCATGAGAAGTTAAGAACAAGTTACATAAGATGTTGCTAAAGCTTGGTACCATTATACCATCGGCTAGAGTGATTTTTTTGCCGTTTCTTTAAGTGATACATAAGAAAAAAATAATAACGTGACATGTTTTTTTTTGAACGACAAGTTAACACACACACACACGTTCCCGGGGTATCCGGGCTCCCACTTAAGGGTGCCACCCGACTAATCCCCGTCGATCACGACCCAACCCAATTAAGGGCACCACTATGTGACAGGCCCATGATCATGGATGTCACAGGATGCTCACCACAGGGTTCGAACCTGGGTAGTCAGGGATAACATCTACTGACCCTTCCAGGATGTTACCTTACCACTGGGCTACAACATGAAGGACAACGTGACATGCTTTTGTATTAAACATTATGGTTGTTGCGAGTATATTTTTCTTAATAAAAAATAGAGTTTTCATAGTTGCTAATGTTACATCAATATTTTTTTAGTGATATCGAAGTGAATAATAGAAGAAATTGTGAGGTATACTTTTTTAATAAAAAATTGTTTTTTGGTAATTGTTAATGTCACGTCACGTACTTTGACGTTTTGTCAAATGTGTTAATAAAAAATGTATGAATATTTATTAAATGATAGTTCGGTTATAAAAAATACAAATAGTTTGATCATTAATTAATATTGTTATAATATTTTTATTCACTAAGTTATATATTGAATTAATATATTAACAAATATTACAAAATACAAAATATAACTAATACTAAAACACAAAAATCTTGTGCCATTTTTTCTGAGTACGAAAACTATTTCTAAAATTACGTACAACCCGAAATAGGTGAACGAATTATCATTTGTAGTCAAATTTGATTGACGAGATTTGACAAAAATTAGGAAAAGGAAAATGATGATTTGATAACCCTCATATCTTAGGGTTATTTATCTCTCTTTTTCTTACATTTTATCTTATTTCTATCATCCTAAAGACCCATTTGAGTCTTTTCTCTTTCTTTGGTCCAAAATATCCAAAAAATCATGAAATAATTTAAAAATCAGGTTCTGGATGTTTGGAACCAATGTGGCAAGTCACCACAGTGGTATATAACGGCTGGAAATCTTCTTAGGGGTTTTATTTCTCAAATTGTGAAAAAGACTTGCAGGTTGAAAATGGGTCAAGGCTGAACTCTTTCATAGAAAAGAAAAAGATGAAGACAAGAGGATGCAGACAAAAAAAGAAGGCATGCTAAGAAAGATCACTATTCACCCTTTAAATCACCATTCATCCTTTTTTACTATAAAAAAAAGCATTTGGGTTGACATTTGAAGCATCCATCAATCCATCCAAGTTTTCACCAAGTACTCCATCACTCTTTGGAGTTCCCTGAGAATCTCCAAGCTTTTTAAATTCCAAGTTCTTAGATAGCGTTCTTGTATTGTTCTTTAATTTTTAATTCTGCACTTTACTTTTCGTTACCATTGTGGTAAGTATGTGACCACAATGACAGTTTTTCAGTTTAAGGCAGTTTAATTTCTAGCACTTCTTTTCTTTTATTATGTCTTTAATTATGTCCAGTAGCTAAATCCCCCTTTAGGTTCGGGTGTAAGCCAAATCCGAGAGGTTAAAATGTAACACTTGGGTGTTACCGCATTTGGCTAGCTTCTCGGTTTGGTCATCCAAGTTGAATCTTCATCTCAACAAGGGCAAGCCGATCACTTGTGTGTGTTAATATTAGGTCTTAAACCCCTAGAGGGGCGGACCCAAATACGGCTTGGGTGATACAAGAAGGTTTGAGAAAATCTTTAATAATCACATAGAGATATAGATTTTTGCATAATCAAACTAAGTTCCGAAATGTTGGTCGAGTCGGTGTGTCATAGAGATATGCGCATCCCTCCATACTAACGGGGCTAAGATCTTCGAGATCTACTTAGTGAGATTGATGAACCGAAAGTTAGCTAGTGTGGTAATTTTATAATAATACCGTTATCGTAACCTATACGACGTAGCTTCGAGAGGAGGAAATCGTGTGGGACTTCATTGTGATCGATCTTGTTAACCATTTAAGTTACAAAAATAATCTCGGGGAAAATTTACACCCGTACCCGCTTTTTATCATTTGTTAAATTTAATATTTACTATTTCGTTCTAAACCAACCAATTCAATTTTATAAATCTTTAACTTTGCACCGGAAGTTCGTGAAAATCTCTGATTCTTAGTTAAGTCCAATCCTTGTGGATAAGATATTTGGTCCTTACCATTATATTAATTGAGAATCGAACGCAATATGTGGTGTATAATTGCGCCATTATTATGACACATTTTACATGTGTGCATTTTTACCATCATGATTAATATAATATTTTTATTTTGTATTTTAATTTAATGTTTTACATTTAATATAAACGTTATATGTTTAGTTCAATGTTTTAACGTTTTAATAAAATGTTGTGTCTTTAATATTATTTTAGGTTTTTATTAATAAATCTATACTATATTATAAAATACGGATAACAAACTCTTAATTACTACTTATAAAACATAAGATATTATCGTTTTATGCATAAATTTCAAAAATCTCTTAATCACAACTTGGTATGCATAAAGTACAACTCCTTATATGAGTGTTAATTTGAGCAAGTAAATCATATGTATCTTGAAAACCTGGACTCAATAAAGCACATTTATAAAAAGAAATGAGTGTTAATTTGAGCAAATAAATATACGATTTGCTTCATATATATCTTTTTTCTGACAAACTATTACACTAATTTTTTATTTCCATTTACAATTACTCACTCCGATGCATTGCACGGACACACGCTAGTTAAATATAAGTATTAGAAAATTACTTTTTGCACATATAACAGGATGGCGACACGTGTCCAACCTAGGTTTAGGGAAATTATAATTGTGGACCCACTTTGAAACTTTTTCAAAAAATAGAAATATATTTATCCAAAAAGAATATTTTCAGAGTGTTTTGTTTCTATCTTCACCCAACCACATGTATTGTATATTCTTCATTTCGTTTAAATACAAAATTATTAATTTAATTTGTAAAATTTATTAATTTAATTTGTTAATGGTCTCCTCATTCTCGAAACAATTAAAAGCAATCATGATAGCAACAATAATTGTTGTCTAGCATCTCCCAACAGTATTACTAAATTTTTTCTAAAATAGAGAATGAAAAGTCAAAATCTCCAAAAACATTTTCTTGCAACTCTAACAGTTTTTCTATCATTATTTATATTATTATAATATTCCATAATTTATCATCCCAATACACTTTTAAAAAAACTTAAAATAAAATGTTAAATATTGAATCTTATTGGTTGGATTGAATAAAATAATATTTTCTCTCTCTAATTTAGAGATTATAGAGAATTCTCTATATTTAGAGATTTTTTGAGCTTTCTCTATTTTAACAAACCATATAACAAATCTGTTGGAGAGAAATATCAAAGAAAAAACCATTTTTTTCTTATTTTAGCAATGTTGTTGGAGATGCTCTAAGGGTCCTATTATTTACACCCAACATTGGGTGTAAATTACATTGGAAACATAAAAGGTTACATTGAAAACATAAAAAAGTCAAACATATGGAGTTAAGTATTAGAGGTAGGGTGGGGTAAGGTGTATATAAGGATTTGAGGGTGTTAATAAGTTTTCCCTATTATTAATTATTTAAGTTTTTAAATTAAATATGTTACTATAGGTTGAAGTAGGGACGGACTCATTAGAAGTTGAACGACCTTTCATGAACCGATTACTCGATAATTATAAGAGAGAAAAATTTAGATGTTTAAAAGTTGCACCTATTTGATTTTGAGGGGTGTCCTTCAATACTTTGAAACAATCTGGATCGGGCTGGAGATTGCACCCAGTGATTTCCTTCTGCAAATCTCGGTCTTGACAGCACACTTTGGAGGTTGCAGACCTCGTGAACGCATTTCTGCAATCCTTGGAGGCTGTGTTTTCGTGCATATGCTCGAGTGGATATAAAAAGTCTCGTTTTGACTCTTTTGTGATCTTGAGCTAGTGGTGGTTTGTTCCTCGCAAACTCAGTATGTTCTTGTTGTAGTGTATATCGTTGTTTCGAGGTTTCGTTTTGTTGGTTAACCTTGCGAAGGGTTTTGTGATATATATATTTTTTTGGAAAGGGTATCCTGGGCCTATGGCCCAGACTAATCCCTGGCAATTAAGGCCTTTGGCCCAGCTGCTAAAACGTGCAGCCCTGAGTTTATCCTCAGTGGTCACAAGTGTTTTGTGATATTTTTGCTGGTATGTTTTAATAAAGGTTATTGCCGTTCAAAAAAAAATTTATAAGAGAAGTTAAACATGGGTGGAAATCATGAGTTCAAATCTTATTTCAAGTGAAAGTTAATTATTTATCTTTTAATTTTAAGCTCGTGGCCTCATTCAGATTATTAACTTAGACCCTACAATGCTATTTTTGAAAATACTAAACAACAAAAATATAGCTAGAATGATCGAACTCACAACATCAGGTACAATTACTGGAATACTACCGTTATGTCAAGGCAGTTTTTTGGTCCATTTTGATGTTATTATTTTTTTCGTGATTATTTTACTTCCTGATGTCAACTCATCTTCAAAATCGTCGTTGTTTATCTTGTTTTCAAGGAAACATATACTTAATTTCAAAATCAAGGTCGATTCTATTTGAAAAAAAAATGTATCTTGCTTCCCAAATTGACACAATTGACCTTTTTTCTTAGGTCAAACAACATTGACTATCCCCTTAGGTCAAACCATGGTTTTGCGGAATTTTAATCCGTGCACTCACTCAAAGAAATTTCTGCGTCCGCCCCTGGTGTTAAGAACACACGAAACCATGACATCTTGATATAGTTATTATAGATACGTTAATAATAAAATTATATAGATTTTCATATTAAATATCATACATATACGTTAGTTTAAGAGTGAATGTCAATCATGACTATTCGGTACAATTTCAGGAAAAACACGAGAAAAGATAGAAGAATGACCAATGAACCAACACAAAAGGTTTTGTTTTATGTCAATTTTTGTTGTTCTTATTTATCAGAAAAAAATAATGCAGATTGTAATCATAAATTCTTAAAGAACAACAGTACTATGTTTTTAGAAAATTTTGAAATGTTAGGTCGAGAACCAAACAAACTAACCAAAGCCTATCTGTATTCTTGTCGAAGTCTTGTCATGGAATTAGGTGTGTTCATCGTACCAAAATAAATCAACCAACATGCATGCCACCTTTACCAATTAAAGTGGTACCAACTTAAGTTGGTTGATAGTACTGTACCAACTCTGCAAACTTGGTTGGTAAGCAATATGAGATACCATAACGACTTTATTTATTAATTTTTTAGATTTTCAAGTTTTGTTGTAGGATTATATGTCATCATCAAAAGAAAGTGATTGATATAATATTTTCCTACTATTAAAATTTATCATAATGAATGTTTCATTTTATTTGTAAATTTCTCCCTATTTAAAGGGTTTATGATTAATGAGAATTACATATTTCATTGTCTCATTATTCTATTGTTATTCTGTTTCGTTTTTCCTTTAACACGTTATTAGCACGTACGCTCTACGAATATCATCAAATCCGGCACCAAACCTAAGTCGTTGTTTCTGTTAGGAGATGATCTCGTGTACGATATAGTCTTGTCAATTAAATCAGGTATTTTTTTGGTTCTTTCACATTTTATATCCTAATGAAATTTGGTACCCTCAACCGTTAAAACTATATTGTTGCATACATGTAGTTTCGCATAAAAACTTAATTGATATTGCAATTTTAATCCACTTTTTAAATTAAAAATAATTTCTTTTAAAGTGAATCACCGAAGGAAAAAAAATAGAGAAGCTGATGAAAACCGGTCTACCAATTTTAAAATCTTGATTATCAAGTCTTGATTTGTTTTATATGTGTTCATGCTTGTAAACTGTTCTTTCTTGGACGGTGGCTTTATTATTACCGTAATATGTTACTTTTTTTCTTCAAATTGTTTATTTATTGGTTGATTATTTATATATTAAATACTATATACAATTTTATTGGTATTATTTTATTGTGACGTAAGTTAATATATTAATCAAACATAAAATAATTATAACCGTTAAAGCATTATGGTATGTTCAATATCAATTAAGTTATTCATCATTATGGAATATGAATGTTATTTAATTGGGTCAATACATATTTATTTACTTTAAAACTTATTACTATAATTAGTTATTATTCTTTAATATTATGCAAGTTGATTTATATGGTCGATTTTATATATTTCTTGTTAGAATATGTCAATTCAATCATTTAAGTTTAATATAGATATCTTATTTTTTTTGGTGTTATCAAATTAAATAAAGCACATCTTTGTTATTAATAAAACTATGATGGGATAATAGTGTAATAATTCAGCTTGGATAATAATATTCAAATGTTTATCTTAATTATAAGTTATTACTTATAATTCTTATAATAATTTTTGGACCAAATAGTTATTATTATTTTGGATCATTGTTTTTTAGTTTTGTTTAAATAAGTCAATTTGTATTAAGTTTATTATATATTTCAGCATGCTTAATTAGTTTACAATATTGACATGTTTATTTGGTTAGTATAATTATATCATTGATATTTACTTATTTGATACACAAATTTGATTTAGACTATTTAAATCGGATTATTATATTGCTCTTAGATATGATAACTGATTTGTTCAAATATTTATTTAGTTTCTTAAATTGATCTTTTTACATAATATTCAAATGCTTATATTAGTTATAAATATCCACAATCTTATAAACAAATTTTTGGAAGTTACACTTCTAACCCCCATATATTTAATCTTTTACCAAATGTTCTCTAAATACTATTAAGATGTTAAAAGTAAAATTGGTTTTATGTCAAAACCAATATTTATTTGTCTAATGGCAAAATATCTTAAAACATTATTAAGGTATTATAAAAAAAAATTAAAATTGGCTTCATATGCCAAACCAGTCATTTTGGCCTCATGTTAAATGATCTATAATTAACAATGTTATATTTAAATTACATAAATCACAAGATATCGACTGGATTTTGTGAAACGGGTGTAAACAGCCCTAAGGTTTGTAGGAACTTAAGAAATCCATGTGATTCCCCTAGTATCTGGAAATCTAATAGATTGAGTGATTTTTTTCTTCGCAAATTGAAATATTGATAAAATATTATCAACAAAATATAAGCATACAAAAATCAAATATTGTTATGATAATGAAATTTCATAACCATAATTCATTTTCTTATCAAAAAGAAAATCATATATTATCCTTTATATATGTAAATGGTTGAAATAACTCATCCCAAAATCAACTTCGTAAACGCAAAAGAATCTGAGTATCATAAATGAGTATATAAACCTCCTTTTGAAAATGTATAAAAAAATACCTAAAGTCCATCAACTCCCCAATTGACTCTAAAACCAACCTCTTGAAAAGGTACAAGCAAATACCCTCATATTTTGAGACGACATATAAATCATAAGTTTCATAGGAATACCTTTACTAGAAACCCCCAAAGAAATGTGGGATGCCCCGAAAGGGATAATAGGGAGTACTCATGAATATGTACTTCCCGAACTAATCGTACAGTGAAATTAAACTCATTTACTCGATTACAAAAAGGTAACTGATTTCAACAAAGAAATGTTATATCCAAAACGCGTCTCAATCTCTGTGGCAAGGAACTCACAGAAGATGACATGATTCGTAACATTATTTCCACCTTTCATATATCAAAAATATTAATGAACTAATATAAGTTGGAAAGTAACCTTTAGACAAACTCATCAACCTACTGCAAGTGGTTGAGAGACATAACAACACCACATATGTCGAGACATAGAAAATTCTTGAGATCAATAATGAAAGCATTAAAGGTGGAAAAAACTCCAAAGAACAGAGAGTTAAAAACAATTTCACACATGTGACATTTATGCACTATGTGGACGAAACCCTAGAACGGGGTCAAGGTCTTGGTAAGAGTCGGGAATGATTTTTCAACATCTGGAGTAGAGATACAACTATCGCCCCAGGTGAAAATGGACAGTAAAATAAGAAATGCACTAAAGAGTGCTCCTGTCGAAAAGGGAACAGGTTAAAAATGAACTATATCATATTAATTTAAGAAATGATAAAGTATATGTTTCTTTGAAATTTATTTTATAGCATTTTAATTAATTTCTTTTGCTTAAGTAAAATCGAATATGTAACCATTATAGATGTAAAGAAATACATCTAAATAAATAAATAACAAAACTATCAATATTCTCCGTTCCATATAGGAATGTATCGAGGAGAACTTGATTTTTTTGTAGAATATTTCACACAATCTAAAATGACAGACAAATACTTATTTTATAATTCATTCAACCGAAATACTTAGACGATGAATTGTCATTTTCTTGTGGTACAAAATCAATAGGAACATTGTAAAGATATTGGTATCAAATGGAAATGAGCATATATACATAAGTTCTAATGAAAATGAAAGTAAACATATATCATGGAAACTATGTGTCAAACTAGCTAGTAGAGTATTGAGTCATCGAAACATTTTTGTCACCAATAAAGAACTTTAGGGAAATGACACATATATGTTTCGACATGACCATGTGGGACACCATGGTTATGACATAGTGATCCGTGTATTGCAAAATACACATAGACACATTCTCTTTCGAATGATAGGCAAAACGAGGCAAATTGCAACTGTTGACTTCTGCAGCATAAGAAACAACATTGCCATCATAATATGCCCTCTCAAATACCTAAAACTTTTGTATATACCCTAATCCTTAGCTAAGACAGGAATGAGATCATCCTAAAGCTAAGGACATAATACAAAAATATTACATTGTTACAACGAATACAAGGTGATATTTATGGACATAAACATCCAGAATGCGGGCCATTAAAACTTTATGGTTTTGGTTTCGACACGATAAGCGCATGTCGTATTATTCTCCACATTAAAATACCGCACTCCTAGCACTAGCTATACGTTTAAGGGTTCACCACCCTAGTTATTTCATCAAGTCTACATGACTTTGAATGTTGGAGAATTTACATCGTAAGGATTTGATGTTAATTGCATATGTATGAGGATCAATGTAGAGTTTTCTATACCCCATGTGTATATATAAAATGGTCTCATAGAAGTTGTTATCAGAAGAATATGATGACATCTAAGGTATTAGTAATGCGAACCAATTTACCCACATCTACCTGGGTTATGTAATTATTATATGCAGTTTTTTTTCGTTTTTAGACCCACTACTAGCTAACCAGCCTGATGCGTACCAGTTGGTAACTGGATATAAGCCTGATATTTTACATTTACGCATGTTTGGTTGTGTAGTATATGTGCCAATTACGCCCCCACAGTGCATCGAAATGGGTCCTTAAAGACGATTTGGTATATGTTGGATATGAATCCCCAACAATTATCCGCTAATTAGATTTGACTAGTGATCCCTTTACCGCTAGATTTACGGGTTGTCGCTTTCATGAGACAGTCTTCCCGTCGTTAGGGGGAGATAGGAAAAAGGATTTTCCATGGGACCGACAGGAAGTGTCATTGAATGTTCCCAATCTGTCTCATTTTGATCCCCAAAACTTCACAACGTAATGTTGAAGTCAAACGAATCAGACTCGATACCTGATACGTTTAATGTTATTCCAAAAGTGACAAGATCACATATACGAGCTGCAAATATACTCTAAAGGTTAAAAAGTCCCCTACAGGGGCACAACACCGTTGGAAAGTGCGTTGCAATCACACATAGTGGACGTGTGGTTGAGGTCGTAGCTACCAAATGGAAGTGGTGGAAGCTACTTGGTTCGATGGATACTATTCTAAAGGAAGAGAATAGTTAGGCACATCCATTTATCATCAATACACAAAACTCTCATGAGATTGTATCTAATTATAATTATGTCCATGAATCATCACTGGAGGACTCTCCGAAGTTAATATTGATTCTAAAGATGAATATTAATCTCAAATGAACTATGAGAGTACATATGAGTCTATGGACAGATCATATATAATCATTGATGATTTATTCGCATATACGATGGCTCATAAGATGATCGAGCACGACGACATCCAACCAGACTCAGTTGAATAATATCAACAAAGAGAATATTGACCAAAATGTAAAGAAACAATCCAGAAAGAATTATATTCTTTGACAAAGGATCGGGTATTTGGTCTGGTAGTGCTAACCTACCAAGTGTAAAGCCCGTAGGACATAACTCAGTCTTTGTCAGAAAGCGTAACGGGAATAATGAAGTCCTAATATGTAAGGCTCTCCTTTGGCGCAAGGTTTCTCACAACGCTCTGGATTGATCACGAGGAGACTTACTCTCTCATGATGGATGTTATGACATCCGAATAGTTTGTTAGCCTAGTAGTTTCCGAAGGACTGGAAATGCAGCTCATAAATGTGGTTACCACATATCTCTACGGGGATCTAGATTTAGAGATATATAAAAGTGCTTGATGATATTACATTACCCAAATCAAGTAACTCTAAACCACGAAATGTGTTTGCAATAAAATTGAAACACCCACTTTATAGATTAAAGCAATCTAGTCTATAAAGGATATATAAGAACTAATGGTATACTTGATTGGGAAAGGATATATAAGAACGATGAACTGTTCTCTTGCGTATTTATTACGGAAAACAAGTTCCAGATTTTCAAAGTAGCTCTATATGTCAATGTTATGAACATAATAGGCACTCTTGATGAAATAAGAGGAACCACAAGCTACTTGAAATCTGATTTTGAGAAAAAGATCTTGGGAAAACTTGGTTTTGTCAAGATATTTGAGTTAGGACACCGAGTTTGTGAAATATTAATTCACCGATCACATATGTCCAGAAAATAATCAGGCAATTTAATATGGACAAAGCGCATCCGGTTAGCACTCCCATGATCGGTCAAAGTGTCAGATATAAGGAAAGATCCATTTCGTCTAAAAGGATGATGACGAAAAATGTTGGGAGTTGGAATTCCCTATCTAAGTACAATATGCGCATTATTGTACTTAGCACAATACACTTGACCGTATATTGTATTTCTCAGTGAATTTGTTAGCTAGATTTAGCTCAATGCCAACGCAGCGTCATTGGAATGATATCAAATTAATCTTTTGAAACCATTGACATAGGCTTATACTTTCCCTATAGAAAGAAAAATGGGATTGATAATGAAACTTCAATACCTACTTAGAATGTAAGCAGCAAAAGTACTAGCTCTTATAGAAAAACACCAAACAATATTTTGGTATGTCTTTGCTGATATTAGGTATCTGTCTGACCTATACAAAGGTTATTCCCAAACTGGATAAAGAATTACCACAAGGAACACTTCGATTGCTTGGAAGTGAATTAAGCAATCCTTTGTAACTACCCCCTTGAACTAATCCAAGAATATTACTCCCCAAGATAATTAAACAATGTATATGATTAAGGACTATCATTGCATATATTAGAGGAACTAGTAATTCTGGGTTCAACCAGTATCCTACTTGCATATATGGAAATAATGCATCATGTATCGAAGAAATGAACATAGGATACATCAAATATTCTACTTAAGTCTTATACAATCAGCAATAAGAAAACTTTCATCGAGATTCAATTGAATCAAGTAAGATGTCAGGAGAATATGACACATTTTACCAAATCATTACCTAAAACCCTATATTGGGAAACATGTAGAAAACAAGTGCAAATGTCTTCCAAACTCCCTTGATTAATGCACGAATCAGGGGGAGTAATAGACAAAAGGGGGAGTCTACTATATTTGTGATATTGGTATGTTGTGCTCTTTCCTTCAACCAAGGTTTTATTTTTCCCATTGGGTTTTGTTCCTTGGTGTAAGGTTTTAGTGAGGCAACTGTTTATATACCATCATGGTTTCCTAACTCTCATGATTAATGTACAAATCTAAGAGAAAACTAGACTGAAGGAAAAGTCTATATATTGCAAAGAAACTGGTGCTTTGTACTCTTTCCTTCGTCCTATTTTTTATCCCACTAGATTTTTATTTTGGCGTAAGGTTTTAACGAGGCAACAATTGTGCACCATCAGTCATTTGACTCGGCACAAGGGGGAGTGTTGTAGGATTATGTGCCATCATCAAAAGGAAGTGATTGATATAATATTTTCCTAGTATTAGAATTTACCATGATGAATGTTTCCTTTTATTTGTAAACTTCTCCCTATATAAAGGGCTAATGATTAATGAGAATTACATATTTCATCGTCTCTCTATTCTATTGTTATTCTGTTTTGTTTTTCCTTTAACAAGTATTTATTTGTTAGTCGTTAATTAATACTTAATCTAATCAACTATGCAACCTTAAACTGAATTTCAATTTTTTTTTCTTACCCATTTACCCTAAACTTCAACTTATATGAAGATTCGAGTAGTTCTCTGTTGCATTGATGTTTTCACTCCTCACTACGATTGCAGTTTTCTTTAGGAAGTTATGAGGCTTAACAGACAAAGAAAACGGTGGACTGAAGAAGCCAAGGCTATGAAAGTTTTCTAGGATTAATTTGTTGAGACCCGAGGATAAGAATCATAAGCTAGCCGATTGAAAAATCCGTAAGCAGGAGAACTGTACTAACTTGTTGTCGCTAATGACGCCTTAAGATTTACTTTGACTTAGAGTAACTTGATAGAAGTAAAATATTGTTTAATACTTTAATTGTATTTTGTTTGTTATTTATTTTGACACATTTTTTTGTTGTTTATTTGAAAATAATGCTTGTAATCAAGGGTATGACACAACCATAATCCTGTATGTCCAAACTAAGGCCTAGCAGTTTGAAACATTTTTTTGGTTTGTGGATATCCTAAGGTGGCGTTTGGTTCGCAGATTCTTAAGGAATCTGATGGAATTGGAATGTTGAATTTCATTGGCCAAATTCCATTCATTTGTTTGGTTCATTCTTTTTCACGGAAGGAATCCCTAAATTCCATCAAATTCCACAAATGAGGGAATTTAACATTCCTTAGCAATTACAAAGTATTTTGATAGAATGAAATTCTTATTTTTCATAATACCACATATACCCTCAATCCAATATAACCTAATCACCGCCGACAACCATCGATCACCACCGATCTGAACCACCGTCGATATGAACCACTGCCAATTTGAACCACCACCGACCATCGCCGATTTGAACCACCGCCGATTTGAACCACCGCCGATCACCGCCATTCTGAACCATCGATGATCTGAACCACCGCCGACTACCATTGACCACCGATCACCGCCATTCTGAACCACCATCGACCACCGAGAACCACCACTGACCACCGCCGACCACCGACCACCGCCGACCACCGACCACCACCATTCTGAACCACTATTGATCGGAACCAGCGTCGATCTGAACCACCGCCGTTCTAAACCACCACCGATATGAACCACCACCGACTACCGCCAATCTGAACCACCGCCGACCACCACCAATCTGAACCACCGCCGACCACCGCCGTTCTGAACCACTGCCGACCACCGTCGTTTTGAACCACCAACAACCGTTGACCATCGACCACCAACGTTCTGAACCATCGTCGATCTGAACCACCGCCGATCTGAACCACCGCCGATCACCACCGATTTGAACCATCGCCGAACACCGATCACGTCGACCACCGTCATTCTGAACCACCGTTGACCACCACTGACCACCGACGACCATCGTCGACCACCGTCGTTCTGAACCATCGTCGACATCGTCTATTTGAACCATCACCGACCACCACTGTTTTGAACCACCACCGACCACTACCGATCTGAACCACCACCGGCCACCGCCAATCTGAACCACCACCAACCACCACCGATCTGAACCACCGCCACCCACATGCGATCTGAACCACCGTTCTAAACCACAACCGACCACCACCAATTTGAACCACCGTTACAAATAAAGTATTTTTAAATAGCTATTTTATTAAAGCATGTTTTGTTTATAAATTAAAATTATCAAAAAGGGTATTTTGGTCATTTATCAAAATTTCATTCCAATTCCAAAGCTACATTATGGGAACAAACAAACAGATTCCAATTCCTTTACCAAATTCCATTCCAATTTTGTCAACCAAACAGGTGGTCAAACCTGACAACATTCCATTCCAATTCCTTCAAAGTCAAATTCCTTTGACATATTCCATTCCATCCAAAAACATTCTATGAACCAAATGCCACATAAGAAACACACCCATATTTGAATGCTTGGATTAGTTTTTGAATATAAACTACAAAACATTGTAACTTAACGTTTGTTGTTTGACTATTGAACTTTGAACATTGTAAGTTTATAACATCAAACTTTACGATATTGGTACTAAACAAATACCAACATGCATCAACTCAAAAAAGTTGTACCAAGTAAAGTTGGTTGGTACACGATATATGAACATATAATTCATATGTGAATCATACAAGTTCATATATGAACTCGTCTCGCGTATTTTACGAAACTAACCCTCTATCTTTTATAGACTACACAAGGAACTATCCGGTGGTTCACGGTCAAAGCCGCAAATGTTGATCAGATAAAAGCCTGGGATCATTTGTTTATTTCTCATATTTTTAACATTTCTCAAATGAACTTAATCCTATATGTATATATATATATATAGAGGGAGGATCATGCGAGAAGTTAAACATTTTGCGAGAAGGAGAGAAGTGTTTAATCATATATGATTACACGGCTTGTAAGTGTGTTTAATCATGTATGATTAAACGTCTATGTATTATCAATATAACATGTGTTTAATCATATATGATTAAGCTTGTGTATCATATATGATTAAACACTTCTCGGCTTCTCGCAAAATGTTTAGCTTCTCGTTTGAACCTGCCCATATATATATATATATATATATATATATATATATATATATATATATATATATATATTAGTCGGGTGGCACCCTTAAGTGGGAGCCTGAATACCCCGGGAACGTGTGTGTGTTAACTTGACGTTCAAAAAATAAAATAAAATAATATATATATATATATATATATATATATATATATATATATATATATAGGGTCCCTTTTTTTGTTAACAAAATCATTGGTATTAACCGTGTTAACCGGTCTAGACTAATTAGATTGCACAATTTTTTTGGTTTAAAACAGTTAAATAGGGGTAGAAATGGTATTTTCAATTTAATGATACTTATGGTATTAAAAATAAATTAATGATAGTTATCTTATTTCCTTTTTTTTGCTTAAATCTTAAAATTGGCAATTATCTAATTTTATTTTAAATAAATTATTTTAAAATTGAAAATTGGTAGTTATCTCAATTTTTGTCAAACATGTGTTTGAATATTTCCAAACATTTTTATGAAATTTGCGTAGCTTTTATTTTGAATTTAGTAACTTTTATTTTGAATAGTTAACCATGTACTTAGGTATGAAAAGTGTATTGAACATTTTCTATGAACATATGTCAGTATGCACACATGCACTGTATGCACATATGCATCATGTCCACTGTATGCACATGTGGACCATATGCATATATGTACACATAGCAGTTATGCATATGTGCATATATGCTATTATGCACATAATTCTTTAATGTGCCAAGCCTATTTGATGTGTAAATCAATTTGATTAAAATATGCACAACATGGAAAAGTAGATTGATCCACATATGTGTAGATCATGTGCCACAAAAGTGTGTAAGTGCATATATATGTGCATAACCAAGTTGACATTGCATTATTGTTTGAAATTTGACATTCATACCCAAGTTTCATATGTGCAAATATACACCAAACAAAATTTGTGGTCATACCATATTCTTATGCACATATTGATTGAAATTTAAGAATTAATTCAAGTGCATATATGCACATACCATAATCGAGTGATCATATGCACACTTCAAGTTTAACTGTGGTATGTGTGTTAGGTGTGTTAGGCACAATACCTCGTTGTGTAGAAAGTAAAAGATCGTCATGTAGAAAAGTAAAAAAAGGTAAATTAATAAACCTAACTCTAAAAATCTAACCTTCATCATCGATTCCTCCACTATTATCAGTCGATTGTAGCCCAACACTGGCCGTCACTTTGTTTACCAATTCTCTTAGGGTTTCGTTCTCATCTACATCAACATCCACGCAGTTATCCATGGTGTTCGATTCTTCAAGATTTGGTTATCCATGGTAAAAGAAAAGCTATGCAGATTTCATAAAAAAAGCTTAGAAATATTCAGACACAGGTTTGACAAAAATTGAGATAACTACCAATTTTAAATTTTGAAATATTCTATTTAAAATAAAATGAGATAATGACTAATTTTAAGATTTAAGCAAAAAAAGGAAACAAGATAATTATCATTAATTTATTTTTAATACCATAATTATCATTAAATTGAAAATACCAATTTACCCCTGTGCATACATGCATCTTCAAACCAAGGGCGTAAATCATTATTAAAACCAGTGTTTTATTGTAAGTCGTTGATCTTGATTATCAATGATTGAGGTTGGTTAACACGGTTAATACCAATGACTTGATTAACAAATGAATGAAATTATATATATATATATATATATATATATATATATATATATATATATATATATATATATATATATATATATAAAGAGAGAGAGGATCATACGAGGATGACAACTGTTTAAAAGAATAAAATAATATCTCTCAACCAATCATTGTTGAGAATAATTCCAAACATAATAATATACAAAAATAAGGTAAAAAGAACAAATATGTCAAAATATGTTATTGATTATTTTTAGAATCTTACCAAATTCCCTTTAATTCTCATTCAATCTCAATCAAATAAATTAGACAATCCCCATTTTTTTAAACCCACTCCTGATTTTTTTTGAAATCCTAATACAGATTTTGGTGTTAATTCATAAAATCACATATGACTTTGGTGTTAAGTATAATAGATAAGCATTTTGTTTAATTCATTTGTACTCTAATCACATGTGGTTTAGAGTTGCAAAATAATAACATCTTTTTATCCAAACTATTTATCATAAAATCACATATGATTTTGTGAAATATATCAAATATAAAAATCTGTCTACTTAGTATAAAGTATAATCACATGTGATTTAGTGATGCATATTACACTTAAACAATTTGTCCAATTTCTTTACAATATAATCATAGGTGATTTTGGGTTACATATTATATCTAAACATGTTGTCCAACGTATCTATCATATAATCATTTGTGATTTTGAGTTGCATATTTAGGATTTGCTTAAAGAAACAAACAAAATAAGATCAAATACCCGAAATGGATTAACCGATTTGATTGATTAAAGAAAAATGATAAATACGATTTTGGTTTAAATGATTTATTGTTATCCCTTATTTTTTAGGAAGTCAATACTATCTTAAATTAATCAATATTATATATGATATGACCTTAATACCCTTTTAATCTAAAATTTGTAAAGTATTATTTTCGGAATTATTAGAAAAAATATTGGCTGAAAGCTATTCCTTTATCTTTTAAATAGCCTCCATTCTCGTTTGAACCCACCTATATATATATATATATATATATATATATATATATATATATGGTTGAGTTCTTTTGTTAACCTTCATATTCTTGTTAACTATGTGAACTAATCCAAGTCATCCATCTTGATATTGGAGGATTGAGATTAATACTTAATTTTTATTAAAAAAACGTCTCATTTATTACATATGAAGATGAACATGACTGGTCAAGGGTATTATGGGGAAAAAAGGCTCATAGTATTAATCCATATGAAACGCCTAATTGAACATTTATTTCATTACAATAGAAACGAATGAACATTTATTACATTTATTTCATTACATATGAAACATTTATTATGGGAAAAAAGAAAATGATTTAATCATAACATACAATAAAATTACGGAAGCTTCATTTTTGTAACCCCCAATAAAAATTAATTGTAATTCAGAAAACACATGAATATCCCTTAAATGAACACAACAACGATGAACATCGATAGAGATGAACACCTTACAAACATAAAACATTGATAGATGGGAACATCGATGAACACCTTATAAACATAAAACATTGATAGAAGGGAACATCGATGAACACAAACATTGATAGATGAGAACATCGATGAACACCTTACAAACATAAAACATTGCATAAAACACATATGTTCATCTTTAATATATGAATGTTCGTGTGATTTACGAATGGTGATTAATATATGATAAATTTTTGAAAAGAACGACTATACGATCTACTTTTTTATCAAACGTATGCACCGAAATATGTTTATCCTATTGATATGATGTAAAAAAGTGTAGGATATGGAGATAATACAAGAATCATAACCTACCATGTAATTATAGAAATTTGTTTTTTGTAACTCCTAATAAAATTAATACAAAATTGTTACAAAAAAAAATGACATATATACCTTTTAACATTAAAAATTTCAATAATTTAAACATCAACACTCATTGAATTCCTATTAGTTGAGTAAGGTTCATAAAGTTAACAAGAAATGGATGATTAACGAATGATCATTGCGCTCTCTCTCTATATATATGCTACATAACCAATCCGTGATTTGAAGGGGCAAGGGTTTTGATATATATATATATATATATATATATATATATATATATATATATATATATATATATGCTACATAACCAATCCGTGATTAGAATATGTCAAGGTCAGGAGAAGAGAGTATGCAATCAATTGTTATTATAATTACTATATATTTAAACATGTATTTATATTATATTTTCTTTCAAAAAAATATATATATTTATATTAAATTATGAAAAATGTTTTGTAACACGTAAATTATACTAGAAAGATAGCAGCCAATGACAAATTATTTGGAGTGCAATCCAAAATATATCGTGAAGTTTTTATTTCAAATTTTCTGATATAAACCCTTGAAGTTCTAATGTTTATGTTTTCACCATGAAAAACTTATGGTTTCACATTTAAGGATCTAAAATAATTACATTTAACCCATAAAACTTTGTACTTGTACAACCGAAAAAAACTTCCCTGCACTTTGGCTATGTTCGGCAAAAAAAGCTAGCTTATAAGCTAGCTTTTTTTCCTGGTACAAGTTCGGGCGACCATAAGCTAGCTTATTGAAACGCTACTCAAAGTAGCGTTTTAAAAAGTTAGCTTATCAGCTACAAGCTAGCTTATAAGCTAGTTTGCCGAACATAGCATTTATGGTTTTACATACAACCATAACTCTATAGGTAGGGTAGTAATTTTTTAAAATCTTCATTTGTAGAAGCAACTTTTAAAGTTTTCTTGAACCAAATTTTTTTATTTTATTTTTAAATTGGCTCTTTTAAACGAAGATTTTAAAAGTTGGTTCCTTAAAATAAAAATAAATTTAATTATTTGGATTTATATAATATATTATAATTATAAAATTGATACAATTATATTTAAAAAAAATGAGAAAATAGATAGAGCAATGGAACAAAAGTTTGTGGGAAACCAAACGAGTGAATGGCACATAAAAAGGGAAGTCAAAATCAAATGATGATGATGGTCATGTGGGGTGGCCCTGGGGCCTGACCAGGTCTCACTACTGGCTCGCCCTGGGTATTTAGCTGCAGGTGCAACCATGGTCTGGTATTTGGGGCAATTGGTCAAAGATGTGTGGACCACCATTTTCCATTTAATTCATCATATAAATATCAACTTCCAACATTTAATGCATACATACATACATACATACAATTATTTTATTCTTACTAGAAACATAGTCTCGCAATGCAGCGAGATACAATACGATTTTGGATGATTTTGATAAAGTGATAATGTTTTTTTTATAAATTTGTTTAATTTAACCTTAATAATATAATGTTTTTTATATTAAAAATTTAAGTATTTTGTTAGAATTCATTTATTATCTTATATATTTAAATGATATCTAGAAAAAATAACCAATTACATATTTAATAATATAATTAAAACAAAATTATAGTAATATTAATTAATAGTGATACATGGAAATGCCTGCATAAAATCCTTGCACATGCCAAATTGGTGGGTGTTAGAAACTTGCAGTAGTAATATGTATCTTGTGCTTTGATACTTTTAAATTAAGAGATTTTTAAAATCTTGCATAAAATGATGGTACCTTGTGCCTAATAATTTGTATTTAAGAGTTTTTTATCCGTGTTTTATAATATAGTATAGATTAATATATCTTTTAATAAATATTTTTGATGTTATTTGTTTTGTGGATTGAATAAATAATTAAAGCAAAATTAATATTAATTTTAGGAGTTGTGTTTGTTGGCTTTTTCATCAAGAGGGTCTGATCAATTCAAAAGGTAGGCTTTATGAAAAATTAATGAATGTAAAAATGGATCTAATTCATACAACAATTTTAATCTAACAACATTGATTAATTAACCTTTTTAATTAAACAAAAATTAAAAGGTTAAATTGGTAATTAAGAATTTTTTTTTTGAACAACAAGGCATTTTTATTGCACAACCAAACAATACAAACAACCAAATAATACAAGAAGCAATTGACCAGGAACAGATTAACAGTACCAAACCCAAACACCAAAGTAAACCAACCAACAACAGAAAGCATAGAAGCACATGGTTTGCGAGTAGCAAACCACCTACACGAACAACCATACAGACCCTAAGGCAGATAGCAGCAAGAAACGTTACGCATCCGCTCGACCTAACAGAAGCAGATCTAGGGAAGACAAGCAGCAACAACAGTACCATAAAACGAAAAGCGTTATTCAGGCTCACAAAACAGCAGCAACAGTAACTTCTGTTTGCTGTCAATCCTCAATGCCGACGACTTCCTACCCCCGAGACTTCCTTTCCATCGGTCCTCCTATAGTCCTCCCGTCTTTATATATAAGGTTCCGATAACCATGAATTCCAATCTAAAGCTCAATCTTTATCCCGACGAGAAATCCATTCGAATGCTTTAAGTTGAAATGCAAAGAAAAGATCCGTTATGGATCCCCTCGTCTTTTCGAACACAACCTTATTCCTATTTCCCCAAATTAAGTATAAAGAGCACCACACCACCGCCGTCCATCTCTTTGAACCTTTAGTGTTGTTACCCAAGTGAATACCCGCTCCATTCAACTCATTCAAAGAGTTTTCCGTGTCCAAGTCTACCTTCCACCATCTCCCCATGAGTCTCCACAGATTCTTCACCGGTTCAAAACTGATGAGAGCGTGATCAATAGATTCGATTTCTTTTTTAGATCTTGGACAAATAATATAATCTAAGTCGATCCCAATCTTGTCCAAAACCATACGGGAGGGTAATCTGCCTAATTTTGCTCTCCACACCATAATGCAAATCTTTTTCGGCACCACTTTTAACCAAGAAGTTTCCACCACATTTCTGTCCGATGCTTCTCGTTTTTCCTCTATTAGTTCCCTTACTTTTTTAACCGTGAAGCTACCTTGAGGATCTAATTCCCATGTCACCCGATCCTCGTTCCCTCTCGATGGGATATGTTCCGTAATAACAGTCTGTAGCTCCTCTAATTCTCCTATTTACCGTCCCATTGGTTCCCTTCTCCACCCCCATTTCCACACTTATTCTCCATTTATATGTTCTCATCTTTCCGACACCGATGCCCCTTTATCCACTTCAAGTTCTCACTTTCTTTCGATGCTCATCTTCTCCGCTCCCCCCGCCCAAAAAAAAAAACGTGCCCTAATACTCTCCAATGCTCTCAACACACCTAACAGGGTACGAAACAAGGAAAAAAAGTATAATGATACACTACCGAGTACTGATTTGACTAACATCCACCTTCCTCCGAAGGATATCATTTTTGCTTTCCAATCCGAAAGCTTACTCTTCATTTTGTTGATCACCAAATTCCAATGAGTAGTTCTTCTCATTGTCAACCCAACCGGGAGACCAAGATATGTGAATGGTAAATTATCACTACCGCATCCCGAACTTCCTGCCCAAACTTGAATTTCCTCCTCCGAAACACCGACACCATATAATTTGCTTTTCTTCAAGTTAATTTTTAGTCCCGAAACTTCGTGAAAGCATTTTAACACTTTCATAAGATTTTTGAAATTTGGATAATTCCACTCCTCAAAGAAAATTGCGTCGTCTGCGTATTGTAGATAGGAGATCAAAATCTCCTCCTTACCCACTTTTATTCCATGAACCAATTTCTTAGCAACGACTTCCTCCATCATAATGTTTAAGCATTCGGCAATGACCAAAAAGTGGAATGGGGCAAGGGCGTCCCCTTGCCGTAATCCCCTATTCATTAAGAATTCCTTCGTTGGGGCTCCATTCACTAGCACAAAGATTCTTGATGTGAGTAAACATGACTCGATCCATTTCGTCCACTTTTGTCCGAAACCCATATTTCTCAATCCATCCAATAGAAAAGGCCATTCCGCCGTATCATAAGCCTTCTCGAAGTCCACTTTAAAAATAAACCCCTTCTTCTTAGACCTTCTCAAATAATCCATCGTCTCGTTAGCAATGAGAATCCCGTCTAAAATAGACCTACCTTTTATAAACGCACTTTGCACATTACTAATTAACTTTCCCATTACCGTCTTCATTCTTTCCGCCAAGATTTTTGATATCACTTTGTAAACAATTCCGATAAGGCTAATAGGTCTAAAGTCATTTAGTCCTATTGGGTTCGAGTTCTTTGGAATCAAAGTCAAGAACGACGCATTACATCCTTCACTAATCTCCTCCTTTTCCCAAAACCAATCAATCACCACCATGAAGTCTTCTTTTATTGTGCCCCAAAATCTTTTAAAAAATCCTATGGTAAATCCATCCGGTCCCGACGATTTGTTACCCCCACAACCTTTTACTGCATCCCATACTTCCTCTTCCGAGAACCTCCTTTCTAACAATAGGGACTCTTCCAACGTGAGTTTCATCAATCGACCATCTTCAACTGTGGCGCACCTTCTCTTTGGTTAGCAAACTTTTTTTTAAAAGTCAAACACAAATTCCTTAATCCGATTTGGATCCTCCATCCATACCGTATCTATGACTAGGCCCAAAATAGAATTTTTCCTTTCACAACTTTTGTTAACCATATGGAAAAGTTAAGAGTTCTCGTCTCCATCTTTAATCCAATTAATCTTGGCCTTTTGCTTCGCCATTTCCAAACTCTTTTCTTCCAACCCGAGCCATTTCTTTCTTGCCTCTAACCATCGCTTCCTATCTTCTTCGCCCAAAGGATTTAAATCGCCTTAAACTTCCCATTTTACCTCCTCTTCTTTTGTGTCCACCAACTCTTTATTGACCTCTCCCTACTTATCTTTACACCATCATCTCAACACGGATTTGACATTTTAAAGCTTATCCCGAAATATACTATCGGGTTTAATTGAAGAAACGTCCTTTGTCCAAGCTTCTTTGATCACGTCGTCGATACTCTCGTCTCTAAGCCATGCATCAAAGAATTTAAACGGAATCGGACCGAAATCGACCCTCTTGTCACTTAGCATTATCGAAAAGTGGTCGGACCATTTCCTCTCCAATGTCAATGCTCCTAGGTTTTTCCAACACGCCTCAAAACCACTTGTAACCAAAAACCTATCAAGTTTACTGAATTTTTTCCCATCATCGCTAACCCTTGTAAATTCCCCCCCCCCTAAACGAACATTAATTAGATTGTTTCTTCGGACGGATTCATAAAACATCTTCTTTCTGCGAAATCTTCAACATTAGCGAGTTCTTCATTGAATCTTGCGAAAATTATGGATCTCGAACTGATTTTCTGACTTTCTTCAATCAAACCTTCAATACTTTGATTCTTGAGCTGAAAATTTATCCACAGGTTCGAAAACACCTTATGAGCACATTTGTAGTTGAACATATAGTCTGATTTTGACTCTAAGAACCAAATCGATTTCAACCACAGTAAACAAAATTTTCGAACAAATAAACTCAAAAATCGACAGATTCGATTTTCTGGAAAGAAATTGATACAAGCAATTGATTCGAAAATGATTTACAATAACTACTGAATCATTTAAACAACAAAGAACAATCAATTTCACTACAAATCACAAAAATCGATTTTTCACAGACTGTTCTATCAAAACACAATCAGATCTCACGATCGTTCAGAAAGATGATTTCTGTTTAGCTCTGATACCAATTGTTAGGTCCAATTGAGATCATGATTGGTTTGATTAAGAAGATAACAAGGAATCAAGGATAGAAATCAGTAGATTATTTAATAGAAAATTAAATCTACAACTAAGAGAACAAGAACACTGTGCGGCTACATTGTATTAGATGGAGAAATTACAAAATGAAGGTTAACCCTAAAACAATACCACATGATTTATATTTATACCCCCATAACCCTTGTACACAATATAAGCCCAAACCCAATACAAGGCCCAATACATATATTGTAGATTACTTTATAAAACTTCTAATAAGAACGTAAAATATGTTCTAACAATGAAGTCTATTATTAATGGGCCAGTCAGTCCGGTAATTACTGTGCCAGGTCAAGCAGCTACTGGAACCTCTCATGAAATTCCAGAGCGATACGTTCCGAAACCATACGAGTACTACAATGAGGTGGAGAAAGCTCAGGCCAAAATTGATGAAGAGGCACTTATTTTGCTAACCATGGCCATGCCAAACGATGTTTACAACCGTGTAGACAGTCGTGATTCTGCCAAATAAATGTGGGATGAACTTGAGCGACAGTTGCAAGGCACTGACCGGTCAATCCATGCAAAACTCAAAGTATAAATGCATACGAAGGATTTAAGGCAAAGGAAGGGGAATATTTATCTGACACTTACACCAGGTTCAACATTATCTTGAACGATCTGAGGAGAAATGGGTTGAACAAGTATGTTTCAGAGATAAATTATAAGTTTGTAAAGAATATCAACCCCGAGTGGAACAACTATGCCATCAATCTTCAAATGACCAAAGATATGCATCAGGAGGATGTAAATGATCTTTTTGTCACACTTGTTCAACATGAGGATCAAGTGAAGCAGATAATCGAAGAGAAGAAAATGGTGAAAGAATCTCTTGCACTTCTGGTAGAGAAGAAAGTTGTGAAACCGTCTTCCTCAGAGTCATAGAAAAATATTTCCAAAGCGTACCTGACTGACTTACTGAGTTCTAGTTCCGAATCATCAACCGACGATAAAGATGTGGAATCCGATGAGGATGTAAGGAGGTTTGCGGAGAATTTGGCGATGATCACAAAGCAATTCAACAAGCGCTTCGTAAAGAAGAAGTTTTATTCGAAGCCAAAGCCTGAGTATTACAAGAAAGAAAAGACTGATAAGTTCAAGCCCATATATGAGAAGTATGAGAAGAAAGAGGAGAGAAAGGAAGGGAAGAAAGATGAGAATATTGACCCTTAGAGTGGTAGATGCTTTAACTATGGAAAACATGGACACTTTTCAAAGGATTGTCGGTTTAAGAAGATAAAGAATTCAGAATATTATGCCAAGAATTCATTGTTGGTGAAAAAGCAAGAGGATGGTAAGGTTCTGATGGCCGAGGAGGAGAATTGACTGTGTGAGACTTCAGATGAGGAGGAAGCTCACTTTACACAGGTTAAGTGTTTGATGGCCAGGATTGATGAAGATCCTCAACCTGCTGATCATTCTAATTTTGATTCTGAGGTAACCAACCAATCCGAGAACTCTGAGGTAGTTCAAACTTTAATATCTCAAATTCAATTTATGGTAAATGAATTCAATGTGCTTAAAGTGAAACTTAGCCTTGAAAGACAAACGATGATGAATTTTCGTAACAAAAATGCATTATTAAAGGTTGTCATCGAGGATAAGGAAAATTGGAAAAATGTTTAAAAACAAAAGAAAGTTGACTTGTCTACCAAGATCACTGAGCTCCAAAAGGACTTAGTGAACTTGAATTCGGAAAAAAGGTGAGTTTAAAATTATGTTTGAAACCTGCTTTCAAGAAAGAAATGAGACATATTGCAAAATTAAACAACTGGAGGATTTGAATTTAAAAAGGGGACAAACTGAGTAGACTTTGAATTTGTTGACAAACAAACTCCAAGATGTAAGATTTTATAATCCGAAATTGGGTTTGGGTTTGTCAGAAAATGATATTTTGAAAAAGGCACCCGGAAATTTATATAATTTTGATAAAATGGGCCCTAATTCTTAAAGAATTCCGGATATACGTGACACATTTGCTAAAGCCGAGACTTTAATATCCGACATTCCTCAAAAAGGTAAAGAAGTTGTAGATGATGACCAATCCAGTTGCACTGATTCACAATCTTCAAGTTTTAAATCAGTGGGATTTCAATACAATGATTTAAATACTAGCTACAAAAGCATAAAACTAGAAATTGTAGAATTTGAATCATTGTTTTCTACACCGATTATTAATGATGAATCAGTAATTGAGGATAAAAATATTCCTAAAACCAAGTGCCAGTATGAAGAATATGAGTCAGATACCGATACTTGCGATCAGAACATTCTGTCTAAATATATCATTTCTGATTCTATTAAGGAAGAGGCACCTAATGTCACGGATTCTGGTAAAAAGTATGAGTTCGTCAGTAAAATGTCTGAAGCAATTTTTGATGAATTGATGAACGCCTCAGATCCTGATCCTATCATAGAAAAGCTTGAGTCCAACTCGGTGTTAAATCAAACTTCTGATTTTCAAAAACAAATATCTGATTTGTAAAAGATTCTCGTGGAAATTGAAGATGAAAATTGTGATCTTCGATTTAAATTAGATAAATCTTTAGATGAAAACCGAGAACTTAGCATAGTTTATCAAGTCAAAACAAGTTTGATAATAAGAAATGGAATGTTAGATCTAGTCCGGAGTTTGTGACTTTAGCAAATCCTACAGTTGTTTATGCTGAAAAATTTGAAAAACAACCAAGTATTTTTGAAGTAGGTGAAACATCAGGTGTGAAAACTGTTAACTCATCTTCCAAGAATTCAACTAATTTGTTTTCTTTTGGTGCTACTGATGTCAATGGGAAGAGAAAAGGAAAGTGGGGGAGAAAAATATTTGAACAGAACGAAAATCATTTTGTTTCTGAAAAATGTACTTCTGTAAAGAAATTAGAGATTGTTAACACTGTCAGTGATTGTAGAGATGATTGTAATGATTTTGATGCAAATAAATGTCATTTTTGTTCCAATAAATGCAAGTCTTTTGATAAATCAAAGATTATGACGTTTGCTCAAAAGAATATTATATGCAATCACTGTGGTAGCAACTCATTCTCATTTCACTTCACTGTTTCAAAGAAAAAGAATGTTCAAAGCTTCTCTGTTAGAACATAAAATGTTCTATGTTTAGAGGTTTTGTAAAGTCATCATTAAGTTGTATTTTGGGCCTTGTATTTAGCAGTGGGTTTGGGCTTAATTGTATACAAGGGTGATAGAGGTATAATTAGGAAAGTGTTTGTAGTTTGTTTGTAACTTTCATTCTCACAATGTAGCCTGTATGCAAACTGTGTGTTCTAGAGAGAGAAACATTCTGCTCTCTCTAGATATGTGAATAATACAAACATTTCCCTCCCAATTCACCTTTGTTCATCCTTTTACATTGATTAAATTGTGATCACTAGACTAACATTCTCTCGTTCAAAAACATTTTCCAAATCCTCGTCTCAACCAATTCATATTTTCAAGGCTAAGCAAAATAAACTTTCAAAGAAAAAGGATTTTAAAGATGTTAATGTGAAAATGGTATGGAAATGGTTGCCGAACCCCGTTATGAATGGAGAATTAATGGCATGGTCAATGATTTTCATAAATTAAAGAATGCTAATAGCAAAGGACCCATCTGGATATGGGTACCTAAAGCCAAGTATTTGGTTCTTTTGCAGGCCTGTCATATGTGGTTTATCGACTCCGGATGTTCAAGACATATGACAGGATTCAAGCACATCTTGCATAATTATGTAGAACAACCTTCTGGAACCGTTGGCTTCGCTAATTCTGCGTTTAAAGGATATGTCAGAGGATATGGAATGCTGAAAAATGGCACTGTAACCATTCAAAAAATACTGTACGTAGAAGGCCTGGATCACAATATTTTCAGTACGAGCCAGTTCTGCGACAGTCACTATCAACTTAGGTTCACTATAAGTCATTGCCACATAGAAGATATTGATGGTTCTGAGATATTCAACGGTGAGAGATACATAAACTTATACGCAGTCAACTTTCCAACTCTATCTGCTACAAGATCAGTTTGTTTGATAGCCAAAGCATCAAAAGAGGAAAGTTGGATATGGCATAGATGACTCTCTCATCAGAGCTTCAAAGCTATAAACACTCTTGCAAGCACAGGCTTGGTCAAAGGTCTACCGGAGATGCGATTTGAGAAAGACTCTTTGTGTCAAGCGTGCGAGATGGGAAAGATGAAAAGAAGTTCCCACAAAGCTAATATGGAGTCTTCCTGCAAGTCGCCACTTGAAATGACTCATATGGACCTTTGCGGATCCATGCGTATTCAATCGATCAACGGAAATAATTAAATTTTAGTAATAGTCGACGAGTATTCAAGATACACATGGTTGAAATTTCTGAGAGCTAAGTCTGAAGCACCTGAGTTAATCATTACTTTCATTAAGAAAGTTCAAGTTCTGCTTCAACTACCGATTCAAAAGCTACAGAGCGACAACGATATTGAGTTTAAAAATGAGACCCTACAAAGTTATCTTCAGTCCGAGTCATATCTCATTACTTCTCTGCTGCCCGTACACCTCAACAGAACGGTGTTGTATAGCGCAAAAATAGAACTATGGTGGAAGCCGCTAGAACGATGCTTGCTTATTCAGGATTACCTCTGTATCTCTGGGCCAAAGCCGTTGCCACTACATGTTTTACCCAGAATCGCACGATCATCACAAAATGGTTAAATAAAATGGCATATGAGATTATCAATCATAGAAAACCTAATGTTAAGTTTTTTTGTGTCTTTGGGTGCAGATGCTACCATCTTAAATGATCGTGACAATCTTAGTAAGTTCGACAAGAAAGCGAACGAAGGCTACTTTCTTGGTTACTCATTAATATGTCCCAATTTTGTCAAGTTCTAAACGTAAATTCAAATACAAACAAGATGATCACAGTTTGATTACTCAACCTGTTATTTGATTCCAATTATTGAATTCGTATACAACGACTCTGTCACTTTCTTTCTCTACAACTCAACGTACAATCTCTCTCTAACTTCTAATTGTTCTTACCACAAACTAAAGTCACATGTCTCTTAAAGCAAGACACAGACACAAAACAAAAAAATACAAAACAAATACAATACTTTGACTTTTGACTTTATTACAATTGACTTTGACATTGCTTTGAGAGTTGACTTTGAGCTTTGACAAGGCTTGACTTTGACCTTCAGTCTTCATGATCTTCTATCCAACAAATATGCTCTAACAATCACCCCCTTTGGATTCAAGATCATCTCTAAAAAGATTTTGCAATTCGATCTCCCCCTTTAAGCACAGACTCCTCCTTGTAGATCTCTTTCAACAAGAATAGTCTTCAGAAAAATGAACATTTACTTAGCAATCTCCCCAAAGTCTGTCTTTAAGAACAATAACATTCTCCCCCAAGGTTGTAAAACCTCTTTCAGACACCGGAAAGAAATTATCTTCAGGTTCAACTCAGTTTGCTTCAGCAAATTGTCTTCAACGAAAATTTCAATAAAATTCAGCTTGTCTTCAGAATTCCTTGAATTTTCTCTTTCAGCTTTCAACAAACTTTCCTCAAAACAATTGTCTTGACACAAACTTCTTCTTTCTGTTCCAACTTTATTTTATCAAAATCAACAATTCTAGAACCTCTCTAACATTTCTTGATTCTCTCTCCCCCTTTTTGATGATTAGAGCATTGAAATCTTCAAAATTTTCACAAGAAATGTCATTAGCTAATCTGACCACTGATCTTTCCAACGAGCCTCTGACCATCTATTGATCCAAAAATATATTCATCCGAATTTTTGCAAATTCAGACAAATTATGAGTGTAACACTTGAATCAACAATTGAATCAGTTAGAATGCCTGTCAGTAACACGAAGTCACTGTGTGTAACGAATACACAATGGAAAGGAGCTTTTGTGACGTTCACTCCACTAGGTCTTCCATTCAATCATCGAATAACACATGTTTATTCTATGTACGTTTTGATAGAAAAACAAATTCTTTGTGTGTACGTGCTTGTGTATGAAAGAATTAAGCACAAATGATTGCTTTTTATAGGCTCAAAATTGTGTAAACCATTGAGACAACAACAGTTAAACACAAACTCAATTGTACATGATCTAAGTGTGAAGGTGGGGAAGACTTCCTTCTTTTTCAATATCCAGATTTTACAGATGAAAACAAGATAGAATATGTGCTGCGTCCCCAAAAAATATGAAACATCTTCTTTTTGAGAAAAAGATGAGTAGCTGATAGGGTTTTTATCAAGAGTTGGCATGGGCTAGTTGCCTGTTTCAATGATGTTCACGAAGAAAGGTGAAACACCAGCAATGTGGCTGCCCGACTCAGAAAAAGTTGGTGCAGAGTTTGATATTCTTTTACTCTGTTCCCATACCCTCTTTTTTTTAAACATTGAGCTTTCTTCTAACCAAACTCTCATTTCCATATGGCTGACAGTTCCTCAATGAAAACGCCAATGGCTACTGGAACTCTTCTAGACGCAGATTTATCCGGAAAATCTGTTGACCAAAAGACATATAGAAGTATGATTGGTTTGTTATTATACTTAACAACAAGTAGACTGGATATAATGTTCGCTACATGTTTATATGCTCGTTATCAGGCGAATCCTAAGGAATCCCACCTAGTAGTCGTTAAACGGATCATCCGATACCTTAAAGGCACTCCCGAGTTAGGATTTTGGTATCCAAAGGAGTCCGGTTTCAATCTTACTGCTTTTACTGATGCAGCTCATGTGGGATGCAAACTTGACCGGAAGAGCACTTCGGGTTCGTGTCAGTTTCTAGGCGACAAGCTAGTTAGCTGGACATCTAAGAAACAAAATTGTGTGTCAACCTCGGCAGTTGAAGATCAATATGTTGATGCTGCAAGCTGTTACTCAAAAGTACTGTGGATGATGACCCAACTGAAAGATTTCAGCTACTCTTACAAGCGCGTCCCTATTTACTGTGACTCGAAAAGCGCCATCGCGGTTACTGCTAACCCTTTGCAACATTCTAAGATGAAGCACATAAATGTTCGCTATCACTTTATCAAGGATCATGTAGAGAAAGGTGATGTCGAGATGCATTTTGTAAAGACTGACTACCAGCTTGTTGATCTTTTCACCAAGCCATTGGATGAAAAGCACTTCAAATTTTTGATCAATAAGTTAGGTATGCTTAACATGTCTTCATGAGTCTGTGATATTTTCCTACATGTATCTAAGGGAATTTATTTTATTCATGCAATTTTCTAGGGGGAGTTCGGATATTTGATTATATCTTACTAATATTGATGAAGGCGAAATCATCACAGATGATTACCAAAATCATTCTTATCTTGTAGGTTACAAAGATGTTTTCAGCAAAGTTGCTATTCTCACCGGAGAATATGTAACATCGGCTTTTTGGAAAATTCAGTTCAGAATCCGCACTTCAAAGTTTTTTTTTTCCTGAAAGTTGAACTATAAATCTTAATAAGGAAGTATTTGTTGTTTGTTTAAAGGGGAGAAATTAAAAAGATAGGGAGATTGATTTTGAACTGATATATTTTTCAGGGAGAAAAGAGAAAAGAGGAGGAATAATTGTTGTTTTGTGCTAATATACTTGATTTTTTTACAGGTATTGGAGTAAATATCTGATGTTTTATAAAAAGGGAGCTTAATTGCTTAACATTTGTCTTCCTGTTATTAATTGAAGGGGGAGATAAAATATTCAGTTCAGGGGGAGTTAAGAGTTCTACACTGAAGGTATCATTCTAATTCTTAATCTCAACATATTTGAAAGAAGGACAACTTTCATGTATGTAAAATATTTTCTAAATGTTCAATCCACTTCGCGTTCTCCAATGATTTTATGAATTTCGAAGTGTGATTTTTAAATGATTTTCAGTTTGGAACTTTCATGTTTAACTGACCGTGTGTTTCCAAATATCAATACTTGTGTATTATTTTTTCTATATATATTGTCAAATATTCATACACACCGGTTCAGGATCTTTTATTGACTTTGTTATTACCACGTCTCGTAAAGAAACAATTTTTCGGTGGTAATACCCTCGTTTGAATTTCACTGTTGATTGAGTATCAGACATCATTTCAATCTTTGTGCATTCATTGCTATATTGTTTTATATTTGTTCATATAAACAAATTCCAATTCTTTGATACCCCAAGCTATTCACATTTCATGATATCTGATCTGTTGATACATTGTCAGATTCTCAAAACAATTCTCTTCATTTCATTTCATTCATGCATTATTCTTGTTTTGAGAGATCTTCAATGTTCAAAAGCTCATACATGAATGATATTCTTTGGAGCTTACATTCATTTAACATTTTTATCTACTTTTGGATGCTTATCTGTTAAAGATAAACTGTTGAGCAACACTATTCTTTTAGAACAAAATGCATGGGAATAGTGTGCGAGCTTACCAGAACTTCTATGGATTCACGTTAATCAATGTTTCCTACCCAAGAAGTTATCCTCGAGTGATTGAGGGGAGATGGGTCAAAATCAGAGAGTGGGTGTGTGCCGAGAGAAAATGGAAAAGAGAGATTGGTTAGAAGTGAGCTTAAATGTTAAAAGGAAAGAGGGTGTGAGATCAGAGTTAAAAGAATATGAAAATTTTGCACTAACTTTTTCTGAGTCGGGCAGCCACACAATCTGTTGGTTCACATTCTTTGGTGACCTTCATTGAAACAAACACTAGCCCATGCCAACTCTTGCATTAAACTCCACTAGCTACTCATCTTTTTCTTAACAAAAGGATGTTTCAATTTTTATTGGGGAAACAACACATAATCTATCTGATCTTCATTTGGAAGATTTGGATATTGAAAAAGAAGGAAAGTTTCCCCACCTTCGAACCTCTTTCATGCACATTGAGTCCATGTAATACTGTTGTCTCAATGGTTTATATATTTTTGATCCTGATATAAGCAATCTTTATGCTTAATTCTTTCATACACAAGCACATTCACACAGAAAATTTGTTTAGAATTACCTTGTGTTATTCGATGATTTGATGGAAGACCTGGGGAGTGAACATCTGTTAGTGCACAAATGTGTTGGATCCAAGATCATGGGAATTGAAGTCAAAGTCCAAGTCAAAGACCTATCATGCAAAGTCAAAGTCAAAGCTTCTTAAAGAGGAAAGTCAAAGCAAGTTAAATAGTTTTGTTTAGTGTTATTTTGTCTTTTTAACTTCTAGGTATAAATACTTGTTTTTCTTAGTAGAATCATAAGATTGCTTGATAGAATATACTTTAGAGAGAGAAATATTGAGAGAGAAATATTGAGAGAGAATATGTTGTAATCTGAGTTTTTGTGAATAAATACAAATGACTATTATGATTGAATTTCCTTGTTCATCTTGATCATTCTTGAACAATTTGGGAATAACAATTGGTATCAGAGTAGGCATTGAATCATAAAATGGATCAAGAGTTAGAAATTTGGTGATCGACTTCAAGAACTCGCACGACTTACTGTCCAATAATCATATTCTTGTTCTAGTGTTGTTTTTTATTGTATTTTGATCACACTGTACTCGTTTTATAGTCCAGATCAGATATTGTATCGATTAAATTGTCCATTTCACAACAGATTATGTGAATTTTTGATTTTTGATCACTTGTGGTTCGAAAGTTTGTACGCACTGTGTTTTTGATCGAGTTGTAATTTTGTTGATTTTGTTTGAAATTGATTGTTTGTAAAGTGTTCAGACTGTGTACGAGATCAAATTGACAAAGTTTCATGGCATACTTCAAAGTTTTGGATCGAATTTGGATCAATTTTTGATGTTTTTGGGCCGAGATCTAAAGAACTCGCATGGTGATGAAGAAATCGCATGATGAAGAAGAATTCGCATGAAATTGAAGTGTGAAGTTTGCTAAGTCAGAAACTTGCACAGTGCAGTGTACGAGAAGAAAGAATTCGCATCGCACTGTGGTTAAAGAAAATTTTCTAAGGACATAATTCACATATGGTTATGTGCGAAAAGTGAGAATTTCGCATCTCAAAATGTGCGAAATCTGAGAAATTCGCATCTCAAAGCTTGTGAAATCTGAGGAATTCGCATCTCAGGTTTGAAAATTTTCTACAGCAGGAATTCGCATCGATACGAAAAGTTTAAGTTTGAGAATTTTTCTAAGTCCAGAATTCGCATCACAAGCTCATCGTGCGAAAAGTTTTCAAGTTGGTGAAATTCTAAAGTCCGAAATTCGCATATCACTATATGCGAAAAGCCTGAAACTCGCATCGAACTACATGCGAAAAGCTTAGAATTCGTATCCTTCAGCGTGTGAATTTTAGGAATTCGTATCCTTCTTTGTGTGAAAAGATTGGTTATTAAGTCTTTTGTTAGTGTATTTTTATTGTATCCAAGATTTAATGTGAAAAGTCAAAGTCTGTAAAGTCATAGTCTGTAAAGTCTTAGTAAACCTTAGTGGTTTGAGAGAATCTTTGTTGTGAGAGTTCTAATGTCTTGAGAGTTTTAGTTTTGTGAGAGAAGTGTGTGACATATAAATAGTCTTAGTGTTGTTTGTGTTTGTAACATGTGGTATTGTTACTTTCATATCAATACATACGACTAGTTTTTCTCTCTCTACTCTCTCTAGATATATAATTGTTAAATCTTGATATTGAATTGTGCTTGAATATTGGGATTCATACACTTTCATTTGGTATCAGAGCAGACCAAAATCATTCAGATGGATTGAATTACACTTGTTTGATCAAATTTTTGATTCTTGAAGAACACGCAAAACTTTTCTGGAAATATACTCATCAAATATTTCTTGTTTTGTTTATTTTGTTGCAAGAAAATGTTTCCTTAGTGATTGTTTAGTATTGTTGAACATTTCTTCTGTTGATCATATCACGAACTTCGCACCAAATCGAATTCAGTTTTGAATTTTTGTGAGTTTTCAGTTTGAAAATGTCGTATATTGTTCTTGATCGATTCACTGATTTGTTGTTGTTTTAATCAAAATTATGTGTTAGAAATGTGTTGTAATTGATATTTCGATCATCATTGTGCATTTTCAAGTCTTAATTGCAGGTATTAAAGATTTTTGATTGAAATCTGAGTTTAAGATGAAGAACGCGCAAGATCCAGACTTCACGCAATATTCGTCCTAAAGAACACTCACGTCACTAAACGCGCAAAGCAACGAAGAACACGCACATAGTTGTCTGCGCGGACTAAGAAACGCGCACAACGTTTTCTACGAGAAGTGAAGTGAACAATGCTTTGCGAGTTTCCAAGTCTTGCGAGTTTGAATTTAGCGAGTTTCAAATTTATCAAAAATTTCTAAGTATAGAGCGCACACGTCTTGATTTGCGAGAAGTTGAAAAACGCGCACATCCTTTTAGCGAGAAACTCAAAACGTGCACGTAGTGCTCTGCGCGAACCAGAAACGCGCACACCATTGTTAGCGCGAAGTGTATTGAACAGTGTTTTGCGAGTTTCTTTGTTTTGCGAGTTTTTGCCTAAGAAAATCTCCCCCGTGCTAAGTCTACGGAGGGGGACACACTTCTGATAGTGATAAAAAATTTCTGATTTCTATTAACGATCATTTTCAAGTAATTTTTTTTTAGATATCAAGATGTCTACTGTATTTTCAGGGAGAGATTGTGCCATCATGTACATGCCTGAGATACCGGCAATAGAGGTTGAACGTGATAAACTGAAGGATCAGAATTCATCTCTTCTAAAAGAGATTCAATAGTTTAAATCTAAGTTGCTAAACTCTGATAAAACTTCTGAATGTGCTAAATGTATTGATCATTTTAAACCTGATTGTGAAGGTATCATCAGAGCAAGAGAGAAAGAAATTAAAGAGAAAGAGAAAGAAATTAAAAGGAAAGAGGATATGATTGTGACTATTGAGAAAGAAATCAAACTGAAAGACAGAAAGATAACAAATCTTCAAAGCCAACTGAAGACAACTGAACAAAAATCATCAGAACTGCAAGCTGAATCAGTTGAGGTTCAACAGAAGTTTAAGGCTTTTGAAGATAAGATATCTGCTTTGGAGTCAAAGAATGTTGATCTGAAGAAAAGTCTCCAAGCATATAAAGACAAAGCAAATATGGAGAATGCTTCTACTCAAAAGTTGTCTGATTTTTCAAAGAAGGCTATCCAAGAGAAAAAGGATCTGGAGCTTAGATGTCTGAAACTCTCAAAGCAAGTGTTTGAATTTGAGAAAATTTTAATTACTGAAAGAGACACGTTTGCTAAAGAGAGAAAAGTTCTTGAAGACAAAACTGTTGAATTTCCCAAGCAAATCTCAGTTTTACAAGACTTACTTGAGAAAGAAAGAAAAAATTTTCAAGAAAAGAAAGTATTTTGAGCTAGAAAAGAAAAATGCTGAAAAAAGAAATGTTGGGATTTTCAAAGATATTTCTGAACAAAACAAGAACTTAGAAAAAGATTTTGAACAAGAACGTTTAAATTTTGAATCTAAAATATCTAAGCTCTCATCCAAGATACTTGTTCTATCATCAGACATTCTTAAAGAACAGATGGCTAGAACTGATTTGAAAAACAAGTTTGACACACTTACTGCTGAAATAAACATTTTATCCAAAAAGATAAATGAATTGGAAGCTGCAAATGTTAATTTGTCAAAAAAGATTTCAGCTGATGTGATTAGTCTATCACCTGTTGATAATTCAACATAATCAGTCTATTCTTTCAAAACAACTTCAAGTTCCATTGATGAGGTAAATGTTTTCAAAAAGAAAAGTGTCAAACCAAACATTGTCAAATCAAATCAGATTCGTCCATCTAATCTGTTTTATGACAAATCTGTTGATAGTCCAGCGAGCTTCTATGTCAAATCTCTTAGGAAGCATTCTAAGAAAGGACATATGGTCTGGAGAGTTAAAAGTTCTTTTGATGAGAAGAAGAATGACAAAGCATCTGCATCCACATCCAATGCCAAAAAGAACAGTAAGCATAAAGGTAAATCTTTTGGTAATTCTGATATGTTTTAATCTACTAATCATCTGATCAGGATTGCTCAAAAGAAGATTTGATGTTCTTACTGTGGAGCAAATGACTTTGTAAGTAATAATTTTGTCAATTACTGGTATGGTTCATATTATGTTACCGCCAAAAGAGCTGTAACTAACACATCAGGACCCAAATACCAGTGGGTACCGAAAGCTAAATCTGTGTGGCAGACACCCAAGGTTTAAGGGGGAACAAGAACAATGGCTCTTGAATAATTTAGTTCAAGACCCGCACTTCAATGTTAAAGGACTATGACTTCTAAGTAACACAACTTAAGACTCATTCTTTAATGTTAAAGGATAAAGATATCATGCAAATATCCAGGGGGAGCTTATCAGAATATAAATCATTTTATCATAATTTGACGGGGAGCTAAAATGTAAGTTGTTAAGACACAGTCTCAATGGATTCAAGATCATCCAAAACGAAGATCACAATCTGAAGTTAAAGCTGAAAGTTACTCTCAACCAAAGTCTAGGGTCTATTCTGTAATAATAGTCAAAGTTATAATATCTAGATATTTATTATTTAGATATTATGTTTTAGATATTTAGTTAATTATTATATTAGTTTTTAATATAATATCTAGATATTACATATCTAGATATTATTATTTTTTATTATTTTTTGTTTAAGTTAAGATATCTCTCTCTCTCTCATAACATTAAGACACAACATCGATTAGATAACAATCACACACACACAACACATACTGATAAGGTGTAATCAGAGAGAAAACAAACAGAGCTTAAACTCAAGAACTCAACCGTGTAATCCGCGTTTATATATCGAAACAGGTTGGTTTATCATCTATTGTTTGTTGTTTGATTTATCTGGTAACGATCACGGACTCGCAATTGGTATTAGAGCTGATCCAGATTGAAAATCAAAAATTTCAACTTGTGTTCTTCATTTTTGAAGAACACTGATCAATAGATCAAAACTTGATTTTACGGTTATTTTCGAAATCAAAGTGTTGTGTATTGTTGTTATTGATAAAGAGAAGATACTGTCAAATTTTGGTGTGGTAATTCGACCTCTAGTTGGGTTAATTTTAGAGTTACAGACCGATTAATCGGAGAAGACGACGTATCGGTCTTTATTCTATCGGTCTTAAGTTTACCGGTCCTTTGTAATTTACCGGTCCAAGCCTATTGACCGATAATACATCTATCCGGTCGAATTGTTTGTTTATCGGTCGAACTCCCATAATTAGAATACCGGTCGAACCTTAGTTTAAACACTCTATCGGTCTTAAGCATTCGACCGACCTCTTGCACTTCCCGGTCGAAGATATTTCACTTCCGATCAAACCACTGTCGGTCAAACCCCCACAACCGGTCTTCCCTATATCGATCATTCCATTCCCGATCAAACATCCCGGTCAAACCCCTCACTTCCGGTCAAACATCTCATCCCGATCAAACCCCTCTTCCCGGTCAAAGACTGCAATCAAGAACTTCACGTGGCAAACTCTCATGCAAACACTCTCTTCTCACAAACCCTCCACTATCGGTCTTCTCACAAACCCTATCGGTCTAGTTTTGTTCTTTGGAATCAAACTATCGGTCTTCTCACAAACCCTCCACTATCGATCCTTTGGTATCAAACTATCGGTCTAGTTTTGTTCAATATCGGTCCTATCATTCCACTCACTCTTTGTTCAATTAACAATCTATCTCACACTCATTTCGGTCCACTCATTTTCCTAGTTTAAAAATACCGGTTGAAGACTTACCTCACGTGGTCTCTCATTCTCCTTTCCATGCAATTTTTTTTAAAACTCTACACCTTTTGTTAATTTCATTTCCACGTGTCCTTTCAAAGAATCACATGCAAAACTCTTTATACCGGTTCTAAATTGAAAAATCTTTTATCGGTCCAAGAAAAAGAATTCCAATCTTTTTATCGGTCAAAGAATTATACCGGTCGAGCATCATTTCTACGTCTTACCAGTCGAACCTCACATTGCGTAATCAACCTCTCGTGCAAACCTTCTCAAAACGCAAAGTTTTTCCAGACTTAGAACTTTATTCAAAATGACATCCAGAGAAGCCCTCGCAATCGGAACTGACACCAAGCCACCAGTTCTCTTCAAAGGAGAATACGAGCAGTGGAAAGATCGGTTCCTGAACTTTTTTGACAGACATGAGGTGGGTGAATTCATCAGGAAATCTATAGAAGAAGGGAAGAGAACAGAAGAGAGGAAACCTGAAGATAGAAGGTATCAGGCTGAAGGAAAGAGGATAGAGGAGAGGAAACCGAAAGAAAGAAAGGTCAAAGCTGAAGGATCCAGCCAGCCAGAACCACCGACGTGCTACAACTGTGGCAAAACAGGTCACTTTGCCAAGGACTGCCGCAGATCAAAAGTTAGAAACTCCGATTACTACAAGAATAAGATGCTTCTTGAAAAGCAACAGGAGGCTGGCAAGGCACTGATGGCTGAAGATGAATACTGGCTTGATCACTCAGACGAAGAAGAAGAGGATGAAGAAAAAGATGAAGCCATCAACATGTGCTTGATGGGCCAGATAGAATCAGATGCTGACGCTGATTCAGATAATGAAGACGAGGATGTGTGTAATTTATCAGATTCAGATTTCATGAATAAAATGCATGCCATGAGTTTAAAACAAAAAGAGTTAGAATCTAATTTTTAGCAAGAAAATGGTGTCATAACTGACAAAAACCAATTGATACAGAAACTTAGCAATGAAATTGCTGAAAAGAAAGTATTGGTTGAGTTTTACATAAAGATAATGACACCAACGCTAAGGAAAAGACAATAATTCTAAAAGAGAATTCTGAACTTAAGTCTCAACTGCTAAAAAGTGGGATTGATTTATATGAGCTTACAAATTTGCATGCTTCTTGTACCAAAGAAAACTTTTCTTTACTTGGAAAATTAAAAAGTTTGGAAGAGAAGTTATATAAAATGGGTCAAACTGAACAGACTATTTTTCTGAACAAACCTAAAGAGGAAATAGAGAGATGGGGAATCGGTTATAAGAATCCTCACTGTCTACAAAAAGGGATGTCTGAAGTGCCAGGACTTTATGATCATCTTTCAATGCAATTAGCTCGCAGAATCCCTAAGTTTAAAACTTTTTGGACTAAACTGTCAAAAGAGGATGAAGCCAACGAAACGGAAAAACGGTTGAAATCATCTAAAGTTCATCTTCCATTTTATTATGCGAAGATGAATAATAGTTATAATGAAAATCCAATATATCAAAAGAAGAAAACTCTTTCGAGTGATTTCTTTCCAAGTTATTCTGAAAAAGAAATGGAGGCGAAGCCTATTCAAGGTAAACTATATGTCCCTCCTCTCGTTTTAGAAAGTAAAATTTCTGAACTCGAGAATTCTTTATCAGATGAAAGACTTTTGATGAATATTGAATAAAAGGTTTTTTCAATTGTGTTCAAAACTGTTATTATTTCTAAGGCTTCAAACTCTGAGGATATGTTTGGTTCATCTAATAAAGGGTTTGATTTTTTGAACTCTGACAGTGGTTTAGATGATTGTTCTGAACAATTTGATTTTAATGCAAAACTTCCTAACCATTCATCTTTTGTTAAGAAATCTTTGAGAAAAACTAGTATGCCTGTTAACAGTGCAAAATCAACGAAAGTTGATAACTCAGTCTCTGTGAAAGCTAAAAATGCTAAAGGTAAGAATATATCTCAACATTCACAGAAACCGAACACTACTGGTAATTCTAAGAAGAAGCATTCGTTTGTTGCTCAAAAGTCTAACTCACGAATTTCAAATGTTTCAGCAATGAGCAAGAAAAGACTTGAAGTTAAGTTTGAATGGCAACCGAAACAGGAGTTTGACGAGACTGCTATATCATGTTCTAGTGCCGACTGTAATAAGATTACAACTAGTAAAGATGATATAATTGTGGATGTTGCTTTTTCTAAACCAAAACTTGTTGATTCTCGCAAGAAATTTTCAAAACAACAATTATTCCAATTATCTTTGTTTGCTAGAAAGTTTTCAAATTATGATAGACATGATTGCGCTTCTTGTCAAGATTCTGACATTTGGTTTGGAACATATCATGTTCCCTCTTATCATTCAAGTTCTTTATCTGATTCTAAAAAGCAAAGCGGACCCAAATTTCATTGGGTGCCAAAATCGTTTGCTAACACAGTTGGATCCAATTGGAAATGGATACCAAAGAAAAAGGATGATTCTGTGTTGCAGGTACCTACTGTCTAGGGGGAGTAGGAGAGACTAGGTTTTTGGATAATGCAGTTCAAAATCCGGACTTAAAAGTCAAATAGGCTTCTGAATAAATCAGTTCAGAACCCGTGCTTCAATGAACATAGGCTCTTGAGTAAACCAGCTCAAGACCCGGACATCAATGTCAAAAGAAGGCTTCTAAGAAAATCATCTTAGAACCCGTATTTCAACGAAGAATGACTTCTAAACACAACAATTTAGGACTCACACTTCAATGATCAAAAGACCTTACTCCGTGCTGAACATGAAGATTGTACTCCGATACTCGAATGAGGAAATCAACCATCAAGGGGGAGTACATACTTTTCTAAAATTTTAAATGCATATCTTTTTCAATGATAAAGTTTCAAATGCATAATTTTAGGGGGAGTAAAAAGGTGATGACTTCTGATCAGTTCAGATCAGGATTCGTACCTTCGTTGTTTTACTGCTTTTTGTCTTTTCATTTTAAGTGAATAAATTTTACTTTGACTTTGACTTAAGACTTTTGCAGAATTTTTGAGAGACGCTTACAAGATCATATGTTTATGACTTTAAGCTTAGCTTTATGAGATGGAAGATCGTACGTTAAGGTATAATTCTATATCTTCATCTCATATATGTTTGAAAGAGGACAAATGTCAATCATTAGAAAACATTGTTTTTAATGTTCAAACCACTTCCCGATTTTTTCAACAGATTTTATATTATGGAAGTGTGATTTTAAATGTTTTTAAAATCATTTTTGTGCTTTAACTGAAATAGTTAAACCAATCTGAGCATCACGTGCATCATAAGAAAACAAGAATCATTGTGCTAGGAATTAACACAACTTTTATGGAATCACCTTAACCAGTGATTTCTACCCAAGAAGTTAATCCTTAGTGATTGAGTGTGCAAAGCGAAAAGAAATGAGTGTGATTAGAGAAAGCAAAAAGTTTAAAAGAAAGAGCGTGTGAGAACAGAGTTGAAAGAATATCACAACTCTCCACCAACTTTTTCTGAGCCGGGTAGCCACAATTCTAGTGATCCACAATTCTTTGGTGATCATTATTGAAACAGGCAACTAACCCATGCCAACTCTTGATCAAACCTCACCATCTACTCATTTTATTCTCAACAAGAAAGTTTTTCACATTTTCAAAAGGGGATGCAACACATTTGCTATCTGATTTTCATTTGGAAAATCTGGATATTGAAAAGAAGGAAGTATGCCCCACCTTCGCACTTCAATCATGCACATTGAGTCTATGTTTAACTTACTGTTGTCTTAGTGGTTTACACAATTTCGAGCCAAATAAGCAATCATTTGTGCTTAATTCTTTCAAACACAAGCACGAACACACAAGGAATTTGTTTCTTTGTCATAACGTTTATAGAAATTTACCTTTGTGGTGTTTCGATGATTAAATGGAAGCCCTGGGGGAGTCAACATCAAACAACTCCTTTCTATATGTATATTCGTTACACACAGTGACTTAGTGTTACTGACAGGCATTCTAACTGATTCATTAGTTGATTCAGGTGTTACATGATTATTTTGTCTAGATTTGCAAAGATCAGAATGAATAACTATTGAATTGACGGATCAGAGACTCCAAGTAGTTGACATTTCTTACTCAAAGTTTTGATTAAGTCGTTGCACTTTCCATCAAAAAGGGGGATAATATAAAGCTTAAAGAAATGTTCATTACAAGAAAAGCTAACCAAGAAATGCGAGATCAAAGTATTCTGAAGACATGCTGATTTCAGATAAATTTTCTTTGAAGATACTTTGCTAAAGCATTCTGAGCTAGAGAAAGAGATTGCATCTTCTGAGCTGAAAGAGAAGATCGTATTGCCAAATCATTTTCGAAATGATCTTGATCCAAAGGGGGAGATTGTTAAGACACAGTCTCATTGGATTCAAGATCATCCAAAACGAAGATCGCAATCTGAAGTTACTCTCAACCAAAGTCTAGGGTCTATTCTGTAATAATAGTCAAAGTTATAATATCTAGATATTTATTATTTAGATATTTAGTTAATTATTATATTAGTTTTTAATATAATATCTAGATATTAGATATCTATATATTATTATGTTTTATTAGTTTTTGTTTAAGTTAAGATATCTCTCTCTCATAACATTAAGACACAACATCGATCAGATAACAATCACACACACACAACACATATTGATAAGGTGTAATCAGAGAGAAAACAAACAGAGCTTAAACTCAAGAACTCAACTGTGTAATCCGCGTTTATATATCGAAACAGGTTGGTTTATCATCTATTGTTTGTTGTTTGATTTATCTGGTAACGATCACGGACTTACATAAGTATTTTCTGATCTTAATCTTTGATTATTTGAAAGAAGAACAATTTTCAAGCATGAAAAACGTTTTCTTAAATGTTCAAACCACTTCTGGTTCTCAAAAGATTTCATGAATTTAGAAGTGAGATTTTAAATGTTTTTCATTACTAGTGCTTTAATGTTTAACTGACCGTGTGTTCATACTCACCAGTTCAGTACTTTATTTGAATACTTGTGTATTATCTTGTCTATATACTGTCAAGTATTCATACACACCAGTTCAGTACTTTATTTGAATTTGTTATTACCATGTCTCATAAAGAAACAATTTTTCGATGGTAATACACTCGTTTGATTTCACTGTTGTTGAGCATCAATCATCATTTCAATCTTTGTACGTTCATTGTGAAATTGTTTATATTTGTTCATATAAAAAAACTATCAAGTTCTTTGATACCCCAACCATTTTATTTGATCTGATTGATACCTTGTCAGATTCTCAAAACAATTCTCTTGATTTCATTTCATTCATTCAATATCATTGTTTTGAGAGATCTTCAAAGTTCAAATGCTCAAATATCATTCATATATTTGATGAGCATATATTTTGACAATGTTATCATATTTGTGCTTCATTGTTCAAGTTAAGTTGTTGAGCAACCATTCTTTTTAGGTTACATGGGATTTGTGTGAGAACTTAAACATAACTTCCATGGATTCACGTTAACATGTGTTGCCTACCCCATAAGTTATCCTCGAGTTATTGAGGGGTGAGGGGTTTTAAATCAAAGAGTGGGGGAGATAACTCATCCGGTTGAGTTGTTCTCAGTGTATGGAGCGGTAAAATGTAAAAGAGAGTTTGGTTAGAAGTGAGCTTAAATGTTAAAAAGAAAGAGGGTGTGAGAACAGAGTTAAAAGAACATCAAAACTCTGCACCAACCACTTTCTGAACCGGGCAGCCACATATACTGATTGGTTCACATTCTTTGGTGACCATCATTGAAAAAGGCAGTGAGACCATGCCAACTCTTGCAATTACCCCACCAACCACTCGTTTCTTTCTTAACAAAGAAAATGTTTCATTTTATTTGGGGACGCAACATATCTGCTATCTGGTCTTCACTCGGAAGATTTAGATATTGAAAAAGAAGGAAGTTTGCCCCACTTTTGCACCTCTTTCATGCACATTGAGTCTGTGTAATACTTGTTGCTGTCTCAACAGTTTACACATTTTGAGCCTGAAAAAGCTTAAGTAGCTTCAATCATTTCTACACTTTCACGTACACACAAGGAATGAGTTTTCTTGTTATAACATTCATAGAAATCTCCTTTGTGGTTTTTCGATGATTGAATGGAAGCCCTGGGGGAGTGAACATCTCAAAAGGTCCTTTTCAATGTACATCCGTTGTACAAAGTGACTTCATGCTACTTACAGGCTTACTAACTGTATCATTTGTTGATTCAGGGTTACAACGTTTATTATATCTGAAATATGAAAAGATTCGGGTATATACATCTCATGAATTGACGGAGATTTAGATCAAAGAGCAAAGATTGTCATTCTATAAAGAGGGGAGATTGTTAGTTTTTCACAAATGAGAAGACTATTATTCAAAGATAGTGATGAAATTGAAAAGAATTTTGATGATCATGATGCTCACAATCATCAAAAAGGGGAAGATAATTTTTAAAGATTTCAATTTCAAAGAGAAAATTCAAAGTGAAAAAGACTTGGGAAGAAATTCAGAAAGTTCAATTCAATCAAGTCTGATGAAAATAAATTATTCAAATATGATTCAAAGACAAATCAAGATGATTCCAGAAAGTTTGTTTTTCTAAAGACGATTCAGAGATCAGAGAGAAGAAGATATGATCAAGGATTTCTCAAAGTTGAAAGATTACTCAAATTTCAAAGAAGCTTCAAAGTGTTTACATTCAAGTTCAAGACTTGATGATTTTTCTAAGCGAAAGAGAATGATTTTTCAAAGACATTGTGTAGATCCCAGTGCAGTGAAAAACAGAATAACAGCAATCAAAGATGAACAGATTATAGATCACAGCAACTAGTCATATGATTGATAATACTTCAAAGGATTAAGGTTTACAGAGAGAATTTCTGATAAGGGTATGTAAACCTAATGACTAGAAAACTGAATAATGAATTTCTGAACTATTCTAAACTGTTCTACCCTAATTATGAACCAAATAATGCCTTTATATACTTAGGCTTACAGCTTTAATGGGCTTATGGGCTTGGGCCCATCTAATTAAAACAACTATTCATTAATTACATTATGCACCCTTATAAATACTTTATTCCACTTTCAACACATAGGACTTTCAGTCCTAACAATCTCCCCCTAAAGTTGAATAAAGCATTTATCTTCTTGAAAAGCTTCAGGCCTTGATCTTCTTTCCCTCTTGAATCTTTTGAAGAACTTTGGTGTTGCATGTCTTCATGACTTTCCACGCTCCCCCTTGAATAAAGCTCTTGTTCTTCATATTATCAACTTTGTAACCAGATTCAATGTACAGTAGCCTCGACTGAATGCACTATCAAGCAACTTTTAACTGTAGAAACTCAATCACATCGGATCAGCAAACAAGAAAGATAATGTGAGAGTTACTTGACATTCCACGGTGCATCTTCAGTTTAAAACAAAGAATCTGTCTTTGAACCGCGAGTTGAATAGACTTTCAGCTTAAGAACTTGTTTCAATCAGCGCGTAGGAGGAATAAATACAATCTTTGATACGGAAAGAATTACAAACTTGTAGCAGACACCACATGATACGGGAAAGAATCAATACAGACTTTGAAATCTTCAATTTTTGAAATCTTCACTGTCTTCAGACAAACAAATTTAGCATTAAAATCATATATTCATCTCCTTGATCTCTAGACTGTCTTCAGAACTGACTTTCTTTCTTTAATACTTGGAAATTGAACATTGTAAACATTTCTCCCCCTTTTTGATGATTTTGAACATCATGATCATCAAAACTTATTCAATTTCAACACTTTCTTTGATCTCCCCTCTATGAGAATTTGGCATTCTCCACCCGTTGATCTGATTATCCGTCAATTCATGAAATGTATATATCCGAATCTTTTCAAATTCAGACATAATGAACAATGTAACCCTGATTCAACAGATGAAACAGTTAGTATGCCTGTAAGTAGCACAAAGCCACTTTGTACAACGGATGTACTTTGGAAATGAGTTTTTGTGATGATCACTCCTCCAGGGCTTCCATTCAATCATTGAAAAACCCACAAAGGAATTTTCTATGAATGTTATGACAAGAAAACACATTCCTTGTGTGCTCGTGCAAGTGTAGAAATGATTGAAGCTACTTAGCTTGATCAGGCTAAAAAATGTGTAAACTGTTGAGACAGCAACAGATATTACACGGACTCAATGTGCATGAAAGAGGTGCGAAGGTGGGGCAACTTTCCTTCTTTTTCAATATCTAAATCTTCCAAATGAAGACTAGATAGCAGATATGTTGCGTCCCCAAAGAAAAATGAAACATTTCTTTGTTAAGAAGAAACGAGTGGTTGGTGGGGTTAATGCAAGAGTTGGCATGGGCTAAGTGCCTTTTCAATGATGGTCACCAAAGAATATGAACCAATCAGAATATGTGGCTGCCCAGCTTAGAAAGTGTTTGGTGCAGAGTTCTGATATTCTTTTAACTCTGTTCTCACACCCTCTTTCTTTTTAACATTAAAGCTCACTTCTAACCAAACTCTCTTTTTCATTTTCCTGCTCAGCACAAATCCCATGTAAGTCCTAAACATAATAGTAGCTCAACAGTTTAACTTGAACATGTAAGCTTAAATAAGATAACACTGTCAAAAAGTATGCTCAAGAGATTTGAGCAATTGATCTTTGAAAAACTGACAATGTATCAATCAGATCAACTAAACTGGTCAGGGTATCAAAGAATTGGATATTATATTTATATGAACAAATATAAACAATTTAGCAATGGAAGCACAAATTTAGAATAATGATAGATGCTCAACAATATTGAATATCAAACGGGGGTATTACCATCGAAAAAATTGTTTCGCTATGAGACATGGTAATAACAAATACAAATGAAGTACTGAACATGTGTGTGTGAATATTGTACAGTATAAGGATAAGAAAATACGCAAGTATTGATCTTTAGAAACACACAGTCAGTTAAACATTAAATCTCAAGAATTGAAAAACATTTAAATTCACACTTCTAGATTCATGAAACCTTTTGAGAATCAGAAGTGGTTTGAACATTTCAGAAACTGTTTTTCATGCTTGAAAGTTGTTCTTCTTTCAAACAATCAGAGATCTAGGATTAGAAGATATTTACCTTTTAAGCTCCCCTTCAAATCATGATTGAAAGATATAGATCTATTAAGCTCCCCCTGGATATTTGCAAAATATCCAGGTCTAAACGTTGAAGAACGGGTCCTGATCTGTCATGTGATCAAAAGCCAAACTTCGTTGAAGTCCGGGTTCTAAGCTGATTTACTTAGAAGCCATTGTTCTTCTACTCCCCCTTGACAGTAGGTGCCTGCAACACAGAACTAGTTTTCGGTTTTGGTACCCACTGGTATTTGGGTCCTCGAATGTTAGTTGCAGTTCTTGTAGGGGATATAGAATAAGAACCATACCAGAAATGATCAATGGTTTTATGAATGTGATCATGTGTATGACAATAAGAATAGTGGTATTTCTTACCTGACAACTTGAGTAATTGATCTCTTGAGTAGATGTGATCAGGTTTACCTTTACTCGCATTGTTCTTCTTTGCATTAAACGCATGTACACACGATTCTTTTTCTTTCAGCTCATCTTCAACTGGTTTCTTCTTCCAGACCAGTTCCTCATCTTTGTATCTCCTTCTTCTAGGACGTGTACCTGAACCATCTATATTGCTATCATAGAAAAGGTTAGTTTTACGAATCTGATCAAAAGATTTAACTGACCTTTGTGGAGAGACAGATTTCTGATTTGTACTTGATAGAGACTTTTCAAGCACTTTAATCGTTGAAGCGAAGTTGTCTCTTTCTTGGACAAGCAGGTCAATCTTCTTCGTGAACTCAGACTTCGTTTTCTGCTCTTTTAGTGCCTTCTAAGATAGTTCAGATAACTTGGCAGTAAGCTTTTTGATCTCAGTCTCAAACAAGCTTCTTTCTTTTTCAAATCCCTTCTCAGCATTGTTTCTTTGGCCAGATATTTCTTTGAAGACACCAACATTCTTTTGTTCAATGGCCTTCTTCTCTTTGGCAAACTTCTCTCTTTCTAGAATGATTACTTTCTGAAACTCAGAAACTTGCTGAGAAAGTTTTATGCATTTCAGCTCAACTTCTTTCTTCTCATCAGCACATTTTCTCGAGAATTCTGAGAACTTCTTTGCGAAAGATTTCTCTTTAGTCTCAAAATCAGATTTGTGTTTAGCAAGCAGTTGCTCCAAATCAGATAAACGCTTTTGAAGATCTGCATTTGCATCTTTTAGTTCATAAATCTTTTCCTCAGAACTTTCAACAGCGACTATTTGCTGAGTTTTAGCTTCCAAAATAGAGATCTTTCCTTTTAGCTCAGAGTTCTCAGCTTCCAATTCTCTTCCTGTTAATAAACCCTTTGTCCCTAACACCAACCATTCAGCACAATCCCACAGCTCTTTTCCTGTCATGTTGTTAGTATTTCATTGACCAATAATTTCACTAAAAATGTCACTAATAAATTCATTACAGATACTACTTTTCATATAATTTCGAGCATTATTATTGGCCCTCACTCTTTGTTCCTTTTCCACAGGAGAAGCTTCTGCCGGAATTTGGGATTGTTTTTCTCCTTCAGTCAAAGATAATCTGATGTAGGGACCAACCTCATGTTCGTCAACAAAATCCAGAAAATCAGTTTTCCACATTTCATATTCTCCTTTGGACCGCAGCATTGGTGGGTTCACCATTTTGTACGAATTGACTAGACTGTATTCGATCTGGCTTAGAAGAAAGATGAAACTTGAAAGTGCAGGGACCAAAAGTGACAAAATGTGAAACTTGAAAGTTTAGGGTCACAAATGACACGCTGAATCCTTGAAGTACGGGGGCTAAAATAAATACACTGCAAAAAGATCGTGAGACAAAAAAAATTTGACCTTTAAGATCCGATCGTGAGACACTAATTTTTTTTTTTTTTTTTTAAGACCGGATATGCTAAGGTCCGGTCGAAGGAAAGACCGGGAAAGATAAGGTCCGGTCGAAGGGTTTGACCGGAGATTACAACTACCCGGTCGAAGGAAAGACCGGAGTACACAAGTACCCGGTCGAAAGTGCAAGACCGGGGAATACAAGTATCCGGTCGAATGGGTAAGACCGGGAAATTCGGTCGAAGGTGCAAGACCGGAGTACAAGTATCCGGTCGAAGGGTTTGACCGAACAACTACCCGGTCGAAGATAGGACCGGTGTTTACAAACACTCGGTCGAAGGCTCAGGTCTAATGACTATAAATGCGATAAACACAAATATCAGATAAGATCGATTAATCATAAAAGACCGATGAACACGAAGAGTCGACCGAAGAACCCGATGAGTTTCTGGATTCGACCGAAACCAAACCCATATCCTTCGATCGAAAGAAACACAAAAAACAAACAAACAATCGACCGGATGCGATAGATAACACAGAAACACACTAAGACCGAAGGTTTGCACACAGAAAAAAAAACAGATTCGATCGATAAAATTTTTTTCCAGAAGATAAATTTCGATCGATAAACAGATACAAAAAAAATTAACTTAACAGATATCGATCAATCAGATAACACAGAATGTAAACACTAACAATCAATTAAAGCAAGTAAAGCAATTAACACAAGTAATTGATCTTTAGGGTTTCAGACAAACCTTTTTACTGGATCAAACCTTTTTGCCTATCTGCTCTGATACCAATTGTAGATCCCAGTGCAGTGCAAAACAGAATAACAGCAATCAAAGATGAACAGATTATAGATCACAACAACTAGTCATATGATTGATAATACTTCAAAGGATTAAGGTTTACAGAGAGAATTTCTGATAAGGGTATGTAAACCTAATGACTAGAAAACTGAATAATGAATTTCTGAACTATTCTAAACTGTTCTACCCTAATTATGAACCAAATAATGCCTTTATATACTTAGGCTTATAGCTTTAATGGGCTTATGGGCTTGGGCCCATCTAATTAAAACAACTATTCATTAATTACATTATGCACCCTTATAAATACTTTATTCCACTTTCAACACATAGGACTTTCAGTCCTAACACATTGCTAAAGACTTTTCAAGATTCTTCAAAGCATCGAAGATTAAAGATTGCCAAAGATTCATCGTGTAAAGCTGTCAAAGTATTAAAGTTTGAAGAATCAAGTGCTGAAGTCGATTGTCAAATTTTAATTAAATCTTGAGTACAAAGGGGGAGATTGTTAGTGTATTTTTATTGTATCCAAGATTTAATGTGAAAAGTCAAAGTCTGTAGAGTCATAGTCTGTAAAGTCTTAGTAAATCTTAGTGGTTTGTGTTAAGTCAAAATATTGTATCCAAGATTTAATTAGAAAGTCAAAGTTGTAAAGTCAACATTGTCAAAGTCAAAATAGTCAAAGTTGTATTTGTTTCCTTAGTTGTTAAGTCTTGTAATAGTTAGGTGGTATAAATAGGTTTATGCTTTGTAAATCTTGTAAGAATCGTATTGTAATATTTCAGATGTGAGATAAATGGCAGATCTACTTTCTCTCTCTAGTTCTTGAATGTTACATTTTGTATGAGAATTGCTTGATTGATAGGGATTTTGCATTCACAACTGGTATCAGAGCTATACCAAACAATTTCAGAAAAAATTTCACAACAAAATGTAGATCGATTTTCTGGATTTTTGGATCAAAAAGGTTGATTTTCTGAAAATTCTCAAGAACACGAATTTTAATGTTCATCCGATTTTTTTTTGAAAAATCGCTTTTGATGCAAGAAAATGGAATGATTGGATTCGATTTGTGTTTTGGATTGTTTCTTGTATTGATTACATCTCGAAATTCGAACTAAATTGATGTCAATTCTTGAATTTGGAATTTTCTTGAAAAATGAGTTCGAACACTGATTGAATCGAATATTTGTGGTTTGTTGTTTTTAATCTGAAATTGATATTAGATATGTGTTTAGTATTGATTTTTGATGGCACTGATACGTTTTTGAGAATCAATTTGCAGGTTTGAAGAGATTTGGATCAGATTGGTGAACTAGATCTGGTTTACAAATTTTGCGCCAGTTCATAACTGGATTTGCACCATTTCATCTTTTCTTTCTCTTCGCCAATTTCAAGTTAATATCAATCAGTGGTATTGGTGGTTCAATTCGGTGGATGCAGTCATAGTTACTTGAATTCTTTTGAGAGAAAGAATTTGATTGGCTTTCAATACTAATGGGTCGGTGATTATGGATTATAAAATTCAAAGGATGAAATTTTGAAAGTGGGTGACGAAGTTTGAAAGTTGGCGCAAATCTAATATGTTTCTAGCGCAAAGTTTCAAACTTGATAGTGGTCGACGATGAATTTTTTTTAAAACAATCAGTGGTGGTGAAAGCTTAACTTGTGATTGGATGCTTACTAATAGTGGGTCGGTGGAAGCTTAGTTTCAATTCGATGGATTGCTCAAATTGATTGTGCAGATTATTCATTTGATTTACAAGTGAGTGAAATCAATAAAATTTTGTGATTGGAGGTTTAAGATTAGTGGGGCGGTGGTTGCATTTAATTGTGTGGCTGCAGGTTTGATTTGCGCCAACACATTCACAATCTTTGTGTGAATCGTAGGTAGCACAACATCAAGGTTTGCGCTAATAGTCACTAGCGCAAAAGGAGGATTTTTCTCCAAGAGTTTCTACAACAAACCTGAAATTTCAAAGTAGCCTGTCTATGTGAATTGCTCGTTCTGATCCATTTGGTCGGCAAAGTGTTTTTGAATTCACTTGATCTACAAGTTCCAGTGTTTTGAGAATTCCAGAAATAGATAATTCTTCAGATTTTATTTTTTGTGCTGATCTGATTTTGACTTTCAGTCAAAATTTCTGAATTGTTTGGGAATGATCATTCTTATCAAGCTGATTTCTCATTCAATATTTTCTGAGAGAGAAAATTATGTACTTTTAGTTAGACTGTCTGAATTTTGTATTTGTATTTATTCCGACTAACGATCATTTTTTTTCAAATTCTGTTTGAAACAGGATGAGTTCACCAATATTACTCAGAGGAAGATACGAGCAGTGGAAAGTTGATTTTTTCAACTTTGAAGATAAACATGAGCTGAGTTGCTATATCAGACTATCGTTGACTGAAGGAGAGATAAAACCTCAAACTCTAACAGAAGAATGTATTGAGGAACAGGAGAAAAGAAAGAGAGCTGATAATTTAGCTCAAAAATTTTTGTTGAAGAGTATTTCTTATGATATTTGTGGTCACATAATTACCTACCAGTTGATAGGAAAAGATTTATACAAGTCGACAGGAAAGGAGATATGAGACTATCTTGAATGGACGATGTTTGGGACAAAGGTTGTGTCTGAGCTAAAAGGGAATATTTCTGAGTTGGAAGATAAAATTCAGCAAGCCGTATCTGTTGAGAGTTATGAAGAGAAGATTAGAAGTTTGGAAGATTCTAATGTTGAGCTTCAAAAGAGAATGTCTGATTTGGAGCAAAAGCTTGCTACAGACAAGTCTGATTTTGAGAATGAAAAGAAAGGATTTTCAAAGAAGTTCTCAGATTTTTCAAGGAAAAGTTTTGAAGAAAAGAAGGCAGTTGAGCTTAAATGCATAAAACTTTCTCAACAAGTTTCTGATTTTGAGAAAGTACTTATCTTGGAAAGAGAGAAGTTTGCCAAGGAAAAGAAGGCCATTGAACAGAAAAATGTGGGATTCTTTAAAGAAATATCCGACCAAAGAAAGGATGCTGAGAAGGGATTTGAAGAAGAACGAAGCATGTTTGAAACTGAGATCAAAAAGCTGACTAAGAAGCTATCTGAACTATCTGAGAATGCACTGAAAGAGCAAAAAACGAAGTCTGCATTCAAGGAAAAGATTGACTCACTTGTAAAAGAAAGAGACAACTTTGCTTCAAAGATTAAAGATCTTGAAAAGACAGCTTCAAGTTCAAATCAGAAAACTGTTTCTTCGAATAGGTCAGTTAAATCTTATGATCAGATTCGTAGTACTAACATTTTCTATGATAGAAATTTAGATGGTTCAGGTATATATCCGAGAAGAAGAAGTTACAAGGCAGAGGAACTGGTCTAGAAGAAGAAACCAGTTAAAGATGAGATGACAAATGAGTTGAAAGAAAAAAAAATAATGTGTCCATTCATACAAAGCCAAGAAGAACAATGCACGTAAAGGTAAACCTGGTCATATCTACACGAGAGATCAATTAATCAGGTTGTTAGGTAATAAATACTATTGTTCTTATTGTTGTACACATGATCATATTCACAAGACCAGTGATCATTTCTGGTATGGTTCTTACTCGATTAACCCCACAAGAATTGCAACTAACATTCATGGACCCAAATACCAGTGGGTACCAAATTACCACCAGTGGGTACCAAAGCCGAAAATTGATTCTGTGTTGCAGGCACCTCAAGTCAAGGGGGAGTAAGAGAATAAATGCTTTTGAACAAAGCAGTTCAAAACCCAGACTTCAAAGTTGAAAGACTATGGCTTCTAAGTAAATTTGCTTAGAACCCATACTTCAAAGGATTTTGACTTCTAAACACAACAGTTTAGGACTCGTACTTCAGTGATCAAAAGACCTTACTCCGGTAATACTTTGCATCCGATAAGATATGACGGTCTACAATTCAAAAGGGAGTTGTATTGATCTCTATCCTATGCTTTTTCATTGACAATATACTTACGATATGATGGTCTACAATTCAAAAGGTAGTTGTATTGATCTCTATCTTGTGTTTTAACTGACATATTTCAGATGCATAATTTAAGGGGGAGTACAGGTGATGGCTTCTGATCACATGACAGATCAGGACCCGTTCTTCAATGTTCAGACTTGGATATTTTGCAAATATCCAGGGGGAGCTTAAAAGACCTAAATCATTATATCATGATTTGAGGGGGAGCTTTAAAGGTAAATATCTTCTAATCTAGATCTCTGATTGCTTAGAAGAAGAACAACTTTCAAGCATGAAAAACGGTTTCTAAAATGTTCAAACCACTTCTAGTTCTCAAAAGATTTCATGAATTTGGAAGTGTGACTTTTAAATGTTTTTCAATTTTGGGCTTTAATGTTTAACTGACCGTGTGTTTCCAAAGATTAATACTTGCGTATTATCTTATCCATATACTGTAATGTATTCACACACACCGGTTCAGTACTTCATTTGCATTTGTTATTACCATGTCTCATATCGAAACAAATTTTCGATGGTAATACCCTCGTTTGTAATTAAATGTTGTTGAGCATCAATCATTTTTTCTAATCTTGTGCTTTCATTGCAAAATTGTTTATATTCGTTCATATAAACAAAATATCCAATTCTTTGATACCTTAACCATTTGATTTGATCTGATTGATACATTGTCAGATTCTCAAAACAATTCTCTTGATTTCATTTCATTCATTCAATATTCTTGTTTTGAGAAATCTTCAAAGTTCAATTGCTCAAATCTCATGAGCATACATTTTGACAGTGTTATCTTATTTAAGCTTAAATGTTCAAGTTAAACTGTTGAGCTACTATTCTTTTTAGGACTTACATGGGATTCGTGTGTGAGCTTAAACAGAACTTCCATGGATTCACGTAAACCTGTGTTTCCTACCCAGGAAGTTATCCTTGAGTGATTGAGGGGTCAAAATCAAAGAGTGGGGGAGATAACTCACCCGATTGAGTTTTTCTCATTGTGTGGAGCGAAAAAATGGAAATGAGAGTTTGGTTAGAAGTGAGATAAATGTTAAAAAGAAAGAGGGTGTGAGAACAGAGTTAAAAGAATATCAGAACTCTGCACCAACCACTTTCTGAGTCGGGCAGCCACATCTACTGATTGGTTCACATTATTTGGTAACCATCATTGAAACAGGCAGTGAGCCCATGCCAACTCTTGCATTAACCCCACCAACCACTCGTTTCTTTCTTAACAAATAAATGTTTCATTTTCATTGGGGACGCAGCACATCTGCTATCTGATCTTCACTCGGAAGATTTATATATTGAAAAAGAAGGAAAGTTGCCCCACCTTCACACCTCTTTCATGCACATTGAGTCCGTGTAATACATGTTGCTGTCTCAACAGTTTACACAATTTGAGTCTTATGAAACACAATCATTGTGCTAAATTCTTTCATACACAAGCACGAGCACACAAAAAATTTGTTTTTCTGTCAGAACATTCATAGATAAACCTTGTGTTTTTCAATGATTGAATGGAAGTCCTGGGGAGTCATCATCAAACCAGCTCCTTCAATTGTACATTCGTTGGACTCAGTAACTTTGTGTTACTGACAGGCATTCCTAACTGTTTCATCCATTGAATCAGGGTTACCACGTTTATTATGTATGAATTGAAAAGATTCAAATATATACATTTCATGAATTGACGGATACTCAAATCAAAGGGCGGAGATTGTCAAATTATTATGACGGGGAGATTGTTAAAGGGGGAAATCAAAGAAAGTGTTGAAATTGAAGAAGTTTTGATGATCATGATGATCACAATCATCAAAAAGGGGGAGAATTCAAAGTTCAATTTCAAAGTTTTAAAGAAAGAAAGTTCAATGTGAAAACACTTGTGGAGATTTTTTCAAAGTTCAAGTTCCGAATGAAGATGATTCGAGAAATTTTTGAAGATGATTCAAAGATAAATCAAGATTCTGAAGATAAATGGTTCGAGAAAGTTTGTTTTTCTAAAGATTGTCAAGAGATCAAAGTGATGAAGATATAGTTTTGAAAGATTTCTCAGAGATGAAAGAAGTTTCAAAAGTTTTCAAAGATGTTTCAAAGTTGAAGTTTCAAAAGTTTCAAGTATTCTGTTTCGTGTTCGAGACATATTGACTTTCAAAGCTTCAAAGTGAAAAAGATTTTTCAAGATTCTTCAAAGGCTGAAAGACTGAAGATTGTTAAAGCTTCAAAGATCAAAGTTGTCAGAGACAAAAGTTGAAGAATCATGTGTTGAAGACTAGTGTCAAATTTTTATTAAATCTTGAATACAAAGGGGGAGATTGTTAAGTCAAAATATTGTATCCAAGATTTAATTAGAAAGTCAAAGTTGTAAAGTCAACATTGTCAAAGTCAAAATAGTCAAAGTTGTATTTGTTTCCTTAGTTGTTAAGTCTTGTAATAGTTAGGTGGTATAAATAGGTTTATGCTTTTTAAATCTTGTAAGAATCGTATTGTAATATTTCAGATGTGAGATAAATGGCAGATCTACTTTCTCTCTCTACTTTCTCTCTCTAGTTCTTGAATGTTACATTTTGTATGAGAATTGCTTGATTGATAGGCATTTTGCATTCACAGTTTGAGAGAATCTTTGTTGTGAGAGTTCTAATGTCTTGAGAGTTTTAGTTTTGTGAGAGAAGTGTGTGACATATAAATAGTGTTAGTGTTGTTTGTGTTTGTAACATGTGGTATTGTAACTTTCATATCAATACATACGACTAGTTTTTCTCTCTCTACTCTCTCTCTAGATCTATAATTGTTAAATCTTGATATTGAATTGTGCTTGAATACTGGGATTCATACACTTTCAAAGTAGAAGAACCAACAGGAACTTTCATGAGTTACATCTCCTCTCAGGTATCAATATCTACTAATCCCTTTCTATCTGAAGTTGAGAGAAGTCACGTTGTAGATGTGCTGGCAATAGACTTGTACAATGCACTAATGGCAAAACTTTAGCTGAAAACAAAAAATATTGATTTAACTGAACAACTAGAAAAATGTCATGAAAGGATCAAAGAACTAACTCTTTTAGAGGAAAGTTTAAAAGATCAAGTCATAGTCAATGAAATTATCGGCATTGAACGTGAACAAGCCATCGCTGCTTTGAAAGAAGAAAAGGCAACTGTTGAGGGCTGGTGTAAATCTTCAACCAAGATCATTGAAATCATAAGTTCTCAAATCCCTGCTCATGACAAAACCGGTCTCGGTTATCATCATGAAAAGGATGAACTTAGCAGAGACTGTTCCATGCTTAAGTTTGGAATGTTCGTCTCTTTTATCCCTGACACTTCTTCTCCTCAGTGTTCTTCATCTTCCAATCATATCCCTGAGGACTTATCAAAGAGTTACAAGCTCACTAATAAAGGGAAATCCATTTCCCATCATCCTTAGAAGGCTACTAAAAAAGCAAAGTTGAAAGTTCGTTCCAAACCTTCAGTAAATCAATCTTCTAGCTCTGGAACAAAAATCACTGATATCTCTCAGAGATCAACTCCAGAGCTGAAAATTGATATTAAGCCTAAGAAATCCGAAGAACTGAAAGTTCCTCCGAGATCTTATGCCAAGGCCATTCTTGGAGTTGGCCCTGCTCATCTCAAGTTTTCTAACTCAACTGCTCATGGTCTTAAGTCTAATTTCGTCTATAGAAAGTTCTATCACTGTGGACTTACTGACCATATTGCCAGTAAATGTCCTACTGCCACAAAAGCTGATAAGATAGCTAAAGTGAAGATGAATGCCTCCAAGGCTGAGAAATCTGCCAAGGTGAAAAATGCCACTAAGGTTAAAAAATTAACCAAAGTGAAGGTTACCACTAACGCTGAATCTTCAGATGCCGTGAAGATTGTTGAACCTTCCATCTCTACTAATCCTACTGGACCCATTGAAAAGTGGGTACCAATCAAAACTTAATCTTCCCTTATGTTTGCAGGGATCGAAGGGTATCTGGTATTTAGATAGCGGATGCTCTCGACACATTACTAGAGAAAAAGACCTGCTTACTGACTACAAGGAAGAGAAAGGTCCTTTAGTGACCTTTGGTTGAAATGGGAAATGTTATTCCAGAGGGTTTGGCGTACTCGGCAATAGGACGACTACCTTCCGAAGAGTCGCTTACGTAGATGGATTGATGCACAATCTTCTCTGCATCAATCAGCTATGTGACAAAGACTATGAGGTTCTCTTTTGTAAGAAAGCATGTTCTTTAGTGAATGAAAAAGGAAAGCTCGCTCTCACTGGTTATCGTATGGAAAATGTCTATGTAATAGACATGGACTCTACTTCCACTGAAAACTTTTGTTTTCTTTCTAAAGCCTCTTCAGATGTCAACTGGTTATGGCACAAAAGGATCTCTCATCTCAACTTCAAAACACTGAATTAACTCTCCTCAAAAGAACTAGTTTCCGGTCTTCCTCAGCACTCATTTGCCAATGAATTCCTTTGTTCAGCATGTGAGAAATGAAAGCAGACTAATGCTAGTTTCAAATCAAAACAAGTTTCCTCATTGACAAATTCTCTTTAGCTCTTGCATATGGATTTATTTGGCCCTGTCAATATTCAATCCATAGCTGGAAAGAAATACACTCTTCTAATAGTAGATGAATACTCTCGCTACACCTGGGTAATCTTTCTTCGCTCTAAAATCGATACTCCAGAAGAACTTATATCTGTTGTTAGAAAGTTGGAAGTGTTGAATAATCTAATTGTTCGATCAATAAGAAGTGATCATGGAACTGAGTTCAAAAATAGTTCCCAGAAAAACTTCTTTTAGAGTAAGGGAATCTCGCACAATTTCTCTTCTGTAAGAACTCCTCAGCAAAACGGTGTCGCTGAAAGAAGAAACTGAACGATCATTGAAGCTGCAAGATCAATGCTCAAGGATTCTCATCTTCCAACTGAGTTCTGGGCTGAAGCTGTCAACACTACTTGTTTTACTCAAAACAGGTCTATGATAGTAAAACGTTTCAGCAAAACAGCCTATGAACTCTTTCATGGAAGAAAACCTTCTATCGGTTTTCTTCATATCTTTGGTTGTCAGTGTTTCATCTTAAACAACAAAGATGCACTTGGTAGTTCGACCCAAAAGCTAATGATGAAATCTTTCTTGGCTATTCCTCAATCTCAATAGCCTACAGAGTCTTCAACAAGAGAAGACAAATAGTAAAAGAAACAATCCACGTCACCTTTGATGAATCCAGGTCAGGAAACTCTAAACCTATCGCTGACAATGATGAACTAAATGCTTAGATGTTCTCTCACTACAGGGAAACAGAACCTCTCTTCAACTCACATCAGCATACAAGATCCTACTAATATTGATGATGATCCAAACATTATACCTTCTGACGCTGAATCCACCTCTTGGGTTTCAGCTGCTCCACTAAACACGCTTCCTCCATCAGATCTTCCCTCTTCTGAAAATATCTCAGTGAATAATGTTTTGTCTGAACCACAACATTTGATAGCTGAAGAACCTCAAACTTCTTCATCAGTGAACATTCCTATTGATGATCCAACTCCTGAGGTAAGCGATTATTCTCCAGCTCAACGATGGACCAGAGATCACCCCATAGAACAAATTTTTGGTGATCCTGATGCAAGTATTCAAACTTGACGAAGTTCAGATAATATCTGTCTCTTTGTAAATTTTCTTTCTTTCATAGAGCCAAAGAAAACTGATGATGCCCTCAGAGATCCAAATTGGGTCAATGTTATGCAAGAAGAGCTGACTGAGTTTGCTAGAAACAAAGTTTGGAATCTCGTTCCCCCACCATCTGATAAATCTGTTATAGGCACCAAATGGGTGTTTAGAAACAAATTAGATGAAAATGGGACTGTAACCTGCAACAAAGCTAGGCTAGTTTCTCAGGGATACAGACAAGAAGAAGGCATAGACTATGATGAAACCTTTGCCCCTGTGGCTAGGCTCGAAGCAATTCGATTATTCTTAGCATATGAAGTTTACAAAGACTTCAAAGTATATCTGATGGAAGTCAAGTCAGCATTCCTAAATGGAAAACTGAATGAAGAAGTTTATGTTGAACAACCCCCAGGGTTCTATGACCCTAAGCATCCAAATTATGTATATAAGTTGGATAAGGCTCTCTATGGGTTAAAACAAGCTCCTCGTGCTTGTTATGACACCCTCTTTTTTTTTCTTATCTCTGAAAAAATTGAGCGTGGAAAAATTGACAACACGTTCTTTTTCAGAAAGATAAAAGGTCATATTATTCTTGTACAAATATATGTTGATGACATTATATTTGGTTCTACTAACCCATCTTTGTGTACTTGTTTCGCTGAAAGAATGAAGAAAGAATATAAATGAGTATGATGGGTGAACAAACTTACTTCCTTGGACTTCAGATCAAGCAATATGACAAAGGTACATTTATTCATCAGGGTAAGTATGTTAATGATATGCTGAAAAAGTTTGATCTCTCTCAAACCTCATCGATGAAAACTCCTATGGCACCTCCCTTGACATTAAACAAGGATCCAACTGGAAAACATGTTAATGTCACTGCCTATTGAGGAATGATAGGCTCCCTACTGTATCTAATAGCAAGCCGACCTGATATCATGTATTCTACATGTCTTTGTGTACACTATCAATCAGAACCCAAGGAATCCCATCTAATCGCTGTCAAGAAAATTTTCAGATATCTTAAGGGAACTCCTAACCTCGGTCTTTGGTACCCCAAATATTATGGGTTCGATCTAACTGGGTATTCAGATAGTGATTTTGCAGGTTGCAAACTTGATAGAAAAAGCACCACTGGCGGATGTCAACTCTTAGGTGGAAAGCCGGTAAGTTGGACAAGCAAAAAGCAAAACTCAGTATCCATTTCCACAGCTGAAGCTGAGTATGTAGCATCTGGAAGTTGTTGTGCTCAAATCTTATGGATAAGAAATCAACTATTAGAATATGACCTTCAACTATCCACGATTCCAATCTATTGCGACAGCACAAGTGCCATCGCTATAGCAAACAACCCAGTACTACACTCAAAGACAAAACACATAGAGACCAGATATCATTTAATCAGAGATCATGTGATGTATGGTGATATAGAACTCCACTTTATCCCTACTGACTATCAGCTTGCGGATCTTTTCACCAAACCTCTCGATGAGACAATATTCAACTTTCTCATCAGTGAGCTTGGAATGTTGAATCTTGAAGATTAACTCTTCAACTTTCATGCATCATGTCAATTATAAAAGGTTCTACTTACTCTCATAATCTTTGACTAAATATCTTTGAGACTCAGGTGTGTTCTCTCATTCTCTCTCACTGAATCCTATTCAGTAAGACGTTTTCAAAATCCAAAATTTTTATCCCTGAATTTCTTCAAATGATTAAAAGCTTTTTGAAAACAAAATTTATCACTGATATTTCTCATCAGTGATTCTTTAACATATCTCTGAATTTCTGTCAGTGATACTTTTCAAAAACTGAAACGTTTTTCTCTCTCTTGTGACGTCATTCGAACCGATAATCCATGGCACGCCTTTTTCTGACATGTTTGTCCGTTGCACTTCTTGTCCAATCAACTTCGTGGGACATGTTTGTGTCATGATGACAACCTTTTCCCGCTCTAAATTCTTTCTCTCTCCTCATATAAAAGTGATAATACAAGAATCACTAATCTTAGAGAGAAAAAGTAGAGAGAGAGACTTTGAAAGTGCAAAGTGTAATCTGATTAGAATGTGCATGAATTTCTTACAACACCCAAAGCCAAAAGGGACTTAAATACCCTTGGCTTATACAACACAGTATATGACACTAAACACTATATAAGACCAAGCCTATAAATACAATGATTACTATAAAATCAGACTTAACAATCTCTCCCTTAGTAATCATTGGCGATGTGGTCTTCAATATCCATCTTATAAATCAGCATGGACCATCTAAGCGACTTAGCGAAGAAGCTTCTTGACTTAAATTTTTTTTCTTCTTATCATCTTTTAAACTCAGTTTCCTTTGCTGCCTTGACAAGACTGGACCAATATGTAATAAACTTGAACGAACAGTTGGTTCAACAACTTGTGCTCTAAACGACACACCTCTTTTAAATGTACTTGAATAAGCTGTAGTGATCGGAGCTTGAACAGCAAATAGACAAATATAGTTGAAGAAAATTGAATCTTGAGAAAATCTTGATCATCAGATAAACATTTGAACTCTTTGTCTCTTTCTCATCTCCTTAACTTCTCCCCCTCATGACCTTGATGATCTGGATCAACTTGGTCATGCAAATGTTGGAGACGAGACAGCTTAAGATCTGCAAAATCAGATTAAAGGAAAAATAGGAGAGATTTGCGCGACACGTTGGTGGCGCAAAGTACGTTTTGCGCTAGCTTAAGGTAGCGCAAAGTGAGGTTTGCGCTACCAACTGTTGGCGCAAAGCTGACTTAAACTCATAAATTTTACCTGATAAGCTCTTTGACTCCCCCTACACAAATGCACTAAATTTGACAATTCAAGTTAGCATTCATATAGAAAATCAGATACTCCCCCTCGAAAACAGATATGATCAATTAGAAAAATTCTCTTTTTTCACTGCCCCTCGAATAATGACAAACCCATTTTAAAAAGAAATGAGAACACAAGAATTGAAACATCAATGTAGAAAGAAAAATATACTGAATATGTATTTTGAAACAACTAAACATATAAAATTTTAAATACTAAACAAATAAAATTCTACTTAGTAAAATATCACAGATTTATCAATCAGTTGAAATCAAATGTATGTTGTTGGATACAGATACAAGATTCATTACATATCAAGTTAATACATGTTCAGTTTCAAAAACTTCCAGCAATCTATTCAGTGTGCTCGCATGTGAACTTCGATTAGCTTCAAGAAAATGCAATTATAAAAATATAGTAGAGAACTTTGCATGTACTCACACTAAGCCATCAAGAATTAGAACTTTCACTATCGCAACTCAAACATATCACCAAGTATCATGAGATGTGTGCTCATTGGCATCTTTTAGCATTGTGCACATTGGTATCTTCACATGATTGTGCTCTTTGACATCTTTTAAGCTTGTGCACTTTAGCATCTTTTAATCAAAAAGTTTGGTAAGTAAAGAACATGTCGTAAACGTAACTTTCTATCTGACCCTATTGCAGGATTTGGGTCAGCCGCTCCCAGACCAGTTGGCCTTAGGGAACTAGGTATCAAGCACCCCTTTGAACTTACTCTCCCAGATCAGAAAGGCTACATCGACACATCCTAAACCCATTTATACCAGTAGAACATGACTTTCGATCTGGTTCTATAGAAGGATTTGGGTTCGATCACTCCCAGACCAATTGACCTTAGGGGACCAGATGACAAGCATCCCACGGAACTTACTTTACCAAACTAGAAAGGTCACAGGTACAAAATTTTAAACTTAGAGATTTCAGAATTTTAGAAATATAATTTTCATCTCAATTACTCAGTTTTACCTCTAAGTGTTTAGCCCATATTTTCATTACAATCCATAATTCAGACTTTTTAGGATTTCCAAGCATTGTAAACTATAAATATTCCGAATCACATATCTTTAAGACAGAATACAAAAGCTACAAACATGTTGCTGACTTTTCGATTTTAGTAAGACTTGAAAGTTGAACATATAAAACTTCAATATAAACAAACCAACTTGAAAATTTATCCTAGACACACATTTTATTCAAAAGAAAGAAAATCGGTAAAGCTTTTACTTTATAGAATAAAATTTGTTAAGATTTAAACTTTTAAATTCAAATGCCGAGTTTGAAAATTTTAAGACAAATGTAAAGAATTCGGCAAATTAATATTTAGTTGAAACAAAATAAAATTTCAATAATACCATCTTTCACATAATGTATAAAGAATTTGTGTCTCAAAAGAAAGATATGGGTTGTACAAATTCAAGAGTTAGTTGAACTTGCTCAGATTCATGAAAAACAATTGAGAAAAGTGAAATAACATCATTATCAGAGATAAATGCAGCGGAATAAAGTAGATGTACTCAGGGCCGTCCCTGGGGGAGGGCGGGCCGGGCGCACGCCCAGGGCCCAAAAAAAATAGGGGCCCAAATTTTTTAATATATACTATATATTAGTATTGAAAAAAATGTACATAAAAAAACAAAAAAAATAGTATATAATAGGACCAAAAAAGAATTTAACATTATATTAAGGACCTAAACATGTATTAATTAATAACATTGGACAAAAAAAAATGTAAAAACTTTTTTAGTCTTTCATTTTATAATATTGTTTATTGTTTCTCTAAGTTTTTTATTTTTATTTTTTTATCTAGTACAAATATCTAAAAACTAATTTTGCCTATAATCCTTGAATTTTATTATTCCATCTGCATTAATTTTACATACTCTTTTCATTATTCATCTTCTACATACCATTTGCCTATAATCCTTAGTATACATACTCTTTTCATTATTCAATCCACATGAATTATATTATTGTGTTAGAATATAGTAGATTTTTTGTTATTAACTAAGAAAACTCCTACATTTTGAAGACAATTACCAAATATATGAGACGACCCAACATATATCTATATTTAAGATTTCAATGATACTTCTTTTTTCATACATTATTGACTTTTTATTATCTAATATTGGGTGCATGAATCTTAATTACTCTATTATCTCTAAAACAAGAATAAGATTTCACACTATATCCAACATGGTATTTTGATTATAAGATTGATGGTTCTTAACAAGTTTGTTTCATCCATAAAAGTTTAAAATGATGATGAAAAACATTAACATAAGGTAACATGTGAAATATCAACTGATTTATATTGATTTACTTAGGTGGCGTTTGTTTTTTAAGAGGTGCTAAAGTCTGAAGGCTGATTTCACTTCTGATTTTTAAGAGGTGGTGCTGGAATCTGAAATCTGAATCAATTAGACTGTCTGTTTCTGTAAACTGTCAAATTTCTGAATATGTATATTTGTTTATTTCGACCTCACCCTTCTAACTTAACCCAAGCTTCGCTTGATTTGATCTCAAATTCACCACTTGTATATATCAAATTATTAACATCAGACCTAAACATCACCAAAAAAGAGTACCAATTATGGACCATATGATCAACATTCAACAAGAAACCAAAGAAAAAAAACATATTGGTTTGATCAGAGATCAAAAACCAATATGTCAAAATACCAAATAAGAAAAAGGTAGGCTGATCAAGAACAAATAAAAGAGAAAGTTAATACATTTCCATGCTCATTTTCATAATCTTCTATAATTTTGAACCATGAGGGGTTATTTTCAGAATCTTCTATAATCTTCTAAACACATACCATCGAATTCAACCTCTCTGCAATGCATCTGACCTAATCCCCATAATTTACTTCTCAATTTTCTACTACTAATAATCCAAAATTCCACTTGTGTTCTCCATTTTAGATCGATCAATTTACCCAGGATCGATCAATTTGCCCAAAATCGAACAAATTCACTACCAAAATCGAAACAGGGGACGAGAGGAGCAGCAACAACAAAAGATCGAACAAATTACCACCAAATCCGTAATTCAATAGCAACAAGAAGTTGTTGTCGGAATAGGAACGGGAGGAGGTACCTGATCGATGAGAAAAGGGTCGATCAAGTTGTTTCGATCTGATGTGGATATCAGATGAGAAACAACAACGAGATAATGGAGTCGATGGAGATCTTGAGATCGAGATGGAGGCGTGGATATCAGATGGAGGCGTGTATATGGGTACCTCTAAGCGATTTAGACGAGAAGGGACCTCTAAGCGAATCAGAGGTATTTTAGACATAAGTGTCTCTGAATTTTAGAAAAAAAAAACACTCTTAATTCTCTAATGTCTGAATCGGTGAGACAAAAGAGCTCATTTAGAGATGAAATCAACAAAACAAACAAGGCCTTAAAGTGTTACTCTGAATGGTCAACATAGTGACGTCAAATGATTTCAATCTATATATTAAAAGTATATCATAAAATTCATTTGATGGTGAAACAGTTTTATATGAATTATTAATATTTCTTGAATTCAATGTTATTTTTGATGATATAAACAATATATTGAAAATAATTTCGTAGTTATCAAGGCCCAATTTTTACGTCTCGCCCAGGGCCCAAAAAATGTCAGGAACGAGCCTGGATGTACTCACAGTTTCTCATTAGTCAGAAGCTAAAAGCGTTGAAGAACGAGTTCTAAACTGACATGTTTAGAAATCGAAGTCCATTGAAGTAAGGGTTCTGAGCTGATGTACTCAGAAGCCAACTTTCTCTTACTCCCCCTTAACTGGAGATGCCTGCAACTTAGAATCAATTTGATATTTTGGAACCCACTTGTATTTGGGTCCATGAAAGTTAGTTGCAGTTCTTATGGGGAAATACTTAGAATATTTGACACGAGAAGCACAAGAAATATGATCAGACAGATGAACATAAAATTAGCAGAAGATAAAGCATAATCATCAGAACTAGAATCCGAGGAAGAACATGAGACATGTTTTTAAATTCGAATCATTTGCTTTATATAGTATTTTGAAATTTTATTACAAGAAGCAAATGAATCACTTTTATATAATCTGTCTACACATCTATCCTCATCAGTTTGAGATTCATCCGATGTCCGCTTCACCCTCCATATCTGCTTTGAATGAGTGCTCAGAGTTCTATCTGAAATCATCGAATCAGAAGAATTAGAACTGTCAGAAATGACTTGATCTTGTTTCTTTGACTTCTTTGACCGTCTTCTTTTACGCTTTGTTTTATAATAATCATCATTGAGCGTAAAAGAATCATCAAGAATTTTCGTTTTAAGATTGGAATCAGAAGAAACAATTTTACCTAAGGCACCCAACTGATCAACCAATAAATTTGAACTAACGTCGGAGTCAGAAAAATTTTGAGAAAGGTTTTCAGATTTTGGGAATTCCTTTTTGTTCTCTTGAAAAACAGAAGAATGGCCAGAAACAGAATCTTGATTTTGGAAAAATAAATGTTCTTTAAGACTTGACGTCATGAAAGAAAGAATAACATCAGATTCAATTTATTTTAAAATATTTTGATTTTCCATTTTATCTTCGAGATCAATGATTTTGTCTTGTAAAACTAATGGAGGAGTATATCTCTTAGACTCATAAAATATTGGAGAGATATTTTCCTTATCAGATTTAGTAGCATATAAATCAACAAAATCATTAGACACTGAAGACTTAATGATAGATATATCATTTAAACCTTTTCTGCCCTTCTTTGACTTATCAGGAAAATATTTGGCATTTTCGCTCGTATAAACAAAAGAAATTTCCTTTTTCTTATTATTCATCCTTTTCACATTTTCGATTTCTAACACTTGCTTTTCATTCAACCAATCAATTTTAAATTGAGGAGCATATTTAGCAAGAGTTAGATAATCGTATTTATATAAAGTAGGGGATTTTTCTATCGCATTGTTTAAACAATGTGGATTTTCAAAATCAAGTCCCCATTTTTCTTTTAAAGCTTCATCACTCCTTGGTTTATTCATGAAAATTGTTTGCTCAGATTGATTCCTTCGATATAACTTTTCTTCTAACTTATTTATTTTATCCGAAAAATCATCTTTTAATTTGGTCATTTCAGTCAAAGACTCAAGATAAGTCTTATTTGAATTTTCCAAATCATCCAATTTCGTTTGAAAGATTTCTTTAGTATGAACCAAAATAGATTTTTCATCTTTCAAAGAAATTTTCAATTTGTCAATCAAATCTGACTTTTCTGAATATAAATTCTTTTCAGATATTAACTTCGAGCGAAGATCAGATAAAGCAGTTATAATAATGGTCATATGAGAAGAAAAGAAGTTGTAATCAAACTCAGAAATTACCTCATCTTCATTAGTATCATCATCATCATCTGACTGATCATCTCCGATTAAGCACATTTGAGCAATTTCCACATCGTAAGCTTCATCATCGGAGTGATCAAGCCAGTACTCCTCTTCTACGAGCAAAGTTGTTCCGTTTTCTCTTTTCTCAGCAAGTTCTGTTGGGAACTGAAGAATTTACCAAGTATGGTTAATGCTGCAAGTACAAGATTACTACTGCCAGAGGACTTCAATAGTTAATACTGCTGAGTATTACTACTGCTAGTAGAATTAATATTGCTAGTCAAAGTTAGTGTTGCTTGAACAAAGTTAGTACTGCTTAGCTAGTTAGTGCTGCTAGTGGTTAGTGCTGCTTATAGTTAATACTGACAAGCTGATTAGTGCTGCTTATAAGATGAAGATTCGAATTAAAAGAATGACAGATGGATATTCAGAAGATATTCATGGAAGATATACTGAAGATATTTTATTTATTGTAATTATCTTTTATTCAATATATGTATAGAATTGATAGAATAGTTTAGAATAATTCAATTCATTCTAAGTTTTTTGTTCTAGTGTTCTAGAGAGAATCAACCTCAAGGCATAGATCCTAATTCTAGAGAAGTAGAATTCGTCTTGAAAGAGTCTGTTTTTCAAGATTGAGGTTGAGTGTGTAATCTTGTGATTTTAATCATTCAATACAAGTTTACAAGTTGTTAATCATATACACTGTTTGTTTACTGTTGCATTGAATATCAAAGTGTTATTCCGCAAACTTCTTTGATATTGTTTCTGAGTATTTATTCTTGTTAAGAATTCGATCGTGACAAGTGGTATCAGAGCCTGTTCTCTCAGAAACATCTATCTATTCATCATGGAAAACCTTGCAGAATCAAACAGTACTCTGGTCTCTAAGGTTCCAATGCTCAAACCCAGTGAGTTTGACATGTGGAAGATCAGAATTAGGCAATACATTCTTCTCACTGACTACTCAATGTGGGATATCATTGAGAATGGTCCTTCTGAAGCAGGAAAGATTGGACCAGATGGGAAAAGACCTCCACCAAAGACACATGGTGAGAGGAAGATCAGACAGACAGAGATGAAGGCCTTGAGCACTCTGCTCTTGGCCATCCCCAATGAATATCAGCATCAATTTTGCAACTGCACTGATGCTCAGATTCTCTGGAATGCTCTAGAGAAAAGATTTGCTGGAACTAAAAGCATCAAAAGAAATCAAAGAGATGTTCTAAAGCACCAGTATGAGAACTTCACTTCTTCAAAGAATGAGTCTATGACTCAAACTTTTGATAGGTTCAACAAGCTCATTGGTGAACTGGCTATTGTAGGAGTGAAGATGGAGCAAGATGATATCAACAGAAAGTTCCTCAGATCTCTTGGGGATGAATGGACTATGTACACTGTCTCATATAGACAGAGTGACAATATGGAAGAGAAGGAACTTGATGATCTATATAATGATCTAAGAGTTTTTGAAACTGAGGTAGAAACCAAGAAGAAGCCCACTGGGTATATCCACAATGTTGCACTTCTATCAGCATCTACTGATACTACTGCCAACCCTGAAGCAGTTAGTGCTGCCAGTGGAGTGAATTCAGAAAAAGGCACTGAAACTATCTTTGAAGCCTTTTTGTCCAGCCACAACAACAATTCATTGATTAATGATGATCTGGATCAACTTCACCCTGATGACCTGGAGGAGATGGACATTAAATGGCAGATGGCTATGTTATCTATGAGGGTGAAGAAGTTTATCAAAAGAACAGGGAGGAACAACTTCTCTCAAAGAAGAGAAGATGGAGCTGGTTTTGACAAGACAAAGGTGGAATGTTATAAGAGCCACATGAAGGGACACTTTGCTAGAGAGTGCAGAAGTGGTGTTCCAAACAACAACCACCAACAAGCTCAGAATGGAGGCTACAATCAAAACAAGAATCCTGCTCAAGCCCTTGTTTCTCAATAAGGAATGGGGTTTGACTGGAGTGACCAAGCTGAGGAAGCCATTCAGAATCAAGCTCTTATGGCAGAAGTGTCTGATCTCCCCTCTGAGGTAATTTCTAATCTTTGCACTCAATCTTGCATAGACACTGTGTTAGAGCATAAATCTGTTGGATACAAGATCAAGAAGACTGAAGGTCAAAGGTCAAGAAAGTCAAAGCTAGAAAAGTCAAATTTCATTAAAGTCAAAGTCTTTTGTAATATAAGTCAATGTATTAGTTTAGTTGTATTTGTTGTTTTCTTGTATTAGTAGTTAGTATAAATAGTTTCCTTTCTTTATTTTTTGTACATGAATTGAATTGGAGAATATTCAGTTGTCTTTTAGAGAGAGAAAGTTAGAGAGAGATAGAAGTCGTTGGAGAGAGTTCTAGAGAGAGATATTGTAATCTTGGATTGAGAAAGTAATCAAACAGGTAAATTTGATTGTTCAATATTGTTTGTTTGATTGTTATGATATAGAAACTAGATTCAGGGACATACAATTGGTATCAGAGCAGATCCAAAGTGAAATCAAATCAAGAAATCAAGAAACGAGTTCGTCACTGTTCATGAGCAGAAAATTCAAGATTATGAGTTTAAGTGAGTTTTTGGAGCAGATTTTGGTTAGGAAATGTTCGAATAGTGTAATAGATTGATTCTTTGTATGTAAATTTCAGTATTGCACTGTAAATCACATGAATTTTGTAATTTTTGTTGAGTTTTTGTTCTCGAGTCGTAAGTCACTGTTTCATCGACTTTTTTTGTTGTAAGTAACTGTTTGTAAGTGTCTTGAGTTGTAATTTGTTCTAGCATTGTAATCGAGCATCAATTCAAATTTACAGATCAATTGGACAAAGTTTAGATCGAATTCAGATGAAAAATTCGTTTTTGGGTCGACAGAAGGAAGAACGCGCTAGATCCCTCAAACGCGCAAGTTCTTCGTGAAACACGCTAGTTCATCAGCTAGAACGCGCAAGCTGAAGGAATCATTTTTGGTCAAAACGCGCAAGTAACGACTAGCGAGTTTTAAAAACGCGCTAGTTGATGTCTGCGAGTTCGGCGAAACGCGCACGTAGTGATCTGCGAGTTCACCAAACGCGCTAATTGAAGCTACCGAGTTTCAGGAGGAACAGTAGTTAGCGAGTTCATCGACCTGCGAGTTTGAAGATTCAAGAAATAATTCTAAGTGTTGAAACGCGCAAGAGTAGCTAGCGAGTTTGGTTTAAACGCGCAAGCTTCGACGTACGAGTTTGGGAAACGCGCACGCTTCAATCTGCGAGTTTCAGCGTGAATAGTCTTTAGCGAGTTTAGGCACTTGCGAGTTTCGTCGATCTGCGAGTTTGATCTGCTTATTTGCTTGCGAGTTTCTCAAAACGCGCAAATATCTGCGAGTTTACTTGCGAGTTTGTCTGCACGTTTGGTTGAGAATTTATAGAACGCGCAAGTCTTGGTCTGCGAGTTCTTCAGTCTGCGAGTTTTAGGGCTTGCGAGTTAAAAAGTGACTTGCGAGTTCTGATACTTAGTCAAAATTTTTTCGAATTTTCTGAATTTTTCTAGATTTCAAGATTTTTCTTGTGATTTCATATTTTGGACTAACGATCAGTTCTAGTTTCTTATTGATATATTTTTCAAACAGGTTTAAACGAGATGACTTCCAAAGATGCACTCTCAATCGGAACAGATGCCAAGCCTCCGGTATTGTTTAAAGGCGAATACGAACAATGGAAAGACAGATTCCTGGATTTCATAGATAGACATTCAAATGGAGAGAACATACTTCTATCAATCACTGAAGGTCCCATGAAACCAATCACAATTAATGTACCTGCTGATGATAATGGTAATAATGTTGATGGTGAAAGTGATGATGGAGATGGAGAAAAGGAAATAAAGACAAAACAAGTTAAAGTTGACTTCTCTCAGTACTCAGAAGAACAAAAGAGTAGATTTAAAGCTGATAAGCAAGCAAGATCTCTCTTACTCCAAAGCATTCCAAATGATATCTACATCAAGATTGACAGCTTCAAACATAATGCTAAACAGATGTGGGATCAATTGGAAAAGATGATGATGGGATCAAAGATAGGAAATCAGATAAAGGTGGCCAACTGCATCAATAACTATGAGGAATTCAAGGCAAAAGAGAATGAGAGTCTAGAAGACACATATGAAAGATTCACTTTGCTTCTAAATGAACTCACAAAGAACAAAGTAAAGAAGAAGCAGCTGGAAAACAATGTAAAATTTCTGAGCATCCTACGTCCTGAATGGAAGAAACACACACGTAGGATGAAGTAGATGAAAGATTTAAGTGAAATCCCTCTTCACGAAGTTTATGAGACATTACGTCAGAATGAGAAAGAGGTCGAGGAGAAAAGAGCTGAAAAGAAAAAGGCTGAGAAGGTTCCTGATCCAATTGCTTTGGTTGGAGAAACAAAGAAAGAAAAGAAAGAAAAGATTGAGAAGAAGAAGAAAAAGAAAGTGAGCTCAAGTTCAGAGTCTGGTTTTGTGTCTGATAGTGATGATGGCGAAAGTCTGAAACAAGCTATGATATTGCTGACCCGTGCATTTCAAAAGAAATTTTATAAGAAGCCGGGATCAAATTCTCAACGCTATTCGTCATCAAGTTCAAAGAACAACGAGCACCGAGAGAGGGTAGAAGGCAAGAGATTTGAAGAGAAAAGGTATGGTGAGAAGAAACCAGATGAGAAGAAGATGTTTGTGAATGACTACACTGCTGCTGAGAAGCCTTCAACTGATTCAATAAAATGTTATAACTGCGGCAAGTTAGGTCATTATGCCAAAGATTGTCGGAAGCCGAAAGTACGCAACTCTCAGTACTATCAGAACAAGTTGCTTCTGTCAAGACAACAAGAAGCTGGTGTTGCTTTGATGGCCGAGGATGAGTTTTGGTTGGATCACTCAGAGGATGAAGGTGAAGATAAAGAAGAAACTGCTCATATCTGTCTTATGGGCAAAGAAGTAAAAGATTACGAGGCAGATGATGAGGTATTAAACTTAACTTCAAAAGATTTCATTACCCATTTGGAAACCATGGTGGTTGGGCTTCAAAAATTGCAAAACAAACTGAAAGAGGAAAAGGAAAGGATTGCTAAAAAGAACAAAAAGATCTTTGAACTTAATACGTCTGTTATTTCGAACAAAGATCTGATTGATTCTTTACGCAAATCTGATTCTGATTCTAAATCTAAAGTAGATAATTTTGAAAAGAAGATTTCTGAGTTTGAAGGTAAAGTAAATAGATATGAGTTTGAGAAAAATGAATTTGCACTAACTATTTATAAACTGCAGGTTGAAAACAAGAATTTGAACAAGAAGGTAAATGGTCTGGAAGTTAAACTTTATAAAAGAGATCAAACATATCAAACCATCTTTCTTAATACTCCTAATGAAGAGGTAGATGTTAAGCAAAGATGGGGACTTGGTTTTAACAGCCCCCATTATCTTAAGAAAGCTATCAGAAAACAGCCGACACTTTATAACTATGATTTTCTTGCATGTGCTGGTAAACATACTCATTTGAAACCCAAATTTGTTACCAAATTGTCAGATGAAGATGAGGCCAAAGAAACTGAAAACAGAAAGAATAAAAAGAAAATGCAACTACCATTTAACTATGTCAAGTTAAATGACAGTTATCTTTCAGAAACACCGAAAGTTCTTTCAAAAGACTATTTTGTTAGTTATTCCGCATCTGAGATGAAGGCAAAACCTGCGATTGCAAAGGTTTATGTTCCTACATCTATTCTTGAAAGCAAAATAGTTGAACTTGAAAATCTTTTATCTGATGAAAAACTTTTGGTTGATATAGAACAAAATGTGTTTTCTACAGTTATAAAGAACACTGTTTTTCAAGAAAAATCAACAAAGTGTTCTACAGTTTCAAAGGAACCTCAAATTTTATCTGATAATTCTGATGACTTATTTGAGTCTGCAAATGATTCTTTTAATTCTGATGATGGGAGTATGGAAGAATCTGATATGTTTGACATTCATTCTAAACTTCCTGATCATTCTACATGTCTTGAAAATGACAAATGTTACCAAGTGGTGTTAGTAATGACAAAGTTTCTGTAACTGCTGATTACTATAATAATGGTAAGAAACATAAGAAGCAGCGATTACAGAAACAGAAATACACTGGTACACAAAAGAAACCTCAGTCAAAGAAATCTATTTTTTCTAATAAATCTACATCTTATGTTTCAGATTTAAGGAAGAAAAAGCTTAAAGCTCAATCCAAATGGAGACCAAAACAGAAGGATGCTGAGATAGCTGAATCAGTTAATGATAATTCTTGTACTAAATCTGTTAGTAGTGATTCTGATGTAGTTGATCAATGTGCTTCTCATAAACAAAACCTTGTAACTTCTTACAAGCGTTATTCAATAAAACAGTTGATTCAATTATCTCCTATTACTACTAAATTTCATAATGATTATCGGAAAACTGACTGTGCTTATTCTCATGATTCTTCTGATTGGTATGGATCTTATCATGTATATTCTTCTAGATCAAATGATTTTAAAGGTTTTCAAATGAACAGAGGATCCATTTTCAAGTGGATACCAAAATCTTGTGCTAATTCGTTAGGGCCCGTTCTTAAATGGGTACCTAAAATTGTTATTGCCTGATTTCTCTTACAGACCCGGCATATGTGGTACTTGGATAGTGGATGTTCCAAGCATATGACTGGGCAAAAAGCTCTATTGTCTAACTATACAGAGAAATTCAGTGGAAATGTCAGATTTGGAAACGATCAGCTTTCACCTATTCTAGGATATGGTGATATCATTCAAGACAAAATAACGATCAGTAAAGTGAGCTATGTCGAAGGCTTGGGGCACAATTTATTCAGCATAGGTCAATTCTGCGATAAAGGGTTAGAGGTTAACTTTAAGTCCAAGAGTTGCTCGGTTCGTACTGAAGACGACACAGAACTCTTGGGTGGACATCGAAAGACAAACCTCTACACCATTAACTTGTCCAAAGTTCAGATTGACAATCAGGTATGCTTGATGACAAAAGCTTCACAGCAACAAAGTTGGCTCTGGCATAGACGATTATCTCACTTGAACTTTCGTTACATCAACAAGCTGGTTCGTGGGAAATTAGTAAAGGGACTTCCTGAGCTCAAATACGAACGAGAACACTTATGCGCAGCATGTGAGAAGGGTAAGATGAAGAGAGCCGCACACAAACCGAAGCCTGAACCAAGCACTAGTTCTCCATTAGAACTGATACACATGGATTTATGTGGACCAATGAGAACTCAGAGTTTGGGTGGTAAGAAATACGTGTTGGTTATTGTGGATGATTACTCCAGATACACGTGGGTCAAATTTCTTCGTTCAAAAGATGAGACACCGGAAGTTCTCATTTCATTCTTAAAGATGACCCAGGTGAAACTGCAGCGACAAGTCAAGTTTCTTCGAACTGACAATGGTACAGAATTCAAGAATAAGATTGTTGATGAATATCTCGAATCAGTTGGGATTTTACATCAGTATTCTGCTGCTAGAACGCCTCAACAAAATGGAGTAGTAGAAAGACGTAATAGGACGCTAGTCGAGGCCGCTCGGACTATGCTTAGTCAATCGGATCTACCTCTATTCTTGTGGGCGGAAGCTGTGTCGACTGCATGCCATTCGCAAAATCGTTCCATAGTACACCGCCGTTTTCAGAAGACTCCATATGAGTTGATCAACAACAGAACACTGACTATCAAATATTTTCACGTATTTGGGTGTAAATGTTTTGTGCTTAACGACAGAGAGAGTTTGAATAAATTCAGTGCTAAGGCGGACGAAGGCATCTTTATCGGTTATTCTTCAACTTCTACTGCATATCGTGTTTATATAAAGAAGTCAAAGACAGTTGTGGAGAGCGTCAATGTTACATTTGATGAAGAAATGGCTTCTGATCAAATCAATTCAGAACCCGTTATCACTGGTGTATTAGCTTCTGGGCAGTTCAGTCCAGAACCTGTGTCTACAACGATAAATTCGGATAACGCTTCTACATCTACTTCACATTTAACTGATTTAGATTTGTTATTTGAATTATTTTATGATGAGTTTCTTGGAACTAATGTATCTAAATCTGCTGTGACTGACAGGTTTGAAGATACAAGATGTCATCATCCAGTCACTTCAGAGGTCATTACTGAACAAGTATCTCCTGTTCAATCAGAAACTCACATTCTTGATGTTACTCCTACAGTTGAAGTTCCACAAGTTAATGCTGAGCCAGAAGTAATTATTTCAGTTGAGTCAGAATCTGCTGTTCCAACTGATACTTCTGCACCTGAGTTTTCAACTGCAAACCCCCCTCCTGTAATTCAAACTGAAGATTTTGAAAGTGGATTTCAATATGATGATCATATTCAATCAGTATCTATTCCACTCCCACATGAGCATCGCTGGACCAAGGACCATCCATTACATCAAGTAATTGGAGATTTTGACAAGCCTGTTCAGACAAGGTCAGCGACTCTTAATCAGTGTATGCATGACTCATTCCTCAGCAATTTTGAGCCAACTCGAGTATCTAAGGCTCTTGCTGATTCGGATTGGGTATCTGCAATGCAAGAAGAGCTCAATCAGTTTGAAGCCCTAAAGGTTTGGAGATTAGTTCCTAAACCGGAAGGTAAAACTGTGATCGGCACTAAGTGGGTATTCAAGAACAAAAAGGATGAAGATGGTGTCGTCATCAGAAACAAAGCTAGACTTGTTGCCAAAGGCTATCGGCAAGAGGAAGGCATTGATTATGATGAGACGTATGCTCCAGTAGCGCGCATAGAGGCAATCAGAATGTTTCTCGCCTACGCCGCTCATAAGAACTTCACAGTCTTTCAGATGGATGTGAAAACAACCTTTCTGAACGGCATTCTTAAAGAAGAAGTGTACGTGTCTCAACCAGAAGGGTTCGTTAATCAAGACAAGCCAGATCATGTCTATATCTTGGACAAAGCCCTTTATGGATTAAAGCAAGCCCCTCGAGCCTGGTATGATGTATTATCAAAATTCTTGGTCAAGTCTGGTTTCTCAAAAGGTAAGATCGACACTACTTTATTCATAAAGAAGGAAAAAGCTGATATTATTCTTATTCAGATTTATGTAGATGATATAATATTTGGTTCTACTAATCCAAAATATTGCAAAAACTTTTCTAACCTCATGGTGTCACGTTTTCAAATGAGTATGATGGGAGAGATGAATTTCTTTCTCGGATTACAAGTTAAACAACTTTCTACGGGGATTTTTATAAATCAATCTAAGTACATTTTGGACATTCTTCGGAAGTACAAAATGGAAAATCACAAATCTATTGGCACCCCGATGGCACCAGGAACTAAGATCCACACTGATCCTTCGGGAAAAAGTGTTGATGTTAGAACCTATAGAGGTATGATTGGTTCTTTGATGTATCTTACATCGAGTAGACCAGATATTATGTTCTCAACATGTCTTTGTTCTAGATATCAAGCTGCTCCCAAAGAATCCCATTTGGCTGCTGTCAAACGGATTTTTAGATATCTGAAGGGGACTGCAGATCTTGGTTTGTGGTATCCTAAGGATACATGGTTTCAACTGACTGCATATTCAGTTGCAGATCATGCAGGTTGCATGTTGGACAGAAAGAGTACTTCTGGTCACGTACAATTCCTTGGAGACAAGCTCGTTAGCTGGGCTTCAAAGAAACAGTTATGCGTTTCCACATCGACTGCTGAAGCGGAGTATGTAGTTGCTGCTAGTTGCTGCTCTCAAGTCTTGTGGATGAGAACACAGCTACGAGATTATGGCTTTAAGTATGATAAAATCCCAATTTATTGTGACTCGAAGAGTGCGATTGCCATCTCTGCTAATCCTGTCCAGCATACGAAAACCAAACACATTGATGTAAGGTATCATTTTATCAAAGATAATGTTGAAAAAGGAACAATTGAACTTTATTTTGTAAAAACAGATTATCAACTTGCAGATTTATTTACCAAACCTTTAGATGAGAAGAGATTTAATTTTCTTGTCTCTAAGCTTGGTATGTTAAATCTGAAGACATAATCAGTTATTACCTACTAAAGTTACGTATTGTTATTTTTCATCATTTTCTTTATCTTTATATCTGAAGGATACCTGCACTTTAATAGTTTGCTCATGATCTCAGGGGGAGTTAGAGAAGATTTTAAATGATCTACATTCATTTGAGGGGGAGTAAAACTAATTTCTGCATTTTACTTAAATGATTAATTTTTGTGATGCATGATTTTAGGGGGAGCTTATCAAAAGGAGTATGACAACGACTTCTGATTATTTCAGATCAGAACTCGTTCTTTTAAAGTTTTATTGCTTTATGTCTTTTATTTTCTGTGAATAAAATTGATTTTGACTAGACTTTGAGACTTACAGGATGAGAGAAGCTGACACGATCATATATTAATGACGATAGCTTGACTTTCTGAGATTTAAGATTGAGCGACAAGGTAAATTACTTATCTTAATCTCACATATATCTAAAAGAAGGACAACTTTCAGGTACAGAAAACATGTTCTTAAATGTTCAAACCACTTCCCAATTCTTAAACAGATTTTATAATTTGGAAGTGTGATTTTAAATGTTTTCATTTTATTTTTGTGCTTAATTCATAAGCAAACCGTGTGTTTCTAAAGATAATTACTTGCGTATTGTCTTTTCTATATACTTTCAAGTATTCACACACACCGGTTTGAATTTTTGTTCAAGTTGTTCTTACCACGTCTCTAAATTGAAATAGTTTTTATTCGATGGTAAGACACTCCGCTTGTATTCAAAGAATTTTGAGCGATATTTCATTTCGAAACGGTCATTTCAAGAATGTCTATATCTTGTTTCGTATAGACAAATATCAATTTTTCTTGACCTGAAGCTTTAATTGTTATATCATTCATTTCTGATCATTTTTCATACAATGTCATATTTTCAAACAAGTCTTTTGCATTCATGATTCATTCATTCAGTATACTTGTTTGAAAATACATCAATGTATAAAAATGCTCATATTTTCATGATTATATTCTGAGCATACATATATATGACCCATATTTCCTATGATTTTAATGTTCAAGATAAACCATTGTGAGCACCATATGCTTTGTAGGACTGGGTTCTTTGTGCTAGGACTTATCTGAAACTTCTATGGATTCACGTTAACCAGTGTTTCCTACCCAAGAAGTTAATCCTTTAGTGATTGAGTGTGAGGAGTCTAAAAGAAATGAGTGTGGGTGTGCTGAGGTAAAATGGAAAAGAGAGTTTGGTTAGTCGTTAATGATAAAAAGAAAGAGGGTGTGAGATCAGAGTAAAAGAATATCAAACTCTGCACCAACTACTTTCTGAGCCGGGCAGCCATATTACTAGCATTTCACAATTCTTTGGTGAATGTTATTGAAACAGGCAAATAGCCCATGCCAACTCTTGCTTAAACCCCACCGACCACTCATTTTCTTCTCAAAAAGAAAATGTTTCACATTTTCAAGGGGACGCAACATATTATCTATCTGGTTTTCATTTGGAAAATCTGGATATTGAAAAAGAAGGAAGTCTGCCCCACCTTCGCACTTCAATTATGCACTTAGAGTCTGTGTTTATCTACTGTTGTCTCAATGGTTTACATAATGTTGAGCCTTATAAAAGCAATTATTTGTGCTTAATTCTTTCTACACTTGCACGAGCACACAAAGAATTTATTTCTTTGTCATAACATTCATAGAAATTGCCTTTGTGGTATTTCGATGATTGGATGGAAGCCCTGGGGGAGTCAACATCAAAAAGCTCCTTTATATTGTGTATTTGTTACACACAGTGACTTTGTGTTACTGACAGACATATTAACTGATTCATCTGTTGATTCAGGAGTTACATGTTCTTATTTTGTCTGGATTTGTAAAGATCTAGATGAATATCTTGGAGAGTTGACAGAATCAGAGGCTTAGTATGACAGATCAGAATGGTAAATGACATTTCTTGGCGAAAAGTTTTGATGATATCAGATGCTCAAATCATCAAAAAGGGGGAGATGGTATGAAGAAATGTATTGTGGAGATGATTTCAAAGAAATGATAAAGATTTGAAGATTTGAAAATGATCAAAGAGTTTTTGAAGATTTTAAGGAATTTTTCTTTGAAGATTATTTGCTAAAGCATTCGAGCTGATTCTGAAGATAATTTCTTTCCAAAGTCTTAAAGTGTTGTGCGAAAGTTTTGGGAAGATTGTTCATCATTTTGAAGACAGCTTTGGAAAGAAGATCATCAAAGGAAAAAGGGAGTTTGTTTTTGACAGAGCTTAAAGTGAAGACTGAATTGCCAGATCTTTCAACAGTGATCTTGAATCCAAAGGGGGAGATTGTTAGAGCATAAATCTGTTGGATACAAGATCAAGAAGACTGAAGGTCAAAGGTCAAGAAAGTCAAAGCTAGAAAAGTCAAATTTCATTAAAGTCAAAGTCTTTTGTAATAAAAGTCAATGTATTAGTTTAGTTGTATTTGTTGTTTTCTTGTATTAGTAGTTAGTATAAATAGTTTCCTTTCTTTATTTTTTGTACATGAATTGAATTGGAGAATATTCAGTTGTCTTTTAGAGAGAGAAAGTTAGAGAGAGATAGAAGTCGTTGGAGAGAGTTCTAGAGAGAGATATTGTAATCTTGGATTGAGAAAGTAATCAAACAGGTAAATTTGATTGTTCAATATTGTTTGTTTGATTGTTATGATATAGAAACTAGATTCAGGGACATACACACTGTCAAAAGGTACAGGGATCACAACCAAAGCATGTGTGATGACCTCAAAAGATTAGAAAAGGACAGAAGAGACTATGTGTTGATAGTAGAGAGATTTGAAGAACAAATCAAAGGCTTTCAAGCTAATGAACTTCAACACTCTTATGACACAAATTATTGGAAGTGGGAAAAGAATGAGTTAGAGACCAAACTGTCTAAGTCCTTAGAAGAGAATGATAGGCTGAAAGAGGAACTATCTAAGGTTAAGCTTGACATAGAAAAGTTTTCATATGCTTCAAAAGCAATGGATTCTCTTCTAAAAGCTCAGATTCATGATAAGATGAAGCCTGGTATTGGATACAACAATACACCCCCCTCTTTACAATAACAACTAAATCTCTCCTACTTCAGACTTGTTAGAGACCAAGGAGAAAAAGGACTTGACTGAGAAAGCTTTTAAGATAGATCCTTTGGATGAGGTAGTAGTTAAGGATTTGACTGAGAAAGAAGCCAGTGAGAATAGGAATAATGCTGTGAGTAAAGAGATACCATTAGAAAACAACATTATCACCAATGAGGGATGTGGAAAAATCTAGGTAAAGTCTAAGGAGATAGAGAAGACCAAAGGAAAGGATAACAAGGTCCATTACAAACAAACCACTGTTGTGAATCCTGGACCTTGTAAACAGTGTGCTAGCAATAAATCTAAGAGCCTAAATTCTGGTATAAAAAGAGGTAACCAAAGAAACTGGAATAATCAATGGGCTCAGAAACATGGAGTTGATCTGAATAAAATCAATAGACCAAAACCTTGTTTCATATGTGGCAAGCTGAATCATTTGGCTAAGTATTGTTTCTTCAATCCTATTAACCAACAGATGAACTTTCAAAGATTTGTGCAAAAACCTGTTGGTTATAGGAAGGCTGAAAAGAAACATGTGGAGAAGAAATCTGTTGAAACCAAAGGCACCATGAAGAAAAAGATTTTAAAAGAAAGTATCAAAATATGGGTGCCTAGAAGCACTAAAACTGTTAGTACTGCTGACAGAGATAGTGCTGCTAGAAGCATTACTACTGCTACCAGTGTTAGTACTGCTGAAAATTTTAATACTGCTAACACAGTTACTGCTGCTAACACAGTTACTACTTCTAACAAGGTTAGTACTGCTAAGCATGCAAGTGCTGCTAATGCAGTTAGTACTTCTAAAACCAGTACTGTTTCTAGCAAATGTGTTTCTAAACCCATCATTGTGACAAAGTACTCCAGAAATGAGGAGTCAAAGTGTCAGGATCGAATTCTTAACAAGAATAAATTCTCAGAAACTAATATCAAAGAAGTTGCGGAATAACACTTTGATATTCAATATAACAGTAAACCAAACAGTGTATAATCAACAACTTGTAAACATGTATTCAATTATCAAATCACAAGATTACACACTCAACGTCAATATTGATGAACAGACTCACCAATACGAATTCTACTTCTCTAGAATTAGGATCTATGCCTTGAGGTTGATTTTCTCTAAAAAAAATAGAATTAATTTTTTATTCTCTAAACTATTCTATACATATACTGAACAAAAAGATAATTACAATAAATAGAATATCTTCAGTATATCTTCCTTGAATATCTTCAGAATATCCAGCTGTCATTCTTCTAACTCAAATCTTCATCTTATAAGCAGCACTAATTGATTAGCAGTATTAACTACTAAGCAGCACTAACCACTAGAAGTACTAACTAGCTAAGCAGTACTAACTTTGTTCAAGCAGCACTAACTTTGACTAGCAGTATTAATTCTACTAGCAGTAGTAATACTTAGCAGTATTAACTTTGAAGTCTTCTAGCAGTAGTAATTCTGAACTAGCAGCATTAACCATACTTGAGCTTTTCTTCAGTTCCCAACAATCTCCCCCTAACTTGACTTTTAGGAAAAGAAGTCAAGTTCTTCAGATCTGATCTTCAAGATGCTTTCAACACCTCAGGTTCAGTTTCCCAAATTTGAATTTAGCCCCAGACTTTGATTTACAGTTCTTCTCACCACAAGTTTAGCCATCTCTGAATCCTTTGAGCATACCAGTGTAGCTTTAAGCATCCCTTCTAGCTTCTCCTTGCTATGCTCATAAATTTTGTCTACCAGGTAGTACTCATGATAACAATTGTCAATAGTAATCATGTATACCCCACAGTTTTCAAAAAGTATCCATTTATCAATCTTCTTGAATATAAACTCATGATTATGATCTTTAATCCTATAAGCCACTCTTTCTGGATCAAACATCATGCACAAGTATTCCATTGATATCTTGAGAAGATTCTCTTCAGTACCTTTCAACACAGGCTCATAGAGTTTTATCCCCACTTTCTATAATTCTTCTATATCAGCTCTTGAACAACTTCTGATAACTCTCCCCCATGTTGAATATGCTTCAAATGAACCATCAGCTCTTTTGATTCTGAAGAAATCCTTTCCATTATCTCTTAGAATGTCCCAGAAGGTAATCTCAGGAGCTTTCATGGAGATTGGAACAGCCTTCATAGGTTCTATTATGGTCATATACAAATCCATACTCTCAACAGTTTGCTTGTTGGACTGCTCTGGACTTTGCACAGGTTCTGTTGGATATGTGACTGAGGGTTCTGCTTCCTTTTCAGTTTCTTCCACCCTTGGCCTTTTCAACTGCCTTTTTGAAGCAATTGACTTCACTCTCTTTCCAGACTTGGCTTCTATACCAACACCCTCATGTTCTTCCTTCTTCTCTTCAGCTTTGTCTTTTGAGGGTGTGGTCTCCTCAGGGAATGGTTGTTGGATGTTGAGATCATGTCTCTCTTTCATCCTTCTTTCTGCTTCTTCCGTTTGAGAGGAATCCCCTTGGAGCTTTGCCATTTCCTTCCTATAGAGCTCCTCAACTTGACTGTATGCCATGTTGTTGAACATCTCCCCCTTGACTCCAATTGCACCTTTCAGAAAATTTATCATCTTTCTTCTTTCCTGATTGGCCAAAAAGGTCTTGGAGGGTTGTCTTTTCTGCTTCATCACTGGCATTTTCTGCTTAGACACTTTCACAGAGCTTTTCTTGGCTTCAGTTTCTGCTTTTAAACTTTCTTGATACTCAGCATTTAGTTTTCTGGCCATTATCTTTGCAAGCTTTCTATCTGTTTCTGTTTGAATTTGTTCCTCCTTTTCCATTTGATCTTGAAGCTTCTTTGCCATCTCCTCATCCATTTCAATCTGACTCCTCTTCTTTGAAGGCAGTTCAGTTTCAATAAGCTTTTCCTTTCCTTTTGTATCCTTCAAACTTTCTTTACTTGATTCTTTTCTTTTCTTTGAGCCTCCTCCTTCATTGATGACCACTCCCTTGGCCTTTTGATTAGCCTTAGGAGTGTCATTCTTTGCTTTTACCATAGTTTCTGCTATTTCCAATTCTTCTACAGAAAGCCCTGTTACTACTGCTTCTTTTACCTCAGCAGCATTAACAGTTTCTGCTGCTTGGGCAAATTCTGTTTCTTTCTCTATTTCAGCTTCTATCTCCCCCTCAACATCAAATCCCATCTCATATTTGCTTTCCTTCTCTGTTTCATTCTCTTGATTCTCCCCCTTGTTGGAAGCATCTTGAGCTCTTGCCCTCTTCTTTAACACAAATTGCTTCCTTCTCCTTTTCTGTACCAATGTTGTCACCAATTTCTTCAGTTTGGTGATTTGTACTTGTTGAGATAGAATAACAAGTTTCAGCTCTTCAATGTCTTTCCCCTGCTTGATGACATCCATGTTTATGTTGCCCATTGTTTCCATCAATTCATTGTAGTCATATATGTCCTCACCTTCTCCAGGAGTGTTACCCCCTTTTGAAGGATCATGGGATCTTTTAGTAGTGGAAGCCTTCTGCCTAACAGAAGCACTGTCCACTCCCTTGGTTTCTTGGCACCGGGGACCTTTGAATGATTGCTCAATCAAAGTTGCCATGGGTAAGGTCTTAGAGATGTTACCACTATCCTTCTCTGTGCTAGCAGAAGTAGTGGCAGCCTTCTCACCCATATGCTCTTCCATCTCCTTAGAGAGCACCTCCTCAGGGTTGGGAGACACCCTATTGGATTCCCTTTGGATATTCTCTACTGGAGAGTTCTCCAATAGAGGGCTTTGATGCTCTTGGTTAATAGTAGGTACACCAAGGGAAGGAGCCTTGTGTACCTTTCTCTAGACATAAGTCTTGGATATTCTGGGGGTGGGTTTAGCAGCAAAGGACTGAGGGAAAATTTGAGAGAGGGAAGGTTGGGATTGGCTAGCAGTGGGTTGGTCTAATGGGGGCCTTGACCCTGCTACCATACCTTCATCAGTTTGGGACACCACCATCATTGTAGAGAACAATGGGGTGTCTACTCCTTCCGAGTCCCCAGCAGATCTTCTCATATTTGAGAAAACCTTGCCTTTAGGGGATTTTGGTACATATATCCCATCAGAGTGAGGAATATCCATCAATTCGTGGGTGATAACTGCTTGAACAAACCTGGGATACATATAAAAGCTCTTTTTGTTTCCCAAGTTTGAGACAAGATCATTGAAAATCATTTGGGAAAAATTATACTTTTTGGCAGTGGCTAAGCATACCAGAGCATAAGCAATGGTGCTACTGAACTCACTCCATCCAGTAGTCTTTTTAGATATACAATGCATAAGGGTATGGATAAAGAAACGCCATTGAGGTGAAAATTTTGCTTTTAAGAACTTGAACACACCCAATGGGCCTCCATACCCCATTCTTGTAAGAGTAGAAAACAGTTCATCATTAGAGATAGAAGTTATACCAGAGGCATCGTCTAGACGTAGACTGATGCGAATCACCTCTTCAGTAACTGTCAATTGCTTGCCATACACCGTCGTCTTTATCATTTGCACACCATCCTTAGTAACACTGGTGGCATGTGCCCAGAATTGCCTCTGATGTTCTATGAAGATAGTAGGAGATATAGTGAGAGCATGGGCAATGTGGCTATTCCTCAAAAAGTCGACTATCGGATGAAAACCTTCAGCTTGTTTTGGCTTTTGGAGCATCGCGATTTCATTGTGCTCGTCAATGAACGGCATTGATGCCATTGATCTTTACCTGAGAACTTTGAACTTGAGAGAGAAAGGGTTTAGCGCGCAAGTGAACAGTATGCAAAGAGTCGTTATGAACTTTTTAGGCGGGCAAGGAGTATTTATAGTATTTGGGACATAAGTAGTATTAACTGAAAGCAGTATTAACTGAAAGCAGTATTAACTGCTAGCAGTATTAACTAACTAGCAGTATTAACTGAGAGCAGTATTAACTACTAGCAGTATTAACTGTGCACTGGCAGTATTAACACTGTACTGGCATTATTAACCATACTTACTCTTTTAAGCTTGTGATCCACTGAGTACTGCTATACATATTCTGAAAAAGAGAAGTAGTAACACCAAGAATAAACAATATACAGGTATAGACCCACTTTTTGAGAAGGGGCTTATTCAGAGTTGATCATTCCCACACTTGTTACCAAGAAGGTGAATCTACCCATATCAAAAGCTTTAGTGAATAGATCAGCAAACTGGTTATCAGTGTGAACTTTTACAACTTGAATAAGTTTCTTTTCATTGCAGTCTCTTATGAAGTGATACCTGATCTCGATGTGCTTTGTCTTTGAGTGCTTGACAGGATTATTCACAATGCTAATAGCACTGCTATTATCAATAAAAATTGGAGTGTGTAGAAAGGTTACCCCATAATCCAGCATTTGATTCTGAATCCATAAGACTTGAGAACAGCAACTTGCAGCTGCTATGTACTCTGCCTCAGTTGTAGATGTGGATACTGTGGTTTGTTTCTTGCACTGCCATGAAACTAGTCTTGCACCCAAAAACTGACATCCTCCAGAAGTAGATTTTCTGTCCAAGTTTGCTCCACCTAGATCACTATCTAAGTATGCAAGTAGGTCAAAGGATGAGTCCTGAGGATACCAAAGTCCCAATCTGGGTTGCCCTTTGAGATATCTGAATATCCTCTTAACAGCTTGATAGTGAGATTGCTTTGGCCTAACTTGGAATCTTGCACATACACAGACTGGAAACATTATATCTGGCCTAGAGGCTGTAAGATACATGAGAGAGCCAATCATGGATCTATAATGATGAACATCCATATCCTCCCCCTCAAGATCTGCTGTTATCTGCTTGTGTGTCTCCATAGGTGTGCTTGCAGGTTTTGAATCTGAGAAACCAAACTTGGTTAGAATGTCCTGCACATACTTGGACTGACAGATGAAGATTTCATCTGACTTCTGTTGAACTTGGAGTCCAAGGAAGAAAGTAAGTTCCCCCATGGAACTCATCTTGAACCTTTGATGCATTAGTTCCTCAAACTCCTTGCACATGTTGTCTCTTGTTGATCCAAAGATAATATCATCAACATAGATTTGAACCAGCAAGATATCCTTCTTCTTTCTCTTGATGAATAGAGTCTTATCAATGACTCCTCTTTCAAATCCATTTTCCAAGAGATAGGATGACAGAGTGTCATACCATGCTCTTGGAGCTTGATGTAGTCCATAAAGTGCTTTCTTCAATTTGTATACCCTGTCTGGATAGCTTGGGTTTTCAAACCCTGGTGGTTGACAGACATATACTTCTTCTTCAATTAAACCATAAAGAAATGCACTTTTCACATCCATTTGATGGACTTTGAATTTCATATAGGAAGCATAAGCCAGGAATAATCTAATTGCTTCTATCCTGGCCACAGGTGCAAATACTTCATCATAGTCTATTCCCTCTTCTTGTGTATACCCTTGAGCCACCAGCCTTGCTTTATTCCTTATCACTATACCTCTTTCATCTCTCTTATTCCTGAAGACCCATTTTGTTCCTATTGCTCTTTGGCCTTTAGGAAGGTCTACCAGATCCCAAACATCTTGCAGCTTGAATTGCAGTAGCTCTTCTTGCATTGCTTCTATCCAACTGGACTCTTTCATAGCATCATGTGCCTTTTTAGGCTCAAGCTGGGATAAAAAGCAAGTAAGCATTGTGTGTTGTTGGTCTTTCATTTCTTGAAGCCTACTTTGATTTCTAGTCATCATAGGAGAAGATATATCCCCTATTACCAGCTGTGGAGGATGATTCTTTTGAATTCTACTGTGATGACTAGGTTCTTCATTAAGTTCCACTTCTAGATTAGAGTCATTCAACTCAACTGAAGTGTTTTCAGTAGCTACTTCTGTTTCTTTATTTTCTTGAGTCTCCTCATCTCTTCTTTCTTCTTCTCTTTGACTTGGTCCAGTAGATGTTTCCTTTTCACAGTCTTCAACAGGATCCACTGTGGGTATGGAAAATATCACAGGTTAAGATATACTTTCTTGAACTTGTGTAGTCCCTGATCCTCCACTCCCTGAACCTGCATAATCATCACTACTGAAACCAAAAGAGTTAGTTAGTGAGTCAATGTCAAATAGCCACTGAGGACCAGACCCAATTGGATTTGGTGTGTTCTCATTGCATTTGACATTGTCACTTTCTTCAATTATTCTGAAAGAAGAGTTAAAAACTCTGTAAGCCTTACTCTGAGATGAGTAACCAACAAGAAATCCATCATCTGCTTTGCTATCAAACTTACCTAAGTGAGATTTAGTATTGAGAATTGTACAAGGACACCCAAAAGGTTTGAAAAATCCAATGAAAGGTTTTCTTTTATTTAAAAGCTCATAAGGGGTCTTGTTCTTTGGCTTGACCACTAGAACTCTGTTTTGGACATAACAAGCAGTATTAACTGCTTCAGCCCAGAAGGTAATTGGCAGTTTTGAATCAGCCAATAGAGATCTAGCAGCCTCTATTAGTGTCCTATTCCTCCTCTCAGCAAGTCCATTCTGTTGAGGAGTCCTAGGAGCACTATATTGTCTCTCAATGCCTTTCTCTTCACATAAGGTGTTTAGATCAAAATTTTTAAACTCAGTCCCATTATCTGATCTAATGACTTTTACTTTTTGATTAGTTTGGTTTTCAATTCTTAGGATAAAGGATTTGATCAGTCCACTTGTCTCATCCTTAGTCCTTAGAAAGTATACCCAGGTAAATCTAGAGTAATCATCAACAATAACCAAGCAGTAAGATTTCTTGCCTATACTCATAACATTTGTAGGACCAAACAGATCCATATGCAATAACTGGAGACAAGAAGAAATTGAGTTTATCTCTTTGGTCTTATGAGAAGTTTTGTGTTGTTTGCCTTTAAGACATGCAACACAATGATCATCACATGAAAATACTTTTGAAGGTAAACCTCTTACAAGGTTGTTTTTAACAAGTTTGTTCATGGTCTTGAAGTTCATGTGACACATCCTTCTGTGCCAAAGAGAGGATTCATCCACAGAAGCTTTTGAAATAAGACAGTTCAGGGATGAATCATTATCAACATTGTCCATATCTAGACAATACACATTGTCCTTTCTTGGAGTTCTAAGTAGTATCATGCTTTCATCAACTACCTTGAACCCTGGAGCAAGGATCATACACTCAGTATTTGTAAACAATATGCTATGTTGTTTGTCACAGACCTGTGATACACTTAACAGGTTGTACTTCAACTGATCAACATAGTAGACATCCTCAAATGTCATCTTACCTTTTGTAACATTACCTTTTCCACTTATTTTACCACCAGTAAGATTATCTCCAAAAGCAACATGTCCTTCATTGATATGCTTGAAATCCTGAAGGCATGACATGTTACCTGTCATGTGCCTAGAGCAACCACTATCAACATGCCATATGCTCTTCCCCTTGAGCTGTTGGTTGCCCTGCACATAAGATAAATCAGTTAGTATGAATTAGGAACCCAAGCCAAAGTGGTCTTGGGTACCCCTTTCTCATCAAAATACTTGCATTCTTTCTTGACAAGATTTTTAAACTTTGACTCCTCATTCTTGGAGTACTTTGTCACAATGATAGGCTTGGAAATATTTTTGCTAGAAGCAGTACTGGTTTTAGAAGTACTAACTGCCTTAGCAGCACTTGCAGGCTTAGCAGTACTAACCTTGTTAGAAGTAGTAACTGTGTTAGCAGCAGTAACTGTGTTAGCAGTATTAATATTTTCAGCAGTACTAACACTGGTAGCAGCAGTAATGCTTCTAGCAGCACTATCCCTGTCAGCAGTACTAACAGTTTTAGTGCTTCTAGGCACCCACATTTTAATGCTTTCTTTTAAAACCTTTTTGTGTGTTCCAGATTCTAATTTCTAATCAATATTAATCAAACAAACAAGATTAACAACAACAATTACCTGTTTGATTACTTGAATTCTCAAGAAATACACTTTCTCTCTCTAAAAACAAATTCTCTCCCTCTCTCTACAATCTGATATGTATCTTAGTTACTTACTAAAAATATAATAAAATGTATTTATACTCACACCTAATACAAAGGAAACTAAAATACAAAGACTACTAAGTTTGACTTATTACAAATAGACTTTGACTTTTAATGAGGTTTGACTTTAGCAGCTTTGACTTTCTCAACTTTGACCTTCAGTATGCTTGATCTTGTATCCAACATATTTATGCTCTAACAATCTCCCCCTTTGGATTCAAGATCACTGTTGAAAGATCTAGCAAGCCAGTTCTTCACTTTAAGCTTTGTCAAAATAATCTCCCCTTTTTCATTGAAAGTCTTCTTTCCAAAAATGTCTTCAAATGATGAACAATCTCCTCAAAACTTCATATAGAACGCTTTTAGACTTTGAAAAGAAATTATCTTCAGAATCAGCTGGAATTGCTTCAGCAAATAATCTTCAAAGAAAATTTCCACAAATCTTCAGAAATTCTTTGAACATCTTCAAATCTTTAGTTTGAATCTTCTATCTTGGCTATTTGAAAAAAAAAATCATCTCCTTTTAACTTCAAAAACTTTAACATTTCTCCATACCATCTTCAATCTTTTTAACATTTCTTCATATCATCTCCCCCTTTTTGATGATTTGAGCATCTATATCATCAAAACTTTTCGCCAAGAAATGTCATTTACCATTCTGATCTGTCATACTGAGCCTCTGATTCTGTTAACTCTCTAAGATATTCATCTAGATCTTTTCAAATCCATACAAAATAAGAACATGTAACTCCTGAATCAACAGATGAAGCAGTTAATATGCCTGTCAGTAACACAAAGTCACTGTGTGTAACGAATACACAATATAAAGGAGCTTTTTGATGTTCACTCCCCCAGGGCTTCCATCCAATCATCGAAATACCACAAAGGCAATTTCTATGAATGTTATGACAAAGAAACGAATTCTTTGTGTGCTCGTGCATATGTAGAAAGAATTAAGCACGAATAATTGCTTTTATAATAAGGCTCAACATTGTGTAAACCACTGAGACAACAGTAGATAAACACAGACTCTAAGTGCATGATTGAAGTGCGAAGGTGGGGCAGACTCCCTTCTTTTTCAATATCCAGATTTTCCAAATGAAAACCAGATAGATTATATGTTGTGTCCCCTTGAAAATGTGAAACATTTTCTTTTTGAGAAGAAAATGAGTGGGTGGTGGGTTTTTAAGCAAGAGTTGGCATGGGCTATTTGCCTGTTTCAATAACATTCACCAAAGAATTGTGAAATGCTAGTAATGTGGCTGCCCGACTCAGAAAGTAGTTGGTGCAGAGTTTGATATTCTTTTACTCTGATCTCTCACCCTCTTTCTTTTTAATCAATAAGCTTACTACTAACCAAACTCTCTTTTCCATTTTACCTCAGCACACCCACACTCATTTCTTTTAGACTCCTCACACTCAATCACTAAAGGATTAACTTCTTGGGTAGGAAACACTGGTTAACGTGAATCCATAGAAGTTTAGATAATTCCTAGCACAAAGAACCCAGTAATCCTAAAAGAATGTGTTGCTCAAAAAGGTTTAACTGTATCAGTTAAAGCTCATATACAAATGTCAGATGAATATATGCTCAGATGATATAATCATGAAGATATGAGCATTTTTAAACATTGAAGTATTTTCAAACAAGGAAATTGAATGAATGAACATGAATGCAAGAAACTTGTTTGAAAATCTGACATTGTATAAAATGATCAGAAATGAATGATATATCAATTAAAGCTTAAGGTCAAGAAAAATTGATATTTGTCTATACGAAACAAGATATAGACATTCTTGAAATGACATTTCGAAATGAAATATCGCTCAAAATTCTTTGAATACAAGCGGAGTGTCTTACCATCGAAGAAAAATTGTTTCAATTTAGAGACATGGTAAGAACATGTTGAACAAATTCAAACCGGTGTGTGTGAATACTTGAAAGTATATAGAAAAGACAATACGCAAGTGTTTATCTTTGGAAACACACGGTTTGTAAACAATTAAGCACAAAATAAAAAATGAAAAACATTTAAAATCACACTTCCAAATTATAAAATATGTTTAAAAATCAGGAAGTCGTTTGAACATTTAAGAACATGTTTTCTATACCTGAAAGTTGTCCTTCTTTCAGATACATTTGAGATTAAGATTAGAAATTTACCTTGGCACTCAATCTTAATACTCAGAAAGTCAAGCTATCGTCATTAATATATGATTGTGTCAGCTTCTCTCATCCTGCAAGTCTCAAAGTTTAGTCAAAATTTATTCACAAAATTTATTCGGAAATAAACAACGGAAAACAATAAAACTTTGAACGAACGAGTTCTGATCTGAAATAATCAGAAGTCGTTGTTATACTCCTTTTGATAAGCTCCCCCTAAAATCATGCATCACAAAAAATAATCATTTAAGTAAAATGCAGAAATTAGTTTTACTCCCCCTCAAATGAATGTAGATCATTTAAAAATCTTCTCTAACTCCCCCTGAGATCATGAGCAAACCATTAAAGTGCAGGTATCCTTCAGATATAAAGATAAAGAAAATGATGAAAAATTACAATACGTAACTTTAGTAGGTAATAACCGATTACGTCTTAAGATTTAACATACCAAGCTTAGAGATAAGAAAATTAAATCTCTTTTCATCTAAGGGTTTGGTAAATAAATCTGCAAGTTGATAATTTGTTTTTACAAAATAAAGTTCAATTGTTCCTTTTTCAACATTATCTTTGATAAAATGATACCTTACATCAATATGTTTGGTTTTGGTGTGTTGGACAGGATTAGCAGATATGGCAATCGCACTCTTCGAGTCACAATATATTGGGATTTTATCATACTTGAATCCATAGTCTCGTAGCTGTGTTCGCATCCACAAGACTTGAGAGCAGCAACTGGCAGCAGCTACATATTCTGCTTCTGCAGTCGATGTGGAAACGCATAACTGTTTCTTTGAAGCCCAGCTAACGAGCGTGTCTCCAAGAAATTGAACGTGACCAGATGTATTCTTTCTTTCCAACATGCAACCTGCATGATCTGCATCTGAATATGCAGTCAGTTGAAACCCTGTATCCTTAGGATACCACAAACCAAGGTCTGTAGTCCCCTTCAGATATCTAAAAATCCGTTTGATAGCGGCCAAATGGGATTCTTTGGGATCAACTTAATATCTAGAACATAGACATGTTGAAAACATAATATCTGGTCTACTGGAAGTTAAATACATCAACGATCCTATCATACCTCTATAGGTTCTAACATCAACACTTTTTCCCGAAGGATCAGTGTGAATCTTAGTTCCTGGTGCCATCGGGGTGCCAATAGATTTGTGATTTTCCATTTTGTACTTCCGAAGAATGTCCAAAATGTACTTAGATTGATTTATAAAAATCCCCGTAGAAAGTTGTTTAACTTGTAATCCGAGAAAGAAATTCATCTCTCCCATCATACTCATTTGAAAATCCCCGTAGAAAGTTTTTACAATATTTTGGATTAGTAGAACCAAATATTATATCATCAACATATATCTGAATAAGTATAATATCAACTTTTTCTTTCTTGATGAATAAAGTAGTATCGATCTTACCTTTAGAGAAACCAGACTTGACCAAGAATTAGGATAAGACGTCATACTAGGCTCGAGGGGCTTGCTTTAATCCATAAAGGGCTTTGTCCAAGATATATACATGATCTGGCTTGTCTTGATTGACGAACCCTTCAGGTTGAGACACGTACACTTCTTCTTTAAGAATGCCGTTCAGAAAGGCTGTTTTCACATCCATCTGAAAGACTGTGAAATTCTTATGAGCGGCGTAGGGGAGAAACATTTTTATTGCCTCTATACGCGCTACTGGAGCATACGTCTCGTCATAATCAATGCCTTCCTCTTGCCGGTAGCCTTTGGCAACAAGTCTAGCTTTGTTTCTGATGACGACACCATCTTCATCCTTTTTGTTTTTGAATACCCATTTAGTTCCTATCACGGTCTTTCCTTCAGGCTTAGGAACTAATCTCCAAACCTTTAGGGCTTCAAACTGATTGATCTCTTCTTGCATTGCAGATACCCAGTCTGAATCAGCAAGAGCCTCGGATACTCGTGTTGGCTCAATCTTGCTTAGGAACGAGTCATGCATAGACTGATTAATAGTCGTTGACCTTGTCTGAACAGGCTTGTCAACATCTCCAATTACTTGATGTAATGGATGGTCCTTGGTCCAGCGATGCTCATGTGGGAGTGGAATAGATAAATTCTGAACATGATCATCATCTTGAAATCCACTTTCAAAATCTTCAGTTTGAATTACAGGAGGGGGGTTGTCAGTTGAAGTTTCATGTGCAGAAGTATCAGTGGGAACATCAAATTCAGGCTGTTGAGTAGACAAAGTATTACACCCAACTGAAACAATTACTTCTGGCTCAGCATTTGTTTGAACATCTTCAACTGTAGGAGTAACAACAGGAATATGAATTTCTGTCTGAACTGGAGATGCTTGTTCAGTAATAACTTCTGAAGTGACTGGATGATGACAACTTGTATCTTCAGACTTGTCAGTCACAGCAGATTTAGATACATTAGTTCCAAGAAACTCATCATAAAAGAATTCAAATAACAAATCTAAATCAGTTAAATGTGAAGTAGATGTAGAAGCGTTATCCGAATTTGTCGCTGTAGACACAGGTTCTGGACTGATCTGCCCAGAAGCTAATACACCAGTGATAACGGGTTCTGAACTGTTTTGATCAGAAGCCATTTCTTCATCAAATGTAACATTGACGCTCTCCACAACTGTCTTTGACTTCTTTATATAAACACGATATGCTGCAGAAGTTGAAGAATAACCAATAAAGATGCCTTTGTCTGCTTTAGCACTGAATCTATTCAGACTCTCTCTGTCGTTAAGCACAAAACATTTACACCCAAATATGTGAAAATATTTGATAGTTGGTGTTCTGTTGTTGATTAGCTCATATGGAGTCTTTTGAAATCGGCGGTGTATCATGGAACGATTTTGCGTATGACATGCAGTTGACACAGCTTCCGCCCACAAGAATAGAGGTAGATCCGATTGACTAAGCATAGTCCGAGCGGCCTCGACTAGCGTCCTATTACGTCTTTCTACTACTCCATTTTGTTGAGGGGTTCTAGCAGCAGAATACTGATGTGAAATCCCAACTGAATCGAGATAGTCATCAATAATCTTGTTCTTGAATTCTGTGCCATTGTCAGTTCGAAGGAACTTGACTTGTCGCTGCAGTTTCACCTGGGTCGTCTTTAAGAATAAAATGAGAACTTCCGGTGTCTCATCTTTTGAACGAAGAAATTTGACCCACGTGTATCTGGAGTAATCATACACAATTACCAACACATATTTCTTACCACCCAAACTCTGAGTTCTCATTGGTCCACATAAATCCATGTGTATCAGTTCTAACGGAGAACTAGTGCTTGGTTCAGGCTTCGGTTTGTGTGCGGCTCTCTTCATCTTACCCTTCTCACATGTTGCGCATAAGTGTTCTCGTTCGTATTTCAGCTCAGGAAGTCCCTTTACCAACTTCCCACGAACCAGCTTATTGATGTAACGAAAGTTCAAGTGAGATAACCGTCTATGCCAGAGCCAACTTTGTTGCTGTAGTAGCTTTTGTCATCAAGCATACCTGATTGTCAATCTAAACTTTGGACAAGTTGATGGTGTAGAGATTTGTCTTTCTATGTCCACCCAAGAGTTCTGTTCCGTCTTCAGTACGAACTGAGCAACTCTTAGACTTGAAGTTGACCTCTAACCCTTTATCGCAGAATTGACCTATGCTGAATAAGTTGTGCCCCAAGCCTTCGACATAACTCACCTTACTTATCGTTATGTTGTCTTGAATGATGTCACCATATCCTAGAATAGGTGAAAGCTGATCGTTTCTAAATCTGACATTTCCACTGAATTTCTCTGTATAGTTAGACAATAAAGCTTTTTGCCCAGTCATATGCTTGGAACATCCACTATCCAAGTACCACATATGCCGGGTCTGCAAGAAAAATTAGGCAATAATAGATTTAGGTACCCATTTAAAAACGGGCCCTAACAGATTAGTACACGATTTTGGCATCCACTTAAAAATGGACCCTCTGTTCTTTTGAAAACTGTTACAAACATTTGACTTTGAAGAATATACATGATAAGATCCATACCAATCAGAAGAATCATGAGAATAAGCAAATTCAGTTTTCCGATAATTATGATGAAATTTAGTAGTAATAGGAGATAATTGAATCAACTGCTTTATTGAATAACGCTTGTAAGAAGTTACAAGGTTTTGTTTATGAGAAGCACATTGATCAACTACATCAGAATCACTACTAACAGATTTAGTACAAGAATTATCAGTAACTGATTCAGCTATCTCAGCATCCTTCTGTTTTGGTCTCCATTTGGATTGAGCTTTCAGCTTTTTCTTCCTTAAATCTGAAACATAAGATGTAGATTTATTAGGAAAAATAGATTTCTTTGACTGAGGTTTCTTTTGTGTACCAGTGTATTTCTGTTTCTGTAATCGCTGCTTCTTATGTTTCTTACCATTAGCATAGTAATCAGCAGTTACAGAAACTTTGTCATTACTAACACCACTTGGTAACACTTTGTCATTTACAAGACAAGTAGAATGATCAGGAAGTTTATAATGAATGTCAAACATATCAGATTCTTCCATGCTCCCATCATCAGAATTAAAAGAATCATTTGCAGACTCAAATAAGTCATCAGAATTATCAGAGAAAATTTGAGGTTCCTTTGAAACTGTAGAACACTTTGTTGATTTTTCTTGAAAAACAGTGTTCTTTATAACTGTAGAAAACACATTTTGTTCTATATCAACCAAAAGTTTTTCATCAGATAAAACATTTTCAAGTTCAACTATTTTGCTTTCAAGAATAGATGTAGGAACATAAACCTTTGCAATCGCAGGTTTTGCCTTCATCTCAGATGCGGAATAACTAACAAAATAGTCTTTTGAAAGAACTTTCGGTGTTTCTGAAAGATAACTATCATTTAACTTGACATAGTTAAATGGTAGTTGCATTTTCTTTTTATTCTTTCTGTTTTCAGTTTCTTTGGCCTCATCTTCATCTGGCAATTTGGTAACAAATTTGGGTTTCAGATGAATATGTTTACCAGCACAAGCAAGAAAATCATAGTTATAAAGTGCCGGCTGTTTTCTGATGGCTTTCTTAAGATAATGGGGGTTGTTAAAACCAAGTACCCATCTTTGCTTAACATCTACCTCTTCATTAGGAGCATTAAGAAAAATGGTTTGATCTGTTTGACCTATTTTATAAAGTTTAACTTCCAGATCATTTACCTTCTTGTTTAAATTCTTGTTTTCAACCTGCAATTTATAAACAGTTAGTGCAGATTCGTTTTTCTCAAACTCATATTTATTTACTTTACCTTCAAACTCAGAAATCTTCTTTTCAAAATCATCTACTTTAGATTTAGAATCAGAATCAGATTTGCGTAAAGAATCAATCAGATCTTTGTTTGAAATAACAGAAGTATTAAGTTCAAAGATCTTCTTGTTCTTTTTAGCAACCTTTTCCTTTTCATTTTTCAGATTATTTTGTAAATTTTGAAGCTCAACCACCATGGTTTCCAATTTGGTAATAAAATCTTTTGGAGTTAAGTTTAATACCTCATTAACTGCTTCATCATCTGACTCGTCATGTTTTTCTTCTTTGCCCATTAAACAGATATGAGCATTTTCTTCTTTCTCTTCACCTTCATCCTCTGAGTGATCCAACCAAAACTCATCCTCGGCCATTAAAGCAACACCAGCTTCTTGTTGTCTTGCCAAAAGCAACTTGTTTTGATAATACTGAGAGTTGCGTACTTTCGACTTCCGACAATCTTTGGCATAATGACCCATCTTCCCGCAATTGTAGCATTTGATTGAGTCAGTTGTTGACTTTTCAACAGCGGTGTAGTCATTCGCAAACTTTTTCTTCTCATCCGGTTTCTTTTCCACATATCTTTGCTCTTCATACCTTTTTCCTTCCACCCTTTCCCGGTGTTCGTGGTTCTTTGAACTCGAAGAAGAATACCGTTGAGAATTTGATCCCGGCTTCTTATAAAATTTCTTCTGAAAGGCACGGGTCAGCAATATCATAGCTTGTTTCACACTTTCTCTATCATCACTTTCTGAAACAGAATCAGACTCTGAACTGGTAAGAACTATCTTCTTTTTCTTCTCTTTCTTTTCTTTCTTCTTTTCTCCAGCTACTAAAGCAATCGGATCAGGAACTTTTTCTGCCTTCTTTTTTTCAGCTCTTTTCTCTTCAACTTCTTCTTCATTCTGTCGCAAGGTCTCAAATACCTCATGTAGTGGAATTTCATTCAAATCCTTCATCTGCTTCATTCTTCTTGTATGCTTTTTCCATTCCGGACGTAAGATACTCAGAAATTTAACATTGTTCTCCAACTGCTTCTTTTTGACTTTGTTCTTTGTCAACTCATTTAGAAGCAACACAAACCTCTCATAAGTATCTTCTAGACTCTCATTCTCCTTGGCTTTGAACTCCTCATAACTATTTATGCAGTTTGCCACTTTTATCTAGTTTCCGACCTTTGATCCCATCATCATCTTTTGTAATTGATCCCACATCTTCTTTGCATTGGCTTTATAACTGTCAATCTTGATGTAGATTTCGTTTGGGATGCTTTGAAGAAGTAAAGATCTCGCTTGTTTATCTGCTTTGTATCGGCTTTTCTGCTCTTCAGAATATTGAGAAATATCTACTGTCACTGTTTTCATCTTTTGCTCTCTTTCTTCAGTTCCATCTTCACTATCAGAAGAGTCAACATCAGGTACTTGAACTGTTATTGGAACCATTGGACCTTCGGTGATAGACAGTAGAATATTCTCTCCATTTGAATGTCGATCTATGAAATCCAAGAATCTGTCCTTCCATTGCTCATACTCGCCTTTGAATAGAACTGGAGGCTTGACATCGGTTCCAATTGAAAGTGCATCTTTGGAAGTCATCTTGTATAACCTATTTGAAAAATTAGTCAAATAAGAAACTAGAACTGATCGTTAGTCCAAAATATGAAATCACAAGAAAAATCTTGAAAACTAGAAAAATCAGAAAATTCGAAAAAATTTGACTAAGTAACAGAACTCGCAAGTCACTATTGAACTCGCAAGTCCTAAAACTCGCAGACTGAATAACTCGCAGACTAAGACTTGCGCGTTCTATAAATTCTCAACCAAACACGCAGACAAACTCGCAAGTAAACTCGCAAGAAAACTCGTAGATATTTGCGCGTTTTGAGAAACTCGCAGATATTTGCGCGTTTTGAGAAACTCGCAAGCAAATACGCAGATCAAACTCGCAGATCAAACTCGCAAGCGCCTAAACTCTCTAACCACTGTTCACACTAGAACTCGCTAACTGTGAAGTGCGCGTTTCCCAAACTCGCAGATCGAAGCTTGCGCGTTTAAATCAAACTCGCTAGCCACTCTTGCGCGTTTCAACACTTAGAATTATTTCTTGAATTTTCAAACTCGCAGGTCGAAGAACTCGCTGATCACTGTTCCTCCTCAAACTCGCAGGCCAAAGAAATCGCAAACTACTATTCCTTTTGAAACTCGCTAGCTTTGATTAGCGAGTTTGTAGAACTCGCTGGCCACTACTAGCGCGTTTCTTAGAACTCGCAGATAGCCCTTGCGCGTTTCAGACCAAAATTATTCTTTCGACTTGCGCGTTCTAAATGATGAACCTTGCGCGTTTTGACGATGAACTAGCGCGTTCTAGCGATCTAGCGCATTCTATCGTTTTTCGACCCAAAAACCATCTTTTTCACCTGCAATCGATCTTTTCTTGGTCCAAACACTCTGAAACTCTGGATTGATGCTCGATTACAACTCTAGAACGAATTACAATTCAAGAAATTTACAAACAAACACTTACAAATCAAAAGAATTGATGTAACAGTAAAAACGACTTGTTAACAAAAACTCAACCAAAATCACTAAATTCGTGTGATTTATATTACGAAACTGAAATTGAATTACAAGAACTCGATCTAATACACTTTTATAACAAATCCTAATCAAAATCTGCTCCAAAAACACATTCAAAATCAAAATTTGATTCTGAACAGTAACGACCACAGAGATGATGAACAGTAACTCTTTTCTTGATTTTCTTGAATCGACTTCACCTTTTGGATCTGCTCTGATACCAATTGTGTGTTCCAGATTCTAATTTCTAATCAATATTAATCAAACAAACAAGATTAACAACAACAATTACCTGTTTGATTACTTGAATTCTCAAGAAATACACTTTCTCTCTCTAAAACCAAATTCTCTCCCTCTCTCTACAATCTGATATGTATCTTAGTTACTTACTAAAAATATAATAAAATGTATTTATACTCGCACCTAATACAAAGGAAACTAAAATACAAAGACTACTAAGTTTGACTTATTACAAATAGACTTTGACTTCTAATGAGGTTTGACTTTAGCAGCTTTGACTTTCTCAACTTTGACCTTCAGTATGCTTGATCTTGTATCCAACATATTTATGCTCTAACACTTTTTCCCTATGGGGCTTTTGATTTCAATAGATTTCTTCATCACATGTTTCTTTCCAACCTTCCTATAACCAACAGGTTTTTGCACAAAGCTTTGAAAGTTCATTTGTTGATTAATAGGGTTAAAGAAACAATACTTAGCCAAATGATTCAGCTTGCCACATATGAAACAAGGATTTGGTCTATTGATTTTATTCAGATCAACTCCTTGTTTCTGAGCCCATTGATTATTCCAGTTTCTTTGGTTACCTCTTTTTATACCAGGATTTAGGCTCTTAGCTTTATTGCAAGCACACTGTTTACAAGATCCAGGATTCACAACCGTGGTTTGTTTGTAATGGACCTTGTTATCCTTTCCTTTGGTCTTCTCTATCTCCTTGGACTTGACCCAGATTTTCCCACATCCCTCATTGGTGATAATGTTGTTTTCTAATGGTATCTCTTTATTCACAGCATTATCCCTATTCTCACTGGCTTCTTTCTCAGTCAAAACCTTAACTACTACCTTATCCAAAGGATCTATCTTAAAAGCTTCCTCAGACAAGTCTTTTTTCTCCTTCGTCTCTAACAAGTCTGAAGTAGGAGAGATATAGTTGTTGTTGTAGGGAGGGGGTGTATTGTTGTATCCAATACCAGGCTTCATCTTGTCATGAATCTGAGCCTTTAGAAGAGAATCCATTGCTTTTGAAGCATATGAAAACTTTTCTATGTCAAGCTTAACTTTAGACAGTTCCTCTTTCAGTCTATCATTCTCTTCTAAGGACTTAGACAGTTTGGTCTCTAACTCATTCTTTTCCCACTTCCAATAATTTGTGTCATAAGAGTGTTGAAGTTCATTAGCTTGAAAGCCTTTGATTTGTTCTTCAAATCTCTCTACTATCAACACATAGTCTCTTCTGTCCTTTTCTAATCTTTTGAGGTCATCACACATACTTTGGTTGTGATCCCTGTACCTTTTAATAGTGTCTATGCAAGATTGAGTGCAAAGATTAGAAATTACCTCAGAGGGGAGATCAGACACTTCTGCCATAAGAGCTTGATTCTGAATGGATTCCTCAGCTTGGTCACTCCAGTCAAACCCCATTCCTTGTTGAGAAACAAGGGCTTGAGCAGGATTCTTGTTTTGATTGTAGCCTCCATTCTGAGTTTGTTGGTGGTTGTTGTTTGGAACCCCACTTCTGCACTCTCTAGCAAAGTGTCCTTTCATGTGTCACTTATAGCATTCCACCTTTGTCTTGTCAAAACCAGCTCCATCTTCTCTTCTTTGAGAGAAGTTGTTCCTTCCTGTTCTTTTTATAAACTTCTTCACCCTCATAGATAATATGGCCATCTGCCATTTAATGTCCATCTCCTCCAGGTCATCAGGGTGAAGTTGATCCAGATCATCATTAATCAATGAATTGTTGCTATGACTGGACAAAAAGGCTTCAAAGATAGTATCAGTGCCTTTTTCTGAATTTACTCCACTGGCAGTACTAACTGTTTCAGGATTGGCAGTAGTATCAGTAGATGCTGATAGAAGTGCAGCATTGTGGATATAACCAGTGGGCTTCTTTTTGGTTTCTACCTCAGTTTCAAAAACTTTTAGATCATTATATAGATCATCAAGTTCCTTCTCTTCCAGATTGTCACTCTGTCTATATGAGACAGTGTACATAGTCCATTCATCCCCAAGAGATCTGAGGAACTTTCTGTTGATATCATCTTGCTCCATCTTCACTCCTACAGTAGCCAATTCACCAATGAGTTTGTTGAACCTATCAAAAGTTTGAGTCATAGACTCATTCTTTGAAGAAGTGAAGTTCTCATATTGCTGCTTTAGAACATCTCTTTGATTTCTTTTGATGCTTTTAGTTCCAGCAAATCTTTTCTCTAGAGCATTCCAGAGAATCTGAGCATCAGTGCAGTTGCAAAATTGATGCTGATATTCATTGGGGATGGCCAAGAGCAGAGTGCTCAAGGCCTTCATCTATGTCTGTCTGATCTTTCTCTCACCATCTGTCTTTGGTGGAGGTCTTTTCCCATCTGGTCCAATTTTTCCTGCTTCAGAAGGACCATTCTCAATGATATCCCATATTGAGTAGTCAGTGAGAAGAATGTATTGTCTAATTCTGATCTACCACATGTCAAACTCACTGGGTTTGAGCATTGGAACCTTAGAGACCAGAGTACTGTTTGATTCTGCAAGGTTTTCCATGATGAATGACTAGATGTTTCTGAGAGAACAGACTCTGATACCACTTGTCAGGATCGAATTCTTAACAAGAATAAATTCTCAGAAACTAATATAAAAGAAGTTGCGGAATAACACTTTGATATTCAATATAACAGTAAACCAAACAGTGTATAATCAACAACTTGTAAACTTGTATTCAATTATCAAATCACAAGATTACACACTCAACCTAAATATTGATGAACAGACTCACCAATACGAATTCTACTTCTCTAGAATTAGGATCTATGCCTTGAGGTTGATTTTCTCTAAAAAAAATAGAATTAATTTTTTATTCTCTAAACTATTCTATACATATACTGAACAAAAAGATAATTACAATAAATAGAATATCTTCAGTATATCTTCCTTGAATATCTTCAGAATATCCAGCTGTCATTCTTCTAACTCAAATCTTCATCTTATAAGCAGCACTAATTGATTAGCAGTATTAACTACTAAGCAGCACTAACCACTAGCAGTACTAACTAGCTAAGCAGTACTAACTTTGTTCAAGCAGCACTAACTTTGACTAGCAGTATAAATTCTACTAGCAGTAGTAATACTCAGCAGTATTAACTTTGAAGTCTTCTAGCAGTAGTAATTCTGAACTAGCAGCATTAACCATACTTGAGCTTTTCTTCAGTTCCCAACACAAAGTTTAGAAATCTTGTCAAGAAAGAATGTAAGTATTTTGATGAGAAAGGGGTGCCCAAGACCACTTTGGCTTGGGTTCCTAATTCATACTAACTGATTTATCTTATGTGCAGGGCAACCAACAGCTCAAGGGAAAGAGCATATGGCATGTTGATAGTGGTTGCTCTAGGCACATGACAGGCAACATGTCATGCCTTCAGGATTTTAAGCATATCAATGGAGGACATGTTGCATTTGGAGATAATCTTACTGGTGGTAAAATAAGTGGAAAAGGTAATGTTACAAAAGGTAATATGACATTTGAGGATGTCTACTATGTTGATCAATTGAAGTACAACCTGTTAAGTGTATCACAGGTGTGTGACAAACAACATAGCATATTATTCACTAATACAGAGTGTATGATCCTTGCTCCAGGGTTCAAGGTAGTTGATGAAAGCATGATACTACTTAGAACTCCAAGAAAGGACAATGTTTAATGTCTAGATATGGACAATGTTTCTAGTGATTCATCCCTGAACTGTCTTGTTTCTAAAGCTTCTGTGGATGAATCCTCTCTATGGCACAGAAGGATGTGTCACATGAATTTCAAGACAATGAACAAACTTGTTAAAAACAACCTTGTAAGAGGTTTACCTTCAAAAGTCTTTTCATGTGATGATCATTGTGTTGCATGTCTTAAAGGCAAACAACACAAAACTTCTCATAAGACCAAAGAGTTAAATACAATTTCTTCTTGTCTCCAGTTATTACATATGGATCTGTTTGGTCCTACAAATGTTATGAGTATAGGCAAGAAATCTTACTGCTTGGTTATTGTTGATGATTACTCCAGATTTACTTGGGTATATTTTCTAAGGACCAAGGATGAGACAAGTGGACTGATCAAATCCTTTATCCTAAAAATTGAAAACCAAACTAATCAAAAAGTAAAAGTCATTAGATCAGACAATGGAACTGAATTTAAAAATCTTGATCTAAACACCTTTTGTGAAGACAAAGGAATTGAGAGACAATATAGTGCCCCTAGGACTCCTCAACAGAATGGAGTTGCTGAGAGGAGGAATAGGACACTAATAGAGGCTGTTAGATCTCTGTTGGCTGATTCAAAACTGCCAATTACCTTCTGGGTTGAAGCAGTTAATACTGCTTGTTATGTCCAAAACAGAATTCTAGTGGTCAAGCCAAAGAACAAGACCCCTTATGAGCTTTTAAATAAAAGAAAACCTTTCATTGGATTTTTCAAACCTTTTGGGTGTCCTTGTACAATTATCAATACCAAATCTCACTTAGGTAAGTTTGATAGCAAAGCAGATGATGGATTTCTTGTTGGTTACTCATCTCAGAGTAAGGCTTACAAAGTTTTTAACTCCTCTTCTAGAATAATTGAAGAAAGTGACAATGTCAAATGCAATGAGAACACACCAAATCCTATTGGATCTGGTCCTCAGTGGCTGTTTGACATTGATTCACTAACTAACTCTTTTGGTTTCAGTAGTGATGATTATGCAGGTTCAGGGAGTGGAGGATCAGGAACTACACAAGTTCAAGACAGTATATCTCAATCTGTGATATTTCCTATACCTAAAGTGGATTCTGTTGAAGACTGTGAAAAGGAACCATCTACTGGACCAAATCAGAGTGAAGAAGAAAGTAGAGATGAGGAGACTCAAGAAAATAAAGAACCAGGAGTAGCTGCTTAAAGCACCTCAGTTGAGTTGAATGACTCAAATCTAGAGGTGGGACTTAATGAAGAACCTAGTCATCACACCAGAATTCATAAGGATCATCCTCTACAGCTGGTAATAGAAGATATATCTTCTCCTATGATGACTAGAAATCAAAGCAGGTTGCAAGAAATGTAAGACCAACAGCATACAGTGCTCTCTTGTTTTTTATCCCAGATTGAGCCTAAGAAGGCACATGATGCTATGAAAGAGTCCAGTTGGATACAAGATGTTTGGGATCTGGTAGACCTTCCTAAAGGCCAAAGAGCAATAGGAACAAAATGGGTCTTCAGAAATAAAAGAGATGAAAGAGGCATAGTAATAAGGAATAAAGCAAGGCTAGTGGCTCAAGGGTATACACAAGAAGAGGGAATAGATTATGAAGAAGTCTTTGCACCTGTATCCAGGATAGAAGCAATTAGATTATTCCTGGCTTATGCTTCTTTTATGAGATTCAAAGTCTATCAAATGGATGTCAAAAGTGCATTTCTATATGGCTCAATTGAAGAAGAAGTATATGTCTGTCAACCACCAGGGTTTGAAAACCCAAGCTATCCAGACAGGGTATACAAGTTGAAGAAAGCACTTTATGGACTGCATCAAGTTTCAAGAGCATGGTATGACACTCTGTCATCCTATCTCTTGGAAAATGGCTTTGAAAGAGGAGTTATTGATAAGACTCTATTCATCAAGAGAAAGAAGAAGGATATCTTGCTGGTCCAAATCTATGTTGATGATATCATCTTTGGATCTACAAGAGACAACATGTGCAAGGAGTTTGAGGAACTAATGCATCAAAGGTTCAAAATGAGTTCCATGGGGGAACTTACTTTTTTCCTTGGACTCCAAGTTCAACAGAAGTCAGATGGAATCTTTATCTGTCAGTCCAAGTATGTGCAGGACATTCTAACCAAGTTTGGTTTCTCAGATTCAAAACCTTCCAGCACACCTATGGAGACACACAAGCAGATAACAGCAGATCTTGAGGGGGAGGATATGGATGTTCATCATTATAGGTCCATGATTGGCTCTCTCATGTATCTTACAGCCTCTAGGCCAGATATAATGTTTCCAGTATGTGTATGTGCAAGATTCCAAGTTAGGCCAAAGCAATATCACTATCAAGCTGTTAAGAGGATATTCAGATACATCAAAGGGCAACCCAGATTGGGACTTTGGTATCCTCATGACTCACCATTTGACCTACTTGCATACTCAGATAGTGATCTAGGTGGAGCAAACTTGGACAGGAAATCTACTTCTGGAGGATGTCAGTTTTTGGGTGCAAGACTAGTGTCATGGCAGTGCAAGAAACAAACCACAGTGTCCACATCTACAACAGAAGCAGAGTACATAGCAGCTGCAAGTTGTTGTTCTCAAGTCTTATGGATTCAGAATCAAATGTTGGACTATGGGATAACCTTTCTACACACTCCAATCTTTATTGATAATAGCAGTGCTATTAGCATTGTTAATAATCCTGTCAAGCACTCAAAGACAAAGCACATTGAGATCAGGTATCACTTTATAAGACCCTGTAATGAAAAGAAACTTATTCAAGATGTAAAAGTTCATACGGATAACCAGTTTGCTGATCTATTCACCAAAGCTTTTGATGTGGGTAGATTCACTTTCTTGGTAACAAGTGTGGGAATGATCAACTCTGAATAAGCCCCTTCTAAAAAAGTGGTTACATACCTGTATATTGTTTATTCTTGGTGTTACTAATCTTCTTTTTCAGGATATGTCAGTACTCAGTGCTTCACAAGCTGAAAAGAGTAAGTATAGTTAATACTGCTCTCAGTTAATACTGCTCTCAGTTAATACTGCTCTCAGTTCATACTGCTCTCAGTTCATACTGCTCTCAGTTAATACTGCTCTCAGTTAATACTGCTAGTGAGTTAATACTGCTAGTGGTTAATACTGCTCTCAGTTAATACTGCTCTCAGTTAATACTGCTAGTGAGTTAATACTGCTAGTGGTTAATACTGCTCTCAGTTAATACTGCTTGTTAGTTAATACTGTTCTAGGTTAATACTGCTTATGTCCCGAATACTATAAATACTCTTTGCCCGCCTAAAAAGTTCATAACGACTCTTTGCATATTGTTCACTTGCGCTCTAAACCCTTTCTCTCTCAAGTTCAAAGTTTTCAGGCAAGAACGTCCAAGATCAATGGCATCAATGGCTTTCATAGACGAGCACAATGAAATCGCGATGCTACTGAAGCCCAAAAAAGCCGCTGGTTTCCACCAGATTGTGGATTTCCTCAAGACACCCCATATTGCCCATGCTCTCACTGTCTCGCCATCAATCTACATCGAGCATCAAAGGTAATTCTGGGCAAATGCCACCATTGTTACTGAGAATGGTGTGCAAATGATCAAGACAAAGGTGTGTGGCAAGCCCTTGACAGTTACTGAAGAGGTAATTCGCATCAGTCTACGTCTAGACGATGCCTCTGGTATAACTTCTATCTCTAATGATGAACTGTTTTCTACTCTTACAAGAATGGGGTATGGAGGCCCATTGGGTGTGTTCAAGTTCTCAAAATCCAAATTTTCACCCCAATGGCGTTTCTTTGTCCATACCCTTATGCACTGTATCTCTAAAAAGACTACTGGATGGAGTGAGTTCAGTAGCACCATTGCTTATGATTTGGTGTGCTTGGCCACTGCCAGAAAGTACAATTTTTCTAAAATGATTTTCAATGATCTTGTCTCAAACTTGGGAAACAAAAAGAGCTTTTACATGTACCCCAGGTTTGTTCAAGCAGTAATCACCCACGAATTGACGGATATGCCTCATTTTGATGAGGTATATGTACCTAAACCCCCTAAAGGCAAAGTTTTCTCAAATATGAGAAGATCTGTTGGGGACTCGGAAAGAGTAGACACCCCATTGTTCTCAACAATGATGGTGGTGTCCCACACTGATGAAGGTATGGCAGCAGGGTCAAGGCCCCAATTAGACCATCCCACTGCTAGTCAATCCCAACCTTCCCACTCTAAATCAATTCCCCAGTCTCTTCTTGATAAACCAACTTCACCAATCACCCAAACATACAAAAGGAAACAGGTAAAGAAGGCTCCTTCCCTTCTTGTACCTTCACCCACTCAGCCTTTAAGCCCTCTAAGGGAGAATTCTCCTTTAGAGAATATCAATAGGGAAACCAAAGGGGTGTCTCCCAACCCCAAGGAGGTGCTCTCTGAGGAGGAGGAAGAGCATATGGGTGAGCAGACTGCCACTACTTCTGCTAGCACAGAAAAGGACAGTGGTAACATAAATAAGACCTCCCCCATGGCAACTTTGAATAAGCAATCATTCAAAGGTCCCAGGTGCCAAGAAACCACGGGGGTGGATAGTGCCTCTGCTAGGCAGAAGACCTCCACTACTAAAAGATCCCATGATCCTTCTATAGAGGGTAACACTTCTGGAGAAGGTGAGGACAGATATAACTACTATGAATTGATGGAAACAATGGGCAACATCTACCAAGATGTTCTTAAACAAGGGAAAGAAATTGAAGAGATGAAGCTGGTAATCCTGTCACAACAAGTTCAGATTGCCAAATTAAAGAAGATGGTGACAAAGCTTGTACAGAAGAAGAGGAGAAAACAATATGTGTTGCGGCAGAGGAAACCTGAAGAAGATGCTTCCAACAAGGGGGAGAATAAAAAGAATGAAACAGAGAAGGAAAGACATTCTGAGGAGAGATTTGATGGTGAAGGGGATAAAGAAACAGTTGAGGGGGAGCAAGAAGCAAGAACTGAAATAGAACAAGCAGCAGCAGAAACTATTAATACTGCTCAAGCAGCAGAAACAGTTAATGCTGCTGAGATAAAAGAAACAGCAGGGCTTTCTATGGAGGAACTGGAGATTGCAGAAACACTAGTTAAAGCCAAAAATGACACTCCTAAGGCTACTCAAAAGGCCAAGGGAGTAGTCATCAATGAAGGAGGAATTCAACAGAAGGAAACAGAAAAGGCAAAGGAGTCAAAAGGAAAAGGAAAGGAGAAGATGGTTGAAGTTGAACTGCCTGCAAAGGAGAAGTCCCAAATTGAAATGGATGAGGCAATAGCAAAGCAGCTTCAAGACCAAATGGAAAAGGAGGAACAGTTGCAAACAGAAACAGACAGAGAACTTGCAAAGATCATGGCCAGAAAGTTGAATGCAGGATATCAGAAAAGCATCAAAGAAGCAGCTCAAGCCAAGAAACTTCAAGTCAAAAGAATGTCAATTCAAAAGCAGAAAAGACAACCTTCTAAGACCTTTTTGGCCAATCAGGAAAGAAGAAGAATGATTAACTTCCTGAGAGGTGCAATTGGTGTCAAAGGGGAAATGTTTACCAATATGGCATATAATCAGGTTGAGGATCTGTACAAGAAAGAGATGGCTAAGCTTCAAGGGGACTCCTCACAAAGGGAAGAGGCTGAAAGAAGAATGAAGGAGAGACATGATCTAAACATTCAGCAGCCATTTCCTGAGGAAGTTACACCTACAAAAGAAAAGAAGGAAGAGCTTGAGTTTGTAAATGTAGAGGCAAAATCTGCAAAGAGGGTGAAGACAATTGCTTCAAAAAGACAGTTGAAAAGGCCAAGGGTGGAAAAGCTGAAAAGAAAGCAGAACCTTCAGTCACACCTCCAACAGAACCTGTGCAGAGCCCAGAACAGTCCAAAGAGCAATCAGATGAGCATATGGGGCTGTACATGACTATAGTAAAACCTGTACAGGCTGTTCCAATCTCTATGCAAGCTCCAGAGATCATTTTCTGGGAGATTCTAAGAGATAGTGGAAAGAATTTCTTCAGAATCAAGAGAGCTGATGGTTCATTTGAAGCATATTCAACATGGGAGAGAGTTATCAGAGGTTGTTCAAGAGCTGATATAGAAGAATTGTACAAAGTAGGGATGAAACTCAATGAGCCTGTGTTGAAAGGTATTGAAGAGAATCTTCTCAAGATAGCAATGGAATACTTGTGCATGATGTTTGATCCAGAGAGAGTGGCTTATAGGATTAAAGATCATAATCATGAGTTTATATTCAAGAAGATTGATAAATGGATACTATTTGAAAACTGTGGAGTATACATGATTACTATTGACAACTGTTGTCATGAATACTACCTGGTGGACAAAATCTATGAGCATAGCAAGGAGAATCTAGAAGGGATGCTTAAAGCTACACTGGTATGCACAAAGGATTCAGAGATGGCCAAAATTGTGGTGAGAAGAACTGTAAATCAAAGTTTGGGCCTAGATCCAAATTTGGGCAACTGAACCTGAGGTGTTGAAAGCATCTTGAAGAAGATCTGAAGAACTTGACTTCTCTTCCTAAAAGTCAAGTTAGGGGGAGATTGTTGGGAACTGAAGAATTTACCAAGTATGGTTAATGCTGCAAGTACAAGATTACTACTGCCAGAGGACTTCAATAGTTAATACTGCTGAGTATTATTACTGCTAGTAGAATTAATACTGTCAGTCAAAGTTAGTGTTGCTTGAACAAAGTTAGTACTGCTTAGCTAGTTAGTGCTGCTAGTGGTTAGTGCTGCTTACAGTTAATACTGCCAAGCTGATTAGTGCTGCTTATAAGATGAAGATTCGAATTAAAAGAATGACAGCTGGATATTCAGAAGATATTCATGGAAGATATACTGAAGATATTTTATTTATTGTAATTATCTTTTATTCAATATATGTATAGAATTGATAGAATAGTTTAGAATAATTCAATTCATTCTAAGTTTTTTGTTCTAGTGTTCTAGAGAGAATCAATCTCAAGGCATAGATCCTAATTCTAGAGAAGTAGAATTCGTCTTGAAAGAGTCTGTTCTTCAAGATTGAGGTTGAGTGTGTAATCTTGTGATTTTAATCATTCAATACAAGTTTACAAGTTGTTAATCATATACACTGTTTGTTTACTGATGCATTGAATATCAAAGTGTTATTCCGCAAACTTCTTTGATATGGTTTCTGAGTATTTATTCTTGTTAAGAATTCGATCCTGACAAGTTCCATTTTCTTCCGATAGTATGCCGAATCCTGAACCTTCTTCACTATACACTCTTTAGCTATGTAACCCGGCTTACCATAGTTGTAACATGCAACAGCTGTCTTTGGCTCGGGCAGTTTGGCCTTAGACCCAGAAGTGAAGCGAAGATTGTTGGAACCCGACCGAGGTTGGAACTTTTTCTGATAATGTTGTGAGAGAAGGATCATTGCTTTCTGAAGAGCCTCGCTATCATCATCAGTGGCCCCGTCATAAGCATTATCAGACAATACTTGTTCAGCTAGATGACTTGTTAGAAGTGCAACTGGGTCCACTGATTTCTTGTTTTTCTTTTCAAGTTTGGCCTTTTTCTCTATGACTATGCACTCATCTGACAGCAAGATCTCAAAGATCTCTTGGATTTGCATGGTAGAAATTCAGACATCATTCCTCAAGCGATGGCAAGATTTATTCCATTCTGGTTGAAGTGCATTGAGGAATTTCAGATTTGTCTCAAGCTCAGTATTTTCCACTTTTATCTTTCTCAAATCATTTATCACGGCACAGAATCCGTCATAAACAATTTTCAGTGACTCCCCATCCTTGGCTTTGAATTCTTCAAAGTTGTTCATGTAGCGCGTATGCCGAAGTTGAGTTGCAACTGAAGATCCAAGCATAATCTTTTCTAGTTGTTGCCACATAAGATTAGGATGATTTTTGAAACAATCAATCCTATTGTAGATAGAGTTTGGCAAAGCTAGCATCAGAGTTGCCCTAATATCACGATCGGCTTGATATTGCGATAACTCATCGGGTGTATATTCTTTGGTAGGCTTATATAATCCAGAAGCCAAAATGGGTTTTTCAAAAGGTCCTTCAGATAGAATATTCATCATGTCATTTCCGTTCTTTTGACGCTCGATAAAATTCAGAAACCTATCTTGCCACTGAGTAAACTCGTTTTCATCAATCAGAACCGGAGGACGATTTTCTGTACCCAATGACATCATGAGATCGTTTTTGTAGAACTGAGCTTGATAAGCAAACTTTGCAGAATCCATATCTTTAGAAAAACAGAAAAAATTCTAAGTCTTGAGAGAACTTGCACAAACTAGAGGTTTACGTGAGAGTATGTAGCGCAAATGAGATTTGCGTGATGCTTGAGATGCAAACCAAACTTTGCGTTAAATGCTTGAGACGCAATTGTAACTTTACGTGAGCTGTATATAACGCAAACGAGGACTTGCGTGAACAAAGACTGGCGCAAATTATAATTTGCGTGACCTGAGGAAGGCGAGAACTAACTTTTCTTGAATATGATTCACTTTTACTTGGACCAAGATGATGCAAAGCTGACTTTGCGTGAGAAGTTAATGGCGCAAATTGGGTTTGCGTGAGCAGAAGGTGACGCAAACTTAGATTTGCGTAATACACAGGTAGAGCAAACTAGACTTTGCGTGAAGAACTTCTGGCAAAAACTTTAACTTTGCTCGATGATCCCTGAACTTGACAAGATGAACTGGCGCAAAGATGATGAACTCGCGCAAAACAGGATGAACTCGCGCAAACTTTGAATCTGGCGCTAACCGCAAAAAAAACAAGAAAAATCAATAAATTCGATTACAGATTAGAAATTAAAAACAATTTCTTTCACAGATATGATCGAAAAACAGTTTCTAACAAATTCCAAACAACAAACTCGATTAAAAACCACAAAAATCAAGAATTTGATAAACCAACAGTTCGTGAAAAACGATTTTTCCATAGATCGAAAAACTTCAAAAATGAACAATCAAACTTGATTTACTTGAAAAATGATGTGAATCAAATATGTTTTACAACTAAAAACGAATCCAACAAACCAAATTTCAGAAAAATTCGATCACAAACAAGTCTGAATTTGATGAAAAATCCAAAAACGAAATTTTCTTGAAAAATTCAAGTAAATCGATCAAATTTTCAGATTAATTCACAAGTTCAGTTTATGAAAAACGAATCTCTCAAATCTCTCAGATTTAGATTGGCTCTGATACCAACTGATAATCCAAGAATCACTGATCTTAGAGAGAGAGACTTTGAAAGCGCAAAGTGTAATCTGATTAGAATGTGCGTGAATTTCTTACAACACCCAAAGCCAAAAAGGACTTAAATACCCTTGGCTTATACAACACAGTATATGACACTAAACACTGTATAAGACCAAGCCTATAAATACAATGATTACTATAAAATCAGACTTAACAAAAAGGAATGCCATTCATATTTTTACCTTGTACCTTCTCTAAAAACTTAAAAGGCAAGAAAACACTCTCGGCATTCAAGCAAAGAACTTACGAACACTTGAATCTTCAAATCTTCAAGCATCTCAGGTTCTTGTTCTTATCCTTTTTCTTCCAAAAACACTCGTTTAATTCTAACTTTTCTTTCTTATTTTGGATTAAAATTGTTTTTCTCTTAAAATCATTTTCTTTATGATTTTTCTTGTTATGCAAAAACCTTATGGTTTTTAGGACTGTTTGTCTCACCCACTTTTTAAGAAACCGGTTTTTCTCTAAAACCAACTTCTTTTACAAGTTTCTTTCCTTAACAAGAAACTAGTAAAATATTTTGCATTGCTTATGGACTCTAAAACCTTTCATTCTATTCTTCTTTTACCTATTCCAGAAATGGCCTCCCAAGCTACTCTCCTTCCCTCAAAGACTGTGAAATTTGCACTTGCTAATTCTGAAGTCGCGAAAAACAACCACTTGGGACGACTAGACCTTCCCAAAAACAAATGTCCTCATCTTCTGCAAGCTGCTAACTTTCTCAAAGAATCATGTTTGGGTTATGCTCTGAAAGTTAATCCCACACCTTCAAGGGATCTTCTTTAGGAATTTTGGTTCACCGCTGACAAAGGTGAGGTACTGAACATGCAAGGCAAGCCGATCCCTGCTATCACCTTGGACCTGGAAATATCACTGCTCTTGCTATTAGCACAGCTCTCAGATTCCCTTCCATGACAAAGGCAGACTTCGACGCCTTACCCACTGACGTTGAACTCATTCAGTTCCTCGACCACATGGAATATTAGTAGGACTTCAAACCCCGCACCACCATCCCTGATAAAAAGTTGACAAAAGATTCACAAGGAAAAGATGCCCTCTGAGCTGAATTATATCTTCACACACATAATTCAGAGCATGAGTGGCAAAGTTGGGTCACTTGATCTGGCAAGCAAGGTTCAACTCCAAATGGGTTACTCAATGATCACTGGTCGACACTTTGACTATGTCGGAGCTATCTATGAAGATCTCCTCTCCAAAATAGAGAAAGCTGAAAGGGACATCAAGATTCCCTATGTTAGATTTCTCTCTACCATTCTTCATTATTCTTGGGAGACAAGTACCCTAAAGAGAGTGATAGTTGCTTCTCCAAGGTTGGCCCTCGCATCCTTGAAGTCAAGCCCGCTGAAAATGAGGTAAGTCCTCAAACTCTCTGTCTCCGTCTCTCCCAACATTATTCTCCTTTAGTGGCTAAGCAGATGGTTCCTTCATCAGCTACCCCCGCCACTACAACTCCTCTAAACGAAAGTCATCAGCTATTTTTGGTACCTCTAAAAAGGCTAGAAAGGCTTTGGAGCAACCCCCTCTAGCAAATATACCTGAGTTAGTCTCTTAATAGACCACCTTGGATGACTTCGTGGCTCGCTCCTCCACACCTGCTCCCGCCCAAACCGTATCAGTGACCTCCACCACTGACACACCACCGGTGATCTCCCACATTCCCTCAGTGACTCAACCTCGATCTGAGGTAATTACTATCATCACCAGTGCTTCTTCTTCTATCCCTACTACTTCTCCTTCTATTTCTCTGGTCTCTAATCTCCCACCCTTACAGCAGCCTATTCTTCAAGCTGCAAACGTAGGACCTAGTGGCCTCCCTTTTGGAGGTTTGCCTCAAACATCATTGCCATTTCCTTATTTTGAGGGAGACCTGTTATTCTACAATATGTTTGACACATCAGGTAACTCTAAAACCATATACACTTCTCCCACCTCTCTAAATAATCCTGAGCAACGTTTTGCTCAACCGCTAACTTGTTTTTCAGGTCCTACTTTGGGAACTGTTGATGCCTCTCTGCACAAGATGGTTGAGAAAGTAGACTCCCTAGTTGCTTCCATCAACACCAACACTACTGCTGTCAACAGTGTTGGTGAAGACCTGAAGAATCTCTCCACCACCATCTCCACGAAAGCTGATGTGTCTCAGCTCAACTCTCTCCAAACTGAGGTCAGTACGCTAAAAGAGAACGTGTCCAACAACTCTCTTCAGCTGCAATTTCTAAATGGCCACGTTGATCATCTCACAAGCGAAGTCAAGATCCTCGATGGAAAGGTTGACGACTCAAATCAACTTCTCACTCAGATTCTGTCAAAGCTGAATGCACGAGATTTCGCTCCTACTCCCTCCTTCACTGACGATGACAAAATGCCGCTGAACCTAGCTGTCGAGTTTATTCAGCATGCTACATCTGCCATTCCAGAAATAGAAGGCCGTCTGGATGCGTTGGAGGCTAATGCCCACAAATTGACAGTTGCGGAAGTTGAAGTTGCTACCACATCTCTCCCCCATGATGATGACAAAGTGGGGGAGAAGGATCTAAATGAAGAAAATGCAGAAACCACGCAGGAGAATGTGGAAGAACTTACCTCTCAGGCTGAGGGGGAGAAGACAGCTGAAGAATCAACTGTTGCTGAAGAGAAAGCCCCTCCCTCCCCTTCTCCAGTGCTTGTTGAAGAAGAAGAGGAAGAGGAGGAAGAAGAAGAGGAAAAACTTGATCTTCAGGATCAAGAGGCTGACGATGTCATCGTTGATGATGAAGAAGACGAAGATCCTTCCCAATGGTTCTCTGTACTAAACGTCTCATCAGCTCCATCGATGAAAGGCATCGTATTAAATGAAGCAGGGGGGAGACAGAAGAACAAAGCTCCAAATACCTCATCCCAAGGCAAGCAGAAGGGAATTGTTGTTGAGGGAAATCTGAGCTTCTGTGACCTTCAGAGGTGGAGCTACTTTCTCAGGTATGTCTCTCCATTATACCTATATCTTTCTTTTCCTACCAACCACCTCTGTCTTTCTAGCCTTTATCTCTCTCTTCCTCAAAATCATACACTAACTCCTTTTTCTTTTTGCCTAGACAGTTCTCTCCCCTGCTTAAGGGAACGTCTCAACAAATAATCCCAGCTCAAATAGCTGAAGAAACAATAATCCCAATCTCTGTCAACGAGATTGATGAAGAAGAAAAGGATGAATCTCTGAGTCATCCAAGAAGGCCCTCTCGACCTCTTTAAAGGTCAGAGGATGAAGTTCAGAGATGAGCAAAGATGATCTCCAACCTAGAGAGTTTACAGCTGAAGATCCCTCCTCAAACCTCCGATGAAGAGTTTGACTTCCTTTCCAAAGATGAAATTGAAGAATCTGTCAAAGCTGAAAAGTTAATTGTTGAATGCCAAAAAGATGTGGATCTAGCTAGCTCTTGAGGTACATTCATCTCTATTCAATGAAGACAAGATGAAAAAGAATCCAGTGAAAGTTCAAGTTGCTCTTTTGAAAGAGATAGAGGAGGAAAATGCTAAAAGAAAAGAGATCAGTGATGCCAGTTTAGCTTGGTGCAAGAAAAAGCTCGACCATCGATCTGATCCACTAAAAATCACTGTCGTAACTATCACTGGAAGGAAAAAGAAGGACCGAAAAACTATCACCATGGAGATATTCAGAGAAGATGGAAGTGCAAAAGCAATGTTCTTATCAAAACTGGAACACTTCGGCTATTCAGAATGGTTAGCGTTCAGAGAAGCACTGAAGAAATCAAGATCAACGTACAGAGGCTATGTTGAAAACCTTCTTGAAGCTCTCATCAATAGGGTTGCTGCCAAAAAAAAATGTGCCCTCAGCTCCTCCATCTAAGCCAAGACCAGTTAAACGAAAGCATGCCTCTTCTTCTGAAAATGATGCAGTTATCATAAATGAAACCTCCATCAAATTCTCCAAGGATGCAGTGTTTGGGCCTTCTCCTGATCTCTCAGCTCTAGATCTACCACTGCCTTTTGATGGACCTTACTTACCAGGGCAAGTGTTAAAGAAGCCTTATGGAATCTTCTTCAGAGATTATGAGGAACAACTTAGGTTTCGAAGAGTCTCTGAGATTCCTCTCTGCCCACTAAGCCATCTTCAAGATGTTCTATGCTTGTGGTGTGTATACTCTTCATTGGAGGATCCAATCAAAGCTCTTATTCGACAAGAAGCCGCTGATCGAAGAAGGAAAGGAGAAAAGATACCAGATTTCATGATCTCTCCAGAGACCTCCGGAAAACATAGCTGATAGATTCTCTTCTGTTTCTTGTAATCTATTAGTTAGTCTTACAGTAGTATAGGACTTCACTTGTACTTACAATTTTCATGTTCTATTTTGTAACCACTTTTTACAATTTAATGAAAATTTCAGTGAAGTACTTAAACTCATCAGTACTGTAAAAGATCCCTCAAAATAGTAATGGGGACATGTATGTTACGAGTCCTGAGTATCCTTATATTTTGACTTAATATAATTTTCTTCATAGTTACTTTGTCATCATAAAATAGGGGGAGATTGTTGATCCAAATTCTCTCAGTGATTTGATAATGACTCGCTGTGATACGTTGTGAAAGTTACGTTTAACATCTGTATGTATTAGTGTTTCACTATCAGCAATTAAGTACTGAGTATGTTCAGTATCGCTGATGATCTCTCTTGTAACAGTTAAACGTAATCCCTGAAGACAAGTTTGATGACAAAGATGTTCATCACTGAGTCGAAGACAAAGATATTGAACAACGGACAAGTATACTCATGATCTGATGCGAATATCAGTGAAACCAAGACAAGTCTACCTACATGCGAAGAAACCTGAAGAAAAACTTCAGCGATCACTGAACCTCCTTCTATCTCTATGAAGGAAGAGATATTCAGCGATTGAAGATCACATAGCCTATGCACCAATTTCTTTTGTCTTATCCTTGCACACATAGTACAAATGTCAGAAGAGACATACCTCTGTGACAGATCGTACAACAACTCTGAAGACTACATTGTTCACCATTCGACCAAAAGCATGTCTCCAATAGTCAGACGCATGCAACCAACCATTGAAGGACACACGTAAAGTACCCTGCCATGCATTTAACGCATAGGGTATAAATAGAAAGATCAAGACTTTATCTGAGTGTTGCCTTCTATCTTTCTTATCATATAGAAACCTTTGCTTTCTATATTCTCTCAATCTCTATTCTCTAATTCTTGTGCAACAATCTGTGTGTTTCTCAAGTTTGTTTAGATTAGGTTTTACTTAATCTTATTCCGCAACAAACTGTAAATTGTGATTTGATTCATCAATAAACAGTTTATTAAACCTTTAAATATTGTGTTTTTATTCAACCCCCCTTTCTAGAAACTTGTTAAACACCTTCGGAACCAACAAGAAGTTTTTGAGAAGATTGAGTAACATAAAGGTAAAAGGGAATGCACAATAGAGATGAATTTTTTTCGAAGACTTCTAGTTCATGTGCTTAACGATTTATCATTCCAAATTGCAAGTTACATACTTTATGGTTTTTTTCTTCTAATGTATTACTCTATCTTAATGAAAGTGAAAATACAAGTTCTATATTAATGATCTTTGGACTTCTTTGGCTATTCGGGCTCGTTACGGGCCTCAAAACTTCCTTTTTTTGGTTTTCCATAATTTTCTGTTTCTAATTTTATTTCGTAATTGTTTGGTTTTTCAGCTTGCTAGATTTAGTCATATTTAATCGCTTTAGGGTTTTGTTCCTTGTATAAATACCCTTTAAGGTCTTAGGTTTTGATGAATTTATCATTATTAATATAGTCCATTGGAGTCGCCTCTAATTTCCTTTGAGTTTATTGCTAGTAAACTCGATTCGTTCTAGGGTTTTAACGTTTTTTAGCCCTCTGTGTCAGGTAGGATCTCATCAATGTCATGAACTCGCCTAAAATTTGTCTAAAGTAAAATATAGCAAAAAAAAATTTGATCGATTCAAACAACGTTCTTTAATTTGCAGAACATTGACACTCAATCTATCGATTACCTAAAAGGAAATAAGACCTTAATATGTTCAAATGTCTTGGTAGCTTTGCAAAAGAAAAATGCAACCACATCACCTTGAGTGCAAAGGTCGCCTTTTATAGCCACCAATCCATGAAATGCTACAATCCACCTTTGACATGTGCTTCATCTGATTTGTTAATCAGTGCATGGTTGTACTCTTCATTTCATCCTTAGAAACCCGGATTAAATCAAGTTGATTAAGAAAATAATTAATCTTAAAGGATAATTATGAAAATATGTGTTAAACTGTAATTATGATAATTACAGGGTGAAAACGTAATTATGTTAATTACGAGGAACTATCTGTAATTATATATATATATATATATATATATATATATATATATATATGAATTTGAATATTACAGATAATTACTAAACCTTATTTAATCCTTAGTTGAATTATAGTCTAACTATAATTCTTCTGGTATAAATAAGGGGTCAGGCTAAACCATTGGATGGGCAATTGAATTAGAATAGTCTATCAGAGAAATACAGAAAAGAAACCTTTTCTTTTCTGTAAAACACATATAGATCTAGGGTTCTTGGGCTAGCACCCGGTGGAGACGGGAAACGTCTTCGTGTGTGGACTACCGATAGAGGAAATCTACTTTGCTTTCTTGGTGCTCCGTTTCAATCCCGACTGATCTCCAAAAGGTAAGATTCTAAATACCCTATGGTGTAGTTTTTATTTAATTAAATGCATCATTGGATCCGATTGGGTTTTAAGGTTTATCAAGAAAAGCTTTCTATATTTTGTAACCAAGATTTCTTTTAATTTCCGCTGCGTATAACGGTTACAAATTATCTTAAAACCCTTCAGTGGTATCAGAGCCACTTTGATGTCATTTAATTAAAAAGTGGAACAAAACATTATATGGAAAATTTAATTGAACCATAAATTTTTAAATTGGATCAAAATTCTAATTAGGCCTCATGTTGAAAGCCTAATTGATTTCAAAGCCTAAAAGTTTTTTTTTAACCCTAAAAAAAGGCTTTTTTATTCCTCTCCAAATATCTCTGTCGGCAGCATGAAAAAAAAGGGTGTTCACTTTTTTTTATTTTAGTTACATAAAGGGTTTTAAAACCCTAAACATCTCATTGCCCCCCCCCCCTTCCCCTTTCAAAAGGAAACAACAAGTCTTTATCCGCCGCCCGCCGCCGCCGGCCGACTGACCGCCGACCGTTGTTGTCATCTTGTTCTTCGCCGACACACACAAAGGGTTTGTTAACCCTTGTTCTTCGTCGACGTACACCGGTGTGGCAGATCAGTGGCGGCCATATACGTTGCTAGCCTTCTTCTTTCTATGGTTGCTATCGTCAATCGAAAATCAACCGAGGACTATTGTCCTCCTCGTTTTTCCCACCTCGAACGACGGTTTTGGGATCAAGTTGCTGCTGTTTTCTTCCGGCCGCTAGCCGTCCAAGCCGTCGCCCTTCAAGGGTAGTGGTGGTGGTGGTGTTTTTTTTTTTTTTTTGTTTAGTCGTCGGTTTTACAATGGTTGTTTCCATTGGTCATGTGTTAGTGATATTCGCGGGTATACCAAGTAGATGTCTATGCCACAAGTAGTCGACCCAGATTTGTCGATCTATAACCAAGCGACCGCCGAAGGCGGTTGGTGTTGGTATTGGTCTTCCCTCATCAACCGACTACGACCGTTGTTTTTTTTTCTCTCCACACAATAGAAGACAATACAAGAAGCTATGACTGGCTACCTTTGCTTCAACGTTTTTTGGTCTGAATACCACCATGGCCGAAGCCATAGGTGGTTGTTGTCATTGTTTGGTCAATCACCCCACCCCTAGGCCAAGGCCAAGGGGCTGCTGCCACTAATTTTTTTTTTCTCGACCACGACTGGGTTTTGAACAATGGTGGTGTTGTTGTTATGACCACAGTTGGATGTCGTGGTCCGTCGACAGGTGGTTATTTAACCACGTTTTACAAATTTAGAACCATGCGATGCTATTGTTTTTTTTTACCGGGTTCAACCACCATGATGGTGGTTCCGTTTTGTGCATGTGCCTTAAGTGGTCGAGTCAAATGTCGAGTCTAAGATCAAAATCCTTTGTTTTATTTTGGGAGTTGGGTCTAGGCTAATAGCCCCAAGGATTTTTGGAATTTTTCACTACATGGTTTATTTTGGATGTTTCCTTAATCGAGTTGCTTTTGGACTTGTACCTTAAACTATCGGCTCAAAAGGCCCAATGTCGTTACATTTTTGTCTTGAACCACATATTTCGGGCCAAAGCCCTAGTTTGTATGTTGGGCCCGAGATAGCAGACCCAGGTATCGTTTTTGGACTGTTTCTCCCGGCTTTGATAGGTTAATTCTCTTTTAGGTTAGGTTTGTTAACCTACAAATTAAAAGTTATCAATTAAATTTATTTGTCATATGAAATTTTGTTCCATACAATTTGACCATTTAATTATGTTAATTATATTTTGGTCAGATATTTATTTTATGTTTAAAATAAGATAATATATGGTTTGCCCAAAGACTTATGATTGATTTATTTTATTTTGGAAAATTAAAATGTAATAATTACAAGGGTTGTATTTTTAAATTTTCCTAGATAGGGACAATTGTAAAATAGAGTAGGATATGTTATCTTTCTATTTTAAATTGTAAACCAAACGAAGACGGAGTTCCAAGAGGTCGAGACGGAGTCCCTGGAGTTCACCAAGATGGCGAGGCTAGTGGGAGCTTGAAGACGTCCTTAGAATTGACCGTGGTTGTTGTGTTGGCTCACAACACCACATTGGAGGCAAATCCATATATTATTGTTGTGAATGTTTATTTTGTGTTTGCTTCTATTTATTGCTTTATTATTGTTATAATAATTGCAAACGTCTCAAAATAAAATCAAACGCAAAACAAACTTTAAATCGGTAAATAAAATATGATATTTTAAAATTGATATGTTTATCAAAATCAAACCGATTTAATAAGATAAACTTTTAAAACAATATTTTAGAGATAAAATCAAATGTTTTCTAAAATTAAACCTTTTACAAAATGTAAACTTAACGCCACCCATTTAAGGTACTTGTTGAGCATACAGGATTCCGGTGTGGTCAGTGCTTAGCCAATCATACCGGTTGAATGTAGTATAAGATAAGGAGCCAAAAATAACGAGATTTAAGTGGACAGTTGCTCGACCATTCACTTAAATAGTCGTATTTTGGACAACTGATCCCAGTAAACCCTAAGTCTAGTATTTAGGTGGGATCACGATACCTTAGTATGGTTTGTTTACTTGAGAATATCATAGACAGTTTCTTGGCCATTTATGAGTATTTTCAAGGCGTTGAAGTGGGATTAAACGTGCCAATTTCAATATATGATATATTGAATAGGATCCCATGATATCTAAGAGTTATGTTGAACATAATTGGATGATACCTACCTAAATAGCCTAATTCCATAGACAGTTGTTTGGCCATTTATGGAAGAAGGTGAAATATGGATCTTAGCTCAAATCAAATGCTTTTTGAAAGGTTAATCCATTTATTTGAGATATTAAAATTACTAAAATTAAATCATGTTTTGTAGATGTCTACCTCAGTTTCAAACTCAAACAACTTATCCCAATTTACACTACGGTCAATCCTGGATAAGGAAAAATTGGACGGAACGAACTTTATCGAATGGTTTCGCTCCCTAAGGGCAGTCCTTAGGCATGAAAAGAAGTTCTACATTCTTGAAAACCCTCCTCCAAATGCTCCTGTCAGAAATGCTCCAACTGAAGTCATAACTGCTTATGATAAGTACCAAGATGACTCTCTGATTGTTGGTTGCCTAATGCTAGCCACCATGACTCCCGAATTATTACGGGATCATGTAAACATGACTGCTTGGGATATGATATCTTCACTAAAGTCTATGTTTCGGTTACAAATAAAGCAGGAGAGATTTGATACAGTTAAAGCGTTGGTTGCTTGTAAAATGACTGAGCGTTCGTCAGTTAGTACCCACATTTTGAAAATGAAAGGATACTTTGATCAACTGACCCGTCTTGGTTCCCTACTGGGTCAAGAGTTGGAAATCAATATGGTTCTCAACTCCCTACCCAAAACATATAAGCAGTTCATTAAGGACTATAATATGAAAGATTTGAATAAAACTCTCACAGAGCTTTACAGCTTACTTAAAACTGCTGAGAGGGATATGAAATCCAAGTTGGGTTCAACCAAACCAAATCAGGCCTTGATGATCAAACCTGACAGTGGGATAATCAAGAGAAAGGGGAGATAACCAGGGGTAAAACACATGTTGGAAGATCCAGCATAGATAAGGGCAAATGAGAAATTCCTGAGGTTGCAGTATGGTATAATTGTTTTCACCATGGGCACCAAATGAGAAATTGTCCAGCCCGATTGGTAGAAATCAAGAAGCAGAAGGCTACTAGAGTCGGACCTTCAGGTATGTTTACCAATTTGATTTAATTCACTTCTAACTAAGTGTTATATATTGAGTATGATACTCATATTAGTACCATTTTTCAGGAAATAAGAAGTGAAGAGAAGATGAAACCAGACCAAATGGAGCTAAGCTAGACGTTGTTGCTTAAAGGAAATATGATATGAACTTTCCAGATGGTCTTACATTAATACTTAGCCAGTGTTTTCATGTAACTAGTGCTACTAGGAATTTAGTTTCATTTTCTCAATTACAACAAACCGAATTTATGTTTTCAGAAATAAGTTTTCGTTTTTATCCTAATAAATGTTTTGTGAAATCAATAGTTGTAATTATAAATCAATATAATGAATTAAGCGGGGCTTAAAACTGGTCTATTTGTGACATTTAAACAAGAAAAACATAGCTAAACTCCAGGTGGATAGAGAGTTAGAATCATATGATGATTCATATGATACATGTGTGTCTTGTTAGTCATGATGACAAAAGAGCCTTACGAAAGATAAACCTATAAAGGCCACAAGAACTATTAGGGGTTGACCATACTGATGTATGTGAGACTTATAGTTATGTCACAAGATACGGTTATCACTACTTCATTACATCCTACTGATGACTTCAGTAGACATAGGTATGTTTACCTAATAAGAACAAATATAAAAGCTTTGATATTTTCAAAGAGTTTTAGAAAGAAGTAGAGAGTATACTTGGCAAAGGATAAAGATGCTTCGGTTAGATCGAGGTTATGAATATCTAAGCCAATAGATCATCCTATAGATTTTTGTTGACTCCTCATGGGACATCGCATCACAACGGTGTATCCAAGAAGAGAAATAGAACCCTGTTGAACATGGTTCACTCTATGATGAGTCTCATCACTCTGCCTAAATGTTTCTAGGATTATGCCCTAGAAACAGTTACCCAAATACTAGTTTATGTAGAAACCAACAAGGACTAATAAAACTCACTCTCTTAATATGAACTGGGAAGATCCCAAAGTTACCATATTTGAGAATATGGGGTTATAATGCTTAAGCTAAGAATAAACCTTTTGGAAAGCATGATTTAAAGGTCTAAAAGGTACATCTTTATGTGATATCTAATTGGATATTGTTTCTACAGGTCTAGCGAGAACAAAAGTTTTGTTAACGCACCCTGGTGAGCTCTTAAGAAAAGATTTTATGTCAAGAATCACAAATGGGGACAGAGTAGATCTTGAAGAAATTCAAGAACCACAAAGATGGGATGATGGTTGACACTGACATTCAACAAGATATTGAGCTTCAACAAGTTGTTGAAGATAATAAACGATATACAAAATAATCCAAAGATCGGATTACTGATAAACGGCAAGATGCCATGAAGACTGATGTCAAAAGCCACATTCCCTAAAAGGAATTTTGAGCGAGGACGTATAAAAGGCTTTAAAACATCAAACCTAAAAGTGCAAGTTGCAAAAGTCCATTTATGAACTAGAACAATCATCTCGTAATTGAAATCTTGTATATACAAGAAGGTCAGTGGGAGCATAACAGTATTCTAGATCCTATATGACATCCCAATGCTTGAAGGTGTAAAATCATGTATTAAGACAGTACTTCGCGATGAAGGATCTAGAAGAGACAAATTCCTTGGTATAAAGATCTATCGTGGTAGATCAAGGTGCTTAATTAGATTAAGCAAAAGTACATACATTGACAAGATCTTGAAACACTTCAAGATTAAGGGTTCCAAGAAAGGAAACTTGCCAATAGAACATAGTGTACATCTGAGCGAAACTCAGAGTCCTAGCACTAAAGAGAACATGAACTGTATGAAGGGTGTTTCCTGTGTTTCAGCCAACTGTTCAATCATGTACGCCATGTTAATGTACTAAGATCGGGCATCTCATATGCCCTGAGTATGACGAGCAGATATTAGTCAAACCAAGTGATGTTCACTGTATAACAATGAAGAACATTTTTGAAGTATCTAAGGATAACTAAAGATATGTTCTTACTGTACAACAGTTATGAAAGAGATCTGTGTGTTTAAGGATACACAGATGCTAGTTTCTAAACTAATGTAATGACTTAAATTGTAACAGGGATATATGTATTGAACGGAGGTACTATGAGCTGTAAGAGCTTACATACAAATCTACTTGTCAAGCCTATGTCTCAAAACAAACATGATGTTCATGTTATAGGCTTGAGGATTTTCAGAATAATAATTTTAGTAAACTTTAAACTTTTTGGAACATTAAAACAGGTATGTTTTTATATGATATGACATATTGGGTATGAGTATATACATTAAACATTTACTAGAAATGTACCCTTGCAATGCAGCGGGTTTCTGAAATCTATAACTCGAACCCTCGATCATTATTCATACTTTTTGTTAGTTTTTTTTTATTTTATTTTACGATTTTGAGAAACCTAGATTTAAAACAAAAATATATTTTAGTTTAGTTTAATTATGGTTTTTTATAAAAAATAATAATAAAGTATTTTATTACGGGTCAAAAAATGTTTAATTTAAATGATAACTATATTTAAGATATTTTATATTTAAAATTAAAAAGATAACATACTTCAATAAAAAAATAAAAATAAGGTGATTTATCTCGGATTTTCTTATATTAATCGGTTAGTTATATCAATAGTTAAAAAATTTAGATATTTTAGAAAATAAAAATAAGTGCTTATTTGCAGTTAGTTACACGAATTCAGACATTGAGCTTTTATAAGTTGTACTTATGTTTAATCAATTTGTACTTTTGATTTTAAGTAATATGCATTAATAAGTGGTACCTAATGCATACAATTTAGTTTTTAAGAGTTTAGCTTAAATGCTTTATAATATAGTATAGATATATTAGTTAAAAATTCAAATTACATGTTAATGAAACATAATTATAACTTATTAAAGTCCCATGTTTTTATTTGTATAACTAACTACAAATAAACATATTAAATACAGGATAAACACTATGAAATAATCTACCTGTTTTATTTTTTATTAAAATATATTTATTAGATCAATGCATGTTTTTATAATATAGTATAGATATATTGGTTATGAGATTATAACTAATATAGATATCTATATCTATACTATATTATAAAACACGGATAAAAAAACTCTTAAATACAAATTATTAGGCACAAGGTACCATCATTTTATGCAAGATTTTAAAAATCTCTTAATTTACAAGTATCAAAGCACAAGATACATATTACTACTGCAGGCTTCTAACACCCACCAATTTAATATGTACAGAGTCTTCCTTTTATGCAGACCTTTCCATATATCACTATTAATTAATATATTATATTACTATAAATTTGTTTTAATTATATTATTAAATATGTAATTGGTTATTTTTTTAGATGTCATTAAAGTATATAAGATAATCATTGAATTCTAACAAAATACCTAATTTTTTTTATATAAAAAACGTTATATTATTAAGCCTAAATTAAACAAATTTATAAAAAAACATTATCACTTTCTTAAAACCATCCAAAATCGTACTGTAAATCAACAAAAAAATAAAAAATAAAATGAAACATTAAAATCGTGATGTATCTCACTGCATTGCGTGAGTACGTTTCTAGTAGATATATTAAGAGCAAATCACAAAATAAAAAATAAATATTGATAATAGTAATATTGATCAAATCGTCCAATAAATATAAAAAATAAATATTGATAATATTGATCAAATCATCCATTAAATATAAAAAACAAATATTTATATTAATAAATGAGTATCCATTCCACAAATAGATGAGGATGTGAGATACTGTGCTTGGATAAGTTGTACCAATGCATTATGAAATTGTAAATTAATTAATTGGCTTTAATTAGTTGTATTTTGTGTGCTTAAAATGTTGTAATTAAGAGTTTTTTATGTCTCTTTTATAATATAGTATAGATGTGTTCTTTATTAGCATGTTTAAGTATCCTTAAATAAATATGATGATCATATTATTTAGAATTGTCCTTGATCACTTATTACTAGGGGACTATTAATAAATTAAGATCATTGTGAAGTCTGGTCATAGTCCAAGTTGGAAGTGCACTAGGTGCAACCAGAGTCACATGCGCTTGTCGGAGCACAAAGCCTTGGACAAGACCCACGGTCAAGATCACCTCATAGATCGACGTCATAAGGTGAGTCTTGAAATAGTACAACACTATTTATCCTTAGACCTGAGATGTGCTTTGGGATCTAATGCACAAGGAGTGTTATACTTTGATATAGTCTAACGTTACCCTTGATCGGGTAATCATAAGGGCTATGCTAGGTATAACATGAATTGTGTAGTTAGTCGTGTACATGCAATATGGGATTTGCTCCTTTAAATATGAAAGAGATATTTTTGGGGCCCTCGATTACATAGATTGATTTACATGCATGAACAAGTGGATTAGTTGGACTAATGACACTTGTATGATCAAATATGTTGGGATCGAGAAACATATTCTTGAACTATAAAGGATGAGATAGATCTATGCCTTAAGTTCAAAACAAAATATCGTGAAACAAAAGGATAATGAATGATTCTACTATATGATTGATTGGATCAATCAAATTACTCGAAGATAAAAGCACATTTACATAGCCTTGGGGTCGGTGACGTGTTGCTAGACGCTTACCATCGTTTGTGTTACTGTGTATCATGTGTAAGTGGGAGAATGTAAGTTATTATATGCCCACGACACGTGTCACACAAAGATACTACTGAGGAGTATGTAAACCTATAGGGTCGCACACAAAGAATGCGTTTGTTTCCATCTTTAGAAACTCGGATTAAATCAAGTTGATTAAGAAAATAATTAATCTTAAAGGATAATTATGAAAATATGTGTTAAACTGTAATTATGATAATTACAGGGTGAAAACGTAATTATGTTAATTACGAGGAATTATCTGTAATTAAATATATATAATTATATTTAAAGTTTAAAAGATAATTATATATATATATAGGGGCTTAATCAAATGAGACCCTATTAGATCGTGGTAACTATGAGATCCAATCTCATCCAATCATTTTAATTTATTTACTGTTTTTTATATATTAATTGTTGAGGGTATATTGGTAATTTGAATATTTTTTGTTTAATAAATAATTATTTTATTTTACAGATTTATATCAATCAAAATCAATCAAGATTACGTTTCCTAGTATTACTCAACTAATTGATTTATCAAAATCAAACTTATTCAACATTCACGTTTTCAATTTCTTTTTGCAGGTCTGAAAAATTGATGGATAAAGAAGAAGTTGTTGGAGAAGAAGGACGATGTTAGAAAAAGGAGATTGCTGCTTGTGTTTGCCGAACTACTATGTGAGTATTATCAAAATGTATCACACTGTGATACATTTTGATATCACAGTATATTCCAAATAGTCAACACCTGTGTATCATCTTCATGTTGTGCACCTTCAAATATTCATCTTCATTGTTGTTGGTTTGCCTTAGCAAGAATAGTCAACCCAAGATTATTCAACCAATCATAAGGTATCACCCTACATATACATACACGAAACCATATACAAGAAAATAATGGAAACCACAAAATAGTCGGTTCTCACAGTTACCATTGATTATGATTTTGTATGGTAATCACAATGTAACACAGTTGGTATCAATTATCATAGTGGTACCACAGTTGGAATTACCGTCTTATCATAATGGGTATCATATTTGTATGTTAATCACAGTGTAACACAATGTTAAGCACAATGTAACATAATGTTCTTTGAGTGCATCACAATAATAATCACAGTATAACAAAATGTTAATCACAGTGTAACAAAATGTTAATCACAGTGTAACACAATGTTCTTTTAAAATTGTATCATCAAGGAGATCAGATTTTTGCAAGATGATCATAGTGTATCACATCCCATTTGTTGTAACAAAATCCGTTTCCTTTTAAAATTGTAAGATCACAGTGTAACACGGTTTATTATATCATCAAGAAAATATGTATATAGTTTCAATATTTTGAGATTATCGCAATTGATTCCATGCCATAATTATCGGAGCGTCCAAAATTAGATCACACTTAATTATAATATTTTTTTTGACAAATTTACCCCTTTTTCCTAATGTAGTGGCATAAAATTCTTTTTTTAAGTATTATTTATATTAATTATTTTAGACCCTTGATTTATTAAATGGATGGATGAGATTGGATCTCATGGTTACCACAAAATACTAGGGTCTCCCATGAAAGGCCCCCTATATATATATATTTGAATTTGAATTTGAATTTGAATTTGAATTTGAATTTGAATTTGAATTTGAATTTGAATTTTACAGATAATTACTAAACCTTATTTAATCCTTAGTTGAATTATAGTCTAACTATAATTCTTCTGGTATAAATAAGGGGTCAGGCTAAACCATTGGATGGGCAATTGAATTAGAATAGTCTATCAGAGAAATACAAAAAAGAAACATTTTCTTTTCTGTAAAACATATATAGATCTAGGGTTCTTGGGCTAGCACCTGGTGGAGACGGGAAATGTGTTCGTGTGTGGACTACCGATAAAGGAAATCTACTTTGGTTTCTTGGTGCTCCGTTTCAATCCTGACTGATTTCCAAAAGGTAAGATTCTAAACACCCTATGGTGTAGTTTTTATTTAATTAAATGCATCATTGGATCCGATTGGGTTTTAAGGTTTATAAAGAAAAGCTTTCTATATTTTGTAACTAAGATTTCTTTTAATTTCCGCTGCGTATAACGGTTACAAATTATCTTAAAACCCTTCACATTTGTTAACACTCGTCGTTCTGTATGAAGAGGGAATAGTAAAGGAATTATGGTATTGATAAAATAGTATTTTTGAACTTACTTTGTCTTACATGTTGAACATGTTATAATACCAAGACAAGAGTTGGTGAGGAAAAAACGGCTTGCCAAAAATAGTATTTGTCAAACTATTTTTGTCTTTCTCTCATATTTGTCTTCAATTGGCTAGATGAGAATCCAATCCATTTTGGTGACTACCTTGGCCCCACTTCAACTAGTCTTGATTTTGTTAGAGGCATTTTGTATTTGTAATACTTTTACAACAAAGGTTCATATTTAATTTTTCTTCACGAAACATAAGCTAAATTTTGGATTCCATCAAAAATATGTCTTTTGAATCATACAAGATTTTAGGATCGGAACTATGATTCAGACCCAGTTAAGATCATGATCCTCATCCCTTTCAGATTTTGGACCGATGCCTCGGATACTACTAAGGTTAAGTTCGACAAACATATCGGTTATGTATTTCCTGGTCATGAAGCATTCCGGATTCACATTCTATCCGATAACAAGAAATCGGATTTTTAAGGCATAATATCAATGGTTATTTCTAAGTGTTAAATCAAATATATTTTTGGTATTATCAAATCAAATGACTGAGACCAACACTATAAAAGTAAAACTAAACCATCACTTGTGAACAAATTGTAAACACTTTCTTGAATACGTAGGAAACATTCCTCATGTCTTAAAAAAAAAATAGATTACAATCATTACAACTCAATCTCAATAGTCCATTTAATCTAGTAAATATGTGGTTGCATAAATATCTTGATTGTTTTCTAATATAAAACGTTGATCATAATTAATGAACATTAGTCATCTTCTATAAATATCAAAATTATAATAAATGAGTCATCATCATTTTCATAAATATCTCAATTAATTGGTCTGTATAGTTTGTAACAATTGCATGGTTTGTATTTAAAACGTTCTCTCTCTCTCTCTCTCTCTCTCTCTCTCTCTCTATATATATATATATATATATATATATATATATATATATTATAAAATAAAAACACTTAATAGCCCATTAAAAGTCAAATAGTTTCTTTTATTAACTTATATATCAAGTTATACTTTATACTTTCTTCAGTCAAGATGTTGCTCGATTCGGATTTGTTGGCACGTCGCAGGTGATGTTTGGACGTCGAGTCATGCTGTTCTCGAGCTACTCTTTGCATTTGGTGTTGCTACTTGCTTCGGCTTGTTGGCACGTTGTAGGTGATGTGGGTCGTCGAGCTTTGCAGTTTCCCTTCCGTATAGCAATTCCCCGCGTCGTTCCTGCGGATCGTTAGTTTAGTCGTTGATTTGCTTTCTGTTTGCTTCCCGTAAGCGATTTGTCTTATGATCGTTGATCTCTTTCCTGTTTTATCTGGGTTGTTGTTTGTATACCGGTGGCTTATGGTTGGAATAAAATGTTTGGTTGCTATGAAAAAAAAAAGTTATACTTTATATTCCACGAAGATGAGTTTCTTTTTCCAAGTTTTTTTTCCAAACGCGGTTGATTTTTGTGAAAAAATAAATAATACTTTAATATTTTAAAGTGTTTGTAATTACATAATTTAATGTTGAAATCAATGTTTTAAAACCCGGGTTGACCCGGCCGGTTCAACCGGTTGAACCGGGACCGGTGAAGAGACCGGGTCAATTACGACCGGTTTTTTGGTAAATTACGACCCGGATTGAACCGCCGGTGTTTTTTTTATAGAACCGGTAAAAATCTGGGTTGACCCGGTTAAAAAAATCAATTTCTTATGTTTGTGTTTTTTATGTTTTTTGGATTGATGTAAAACTTGTTGTTATGTGTTTTTTTAATGTTTTTTGATTGATGTAAAACTTTTTGTTATGTGTATTTTTAATGTTTTAACTTGTGGATATCAAATTCTTGGTTTTATATATACATATATATATATATGTGTGTGTGTGTGTGTAAGAAAATAAAAAATACATAAAATTTCTTGAAACCGGGTCAACCACCCGGTTGAACCGGTTAGACCAGTTGAACCGTGACCCGATCACCATACTGGGTCAACCAAAAAACAAGTTTTTAAAACATTGGTTGAAATTTTAAAATGATGGTCCAGTAGTCCACCTTTCGGCTTTTACGTATGGTCTTTTGTGGGACCCACCTCCCTCCCACCCACCCTATAAAAGCCCCACCTCACCTCACCTTCTCTCTCAATCTTTGCAAAGCTCATCCTCCTCCCTACCTTTCCAAGGTGAGAGAGAGGTCTCTTATGATTTCCTGTATTTCTATCCTTTCGTCTCATGATTCTTATGATTTTTCATCTCAATCTCTATCTACAGGATTCCAATTTCAAGTAGTTGATGGAAGACGATTCTGTTTCCGGAGATCACCGATTGCCGCTAGCTAATGCTGCCGTGACCATGGTGGTGATGGTCGGAACGATCGCCGGTAAAACGATGGTGAAAACATAGAACAAAATGGTGTTATCCTTACCTGAGCTTTTACCCTTCTATCTTTTGTCTTTTTTGACTTGTTGCCTTAATTTTCTTTTTTCTTGACCTTGTACCTTTTCTTGACCTTGTAAGACCCGATGACGTTTTTTCTCTTTTCGACTCTCGTCGTATTTTTAACCGTGGTTTTTTCATCGTCTTTTGCCGTTCCCGCCCAACTCATGTTCTCCTTCCTTGTCTATCCCTCTTGAGCTATTACCGTTGCAATTGAAACAAATTGCTTCACGTATATGTCCGGGCCCAAAGTGATCTGGGATACTCCTATATTCACGACCTTAATCAGTAATTTGATTTTCATTGTTTTATATTTATGCTAAGAAGAAAAAAATGTTATATTGTAATTTTTTTAGAATAATTGTAATGTAATCATATATATATATATATATATATATATATATATATATATATATATATATATATATATATATATGTATATGGTTGTATCAAGTAAAAGTAATTCAAGATTTCTATGATATTCTCTATTTTTTGCAATTATATTGCCTAGAAAACTATAATGTTTCTCATAAATTTTCAATTCTAATTTACTTTCTTGACATTTAATTATTGATTTAAAATGAATGAGTTTATATATGGATCCTCCTAAATACACTTTATTTAAATATTTTTATTAAATTATATTATTGAATCTATTGTTCATTTGTCTTTTAATATTAGGCTATGTTTGGATGAGCTAGCAAGCTAACTTTTTTTCCTGGTACATGTTTGGATGACCATAAGCTAGCTTATTGAAACGTTACTCAAAGTAGCGTTTTGAAAAGCTAGCTTATAAGTTAGTTTGTCAAACAATGCTTTAATGTTATAACAAAGTTTTGTAGTTCTTATTTATTATAACAAATGATCGATTCTTTCTATTTTGAAACTATTTACATCAGTAAAGTGTTTGATTTTGTAATTATATATTGATGATATAAATATCAACTTGTTAAGTTATATTATAATACTTAATTACGTCAAAAAATGACACATCAAAATCAATCAATTCTATGTACGTAGATTGGAATCTCGTTTATCCAGTAACACAGGTAAAATATGAAATAGAACAAATATCGTTGAATTTTGAATCATTGTGTTCCTTTTTTAACAGAAACAGTATAAATTACTCCAAGTTTTCTTTTTTTTAACAGAAAGAGTATATTTTTGTCGATTTACAGTACGATTTTCGATGGTTTTGAGAAAGTGATAATGTTTTTTTTTATAAATTTGTTTAATTTAGAGTTAATAATATAATGCTTTTTATATAAAAAAATTAAGTATTAATAATAATAATATGTATCTTGTGCTTTGATACTTGTAAATTAAGAGATTTTTAAAATCTTGCATAAAATGATGGTACCTTGTGCCTAATAATTTATATTTAAGAGTTTTTTATCCGTATTTTATAATATAATATAGATAAATCAACAAAAAAAAATGAAACGTTTACGTATACAAACTAATTTAATAATAGTAAAATTGACAACTTTTCCCTATGAATCTTGAATTTTGGGGACACATGTGTAGGTGTATCTTAGATAGTACAAATTATTCTCTTTAAGACCATCATTTTAGATTGTATTTTTATGTGCAGAAAGTTTGTTTTTACATGTTTGTTGGCCGAAGAAAATAATACAGGAATAAAATATATTTTGTGCAAGGGCAAATTTGTCCCATTTTTAATGAATATAATGTTTGATTTAATTTAATATATATAATCATTTCATAAATATTTAAAACATATTATAAAATTGACAAGATTAAAAAATCTTATAGAATGTTTTGTAATCAGGGGTGTGCATCGGGCGGGTGGTAGCAAATTATCGTGTACTACACAGCGGGGGTACAGTAATACCCAGTGAGAGCACAAGTATATACTTTCACTAGAATTGCTACAAATAATATAATGGTACAAGTACCGAGTATCGTTCTCACAGGGATTGGACTACTGAGAATTGCTGATTTTCATGAACTTCTTACACAAGTTTCGAAGTTGGGAAAAATATTTGCTTTTGATGGCGATTTGACAGAAAATTCGGAAAGAACTTTATAATTAAAAGTTGGGTACGGATGTAAGCTTTTCTTGGAAAACGTAGTACGAGATGGTTGGACTCTTTGTAGTATGGAATGTCTATAAAAAGCCCGATCTCTCGAAAGTGGATTTTTATAGACCGGTCCTACAAAGTGTTCATAAAGTTTCCACCTTTACCGACTCTTGATCTTGCCGATTTAACTAAGTTGATAAAAATAATCAAGTTCTACCAGTATGGAGATTTATACCCAAATCTCTTTGTGATATAAATCTCGACCGGCGTTTGAACCTTAGTAAATCATACAAAACCCGTATCTCTACGTGGTTATCAAAGACTCTCTCAAATCTTTGTGCATCACTTAAGCCGTATTTCGAATCCGCCCCTCTCGAGGTCAAGATCTAATATTAACACATAAAAGTGATCGACTTATCTGCATTGAGTTGAAGTCCCGACTCAAGTGACCAAGGTCAAGAGTTGATAACGATAGTCACACCCAAGTGTAGCCTACTAGATCCAAGTTGACTTACATCCGCACCCAAAAAGGTGCTTAGCTCATAACGATAATAAAAGACATAATATAATAAAAGAAATACTTGTTAACTACTTGCATAATAAAAATAAACTGCAATTATAAAAGGAAATTAAAGTACGGAATTTAATTAAAAGTGCGGAAATTAAATACAATAAAGTAAGTACGGAAATTTAAATACAAGAAATAAAAATGCGGAAAATAAAAGACGTAAAGTAAAGACGAGAATAAAAATACAATAATTAAATCCTACACTTCAAGTCTAAATACTTGAAAATATTTTAGACTTGAATGAGGAGAGATGATGGATGATGGGAGGTGAGAGAGATGTTGACGGTGGAAGGTGTTGGTGTGAAAATAAATGCTCTCCATAAGTCTTCTATTTATAGGAGGAGGCTTGAGCATTCAAGGGCCAAGATTTCATCTTCAATGTATGGCCAAGATCACTTCAGAAATATTGTGTTTCCAACTCACATCCAACCCTAAAATCTGCTGGGTAATAACCTCGGGTGCCCACAGTGGGCACTCCAGTGCCCACAAACTGACCTGCAGTATTAATTTTCGCAAGAATGAACATATTGGTTAAGTTATCATATTTTGCAAACAATGTGGACCAAATGAAGGGATAGAAGCGAAAGTGGGTAAAAAGAGGAATAAAAACCTATAAAATTAACAACAAATAACTCTAAAAAATGAGAGTTATCATCTCCCCAAACTTGAGGTGTTACTTGTCCTCAAGTGACAAAATAAAAACGAAAATAAAGAATGATACGAAGAGAGGAGAACTTGAATAAGAAAAATATACCACCCGGACGATGTTGATAATTCCTCCAGCTTGAATATTGATGCGTTTCTCCCTTGTTGAAATGGTTGGTTTCAAACTAATCAATAGGGATTTGATTCGGGTTGGTGTTTGTGGCTAAAAAATGACCCTTTCTTCCCCCAAACTTGAACTATTCTACAAAAAGGATTTTTGAATTTCTCGCTGTTGAATCCAATTTGTTTAGTTTCTCGAACTCTTGAAACCCTATATGTAGGATATGTGTATGGTTTTCGGTACGTAGGGTTTCAAAAAGTCTTTTTATTCTAGGATTGTCTTCCAATTTTACGAAGACTTCTTTCATATATATATATATATATATATATATATTTTTTTTTTCTTTTTCTTTTTCTTTTTCTCTTTTTTTTTGGTGTGTGTACGATCATTTTATAAAATAATAACCATACAAACCGCAAGGCGACCCCCCCAAACTTAGAATAGGACAATGTCCTCATTGGCGCAAAAATGGTAGGGGTATGGTAAAGGAAAAGGCTCCGAAGGGTATGTGTTTAGGCCGCACAAAAATGGCCTACATCCTTTTAGTCTAACACCATCCACATCAACATAGAAGAATAGCACCTGAAAAAGACAGAATCTCTAGAGGAAACACACGAAATATCAACATCACTAGATTAAAATAAAACCACCCGTGTAATAATTACCAAAAATAAAACGGGATTAGTTTACTAACTACAAGGCTACCCAAAAGAAGTGCGTTCAAGAGAGACACAATTTGCAAAATATGAGAATAAACCAACAAAATCAATCTTGGGTGACGAATGCTCGTTCGGGGCAGTGGTAGGGGCGGTGGATCCATCGGTGGGTTCGAGTAATCGCCGACGGGTTTTAGAAGGGTGGTTGTCGGAATGGTGGGGGTTGTGGTGGCGTTGGTTGAAGTGGGGAACTTGAGGGTGATGGAGAGTGGTTTTGGTTTAGTTGGAGGGTGGGATGTAGTGAGAGGGGTGGTAATCCGTGGTGGTGGTAGCGGCTTCGGTGGCGGCTTTCTGTTGCAGCTGGCGGCTCTGGCGAGATGGTAAGAGATTGGGATTGGGAACCAACTTCTTGATTCTAGCCATTGCAGAAGATGAAATGTCTTTTTTTTTTTTGAGGAAGCAAAAGGACTAACCCTTTTCTCTCTCTTTTTTTTTTTTGAATTTGAAAAAGAAAAAAAATCAACTTAAAAAGAGGGTTTTTGGGGTGAGCCGCGTTGGACGAGCTATAGAGGAAAATGGAGGAAGATGAAAAGTCTTGTGTGTTTACTTTTGATTTTTGAAAATGAAAAACAAAACCCACATTTTGTTTAGTCTTCCAAAAAGAGACCATTCCCTCCCAAAGATAAAATCGACTCTTCCCCTTTTCTATTTTTTTAACAATAAAAAAGTTGTCAAGCAAAATCACTGCTAAAAATAAAAAAACTAACTGTACAATATTTAGAAAAACGCTCACCTTTCATGCTTAAGGTTCCTGGGTGGTTGGGTTGGGCACTCTCTCAGGAATGTAGTGCTTAACCCGGTGCCCATTTACCCTAAAAATGTTGTTATCTTGTGGGTTCAGCAAATCAACCGTACCAAAATTACCAACATCCGCGATGGTAAAAGGTCCTGACCAACGCGATTTAAGTTTTTCTGGGAATAATTTCAGTCGTGAATTAAAGAGGAGTACTTGTTGACCTTTTTCGAAAGTTCTTTGATTTATCCTACGATCATGCCACATTTTTGTTTTTTCTTTATAAATCCTGGCATTTTCGTAGGCGTGGTGCCTCAACTCCTCCAATTCACTTAACTGAAGTTTCCTCTTTCTTCCCGCAGCATCCTCACACACATTCAACTCTTTTATCGCCCAAAAAGCTTTGTACTCCAGTTCCAAAGGTAAATAACACGCCTTCCCAAAAACCAATCTGTACGGCGACATATCTAATGGGGTTTTATAAGTTGTTCTGTAAGCCCATAATGTGTCATCCAACTTGAGTGATCAATCCTTTCTATCGGGTTTGACAACTTTTTCCAAAACTGATTTTATTTCCCGAGTTGAAAGTTCGGCAAGACCATTTGTTTGCGGATGGTATGCCGTAGACACTCGGTGTTGAATATTATATTTGCTAAGAACTGTGCTTAACATTTTGTTTATGAAATGTGTCCCTTCATCACGAATTAAAGCTCGAGGGGTGCCAAATCGTACAAAAATATTTTTATGAAGAAAATTAATCACAGTTTTAGCATCATTTCTAGGACACGCAATGGCTTCTACCCATTTTGATATGTAATCAACCGCAACCAAGATATATTGATTATGGAAGGACATGGGAAATGGTCCCATAAAATCGATGCCCCAAACGTCAAAAAGTTCAACTTATAAAATATTATTTAAAGGCATCTCATTACGTTGGGACAAATTCCCCGTCCTTTGGCATTGATCACAACCTTTGACGAACTCAAATGCATCTTTAAATAACGTGGGCCAAAAGAAACCACTTTGGAGAATTTTTGCCGCCGTACGTTGACCACCAAAATGGCCACCGTAGGGTGAAGAATGACAATCACTCAAAATTCCTTTCATCTCAAAATTTGGGACACATTTTCTTAAAATTTGGTCTGCACCTAATTTATAAAAAAATGGATCGTCCCAAAAATAATGTTTGCAATCGTGGAGAAATTTTTTAAATTGTTGTCCCCTCATATGGTACGGCTTGATTCCGCTCGCAAGATAGTTTGCGATATCCGCATACCATGGGACACTATTCTCAAAATGATGCTGGATGGCAAGGATTTGTTCATCCGGGAAAACTTCTTTTATCTCATGATCTCCACCACTTGACACTCGATTCTCAATCCTAGAAAGATGATCGACAACCTGATTATCTATACCTTTTCTATCAACTATCTCTAGGTCAAATTCTTACAAAAGAAGGACCCACCGAATAAGCCGTGGCCTTGCGTCGGTTTTATTAAAGAGATATTTGATAGCAGAGTGATCTGTGTGAACAATGACTTTTGTGCCAATCAAATAAGATCGAAAACGGTCAAACACAAATACTACAACAAGTAGCTCTTTCTCAGTTGTTGTATAATTTATTTGAGCTTCGATAAGAGTCTTACTTGCGTAGTAGATGGGGTGGAAAATTTTATTCTGCCTTTGTCCCAAAACAGCACCCACAGCCCAATCGCTAGCGTCACACATTACCTCAAAAGGCATGGTCCAATCTGGGGCTATCACAATGGGTGCCGAAACAAGGGCGGCCTTAATTGTTTCAAAAGCTTTGGTACATTCTGGAGTAAAGTCGAAAGCTTGGTCGACATGCAATAAATTACAAAGGGGTTTTGCAATTTTTGAAAAATCTTTTATAAAACGTCTGTAAAACCCCGCATGCCCCAAGAAGCTTCTAATGCCCTTAACCGAACTTGGTTCGGGTAATTACATTATAACTTCAAGCTTTGCTTTATCCACTTCTAAACCTTTTTTACAAACCATGTGACCCAACACGATTCCTTCTTGTACCATAAAATGACACTTTTCCCAGTTTAAAATCAAATCGTGTGTTTCACATCTTTCCAAACTCTTTTTCAGATTTTCAAGACAATTATCAAATGAGGTTCCGATAACTGAAAAATCATCCATAAACACTTCCATGGAATCCTCAATCATGTCCGAGAAAATAGACATCATACAACGTTGAAACGTTGCGCGTGCATTGCAAAGACCAAATGGCATTCGGCGAAAAGCAAAAGTTCCAAAGGGACAAGTGAAGGTGGTCTTCTCTTGATCTTCGGGTGCAATGTGAATTTGATTATAACCCGAATAACCATCTAGAAAGCAATAAAATTCCTTTCCGGCCAATCTATCTAGCATTTGGTCTATAAATGGCAAAGGAAAATGGTCATTTTTTGTAGCTAGATTCAATTGTCTATAATCCATGTAAATTCTCCATCCGGTGACGGTCCTTGTCGGGATAAGCTCATTTTTCTCGTTGGTGATTACCGTGGTACCACCTTTCTTTGGTACGCATTGTACCGGACTCACCCAACCACTACTTGAAATGGGGTAAATAATACCCGCATCAAGCCATTTTAAAATTTCTTTCTTAACGACTTCTTTCATGATTGGGTTAAGTCTCCTTTGTGGTTGCACCTTGCCAACTCTATTTTCTTCCAAAATTATCTTATGTTGGCAAAGGGATGGACTGATTCCTTTGATGTCAGCTATTGTCCAACCTATGGCCTTCTTGTGGTTCTTCAACAACTCAATCAATTTCACTTCCTGTTCACAACTTAAATTGGAAGAAATAATCACAGGCAAATTTTCCTCTTCCATAAGATATGCATATTTAAGGTGATTAGTAAGTGGTTTTAATTCTAGATCGGGAGCTTTAATTATAGAAGGAACCTGGGTTGGTCTATCATTAAAGTCCAAGTGCTCAAATGCATCTATAACCTCTATTAAATCCTCTTCCGAAATATCTTCCCCTATGCAATCAATCAAACTTAACTCAAAATCATCACCTAAGGCATTTAGGTAGGAGCAATCTTCAATCTCACCGTTGAACTTAAGGGACTTGAAAACATTGAAAGTGATTTGGTGGTCGTTTACTCTCATGGTCAACTCACCCTTCTGCACATCTATCAAGGTTCTACCGGTTGCCAAAAATGGTCTTCCCAAAATGATTGGGACATCCTTATCTGCCTCATAGTCCAACACTAGAAAATCAGCCGGAAAAATGAATTTATCGACTTTCACCAGAATATCTTCAATTTTACCCTTCGGATAGGCCAAAGACCTATCTGCAAGCTGTAAGATGACTGTGGTGGGTCTGACTTCACCAATCCCTAATTTCTTAAAAACCGACAAAGGCATGAGGTTTATACTTGCTCCCAAATCACATAGGGCATGTCCTACTTCTTGTCCCCCAATAGTACACGGGATTGTAAAACTCCCCGGGTCTTTTAGTTTCGGAAGGATTTTGCAAGTAAGAAGTGCACTACATTCTTTGGTCAAGGCGACAGTTTCAAATTCTCCCAGCCTTCGTTTCTTGTTGAGATTATCTTTTAAAAATTTAACATAATTTGGCATTTGCTCGAGAGCCTCTACCATAGGAATGTTAATGTGAAGTTGCTTGAAAACGTCCAAAAACTTTTTGAATTGTTCATCAACATTTTTGGTTTTTAATCTTTCAGGGAAAGGTAAGTCTCTCAAATCCGGGACAGATTTACCCTTGTCGGGAGTGCGTGAGATGAGTGGTTCTAGAGTGGGTGCAGTCTATGCTGGACAACTTGGGACGATTGGGCCTGTGGTTTGGGCTACTGATTCTGGTTTTGGTGCTTCACCAGAAGATGAGAACAGGTCTGGGATGTTCGAGGGATCAAACAAATGTGAGTCTTCTTGCATAACTGGTATGTGAGAGGTTTTCTCAACTTTTCTAGACTCACTTATGTTTTCAATCTCCTTAATACTTATGGCCTTGACGTGTTCCTTGTGAATGCCTTTGGGGTTTTCCGTGTCACTAGGCAAAGTCCCTTGTGGTCTGTTCTTAAGCTCGACAGCAAACTGTCCAAGTTGGGTTTCAAAACCCCTCAGAGTTGCATTGGTTTGGTTTATAAAACCTTTGAGCAACGATTCGATTGAACCATTACCGTCCAATGCATTATGTTGTCTAGGTGTATGTGACTATGAAGATTGTCCATGTTGGTAATTCTGGGATTGTGACGACTGCCCATGATGAAAATTCTGAGGTGGGCCTTGAGGAAATCCCGGGGGATTTGGTGGTCGGTTTTGGACTTGACTTGCCCCGGGGGGTTGAAGTCTTTGATTTCCAGACCAAGAGAAGTTCGGATGGTTTCTCCAATTTTGATTGTATGTTTGGGAAAACGGACTATTTCTAGAATGATTCCTTACATAGTTCACCGAAACTGGGTTACCAGGACAACTTTCGAAAGGATGATTTTCACCGCAAAAAGTACACGTTTCAATTAAAGATTGATTTACTGCCTGCACATGACTTTTTTCTCCATTAAGGTTCAAATTGTTTTTAACCAGATTAGTCAAAGCTACAATTTGTGCATTTAAAGCGGTGATGGCATCAACCTCACGAACTCCTGATGCAGTTTTAGGAATTACAGCACGAGGGTTTGACCAATCAGTGTTATTATTGGCGACTTTTTCCAAAATATCATACCCCTCATTGTATGTTTTTGCAGTAAAAGCTCCACCAGCCGTGGCATCGAGGATGCTTTTAGCAGCATTAGAAAGACCATTATAAAATGTTTCTAATTGGATGCAGTGAGGGATTCCGTGATGAGGACATTTTCGAATTAAATCTTTGAATCTCTCCCATGCATCCGATACTGCTTCATCTTCCTCTTGTCTAAACATTAAAATTTCATTTCTGAATTTCACGTTTCTAGTGGGAGGAAAATATTTTTTCAAAAATTTTTCAGCTAAACTCGTCCAAGTATCAATTGAATGAGGTGGCTGAGAATTTAGCCAGGCTTTTGCTCTATCTCTCAATGTATAAGAGAAGAGTGTCAACCGTAAGGCTTCCGCTGAAACTCCGGGAATGAGAAAATGATCCGTCATTTCTAAAAATGATTTTAAATGAGAGTGAGGATCTTCCGAAGGTAATCCTCCAAATTGACCCATTGCTTGGATCATTTGAAACATTACCGGTTTCGGTTCAAAATTTTGCGCAGTAATGTGGGACCTAAGAATACCCAACTTGAGTCGATCAAATTCGGGTGTTGCATAGTCCCGTATTCCTCTTTCTTTATCATCAGCAATTTTAATCGTTGTTTCCAAAGGCGGAGGTGGTGGAGGGTTTGCTTCTGCCATGGTTCGATTTAAAACTGGATTTTGCTTATTTCCTTTACCTCTTCTTCTTCTTTTTAAAGTTTTTTCAATTTCAAGATCAAGAGGCAAAAGTTCACCGTGTTGTAGCTGTGGCATACAACACAATAAATGCTTGAAAAGTGAAACAAGTGACACAGGCTCGAACAAAAATCAGTATCTCAGGATGTAAAATCGTGCCAATCCCCGGCAACGGTGCCAAAAACTTGGTAGCAAATTATCGCGTACTGCACAACAGGGGTACAGTAATACCCAGTGAGAGCACAAGTATATACTTCCACTAGAATCGCTACAAGTAATATAATGGTACAAGTATCGAGTATCGTTCTCACAGGGACTAGACTACTGAGAATTGCTGATTTTCATGAACTTCTTGCACAAGTTTCGAAGTTGGGAAAAATATTTGCTTTTGATGGCGATTTGACAGAAAATTCGGAAAGAACTTTATAATTAAAAGTTGGGTACGGATGTAAGCTTTTCTTGGAAAACGTAGTACGAGATGGTTGGACTCTTTGTAGTACGGAATGTCTATAAAAAGCCCGATATCTCGAAAGTGGATTTTTATAGACCGGTCCTACAAAGTGTTCATAAAGTTTCCACCTTTACCGACTTTTGATCTTGCCGATTTAACTAAGTTGATAAAAATAATCAAGTTCTACCAGTATGGAGATTTATACCCAAATCTCTTTGTGATATAAATCTCGACCGACGTTTGAACCTTAGTAAATCATACAAAACCCGTATCTCTACGTGGTTATCAAAGACTATCTCAAATCTTTGTGCATCACTTAAGTCGTATTTCGAATCCGCCCCTCTCGGGGTCAAGATCTAATATTAACACATAAAAGTGATCGGCTTATCTGCGTTGAGTTGAAGTCCCGACTCAAGTGACCAAGGTCAAGAGTTGATAACGATAGTCACACCCAAGTGTAACCTACTAGACCCAAGTTGGCTTACATCCGCACCCAAAAAGGTGCTTAGCTCATAACGATAATAAAAGACATAATATAATAAAAGAAATACTTGTTAACTACTTGCATAATAAAAATAAACTGCAATTATAAAAGGAAATTAAAGTACGGAATTTAATTAAAAGTGCGGAAATTAAATACAATAAAGTAAGTACGGAAATTTAAATACAAGAAATAAAAATGCGGAAAATAAAAGACGTAAAGTAAAGACGAGAATAAAAATACAATAATTAAATTCTACACTTCAAGTCTAAATACTTGAAAATAATTTAGACTTGAATGAGGAGAGATGATAGATGATGGGAGGTGAGAGAGATGTTGACGGTGGAAGGTGTTGGTGTGAAAATAAATGCTCTCCATAAGTCTTCTATTTATAGGAGGAGGCTTGAGCATTCAAGGGCCAATATTTCATCTTCAATGTATGGCCAAGATCACTTCAGAAATATTGTGTTTCCAGCTCACATCCAACCCTAAAATCTGTTGGGTAATAACCTCGGGTGCCCACAGTGGGCACTTCAGTGCCCACAAACTGACCTGCAGTATTAATTTTCGCAAGAATGAACATATTGGTTAAGTTATCATATTTTGCAAACAATGTGGACCAAATGAAGGGATAGAAGCGAAAGTGGGTAAAAAGAGGAATAAAAACCTATAAAAATAACAACAAATAACTCTAAAAAATGAGAGTTATCAGCGGGTCAGGCGGGTTCGGGTGGGAAAATTAAAAACCTGATCGGATTTCGGATATGGAAATCAAGACCCAAATTTTATGTTTCGGATTTCGGATTGCTTCGGGTTCGGTTTGGTCGGGATTCGGGTAGATGTCGGTCGGGTTCGGGTATTAATATTAATGCAAAAAATATATATAAATTCAATCGGTTTTGAGAATGAACTCAATCGATTGAAATATTTACGAAATCGATAGTAAGTTTCTAAATTAGAAAACATTTCGATCGACTATAATTTATGATTTTCAAAAGATAATTAGACAAATAAATATATTTATATAATATATAAATATGTATGTATATTACTACGGGTTTTTGGACGGGTCGGGTGGCCAGATATCAAACCCAATCCGAACCCAAAAACATCCCCAAATAAGTCGGGTTTCGGATTTTCGGATTTCGAGGTATTCGGGTTTTGCAAAAATACCTTATTTTCGGTTCAGATTCGGATTTCAGACTTTTCTGGTTTTACACACCCCTATTTGTAATAATTACTAAAGGGTGAAAGGGTAATTATGAGTTAAAAACATATCCAACAGAAATTTTTTAAATTATAAGGTAATGAAATATGAAACTTTAAAGTTAAATGAAACAATAACAATCATAAATGGTAATTTTTTGAGTTCAAAAAAAAATTATGTTTTATAAGTTACTAGAAGTGTACTCGCGTAATGCAGCAACATATATCGTGATTTTAATATTTCATTTTATTTTTTTGTCGATTTACGGTACGATTTTGGATGGTTTTGAGAAAGTGATAATTTTTTTTTTTTATAAATTTGTTTAATTTAGGCTTAATAATATAATGTCTTTTATATAAAAAAAATTAAGTATTTTGTTAGAATTTAATGATTATCTTATATATTTTAATGACTTCTAGAAAAAATAACCAATTACATATTTAATAATATAATTAAAACAAATTTATGTTAATATAATATATTAATTAATAGTGATACATGAAAAGATCTGTATAAAAGGAAGACCCTGCACATACCAAATTGGTGGGTGTTAGAAATCTGCAGTAGTAATATGTATCTTGTGCTTTGATACTTGTAAATTAAGATATTTTTAAAATTTTGCATAAAATGATGGTATCTTACGCCTAAAAATTTGTATTTAAGAGTTTTTTATCCGTATTTTATAATATAGTATAGATAAACTAATTTTTAAATTACTTTTAGATAGCTTCTTAATAAGCTTTAGGAAAAAATTTCATTCTTTAAGAGTAATTACGCACCTCATATATTAGAATTCGTAAATCTTTTAACGTGTTATTTTATTACAATTTTATATAGTTTATCAACTAGTTTTAACAAATATAACTAGTTTATTCAGTATCAAACCCATGAATTTTTCTGAATGGGTGCATGATAACTTTCATTTTGAGCGTTATCTACACGTCATTTGTGTGAGTTTTCTTACATTTTAGTTGTGTTTTCTTTTTATTTGTTTGTGTTTTTTCCTTTGATTATTTTATTTTCATTTGGAGTTATTGAGAATGTTTTTATGGTTAAACGCATCATTTTTGGGTTAAAAACGTCACTGTTCCGCAGTGGGCACAATCTGCCCACTGTGGGCACCTGAGGGACCATTGGGTAAAGCTATTTTCCAGTTTTTGCTAGTTGTAAATTGCTCGATCATGTGGCTGTAATTTAAGTTAATGGTGTTCACACAATTTTTTGCGGCAATCCTCACCCTTGGGGAGGAGCATTGAAGGACCTCTCATCTCATCTTTCATCATCAAGAAAGCAAGAACAATATGTTCTTCAAATTCAAACATTTACTTTCATGGTTGAAGAGATGAAATATTAGTGTAGAATTTAATTTCTCGCATTTATTTTTCGTTTTTTACTTTCCGTTTTTTATTTCTCGTATTTACTTTCGTACTTACTTTAACATATTTAAATTCCGAACTTTACTTTCTAGTTACGCTTGTAGTTTATCTTTATTAATGCAAATAGTTAACGAGTATTTCTTTCTTTACATTTTGTCTTTTATTTTTATTATGAGTTAATCACCTTTTGGGTGTGGGTGTGAGCCGACTTGAGACTAGTAGGCGACACTTGGGTGTTGCCATTATTGGTAGCTCTTAAGCTTGGTCATTTGAGTCGGGACTTAAACTCAACGCGGGTAAGCCGATCACTTTGAAGTGTTAATATTAGATCTTGACCTCGAGAGGGGCGGATTCGAAATACGGCTTAAGGGATGCACAAGGATTTGAGAGAGTCTTTGATAACCACGTAGAGATACAGGTTTTGCATGATTGATTACGGTTCAAATGTCGGAGGAGATTTATATCACAAAGAGATTTGGGTGTAAATCTCCATACCGGTAGAACTTGATTTATTTCAACGTAGTTAAATCGGTAAGATTAAGAGTTGGTAACGATGGATACTTTATGGGCATTTTGTAGGATCAGTCTTTAAAAATCCACTTTCGAGAGATCGGGCTTTTTATAAACACTTCGTGCTACAAAGTGACTAACCATTTTGTTACTACGTAAATCTCAAGGAAAAATTACACCCATACTCATTTTAGTTTCTTATTTAGTTTTTGTTGTTAAAAGCACCAAACTCGCTCAAAAATATTTTCTTCTTCTCTCATTGAAATCGGTGTATTCTCGACTTAGGACTTGAAGCTTTGAAGTTCAATCCCTATGGATACAATCTATGTATATTTACCACTTTATTACTTGTAGTGACCATAGTGTCGGTGTATACTTGCGCCCACACTGTGGACCTATACGGTTTTCTGCTACCAATGCACTTTAAATTGGATCAAGGATCCACAAAGTAGCAGGTTAATCTGGAGAAAGTCAATGCGATTTGACCTGAGGAAAAGTCAATTATGTCGATTTGGAGGATAAAATAATATTTTTCAAATGAAATCGACCTTGACCTTAAAAATGAATATATATTGCCATGAAAATGAGATAAAAACAACGATTTTTAAGTTGAATTTGCAATGAAAAGGAAGATAAATCATGAACGAATGTAATAAATCAAAATGCGAAAAGAAAACCCGCATTAGTGTAGTGGTAGTTATGTCTATAATTGTACTTAAGGTTATGAGTTTGATATTTGTAGGTGTATATTTATTGTTAATATTTTTAGTAATAACATCATAGGGCTCATGGGTCGCCGTGTAACACCCGTGTTTGTGTCAATGTCACGTATGGATTATTGGATTAATATTCGTATGAAATGATGTTATTTTGGAGTTTATTCATATTAATTTGTTTTCCTTGGAACTTTTTGGGGTTGAAAGGGTAGCGAAATCGGGGGTTTTTGGACCTCTACGTAGTCACGGCGACTTGTTGCGACCGAAGTCGCCTAATTCACTAAACAAAAATGAGGCTGAAAAATGAAGGCAGTGACTTGCATGGCCAAGCCAGCGACCGAGGTCGCATGGAAGGGTTGAAGGCACCTATCACCTAGACAGGTTGATGGACAGGAGTTCTTATCGATGAACACTCCAAAGGTAGGTACTAAGGTGGTTAAGCCTTGATGTGAAACCCGAAGGGGTAGGTGCTAAGGTCAACCTAAACCTTGAGATGAAATTCTCAGGAAGGTCGGTAGGCACTAAGACAGAGGTCGTGCCTTACTTTTCTGTTCCGCCATGCTCAATGAAAACAGGTCTTCCCTATATGCATAAGATTGAACGAATGCTTGGAACTCTTCTTGTACATTACCCATCTAAAGTGGATTTGGGAACTTTGACGTCATGAATTCAGATTCCATATTTCCATCTATCATGCAGATCATCAAGAACTTTGCTGTTATTATTTAATTACTTGTTTGTGTTCAAAGTGTAATAACCAGAGCTAAAAACCAATATTCTCAAAGTTGGGGTAGAGAGTGGTCAAAAACCCATTTTGAAGGGGGCTAAGAGAAAATAATTGTTATAAGAGGATGACCTAGGGATTTGGGTTATTTTGGTGGCGGCTGATAAATTTTAGATTTAGAAGAGAAAAGTGAAGAGAAATGATCGAGAGAGAGAGAGCAAAGAAGGAGCTGAATTGGTATTCTTCTTTTTATCAGGTAAACCTTTAACCTTAATCTCTTATTTTGTAAGAGTCTAGCAATTTCTTCTAAAACTGTAAATGGGTATTGAATTTAAAATAGGTTCTGATGATTTGAAATTCGGGAATGGGTTAGAACCGGTGAAATCAAGAACTAATGGAGAAATTTATTTAGTTAATGGATTGGTTAATGAGATTGAGTTGTTGCACCTGTTTTGAAGGGTTTTGATTAATCTGTTGTGGAATTTTGGATTTATCTTGCATCTGTGTAATCGTATTGAAAGTTTGGGGAATATCGGTCGTAGACTATCGGTGAATACCGGTCGCCTTATTATTCTAAACCCCGGTCCAAGACCTTCGGGAGATACCGGTCTAAGAACCTTAGTGACTATCGGTCGATAGGCCGAGGGAAGACCCCGGTCGGTGGAATAGGGGGTTAACCCCGGTCTTTAAACTTATCGGTCGATTTAGTCTCATATCGGTTGACTTAGTCTCTTATCGGTCGAGGTATTAGGTTTTCCCGGTCTTCATGTTACCGGTCGGATTGGGAGTCTTACCGGTCGCCCCAAGTGGCCCCGGTCCGTAAGTGAATTTTGTGGGCCGGAGCTCAAGCCCACTTGGCATTTAATTAAGGTACGGTTAAATGGTTGTGAGTTTTGTTAACGGCCCATTTTATTTAGCGGGAATTCGATTAATTAGAGTGGTAAGTCTCGGTCGCGTATCGATGAATTAAATATTCAGAGATTAAGTGTGGTTGGGGTGTCGATGTCAAAGTCAATCTTATTAATTTAGAAAGTCGAAGGATTTCACCAACCAGTATTTCCTTGATAGTTGTCAGTTCGACTTCTAAAAGTAGACGAAGAGCTTTGAAATAAGGAACGACAGGTGAGTTTTTCCAAACTAAACCTTTTGATGATGAAAGTATGTGAAATTTATTTTCAACGTTGATTATTTATGATGGCATGATTTAATTAAATTGTTCAAGTGTGTTATAAATTGTTGTTGCTTAAATGTATGCATACATTATTTGTGGGTTACGTGACCCAAGTCGGGGAGTGTGGCCCGCCTACTCGTGCCGGGGAGTGTGACCCGTTTATGTCGTTGGCGGCGTGTCCCAACATTAAGGCAGCGCGAATTAGACACATCGTCTTTGACGGTTGTGTGGTCCGTAACGTGTTTTATTTATGTGCCATTATTAAAAGATGTTTCTAATTCTGGAAAGTATATTTTGTTGCATAACTGTAGAAGGAACTCACTAGACCTATGGTCTAACCCTCGCTATTTCCAAACTAAAATTCTTTTCAGGCCGTCGCATTCTAGATAAAGCAGCTAATGGCAAATAGAAGGTCTAGCGGGGCGGATAGAAGACCGACACTTAGTCTAATTTTTTTATTTATCTCAGTTGTGTATAGGCTAGTACTACAAACCTTGATTTAACTATTGTAAGTTTGGGACCATTATGGCATGGATTACTATTCGATCTTTGAGAATTTTATTTTTAAGAATTGATCCGCTTGTTTATATTTTTGGATGGGTTGTTTTAGTTGGTATCAAAGCCATAGTTTAAGGGATCTAGGTGACCAGTCGGGCCTAAACTTAAACTTAGTAAGCGAATCACAACTGAGATTATAGGATGACCGTAAGAAGTCGAGTGATAGAGTAGTGAGGACTAACATGTAAGGTAAATTTAGAATCACATCTAGCCAGTGTAATTGTAAATTTACAGGTACATGTGCGTGCTTAACTTGCTTTATTGCTTTGGGGGTTACCTTAATGGAGTTTTATTGATGTCTTATTGTAGCTATGACCGAAAGAGTAACTAGGAGCAGATCGGTGCCCGCAGTAGAAGTGGCACCTGTTAATGAAGTGGTTGAGGATGGACCTGTTGCTCCTCCTCATGCAGCTGCTAACCGAGGAAAGGGTCGTGGACGACCCAAAGGGAAGGCAACAAAGAAAGCAACCACTCAAGTCAATGGACCAGCTGTAGGGACTAAAGGTGGAAAGACGACTTGTGTGGCGCGTCGGGCTAGAAGCGTGGATGCGGGACCAGGACTAGAAACCTCACTTCAGGAAAGTTCGGCTTCGGTGAGGGGTCGAAGGCAGAATAGAAATCGTGGAGGGGGACGAACGCATGGGTTTGTCACGCAAGAAACCTTTGCGGCTGAGATGGGAAAACTGCAAGAAACTTTGAATGCATTGTTAACGCAGCGATCCAATGAGGCGTCGACAAGTAAGGAGAAGAGTGGGAGCAAAGAGGCAACTGAAGTGGTGGATTCACCAGTGACTATGGTAGGGAGCCACTCGCAGACAACTTCTGCGGTATTCTTAAGTCTGGAACAGAAAGATATGACAGTTCGAGAATATACAACCAAGTTCATCGAGAAATCCAGATTTGCTGAGATTTATGTGCCTAACGAGGAGAGACGAGTGGAACGGTACATCTATAGGTTAAGAGGCAATATTCGGGAGTTTGTCTCAAATAAGGACCCAGCAACGTTTCAGGCATCGGTAAATGCAACTGAGTTACGGGAGAAGGAAAGGAATCGTCAGGCCACCGAGAGAAGCGGGGACAAACGGAAATGGGAAGGGCCTAACCGTGATTCCAAGACGTTCAAATCGTCAAAGCCTGACCATCGGGGTAATTCGAAGTTTGAGACTAAACCATGCAACAAGTGTAATCGGGTTCACAAGGGGGAGTGTCTGTTGGAGCGTGAAGGGTGCTATAAATGTGGGAAAGCTGGGCATATGGCTCAGGACTGTCGTGGGTTGAGGTCGTGTTACCAGTGTGGGTCTCCTGATCATATCAGGACCGATTGCCCTCAGCTGAAAAAGGGAACTGCTGGGATGGTTGGAGATAAAGGGAATGAGAGGAAGGTGGAGCCAGCTCGGGCGAGAGTAAGGGCTTTTAACATGACAGCTGAGGAGGCGGTTGAGACGCCAGATGTGGTAACAGGTATTTTTCCCATAGACTCGATTTTTGCTAAAGTATTGTTCGATTCGGGTGCAAACCGCTCGTTTATGTCACCGAACTTTGTGCACAAACTGCTAGTGAAACCCAAGAAGCTTAGTCAAGGGTTCAAAGTGGAAGTAGACTATGATAGTCGAGTCTTAGTGGGAGTAGTATATGATGGGTGTAGTATAGACATTGACGGTCATACCTTCCCATTACGGTTATATCCAATAGGTATGGGGGAATTTGACGTCATTGTGGGGATGGACTGGTTAGTGTCTAACAATGCCAGTATCGTTTGTAATAAGAAGTTAATCCGGATAGATTTGCCGGATCAGAAGGAAGTTATGGTTTATGGGGATCGTCGGGATAGAAAGTCGTGCTTGATCTCGATGATCAAGGCTAGGCGTTTCTTAGTGAAAGGGTGTGTGGGGTTTTTAGCCTATGTGGTAGACGCTAAGAAAGATAAGAAGGGATTAGAATCTGTTCCGATAGTGAGTGAGTATCCGGAGGTGTTTCCGGAAGACTTAACCACTCTGCCACCGGATAGGCAAGTGGAGTTCAGGATAGATTTGATGTCGGAAGCGGCACCAATAGCAAGGGCTCCTTATCGTTTGGCTCCGGCCGAAATGAAGGAAATGATGACTCAACTGAAGGAGTTGTTGGATAAAGGATTTATCCGTCCCAGTACGTCGCCGTGGGGAGAACCAGTTTTATTTGTCAAGAAGAAGGACGAGTCGATGAGAATGTGTATAGACTACCGAGAGCTCAACAAGTTAACAGTTAAGAATAGATATTCGCTTCCTAGGATTGATGGTCTCTTTGATCAGTTGCAAGAGTTACTTCTCGAAAATAGATTTGCGTTCGGGTTATCACCAGCTGAAGGTGAGAGAGGAAGATGTACCTAAGACTGCGTTTCATACGAGGTATGGTCACTTCGAATTCCTGGTCATGCCATTTGGATTGACGAACGTACTGGCAACGTTTATGGATCTGATGAATAGAGTGTGCAACCCCTTTTTGGACAAGTGTGTCATTGTCTTCATTGACGACATACTAATCTATTCACAATCCATGAGTGACCATGAGATGCATCTGCGAGTTGTGTTAGAATTGCTTAAGCGAGAGAAGTTGTATGCCAAGTTCTCAAAATGCGAATTCTGGCTAAGGGAAGTGTAGTTCTTAAGACATGTGGTGTCGGGAAACGGAATAAAGGTGGATCCAGCGAAGATTAAAGCAATTGTAGAATGGGTGGTGCCAAAGACGTCGTCCGAAGAGAGAAGTTTTCTTGGTTTGGCGGGCTACTATCGAAGGTTCATCCAAGACTTCTCGAGAATAGCCACACCATTAACCGCTCTAACAAGGAAAAATGTTAAGTTTGCATGGAAGGAAACACAGTAGGATGCGTTTATCGAATTGAAGAAAAGATTGAGTAGCGCACTGATTCTGTCATTACCCAAGGGTACAGATGGATTTGTAATTTACAGTGATGCCTCAAAGTTGGGTTTAGGGTGCGTGTTGATGCAAGATGGAAGGGTAATAGCTTACACGTCTCGGCAATTGAAAGAGCACAAAAGGAATTATCTGACACACGATCTGGAGCTGGCAGCCGTGGTGTTCGCCTTGAAGATCTGGAGGCATTACTTGTATGGGGTTAAATGCCAAATTTATACCGACCATAAGAGCATTCAGTATTTGTTCAATCAAAAAGAGTTAAACATGAGGCAACGAAGGTGGATGTAATTGCTGAGTGATTATGACTGTGAGGTTTTATATCACCCAGGTAAAGCTAATGTGGTAGCGGACGCCTTAAGTCGGAAGGAGCATAGTTCGGTATCCAAGGTAGTAACATTTCGAGTTGAGGCGATTTCAAGCTTCCTAGAAGAAGTCAAACTATATCAGGAGGAAGCCGTATCTAGTGAAAATTTGAAAAGCGAAAGAATCATGGGAATCATTGACTTGTTAACTATGGACAATCGTGGGGTCAGATGTTATGAGCAAAGAGTGTGGATTCCAAAGTGGGGAGATCTTCGGAAGAGAGTATTGGAAGAAGCTCACAAGTTGCGATACTCAATACATCCGGGAACCAGTAAGATGTATCGAGATTTGAAACAGAGTTATTGGTGGCCAGGCTACCGTACGGGGAACTGCAACCGTTGGAGATACCGGTATGGAAGTGGGATGATATAGCAATGGACTTCGTGACGGGATTGCCGTGATCACCTAAGAGGAACGATGCTATTTGGGTGATAGTGGATCGATTTACCAAATCTGCTCACTTTCTACCGATCAAGGAGACGTACCCGCTTGAGAAGTTAGCTAAATTGTATATTGATGAGATAGTATCCAGGCATGGAGTGCCAACTTCAATTGTGTCAGATCGGGATGCTCGGTTCACATCAACGTTCTGGAGAAGCCTTCAAAGAGAGTTGGGTTCACAACTCAAGCTGAGCACAACATATCATCCTCAGACGGACGGTCAGAGTGAAAGAATTATTCAGACGCTAGAAGACATGCTTCGAGCGTGTGTAATCAATTTCAAAGGCTCGTGGGAGACTCATCTACCTCTAATAGAGTTCTCTTATAACAATAGTTATCACGCCAGTATTCGAGCCGCTCCTTTTGAAGCATTGTATGGGCGAAAGTGTAGAACACCTCTATGTTGGAATGAGGTAGGGGAAAAGCAACTAGCTGGGCCAGAAATTGTACAACTGACCGCTGATAAGGTTGGTCAAATTCGAGAAAGGTTGAAGATAGCCCAAGATCGTCAGAAAATGTATGCAAACAAGCGAAGGAAACCGATAAAATTTCAAATAGGAGACATGGTAATGCTAAAAGTTTCACCATGGAAGGGAGTCGATCGGTTCGGCAAGAAGGGCAAGTTGAGACCAAGATATGTAGGGCCGTTTCCTATCATGAGGTGTGTTGGAGAGGTAGCTTATAAATTGGATCTACGGGAGGATTTGCGCGGACTTCACCTTGTTTTCCATGTATCCAACCTGAAAAAGTGTTTAGCAGAAAGTGACGCTGTGATACCGTTAGAAGATGTCCAAATAGATGAAAGGATAAGCTTTGTAGAGGAACCAGTATCGATTTTGGATCGTAAAGTGAAAAAGTTAAGGAATAAGAAAATTTCCTTGGTAAAGGTTCAGTGGCAATTCCACAAAGGTCAAGAAGCGACTTGGGAGTTGGAGTCGGATATGAGAAGCCAATATCCCAACTTGTTTGGCGATAGAATTCTGGGGACGAAATTGTTTTGAGGGGGGGATATTGTAATAACCAGAGCTAAAAACCAATATTCTCAAAGTTAGGGTAAAGAGTGGTCAAAAACCCATTTTGAAGGGGGCTAAGAGAAAATAATTGTTATAAGAGGATGACCTAGGGATTTGGGTTATTTTGGTGGCGGCAGATAAATTTTGGATTTAGAAGAGAAAAGTGAAGATAATTGATCGAGAGAGAGAGAGAGAGCAAAGAAGGAGCTGAATTGGTATTCTTCTTTTTATCAGGTAAACCTTTAACCTTAATCTCTTATTTTGTAAGAGTCTAGCAATTTCTTCTAAAACTGTAAATGGGTATTGAATTTAAAATAGGTTCTGATGATTTGAAATTCGGGAATGGGTTAGAACCGGTGAAATCAAGAACTAATGGAGAAATTTATTTAGTTAATGGATTGGTTAATGAGATTGAGTTGTTGCACCTGTTTTGAAGGGTTTTGATTAATCTGCTGTGGAATTTTGGATTTATCTTGCATCTATGTAATCGTATTGAATGTTTGGGGAATATCGGTCGTAGACTATCGGTGAATACCGGTCGCCTTATTAGTCTAAAGCCCGGTCGAAGACCTTCGGGAGATACCGGTCTAAGAACCATAGTGACTATCGGTCGATAGACCGAGGGAAGACCCCGGTCGGTGGAATAGGGGGTTAACCCCGGTCTTTAAACTTATCGGTCGACTTAGTCTCATATCGGTTGACTTAGTGTCTTATCGTTCGAGGTATTAGGTTTTCCCGGTCTTCATGTTACCGGTCGCATTGGGAGTCTTACCGGTCGCCCCAAGTGGCCCCGGTCCGTAAGTGAATTTTGTGGGCCGGAGCTCAAGCCCACTTGGCATTTAATTAAGGTACGGTTAAATGTTTGTGAGTTTTGTTAACGGCCCAATTTATTTAGCGGGAATTCGATTAATTAGAGTGGTAAGTCTCGGTCGCGTATCGATGAATTAAATATTCAGAGATTAAGTGTGGTTGGGGTATCGATGTCAAAGTCAATCTTATTAATTTAGAAAGTCGAAGGATTTCACCAACCAATATTTCCTTGATAGGTGTCAGTTCGACTTCTAAAAGTAGACGAAGAGCTTTGAAATAAGGAACGACAGGTGAGTTTTTTCAAACTAAACCTTTTGATGATAAAAGCATGTGAAATTTATTTTCAACGTTGATTATTTATGATGGCATGATTTAATTAAATTGTTCAAGTGTGTTATAAATTGTTGTTGCTTAAATGTATGCATACATTATTTGTGGGTTACGTGACCCAAGTCGGGGAGTGTGGCCCGCCTACTCGTGCCGGGGAGTGTGACCCGTTTATGTCGTTGGGGGCGTGTCCCAACATTAAGGCAGTGCGAGTTAGACACATCATCTTTGACGGTCGTGTGGTCCGTAACGTGTTTTATTTATGTGCCATTATTAAAAGATGTTTCTAATTCTGGAAAGTATATTTTGTTGCATAACTGTAGAATGAACTCACTAGACCTATGGTCTAACCCTCGCTATTTCCAAACTAAAATTCTTTTCAGGACGTCGCGTTCTAGATAAAGCAGCTAAGGGCAAAGAGAAGGTCTAGCGGGGCGGATAGAAGACCGACACTTAGTCTAATTTTTTTATTTATCTCAGTTGTGTATAGGCTAGTACTGCAAACCTTGATTTAACTATTGTAAGTTTGGGACCATTATGGCATGGATTACTATTCGATCTTTGAGAATTTTATTTTTAAGAATTGATCCGCTTGTTTATATTTTTGGATGGGTTGTTTTACAAAGGAATCCATGATTATTGAGTATTTGAGTTAACTATTGAGTATTAATGAAATTCGAAAATGTTAATTGCTTAATTACTTTGTAGTCCTCAAAGAAATACATGATTATTGAGTTAATTGTTAAGTGATTTGAGTTAAGTGTAAAGGGGGTTAATCACTTGGCAAACATCAACTCTTTTGTTGAAATTGTTAGGATAGTTTGCACTTTAGTTTAACATTGTTAGATATTTGACATTGTTAGAGCTTGCAAAATTGTTAGGTTATTTGACAACTATGGATAAGTTTTTAACAAATAAAAAACAATTGTTGATTTGTCGGAGCCAACTAAAGTTGATAATTCTAACAAAGTTGTGTGCAAATCAACTTAGCAGATCTTCCCCCTGGAATGCGGATTAGGATTTTGTTATATCAAAGAAGACCACCAAGACAATTTTTCTGGCTCTGCCCTTACATATATTATTTAAGAAGAAGAGCAACCAAAAACATAAAACTATGTTTGTTTTTATCAATTGGGTCTCCTACTAATGTAAATAAAATAAGTGTAAATTACACTTTTGGTGTTTATAGTTTGCTCGACATTATGGTTTATCTTCAATTTGGTTCGTTTGCTAATAAAAATTTAGTTTTTTTACCGAGTTTTGTCATTGTTGAAAATAGGTTCCCCCTTTTCGATATTTGTTGATTCCCTTTCCTACCTCTCATCTCCCTCCCCCTCACACCTCCACTTTTATGATTTGTCCCTTTGTAGGGTTTTTATCAATTCCCCTTGTGATGGCGTCTCTTGAATGAAACGTCCAAAGATGTGTATATGGACAAATCATATGTGAGATTCGGGAATTTAGGAGAGGTACAAAGCAACCAATACTTGTACTTCAATTGTCATACGACAACGATTATGCAAAATGATTGTATGATGACTAAAATGTTGGATGGGACGAATCTATTGAATATATATATTTTTTATTTTTGTTTATAGGCATGGAACAGATGATGGAAAGACCCATGAAAAGTTGAATAATAAAGAAAAGTATATGGGAAATTAATAACAATTTGTATCCATTCATCTGGAAGTATCATCAATTACCTTTAATTTGAAGAGTGCCAAACTCTTAATCCACTTACCTTAATTAGATTGTTTTACACTTTACTTCTTTAACATGTTTTGAAGCCCTTTTTCTTTGTGGATGGATGCCTACAACCTCCATACTACTTGAAGGTTAATTTTCTTTTCTCTTTATTTGCAAAGGTATCCATTAATTCCATTGTTTTCTTTCTCTATATCATTCCCCCAACATTCAATTTCAGTGTTTTTGTATATAATTGTTTGAATTATAAAAAAATAGTTCCTATGTGGTCGGTTTGTGTGCGAATCAAGTGTTTGATACGATGTTTGAATCAAACCTTGTTTAGGTATGAACTTCAGATGACCGTTTTAATATATTCTTGGGAAAAGTTCAAAAAAACACAAGGGACTTTAGTGTTTGGAATGATTAAGTCCCTGGACAAATTTTTCGAACAAATTAGTCCTTGGATATTTCGAAACATTTTAAATAAATCCTTAGACTTTAGATAACCTGTCGAGTACACCCTTATTACTTAAAAATATAACTTGCAACCTATAAAACTATAAATTAAAAAAAAAAGTCACCTACTTAATCCTTCTACAAATTGAAATTAACTATAATAGTCAATCTCATCACCCAATTTAATTTTAACCACTTTTCAAAAGTTTTTCCTATAATAGCCAAAGTTTGCGCAAAATATTTTTTTCTTGCGTAAGGTGTTTTTTCCCAAAAAGATAAAAAAAACATCTTTATGTAAAAAATTTATTTATAAAGATTCACTTTCTGCTTATAGTTTTGGAAAAAATTTATACTTTGCATTCTTATAAAGTTACAATTAGTTATTTAATTTATTTTATATCCATTACTTTTTCATTTTTCATATTTTATTATATTAACACGCATAATCATATATTAACTAACATATATCAAAAAGAAAATTACAAATTACACCACTGTAATCGTTTCGTCAATACATTCAAAATGAACTAAAGATTGTTTTTGAATTTAATCTTATATTATTCAATATCATAAATATATACAAATTATTTTTAATACTTACAATTTATACCTGTAAGGTTACATATTAATCTTATACTATGAAATAAATAACTCTAAATGATATAAAGTGTAAGTATTAAATATAATTCGTACGTATTAATGATTTTTAATAATATGAGATTATATAAAAATAATTCAATATTAGGCTCATTTTAAAGGTATTGATGAGAAACTTATAATGGTGTAATTAGTAAAAAAAATGTATTTTTTATGTATTTAAGTTGATATACGATTATGTGTGTTAATATAATAGATGGTTAAAATGAAGAAAAAAAAAGGTAGAAGATATAAAGTAAATTAAATAACAAATTATAAAGATGTTTTCTATTTTTTTTTTTTTGCGAGAAAAAATTCTTAAGGGAAAAAAATTTATACCAAAACTTTGACTATTTTAAAAAGACACTTTGAAAAGTGCTTAAAAATGAATTTGATTGATAAGATTGACTATTTTAATTAATTTTCTTATTTTTTATTTGTAGGGGATAAAGTAGTGACATTTTTTTTGTTTTTTTTCAATTTGTAGTTTTACCTGTTATATAGGTTGCAAGTTACATTTTTAAATAATAAAGATGTATTTAACAGGTTTTCAAAAGTCCAATGATTTATTTAGTGTGTTTTGAATTGTCTAAGGACTTATTTGTTCCAAAAAATTGTCCAATGACTTAATCACTCCAAACACTAAAGTCCATTGGGTTTTTTTAGACTTTTACCTTTTTTATTTGTAGGGGATAAAGTAGTGACATTTTTTTTTCAATTTGTAGTTTTACCTGTTATATAGGTTGCAAGTTACATTTTGAAGTAATAAAGATGTATTTAACATGTTTCCAAAAGTCCAATGATTTATTTAGTGTGTTTTGAATTGTCTAAGGACTTATTTGTTCTAAAAAATTGTCCACGGATTTAATCACTCCAAACACTAAAATCCATTGGGTTTTTTAGACTTTTCCCTTTATTCTTCTATGAAAGTAACCTTTTGGTCATCTTTTCTGTAGACATGAATGGCACTGTGGAAGAAGGGTGTCAAAGAGAAACAATTAGAAAATTTGAGGGCGATATAAGCTTTGTCCAATTAAGGTAAGCAATCTCTTGGTTTATTACAATTGAGCTAGTTCTTAGAAAAGGAATAAACTCAAGATATGTGGTTTTATCCAAAGCAAATTACAAGTTTTTCAGCAAGAGATTTGTACTTGACGTTCAGAATCTTGAATCAATTTAATCTTTTAGATGTACCATTATACAAATGTTGATCTTAAATGTTATGCTAGTTTCTTTCGTGTATTGTTACCGAGTTCATTCCAACTCAGATTAGGAAAATATGTTATTTGAATAATTAAGTTGTGTTTATGGTTTAGTTTGAATATGGAGTGTTCTATGCTATTTTGGATTTCTTACAAGGCTTATGTAAATTATTATCTAGGCCTTCAAATTACTCTATCCATTCAATTGAAGTGCTACAGTTTTATCTGAGGTCAAACATTCACATTCCAAATCTCTATGGAAAGTGTTCATGGTTTAATTTGAATGCATATATTAGTACTAGTGGTGTACCGGCGCGATGCAGCGATGGTGAATCACAATTTTGAAGTCAATAACTTGGCCGTCAATCGTGTTTTTTTTTTGTTTCGTTCAATTCCACTTTACTATCTATTTCATTTCATTTCATGGATTTGCATTGCTTATTTGCAAGTCAACAACTTACTTCATAAAGTGTGGTGGATTTTTAAGAACCGATCAAGAAATCAAAATAGGTTGTTAGACTTTGCTTCAAAATAGAAATGGAAATCAAAATCTAAGTGGAATTATCTTGTACTATTATTTGCGTCTTTTTTAATCTTATTCTTTTGGTATGCCACATGCTTTCCATGCCAAACATAAATTTGGCAAATCATACACATGAAATTGTGATTTTTTTATATGAATCTTGAATATATGATGGCTAAAACAAGAAATCTTGACTCACTCCTTGAATTAAACATGTTAATGAGTACACTACCACCATGTAATTAATGTCTCAGATGTGAACACTCAAGAGAATGTGATATGCTTAACCAAACAAAAAGAAAATTACAGATTTTCGGTATGGATTTTCATATTTGAAGTTGGATATAAGTGACTATTACTGAAAAAATGATCAGAAAAATATGTTTACTTCTTTAAAAACACTTAAAGAAACAATTCTTATCAAGAATTAAAAAAATATGCATAATAAAAATGAAGTTCAGGTGAACTTCATATTCTCTCATATTTGTATTATGATATTAGCTTGTAATATGCTTGACTCATATCTAATACCCCCTCCATCACCAATCACTTATCAAAACAACACTTATCCCCAAATGTGTTTCTAACGAAATGGATCTATTGTTTCTTCAAAGACTATAATGATTGATCACTTGGGTTTTGAAAAAAGACCAAGTGCTGTAACCAAATAACCATCCAAACGACACACATGACATGCATGGTAAAAACATCTGCATCAATTATACGAACCATTCCAATCCAATGCTACATGCAACTAAGGCATCATCATTCTGTCTCTAAACTACAAAATATAATGCATTATTTTTACAAAAAGTTTTCACTAGGCACAATAGCTGCCACATCCCTCAACAACTAAACAAAACATTTTCCTTTCTAGTACAAGTTTAGACAATAGAAAACCTAAGCTACTCCACGTTTATCAAGAATCAACCCATATCTAAACCAATGTTCTAAAAAACTCGCCGCACAGCCGCCATGGCGCGCCATGGCACCAAGGCTTGTGTCTCACGCCACGTTAAGCCTGTGGCACGCCATGACCTAATGTACAATTTCATAATGCAATATTTGGTTTTTCTTTACGTTTTTAATGTCTTATTTGCAAGTTTTTTAATATATATCATAATTTAACTTGCTTATTACTATTGACTAATTGAGTAACACTACAAAACATATGTTTTTTATATAATGATATATATGAATTAGAAAAATGACGCCATAAGTCACGCCTTGAAAACGCCATGGCCTCGCCGTGGCTCCTAAGGCTTGAGGCTTGGCCTCGCCGCCGCGCCACGCCTCACGCCATTTAGAACCTTGATCTAAACACATAGAGAGCAAGAAATGGGCAATTAAAAAAATAAAAAATAAAAGGGAACCAGGTCATGCATTGATTAATCTACAACCATAAATTTATCTGCATCCCCAATATCAGCAACCAGTGGTTCCAAACTCGTTACCTCCTCATCTTCTGTGGAAAAGTAGGTTGGGGATGGAAGCAATTATATATCTGGTTTCTTGTTCCATACATCTACAAAAATTTCCTCGTTGCCAGGTACCTATCATACAAATAAATTTTCAGAAAACATAAACCAAGGAGATAAAATATGTGTGTAAATTATTGACCTACTCCTTACATGTTGATAGTCAATTTAAGCAAATAAACAACAAAATAGATGATTTACATCTTGCCAGCATACACAACTCAATATAGATGGATGCCCTATTGTTAAACCTCATCAACTTAAATAGCAAATATAAGAGAAGGCTAGATCATTTTTGGCCTCTGAACTCATGTCTACACCATCCAATTTGGTTTGTTCTGTCTTGTTTTTGGTTTCTTTGGTGATTAATTATGACCTCCCAAATAACCGAGAGCTCTATATTCGAAAGAAAGGTAATTTAAGAACTATTCTCCTCAATTGTCTACTTCAACATTATATATTGTTTTCCACTGCGAATTGATTTTTGGAAGTCCTGGATGAAAATAGCTGCTTACAGTCCATGATAACTTTAATCTAGTGTGAGGAGGGAATTCCAATTGTAGATTACTGAGTGCTTCAAAGGCTAAATATATGTTTTTACTAACTTTGGACACATTTAAATACATATATATATATGTATTATATATAATTAACTCTTAGTGGGTTTGTGTTCTCCTATATGAGAGCTTCAAAACGATATATAATGTGTCCAAAACGGAGTGTGTGTGAATGAGATATCGATACTCAAAGTTGAGTACTTGGATGAACTTAGTAAAAACCAAGTGGGTGTGGGAAAGTGTCCAACATAGGAAGAAGGAGTAAAATATATAGTGGTTTATAACCATGGAAGTGAGAGGAGTTTTAAACTCCTTGAATGGTTTTCGTAAGCTAAAATCGTCGAACTTGTGTGTGGGCGCGACCTGCGGACACAAATGCAGCTCCGAAATCTCGAGCTTGTGCAACTTGGTTTTTGCTAATTTTATTTTTGATCCAGTGGTCCGGGCGGGCAACCTGTTCGATTAATAGACAAAGGATTACAGGGTTGATGTTCTTCTCTGTTAAGCTCTCTCACTGATTCTCTCTTTTCTCTCTGGTTGGATATTGATAATGATGATGAGTTGTGTGTTGTGAGATATGATCAGATATCTCACATAATATCAACCAACAACAACATAATATCTAAAACTAATATTTAATTATAAGATATTTAGAATAAACATAAAATACAATAAACAACTTTGACGATTTATTACAAACTGACTTTAGACTTATATTAAGAGTTGACTTTCCAGCATTAGCTTCATATTGCAAACTTCAGATTGGATGATCTTGAATCCAATAGATCTGTGCGCTAACAATCTCCCCCTTTGGATCAAGATCATTAATAAAAAGATTTAGCAATTCAGTCTTCTCTTTTAGCTCAGAAGATGCAATCTCCCTCTTAGTCTTCAATAAGTAGCAATCTCCCCAAAAGACGTAGATAAACTCTCTTTCAGATGATGGGAAGAAATTATCTTCAGATTTAGCTCAGAATGGTGTAGAAAAGTATCTTCAAAGAAAATTTCTCTCAAATCAACATGTCTTCAGAATACTTGCTCTAAACTTCTTTTGTTCCCCATTTCTTGTGTAGCTCTTCTCCCCCTTTTTGATGAAAAGAGCAACGAGTTCATCAAAACATTTATGTCAAGAAAGGTCTTTCTTACAGAGCCTCTGATTCGTCAATTCAAAAGATATTCATCCAAATCTTTGCAAATCGAGATAAAAGAGTCGTGTAACACCTGAATCAACAAATGAACCAGTTAATATGCTTATCAGTAACACTAAGTCACTGTGTGTAACGAATACACATCGTAAAGGAGCTTTGTGATGTTCACTCCCCCAGGGATTCCATTCAATCATCGAAACACCACAAAGGTAATTTCTATAAACGTTATGACAAAGAAACAAATTCTTTGTGTGTTCGTGCAAGTGATAGAAAGAATTAAGCACTTGATGATTGCTTATAAGGCTCAATATTGTGTAAACCACTGAGACAACAGTAAGTTAAACACAGACTCAATGTGCATGAGTGAAGTGTGAAGGTGGGGCAGACTTCCTTCTTTTCAATATCCAGATTTTCCAAATGAAAATCAGATAGCAAATGTGCTGCTTCCCCTTTGAAAATGAAACATTTTCCTTTTAAGAAGAAAATGAGTAGTTGGTGGGGTTAATCAAGAGTTGGCATGGGCTAGTTGCCTGTTTCAATAATGTTCACCAATGAAATGTGAAACACTAGAAATGTGGTTGCCCGACTCAGAAAGTAGTTGGTGCAGAGTTCTGATATTCTTTTAACTCTGTTTTCACACCCTCTTATTTTTAAACATTCAGTTTACTTCTAACCGAACTCTCTTTTGCATTATATCTCATCACACAACCCACACTCATATCTTTTTGACTTCTTACACTCAATCACTATGTATTAACCTCTTGGGTAGGAAACACTGGTTAACGTGTATCCATAGAAGTTGTGTTAAGTCCTAGCACAATGAAATCTCATGTTTTCCTATGAAGCATGTGATGCTCAAAATGGTTTAACTATATCAGTTAAAGCTCAAAGTAGATCTAGAAAACATTTAAAATCACACTTCCAAATTATAAAATCTGATGAAGAATCGGGAAGTGATTTGAACTTTTGAGAACAATGTTTTCTATGATTGAAAGTTGTCATTCTTTCAACCATATATGAGATTAAGATAAAGGATTATACCTTTACGTGCGATCTTACATCTCATGAAGCTAAGCTTAAAGTCATAAAGATATGAACATGTAAGCGTCTCTCAAACTGCAAAAGTCTTAAGTCATAGTCAAAGAAAATTTATTCACTGAAATTAAAAAAGACAAAAAAGCAGTAAAACAATGAAAGTACGAGTTCTGATGAGAAATAATCAGAAGTCATATCTCTTTTACTCCCCCTGAAATTATGCATCAGTAAAATTATCAATGTAAAAGATATGCATTAAAATTTCAGACAAATATGTACTCCCCCTTGATGGTTGATTTCCTCATTGGAGTATTGGAGTACAATCTCTTATCAGCACAGGAGTAAGGTCTTTTGATCACTGAAGTACGAGTTCTAAACGGTTGTGTTTAGAAGTCAACTTCGTTGAGGTACGGGTTCTAAGCTGATTTACTTAGAAGCCTTCGTCTTGACATTTAAGTCCGGGTCTTGAACTGTTGTATTCAAGAGCCATTGTTCTCCTTTCTACTCCCCTTTGACAGTAGGTGCCTACAACACAGATTCATCCTTTTTTCTTTGGTACCCACTGGTATTTGGATCCATGAGTGTTACTTCCAGTTCTTATAGGAGTAAATGAGTAAGAACCATACCAGTAATGGTCACTCGTTTTATGAACAGGATCATGTGTACGACAATAAGAACAATATAATGTATTGTCTGACAACTTGATTAATTGATCTCTCGTGTAAACAAAATCAGGTTTACCTTTTCGCGCATTGTTCTTCTTGGCATTATGCGTATGTACACATGACTTCTTACTTTTCCGCTCATATTTCTTCTTTGCTTGAACTGGTTTCCTGTTCCAGACCAGTTCTTCTTCTTTGTAGCTTCTTCTCCTTTTTTGATGTGTACCTGAACCATCTATATTTCTATCAAAGAAAAGGTTAGTATTACGAATTTGATCAGAAGATTTAACTGACCTTTTTGAAGAAACAGATTTGGATGTTGAACTTGCAACTGACTTGAAAGAGTATTCCGAATTAGCTGAATCATCTCCAGGTGAGTGGACAATTGACTCTGGAGTCTTGTGCTAAGTCACCACCACCTTTGAAATAATCTTTTCAAGCTTTTTAATCTTTGAAGAATAACTGTTTCTTTCTTTGACAAGAAGGTCAATCTTCGTCTCAAGCTCACAGTTCTTTTTCTTCTCTTTCTATGCACACTTAGAAAGTTCAGACAACTTTGCATTAAGCTTTCTAATTGCAGCTTCAAAGGTGCTTCTCTCTTCTTCAAATCCCTTCTTAGCACCCTTTCTTCCATCTGATATCTCTTTTAAGAATCCAACGTTCTTCTGTTCAAGTGCCTTCTTCTCTTTGGCAAACTAATCTCTTTCCAAAATGATTACTTTCTCAAAGTTACTAACTTGTTGAGAAAGCTTTATACTTTTAAGCTCAATCACCTTCTTCACCTCAATACTCTTCTTGGAAAGATCTGAGAACTTCTGTGAAAACATTGAACTTTCCTGTTCAAACACAGATTTGTCTTTGACAAACCCTTGATTCAAGTCCAATATTTTCTTTTGAAGATTAGCATTTGCAGTCTCCAAGTTCTTGAATTTCTCCTCATTCATCTCAACAGACTCTTGCTTCTGTATTTGAGCTTCCAAATCAGAAATCTGTCCTTTTAATTCAGAGTTCCCAGCTTCCAAAACCTTAACCTTTTCTATTGGATACAATATTGATTTACCTTCAAGCTGATCCCATAACAGTTTTGTTGTAGCCCATTTGCTATTTATTTGAATAGAAATCTCATATGAACTTCCTTTCAATATAAGAACTTTGGCAAATTTATCAGCTTCGTGACTCCTTCTCTGCTCATCTGTGTATTCATTAAGGTATACTAGAACCTCTTACATTTCCATAAATCCATAAGCTCCTCGATAAGAATTGAACTTTGTTGGAATTTTCATCATTCCTTCCTGCAAAGATAATCTGATATAAGTATTCAATTCATGTTTGTCAATAAAGTCTAAGAAATGGATTTTCCACTACTCATATTTTCCTCTGACTAAAACAAGAGGTTTCATATCAGTTCCAGATGATAAAAAATCTTTCGAAATATACATCTGGTCTAGTTGATACTGGTCTTTAAGATCTGAAACTTTCTGTGACAGACTTTTCTCTCTAGGTGATGCAAAGTACTCATCATCATCCATGAATCCTGTTTTTAAAAGAACCTGTACTTGATCGTTAACCCAGATAAAATCAGATAAATACTGAAAATTAAGACCAAGTCTGGAACTGGCGCAAAAAGCTTAATTTGTGCTACTTGAAGGTGGCGCAAAAGTCAACTTTGCGTTAGAAGAAGCTGGAGCAAAAGTGAGTTTTGCGTGAGAGGCGTGTCACGCGAACTGGAAGTTTGCGTGAGAAGTGGTTGGCGCAAAACAGACTTTGCGTGAGAAGAAGGTCGCACGTTTTGAATTTTGCGCGAGTAGCTGGTCGCGCGAATTAGAGTTTTGCGCGAATAGTTGATGGCGCAAAGTAGAGTTGACCGGTGTGATGTTGCGACCGAATAGATGTTCGACCGGACCGTTTCTTGACCGGACCTGCGACCGGTATTACCTTCGACCGGATTGGAGTTTTCGACCGGGGCTTTGCGTCGACCGGAGTCTGTGACCGGATATATGTTGCGACCGGGGTGTACCTTCGACCGGTGTTGTTCGATCGGTGTGAAGTTTTCGACCGGGGTAGAGACCGGAGTAGAACAACCGGTATGGACCGATGCGCGTGTAACCGGTGTCGACCGGTGTGTGTTGTTCTTCGATAAATCGACTCTGTAAATCCCAAATACACCTATCTAGAGATCGTTTTACAACACCAAAATTTGACAAAACGACCGCCTAACCTTTTGCAACAACTTACAACCTTTTGATTTCGAAAACAAACATTGTTTGAAGATTTTGATCGATGGAACAGTGTGTTGAAAATGAAGAACACGGAGAGTTTATAAATTTTGATTTGAATCTGGATTCAAGCTCTGATACCAATTGTCGGTCCTATATATTTGAACACGATCTTTACCAGACAATACAAATCACAACATATAAGAGATTACCAACCTGTTCGATTAATAGACAAAGGATTACAGGGTTGATGTTCTTCTCTGTTAAGCTCTCTCACTGTTTCTCTCTTTTCTCTCTGGTTGGATATTGATGATGATGATGAGTTATGTGTTGTGAGAGATGATCAGATATCTCACCTAATATCAACCAACAACAACATGATATCTAAAACTAATATCTAAACTAATATCTAATTATAAGATATTTAGAATAAACATAAAATACAATAAACAACTTTGACGATTTATTACAAACTGACTTTACACTTATATTAAGAGTTGACTTTCCAGCATTAGCTTCAGATTGCAAACTTCAGATTGAATGATCTTGAATCCAATAGATCTGTGCGCTAACAGGTTTAGTGAGAGAACCTACACTATATGCTGAATTCCAGGAATTGTTCACCACGAGTTTAGCAAAATCAATACAAACTATTCTTCAAATAGAAAATAATCACCGATTCACAAAAAAAAATGAAATCGAGCACAAATCATAGTGAAAACAAGGTTTTAGAATGAGAAAACTCAAATTCAAAGGATATGCCTAACTAAATTGAGAAACAATCAATACAAATTTGATAGATTTGATTAGAACTAATCACTCTGCTTTGATAGCAATTGTTGGATCCCAGATTATCAATTCAATGTTCTAATTTAGGAAATATGAGTGGAAGCAGTTTCAGATCAATTAGACAAGAACAGTAAATGATGAGTATAAGTGATATCACCAGATTATTTGAATCGCTATCGTCATATGTATTGACTGAGATTGATTACACTTGGATTAATCTTAAAAAACCCCACATAGTGATTCACTCAAATGTGTGTAATAATCTCACAAAGCTCTCTCTCTCTGTTGGGTCTGAAGTTAATGTTCATCATGGTTACTACTTCTAGTTGATCATGGTTACTACTTCTAGAAGAACATGGTTAATACTTCTGAGGTTAATACTTCTGAGGTTAATGCTGCCAGTTGTAGTTAATGCTGCTGGAACAAAGTTAATGTTGCTAGAACAAAGTTAATGCTGCTAGAACAAAGTTAATGCTGCTAGAAGAAAACAATTAATACTTCTAGTTAGTACTTCTGATTATTAATGCTGCTAGTTGATGGTTAATGTTGCTCAACAAGATTAGTACTGGTAGTTCAAAGTTAGTACTGCTTGAAGAGATTAATGCTGCTGAGCATGGTTAGTACTGCTAGAGTTAATACTGCTCAGAGTATTAATGTTGCTTATGATTAATACTGCTTATAAGATGGAGATCTGTATGGAAAGGATGACAGTTGGATATTCTGAAGATATTCATGGAAGCTTAGAGATAATGATGGAAGATATTCTGGAGATATTGTATAAATTGTAATTATCTTTTATCTTCAGTATATATATTGTATTGTTTAGAATAGTTAGATAACTTTTGATTTTAATTCATTCATTCCAAGTTTTTAGAGAAAATCAACCTCAAGGCATAGATCCTAATTCTAGAGAAGTAGAATTCGTATTGGTGAGCCTGTTCATCAATATTGAGGTTGTGTGTTTAATCTTGTAACTTCAAGTATTCAATACAAGTTTACAAGTTGTTGATTATATATTGTTTTGGTTTACTGTTTTATTGAATATCAAAGTGTTATTCCGCAACTTCTTTGATATTAGTTTCTGAGAATTTATTCTTGTTAAGAATTCGATCCTGACACTCTCTCTAGTTTGTTAGAAAGATATGGAAAGATATGTAAAAAGATACGATTACAAAAGATATGAGCTCCTATTTATAGCCTAAGAGAGAGAAAGTCAATGGATTGTGCAATGTGATTAATCCACGTGTAAAGTGCACTAACAAACTGGTGGGAACGATTATATTTGGCAACATCATACTTGACAGATTTGAGCTTCTTGTTGAGTCCAGAGATTATACTTGGCAACATCATACTTGACAAGTTTTGAGCTTCTTGTTGAGTCCAGAGGGAGTTCCAGAGATAGTATGGGGTCTTTGCCTTGCATGTTGATCTTTTGGCGGTTTTGGATGTAACAACCTGGAAATTTATACATACAATAAAATAACATTTCTATCTGAATACTGCCCCAGGCTTACATTTCATAGTACAAAGTTTGCAACTATCTCTTATTACACAACTGAGTTCAAAAAGATAAACTACTGTAGGACGTCTTATATCTCCTGCTTATAGCTCATATCTTCTCTTTACCCTTATCTGTACTTGTTACTTTTCGATAACCTGAAACAGGATTAAAATTTTGAAATAGTGAGGGTTAGACCAATGGTCTACTGAGTCCCCTCCAATCACTACTGCAACAATTCAAATATTAATTAAAACATTTAAACAAAGCTTTATATCTCAAAACATAAACTGCTCTTGTATTCAAAAGTTAAAATACTTTATGCTTCGCAGGCATAACTCAATCTACTGGCCATTACTGACCACTTTTACGCTTCGCAAGTGTACCTTAAGCTACTGACCAACATTTTCGTCAAAGACGGTATGTCTGTCTCGTACTGCCTTGTTTTAGGGACACACCCTAATCGCATAAACGGACCACACTCCCCGGTACGAGCAGGCGGGTCACACTGCCTGACTTAGGTCAGACTTCTGACTCAAATGTATGCATACACCTAGTCTTGACTGTATATAAAACAAGTTTATATAAACTGAGCATAAACATGCCAAACTGATTAAATCAATCTTTTGCAGTAACTCTGTATAACTTTCAATACTATAAATACGCAGTTTATAAAACCCACATTTATCAAATAACTGCTAAAATCATAAAATATTTAGTTTGAAAGACTCACCTCTGATTCTTCTTGATTAACTCTGACTTTTACTGATTAACATCACCTACGATGGTATTAAAAACAAAGATAAGCTAACTGGTGACTAACACCCTTTCCTTCTAAAAACACATCAAATACAACATACTGCTACTATCCAAGTCAAAACCATCCTGATCAAAACCTCTTAGGACAGATTAACAAAATACCGATTGAACCACTACACCGGTCAAGCACTACCGGTCGAGCACTACCGGTCGAACACTACCGGTCGAATACAACCTATCGGTCCTTTCACTTATCGGTCAATAGCATACTGGTCAAAAGCATACTGATCCTTTACAACCTACCGGTCAAAAGCATACCGGTCCTTACATCATCTTCTCGGTCCAAGTTCATACTTAAGTCGACGACTAACAGTTCGATCCCAGAAAACTTTTTGATCATTAAATCGATCAAATACACGGTTAAAAGCTTGATTAACAAGACTATTTACCGACTATAACATGCAGATAGAAGTATTAGACTAAAAGCATACCTCTATTTGATCAAAAACGATCAATCCTTCAAGATCTCTTTCTCTTTCTCTCTGCCTCTTTGCTCTGTTCTCTATCTCTTTCTAAGGCGGTCTCAAAATCAATTCAGTATGAGATAATGAAACAAATATCTGATACTTAGGTTATATATAACCAATGTTTCAAATAACCCCCTGCACTTTGGGTTTCGTTTCACTTTTCACCCAACTTCCAAAATAAATAAAATTTTCGGATTCGGATATTACATTGGATATCTACACTTGTCTTCTTATACAATACTTTTACATATTAAATTTGGGGCTAACACTAACAACTTTTCGCATCCTCTTGTGAATCAGTTATAAAAAAGACTTGATTCACTAAAATCACCAACAATCCTCACCAATAGTAAGTAAGATATGTAAGTATTTATCGTATATAAATATTACATATAATCTATAAAAAAGATGAAATGATATGAAGGTGGTTGTGAAACTAGAGTTTAATTTTTTACAGATGTAACTCAAAAGCCGTACATATCCATCCTCTTTCCGTATATTGTATTTTAGAGATGATTACTACATGTTTAATTTGATACGACTATTATATATAGACGAATGATCGTGTGAGAAGGTAAGAAAGTATCTGGATGGATCACTTTTAATCTCAAACCCACTCATGAATTGCCTTGATAAGGGGAATTGATCCGGTGCATCTTATCTAATTGCATCTCATCCTAATGTGTATCCAATGGTCGAGATCTCTTCTTACCTGCTCACCATAATTTCCATTCTGACTGGAACCCAACCCTATATATGTATATATATATATATATATATATATATATATATATGGCGAAGAATCATGTGAGAGTTTAGCTAACGTGAGACATGAGAAGTGGATATGAATATCCCTTGATCACTTATAATTTCAAACTCATGAATCACGCTTCATAAGGGAATTGATCAGTATCCGATGCATCTCGGTGCATCTCATCCTAATGTGTATTCAAGGGTTGATAACCACTTATCACGTTTATCACGTTAACTCAATTTTTCACCGAAACCTAACCCTATATGTTAGAAATTAATTTAAGTTTAAAAATTACAGGAAATAAAAAATTGTATTGGGAGATTGGTAGCATCGTCAGAGCCGTAGTGGCTTCGGTTTCATAAATTAATATTATTAATTCCTCAAATGGTGTTAATAAATTCATGAGATGTGTGTTTAAACTTTTTTCTAAATTAAAAAAAGGGCGACTTGTAAATCGTGATACAAGTCGAGATCATATATAGCACTCTATCATATCCTTCATTTTATCCCAGTGGTTTGTTAACATCCTGGGGTCAGTAGATGATATCCCTGACTATCCGGGTTCGAACCCCGTGGTGAGCATGTTGTAATATCCAGATCATGGGTCTGCCACTTAGTGGTACTCTTAATTGGGCTGGGTCGTGCTCAACGGGGATTAGTCGGGTGACAGCCTTAAGTGGGAGTCCGGATACCCCGGGAACGTGTGCGTGTGTTAACTTGTCGTTAAAAAAAATATATAGCACTATATCATGCGTTTAGCATATCAACGAAAATATTATTTTTAAATAATTTCCCTGCATAGGGGCAGGTTCCGTCATTTTGATTTTCAGAACCGGGGTAGTATTGAGAACGCAGTAGGTGTCTATATTGATGACACATTCATTATAAATGCTGTGAGGGACGGAGCCAAAAATTTATACAAGGGGAGCACCTTATAAAATAAAAAAATAAGTTAATGTACATTATGAAAAACGGCAAACACTATAAACTAACTATTTTACACACAAAAAATACCTAGCGAAATTTTCGTCGGTGATTACCAACGGGATCACACACAAAGTAATCAGATGTTTTTCAAGGAAATAAATAAATCAAGACCATGGGTAATCCGACATTGGTTTGAGTTTCCCACCAACAATTTACTCACCAACTTTTGTAAATGTTTTGTAACCATTAGCGACGGATTTCTCAGGGACAATTTTGAAGGTAAAAATATTCTATTTAGTCGTGAAAATAAAGATATCATATATTTATGTCGATAATATTCGACGTTTATAGATTTAACAGAGAGAATCGGGCGCTACTTTTTTTGGGTAGAGAAGTCGTATGTTTTTTGTGTGAAAGCGTGAACGATTTTACAATTAAGAGAGGACGGAGGCTATTTTTCTAATTTGTCATTTTTATTTGAGGAGGAGCAAAGCGTATTAAAATTTAAAATACTAAATATTTGGGTTTATTATTAGTATAAATTACATTAATTATTATTTTTTTAAATTGAGGGGGAGCCAATGCACCTTGTGGTGCTTACACGGCTCCGCCCATGAATGTTGTGATATTGTTTATATTGTTTGTATTAATGATGAATGTAATAAAAAATTCACGTCTATGATATGGATATGTGATACACTCTTGATAGTTCCTCGGTTCTCAAAGAAAATGACGTTCTTTACTGAACGTTCCTATATATATGTATATAAATAGAGATATGGGGGATCAAACAAGAACATGATCAAAATAAAAGAACACAAGAACAACCAAATCATATGTGATTTTGCATTGAAATCACATTTTATGCAATATGGACGACTTGGCCAGCGACCTAGGTCGCTTCCAATGTTGTGCATAATCACATATGATGATTTTACACGTGAGTTTAGTGTAAAATCAAATATGACTTAACCATTTCCTCTCCCACTGGTCGAGCTTAATTCCATCTGGCCTCTCTTTAGTCACTTCACTACCTTTAGAGAAAAAAGTTCCAACAAAAGACGAAGAAGACTCTTAGATGGCACTTGCATATGAAGAGCTTCGAGTCTATCAGGATAAGATGTGGTGTAACCTCCTCAGCCTTCGTCTAGAGTCGGGCGTTCAACTCGTGTAGGAAAACTCACCCTAGCCACTATAGTGACCCCAACCCCAATTCTAGCTGAGAAGCACCCTCCATCTACTTCCCCATATCCATGTGCATAAAAAGCCCAGGAAGGGTGTGGAAGCTAATGTTTCTAGAATGCAAGCAACTAGCTTGTTGACTCTCCTAGTGGTCTGGCGACAATGAAAGGGGTATTTGGAAAGCGACTAGTCGCATCTAGCGAAGCTTCTAGGAGGTCGCCCACTACATAGAGATCCATATACCAGTCATGAGCGATAGGAAAGCCTAGAGAGGCGGAAGCAGTAGCTTCTAGGATGAAGCCAAGCCACTATTGGAGTGGCCAAAGAGGCCTATTATACCGATACTGTTGAATAGTAACCGTGAATCTACTTCTATATAGATACATACAGCTTACCTTACCACCATTTCAGAGTCAAGCGTCTTTTTCTAATATCCATATAAAATTTCAGTGGACTATTGAAGCTATCAGTGTGATTGATTAGACAAATGCAAAGGCTTTAGGTAGACTTCTTGCATTTCCAAATTTGCTTGCGACAAGTCCTAGAATTAGTATGAGTTCGTGTAACACCCGGATTTCAGGTAAGTATTGGAAATCCATTAAACCTCTCATTTTACTTGTTTAATTGAAGTTAATTGTACCTTTTATACTACTTCTCTAGTTGAGGTTTCTATCTGTATACATGTTGCCTTATGTGATCCTAGTAAGTACTGTCATAATTGAAACTACGGTCGCACGTGAGTCGGAGACCTTTCACGAAGAAATCAGACCCCTGCAGGATGTGGGCGACATTGCCCCAGCAACAATGCCCTTGGGCAAAGTCGTCGGGCATAGTCGCCCATGGTGTACCGAAAGGGTCAGGGACTCGGCGACATTGCCCCAGTGACAATGCCCTTGGGCAAAGTCGCACTTGGTGTACCGAAGGGGGTGGTGAGGCCGCGACAATGACCGGCGACAATGCCATTGGCAAAGTCGCTGAGGCATAGTCTCCCGCGTGGACCAGGGTTCTATTTTAAAACCTATCTGATGTCTCATTTCACACATTATCACTTAGAAAATGGGAGAGCTTGTTCTTGAACGATTTTTGAGTATCCAACACACATTTCACACTCACTTCTAGGGTTTGGTTGGTAAGATCATTTATTGATCATCAAAGCACCATCCAAGGGCATTTATTGAAGATTCTCATCAAGTTTATCACTCTCCTCCATCAACTCCAACTTTGGGCAACTTCTAGAGTTTTCATCTTTTGTAGGTTTTAATCAAAAACCTAGATTGTGAGTTTACTAAACTTTGTTAAAACTAGACACACATCATAAACTCCTACTTGCTATTATTGTATCTTTATTTGAAATGTTCGTCTCTAAATGTCTAAGTATTTGGGGTTTCTTCATGGAAATATGTATATGTGTAGCTTGCCATGATTTAATGTATACCTATGTTGGTAATATGTTGAATGTTACTTGAGTCACCTTTTGGTGATGTAATGCCTACATGATGAGAATGATTGTCATTTGATTTTTACTTGGGACTTTATGTTGAGTAGGATGGTAACATTGTACCCATGGTTGGTTTAGAAATGTTCTTGGTTAAAATATGCCTCAAGACCTCCTATAAATTATGTTGGACGAACCAAGTCAGTAGACACTAGGAGGATGTAGTCTTGGGCGCCACCGTGATGGTATGTGTCTAGACCTCCGTCATTCGGGGTAATTCCATGGTTGTAGTCCTCGGGTGTGCCGGGCCTTTCGGATGTCACTCTTGTTAGTTGGCATCAAGGTATATCGTCTCCTTGGGTGGAACTTGATTGGTGCTATGGGTCTCCCCTATTGACTCCACATTTATTTGAACAATGGTTAACTGCTGATAAGAATTGTAATTGATCTTATATGCTATTTTCTTGTTCAACTCACTAGGCTTTTTGGCCTAACACTTGTTGGTGTCGTTGTGTATCTCAGGTTCTAGTGGCACCGCTTCTAAGCAAGCGTAGTTGCCTTGGGTGAGAGCTTGGGGAATTTTGCACTTGGACATATATTTGTGGAGAAGACGTTTGGGTTTATAGATGACACCCTTTTTGTAATCTCTTTTCTAGATATAGAAATTAGATTAGTTGGTTGTTATTTATTTGTCCGTTAAATTACAACTGTAATTAAACAGGTTTGTATATTTCCCATTTTTGGGAGGCTCTTGCTATGGCATTTTTTATATACCCCATGACCCTTTTCCGAATTTTTGTTATCCCTATTTTTAGGGTGTTACAGTTCGTTGACTACGTAAGGGTTATCCATCTTAATGTCGAATTCCACGATAACAAGAAATAGAAATTAATGATTCAATGTCTGCTTGTTCTCCCCTCTTCAATTCTCAATGAACAACATGATCTTTAAGAAAATTGGAATTATAGGACGATTAAATGTTTAAGTATTTTAATAGGATGTTTTGTAGGACTAAAATTTATAGGACCAAACTATAAAGTGTCCTATCCAAAAATATTCCAATAGGTTTATAAGACGGTCTTTAGGCGTTTTAACAAGTTTTTTACATGATACTTTTGAGAAGTGTCCTATAAACTCATCTTTTTATGGGACACTTGTGTTTATAGGATATATTTTATGATAGGTCATATATAATAACTAATACGACCCTTTATTTTAAGAGCGTCCTTAAAAACTTGCTAAAACGCCCAATAGGCATTAAATAAAACTATTGTAATACTTTTAGATAAGACGTTTTTTTTTTAATTTGGACTTATAAACTTTAGTTCTATAAAGTGTTCTATAAACCTAATGTTGTCGTGGTGCATTAAGTTTTTTTTTCTTTTATCTAGTTTCTATGTGATGTGTCTATGCCATATGCAAAGCTAGTTGGATTTCAACCAAGTCGAAACTAGAATCATATGAGATTACTTTATTAAGTAATTTGAAGAACAAGAAAAAGTATTTGAGCAAGAGGTGGATCCAATTTTTTTAAGTGATTGTATCATATCGTTTGATTATTAAAAAATAATTTATGATTTTTTTAATAAAGTTGTTATAGATTACTGGTTGGTTTCTTAACTTTGCACAAAAGGAACCGGTGTTCCAATCCTGCCTTCAAAATTTTATAAAGAACACAAAAGCTATAAAAAAACCTAAAAAAATAAAGATTTTTTTGCCAAAAACAAGACTCACACACGGGCCTTTTGGACAAGGGAAGCAACTTTAATCATCTTTCCCTTACAAACTTGTGCCATTTGTTTAGTTTCAAAAAAAGATAAAAGCACTCCTGTTAGATCAAATTAGCCCAATTTGATGAATGTTTTGTAAAGAATTGTATTTTGGGATTTATTAGAGGTTTATGGGCTTGGGCAAATTATATTGTAAATGGGCCCTATAAATAGGTGCCCATGGTTCATTTTCTCATTAGGTTTTTGGAGAGAACACACAATTTACACACACTGACTAATTTTTATGAGAGTCGTCTTCTTGTTTGGTGTGGTGTTCCAATTTCCCCCTCCATTGTTATTCAATCCAAGCATATGAGATGTGATTTTGATGATTATTGTTGTTAATTTCTCTCTTATATATATTCTATTATATGGAGTTCTTCATTTGTTGCTTGAAATAGGATCTAACAATTGGTATCAGAGCCAATTGAAGAAACTTTTCTTTAATTCGGTCATCTATGGCAACAATTGAAGATTATATGATTATTTTATGGTTTTGGTGCTTAGATTGATTCAATCACATGAGCCTTAACACAAATATCATTTATGTGATTTATTCACTGTTTTGTGCTTATTTGACATCCATTTTTTGATTTAGATGATATTTGAATGATCCTTGATAGAATAGATGTTTTTTTCTACACAAAATCTGTTTCTGCACACCACATGTTTGATGAAATGTTTATGTGAATATTTTATTCTATTTGGATCAAATCTGATTAGATTTATTTCATGTGTGTGTTTTGATCCTTTCTCATTCATTGGTCTAATATTTGATAAGCACTAAGTAGATGGTCGATCTAAGATCTCATCCTTGTGTGTGCTTTAGTCCATAGCCTTTATGGCATCGTGGATTCAAAGTTGTTGATCTTTGAACTGGATTTACTAAAATACGAGACTAGACTCTCTTTTTGCTCAGATTTTGGTTTGTGAGATGCTGGATCTGTTTGGGATTTTCCAATGCTTAAATAAGTCATCATTTGTTATTCAATATGGTCTCAATTTGTGTTTCTCAAAGCTTGGCTTTCCATTTTTTATCAGATCTGGACTTTGGTTATGGTAGTGAGTTCTTTCAGATTTGTACAGACTATTGATTTGATTTTAAAAGAAGTTCAAGCAGAAATCTGTCCTTTGGGCATACTATTGATTGTTGTGACTATCTGGATTAAGATTAAAAAAAAAGTATAATCTGCATTAGTGCAATCTGTAGGTTCTTACAGATTTCATTCGTTATGCAAAGCCTCATTCGAACATCTTGCATATTTTGTTTAAAAGATACTGTGCAAATTTGCATTATTCAGAAAGGTTTAGATTTTGTTTTTAGTGTTCATGTGTTCGAGAAAAAGTGCAACAATAGTTGGTGTATGCATAATGTGTTGAAGTTCAGTAGAAAGTGGTCGCTATACGTATTAGTCATAAGTTCAAATTTGTTGTTGTCCATTTGAAATATGCAGATTAAAAGTAATATTCCAAGGATCGAGTCAAACAGAAAGTAGTCTGTCCATGTTGAAAGTTATGATCGAACAGTTTGTTGTTGTCCATTCGAAGTGAAACAAAGTTGCAGCTGCTGTCCACACGAAAGAACAACAGAAAGCTGTTGTTGTTCGACTTCAAGATTAAGTGCAAAACAGATCAAGAAAGCAGAGTCCAATATATGTTGTTCATGCGCATACAGTGGATGTGCAACATAGTTGTTCAAAGTTCGTTAAGAGACTTTATGTAAATTGTCCATAGATGTATGGTTTCTGCTGTTTGAAAAGCTTAAGTTGCTGGAATTTAAAGATTACAAAAGTTGCAGATACAACTTGAAGGCTGTTAGTTCAAAACTAGTATCTTTAGGATACCACAGACCAAGATCTGCAGTGCCCTTCAGATACCTGAAAATACGCTTGACAGCAGTCAAATGGATTTCTTTTGGATTAGCCTGATATCGGGCACAAAGACATGTTGAAAACATTATGTCTGGTCTACTACTAGTAAGATACATTAAAGAACCTATCATTCCTCTGTAGGTCCTAATATCAACAACCTTTCCCGAAGGATCGGTGCCAATCTTAGTTCCTGGTGCCATTGGGGTACCAATCGGTTTTGTATTTTCCATTTGGAATTTCCAGAGAATTTCCCTAATGTACTTAGATTGATTGATAAAGATACCCGTAGAAAATTGTTTTACTTGAAGCCCGAGAAAGAAGTTCATCTCTCCCATCAAGTTCATTTGAAATCTAGATACCATAAGGTTTGCAAAATTCTTACAGTACTTAGTATTAGTTGAACCAAAAATAATATCGTCGACATAGATTTGTATTAAAATGATATCGCCTTTTTCTTTCTTTATGAACAAGGTGGTATCCACCGTACCTTTTGAAAACCCAGACTTGACTAGAAAAGTGGAAAGGACATCATACCAGGCTCGAGGGGCTTGTTTCAGACCGTAGAGAGCTTTGTCGAGAATGTAGACGTGGTCCGGCTTCTCTTGATTGACAAATCCCTCTGGCTGAGAGACGTATACTTCCTCTTTCAGAATTCCGTTTAGGAATGCTGTCTTCACGTCCATTTGAAAGACCGTGAAATTCTTGTGGGCAACGTAGGCTAAGAACATTCTGATTGCCTCTAAACGCGCCACAGGAGCGTATGTCTCGTCATAGTCTAATCCTTCCTCTTGTCTGTATCCTTTGGCTACTAGTCTCGCCTTGTTTCTGATAACGGTACCAGCTTCGTCCTTTTTAATCTTGAAGATCCACTTCGTACCGATGATTGTTTTACCTTTAGGTTTTGGTACGAGTCTCCAGACTTGCAGTGCGTCGAACTGGTTCAATTCTTCTTGCATAGAGACTACCCAATATGGATCCGCAAGAGCCTCTGATACTCGAGTTGGCTCAATCTTGCTTAGAAAGGAGTCGTGCATGCACCAGTTGATTGACGCTGACCTAGTTTGCACCGGCTTGGATGGATCACCTATGATCTGACTTGCAGGGTGCGCTTTGGTCCATTTACGTTCATGAGGCAGTGGATTATAGGAATGAATGTCAGTTGTGTCATCTATAAATCCACTTTCACCTTCTTCAGTTTGATTGGGAGGAGTTATGATAGTTGCTTCAGTTGAAGTTGTTGGTTCAGAAGACTCAGCAGGTACAACTTGGTCCGGCTGTAGTTGGATCTGTATGGTACATTCTGCTGGTTCAGCTTCTTCTGATTCTGCATGACTTGGCACTTCTTGAACTGTAGGAGTTGGTATTTGAATTGTGACGTCTTGATGAATCGGGGTACTTGATTCATTTGGAATGTCTAAACTGGTTGGATGAGTAGGCGTTGGCTCTTCTATCCTGTCAACCAAAACAGATTTCTTTATGTTAGTTCCAAGAAATTCATCATAAAACAATTCAAATAATAAATCTAAATCAGATAAATGGTTAGTTGATGTTGAAGCTTCATCTGATTTGTTCTGTTGAGACGCAGGTTCTAGACTGAGTTGCCCAAAAGCTAGTACTCCGGTTAAAACGGGTTCTGAACAGTATTGTTCGGAAGCCATCTCTTCATCAAAGGTGACGTTGACGCTTTCAATCACCGTCTTTGACTTCTTGAAGTAGATTCTGAATGCAGTTGATGATGAGGAGTATCCAATGAAGATTCCTTCATCTGCCTTGGCGCTGAACTTGTTGAGATTCTCCCTATTGTTTAGAACGAAACACTTACATCCAAAGATATGGAAGTATTTTATTGTAGGTGTTCGGTTGTTGATCAATGCATAAGGAGTCTTCTTGAATCGTCTGTGAATCATGGACCGGTTCTGCGTATAGCATGCGGTAGATATAGCTTCTGCCCATAAGAATAGAGGTAGGTCGGAATGACTTAGCATAGTGCGAGCTGCCTCGACTAGCGTTCGGTTTCTTCTTTCGACCACTCCATTTTGTTGAGGCGTTCGAGCAGCAGAGTATTGATGTGAAATCCCGACAGATTCGAGATATTCTTCAACTTTGTTGTTCTTGAACTCTGTGCCGTTATCTGTTCTTAGAAACATGACCGGTTTCTGCAGATTCACCTGGGTCGTCTTCAGGAATGTAATGATAACATCTGGTGTTTCATCCTTTGTACATAGAAACTTGACCCATGTGTACCGCGAATAATCATCCACGATCACGAGTATGTACTTCTTGCCGCCTAAGCTTTGAGTGCGCATTGGACCGCATAGATCCATGTGCAATAACTCTAAAGGAGCTTTTGTACTTGGTTCAGGCTTTGGTTTATAAGGTGCCCTCTTCATCTTCCCCTTTTCACAAGCTGCGCATAGATGTTCTCTTTCATATTTCAGCTCTGGAAGTCCTTTGACGAGCTTTCCATTGACCAGATTGTTGATGTACCGAAAGTTGAGGTGCGAAAGACGTCGATGCCATAACCAACTTTGTTTCATCGAAGCTTTCGATAGTAGACAAACTTGCTTGTCAGTCTGGACATCTAATAAATTGATTGTGTAGAGGTCTGATTCTCGTTTACCGACCAAAAGTTCCTCGCCTTCTTCATTGCGAACAGAACATCTTTTGGCTTTGAAGTTGACCTCTAAGTCTTTGTCACAGAACTGGCCTATACTGAACAAGTTGTGTCCTAAGCCTTCTACATAGCTCACCTTCTTGATAGTGACTTTGTCATGTTGTACATCACCGTATCCCATGATTGGAGAAAACTGGTCGTTGCCAAATCTTACTGTTCCACAATATTTGTCTTTGTAATTGGACAGTATCTCTTTTTGACCCGTCATGTGTTTGGAACATCCGCTGTCCAAGAACCACGTATGACTAGTCTGCATAAGAGAAATTAGAAATTTAGATTTGTATATGACAACATTGGAATATACACTTTGGTCATCGAAGTGCGGGTCTTGAACTGATTTGTTCAAAAGCCTATTTTGACTTTGATGTTCGGGTTTTGAACTGCATTATCCAAAAACCTATTTTGACTTTGAAGAACGAGTCCTGATCTGTACATAATCAGAAGTCGCTTTCTCTTTAATCTTTGTGTGCCTGCAACACAGATTTAGCCTTAGGTACCCACTGGAATTTGGGTCCTGCTGTGTTAGCACAAGATTTTGGTATCCATTTCAAATTGGATCCTTTGTTCTTTTGAAAAGCATGAGAGTTGGTATGAGATGAATGCACATGGTAATTTCCAAACCAATCTCCAGAATCTTGACAAGTAATAGAAACATGTTTATTATAGATAGAGGATTTTCCAGCAGATAAAGATAGCTGAAATAATTGCTTCATTGTATATTGTTTACGAGAAACAACAAGTTTTGGATTCAAAACAACAATTTCAGCAATCACAACATCTTTAGTAAGCGAAGTCTTATTACAATTAACACTACTAGACGATAAAACGGCCTTGTCAAGCTTCCGTTTTGGTTGCCATTGAGAATGGGCTTCAGGTCTTGACTTGCTCATATCTGAAACATGTAAAACTGGTGAGTTAGACCTTTGAGCAACAACTGAATGCTTCTTCTTAGAATTACCAGTAGTGTTTGGTTTCTGTGAATGTTGAGATATTTTCTTACCTTTAGCACTCTTAGCATTCACAGAGACTGATTTATCAACGAAAGCTTTCGTTGATTTTGCACTGAACACAGACAAACTGGTTTTTCTTGAAGTTTTCTTAACAAAAGATGCATGGTTAGGAAGTTTCGCATTAAAATCAATTTGTTCAAAACAACCATCTAAACCACCGTCAGAATTAAGAAAATTAAACTCTTCATTTGATGAACCAAACATGTCATTAGAAGTAAAAGCCTTTGTAAAAACAACATTTTTCATAACAGTTGAAAAAACCTTTTGTTGAATCTCAATCATAAGTCTTTCATCTGATAAAGAGGTCTCGAGTTCAGAAATTTTACTTTCTAATACGAGAGAAGGGACATAAATTTTACCTATAACAGGCTTCGCCTCCATCTCTTTTTCAGAATAACTTTGAAAGTAGTCAGTTGAAAGAGATTTCTTCTCATCATTTGGAAAGTCATAACTATTATTCAACTTCGCATAATAAAATGGAGCGTGAACTTTAGTTGACTTCATCCGTTTTTCAAATTCATTGGCTTCATCCTCTTCTGATAGTTTAGTATTAAAAACTTTAAATGAGGCGATTCGGTGAGAAACAAGCATAGAGGTATAGTCATAAAGTGCAGGCACTTCTCTTATACCCTTTTGAAGACGTTGAGGTTTCACATAACCGATTCCCCAATTTTCTTTGTTCTTTTTCGGTTTGTTAAGATGAATGGTTTGCTCACTTTGACCTAATGAGTATAGCTTCTTTTCCAAATCATCTAATTTAGCAATTAAAGTCTTGTTTTCTTTAATACATAAAGAATGCATATCAGTAAGCTTATAAAAATCAATCTCACTTTTTGTCAATTTAGACTTGAGCTCTCTATTCTCTTTTAGAATTATAGTCTGTTCTTTTGCGTTGGTGTCAGCGTTTGTATGTAAAACCTCAACTAATACTTTCTTCTCAGCAAGTTCATCGCTAAGTTTTTGTATCAATTGGTTTTTATTAATAATAACACCATTTTCTCGCTTAAGATTAGATTCTAACTCTTCTTGTTTTAAAACCATAGCATGCATTTTATTCATTAAAGCTTTATACGATAAATCACATACCTCCTCTTCTTCATTTTCTGAATCAACTTCAGTATCTGATTCGATTTTGCCCATCAAGCACATATTGACGGCTTCATCCTTTTCTTCCTCATCTTCTTCTTCATCTGAGTGATCCAGCCAGTATTCATCTTCAGCCATCAGTGCCTTGCCTGCCTCCTGTTGCTTTGCAAGAAGCATCTTGTTCTTGTAGAAGTCGGAGTTTCTAACCTTTGATATTCGGCAATCCTTGGCAAAGTGACCGGTTTTGCCACAGTTGTAGCACATCGGTGGTCCTGGCTGACTTGATCCTTCAGCTTTGTACTTCCTTTCTTCCGGTTTCTTCTCTTCCAGTCTGTTTCCTTCTGTCTGATATCTTCTCTCATCAGATTTCTTCTCCTCTTATCTCTTCCCTTCAAATCTCTTCCCTTCAAATCTTTTCCCTTCATACCTATTTCCTTCATATCTGCTTCCTTCAATTCTTTCCTTGTGAGCATAGTTGTTGGGTCCAGAAGAGTACCTCTGACTGTTTGACGTTGGATTCCTGTAGAACTTTTTCTGAAATGCATTTGTTAGAAACTGCATTGCTTGCTGCATTTGTTCATTTTCATCCGAGTCAGAGACAACATCAGCTTCAGCTTCTTCTGATTCATACACAATCGTCTTGTTCTTCTTCTTCTTCACAACAAGAGCGACTGTGTCTTCAACTGTCTTTCCTTTTCTCTTTTCTGCTAGAATTTCATCCACCTCATCTTCATTTTGTCGGAGGGTTTCATACACCTCGTGAAGTGGAATCTCATTCAGGTCTTTTATCTGCCTCATCTGCCTGGCAAAACTTTTCCATTCTGGTTGTAGAATACTCAGGAATTTGATATTCAGCTCGATTTGAGATTTGTTGACCTTGTTCTTGCTCAATTCGTTTAGCAATGTCACAAACCTATCATATGTTCCTTCTAGAGTTTCTCCAGTTCTGCCTTTGAATTCTTCAAAACTGTGAAGGCAGTTAGAGATTTTCAGTTGGTTCCCAATCTTTGAACCCAACATCATTTTCTCTAATTGATCCCACATTTGTTTGGCTGAGGCTTTGTAGCTGTCAATCTTTACATAGATTTCATTTGTAATCCCTTGTAGAATGTATGACTTGGCTAACCTGTCACCTTTTGCTCTTAGCTTAGCATCACCTGTTAGATCTGTATAAGAGAGTGCAACTCTTTCTTCTTGAGTTCCTGCTGCTGGCTCCCTATACTGTGTTTCCATTAGGCCTTCTTCTAAGGATTGTATAATGAAATTACCCAAATCCTGTCTTTCAATGAAGTTTAGAAACCTATCCTTCCACTGTTCGTATTCCCCTCGAAAGAGAACTGGTGGCTTGGTGTCGGTTCCTATTGTGAGAGCTTCTTTGGATGTCATCCTGTATTGAATATAAGAGAAAGCTTGAAAGATATGATCGTTAATCCAAATAAAATTTGATCACACAAGAAAATTTGTCCCCCTAGGCAGACTTAGCACGGGGGTCCCCCTAGGCTGACTTTGCATTTCAAGTGAGGAGCGCACAATGAGGTGTGCGGGTCTAGTGGGACGCGCAAGATGGAGGTTTGCGGGTCTAGTTGGACGCGCAAGATGTCTTTGCGGGTCACTTGGGAACCGAGAAGTTGAGCTTTGCGTTTGGCTTGAGAGGCGCAAAGTAGAGGTTTGCGGGTCACTTGAGACGCGCAAAGTTGGACTTTTCGTTTGATGAAGGACGCGCAAAGTGGGACTTTGCGATTGCTTTGGGACGCGCAAAGTGAGACTTTGCGTGTTATTCTTCCTCTGGTTTGCGGGTTATTCGTCCTGAACTTGCAAAAATTCGTCTAAATCTTTGTTCCTGCAAAGATTAGCACAACCAAGCACTACCAATGTGTCTAGAATCACTTCTAGAACTGAATTTAAGCACTCGATCTCACTAAAACACTCTTTTTCGAAATAAGATCGATGACAAAGTAAGTTTTTCCAGTCGACTATTTTCACTTATAATCCACAGATTGGAACTCGATAGAAGCTTTAAAGTGAAATTAAATAGCAAAAACTCGATCTAGCATGTAAATCGATCACACTCTGATCGATTCTAACACCTAAAACACTTACAATCACAAAATCGAATTTTGTTCAAGAACACAGAGTCGTTTTTCTCATAAAACTTGTTTTGATCTTAATCAGGCTCTGATACCAATTGTCGGTCCAACAATACTACTTAACAAGTTCTAAGAAACAACAACACATTAACGATTACCAACCTGTATTGAATATAGAAACGATTACAAGGTTGAATGATTAAGCTTGAATGTGTTCTCAATGTTTTCTCTCTTTTACACTTTGATGTGTGTGTTTTTGTGTGTTCTCTATGATCTGATGATCTTAGAGAGATAGTGAGATGACACATCTAATCTAAGCTTAGTGTGTTTTACACACTACCTAACTTAATATCTAGATACTTTGATATCTAGATATTATCCTAGATAATATCAAACAAACTAGAAACTAACTAAACTAACTAAATAACTTTATCTAACTAAGTTAACTAAATCTAATATCTATTAGAAATAGATATTTAAACTAAGTTAACTATTACAATACTATAAACAATTACATTGAATTACATTGACATTTATTACAAATAGACATAGACTTTAACATTGAGAGTCGACGTTCCGGCTTTAGCTTCAGATTGCGATCTTCAGTTTGGATGATCTTGAATCCAATGAGACTGTGGTCTAACAATGGGCAAATTAATTCGAACAGTTGCTGTTAAGATGTAGAAAGCTGCTGTTAACTACAGAAACCTGCTGTTAAGCTGCATAAAGATGCCAATTTTTTAGATCAAGTAAAACAAAGAAAATTGCTGCTTGAAGTGCAGTAGGTTACCGAACTATAAAGCTGTTGTTGTGCATGTTGATCTTGTGCTGAACATGTTAAAAGTAATATTTCAAGAATTCAATAAGAAAGTAGATGTTGCTGTAAGAGATCAGATGATGGTGATTAGATCGATAGGCCTAATATAGATCTACATTTGGTAGTAAACCAAGGAGCAATTTTTTTAAAGATTTGTGCGCAAGAGACTATGTAACAGATTCTAGAAGATCGAAATTTTGCAGTCCAGGTTTTAAACTGTTAGAGTGCAGTCTAGAGAGGGGTCTGCAGCTGTGCAAGATCATGCAAATGAACAAACACAACATCAATTCAATAAGTACTTTAGAAATAGATTTGAAAGTTATGTATTCGATGTGCAACAGACTTAAAGAGACCGTGGAGAGGCTGTTGTCAACATTTCTTTTGTGCAAATTCTGAAGTGGACAGTATTATAATACATAGATTAGATGTTGATGACATTTGCTATGATTGTTCTATATACTTGGCAGATTCATTACAATTTGATCACAGTTCCTATGAAGTCCAGATTTCAAATTGCAGCAATTGTCCTATGTGAGCAAAGAATTTGTTGTTTGTGTTCAAATTACAACAAAAATCAACAGAAGATTGAGCGTATTTGCTGCTGTTTTGTTCGATCTTTCCAGGGCTTGCAGAAGTTTGTGTGCAGCATAATATGTTGTTATCTGTGTTAAAATTGTGCAACAGCATATCAAAGCAGATGTGCAGATTGTGAGCTCCAAATCTCTGCAGAAGCAAATTGCAGAGGTTGTCCAGACCCACAGAGTGTACATACATAGGCCCGACCCTGGCTATAGGCCATGAGGGTGACAGCCATGGGCAGCAAAAGCCCACAGGGCATCACCGGCCTAGTACCTTTGTCGCTTTGATAGGGTGAGTTTGTGAACGTATAATGGAAGTTTTCCCTAGATGCACGAGTTACCACTGCAGATGCTCTCGATTTTTCCCTCTCTGATTAAACGAACAATGGAACTCATTTAGAAAGAATCTGGACTAATCCTCCTCTCCTTCTTCTCGAATCTCGACTCTCACTTGGTTATGGATTCTGAATCCCTAATCACACATTGTTGAAGTGTTGATTACGTTAAATCGACTCTTCAACCGTATAAGTAAGTTTTTCTATTCTTGGGTTTCAATTGAATTTTTGATTTCCACCATCAATTTTTGAACTATAAGATACTTTATTAGCTTTCCATGAACTGAAATGTTGTGGATTTGACCTGCAAACCTATTGCTTGGGGTTACTGCCAATTATTCAGATACATACTTAGTATCAATTTTGGTCCATACTATTGTTGGATATCATAGTGATCAGAATGCTTATGTTTTGTTGTCAATTATAAGATTAGACATTAGCCTGATTAGAATATGTTTGGGGACCAACAGATTTGGGGTGCTTTTGATTTTTGGTAATCTGAAAAGTGTTTGGACTTTATGTTGCAGTTTTATGTTAAGTTTCTGGTGATTTTTGTCATCAAACATGTTGTCGGTTCTGTTGTGATATCCTTATATATGCCCCCCCTTCAAGTCTTTGTTTCCATAAGAATTCATCAATAGCAGATTACCCATTTTTGGTTTCAGTTTGTTAAGAGGTATTTGGATTGGATTAGATGGGTGCAAAAAGTCTGCTGCAAAAGGTTGGTAATTAAATATGGTTTTCCTTGGGTCTTAAAATTAAAAATGATTGTGCTATCTCTTTAGCTCTTGATCTCTTTGGGAACTTCCTCACACTCAGTATCCATGTGCAGTTTTCTATATGGAATCCTGTAAGTTTCCAATTAGTCCAATCGACTCTTGATATTGCTTTGGATTTGGTCTCTCTTATTCTGGTGTTGGAAAAATCATTTTGCAATGGCCTTTGGCCATTTTGAAAAATCCTCAAATTTTGCAATGATCTTGATCAATTCATGTGGTTTGGAGATGAAAATCTTGAATAGGGTTTCAAGATTTTGATCGGAGATTATGAGTTTGATGACTGATTTTGTGCTCCTTAATGGATTGAGTTTATTCATGACTTAAAAACATTGATTGTTTGGAGATTTTGCAGGTAAAATTTCTATGCTAATATTGATTGTCATTACGTAAATTTTGTTCCTTTTTTTATATATTGGGGCATTTTTTTGACTTTTGGCCCTGAGCATCAGAAACCTCAGGACCGGCCCTGTACATACAGAAGGTGTTACTGCTCTGATTGTTAAATGGGTTGTTACTGCTTTGAACTTGAAAGTGAAGATAGAATTAAGTTACAAAGATTGGCTGCAACAGAGGATGTAGTTCAAGCATATTATATGCATACCAGATTTCGAAAAATGCAGAATTCAGAAACTGCAACAGAATGAGTTTTGCAATCAGAGGCTCTCCAGAGATTGATGATGCAGAGGGCTGTGCTTATCTATGGTTCCATGCTTGGAGGTGTTGGTAACAACAAATGGTATGGTACAAAGGATATCCCATACGGTAACTATGTCACAACATGTTATGATGTTTCATCAATTCAAGATTTTGTATTATCTCTCAAACTTTCTCTCTCTAGAGGATGAACGCGTACAATACTTTCTCAAAAGCTTATATTACACAAACTTTAGTCATATCCCTATTTATACGCACACATAACACTTACACAACAAAACAATTACAACACTTTCACTTTCACTTTTATTACAAAATGACTTTGACTTGCTTGAGAGTTTGACTTGAGCTTTGACTTGCTTTGACTTTCAGTCTTTAGTCTTCATGATCTTGTATCCAACAAATATATGCACTAACATGAGGATATGTTGAAACCCAATAGATCATTCTTCAAAAGAGCCCTTTAAGAAAAGAAAAGAGGTTCCAACAGATAATAATATTAAAATGAAGCTTGTCAAATAACAAGTGCAAAAGAAGATTCAGCTTCTGGGTTAAAGTCACCAATGGCAGTTTTCAACAATTTAGCTTAAATGGCTTGTAGTTTTCGTTGTAGTACATACATGATACATATATATTATAGAGATAGAGATTAATAAAACAAAATTGAAAACAAATATCTTCTAAAGGCTAAATGGTTGATGGTTAAGTGAAGAACAATCAAGACCTGATAATAAAGATACCCTCCAAAACTCCATTTTATTTTGAAACTCTACAATGAAAACTTCTTTATTCCTTTTAATTAGAAAGAGAGAACTATCAACCTATCAGACCCATGTTCGCCGCTTGAGTAAAAGAAAAGAAAAAAAATCAATCTCATTTTTATGATCTCAAGTCATTTGATCTGATTGATGAACTTCGACACCATATATGCACAAAAGAAAAGACTTCAAACAATAGAGGCACCAAGTTAAGTTTTTGATATAGGAAGCCATGGTCCATGAGAAATAGGTGAAAAGAACTCGAGCGTCAAGTTTAGTAACCTAATTATTGTGGGTGTGTGGGTGTGTGTGTATAAATCAAAAGAAATTAACTTACCTCTGAAGGTCCTAACTGAAGAATTTTGTCACTAAGAATTTTGTCACTTTGTTAGGGAAAATGTTATCACACAATTTCGGTTGAAATGAAAGACATCATGTTAGAAAAACAAAACTACTTACACTACAGAATTTGGTAGAAGCCCTTCAAATTAACCATTTAACCATAAGCCCCATCCGCATATTGAGAGATAGCATACGGTTTAATATTACAAAGCTTTGCAATCATCAGAAATATGTTAATGTAAGTAGAGTAGCAAGAAGAAAAATGAAGTGATTAAGACAAACTCAAAATCGTCATCGAAGACTGTAACTCGAAGATCACTCAAGCCCTAACTTGAAGATATGAAGACCAATTAAACTCGAAGTTGCCGTCGAAAACCAGCAGTCGAGAATCGAAATCGAATATCAAAGTCGAAGAAGAATCGTGGAATCGCATAATTATTTCAAAGAGGGACGAGGAACTTGAACTCTCTCAAAATTCTGCTAGAACTCTCCGACTCTCCGTTGATTTTTAATAATTTTTATTTATATAATTTTGATGTATTTAAAAATGAAAAAACCCTTTAGATACGCTTTTAAAAGTTACGAAAGTGTAATTGAAACTTTTTGTAGTTTTAAAAGTATAAATAAAAACATTTTGTTCTTTAGAGAATTTTTGAAAAGCGTTGCTAAAACTTCTGATTCGAGTTTTAGAAACGTTTTTCGTAAAAAAAAAATCTCTAAAAGCTTTAGAGACAGTTTCTGTAACGTATAATTTGGTTCCAAATTCTTCTCTGAAAGTCATCTTGCATTTCGTTACAGTTTTCACTTTTGTCATGTTATTCTCTAAAAATCACTTTTAGATACGTAAGCTTTTAAATTCTTCTCTAAAACTTCCTTCTCCAAAAACCCCTTTTCTTATAGTGAGCTAATTAAATAGGAATTTTAAAAATTTGTTACATCCAAATATTTGTTACATTTTTCTTATAGTGATCGATGGAGATTAGTCGAGTGACGCCCTTAAGTGGAAGTCCGGATACCCCGGAAACGTGTGTATGTTAACTTTCCGTTAAAAAAAATTAGCAATTCTAGTTCTAAGACTGGACTTATTTCATCCAAATCATCTGTAAATTTTGTAACTAGTCAACAATTTTTTAAACATGAAGAGTAAAAAAAAGCAGCACTTACTTCTACAACACAATGATGTGGTCTATAAGTGGGCAATCTTTATATCAAGATTTTACTTTTATGTTTTAAAATAATATAATGAGTAAAACATCAATTTATATTATGTTATTTACCTATTAACAATGTTAATAATAGTTACAAGATATTCACCAAATCATCATTGTTTGCATGTTCTTTTTTTTACATGTTAAAGAGTATTTTATTTGTATTCAAAAGATATCTTATTAAATTGTGTGTCATATCGAATTTTTTTTTGAACGGCAAGTTAACACACGCACACGTTCTCGGGGTATTCGGGCTCCCACTTAAGGGTGCCACCCGACTAATCCCCGTCGACCACGACCCAACCCAATTAAGGGTACCACGATGTCATATCGAATATTGCATTTTGTTGTTACATAATGATAACAACAATACTATAATAATTTATGTTTGTCTCTAGTAATAATCCAATGCTATTTTTAACTTGTTGATTCTTAAGAAAGACCTACCCAATCTCTAAATCAAAATTTTATGTATCTAAGAATAGTTAGGAATTTGATTGAACCTATTTTCTATATTATAATAACTTGTATATTATGCAAGATTGATAGTATGTCAGTTTGAAATTGTGAAGAGTGATCCTAAATTGATGGGTGTTAGTGGAGAGATGATTGAAGATGGAAGTTTGCAATGAAAGGGTGGAAGAATTACAAAGACTTGGGGGGGCCATTGTTGATCAACTTTAAGTAACATACTAACATGCCAAACATCCCCTTTTCTCTCTTTCTACACACATCACTTTTACTCAAATCATTCATGTGACATTGAAAAAAAAAGTCTTTGAGATATAAGGTAGATCTACTTATATTACATCTTTTTGATTGTTTTTTTAAATAGGATAGACTGCGTTTGTTTAGTTTGGTTATGATGTGGCTTACTCATTTGTCGCTAATTATCCACTACTTTAACACTATTGGTCATTAGTATCAACCATAAAAGTAACTGGAAATTGATGTCTCAATTCAATATTTTGTTTTGAAGAATTGAGAAAACTCAAGTTTTATTAAAATGAAAATCTACCCCCCTAATCCAAGTCTCTAGATATTAAAACAGAAACCCTAAAAACAGAAAGAATAAATAAAATTTTAGAGAAGTTGGAAAATTAAAAGACATTACAAAATGGGTCTAACTTCACGCTAAAGATAGTATTATAAGTGTGATATTGTGATGCATCCAAAATATATTATTTAAATTCGTTCAACTTGGGATAAATAATATTTAAATTCAACTGTTATATAGAAAAGTTTGACTAGCTAGTCAAGATTTTAACATTATGAGTGACTATGACTATGCATAACTCATAGAGTTTGTGTTTTATCATGAGAAGCATTAGACCCTATTTGTTGCTCTTCGATGAGATCGATTGTTTGATCCGACGATGTTCCTAAAAACACAGTGGCATCTGACGACGTTCCTAAAAACACAGTGGCATAATCCTAAATAAGTGGAAATTCGCTGACAATATTATAGGTGGACACAAATTACAATGTCAAACATACATGAACATACCTCAACTTGCGAAAGTTAATATAAGTTAATATGAATGCTCAACCTTAATGTAGCCTTAAAAAATCTAAACATACATGAACATAATTTAACATACATGAAAACCTTAACATGAAAACTCTAACATAACTTAAAATGTAATATGGACATAAACATGGAAAACAACAAATATTAACTTACCTTAACATGAAAAAGCTAACTTTAGCATACCATAACATAGAGAAATGAAAATTAACAAACTTTAACACAAAAAGAAAATTAAACATTAACATAATTTAATATGATAAACAATAAACATTAACATAGTTGGACAAATATATATTGACATACGTTACCGCGCCTAGATGTGAATGGCCAAATGAAGATATTTCTCCCGCCTTCACAAACAATGTCCGCATCAACGTCATTACATCAAAATCAATGTGCTCCCGTTTAACGGTTGTGAGGTGTTCCTACAGTTCGTACAAATTTTTAAATTTCCATCGGTATAATACATGTTTACATACCGCATCACCTAGTTTGTATGTGTTGTTATGTAGATGAAACAACTCAAGTGAACTCACAACATTCTTTCATAGATGCTACATCAAGGAATGTTTTGTGTGTGAAAAAGATATGTTTATACATGAAATGATAAACTCATACTCACACATAAAAATACCACATATGAAACCATATGAATCATAGCGGAAAATCAAACTCATTAGATGGTTTTGGTTGATTTTCACAGGTTTGACTTTACATGTGGTTGTTTCATCTATTAAACAATAAGTAGTATGGGTGGTGTACGGTTTCTAACTTTTAGATGAAATCTCTATGATTTGTAGTATTTATAGACGGAATTTCATCTACAAACCCTCTAATTAGTACAAACCAGTCTCAACCATCCATATAATCTAATGAATATCTGGTTCAACAAATATCTCTGTTTGTTAGGATTATTTTTTTAATTGAATTTAAGTTTCTGCTAAAAATGTAAATACCTATATGGTATAAATACTTGTTTTTTCTAGGGTTAACCTAGTTGTTAATGCACCTAATCATTGATTAAGCTTTCACGTGTAAACCTTTCTCTCTAAAATTAATCATATGACCATGTTTATTGAGCATTCATTGTGTATATGATTTCTTATACATTATTATTTCACTTGTTCTGGAGTCACAATTGGTATCAGATAATCACAGTCAAAGAAAAGGCATTAAACAAGTTTGGATAGAAAAAAGACTAATCAAGGCATCGAGATAACAAAATTATTTAATTCTTCTTCGAATGTTAGGACAGACAATATTGATCATGACATTTTTCATTCAAATACTTATGTTGAACAAAGTTTGAGGTTTGCTTTAAAAATTTATTCCATTCAGCGATTGATTCAACTTTCTCATGACAATATTTGTTGTTATGCGTCTGGTTTGAATGATTTTGTTGATCGTAAATATGCACCTGCTTGGTTTGGCACTTATCATATTTATAACTCTCGCTCTACCTCTTATTCACCAACAAAAAGACAAGGATCTATTCTTACATGCACTCCAAAATCAGGTGGTAAATCTAACCCGAAAGGACCCATTTTCAAATGGGTACCTAAATTTGCTTAAATGTTTATGCAGACCACTCATGTGTGGATATTTAGATTTGGGTTGCTCCAAATACATGACTGGAAGGAAGGAGCTTCTCATTAACTACACCGACAAATTCTGCGGGAACGTGAGATTCAAATATGATCATTATTCTCCGATCATGGGCTATGGTGATATTGTTCAAGACAACATCACGATAAAGAAGATCTCATACGTTGAAAGATTTGGGCACAACTTGTTCAGTATCGGCCAATTATGTGACAAGAATCTAGAGGTGACCTTCAAGGCTAAAAAATGTTGTATCAGGACTGAGGATGGTAAGGAAATTCTATCCGGGACGCGATGTACTAACCTCTACACCATCGATCTTGCCAATCTGGAAAGCGATAAGGTCGTTTGTCTTCTGTCCAAAGCTACTACTCAGCAGAATTGGTTGTGGCATCGATGACTTTCACACCTGAACTTCAAGAATATCAACAATCTGGTGATTGGAGGATCAGTCAATGGAATGATTAATTTGAAGTTGGAAAAAGAGCACTTATGTGTGGCGTATGAGATGGGGAAGATGAAAAGAACACTCCACAAGCCTAAGGTTGTTCCAAGCACTTCGAGATCACTAGAATTGATCCACATTGACTTATGTGGACCAATGAGAGTGCAAAGCATAAATGGCAAGAAGTACGTTCTTGTCATAGTAGATGACTACTCAAGGTACACTTGGGTCAAATTTCTCCATTCTAAGGATGAGGAGCAGATTATCACATATCTCAAAGGGTGTACAAGTCAATTTGCGACTAGCTATTCAAAGCATCAGGATTAATAACGGTACGGAGTTAAAAAACAAGACATTGGTTGGTTATTTGGAATCAATCGGTATATCTCAATGACATTTTCAAATGAGTATGATGGGTCAGATGAATGTTTCCTTGGTCTTCAAGTTAAACAACTGTCGAAAGGAATATTTATCAATCAGTCCAAGTACATCTCTGATATTCTTCGAAAATTCAAGATGGAAAACTTTGCACCTATGAAAACTCCTATGGCACCGGGTTCTAAGTTACACTCCTATCCTAGAGGAAAGGACATGGACCTTAAAACCTAGAGAGAATGATAGGTTCGTTAATGTATCTGATGGCAAGTAGGCCAGACATTATGTTCTCTACATTTCTTTGTGCAAAGTTTCAGTCTAAACCTAAAGAGTCTCATTTAATTGTTGTTAAGCGAATTTTTAGATATTTAAATGGTACTGTTGATCTTGGCTTGTGGTACCCGAAAGAGACAGGTTTTGAACTGATGGCGTATTCTGATGCCGACCTGTAACACCCTGAATTCTGGAAATAGCAACTAATTTAAAATTTTCTAAATACACCAATAAATAAATCATCTACGACCACAATTTAATATTTAACCTCAATACACACATTCTTTCTATACGAACAGTCTATAATAAAGATGGGTGCTACTAAAACCCAAAAGTATCGCTATCTCTAAACTGCGGAAGACTTCGCCAAATGCTTACACTCGTGAACCACTAAGCACATCTCTTCATACGACTACTAGAACCGAACCCCCTTCTGGAACCTGATGCACATGCCGACAAATAAAAAGGTTAGGCTTAACGCCTAGTGAGCTCAAGAGTTTTACATTAGGGATGTAAATATAAAACAATAACTTTAAGAATGTTATTTAAAATCATGATTTTCACAATCCCATACGTTTGATTTGAAAGCAACCAAAAATGAAATACATTAAATCTTAAAACAATCTCCTTTCAACGTTCACCCCTTTTTGTGATTAAAATTATAAAACACACACCTCTTTAAATAAAGCCGAAACCCAAAGTGCTCGTAAAATATAACTGACCTCATAATGATCAAACACCGAAAACGTAGTTAACTCCATCTTCCCAAAACATCCCAATAACTCGAATGAGTTTCAATAACCAAAACCTTAAAACATAGATAAATACCCATACACCAACGTCTCCGAAAATATGGATTATAAAACTCCATAACCAAACCACACCTATTGGTGACGGGGGAGACACGATTACATTGTACATAACGGAACACAAAGTAAATCTCATAGTTATGTAGTAATTCAAAACATGTGGGTTACACATAAAACACCCACCGAGCTCAACTACTCCTAGTTTATCGCCCGAAAACATCAAGTCAACCACTCCAGGTCTTTCCTTGAGTGTCCCCAAAACCGGGCAACTCGGGCACAATGGGATTACACCTTACTATCCATGGGACGCTGCCCGACCGTATAGGCCCACACCCTACTTACCATGGAGCCCGATGCCTATCCCGTGCCAAATGGTGAACCAACTTCCCAAACGGGGACAGAGGAACACCGTGCCTATGGATCCATTGCACTAACTAAACCATTACATGACTCAAAACGAATGAATCAAAGCATTCAAAACATGACATGCTCAACTAAAATACAGTAAATGCAAATCTTAACCAAACGCTCAACACCGAGCAATTAAAACGGACAAGTGTCCTCAAAACCCAACAAAATCCAAACCGAGCCACAAGCTCAACAAATCCAAAGACTCAACGTCGAAATTCATAAAATGAAATCAAATGTAAATACCCGTATTTATATAAACCCACGCTCCAAAACATACAATTAGCTACAATGTGGTTTAGATTGGGACAATTCATTCTCCAAGTGAGTTTACAACATTTATCTTTTCAAAACGTCCCGTAACACCAAAACCATGCATTTTTCCAAAACACAATCTGAAACACATTTATGCTCAAAATCTACTTCCATAAAATAAATCATTAAAATACCAAAATACATGATTTATTTATCATAATGCCCAAAATCCCAAGGACGTATGTTAAATGAGTTTATAAAGTTAAGCACCTTTAAAATAACCAACTTATCAGCAGTTACAAACTTCTCAACAGTTAACAAAACTTATCAATAGTTAACAATTTCGTGTAAGGCATAAAATACTTTAAAACAACCATTTTAGCATGTACACCGTTTTCACAAATCAACTTGAACTCACCTCGCTAGATTTAGGCTAAATCTAGATTTTCCCCCCAATTAGAGATCCTTTGAAGAACACTTGGATTCTCAAGACCAAACTTCCATAACCTAAATCCATACATATTCAACCACAAATAAACATAATCAACCACAAAGAATCGGTTCCCAAACCATCTACATGAATATCTCCATTACCACCGAAACCCTAACTTCCATAACCGAAGAGAATAGAAGATTACCTTAACCCAAGCTTGAATCCACCAACCAAAACACTTCTAATTCACCAAAATGGTTACAAAACTCCAATCTATGAAAGGGAGAACAAAGGGTGGATGAAACCCTAGAAAACTTTGGGGAAGAAGATGAATAGGGAGAGATGAGAAGATTACCACCACAAAATACTCTAGTATACTCCAATAGACTTCCAATCTCTTGCTAGATTCTTGGAAAGCTCTCAAAAACGAAACCGTAACAACTTGAATCACCCAAATCGGAGCTAGGATGAAGGAGATATGAAGGAATGAAGTTTGGGGCTGAAAATCGCGATTTTAATCGTCCAGACGCTGTTGGCGAGAGTGACAACGAAAGTGACAAGTGTCACTCTCGCGGGGCACTTTTGCCGAGATTGTACCGCGAGCTGTAAACTTCCCCGATCACTGTTTTGGCCATAACTTCTTCGTTATAGCTCCGTTTTCGCTCCGGAAAGAACTGTTGGACTCGTAATTGAATCCTTCATCCATCTAGACTATAAAATCAAGGATTCAAGCACAAAATAAAATATCTTATTTTTCCTTAATATATCGGTTTCGGTATTAACTTGAAATGATACCTTTCGAAGAATCGGGGTGTTACAATCCTCCCAACCTTAAAAGAGATTTCGTCCTCGAAATTTGGAACTACCCAGCACCCAACATTACACTTGGAACAATCGATTGATTTTTCTATCCAAAAGTAATGCCTTCATGAAACCTCGCCTCATATACGGACCCGATTACATTCCTATTGAGGTTGTCGCTGAGTTTCTCATAACGTGTCGTTACAAAACTCAATCTCAATGTTCGATGTATTTCACCAACGTCAGGATGAATGTCGAGTCATTACTTAATCATTTTCTTAATCATTAAATCTCGGTTGTCTCCCAACCTTATGTTGCCCATATTACCTCAAAAGTAACTTACGACCTTAATCCGTCATTTCCACCAATAATACCCCACTAATCCATACTGTAAAAGGGTCATCGTCCCTTCCTTGGCGACAATTCCTAGCACTAGCTTGGTCTGACCCAACACAAACGTAGGTCCGACCCTCAAGTTTCCATAAGCACAATACCCACAGATAGTGGATTACTTCAACCCCACGGTTACATAGTTCCCATAGTGCGTTCAAGCGTCGATTGATAGATCGGAGAAGCCTCGTGGATTGCAGGATTACCACTGATCGATCTTTAAGTATCAATATCTATTTCTCTTAATGTTACCACTTCACCTGTGAATACTCCAAATTCAACGGACGTGCACTGAGCACACTAACGGTTATTGTCCTCAAGAAAAGAGTCGACGCCTAATACCAAAATGATGACATCAAAACGAGGACATCCCGCCTAATACTTCATTCCAGAAGTATTGTCGCATAAAGGTTGATACTTAATGTTCCCAAATCTTACATCCCTAACAGACGGACCACAAAATTCCTTGATCACGAAAGTCCATTAAGACGGTACACCGCCAACACATAACTTGATGTCAACCAGACAAGCAACTCATCAATACGAACCCAACAGACGTAGGTAGTCACACAAAACCTCATCCCGAAGGTTTACTAAAGCATATAGGTCATCTCTTAATTAACTGGGGAACATAATCTATTACTCCCATGATTCACGCATGACCCGATTCAAAACTGGAACTCAAATTCAAGGTTGACTACAAGTCGGATCATCCGACGCTTCAAATCCTAAGGACTTATCTAGTCCCTTAATTGCAACTCCCTTCACGATAGGGGTTTTAAGTCAATAGCCCTAATGAGTTCAAGGTTTTTCTACAAGTATGCCAAGTTGAAATCTATAAAACTTTCAAATACATGACTTTTATAACAATTAATCGTGCGGTAAAAATGCACTATCGTTCGTTCGATAGGTTTCAAAATTGATCACCAACACTACGCATATAAAACCATTTCCAAAACTCATTTGATCAATGCTTACGTTAATATGGATAATAATAAAAGATGCGCAACAAAATTTTAAATGGACTACCATGGTCCTAACATGCATTTTATAATACCATAAATGGGGAAATAATTTTGCGTACCAAAATAGTTTATAATGAGGCGATTGAACAAAACTCCCAAGAGACAAGTTATGTAATCGAGTTCCCAAAATTTCTCATTCGACTATATAAAAGTAGGGAATAAAATTCCCAACAAGACCCGCATGTCGAGTTCGCTTCTCACAACTTAGCAATACAAAACATGCATGCGATTGATCAACATACAATAAATTTAAACCAATTTTCAAATTTTAGGCCGTACAATGAAATGATGTTGTCCGAAAATAGTGGCTATAATGACATGTATACCGTTAACTCACTTAATGCATTGCGGAATTTATAACATAAAAATCGACAACTGAAATACGTTCAAAGCGAAAGTCCAATACGAAACGACATAACTTTTCATATGCTTACTCACACCAACAATTTTAAAACAACTCGAAAACCATGTAGCATACAACGGGTAACACTTGTATAAAACCCAAAAGAGAAATCACATAATATTGAAACTTCCCGAAATAACATAGGGGATAAAATTTATTAACAAAACTTCTCAAAACGTCTCTTACGGTTGCGAAAAAACCGATGCGAAACTCGCACGAGACAAAATATTAAACGAAAATTTATAAGTTAACGTACACAATAATGCAAGTATACACCTCCCAAATTCAAGAGCACGACGCAAAATGTCGTAAGATAGAATTCCGTAAGACCCAATAAAATCTTAAATAAAACCCAATGAAACACAACGATGCTCAACATCATATGGTGTCAACACCGTCATTCCCCAAAATTAAATAGCATGAAACAAAGTCATGACTAAAATGTCAAAATTCCAAAATTTTACCTTTTATCGCATCTGGTAATTATAAACGACACCTTCACCAAAACCCGCATGAGACTCAACGCTTCAATAAAACTCATAAACTTACACGTAAATAAAATTAAAACTCACGCAATTTGAAATACACTCGCGAGTAGCAAAGCGTCATAAAATAACTTTTCATGAATTCAACATGACTCGTACCGACTAAAATTCCAAAGAACATTTCGAGTCAAGAACATAGGGACAACTCGTCCTTTAAAACTTTAACATACGTGGAGGAGATCCAATGTCAGAGTCAAAAATTCCATAGTTATTTACCCAACAACCCAAATAACATTAAAACATAAATATTACAACATCCGGAAAATTGGTGTCAGACACGAAACCAGGATAAAGAGATTTTTAATAAAAATTGCAACCACGTGCAACAACATAATTTTATGCATGCTTGAGCTCAGGGTTTAAAATCTGATGAGTGCTAAATGTTTTACCAAGGCTTCATAGTAGAACACAATTTATGCTTCGAAAGCATGAGAAATAATTGATGCAAACTTATTTTTAGAGATAAATTTTTGTGCATGAATTTTCGGTCGGCACTCACATCTTAGGACTCCACTCCTCCATTTCCCGACATGCAATTGTCATTCGGATGTACCCAACATCATAGAGCAACCCTCCCACTAATTGGTTAACTTACAATTCTCCTCGCAACATGATCGATCTGTCACCCCGATAGTTCCACTCCAATCAATAACTCTGACCCAAGATGGTCAACTTAATGCATTCATCACACTTACCTATCACTTCCAAGTGACATTGCTATAAACATCAACCTTTCCTTAGATCACTCGCTTAGAAACTTTCTCACTACCCCAACGGTCATTCCCCCAAGGTAGTTCAAGTATACACATGTAACATGTAGATTCACCACCACACTGGCTAGGTGCCATTATGAACGTACCGTACACGATCATCCTTGCGACCCTCGACAAGTTTCCCATTTCTAGAGGCTCGATAAATCCTCAAAATGTCTTATCTTAAGGTACTTAGTGCGCAACTTCACTTTTATTCACTTATAAGAACTCTAGTTTGAGTCTAGGCATCCAAAAATCAATACCTAATTCTCTCAAAATTAAGCTCTGATACCAACTTGTAACACCCTGAGTTCTGGAAATAGCAACTAATTTAAAATTTTCTAAATACACTAATAAATAAATCATCTACGACCACAATTTAATATTTAACCTCAATACACACATTCTTTCTATACGAACAGTCTATAATAAAGATGGGTGCTACTAAAACCCAAAAGTATCGCTATCTCCAAATTGCGAAAGACTTCGCCAAATGCTTACACTCGTGAACCACTAAGCACATCTCTTCATACGACTTCTAGAACCGAACCCCCCTCTGGAACCTGATACACATGTCGACAAATAAAAAGGTTAGGCTTAACGCCTAGTGAGCTCAAGAGTTTTACATTAGGGATGTAAATATAAAACAATAACTTTAAGAATGTTATTTAAAATCATGATTTCCACAATCCCATACGTTTGATTTGAAAGCAACCAAAAATGAAATACATTAAATCTTAAAACAATCTCCTTTCAACGTTCACCCCTTTTTGTGATTAAAATCATAAAACACACACCTCTTTAAATAAATCCGAAACCCAAAGTGCTCGTAAAATATAACTGACCTCATAATGATCAAACACCGAAAACGTAGTTAACTCCATCTTCCCAAAACATCCCAATAACTCGAATGAGTTTCAATAACCAAAACCTTAAAACATAGATAAATACCCATACACCAACGTCTCCGAAAACATGGATTATAAAACTCCATAACCAAACCACACCTATTGGTGACGGGGGAGACACGATTACATTGTACATAACGGAACACAAAGTAAATCTCATAGTTATGTAGTAATTCAAAACATGTGGGTTACACATAAAACACCCACCGAGCTCAACTACTCCTAGTCTATCGCCCGAAAACATCAAGTCAACCACTCCAGGTCTTTCCTTGAGAGTCCCCAAAACTGGGCAACTCGGGCACAATGGGATTACACCTTACTGTCCATGGGACGTTGCCCGACCGTATAGGCCCACACCCTCATTACCATGGAGCCCGATGCCTATCCCGTGCCAAATGGTGAACCAACTTCCCAAACGGGGACAGAGGAACACCGTGCCTATGGATCCATTGCACTAACTAAACCATTACATGACTCAAAACGAATGAATCAAAGCATTCAAAACATGACATGCTCAACTAAAATGCAGTAAATGCAAATCTTAACCAAACGCTCAACACCGAGCAATTAAAACGGACAAGTGTCCTCAAAACCCAACAAAATCCAAACCGAGCCACAAGCTCAACAAATCCAAAGACTCAATGTCGAAATTCATAAAATGAAATCAAATGTAAATACCCGTATTTATATAAACCCACGCTCCAAAACATACAATTAGCTACAATGTGGTTTAGATTGGGACAATTCATTCTCCAAGTGAGTTTACAACATTTATCTTTTCAAAACGTCCCGTAACACCAAAACCATGCATTTTTCCAAAACACAATTTGAAACACATTTATGCTCAAAATCTACTTCCATAAAATAAATCATTAAAATACCAAAATACATGATTTATTTATCATAATGCCCAAAATCCCAAGGACGTATGTTAAATGAGTTTATAAAGTTAAGCACCTTTAAAATAACCAACTTATCAGCAGTTACAAACTTCTCAATAGTTAACAAAACTTATCAACAGTTAACAATTTCGTGTAAGGCATAAAATACTTTAAAACAACCATTTTGGCATGTACATCGTTTTCACAAATCAACTTGAACTCACCTCGCTAGATTTAGGCTAAATCTAGATTTTCCCCCCAATTAGAGCTCCTTTGAAGAACACTTGGATTCTCAAGACCAAACTTCCAAAACCTAAATCCATACATATTCAACCACAAATAAACATAATCAACCACAAAGAATCGTTTCTCAAACCATCTACATGAATACCTCCATTACTACCGAAACCCTAACTTCCATAACCGAAGAGAATAGAAGATTACCTTAACCCAAGCTTGAATCCACCAACCAAAACACTTCTAATTCACCAAAATGGTTACAAAACTCCAATCTATGAAAGGGAGAACAAAGGGTGGATGAAACCCTAGAAAACTTTGGAGAAGAAGATGAATAGGGAGAGATGAGAAGCTTACCATCACAAAATACTCTAGTATACTCCAATATACTTCCAATCTCTTGCTAGATTCTTGAAAATATCTCAAAAACGAAACCGTAACAACTTGAATCACCCAAATCGGGGCTAGGATGAAGGAGATATGAAGGAATGAAGTTTGGGGCTAAAAATCGCGATTTTAATCGTCCAGACGCTGTTGGCGAGAGTGACAGCGAAAGTGACAAGTGCCACTCTCGCGGGGCACTTTCGCCGAGATTGTACCGCGAGCTATAAACTTCCCCGATCACTGTTTTGGCCATAACTTCTTCGTTATAGCTCCGTTTTCGCTCCGAAAAGAACTGTTGGTCTCGTAATTGAATCCTTCATCCATCTAGACTATAAAATCAAGGATTCAAGCCCAAAATAAAATATCTTATTTTTCCTTAATATATCGGTTTCGGTATTAACTTGAAATGATACCTTTCGAAGAATCGGGGTGTTACACGACCATTTCGGAAGTATGTTGGACCGAAATAGCACCTCGAGTCACATCTAGTTCTTGGGAGAAAGCTCATCAGCTGGGCGTCGAAGAAACAGAATTGTGTGTCCACCTCTACAGCTGAAGCGGAACATTGCTATCGCAAGTTGTTGCTCGCAAGTGCTTTGGATATTTAAGCGAATTCTTATGTTATCGCAAGAAACAAAATTGTGTGTCCACCTCTACAGCTGAAACGGAACATTGCTATCGCAAGCTGTTGCTCCAAGTGCTTTGTTGTTAAGCGAATTTTTAGATATTTAAATGGTACTGTTGATCTTGGCTTGTGGTACCCGAAAGAGACAGGTTTTGAACTGATGGCGTATTCTGATGCCGACCATGTCGGAAGTATGTTGTACTGAAATAACACCTCGAGTCACGTCTAGTTCTTGGGAGCAAGCTCATCAGATGGGCGTCAAAGAAACAGAATTGTGTGTCCACCTCTACAGCTAAAGCAGAACATTGCTATCGCAAGTTGCTGCTCACAAGTGCTTTGGATGCCAGCCAACTCAAGGACTATGAATTCCATTACTCGTAGATACCTATTTACTGTGACTCGAAGAGCTCCATTGTGATATCTGGTAATCCAATCCAACATAAGAAGACAAAACACAAAGACGTTCGGTATCACTTCATAAATGTTCACGTAGAACGAGGTACGGTCGAACTCTATTTTGTAAATACTGAGCATCAGTTAGCAGACCACTTTACAAAAGCCTTGGAAGAAAAACGATTTAATTATCTAGTGTCCAAGCTTGCTATGCTCAATCTGAAAGTTTAATCTTTATATGATTCCGGTACAACTTCTATTCAGTAAATTAGGACTGTTATTTTCTCATCCAGTTGTTACACTTTGGATGATCAAGCTCACACTCCTTATTCACTGCATTCTATTTGTACCGTGCTCATAATGTCTTAAAAATGATTTATGTCGTTTCTTTTTCTTTCTCTCTTAGTGACCTTTATTCTGTTACTTTTCTTTCATTTATTTATTTGTTGATATCCATGCACTTATAGTATGTTCATATGTTTAGGGGGAGCAAAGCACTTGACTATGCGTAAGTTAGTATAAACTCATCTGTCGAGGGGGGAGTCTCACTCTTTATCATTATTTCAATTTGTTTGTATGAACTCTCACCTACTTGTGCATTTTTTTCTCTCTATAAAAGAGTATTTTTATGCACAAGCTGAGGGGGAATGGTGAAGTCAAATGGCTTATGTTGAGAGCGTACGAACCCTTAATGGTAAATTGTTTGATTTATCATGCACCAATTAAGTGGGAGCACACTGTTTGTGCCAAGTTGGAAGAAATTTTCAAAATTTCCAAGTTTGAAAGAAGTCAAAATTTTCTAAGTCCTAGTTTCATCCGGAATGGTTTATTCCCGGACAAAGCTTACACGGGATGATCAATTTCTTGGATAAACCTTATCCGGATTAACCATTTCCCGGACACCACTTACCCGGGTTTCCAAATTCCCCGACATCACTTACCCGGGTCATCATTTCCCGAACATACCTTCATTCGGGAGTTTGACTAAGTCAAACCAAATTTTAATTGGATGTGGTTCCAAGATTTAAATACCTTCCCTCCGAGTTTTCTTTTCTTTTCATCATTCACTTGGCACACAAACTTTTTCTCTATCTAAAATCCCAGGCGACTTCTCGACTGTGCTCTTTATTTCAATCATTCTCGAAGTTTCATCCATCGTTCACCAGGTAATCATTCATTCACTACTATTCAATCGATGCCATAATTGATCTCCTCCCTGGATTCGATCGGTCCGAATGAGTTTAAAACCTCTGTGTTGTTTCAAATACCACTGAGTTCGACTAGGGTTTAATCGAACCCTAGTCCGACCTCTTTACACTTCATGGGTTCAGTGTTAGGCATCACACACACGGTCAATTTGGATTAGAAATCGATTTGACTTAGATTCCCTATTTTTTGATCGAGTAATACAAGTGTTGCTCGATAGTTTCGTTATTTCTGGGTAAAGCTACTTCCCGAGTAACCCTATTTCTTGGACATCACTTCATCTGGGGTAAACCCTCACCCGGATGCATCCCATTCCCAGATGCCAACCATTCCCGGATGAGATTACATCCGGGTTTCCCTATTCCTGGACACCCTTCACCCGGATACAACAATATCCTACGTAGAACCTATTCCCGGATCACACTTTATCCGGGAATCACCATCTGTCTGTATCCTAAGTCTCTACTGGAGTATCTCATTGATATTTTATTAAGTGACACTCCCACTCTATGTCAGTACTAGTATTCTCTGGTGAGACATTATGCGCTCACATTTTAATTTTGATATAGTCCACTCAAATCACATACACAAAACAATCAAGAACAATGAAATTCATGGGTAAATCACAAGTGTATTAAAGTCACAAGTGAAAGGGTTACAAGATTTTCTCTCTCTAAGGATTCTCTCTGAATGTTTACAAATGAGGCTTACACAATAACAAAAGCAAGGAAGACCTATTTATAGGTCAAACAAGAAACAAGGAAAACTTACAAAAGTCAACACAAATGATCTAAACTAAAATTACAATAACAATCTCCCCCTTTTAGATCATTTGACAATTTTGCTCTGGTCCCATCTTCTAAAGTAGATTCTTCTGATTCCAAGGTGTGCTTCAAATCTCCTGATGTGCTCCCTGAAATCAATCTTCTTGTTGATCTCTTCTAGCATAGCTTCCATGTTAAGAGACTCAACTGTTCTTACAGCTTCATTCTTTCTTAATCTTTCCTGCTCTGACAGAAACAATTTATCTTCAAGCACTTTCCGCACATACTTCAAAGTACCATCTGAATACTTAGCCAATTCTGATGCTCTCATGAACTGCTTCTTATGAGACTTGGTGTTTACATACATCACACCCAACTCTGGATATCTGGAGATCTGAAAGGGCTCTAGAACTTTGATCTTGGGATGGTTGAAGTTTGGTGCCAGAAGGTTTATTCTGTTCTGATTAGTTTCAATGCCAAGCTAAAAATCAAACGAATAAGCATTGTAGACACTCCTTGTCATGAATCTTTTAATAGCATCCAAAGCATAAGCAAAAGTTTGTGACCTCCTTCTATTTCTCCTGTCTCTGAACTCATTCACAATGAACATAATGTCTGAGAAGTTCAAGTTATCAAAATCAGCTGTTGTAAAGGTACTGATCTTCATATCTTTTCTTTGAACTGTGAACTTTGGATAGTGGACATTAAGAATCTTGCAAATATGAACATTTTAAACCTGCAGAATCTCTTTTCTTTTGGCATAAGGGGAAAGACTACACATTGTCTTCATGAACCTGATGTAATTGGCTTGATAAACTTTATCTCTCTCTCCAACACCATAAAAACAAGCTTCATCAATCGGCTGTAGAGAAGAAACAAAGATTTTAGTTGACTCTTCCAGGAATGGTACTTTGAGAGACTTTCTGATGATCTCAATGAACTTCAAAGAATCTCCCTCAACATCATATCCTGTATAAGGAATAGCACCAACTCTAACATCTCCTTTGAATGTAACTTTCCCTATATAACTGATTTCATAAGAGATGAGATCTTCTGCTTGCATTGATTCAAGTTCTGGATCATGAGCTTTTGAAAATTCTTCCACTTCCATAGGAGTAACAAAAACAGGATTTGGCTTTAACTGTATAGAGGTTTCAGCTTTGCTTAAAATCTTTGGACTATCTGGGTTTCGGATGTAAGGAAGTGCACTAGCTTTTGCTCTGGCTGCTTCTTCTTCCTCTTTTCTTAAGTCAACTTTAGCTTCTTTGATTATTTGCCTTTCCTCCTTTTCTTTTTGTGTTCTTTCTTTGTACAGCTTATTCCTAAAGTCTTGGATATCAATAATGATTGGCCTTTCTTCTTCAAGATCTTTTGGTTTAGGCTTTGGGGTAGGAATTCTTGATCTTTTTGACTTTCTGGGCTTATCAGTTTTTGGTTTCTGCTTGGGTTGTTCAGCTGGTTGTTCAGAGTCAAAATCTTCAGGCAAGGGAAGAGCAACTCTTGGTTCAGAAGCATCAATGTTTTCAGGGACAAAGAAGTTTCTTGTGGGTGAGACTATCGGAATAGCAGTCAAGATTTCATCTTCATCAAACAATCTGTAATTTGGTGGAGCATAATCAACTATACTCGCAATCTATGCAACCTCCACAACTTCAGCTTGTTGAACTAGAAATGTTTGATCAAGATCTACAATCTCTTCATCTTCACCTTCAAGATCATCAAAATTTTCATCTAAATTTTCTCCAAACAAGTCATCTAGAACATTTTCACTCTGACCCATATTTCCTTGAGAAATAGCATTCTGTACAAACTCTTCAACTGTAACTGAATTCTCTGGATCAGGTCCATCACATTGAAAGTTGTGCTCAATAACGTCCATTCCTTCCTCCTTAACTTTCCAGTAACTGTCATACCTAGCAGCAGCCTGTTCATCATCATCACTTTCATAATCATCTAGGTTGACAAAGTTTTCAGCAGTAACTCCCAACATCTCCATTACTTCCTCAACAGTGGCAATCGCAGGCTTTTCAACCCTTGATTCCGTATTGTCATAGATCATCAACTCTACTTCAGCCTCTGGAACATTCTCTTCCAACTGTTCCTTTTCTGATTGATCTCCATGTGTAGTTTCAGTTACATCAGTCCCCTGCTCCTCAACAGTAACAATAACAGTATCTTCTGTAGCTTTCAGTCTCTTATTCATCTCCCCCTCATGATCTTGATCAGAATCACGATCATGCCTCTTATTTAAAACTGCATCAGATTGAGCCTTGCAAGAAAGTTGAACTGCTTTGGTAAGATCCTGTAAGTGCTTCTCCACTGAATTTTTGAACTGGTTGAACTGAGATTGAGTGACATAATCTACTGGAACCTGAGGAACAATTGGTTGAGATTGTTGCCTCAGTAAACCAATAAGATCTGCTTCGGTTTGATCTGCTGGGGCTTTAGATAACAGCTGGGATAGAAGTAAAGATTTCAGCTCAGAAACTGATTGAACTGGTGGTGGTTGTGGAACAGATGGTGGTGAAACTGTTTGCTCAGGCTCCTCAACAACTGGATTTTTTCCTTTCAGCATCCTTAACACCTTCCCAATCTCCTCCTCAAACTTTGCTTTTGCTTTACTCATCTCCAACTGAAACTTTTGCGATAAAGAGTTTTCAACAACCTTTAGGGTGTCGTTGAGAAATTACCTTGAAACGAATTCAGTTAAACTAACACCGGGGCTACTCAAGCTTCCCGTTAACACAACTGTTGAAGATACAACAGTGTGGCCTGTGCTCAAAGCTAGCATAGTGTTAGCAATGACAGGACTTCAACCTGATCCTCGTAGTCCGGAATGCGGATCTACTACAGATGTTCCGATCTGGGCATAAAGACTCCCGATGGTAGCAGATATAATTGGTTGTGTCCTAGGAATGAAAATAGATGTAGCAATTGGCTCTAGAATCAAAGGTGCACTGAAAGAAGTCAAACTCGGGGGCAACTGAGTTCTTGTTTCAATACCTGCCATTTCCGACTGTAAGGCAGATAGAGTATGTGCTAAATCCCCGTGAAAAGATGAAACTATAGCCTGTTGAGAGGCAATAGAATGGTTGGCTGAGGTGTGCATATGCATTAGTTGGCGACTAATGTCTGTTTCAATACCTCTTGCTCGCAACATATGCGGCGAGGTAGTAAATGTGGCTGCCCTTCTAGAATGGTAGGTTTGGATACACTCTCGCTCACCATGTTCTTTTTCTTCATTCACTCTAATCCTCACATTTTCTGAGTTTTCAACTAATGCTCCCTCTTCCTGCCTTATAACTCCAGAATCAGAAACAATATTCCTGATTATTGAATCAACACCTTCCAAGTCAGGATCTCTTGCAGTAGAAACAAGACTTTGGTGTAATGAAACATTTTCCAAAAATCCAAAACTATGACCCAAGTTATCATCAGTATTAACATTTTGATCAACTCCTTGATCTGCTGCATCCTGTACTGATGTTGTTGAAGGTACCGAAGTACTAGAAGAACTTGCTTGACCAACCGATATAGTTTTCTCAGAGTTCTGACTTTCATTGGGATTCTCTTCCTGAGTGCCCAATTGAGGAATGATAGCAATCTCAGGTTGAGATGTAGGAATCACTAAATGCGTGGCAGATTGTGCCTGTGTTCCCACACCCTCCAGTACAGAAGCCTGACCCACTCCTGAACCCCTCTCTATATTTTCTCTCTGCTCACTTTCCCGTTCAACTACTCCCGTAGTATGTTGAACCCTCACTGACTCCGCTCTACTAACTGGTTCTGAGTCCTGGGTAGGGATCTCCGGCTCTGGCAATCCCATGGACTCCCTATAATGCCTAACACTCGGAGCATTCGGATTGGCATAAGCAAGCAGTGCAGCAGGAACTGTCATCTCAAAAGGAAAGGATTGCTTCTGCTTTTGAAGATGAGTCATTTCATTTTCTGGGGCACATTCATGGTGTAATCTCTTTGGAACCTCTGGGCTGGATCTCAGTATACCTCGGACGATAAGTTGTAAAAATCTCTGATAAGGCACATATTTTGGCTTCTTTGAATGTCTCTTGCTTAGAACTTTCTCATACAGCTCAGTCCAGATGGCCATAGCATAATCAACATGCAGATCATAAATGATAGCATGGAACAGTCTTAGAGTATGAATGTTTGTATTGTCGTGCCCAGAGTGTCGTGAAGTCAAGCACTTGTTGATCACTGAGAAACACTGATAGTAGAATGGTGGCAAGTTTGACTTCCGAAAGTCACTCATCTTTGACAGATTTCCAACATATCCTAGAGCACGAATACCAACAAACATTTCATGATCAGTCGGATAGGGATCAAAAACTGTCTGTCCTTCTCTGGAATCTGGCAAAGGTAGATCAAGAAGCAGACGAAGTCTTTGAAAGGTCAGGATGGATGTGAAGTTGTCAATGCAAATGGTGAAATACTTTCTGTCGCCTTGCACTACATGCTCAATGGTTCTCCATGCTTGTTGTAAGTAGATCATTGGTACATTAGCAGTTGCAGTTAAGGCAGTGCAGATGGGATGATTTCTCAGGATATCCTTTATCAAAGGCTTGACCATCAGATTTTCAAAGATTACATGGTGATTGTTTGCTGATAAAGGAAGATAATCTTGAGGATTGATCAATTGAAGATCAGGATCAACACCCAACTTCAGAAAAATGGGACCGGGAAGAAGGCATGGGCATCTCCCGTGAAACATTTGGATCATGTTCATCCATCTGAAGACTTTGGTCATGAATGTTTTCCTCCGCCATTGATTTCCTTAAAAATCATAAAATGTATTGGATAAAATCCAATATGTCAGTATAAATCCAAAAACTTGTTTTTCAGAAAAACCAATTTTGAAGTACAGAACAATGTACTTTAAAATCTTGCAATAAAAGCACAGTAAGTTGCAGAAAAAACAAGTTGCAACTTTGAATGAAGAAAATTACACAACAACACACAAAACATAAAATTGACAACAACACTTCACATTTCGAATTTATTCTGTCAAATTAATGTTGTATTTAAAAAATAATACTTGAAATCTGAAAGATTATTTATTTTACTGATTTTGCAAGGTATCCAAAAACATTCGACTCTTTATTTTTGAATTTTTTTGAAATGAACTCCAATACCCAAACTTTGCAATTTACTTTTTATTTGAAAATTTTGAAATTCAAATTCAAATTTGACTTTCAAAAATTCAAACTTTTCACCTTTATGAAAAATCTGACTTTTAAACTTCTTTTAATCTTTGAACAATATGATTAAAGATTATGAAGTTGTTTATCCATCCATTAAGTCCAGATTAGTTTTAGTTCAGGATATCAGTTCAAGTCCAGATTACGAATCGATTTCATTTCAGTCCAATATAGTCCAATATGAACAACAATTCAGTTTCAAACTTCCAATGTCATGGTAACCTGCAAAAAAAATATGTATATCGAGCAATTCCAGATTTCAAAAAGTATTATTTTCAATACCCAAACATTATTTTGAAAGATTAAATCCAAAATATTCAGTGTTCTTATCAATTTTTTGAACACACCGAAGCAAAGAAGATGAACAGTTAAACTATTTTGAATCGTTAATCTTGAAAAATGAAACCCTAGAAACGATTAATAGGAAGAACAAACAATCAAAGAAATGTAAAATAACAACCTACACTTGAATCTTCGATGGAAATGGACTGACAAGATGAAAGTCGCAAGAAAATTTCAGAGAGAAAAACGCTAAGTGAAGAAATCCGCAGGTTGAAAATGAGAGAGAATGAGACTGAATATATATATATATATATATATATACTCGACAAAACTCGCAACACAAAGAACTCGTAAGTAACTATTCATTCACAGAACTCGCAAGTCAAAGAACTCGCAAGCCACTGTTCATTCATAGAACTCGCAAGATACTATTCATTTGAATAAAACTCGCACACAACGCACGATTTGAGTTTTTCTTCTCTCATATCAACAAAAACAAGGTATTTGTCTCAAAAATCAACAAATAGGTGTGTGATTTTCACTTCAGAAACAATTTAAGTGAAAATTTTGTGAAACTCGCATGCCTAAGAAAGATGAAACTCGCACGCTCTCGCCCAAACTCGCAAGTAACGCCTTGCGCGTTTCTGAAACTCGCACGCCTCTATTAGCACGTTTTAAAGCAAACTCGCTAGCTTTACCATGCACGTTTGTCAAACTCGCTAGCTTCAGCTTGCGCGTTTTCCAAACTCGCTAGCTTCAGCTTGCGCGTTTTCCAAACTCGCTAGCTTCAGCTTGCGCGTTTTCCAAACTCGCTAGCTTCAGCTTGCGCGTTTTAAGCTTATGCATAGTGTTTTGTGCGTTTTCTGACTTAGAAATTTTTTGAGAAATGTTTCCAAAAATGAAATCTTTCTAAAAATGAAATCTTTCTAAAAATGGAAACTTTTGCTTTCCTGTCAGGATCGAATTCTTAACAAGAATTAATTCTCAGAAACAATATCAAAGAAGTTTGCGGAATAACACTTTGATATTCAATGAAACAGTAAATCAATACAGAAAATATGAAGAACAAACTGTAAACTTGTATTGAATGCTTTGAAGTTACAAGATTACACACTCAACCTCAATATTGATGAACAAGCTCACCAATACGAATTCTACTTCTCTAGAATTAGGATCTATGCCTTGAGGTTGATTTCTCTCTTAATCTTAGAATTAATCACCTCTAAAACTATTCTGTATCTTCTATACATATACTAAACAAAAAGATAATTACAAAAAAATAAACATATCTTCAGTATATCTTCCATGTATATCCTTTCATGCGAATCTTCATCATATAAGCAGTATTAATCTTCAGCAGCATTAAATTTCTTCTAGCAGCATTAACTGTAAGCAGCACTAACTACTAGCAGTACTAACTAGCTAAGCAGTACTAACTTTGTTCAAGCAGCACTAACTTTGACTAGCAGTATTAATTCTACTAGCAGTAGTAATACTCAGCAGTATTAACCTTGAATATCTCTAGCAGTAGTAGCTTTGAACCAGCAGTATTAACCATACTTAAGCTTTTCTTCAGTTCCCAACAATCTCCCCCTAACTTGACTTTTAGGAAAAGAAGTCAAGTTCTTCAGATGCTCCCAAAATCTTCATTGATCTACTCCAATATTAGGATCCAGTCCCATACTCTGATTGATAGTCCTCTGAATTAGATACTTGGCCATTTCTGAATTTGGTGCACAACCCAACTTCTTATTCAACATGGCATGAAGCTTTAGATTTGTGTGATTGTAGACCCTATCCACCAAGTAGTACTCCATGTGAAAAGTATCCAATGCTAGTTCATAAACTCCACTCCTTTCATAGAGAGTCCATCCTCTAACAGTTTTGAACACATCTCTGATTAAGTGCTTCACTGCTTCTGGATTGAATAACATGCACAAGTATTCCATGACCAGCTTCACTATAGGTAACCCTGGAGCTGTCAACTGATCTGCATAAATTTTCATCCCCACTTCAAACATTTCTTCCAAATCAGATCTTGAACACTCTCTGACAATTTTGTTCCAGGTGTTGTATACTTCATACTTCTCATCATTTCTTTTCAATCTGATGTATTCTTTGCCATCCACCTCCATAGTATCCCAGTGGATAACTTCAGGAGGTTTAAATCCAACAGGTTCAACTGAAATAGGCTTTGGAATTTTATCCATTACCACCATGTACATGTTTACATTTGAACTCTGTGGTACTTCCTGAGATTTAGCTTCGTTCTGAGGTGCCTCTTCTTCTTCAGCAACCTTTTGCTCTTCTTCTACTCTAGGCTTCTTTACACTTTTCTTTCTTTTAGCCATCATTTTGGTTCTTTTCAGAGTCTTTTGAACCTGCACTAAAGTAGCTTCCTTCTTCTTTTCTTCCTTATTCTCTGCCTTTTCTTTGATAGGAGTTCCCTCTTCACTTTCAGGGAATGGTTGATTCATATTCACATCATGTCTCTCCTTGGACTTCTTTTCAAACTCCACTCTATCCTTTTTATTACTTTTCAGCTTCCCCATTTCTTTCTCATAGAGATCCCTGATTTGATCAAAAGTCATCTTCACAAACATTTCTTTCTTTACCCCAATTGCACTCCTCAAGAAAGTTATCATTTTGTTTCTTTCCTGAGTGGCAAGGTAAGTTTGTGAAGGTCTTCTTTTCTTTGCACTTGATTTGACTATCATGGCCTTTCTCAAGCTTATTGCCCTTTGCTTAGCTTTCTCTGTTTCAAGCCCTTTCTGATAAGCTTCATTTAATTCAGCAGCTAGAGCCTTTGCCATCTCCCTGTCCTTTTCAACCTGAACTCTTTCTTCTTTTTCAATATCCTCCTGCATCTTCCTTGCTAAGGCTTCATCTGATTCAACCAACCTTTGCTTCTTGACTGGTTGATCAGATTCCACCATCTTTGCTTTTCCTTTGTCTTCGTTCATTGCTTTCTTACTGTTATCTTTCTTGCTCACTTCTCCTTTTGCTCCCCCTTCATTTATGACCACTCCCTTTGCTTTAGGAGTGTCATTCTTTGCTTTGATGAGCATTTCAGCTACTTCAATTTCTGTTGGAGATAACTCTGTTACTACTGCTTGTGAAGTTTCATCAGCACTAACAGTTTCTGCTTCTAACCCCCCACTCAATACTGTTCTTCTCCCCATCATGCTCCCCCTCAACTTTTTCTTTTTCCTCATCCAGGTTTACTTCAGCCTCTGACTCCCCCTTTTTGGGAGCATCAGACACTGGCTCCCTTCTCTTTAGCACAAACTGTTTCCTTTTCTTCTTTTGAATCAGCCTGGTCACCATCTTCTTTAGTTTTGCAATCTGGACTTGTTGTGACAGGATCACCAGCTTCATCTCCTCTATTTATTTTCCTTGTTTCAGTACATCTAGGTTGATGTTTCCCATTGTATCCATCAATTCCTGGTAGTTATATCTGTCCTCACTTTCGCTAGAAGTGTTACCCTCCTTTGAAGGATCATTGGATCTTTTAGTAGTGGAAGTCTTCTGCTTAGCAGAAGCACTATCCACCCCCGTGGTTTCTTGGCACCAGGGACCTTCGAATGATTGCTCATTCAAGGTTGCCATGGGGGAGGTCTTATTGATGTTACCACTTTCCTCCTCTATGCTAGCAGGAGTAGTGGCAGCCTCATCACCCATATGCTCTTCCTCCTCCTCAGAGAGCACCTCCTTGGGGTTGGGAGACACCCCTTTGGTTTCCCTATGGATATTCCCTAAAGGAGAATTCTCCCTTAGAGGGCTTAAAGGCTTAGGGGATGATGGTACAAGAAGGGAAGGAGCCTTCTTTACCTGTTTCCTCTTATAAGTTTGTGTGATGGGAGAGGTTGGTTTTTCAAGAAGGGACTGGGGGATAGATTTAGAGTGGGAAGGTTGGGATTGGCTAGCAGTAGGATGGTCTAATGGGGGCCTTGACCCTGCTGCCATACCTTCATTGGTTTGGGACACCACCATCATTGTAGAGAACAATGGGGTGTCAACTCCTTCCGAGTCCCCAACAGATCTTCTCATATTTGAGAAAACCTTGCCTTTGGGGGGTTTAGGTACATATACCCCAACAGGTTGAGGTATATCCGTCAATTCATGAGTAATAACTTCTTGGACAAACCTGGGGTACATAAAGAAGCTCTTTTTGTTTTCCATGTTTGAGACAAGATCACTGAAAATCATTTTAGAAAAGCTATACTTTCTGGCAGTGGCCAAGCACACCAAAGCATAAGCAATGGTGCTGCTGAACTCACTCCATCCAGTAGTCTTTTTGGAGATACAGTGCATAAGAGTATGGACAAAGAAACGCCATTGGGGTGAAAATTTGGCTTTAGAGAATTTGAAAACACCCAATGGGCCTCCATACCCCATTCTTGTAAGATTGGAGAACAGTTCATCGTTTGGAATAGAAGTTATACCAGAGGCATCGTCTAGACGTAGACTGATGTGAAAAACCTCTTCAGTAACTGTTAGTGGCTTGTCACAGATCCTTGTCTTGATCATTTGCACACCATTCTCAGCAACAATGGTGGCATTAGCCCAGAACTGCCTTTGATGCTCGATATAGATTGTAGGTGATACAATAAAGCATGAGCAATATGGCTTGACTTGAGGAAATCCACAATCTGATGAAATCCTGCAGCTTGCTTTGGCTTTTGTAGCATCGCGATCTCATTGTGTTCATCGATGAATGCCATGGATGCCATTGATCTTAGTGAAAAGCTTGCCTGAAAACTTTGAGTCTTGAGAGAGAAAGGGTTTAGAGCGCAAGTGAACAGTATACAAAGAGTCGTTATGAACTTTTAGGCGGGCAAAGGGTATTTATAGTATTCGGGACATAAGCAGTATTAACCTAGAGTAGTATTAACGGACAAGCAGTATTAACCGCGAGCAGTATTAACCGCGAGCAGTATTAACGAACTAGCAGTATTAACTGCGAGCAGTATTAACTGCGAGCAGTATTAACTACTAGCAGTATAAACGAACTAGCAGTATTAACTGCGAGCAGTATTAACCACTAGCAGTATTATCTAACTAGCAGTATTAACTGTGAGCAGTATTAACCACTAGCAATATTAACTGAGAGCAGTATTAACCACTAGCAGTATTAACTAACAAGCAGTATTAACCACTAGCAGTATTAACTAACAAGCAGTATTAACCACTCTTACTCTTTGAAGCTTAGCCGAATTGAGTACTGCTTTGTATGTTTATTCAGAGTTGATCATTCCCACACTTGTTACCAAGAAAGTGAATCTACCCACATCAAAAGCTTTGGTGAATAGATCAGCAAACTGGTTGTCAGTATGAACTTTTACAACTTGAACAAGTTTCTTTTCATTACAGTCTCTTATGAAGTGATACCTGATCTCAATGTGCTTTGTTTTAGAGTGCTTGACAGGATTATTCACAATGCTTATAGCACTGCTATTATCAATAAAAATGGGAGTGTGTAGAAAGGTTACCCCATAGTCCAGCATTTGATTCTGAATCCATAAGACTTGAGAACAGCAACTTGCAGCTGCTATGTACTCTGCCTCTGTTGTTGATGTGGACATTGTGGTTTGTTTCTTGCACTGCCATGAAACTAGTCTAGCACCCAAAAACTGACATCCTCAAGAAGTAGATTTTCTGTCTAAGTTTGCCCCACCTAGATCACTGTCTGAGTATGCTATTAGGTCAAAGGGTGAGTCATGAGGATACCAAAGTCCCAATCTGGGTTGCCCTTTGAGATATCTGAATATCCTCTTAACAGCTTGAAAGTGAGATTGCTTTGGCCTAACTTGGAATCTTGCACATACACAGACTGGAAACATTATATCTGGCCTTGATGCTGTGAGATACATGAGAGAGCCAATCATGGATCTATAATGATGCACATCCATATCCTCCCCCTCAAGATCTGCTGTTATCTGCTTGTGTGTCTCCATAGGTGTGCTGGCAGGTTTTGAATCTGAGAAACCAAACTTGGTTAGAATGTCCTGCACATACTTGGATTGACAGATGAAGATGCCATCTGACTTCTGTTGAACTTGGAGTCCAAGAAAAAAGTAAGTTCCCCCATGGAACTCATTTTGAACCTTTGATGCATTAGTTCCTCAAACTCCTTGCACATGTTGTCTCTTGTAGATCCAAAGATAATGTCATCAACATATATTTGGACCAGCAAGATATCTTTCTTCTTTCTCTTGATAAATAGAGTCTTATCAATGACTCCTCTTTCAAAGCCATTTTCCAAGAGATAGGATGACAGAGTGTCATACCATGCTCTTGGAGCTTGATGCAGACCATAAAGAGCTTTCTTCAGTTTCTATACCCTGTCTGGATAGCTTGAGTTTTCAAACCCTGGTGGTTGACAGACATATACCTCTTCTTCAATTGAGCCATAGAGAAAAGCACTTTTTACATCCATTTGATAGACTTTGAAGTTCATGTAAGAAGCATAGGCTAGGAATAATCTGATAGCTTCTATCCTAGCCACAGGTGCAAAAACTTCTTCATAATCTATACCCTCTTCTTGAGTATATCCTTGAGCCACTAACCTTGCTTTGTTCCTTATGACAATTCCTCTTTCATCTCTCTTGTTCCTGAAGATCCACTTTGTGCCAATTGCTCTGTGACCTTTAGGAAGGTCTACTAGATCCCATACATCTTGTAGTTTGAACTGCAACAGTTCTTCTTGCATTGCTTCTATCCAACTGGATTCTTTCATAGCCTCATGTGCCTTTTTAGGCTCAAGCTGGGATAGAAAACAAGAAAGCACAGTATGCTGTTGATCTTGCATTTCTTGAAGTCTGCTTTGATGTCTAGTCATCATAGGAGAGGATATATCTCCTATTACCAGCTGTGGAGGATGATTCTTTTGAACTCTGGTGTTATGACTAGGTTCTTCATTAAGTCCAGCCTCTAGATTAGAGTCATTCACCTCAACTGAAGTGTTTTCAGCAGCCACTTCTGATTCTTTATTTTCTTGAGTCTCCTCATCTCTACCTTCTTCTTCACTCTGACTTGGTCCAGTAGATGGTTCCTTTTCACAGTCTTCAAAGGGATTCACTGTGGGTATGGGAAAGATCACAGATTTAGATATACTTTCTTGAACTTGTGTAGTCCCTGATCCTCCACATCCTGAACCTGCATAATCATCACTACTGAAACCAAAGGAGTTAGTTAGTGAATCAATGTCAAATAGCCACTGAGGACCAGTTCCAATAGGATTTGGTGTGATCTCATTGCATTTGACATTGTCACTTTCTTCAATTATTCTAGAAGATGTGTCAAAGACTCTGTAGGCCTTACTCTGAGATGAATACCCAACAAGAAATCCATCATCTGCTTTGCTATCAAACTTACCTAAATGAGATTTGGTATTGAGAATTGTACAAGGACATCCAAAAGGTTTGAAAAATCCAATGAAAGGTTTTCTTTTATTTAAAAGCTCATATGGTGTCTTGTTCTTTGGCTTAACTACTAGAACTCTGTTTTGGACATAGCAAGCAGTATTAACTGCTTCAGCCCAGAAGGTAATTGGCAGTTTTGAATCAGCCAACAGAGATCTAGCAGCCTCTATTAGTGTCCTATTTCTTCTTTCAGCAACACCATTCTGTTGAGGAGTCCTAGGAGCACTATATTGTCTCTCAATGCCTTTTTCTTCACAAAAGGTGTTTAGATCAAGATTTTTGAATTCAGTCCCATTATCTGATCTAATGACTTTTACTTTTTGATTAGTTTGGTTTTCAATTCTTAGGATAAAGGATTTGATCAGTCCACTTGTCTCATCCTTAGTCCTTAGAAAATATACCCAGGTAAATCTAGAGTAATCATCAACAATAACCAAGCAGTAAGATTTCTTGCCTATACTCATAACATTTGTAGGACCAAACAGATCCATGTGCAATAACTGGAGACAAGAAGAAATTGAATTTATCTCTTTGGTCTTATGAGAAGTTTTATGTTGTTTGCCTTTAAGGCAAGCAACACAATGATCATCACATGAGAAGACTTTAGATGGTAAACCTCTTACAAGGTTGTTTCTAACAAGTTTGTTCATAGTCTTAAAATTCATGTGACACATCCTTCTGTGCCATAGAGAGGATTCATCTACAGAAGCTTTGGAAACAAGACAATTTAGAGATGAATCACTATCCACATTGTCCATATCTAGACAGTAAACATTGTCCTTTCTTGGAGTTCTAAGTAGTATCATACTTTCATCAACTACCTTGAACCCTGGAGCAAGGATCATACATTCAATATTTGTAAATAATATACTATGTTGTTTGTCACATACCTGTGATACACTTAACAGGTTGTACTTCAATTGATCAACATAGTAGACATCCTCAAATGTCATCTTACCTTTGGTGACATTACCTTTTCCACTTATCTTACCACCAGTAAGATTATCTCCAAATGCAACATGTCCTCCATTGATATGCTTGAAATCCTGAAGGCATGACATATTGCCTGTCATGTGCCTAGAGCAACCACTATCAACATGCCATATGCTCTTTCCCTTGAGCTGTTGGTTGCCCTGCACATAAGATAGATCAGTTAGTATGATTTAGGAACCCAAGCCAAAGTGGTCTTGGGTACCCCTTTCTCATCAAAATATTTGCATTCTTTCTTGACAAGATTTTTGAACTTTAACTCCTCATTCTTGGAGTATTTTGTCACAATAATAGGCTTGGAAACATTTGTGCTAGAAGCAGTACTGGTTTTAGAAGTACTAACTGCCTTAGCAGCACTTGCATGCTTAGTAGTACTAACCTTGTTAGCAGTAGTAACTGTGTTAGCAGCAGTAACTGTGATGGCAGTATTAACCTTTGAAGAGGTACTAACTGTATTAGCAGCATTAATGTTTTCAGCAGTACTAACACAGGTAGCAGCAGTAATACTTCCAGCAGCACTAACCCTGTCAGCAGTACTAACAGTTTTAGTGCTTTTAGGCACCCACATTTTAATACTTTCTTTTAAAGTCTTTTTCTTCATGGGGCCTTCCTTTTCACCATGTTTCTTTATCACATGTTTCTTTCCAGCCTTCCTATAACCAACAGGTTTTTGCACAAATCTTTGAAAGGTAATCTGTTGATTAATAGGGTTAAAGAAGCAATATTTAGCCAAATGATTTAACTTGCCACATATGAAGCAAGGTTTTGGTCTATTGATTTTACTCAGATCAACTCCTTGCTTCTGAGCCCATTGATTATTCCACTTTCTTTGATTTCCTCTTTTTAAACCAGAATTTAGGCTCTTGGCTTTACTGCAATCACACTGTTTACAAGATCCAGGATTCACAACCGTGGTTTGTTTGTAATGAACCTTGTTATCTTTTCCTTTGTTCTTCTCTATCTCCTTGGACTTGATCCAGATTTTCCCACATCCCTCATTGGTGATAATGTTGTTTTCTAATGGGATCTCTTTACTCACATCATTATCTCTATTCTCAGTGGCTTTTTTCTCAGTTAAATCCTTAATTACTACTTCATCCAAAGGATCTATCTTAAAGGCTTTCTCAGATAAGTCCTTTTTCTCCTTGGTTTCTAACAAGTCTGAAGTAGGAGATATATAATTGTTGTTGTAAGGAGGAGGTGTACTGTTGTATCCAATACCAGGCTTCATCTTATCATGAATCTGAGCCTTTAGAAGAGAATCCATTGCTTTTGAAGCATATGAAAACTTTTCTATGTCAAGCTTAACTTTAGACAGTTCCTCCTTCAGCCTATCACTCTCTTCTAAGGATTTAGACAGTTTGGTCTCTAACTCATTCTTTTCCCACTTCCAATAGTTAGTGTCATAAGAGTGTTGAAGTTCATTAGCTTGAAAGCCTTTGATTTGCTCTTCAAATCTCTCTACTATTAACACATAATCTCTTCTATCCTTTTCTAATCTTTTGAGGTCATCACACATACTTTGATTGTGATCCCTGTATCTTTTGACAGTGTCAATGCAAGATTTAGTGCAAAGATTAGAAATTACCTCAGAGGGGAGATCAGACACTTCTGCCATAAGAGCTTGATTCTGAATGGCTTCCTCAGCTTGATCACTCTAGTCAAATCCCATTCCTTGTTGAGAAACAAGGGCTTGAGCAGGATTCTTGTTCTGAGTGTAGCCTCCATTCTGAGCTTGTTGGTGGTTGTTGTTTGGAACAGCACTCCTGCATTCTCTAGCAAAGTGTCCTTTCATGTGACACTTATAACATTCCACCTTGGTCTTGTCAAAACCAGCTCCATCTTCTCTTCTTTGAGAGAAGTTATTCCTTCCTGTTCTTTTAATGAACTTCTTCACCCTCATGGATAACATGGCCATCTGCCATTTAATATCCATCTCCTCCAGGTCATCAGGGTGAAGTTGATCCAGATCATCATTAATCAATGAATTGTTACTATGACTGGACAAAAAGGCTTCAAAGATTGTTTCAGTTCCTTTTTCTGAACTTGCTCCACTAGCAGTACTAACTGCTTCAGGGATGGCAGTAGTATCAGTGGATGCTGAAAGAAGTGCAGCATTGTGGACATAACCAGTGGGCTTCTTCTTGATCTCTACCTCAGTTTCAAAAACTCTTAGATCATTGTATAGATCATCAAGTTCTTTATCTTCCAGATTGTCACTCTGTCTATATGAGACAGTGTACATAGTCCATTCATCCCCAAGAGATCTGAGGAACTTTCTGTTGATGTCATCTTGATCCATCTTCACTCCTACAGTAGCCAGTTCACCAATGAGCTTGTTGAACCTATCAAAAGTTTGAGTCATAGACTCATTCTTTGAGGAAGTAAAGTTCTCATACTGCTGCTTTAGAACATCTATTTGATTTCTTTTGATGCTCTTAGTTCCAGCAAATCTTTTCTCTAGAGCATTCCAGAGAATCTGAGCATCAGTGCAGTTGCAAAACTGATGCTGATATTCATTGGGGATGGCCAAAAGCAGAGTGCTCAAGGCCTTCATCTCTGTCTGTCTGATCTTCCTTTCACCATCTGTCTTTGGTGGAGGTCTTTTCCCATCTGGTCCTATCCTTCCAGCTTCAGAAGGACCATTCTCAATGATATCCCACATTGAGTAGTCAGTGAGAAGAATATATTGTCTGATTCTGATCTTCCACGTGTCAAACTCACTGGGTTTGAGCATTGGAACCTTGGAGACCAAAGTACTGCTTGATTCTGTAAGATTTTCCATGATAAATAGATGTCTCTGAGAGAGTTTAGCTTTGATACCACTTGTCAGGATCGAATTCTTAACAAGAATTAATTCTCAGAAACAATATCAAAGAAGTTTGCGGAATAACACTTTGAGCTTCAATGAAACAGTAAATCAATACAGAAAATATGAAGAACAAACTGTAAACTTGTATTGAATGCTTTGAAGTTACAAGATTACACACTCAACCTCAATATTGATGAACAGGCTCACCAATACGAATTCTACTTCTCTAGAATTAGGATCTATGCCTTGAGGTTGATTTCTCTCTTAATCTTAGAATTAATCACCTCTAAAACTATTCTGTATCTTCTATACATATACTAAACAAAAAGATAATTACAAAAAAATAAACATATCTTCAGTATATCTTCCATGTATATCCTTTCATGCGAATCTTCATCATATAAGCAATATTAATCTTCAACAGCATTAAATTTCTTCTAGCAGCATTAACTGTAAGCATCACTAACTACTAGCAGTACTAACTTTGTTCAAGCAGCACTAACTTTGACTAGCAATATTAATTCTACTAGCAGTATTAATTCTACTAGCAGTAGTAATACTCAGCAGTATTAACCTTGAATATCTCTAGCAGTAGTAACTTTGAACCAGCAATATTAACCATACTTAAGCTTTTCTTCAGTTCCCAACATTTCCCAAAATAGAAACTTTTCAGAATTGACTTTTTAGCACAAAATCAGTATTTTTCTCCAGAAAAACTTTGCAGACTTTTCAAAAACTTTTCAGACTTTTCAAAATTACATACACACTTACAGACTTTTCCATTATGCTCCCCCTTGAAGTATGCACTCATCTTTATTTCTCCCCCTTGACCTTTTCTGTTAAGCACAAATCATGAAGTACGAGTCCTGATCTGATTTGATCAGAAGTCATAGTCCAATACAAAACCTGTAAAACAGATAAAACTTTTGGTACTCATTGAGCATGAGTCCAGTTTTGTTAACAATATCCATCTTTTTGAAAATTGAGAAAATGAATTACTCAAGCATACCAAATATAGAGAAATGCTCCCCCTCAGAAAAATAAAGAATGATGTAACTATTCATTAAGATTCAACATGCCAAGTTTACTGACTAGAAAATTAAATCTCTTTTCATCAAGAGGTTTTGTAAACAAATCAGCAACTTCAAGATCAGTTGAAACAAAATGCATTTCTACATCACCTTTTTCTACATGGTCTTTAATAAAGTGATACCTGATATCTATGTGCTTCGTCTTTGAGTGTTGCACAGGATTTGATGTGATGGCTATTGCACTCTTAGAATCACAGTAGATTGGTACCTTATGGAATGTGTATCGATAATCTCTCAGCTGGGTTCTCATCCACAGAACCTGTGAGCAACAGCTTGCAGCCGCAACATATTCCGCTTCAGCTGTAGATGTGGATACACAATTCTGCTTCTTTGATGACCAGCTGACCAATTTATCTCCTAGATAATGACATGCTCTGGATGTACTTTTCCTGTCTAATTTATTTCCTGCATGATCTGCGTCAGTATATGCAATTAATTCAAACTTTGAATCTTTTGGATACCAAAGGCCCAAATTTGGAGTGCCTTTGAGATACCTCAAGATTCTTTTGACAGCAAAAAGATGAGACTCTTTAGGATTTGCCTGATACCGTGCACAAAAACATGTTGCAAACATAATATCTGGCCTACTTGTTGTCAAATAAAGAAGAGAACCAATTATACTTTTGTAAGTATGTTGGTCTACTGATTTTCCGGAGATATCAACATCCAACAAACTGCCAGCTAGCATTGGAGTTTTCATGGGTGAAGTAGAATTCATGTCAAATTTCTTCAACATGTCTCTGATATATTTAGTCTGATTTATAAAAATCCCTTCTGGGGTTTGCTTGACTTGCAGGCCTAAGAAAAATGTGAGTTCACCCATCATTGACATTTGAAAACGCTTTTTCATGATATTTTCAAATTCTACACATAAATCTTGTGAAGTAGAGCCAAAAATTATGTCGTCAACATAAATTTGTACAAGTATCATATCCTTACCTTTCTTTTTAAGAAAAAGAGTAGTGTCAATTGTACCTTTCCAAAAACCTGATTCAGTTAGGTAGACTGATAAAGTTTCATACCATGCTCTTGGCGCTTGTTTTAGTCCATACAACGCCTTGTCAAGAACATAGACATGATCTGGGAACTTCGGATCCACGAAACCTTCAGGTTGACTCACATAGACTTGTTCATGAAGAATGCCGTTAAGAAAAGCAGACTTCACATCCATTTGATATACCTTGATATTCTTGTGAGCCGCATAAGCAAGAAAAATCCGTATGGCTTCAATCCGAGCAACTGGTGCATAGGTTTCATCATAATCAATTCCTTCTTGTTGATTGTAACCTTTTGCAACCAACCTTGCTTTGTTCCTCACAATAATTCCATCCTCGTCCTTTTTGTTTCAGAAGACCCACTTTGTTTCAACAATTAATTTGTCTTTAGGTCTTGGTATCAATCTCCATACTTGATTTCTTTTGAACTCATTCAGCTCATCCTGCATTGCATTTATCCAATCTGGATCTTTTAACGCTTCTGATGGCTTCTTTGGTTCAATGCTGCTTAGAAAAGTTGAAAACATGCAGAAGTTTGCAGTTGCTTGTGGAAAAGCATATCTGGTAGTCACTCTAGCAGACGGGTCACCAATAATGTTTTCTGGAGGATGATTCCTTGTCTATCTGTGTGAGCTTGGTAAAACATCAACCTCTGTTTGATTGTTAGAAGAATCAAACTCATCTTGTATTTCTGTTTCTTCAGGAGTTGAAATCACTTGAATTTTTGTTTCTTCTGAATTAGATACAATTGGACTTGATGTGCTTTGCAATGGAACAACTTCTACAGTGGGAGTTTCCAACACATTTTCTTCAGGTGTAGATGTAACATCTTCATTATTTGTTGAAGTTGTGTTGTCTGAAACTTCTTGTACTTGAGATGTAGAAGCTTCTCCATTTTCTTCAGAGGGTCCTGATATATCTGCAGTGGTAGTAGATGTATCAGTAATAGGTATATCATTTTGACTTTGTATGTTCCGAAAATCATCAAAAGCATCATAGAACAGTAAATCTAAATCTGAATCAGTGAAAGAGTTAGATGTCTCAGTCTGTTTTTGAACAGGTTCTACTTTTGATGAAGTAGAAGCTTTGTCTTTTTCTTTAGATCCGAGTTCTGAACTGCTTTGTTCAGAAGTCCTTGTCTTGCTTTCATCAAAGATTACATTTGCACTTTCGATCACCATCTTTGTACGAGTATTGTAGACTCTGTATGCTTTGGATTGGAGAGAATACCCAATGAATATCCCCTCATCAGCTTTTGGTTGAAACTTGGATAAGTTCTCTCGATCATTAAGAACATAGCACCTGCATCCAAACACACGAAGAAAATCAACAGTAGGCTTCAATCAATTACAGTGTTTCAACCAATTTACAGTGTTCGACTTCACTATTCACGAACCTAACAATTTGATCAAATTGATCAATCTAGAGTGCGAATTTGACTATGTGATCTGAACAAATGTTGATCCTTATGATAAAACGTACACAAACAAATCAATTTCTTGATTTAATTGTGTAAAAACATAAAAACCAATGATCAAACAGTGAAATATTAAGTCCGCCAAATTTTTTTTTTAAAAAAACTTCAAATCTGATCGAATCTGCTTCTTCTTGTTTGCTCTGATACCAAATGATATAGTCCACTCAAATCACATACACAAAACAATCAAGAACAATGAAATTCATGGGGAAATCACAAGTGTATTAAAGTCACAAGTGAAAGGGTAACAAGATTTTCTCTCTCTAAGGATTCTCTCTGAATGTTTACAAATGAGGCTTACACAATAACAAAAGCAAGAAGACCTATTTATAGGTCAAACAAGAAACAAGGAAAACTTACAAAAGTCAACACAAATGATCTAAACTAAAATTACAATAACAATTTTCAGGTATCCATCATGTCTGGTGACGAACAGAACGATCCCCATCATCTCCCCGGTGACGTGAATCCCAATCCGACTATCGATGAAAATGCGGATGAGGCCCTCATCTTAACACGAGATAGTCTCCAACGAGCTCTCGACCTTCCAGCTGCCACCGATTTTCCAAGACGAGCAACATACGATCCTATGGTGTCGGAAAATCAACTATGTGCTGAGATAAGATCGCTAGGGTACTCACATCCACTCAACAAGGCATCTACGTTCAAAAGATAGTATCTGACGCTGCTGTGGTATACTCTCTTCACTATCCTCAACAGATGCCTCCCCTCCAAAACCAAGGGCATAGACCAGTGCAATGTAAACATCTTACATCTATTCCATGGTGTGGCCTTCCATCGACATATAAACTATGTTGGAATTATGTAAGATTTTGTGAAAAAATTCCAAGACAACTCCACTTCAAAGAGGCGAAATGTCATCCCGTTCATGCACATAACGTAGACCGCTATTCGTAACAGGATGCGAGGAGACCGCACCATTCTGTGACGATTGAGACACCAGGTATGCCCTGCACACCGAATGCATCATGTGGCTAAAAAATCTGAAATAGAGGGCAATGCCACCATGCACATTCTAGTCGGCCTGCTAGCATATGCAAGTCCCACGACACCGAATGTGTTAGCATATAGATATAAGCATGGCATTCCAGCTTCTATGGTCCCGCCAGAATTGACAAGACCTCCCCAGGGAGCACATTCCGAGCATCGTGAAGGTCCCATAGGTCTAGGCGAGAGGGTCCAGGATATTGGGGTTCTGGGACGAGGAGCGCATAAGGAAAATTCTGAGAGGGGATCCGATGAGGGGGTGCCTTGGACTCCCAAGCTACTGCTAGCAGCATACCCCATATGGATACCGAAGCCGAACTCCATGATGTTCAACTTAGAAATGATGGCTCTAATGCTGCAACGGAGAGTGTTGATGAGACCACAGCTGAAGGGGTCGTAGGTGACGGAGATGACAATAGTGACTTTGACAGTTCCGACAACCATGACGATCAATTTCGTGTCATCCTAACTAGGATCGATCGACACAAATTCACCTTCATCAACCCCTTCCACTGTAAATGAACCCCGAGCCAATCTTGGAGAGATAATGAGAGTGGAGGGAGAAACAGTCGAAAACATAGAAAATGTGATATTTGAGAGAAGGGCGAACCAAAAGAAGACAAGAGAGTGAGACAGGGTTGCAAAAAATGCAAGGGGCCTTACTCACACCACTCATAGTCGGGTAGCCACATCCTCTATCCTATCTCATTCATTGGGACAGGGTAATGAAAAAGAAATCGTGGACCCAACGATGCATGCACCAACCCCCCCAGCCATTCAACCATCTCTCAACAGATGGTTGTCTTATCTTTTCACGGGGATTTAGCACATCATCTACAAGCGTCTCACTCGGAGGATGCTGGTATTTCAAACACACAGGTCTCTTCCCTGATCATCGACTTCATTTCCTCTCACATCGAGTCTACTGCCCATACACTATAGGACACAGTCTCAGTCAATCTCTACAAGCCTTTGTGGCCTATATAGAACAACTGTAGTGGTACCACCAACTGGTATTTCATGAGGATTGGTTGGAAGTCCTGCCAACACCACATCTCTGCCAATTTTGAATGTAGGCCCCACATTCTTGAATATGGTGACAACGGGTAATCTAAGTGATCCCGGGTTTATTCACCCCCATCTCATCTCTAAGAAGATGTTTACTGCAGCGATGAAGGTGATCCACCAGACCATCGTCCAGAACTCCACAGCCACCAAAGACTAACTTGCCCTGCTACATTCCAAAGTTCACAGCCTCAACATCTTCCACCTCCCACACCTGAGTCGAGAGTCCAATCAGTGGATGAGTTGAAGTTACTTTTGCTAGCTTAGCTCCTTTTTCAAGTCGATCCTTCCGACTCCACTGATGCTTATCTAATCTCTCTCTTTCAACTACAACATGAGTTTGTGCATTCAACTACCAACGTCTCATGGTCTGAGTTTCAATCCTTCCAACAAGAAATCAAAGACAATGTTCGCCATGTTACAGAGCTCATCAACTATTTCTCATCCACTATCTAAAATTTCGTCTCAGTGTTTTCAGCTAGGGTACAGGTTCTCGAGCAAACATACAGGTCTCAGGCGGGCACCTCTAAACATAAACAAGATGACCAGGATGATTCAGATGACCATGAGGGGGAGAAGCGCTTGAGGACAACTGAACCGGAGGCTGTAAATGTTGAAGCAGATGTAGAGGGTCAAGCATAAAGCGTTGATAATGTATAGAGCTCCGAGCCGAACCAAGTAATAGATATGGAGATCATCTCATCAGATGAGGAAAACGACACTCCTGTTGATGTCAATCCAATGGTTGAAAATCCCGAGGGTGGTGACAAAGGAATGCCCGATGCAAGCAAGACTGGAAGATCTACTCTTGAACTGATAGATCTTGAATCAGAGTATGACGCAATGATTGAAAGAGAAGGAACTGAACGTGCACTTACAACAATACAAGCCGAAGTCGATGAATTGTTTCAATTTTACGACGATGAATTTCAACATTCGACTATATTATTCAACAAAGTGTTCAAATAAATGAGTCCCCGGAAATAGAAGCTGCATCTATACCATCTCAAGCCGATAAATATGTGTGTTCGACTAGAGCCGAACCAGATCAACCACCTTCAAATATTGCTCAGGTCCAACCCAATCAACCGTTAAGATGGGAAAGAGTCAGGAACTTAGTTCCATTCCTGGAAGAATCTGAAAAAAAATATGTACACCCAACTCCAAAAATAACTCATGCAAGTTCACATACACATAAAACTTGATTTATATTCTCCAACTTTTCATTGTTTGGAGAGTTTAACATTATCCCTATTATTCCGCCCAATAAATTTATTTAATGGATCCTTAACAGCATTCATGTGTGAATCTGCATGATTTACACTGTTTATGGTACATAAGGTAATTCTTCGTTTATATGTGTATGTGAACTTGCATGAGTTATTTTGAGATCAATTTTTGGGTATTTTGAGATATATTGTTGGGATTTCTGGGATTATGGATATCGGGTTAACTTTTGGTGTCTTTTGGCTTGCATGGTGACCTCAGATGCTTCCGTGATTATTTCCCAATTGGTTGGACCGTAGGTACGATTAATTACTTCACGAGCGAGGTGTCTGGTTCATGTCCAGGATGACCCTGTCGTGCTAGGGAAAAGAATAAAGAAGCGTATGACTCCTTTTGTGGATCTCAAATCTTCACTTTTAGAAGATTGATCTTGGGGTTTGAAAATTAGGTTTAAACTAACCTAGCAAGATAATATCAAATTGTTTTGTGAAAACTTTGTACATGCCAAAAATGATCATTTTGGAGTCCTAAAGTAGAAATATGATCAATTTCTCATTCAGTAGGATTTTGAAAAACATGTCGACATAGGGAACCGTGTAGAATAAAGTGGCTGCAATTACAATCAAATGTTAACTCGACCGGGTTCCAAATAACCTACAATAAGGAACATCTAACAAGAATGTTATTATGATAGTGTAAGAAGCAAATAATAAATGTAAGAATGAGAACAACATACTTTTTACAAGGATTCATTTAATACTAAATCAAATGTGAAAATATGATTAGAGGGAATAGTGTATTCACATATGCACCCTTCTATTTGAATAAATGGTATAATAGCATATATCAAAAGGAACAATGTATGGTGGATAAGTTGTTACCTTGAACTAAGCTTTTTTTATTCCTTAACTTGTTGTATTGTAAATTGTAATGACTAAGCACCATACTTTTCAACAACTTTGTCATTAACACAATACCATACAATATTATGTATCTCCTTTCACACTTCAAAAAACATGTCATGCATGTAAACCTAAATTGTGTCTCTCTTTCTCTTAGGTATCAACAGTTGTGGTATTGTTGTCCTAGTTTTGTGGTCAAGCTGACATGTATTTCTTTGTTCCTGCATCGCATTTTCAAAAGAAAGCACGAAGGTAAGGAAATTGTTATCATGGTGCAAAATTGTGTTGAAGAAAGAATATGAACTCTCACACCCCGGTCTTCATCAATCCAGATAAACGGGTAGTCTTGAAATATGTAGGAATCCATTTTTCTTGTATACGAACATCTCCTTTAACCATTTGCTCATGAGGTTAAATTCTTTCATTAAATTTGCCCACTTCCTTTCAAACTCTTTAGGCTCAAGATATACATTCCACACAAATTTCTTAAACATGTGCTAAAATATGTTGTCCCTATATATGGTAGTACTAACTAGTAAACGTTAATAAATGGATATGGGTTAAAATCATATGTAAATGTGCTACGCAATAAACATATCATATCATCCAAATCATATGTAAATGTGCTACGCAATAAACATATCATATCATCCAACAATTCACTTGTGCAATAATCAATTCAAAAAATACTTACCTTGTTTGGCATTTTGATCACGATATGCGCACATGCATAACATATGTCTTTGGCTCCGTAAGAACCAAAGTGGTAGCGTATTTCGTTAACAACCACTGGTCCGTTAAAACCAACCTCGGTTAATTCCCATGCGCTTTCTAAGATGCCTCCAACAGCCATTTGTAGCAGTTAGGGTTTCTTCAAGCAATAAAGCAACACCAATTGTGACAAATCTCTAGTGGTTGTCCATTGCAGTAGATTAAAGAAAGACCATTATATACATGAACATAAAATATACATAACATATTATTAACTCAACAAGTAATATGCAAATACTTGTCATAACAATTATTAAACTTACTGGTTGGTTTGAAAAGTTGCATCAAACGATATCATGCTCCAAACTCCTTGTAATTGATAATAGCCATTTCATCAGCCCAAAAAATGGCAAATAACTGGTCCTCGTGATGCTTATACTCAAATGTAAAATTCGGATCATCTGATTCCTTTTCCTACATCATTTCAAGAACCATCTCGCCATCGCCATCACCATCACCATCACCAAAAAATGCATTCATGTGCCTCCTAACATATTATAACCGGGCCTTGGTGCAACTAGCAACATCATACTCACCATGAAATGGCATTTGGAGCTTGTGTGCCTTTAAAGCTCCCATACTAAAAGTGGAGACATGGTGGACAACACTCATGTCTGAATAAGCCATCTGTCTTCATTTCCGGGTCATATTCATATTATTTTCATTAATAAGCATATGATTGTGCATATCGTAAAAAATAATAGAGCTTGTGTGAAGATGTTCCATGTACAATCTTAAATTTAACACATGTTTTACACCCTAATCTCTTGTAGTTGGTTTTACGACACTTTCTAGACGAACCAACATCTATGAGCATGTCAACGTTTCCTTTTAATGCATGTCCTTCCCTACTGCATACAACTTACCTTATCTAGACCTTCTTATTGGATGATCATGAGAGTTGCCAAAATTCAAAATTCATGATCAATGGAGGTTGTATTTATACGTTAATGTAAATCTAACATCAAAACCTAGATTTATGAACATAATGTTCGTACCTTGGAATTTCTTGCTGATAAGATGGAAAAAATGGTGCCTATTATTGGTTTGAATTTCGAAGCTACATTGGGAATCCAAAGTTTGGTACCACCGAGGATAACCATCACTTCATGAACGTCAATTTGACCGGTCGACAATGAGAATGACACATGATAACATCATAAGCTCATGAGAAAAATGTTTAACAACATTAACAAACAAAACGTATATGATCAATATTTTTATCACATTGTATTATAACTAAAACATCCTCATACAATTGGTAAAAGTTCACATGATATAACAAACTTCTTTCCTTTTACTATTTGTTCAAATGAGTTTCTTAGTGCACTTATACAATCTATCATACTATAGAATTATAAATGTATAAAGATTCATATGAGAATCAACCATATGAAACAATATAAACCACTTTTATAGACTTTTATTTAATTCTAATTACTTAAAATTTCAACCATTAAAAGCTTTATATACTACATTTAATGTTATTTATTAACTTTCAATTTTTATTTCTAACCACTTTAACTCTTCTAAAATCACTCCCAATTCAACTCCCCTAAAATTACTTCTCGTATAATTAATACAACATAAAAAATCAAATTTTAAATATAAAAATCTAAAATATAATTAAGAAAATCTAACAGAATATTTAATGTTTATTATATAAAAAAACATCATATTATTAAACCTAAAATAAAATACATTATTATTAAGCTATCGAAAAAACTCTTAAAAACAAACTTTTATGCATTAAATATTGTTTGCTAATACACATTATTTAAATTCAAGATTACAAGTCATGATGCATGAGTACAAATTTCTAAAAATATATGTTTGAATTAATAACTAACTGACAAACATAATCAAAATAGGATAAACATCTCAATTTAAATATAAAGATTTTAAAATATATAAGATAATAATTGAATTCTAATAAAATACTTAATTTGTTTTATATAAAAAAATTATATTATTAAGCCTAAATTGAACAAATTTATAAAAAAAGATCATTATCACTCTCTCAAAACCATCCAAAATCGTAATGTAAATCAACAAAAAGCAAAAGAAAACATTAAAATTGTAATGTATCTCGTTACTCTTCCAGCAAGAACTAGAGTAATTACGGATTTGGTCCCTCAGGTTTGGTGTTTATTACGAAATGCGTCCTTTAACTTCAAAAATTACTTGATAGCCCTCCCAGTATGCATTTTGTTACGGAATTGGTCCCTCGAGCTAACGGCCGTCTATTTCCTCCGTAAATCTTGAGGGTATTATGGTCATTTTACCCTATTTAATTTATTTTATCATTTTTTTAATTATTTTTAATTATTTTCCGTAACAAAATGGATACTGGGAGGGCTATCATGTAAATTTTGAAGTTAAAGGACCCATTTCGTAACAAACACCAAACCTGAGGGACCAAATCCATAATGTACTCTTATTGTAATTAAATCCATAATAATTATCTACATATCTAAATTACGAATATACCCTTCCTTTAATTTAAAAAAGAAACTTTATGAACGCCTTAGGATCAATCTCATTACTCTTCTATGATATTTGACTTTCTTATTTAAATATTTCTATTAAAAAATATTTATATATATATATATATAATTTAATTAAAATGCCCTAAGTTGAAAAATCAGTACCTAATATACCCCAAATCTTGTAATTTTTGCCAAAATACCCCCTAGGTCCGCGTTTTTCACTGTTACACGCGGACCTGGTCCGCGTTTTGGCCGCGTTCACTGTTACACGCGGCCTCGAGCCGCGTTTTGGCCGCGTTTCCCCCTACACGCGGACCTGGTACGCGTTTGGCTTCGATGCGCGTTTCGTCCGCGTTTGGTCCGCGTTTGGTCCGCGTTTTCTTCGCGTTTTCCACTATAAAACGCGTATCTGGGCCGCGTAATTGACTGTGGAACGCGTACTTGGGGGCCGGCCCATAGCATTGTTTATTTAGGGTTTAGAGATCGACGGTGTGGATGCTTTTATTTGTTAGGGTTTGCTCCTATAAATAAGTGAGGTCCCCCACCCATAACCCCACCACCATCACTCTCAAAGGTATCCCATCTATTTCACTCTCTCAAATATATCGTGTATTACACACGCTCGGATCTCGACTCGGTTGGTTAGCATTTATAAAAGTCGGATATGGGTCGACCACTTTCTTCGGTAAGTTTCCTTTAACCGCGTTTTAATTTTATATTTATTTTAGTGATTATGTGTTAATTTTAGAGTGTTGCGTTTATGTTGATAATATGTTAGAGGTTGCGTTAATTTTAGTTTTACATATTACGTTGATTTTAGAGATTGCGTTAATTTTAGGATTGCGCTACTTTCATAAAAAAATTGTAGAGATTGCGTTTTTTTTTGTATAAAAAAAGTGTAGAGATTGGGCTTGTTTTTTGGATTGCGCTAATTTTATTAAAAAATTGTAGAGATTGCGTTAATTTTAGAGATTGCGTTTTTTTTTGTATAAAAAAAAGTGTAGAAATTGGGCTTGTTTTTGGGATTGCGCTAATTTTATAAAATAATTGTAGAGATTTCGTTAATTTTAGAGATTGCGTTTTTTTTTTGTATAAAAAAGTGTAGAGATTGGGCTTGTTTTAGGATTGCGCTACTTTCATAAAAAAATTGTAGAGATTGCGTTAATATTAGAGATTGCGTTTTTTTTTTTTGCATAAAAAAACTGTAGAGATTGGGCTTGTTTTAGGGATTGCGCTCATTTTATAAAATAATTGTAGAGATTACGTTAATCTTAGAGATTGCGTTTTTTTTTTGTATAAAAAAGTGTAGAGATTGGGCTTGTTTTTGGGATTGCGCTAATTTTATAAAAAAATTGTAGAGATTGCGTTTTTTTTTTTTTTGTATAAAAAAAGTGTAGAGATTGGGCTTGTTTTATGGATTGCGCTACTTTCATAAAATAATTGTAGAGATTGCGTTAATCTTAGAGATTGCGTTTTATAATTTTTTTTTGTATAAAAAAACTGTAGAGATTGGGCTTGTTTTTGGGATTGCGCTAATTTTATAAAATAATTGTAGAGATTGCGTTTTTTTTTGTATAAAAAAAGTGTAGAGATTGGGCTTGTTTTATGGATTGCGCTACTTTCATAAAATAATTGTAGAGATTGCGTTAATCTTATAGATTACGTTTTATAATTTTTTTTGTATAAAAAACTGTAGAGATTGGGCTTGTTTTTGGGATTGCGCTAATTTTATAAAATAATTGTAGAGATTGCGTTAATTTTAGAGATTGCGTTTTTTTTTTGTATAAAAAAAGTGTAGAGATTGGGCTTGTTTTATGGATTGCGCTACTTTCATAAAATAATTGTAGAGATTGCGTTAATCTTAGAGATTGCGTTTTATAATTTTTTTTGTATAAAAAAAGTGTAGAGATTGGGCTTGTTTTTGGGATTGCGCTAATTTTATAAAATAATTGTAGAGATTGCGTTAATCTTAGAGATTGCGCTACTTTCATAAAAAAATTGTAGAGATTGCGTTAATCTTAGAGATTGCGTTTTATAATTTTTTTTGTATAAAAAAACTGTAGAGATTGGGCTTGTTTTTGGGATTGCGCTAATTTTATAAAATAATTGTAGAGATTTCGTTAATTTTAGAGATTGCGTTTTTTTTTTTTTGTATAAAAAAAGTGTAGAGATTGGGCTTGTTTTATGGATTGCGCTACTTTCATAAAAAAATTGTAGAGATTGCGTTTTTTTTTTAGTATAAAAAAAGTGTAGAGATTGGGCTTCTTTTAGGGATTGCGCTCATTTTATAAAATAATTGTAGAGATTGCGTTAACAACATCCTTGCATTACTATGTAGGACGATTTTGATAACGTCGATCTTTCGTTCAAATGCCGCATCGCCATGGTAAAGGAAATTAGAGATGCTTTTGAAGCGTGTCCACCTGAACGGGCACAACGTTTACACGAAATGTTTAGCCGCACATCTTTCGGGCCATGGCTCGAGCTTACCAATATTGGACAGGACCCCCTTCTAGTACACATGTTTTTACAGATGGAGGTCGAGGTTGCGAGACCACAGCCGGAGGAATTGTATTTTCACGTGTGTGGGACTCGCATGCACTTTGGTCGTCGTGAGTTCTGTATTGTAACAGGACTCCCTTTCGGACAAATACCCGACCTTCCTACCTTGACAGATGAGTCCTTTGTTAGTAGGGTTTGGCCCGGCCTTGCACCAGGTATCTTGACGCTGAGAACCGTCCTCGAGACGATGAGAACTGGTCTTGGTGCGATATCCGATGAGGATGATGTGCGTGTTTGCTTGGTGGTGATGGCGGATTTGATGTTCATGGGTCGTGATCCAAGGCTGCCGGTTTCCTCTACTGTACTTATCGTTGTCGATGACTTGGAGAGGTTTAACCGCTATCCGTGGGGTAGCTACATCTGGAGTCACTCATTCAAAGGACTCTACGGTGCCATCGCCAGACGCAAGCAGAAGAACCAACAAAACAACAAGATGACGTTGAACGGGTTTGCACACGCCCTAAAGGTTAGATAAGTACAATAACATAAATATCAATTCATTAACTAATTTTGCTAATTTTGGATTTATTCTAACGTACTTGTTCAATTTATGTAATTCCAGATATGGATCTTGGAGATGTTTCCTGCCTGCCGGCAAAATTTCACCAAGCGCTCCGACAGGTTGATTAGGGGAACCAAATGGGATCGAGATGTTGTCCTTAATAAGTCTGCATGCATTGGGATCTTCAACTCAGCTTTGAGCGTACGCCCTCTTACTATATTTTTAATTGTAGTAATTAAAAAACTATTTGTGATTTATATGTCTTATAATTTTTTAGGTTGTTAATGCGCCATATGCTGAACTGAGGCCTACTCAGGATGAGCAGCAGTCGAGTTGGTTTCGACGGAGCGTCGCCTTTTTTGAAAGTTCGGCGGGCAGGCGACCGACAAAGAGGTCCCGACGTAGAGGTCCTGATCCCGATGACAATGATGACGATGATGACGATGATGACGATGATGATGAAGATGACGATGATGGCACGCGACGTCAGACTCCCCCTAGCTCTAGCTATCAGGCTCCCCCTAGCTCTAGCTATCAGGCTCCTCCTATTCCCACCCATCAAGCTCCCCCTAGCCCCCCCCCCATCATAGGATGCCTGATATAGACCCATACCAAGATAAGTGGGAGTACATGACCTCCGTGGACAGACGCGTAAGAGACCTCGAGGCCCTCGATATGGCCAGACGCATAAGAAAGCTCGAGGCCCTCACCGCACAACTTCGCCACACTCACGTTAGTGTTTAACTTAATTTGGGGATATTACGCCCAATACTTTAATATTGGTTTGTGTATTGATATTACGTTCCATGATTGTATTAGGTGTCGACGAACATGGCGCCCACTTACACGTCACCGGGGTACACACAGGCGGCAGCAGGAGGACACTACCCTTTTTCGACCCCATCATCCCAACAATATGTAAGTTACGACGAGTGCTCATTGTTGTTCTTTTTTTGTTATTACGTTTGAAGATTCTTATTAAGAGTGCTCATTATAATCCATGTCACCAGTTTGGGATGACAAGTACGACGCCAGCCTACACGACGCCGGGGTACACACAGGCGGCAACCGGAGGAAACTACCCTTTCTCGACCCCATCATTCCAGCAAAATGTAAGTTACGACGAGTCCTCATTGTTGTTCTTTTTTTGTTATTACGTTTGAAGATTCTTATAATGACCTACGTCACTAGTTTGGGATGCAGGGGGCCTTGGGGATTGCGGTGTGTGGGTGTGTCGTAACATATCCAAGTTTATTGAAGGTCTGCACCCAACAGTTGCACCAGATGCAACTGAGCATGTGGCAAGGGAATGGCGTAATTACATGGCGGAGACCCTTTTCTCGTTGGCTGTCCAAATAAACGATTAGGTTGGGATACTTTTTATGTTACTTGTGAGTTGTGATGGGCCTCTTGAAATAACAAATATGATTCTTTTTTTTAAAGTCATTTTAAATATTAAAACCCTTTTTTACTTAGATGCATATATTGGATCGGATGTTTTATTTTATATAAAAATAGAATTCGTTAACTCCCAAGATCACAAATTGATATGAAAAGGGTAGTACATGAAAAAGTTCTTTTGGTAAATAAAAAACAAAATATTATTTAAACTTACCAATTATTAATGACAAACTGGTAGGGTTCGAAAACAACCGGTACAAGTTCATCTAAACAAACATTGAAACGACGTCATTAAATGAAGTGAGTAGGTAACATTATCGGTCATTGAAATGTCAAACTATGGCTACACGACACTTGGTTTTTCTGGAATCCCCAACGACTTCTTATATGCTCGGGTGATATAATTTTGGAAGTGTTAAGCTCAACTTTCTTGCTGTACACTTCAATGACGGTATAATTTTGTAGTATAAAAATATAAACGCATCAAACCACAAAATACTCTTTAGTGTTGTGAATTTCACAGTTTCTATAACACGGGAATTTATAGCCACAAGGAACAATTGTTAAAAAAAATGAATCGTTTCAGTATTTGCAGAGGAATCATTTCAGTATTTGAAGAGGAATCATTTCAGACTTTGCAGAAGAATCATTTCAGGCTTTGCAGAGGAATCGTTTGACCATGGTTACAAACCTATCTCCGCATATGGTAACAAAATGCGGGTTTAGTCCGCGTTTTAGTGGTGTAACACGGGGTTAGTCCGCGTTTTAGTAACAAAACGCGGGGTTGGTCCGCGTTTTAGTGGTGTAACGCGGGGTTAGTCCGCGTTTTAGTGGTGTAACGCGGGGTTAGTCCGCGTTTTAGTGGTGTAACGCGGGGGAATCGTTTGACCATGACACAAAAAACAAATCATTTCAGGCTTTGCAGAGGAATCGTTTGACCATGCCTTTGAAACTATCATGAACCGATCTTCGCATGGACTATAAGTAGATGCTCCGGTGAAGTAGTATTTCACAACTTCATATCTATCCTTTCTACCCTCACTTTCATTTACAAATATTATCTACATTCTATACATTATCTACATTTTCATTACTTGATGGCTGGAGGTTCACGCGGTAGGGGGAAAAGGTCAACGAATGGGGCTGGCACTTCACGCTCCGTGGACATCGACCAATTAAATGATGGAGCTTCAAGGATTGACTGGAATGCACCAGATACAACGGAGGATTGGGCGCAGTTTGGGTTAACTGCTTACGATGAACCGATAACGCCTCAGGAGTGGGAGCAGTTTAACAATGCCCAAGCCGCATACTACGCTGCTCATGGAGGAATGCCCCTCCTACGTATCAATCCAACCAGGTGCCAGGTCTAACAATGTCTCAGGTACTGCCTACCAGGTTGAAAAGGTCCTGTGATGAGGCAAATGAAGAGATACGAAATACAGGCAGGACGTGGCTACAAAACATGGAACTTCAGAAGGACAAAGAAGCAACTATTGCGGAGCAGAAGGAGCTCCTGGAGAATATGAAGCGCGATGTCAGGGAGAAACAAAAGGAGATTAGAAAGTTAGAAGATGAACTGGTAGACATAAAAGAAAACTACACCGTCATGGAGGAGCATATGAAGGCAAAGGCTGGCTGGGTTACGAAGTGCCGGGAAATCTACCCGTAGTAGGTTTCTCAAAGGGTGGTTGTTGTATGAATGCACTTTAACGTTTAACCTAAGTTTTATTTTATGCATTAATTTTTTACTTTATCGATGCTTGAATGTTGTACGGATGCACCATTTCGTTTTCTTTAATTTCAATAAAATGATGCTTTTATGGCTTATCTTTTATTTACACATAATATAATTTCACAATCACGATAAGGTAGATAAAATCAACAATTAACATAATAACAATATCACTTAGCATAGAAGATGAGGTGGTTACAATCAAGGGAAGTCAATGTTAAGGTCAATGCTATCACGCCTTAAAGTTCCATGTGGTTCTAGGTCTGATGACCCTTGAGAGCGAAATCTTTGGCTAGTAGAAGCTCTCCTGGGCACGGTTGAAGGGGCAGGAGTTGGACATTCACCACGAGTATGTCCTACTGCTCCACACCTAGTACACGTTCTCTGTATCGGATCCTCACCACGAGATGGACGTCGATCGTTCTTTCTTGGTCTCCCCGCACGTCTCTTGGTTATTAACGGTGGATAGCATGGCGGAAGGGGGACGTGTGGCAAAACCCATGATTGAGGGGGCCCAACAGGATAGATCAACTCATGATATGTTGACCGGTAAGTACTGGACGTGTAGTAAGATATAGTCAGATCGCTGCAATCTCTACGATTCATTGACCTTGCAGCAGCGATGGCATGACCGCACGGTAAACCAGAATATTGCCATTGGTTACATTCACAAACACCGTTGACCATATCGACAGTCGCGTGATAACGGATATCCCGAACGTTGAACTTACCATGTCCAATCTGACTTACCCTCCATGTCGCAGACTTTCCCGACCTTCTGCTAATTATCTCCTCCGCCATTGGTGTGAGATGATTACGCATTTCATCTACAAATATGTGTTAATTGTGTTACGATTTATACGGAAGACGAAAAATGCAACAAACATATAAGTTAAAGATTTTAGAGTTTATCAACCTCCCTTTCGTCGTCGAAGTTGGTACCACTCTTGTTGAAAATCTCGGAAGTACTCTATAAGGCCGACAATGGGTAACCTGCGTGCAAAACGGGACAGTGCATTCACCGACTCTACACTATTAGAGGTCATTATGTTATACCGTTGTGCAGGGAAATGGGCCCTTGACCACCTCTTTTTACCAGCCTCGTCCATAACTTGTGCTCCACGAGGTACTTCATATCGTAGTGCATTCATGTAGGTCTCGAACTCCCTAATAGTATATGCTTTGCACGCCTTCCAATACGTGGTCTTGTTTGTTGTGATACGTTTGTCCGCGCTTTTCACGTTCATCTCCAAATGTCGACAACATAGGGCGTGAGGGGTGGAGGGGTACACGGCAGAAATTGCCGCGCTTATGGAAGGAGCCCTGTCGGACATAAACACCAACCCTTCCGGGGAGCCGATACATTCCCGCAACATGTTCAGAAACCAACCCCACTCCTCCCCCGTCTCGGACTTTCCTACTCCGAAAGCCAAGGGCACAATGTTGTTATTTCCGTCCATGGCAACCGCCAAGAACATCATACCCAGGTAATGCCCCTTTAAATGGGCAGCGTCTATTACAAGGACAGGACGCAGATTTGTCAAAAACGTCCGGATCTGCAATAAACGTATGTGGTTATTATTTGTAAATGTTAAAATTCATAATATGTAAAGCTACGACGATTTAATATACTTACCGCACATCCAAGTGCAGCGAAACACAATTCGAAACGTCCGTTTGAATCCGTCCTTATTCTGGTGCGTGTACCCGGATTCTTCAGCTCCAAGTTATATAAATACGCAGGGAGTCGTTCGTACGACTCCTCGGGAGTGCCTCTCACCATTAGTAGTGCCTTGCATCGCGCACGCCATCCTTGGTGGTAACCAATGTTTATCCCGTACTGCTGATTTATATCGTTGACGATGTCCTTCGGCCGAAATGACCTGCTAGCGTCAAGAAACTTGTCTTTCAGTATGTGGCCCAAAGTCCTTTTGTTGGCCTGCCGGTGGCTAGCATTTAGTTGTGTCCTCGAACATGTGTGTACGTCGTTCAGCTTTCTAACGACAAACAGCCCTCCTTTAGGGCCCACGGACTTCGCGGACATACTCTATTCACAATTTTGTTGGTCACATACAGCCTTGTATCTGCGTTTGTCGGATTTCTTCGCTCTAAACACGAAACCCTCTCGCAAGAACTTCATTCCCAGCTGTACGGTCATTTCCTCCTTCGTATGAAATATTTGACCTTCATGTATAGTTGTACTACGATTGTAAGGTGCGGGTTGGTAGGCTGGTATATGGGTCTCCGGGTTAGGAAGAGAAGGGGGCATATCAAAATAATCGTTTAACGCACCAAATGATTTATTGCTAGGGGTATATGTTTCTTCGTCCTCGTCATTATCGGTATCTGATCTGTCCAGATCAGATATACCAGTTGTGAAAACATGTGTTTCGTCATCAGCAACTCCAACAAACCGTCTTTTTGGGTCTTCTGCTTCTTCTTCTTCTTCTAGTTGCGTCTCCGGAACAACTTCGGGATAAGATTCGTTAGGACGATATGCATGATCAGAATAAAGTGTGGTGTCGTAGGATGCCTGAAATTGAGAGTCAGGCTCCAGTTGACTACCACCGACATGGATTTCGTCATCATCTTCGTCATCACCTTCGTCATCATCTTCGTCATCGCCCATCGATGGTGCGACATACACAAAAAGTTGTAGAGGTATTTCTGAATCGGCTACAAGTAGCATAAAACCAAGGATTTCGTCATCGTTGGTTATCTCCATCAGTGAGCCATCTGCACGTCTGAACACCAACTTGCAAGCAGCAGAATCTCCGATTCCACACTTTCCCACGACGTAATCGATAAACGTCTTATACGCAACCATTATTGGAATATATACACCACGCTTTGTGTAGCCAATATAATCCCACCCATTGTTGTTTTGCACCCATTGACCATCGAAACATAATAAGACTCTAGTTTTTTGAACAGATGAACTCATTTTTTCAGTAGTATGAAAAATGAAGCAATTCAAGTGGATGTGATGAACGATTTTGCATCTAATCTTACTAATCTTTATAGGAAAAATTGAATGGAGAAAATGAATGTGAACCACATATTCAATGACAATGGTACACTTATTGTATGAGAATCAGACTAAAATGTGGAAAAAAAACAGTAAAATCATTCAAAAAATACGTCACAAACAGTTGACCACACATGAAATCATAGGCCTGAAACCCTAATTTTCAAAACCCTAATACGGTTTACACTATTAAACGCGGACCTAACCCTCGTTTTTAACAAAAAACGCGGCCCAAACGCGGACCAAACGGGGACTAAACGCGGACCAAACGCGGACCAACGCGCATCGAATGCCAAACGCGTACCAGGTCCGCGTGAAGGGGGAAACGCGGCCAAAACGCGGCTCGAGGCCGCGTGTAACAGTGAACGCGGCCAAAACGCGGACCAGGTCCGCGTGTAACAGTGAAAAACGCGGACCTAGGGGGTATTTTGGCAAAAATTACAAGATTTGGGGCATATTGGATACTGATTTTTTAACTTAGGGCATTTTAATTAAATTCCCTATATATATGTTACAATAAAAACATTTTAATATTTATTTAAAAAACATCATAGAATAATCTATAACAATTTTCTTCACTTATCTTTATCTGTATTCATTTTTGAAAATAATAACAAAAGTGCTTTTATAAATTGTATACAAATCATGACTATTTGAAACAAAAGTGGATGGTTTACTAGGGTGCTCATAATCATCATAATATAGTATTTTATAATAAATTATTTTAATAAAATATAACAACCTTAAAAGTTCCATCATTTTAAGATTATAGGTTACTAGAAATGTACCCTCGCAATGCAGTTGATTTCTGAAATCTATAACTCGAACTCTCGATCATTATTCATACTTTTTGTTAGTCTTTTTTTTTATTTTATTTTACGATTTTGAGAAACCTAGATTTAAAACAAAAATATATTTTAGTTTAGTTTAATTATTTTTTTTACAAAAAATAATAATAAAGTATTTTGTTACGGGTCAAAAAATGTTTAATTTAAATCATAACTATATTTAAGATATTTTATATTTAAAATTAAAAAGATAACATACTTCAAAAAAAAATAAAAAAAAGGTGTTTTATCTCGAATTTTCTTATATTTATCGGTTATTTATATCAATAGTTAAATTTTTTAGATATTTTAGAAAATAATAATAAGTGTTTATCTGCAGTTAGTTACACAAATTCAAAGATTGAGCTTTTATAAGTTGTACTTATATTTAATCAATTTGTACTTTTGGTTTTTAAGTAATATGCATTAATATGTGGTACCTAATGCATAAAAATTAGGTTTTAAGAGTTTAACTTAAATGCTTTATAATATATTATAGATATTGTGAGTCCGTGATCGTTACCAGATAAATCAAATAACAAACATATAACGATTACCAACCTGTTTAGATTATAAACGCGGATTACAAAGGGTTGATAATGGTTTACAGTGTTGAGCTCTCTCTGATGTTCTACACCTTGAATATGTGTTTGTGTGTGTTCTTGTTGAACTGATATATGATGTTCTAAGAGAGAGAGAGAGATATATATAACTAAACTAATATTAAACATAATATCTAGATATCTATAATATCTAGATATTATAATTAAACTAATATAATAACAAATAATATCTAAATAATAATATCTAAATAATAAAACAACTTTGACTTTATTACAGAATAGACCCTAGACTTTGGTTGAGAGTAACTTTCAGCTTTAACTTCAGATTGCGATCTTCGTATTTGGATGATCTTGAATCCAATGAGACTGTGTCCTAACAATCTCCCCCTTTGGATCAAGATCATTACGAAAATGATTTACCAATATGATCTTCTCTTTCAGCACAGAAGATGCAATCTCTCTCTTAGTCTTCAAGATATAGTAAACTCCCCAAAAGATGTAGATTATCTTTCTTGGATGTTGGGAAGAAATTATCTTCAGTTTTAGCTCGAAATTCTTCATCAAAGTATCTTCAAAAGAAAATTTCTCTCGAATCAGCATATCTTCAGAATACTTGCTCTTTGAATAATTCAATCTTGGACGTGATTCTTGAAACATGTGATTTCTTGGTTAACTCTTCTCCATTTCTTGGGTAGATCTTCTCCCCCTTTTTGATGAGAAGTGTAACGATTTCATCAAAACTTGATGACAAGAAATGTTGTTCATTAGGATCATCTGATTCGTCAATGCAATAGATATTTATCCAGATCTTTGCAAATCTAGAGAAAATAGTCATGTAACACCTGTAGCAATAAACAAATCAGTTAGAAACGCCTGTCAGTAACACTAAGTCACTGTGTGTAACGAATACACAATGGAAAGGAGTTGTTTGATGTTGACTCCCCCATGGCTTCCATTTAATCATCGAAACACCACAAAGGTTATTTCTATAAACGTTATGACAAAGAAACAAATTCCTTGTGTGTTCGTGCTTGTGTTAAAAGAATTAAGCACTTGATGATTGCTTATAAGGCTCGAAATTGTGTAAACCACTGAGACAACAGTAAGTTAAACACAGACTCAATGTGCATGATTGAAGTGATAAGGTGGGGCAGACTTCCTTCTTTTCAATATCCAGATTTTCCAAATGAAAATCAGATAGCAAATGTGTTGCATCCCCTTTTGAAAATGTGAAACACTTTCTTGTTGAGAAGAAAATGAGTAGCTGGTGGGGTAATTTCAAGAGTTGGCATGGGCTAGTTGCCTGTTTCAATAATGATCACAAAAGAGTTGTGAACCACTAGAAATATGGCTGTTCGACTCAGAAAAAGTTGGTGCAGAGTTGTGATATTCTTTTAACTCTGTTCTCACACGCTCTTTCTTTTAAACATTTAGCTCACTGCTAACCGAACTCTCTTTTTCATGATAGCTCATTATCCAATCCACACTCATTTCTTTTGATTTCTCACACTCAATCACTATGGATTAACTTCATGGGTAGAAATCACTAGTTAACGTGATTCCATAGAAGTTGTGTTAATTCCTAGCATACTGATCCCGTATATCCTATAAAGAATATGTTGCTCAAAATGATTTATAATCATGTAAGCTCATGTAGAACATTTAAAGTACACTCCCGAAATATAAAATCTTATGAAAAATCAGGAAGTGGTTTGAACGTTTAAGAATATGTTTTCAATGATTGAAAGTTGTCCTTCTTTCAATCACATATGAGATTAAGATAAAGGAATATACCTTTAAGTGCGATCTTACATCTCATGAAGCTTAGCTTAAAGTCATAAACATATGATCGTGTAAGCTCTTCTCAAAAATTCTGCAGAAGTCTTAAGTCTATGTCAAAGCAAATTTATTCACTTAAATTAAAAAGACAAAAAGCAGTAAAACTATGAACTTCTCTTACTCCCCCTAAAATTATGCATTTGAAAAAATTATCATTGAAAAGATATGCATTTAAAATTTCAGAAATAAATATGTAATCCACCTTGAAGATTGATTTCCTCGTTGGAGTATCGGAGTACAATCTCTCATATCAGCATTGGAGTAAGTTCTTTTGATCTTTGAAGAACGAGTCCTGATCTGTACATAATCAGAAGTCGTTGTTGACATTGATGTCCGGGTTCTGAATTGAAGTATTCAGAAGCCTTCGTTCTCCTACTCCCCCTTGACAGTAGGTGCCTGCAACACAGAATTAGTTTTCTTTGGTACCCACTGGTATTTGGGTCCATGGGTGTTAGTTGCAATTCGTATGGGGGTTATGGAATAAGAACCATACCAGTAATGATCTTTGGTCTTGTGAACAAGATCATGTGTACGACAGTAAGAACAATAAAATGTCTTGCCTGACAAACTGATTAATTTATCTCTAGAGTAAACAAAATCAGGTTTACCTTTAGGCGCATTGTTCTTCTTGGCATTAGGCGTATGTACACATGAGTTTTTACTTTTAAGCTCAGCTTTCTTCTTTGCTTCAACTGGTTTCCTGTTCCAGACCAGTTCAGCTTCTTCGTAGCTGTTCCTCCTTCTATGTGTACCTGAACAATCTATATTTCTATCATAGAAAAGATTAGAATTACGAATTTGATCAGAAGATTTAACTGACCTCTTTGAAGAAACAGGTCTGAATGTTGAACTTGCAGCTGACTTGAATGAGCATTCGGAATCAGCTGAATCATATCTAGGTGAGTGGTCAATTGACTCTGGAGACTTGCGCTCAGTCACCACCACCGTTGAAATAACCTTTTCAAGCTCGTTGACCTTTGAAGAATAACTGTTTCTTTCTTTGACGAGAAAGTCAATCTTCTTCTCAAGCTCGTGCTTCTTTTTCTTCTCTTTCTGTGCATTCTTAGAAAGTTCAGATAGCTTAGCAGTTAGCTTCCTAATTGTAGCTTCAAGGATGCTTCTCTCTTCTTCAAATCCTTTCTGAGCACCCTTCTGATCATTTGCCTTCCTTTCCTTGGCAAACTGATCTCTTTCCAAAATTATTACTTTCTCAAATTTACTAACTTGTTGAGAAAGCTTTAGGCATTTAAGCTCGAGAGTCTTCTTCTCTTCACCACTTTTCTTGGAAATTACTGAAAACTTCAGTGCAAACTTTGAACTTTCCTGTTCAAACTCAGATTTGTCCTTGACAAACTCTTGATTTAAGTCTGATAGTTTCTATTTAAGATTAGTGTTTGCACTCTCCAAGCTCATGAACTTCTCCCCGTTCATCTCTACAGACTCTTGCTTCTGTATTTGAGCTTCTAATTTAGAAAAGTTCCTTTCAAGATCAAAGTTCTCAGCTTCCAAAAGCATTATCTTATCTTCACAAACCCCAGAACTCTGTTTCAGAAGTTCTTCGTTGACTTCCTTTAATGTACTTACTTCTTCTCTCAGTAGCTTCCTTTCATCATTGTATCTCTTTGATCTCTTTGAGTAGTAGTCAACTGAGGAAGCAAGATTTTTGTTCTCTAAGTTGAGCTTTTTAACCTTCTTCTCATCATCATCAGAAAAATATCCCATCTTGAATTATATGATGTGATCCTTAGAAAAACTAAGTCTGGTTTGCGTTTAAAGTGGGTGGCGCAAACTGGAGTTTTGTGTAACACGTTGAAAGCGCAAATGAAGGTTCGACCGGGAAGATGTAAGAACCGGAAAAATGTTTGACCGGTAAGTTGTAAAAAATGATGCTCGACCGGTAAAATTTTCTTTCGACCGAAAAACAAACAAATTTAAAAGGGTATTGCCACGTGTAGGATCTTAAACAACCACACCAATTGCCAATTGTTGAGAAAAAAAAATGCCACGTGATGAGAGTGATGATGTGCTTGAAATGCTTTTCTTTAAAATGAGAAAAAGTTTTTCATGGTGGACGTTTTAAAATGAGAAAAATTTACCCATTTTTAAAATGGTGGACACGTGCATGCATGAGAGTTTGCGTGAGTGGACCGATAATTCTAAATGGTGAGATTGCCACGTAGAAAAGCAACTTATACAAACGTATTTGAGGGTTACCGGCCTCTTATGTGTGTGGTGAAAGTGAGGGTGTGTTTGACCGGATAAAAAATGTGTGTAGACCGAGAGAGATTAGAAGACCGAGGGAGAGAGGAAGACCGGGGAAGAGTAGTGGAAAAGTAGGGTTCGACCGGATGATGGGATTTGACCGGAGAGTGTTTGACCGAAACCAAAAGTTTGTGAGATTCGACCGATAAAAAGTGACCTTCGACCGGTATTTGCAAGAGTCCGGTCGAATGCTTAAGACCGATAGAATGTAAAAACCAAGGTTCGACCGGTACGCTTAAGACCGATACGTCGTCTTCTCCGATTAAATCAACTGTAACTCTAAAATTAACCCAGCTAGAGGTCGATTTACCACACCAAACTTTGACACAACGATCTCCTTATCAATTAGAACAATATACAACCTTTTGATTTCGAAAATAACCGCAAAATCAAGTTTTGATCTAAAGATCAGTGTTCTTCAAAAATGAAGAACACAGAGAGTTGAAAACTTTTGATTTGATCTGGATCAGCTCTGATACCAATTGTGAGTCCGTGATCGTTACCAGATAAATCAAATAACAAACATATAACGATTACCAACCTGTTTAGATTATAAACGCGGATTACAAAGGGTTGATAATGGTTTACAGTGTTGAGCTCTCTCTGATGTTCTACACCTTGAATATCTGTTTGTGTGTGTTCTTGTTGAACTGATATATGATGTTCTAAGAGAGAGAGAGAGAGAGAGATAACTAAACTAATATTAAACATAATATCTAGATATCTATAATATCTAGATATTATAACTAAACTAATATAATAACAAATAATATCTAAAACATAATATCTAAATAATAAAACAACTTTGACTTTATTACAGAATAGACCCTAGATTTTGGTTGAGAGTAACTTTCAGCTTTAACTTCAGATTGCGATCTTCGTATTTGGATGATCTTGAATCCAATGAGACTGTGTCCTAACAGATATATTAGTTAAAATTCAAAATTACAAGTTAATGAAACATAATTATAACTTATTAAAGTCCCATGTTTTTATTTGTATAACTAACTGCAAATAAAAATATTAAATACAGTATAAACACTATGAGATAAACTACCCGTTTTATTTTTTATTCAAATATATTATCAATAATTTTAAATATAATAACATAACAAAATAATTTATCATTATCTTTATAAACATATCATAACTAAAAGTAAAATAAATTACATCTTTATAATAAAATATAAGTTGTAAGTAATTGATTTCAATTAGTTATATTTTGTGCTTAAAATATTGTAATTAAGAATTTTTTATGTCTCTTTTATAATATAGTATAGATTAAGAGGAAATTAGATAATCTAACAAGTGTTATTCTTATGAAACCATAAGTTGAGAGAATGTGGTCGAACAATATAACAAGACTCAGTAAACAAATCATCTTAGGGGTCTTTAACAAACGCTTATCTGGTAAGCGCTTACTGTCAAGAGATATCACCATCTCTTACCTTATTATATAACATCTTCAACCCTCAAAATGGGATGTTGGTAAGAATGTTAAACCCGGAGTCTTTCCCCTCACTTACTGGGTAAGACTCTTGGTCATTGCTATGCTTCTTACCAGGTAAGATTATCGATCTTGTCATACTCAATCGTTAAGGTAACTGATATGAGTAAACATTTACCAAGTAAGCGTTTAACGTCACCACATTTCCCCCCCTAAAAGTATCATATGAGAAGATACTGAAAATGTTGTTTTTTTAGTGAATTACATTTTTGGTCCCTCCTTTATAATTGATTTTTGGTTTTCGTCCCTCGAAATAGTAAAGTACACTATTGGTCCAAAATTCATGTCATATGAGCCGCATTTTAGTTATTTTGGGGTTGGTTATTATGCAACCTTTTACATGGTGCAACCCATTCAACCCCTCTATTTATCACTCATTTTATTTTCACATTTTTTAATTAAAAAAGTTAAAATAAAATGAGTGGTGGATAAAGGGGTTGCACTATGTAAATGGGTTGCATTTGAACACCCCTCTAGTCTTTTTAGTATAAAAAACAACTGTTGCAGTTATTTCTTTTTTGTCAGAGGGAAGAGTAAAATAATTTTTCACATATAACCCCAAATCCGAAATTTAGGAACTTCCCCCAAGGCCCAATCTCAAAAGCCCACTTGTTCATAATTTCTTGAAATGATTTAATCTTTTGAAGCCTAATTGGCCCAAACTGGTATTGCAATGCCTATTTTATGAAGCATATAATTTCGTGGAAAACACTTCGGGCCCGTTTATCAAACGCTTACCTGGGTAAGCGCTTACCAAGGCATATTACCTTATGAATGAAGATGACAATGAGCAAAAATTTTACCAGTAAGAGCTAAGGCAAGGACCAAGAGTCTTACCCTGGTAAGTGATGGCGAAGACTCTTACCACGGTTAGCGCTTACCGGGAAAATTGTTACATACGATACCGTTTTGGTGGACTAAAATTTTACCCGGTAAGTAAGTGATAGTGTTAAATTTTACCGGAAAATGCTTATCGGGAAAATTATTGCATACGATACCGTTTTGGTGGACTAAAATCTTATCCGTTAAGTAAGTGACCATGTTAAATTTTATTGGTAAGCGCTTATCCGGGTAAGTATTTGGTAAACGGTCCATTCGTTTGCGATGAAAATGTTGTACAAGTACTTGTATTTTAAGAGTTTTGGAAAACCTACACCCACGTATAACTTAATGGTAGTTTCGATTTTCCAGGATAATCCATCAATAACCTATGAGCATGCCAAAAAAAGCATTATAGATACAAGAATGATTGATTGGATAAATATGAATTATACCTAAATCGATAAAGCGTTACTCTCATTCCCGTATACGAGGAGTCGATCAAACACAAATTTGTTGAAGAATTGAAGATTGAAGAAAGTATAGAGTAGAGACTCGAGTGATTTAATCACGATTTTACACTGTTAATGTTACTTTCTTTAATCATTATATATTTCATATCAATGATTTTTTTTTAGTTATATTACTTTACACACACATATAGAGAAGATTTGAAAGATGAACACGTCCATTTTATGAAAACTATAGAACGTCTTTTTAATGTGTACATTAGCACATGTAATAAGGGTGTTCTCGCGTTTTTTCTTAAAATGAAGGTGTTCTCGTTGAACCTGTTGGTGATTTATAGCAAAACACACACATAAAACATATATATAAACGCAGCGGAAAGAAATCAACAAAAGGAATCAACGTATTGCCAATATGATTAAACGAAAAATACAAATAACGGTATACCTTTGTAGCGTGATTTGTAGACAAAATAGATCCACTTGTGTGTTCCTTTGAAACCAAGTATTCAATGGTGAATACCTCTAAAGTAGTCCACACTACACTTCCTTGATCACCACCGGATGCTAGTCCTCCTTAGTAACGATCTTAGAGCCTCGATTAACCAAAAATCGAGCTAGAAGATCAAAGGAAAAAAAACCTTAGAGAGAGAGAGAGAGAGTAAAGGGGGGGGGGTGCCGATTTTGGGAGAGAGAAAGGAGAGATTAGGGTGAGCCCTAATTGGTTTATTTGGTATCCTTATATAAATAAACCCTAAAGCTTCATTGGGCTTTTAATTGTTCTCTCTTCTAAATCTTTATGGGCCCAATATTAAATTAAGTGTAATAGGCTTGCTATTAGCTTAAATCTAATACAAAACCAATAAGCTTAATTAAATGTTAGTAACCATTTAATTATCCCACGTTACTTAGGTTATATATATAATGTAAATACAATTTAATTATTCCACCATTTAATTATCACACGTGTGTCTAGCCATATAATTATCTATTATGACACGAGCATATTCCAACAGCTCCCACTTGCGCACGTCATAATAACAAGTAATCATACAAGCAAATGTTAGCGTCTAGCAACACACCGATGCCCCTAGAGACACATGAGGTTAGTTTCTTAAACGTCTCATTTTAAATTGTTTATTAAATCAGTCGTCCCTTTGTTACATATACCTTGTTGAATACTAGACATGGATCATATGTCATTCTAATTGTTCAACGATTCTGTTTCTCGATCTGTTTGTTGAATTAGATTACCAAATTTAATCATGCATCATCTTAATTACATTTGGGTACGGCCGTACAAACATCTATTCAATTCATCGAGGGGCCTAGTAGTATCTAACTCTATTACCTGTAGAGGAACAAATCCCATTTTTACTGCACGTGTCTGTCATGTGCTTCATATCACTCCTGAAGATGATTTTTAGAACAACCTTATTCAGGACAGCATTTAACCATTTCAAAGACTGATATTCCACCCACACAAAACCTGCTTGCATCTCAAGTCTAAGAACGAGTGACATAACCATCTCCGAAATTCACTGGTGACGCCGATCCATGCAGTGAACTCTCGTATGTTGGGTCAGTCCAATGTTCATCATCAATGAACAATATGTGAGTTTGGTAGCATCATCACCAATACACTCACATTTGCCTTAAGTCGATGATACTCCCGTATCATCAACTGACAATGGACAATTTAGAACAAATAATTTATTCATGGATTAAACATGCAAATATAGAACACAGTTGATATAAATGAAAACGATCATATCTAGTACATCAATTCATTGTGAAATAAAAACTGTTCAACGTTCCAATTATTTAAATACTAAAACAGATCTACATGAGACTACTAGCTAGTTGAAGTCAAATGTTCCTAGCATGTTCGATATGTTTGGTACAAGACATTGGTTTCGTAAAGGGATCAGCTAAGTTGTCATCTGTGTGAACTTTGAGAAGACGAATTTCACCCATCTCGATAACCTCTCGAATGTAGTGAGTCTTCCTGCAAAAGTGTCTGGCGCCCTTTTGAACTCCAGGTTTGTTGGCTATGATAATGGCACCAGAATTATCGCAGTACATATCCATGGAACTTTCATTACTGGGGACAACCCCAAGCCCAGAAATGAATTTCCGTATCCAAACAACCTCCATTGCAGCTTCGGAAGCAGCTATGTATTCAACTTCTGTAGAAGACATCACAGTAGTTCTTTGCTTAACACTCTTCCAGTCAACAACGCCTCCGTTCATGACGAAAACGAATCCAGTCTGAGATCGAGTGTCATCTCGATCTGTTTTGACACCAGCATTAGTGTAGCAAGTAACACTAAGCTTTCTTTCTGTATCACCACCATAAACAAGGAACATATCTCTAGTATTTCGAAGATACTTCAATACGTTCTTAACAGCAGTCTAGTGACTCTCTCCTGGATTTTGTTGGTATCTACTCGTAAGGTTCTGAGAGAACGCTACATCAGGTCTAGTGCACCTTATTGCATACATGATGGATCCCACAGCCGAAGCATAGGGGATTCCCTTCATCCGCTTCACCTCATCAGGTGTGGAGGGTCCCTGAGTCTTACTCAAGTTTACATTGTGTTGCATTGGAAGTTTTCCACGTTTGGAAGCATCCATTCTAAACCGTTTTAGAATTTTGTCAATGCATGCACTTTGACTTAAACCAATTAACCGCTTCGATCTATCCCTATAGATCTTGATTCCTAGGATGTATGCCGCTTCTCTTAAATCTTTCATGGCAAAACATTTTCCAAGCCAGGATTTGACATCTTGTAGCATTGGAATGTTGTTCCCCATGAGTAATATGTCATCAACATATAAGATTAGAAAAACGACGATGCTCCCACTAGCTCTCAAATATACACATGGCTCATCAAGGTTTTGAGTGAGACCATACGTTTTGATTTCCTCATCGAACCTTTTATTCCAGCTTCTGGATGCTTGCTTCTGTCCATAAATGGATCTTTGAAGCTTGCATACTTTATTAGGATGTTTCGGACTCACAAAACCCTCAGGTTGCACCGTGTAAACATCATTATTAAGGTGACCGTTCAAGAAAGCGGTTTTGACATCCATTTGCCAAATCTCATAGTCATAGTATGCTGCTGTGGCTATAAGAATCCTAATAGCTTTAACATTAGCAACAGGCGAGAAGGTTTCTTCATAGTCAACCCCATAGGTTTGATTGTAACCTTTTGCTACGAGACGAGCTTTATAGGTGTATACATTGCCATCCATGTCGGTCTTCTTCTTGAAGATCCACTTACTCCCTACAGTCTTGCCGTTATGAGGAAGATCAACCAAGTTCCAGACTTGACTGTCTTTCATGGATTGCATTTCAGCATTCATAGCTTCAAGCCATTTATCGGATTCTGGATCCAACAATGCCGCTTGATAGTTAGAGGGTTCACCATGATCCCCCAAATTATGCTCCTCAGCATCGACATAAAAACTATATCGTTTAGGTGCTCGAGGTGTCCTTACGGATCTACGAATGGGAATTACATGATTCTGTGGTTCATCATCTGTATGTTTAGCCTCAGCGTGATGTTCGCTAGTGTTACCAGGAGGTTGTGAATCTTCGCTTTGAATCTCATCAAGGTCTACAGTGCTCCCACTAGCTTTTTGTAAAATGAGACTGTTCTCAAGAAACTCAGCATACCGAGCAACAAATATTTTGTTTTCGGGTGGGTAGTAGAAATAGTAACCCATCGTTGTCTTTGGGTACCATACGAAGAACACTTGATAGATCTAGGCTCAAGTTTGTTCGGTGTGTCTCATTTCACGAGAGCCTCACAACCCAGACCTTCAAGTAAGATAGATTAGGGACTTTCCCATGCCATATTTCATATGGTGTCTTATCAACCTTCTTGGTCGGAACTATATTGAGTATGCGAGCAACAGACTCTAGAGCACAACCCCAAAAGGATAGTAGCAAAGTAGTTAGACTCATCATGGATCGAACCATGTCTAGAAAAGTTTGATTTCTCCTTTCAGACACACCATTATGTTGTGGATTGTATGGAGGAGTAAATTATGAGACAATCCCACCCTTAGGCAGATGGTCTAAAAACTCTTGACTCATGTTGTTAATCTTTAAATCCCAATCAATCAAGCTAATTACTCAATAATATTCAATAAAGCTCAAGAACTAGAGAGAGAAAGTCTAGAGAGAGAAAGTAGATCTTGAATATCAGACTCTAGACTATTACAATATGCCAATCCTCTAATTCGTTATTACATGATTAGAAAGGAAAACCTATTTATATCATCTAACTAATACAAAGCCTTAAAGGCTAAGGAAACTAAAACAAATTTGACTAACTCATACAAGGTCAATGTTGACTTTTACACATTTGACTTTCCTATTAAATCTTGGATACAATATTTAGACTTAACAATCTCCCCCTTTGTATTCAAGATTTAATAAAAGTTTGATACTGATCTTCAGCTCTTGATTCTTCAGTTTTTGTCTCATAGAAGCTTTCACAATCTTTACTCTTTTGCATCTTTTGAAGAATCTTGGAAAGTCATTTTAATCTTTGAAACTTTGAAAAGTCAACATGTCTTGAACAGAAACGAAAAACTTGAAACTTCTTCGAAACTTGAAACTTTAACTCTGAAAAATCTTTCGACTTTGATCAAACTTGTATCTTCATCACTTTGATCTCTGAACCATCTTTGGAAGAACAAACTTTCACGAATCATCTTGATTTAACTTTGAACATTCTTCCTTCAGAATCTTTTGGCTTTGAATCTCTTTATCAGACTTGAACTTTAAATCAGCGGAAGCAATTTGAACTTTAGGCTTGAACTTTGAACTTGAACTCTGAAATTGAATATTTATAATTCTCCCCCTTTTTGATGATGTGAGCATCATTATCATCAAAATATCATCAATTTCAGCATAGACTTTGATTTCCCCCTTTGTGAACAACAAACAATCTCTCCTTGATATTGCTGTACTTTTGATCTGAAGAGTCGAATCATGAACAGTATATATCCGAATCTTTTCAAATTCAGACATAATGAGCGTGTAACCCTGATTCAACAAATGAAACAGTTAGAAATGCCTGTCAGTAACACGAAGTTACTGTGTACAACGGATGTACAATGTAAGGAGCTGGTTTGATGTTGACTCCCCAGGACTTCCATTCAATCATTGAAAGACACAAGGTAATTCTATGAATATTCTGACAGAAAAACATATTCTATGTGTGCTCGTGCTTGTGTTTTGAAAGAATTAGCACAATGATTGTGTTTCATAAAGGCTCAAAATATGTAAATCACTGAGACAGTAATGATAATACATGGACTCAATGTGCATGAGAAAGGGTGCGAAGGTGGGGCAACTTTCCTTCTTTTTCAATATCAGTATCTTCCAAGAGAAGATCCGATAGATTATGTGTTGCTTCCCCAGAAAATGTGAAACATTCTCTTTTTAAGAAAAGAATGAGTAGCTAGTGGGGTTGTATGCAAGAGATGGCATGGGCTATTTGCCTATTTCAATGATGGTCACCAACGAAATGTGAACCAATCAGTAATGTGGCTGCCCGGCTTAGAAAGATGTTTGGTGCAGAGTTATGATATTCTTATAACTCTGTTCTCACACCCTCTTTCTTTTAAACATATAAGCTCACATCTAACCAATCTCTCATTTCCATTTTATCTCAGCTCACTCCCACACTCAATTCTTTTAGACCCCTCTCCCCTCAATTACTCAAGGATTTCTTCCGGGGTAGGAAACACTAGTTATCGTGAATCCATGGAAGATCTATTAAGCACTCACACTGAATCCCATGTTCCTAAAAGTACATGCTGGTCAATGATTATTCTTGACATGTAAAGCACAAGAAATCATATGTCAGTGTATGTATGCTCATTGAAAAATATAAATGAGATTTGAGCATTTGAACTTTGAAGATTTCTCAAAACAAGAATATTGAATGAATGAATATGAAGTCAAGAGAATTGTTTTGAGAATCTGACAATGAAACAATCAGATCAAATCAAATGGTTAGGGTATCAAAGAATTGGATATTTGTTTATATGAACAAATATAAACAATTTATCAATGAAAGTACAAATATGAAAAAGATGAATGATACTCAACAATTTTGAACTTCAAACGGGGGTATTACCATCGAAAAATTGGTTCGAATTTGAGACATGGTAATAACAATTTCAAAGAAAATACTGAACCGGTGTGTGTGAATACTTAACAGTATATGGACAAGATAATACACAAGTATTGATCTTTGGAAACACACGGTCAGTTAAACATTAAAGTGTAAAATTTTTAGAAAAACATTTAAAAGCACACTTCTAAATTCATGAAATCTTTTGAGAATAAGAAGTGGTTTGAACATTTCAGAAATTGTTTTTCATGTTCGAAAGTTGTCCTTCTTTCAAACAATCCGAGATCTAGGATCAGAAGATTTTTACCTTTTCGGCTCCCCCTCAAATCATGATCAAATGATTTATGTCTTTTTAGCTCCCCCTGGATATTAGCATAATATCCTTTTTTGATCATTGATGAACGGGTCCTGTTCTGACATGTAATCAGAAGCCACTTTATTCATATTATTTATTTAAAAATAAAAGACAGAAAGCAGTAAAACGGTTTATAGAATGAGTTCTGATCTGAAATAACCAAAAGTCATCACCTTTACTCCCCCTTAAATTAAGCATCTGAAATATATCATTTAAAACAGGATAGAGATCAAACACTCCCTTTGAATTGTTAGACCATCAATATCAGAAAAATCTAGCATTGAAAAAGTATAGGATAGAGATCAGATCAATTCACTTGGGATGGAGACCATCAATATCCATCGGATGCAAAAACACAGGAGTAAGGTCTTTTTGATCTCTGAGGTACGAGTCCTAAACTGTTTTGTTTAGAAGTCAAACTCCTTTGAAGACCGGGTCCTAAGCTGATGTGCTTAGAAACCATATTCTTGACATTGAGGTCCGGGTTTTGAACTGCTGTGTTCAAAAGCCATTTTCTTTCTTACTCCCCCTTGGAGTGAGTTGCCTGCAACACAGATTCAGGTTTCGGTTTTGGTACCCATTGGTATTTGGGTCCAGAAATGTTAGTTGCAGTGCGTGTGGGGGATACAGAGTAAGAACCATACCAGTAATGATCATTTGTTTTATGAAAATGATCATGTGTACAACAAATAGAACAATAAAATTTCTTACCGTTAGGTGCTTTGTTCTTCTGTGCTTTGTGTACAGGTACACATGATTTCATCTCTTTCAGCTCATTTTCCTTATCATCTTTGACTGGTTTCTTTTGCCAAACCAGTTTCTCTTTCTTGAAACTTCTTCTTGGATAAGTATCTGATCCATCTAAAAATTCATCATAGAAAAGGTTAGTGCGACGAATCTGATTAAATGATTTGACTGGCCTTTTTGAAGAGACAGATTTATGATTTGAACTTGAAACAGATTTTTCAAGCTCTTTGATCTTTGAGGCGAAGTCGTCTCTTTCTTTCACAAGCTTGTCAATCTTTGACTTGAATTCAGACTTCATCTTCTGCTCTTTCAGCGCATCTGCAGACAGTTCAGACAATTTTGAAGTTAGCTTCTTGATTTCAGATTCAAAAATGGATCTTTCTTCCTCAAATCCTTTTTCTGACTCAGTTCTCTGGCCGGATAATTCTTTAAAGAACCCTACATTCTTCTTTTCTATGGCCTTCTTCTCCTGAGCAAATTTCTCTCTTTCTAAAATCAGTACTTTCTCAAAATCTGAGATTTGTTGAGAAAGTTTTAAGCATTTAATCTCTACTGACTTCTTTTCCTCAAAACACTTCTTTGAAAAATCTGAAAACTTCTTTGAAAATTTTTTCTTTTCATTTTCAAAATCAGCTTTATTATCAGAAAGTTGTTTTTCCAAAACAGATAAATTCTTTCTAAGCTCAGTGTTTTCAGATTCCAATCTCTTAACTTTCTGCTCATTGCTCTCAACAGAGACTGTCTGCTGAATTTTAGCTTCCAACTCAGAAATCTTTCCTTTTAGATCTGACACAACTGTTGGCCCTATCATCGTCCATTCAAGATAGTCCCATATCTCCTTTCCTGTTGATTTGTACAAATCTTTTCCTGTCAAAATGATATGTATCTATGTGATCTTTAATCTCATGACGAATACTATTCAGCAGAAAAGTTCGAGCCATATAATCAGCATTCTGTCTTTTCTCTCGACCCTCAGTACAATCTTCTGTTGGAGTATGAGGTGTCATCTCTCCTTCAGTCAATGACAATCTGATATAACAACTCAGCTCATTTGTATCTACAAATTTGAAAAAATCAGCTTTCCACTTCTCGTATCTTCCTCTAAGCAAAATTGGTGAACTCATCTCTCTCTTAGAAATAGCTTGATGAGAATGATCGTTCCCAAACTGTATATCAGAAAATCAAAAATCAGATCAAATTGAAATCTTAAAAAAAAATATTTCGTGAAAATTGAAATTTGAACAATACTTGTTATTTCGCAATGTAGAAAAAAATATTTCCAAAGATGACCAAAAAATATTTCCAAAGATGACCAAAAATATATATATATATATATATTTTTAAAGTCTGAGGAATTCGGGTCACAAAGGAATTCGGGTCACAGAGTTTCAAGAAATGCGTGTTAAAGCAGACCCGCATTTGTAGTAATGAGTGTTAAGGCAGACCCGCATTTGAAGTAATGCGTGTTCAGAGTGACCCACACTTGTAGAAATGCGTGTTCAGAGTGACCCGCATTTGTAGAAATGCGTTTCCAAAAGAAAATCAACAACTCATAATAGGATCATCATTTCATGACCCGCATTTCAGATGAATGACCCGCATTTCAGATGAATGACCCGCATTTCATGTTTTTGACAGATTCAAACTTAAATCAATCGAAACCTGCAAAATTGATCTCAAAAATTTGTCAGCATCATCGAAAAACAGTTCTAAACATACAAATACATTCAATTTTCAATTAAAACAACAAAACAAAGGAATTCGATCAAGAACAGAGGTCAAACTTGTTTTCAAGAAAAACTCAAAAAAATCAAAAATTGACATCGAATTAGAATGAATTTTGATATGGAATCAAAACAAGAATCAATCCAAAACACAATTCGCATCTAAAGAAACCATTATCTTTCAAATAAAAACGATTTTCCACAAAAATTCAAATGAACAGTAACAAACTCGTTTTCTTGAAAAACTTTTGAAAAATTTCAAATTTTCGATCCAAAAACACCAAATTTCAATTCAAACCATGATAAAATCTTTTCTAAAAAGTTTGGTTCAGCTCTGATACCAATTGTTAATCTTTAAATCCCAATCACATCAAGCTAATTGCACAATATATGACAATAAAACTCAAGAACTAGAGAGAGAAAGTCTAGAGAGAGAAAGTAGATCTTGAATATCACACACTCTAGAAATTACAATACACCAATCCTCTAATTCGTTATTACATGATTACTAGACAAACCTATTTATACCATACAACAAATACAAAGCCTTAAAGGCTAAGGAAACTAAACATGCTAAAACTAACTATTACAAGGTCAATGTTGACTTTTATACATTTGACTTTCCTATTAAATCTTGGATACAATATTTAGACTTAACAATCTCCCCCTTTGTATTCAAGATTTAATAAAAATTTGATGCAGATCTTCAGCTCTTGATTCTTCATCTTTTGTCTCATAGAAGCTTTCACAATCTTTACTCTTTTGGCCTTTGAAGAATCTTGGAAAGTCTTTTTAATCTTTGAAGCTTTCTTGATCACGAAACAAAAAAATGAAGCTTTGACTTTAAACTTTGAAACAACTTTGAGAAACCTTGTAAACATCTTTGAAAACTTTATCTCTGAATTATCTCTGAAACATGTACTCTCCTCCTCGATCAGATAGGAGAGCCTTAATAGTCTTGCCGAGTTGATTTTCTACTTCATTTTGAAAGGCTTTGAACGTTTCAAAGGCTTCATGTTTATGTTTAATCAAGTAAACACAACCATAGCGACTGAAATCATTAGTGAAAGTGATGAAGTAGCTAGCACCTTCCCTAGACACAGTTCTAAATGGGCCACTTACATCCGTATGTATGAGTCGAAGTAGATCTTTGGCTCTTTCACCTATATGGGATAAATGTTTTCTTGTCATCTTCCCAGATATGCAAGAGAGACACTTTTCAAACGACTCATCACGGTTGACTTTAGAAGCCCATCGTGTTGCAGCTTTATAATGCGCTTCTTGCTTATGTGGCAAAGACGTCGGTGCCATAGGTAAGTTGAATCCAAATTCCGTTTGGATTTTTTAGTGCTACATGTATATATAGAACTATCGATTGAAATAAGATTATGCATGTCAATTTCACAAATACCATCACGAGGAATAGCATTAAAATAAAATATATTATATTTAGAAACCGAAATACCATAATCCGTAAAAGTATTAATAAAATCGTTATCCTTCAAACGAAAAAGCGAAACAATACCCCTAGTAATAGTAGGTGCATAATGACAATTGTCTAAAATAATGATCAATCCATTAGGGAGGATAAGATCATAGCTCCCTATAGCTTCAACAGTTGCACGCATACCATTGCCTACGTACAGGTCCAAAGCTCCTTTGTTTAACTTTCTACTTCTCCTTAGTCCCTGCACATTATTACAAATATGAGTTCCACAACTGGTGTCCTAAACCCAGGATTTATTAGGAAAAGCATAGAGTTCTATAGTGAAGATACCTGATGTGCTAGCCGGGGTAGCTTTGTTCTTCTTCAACTCTGCCACGTAGGTAGGACAGTTCCTCCTCCAGTGGCCTATCACTCCACTGTGATGGCAGGTGGCGTCCTTTGCAGGTTGCTCCTTTTTAGCAGGTGGGGGAATATTAGGTTTGGGTTTGTAAACATGTTTACCCTTGCCACGACCCTTGCCCATTGCTTGCAGTTTGGGTTTCTGGATTTTACTTGCCCTGATTGCTAGAACAACAGGAGCTTTATTGGGCATCCCTTGCTCTGTAAGTTTCAGCATAGCATGCAGTTCAGAGATAGTCTTCCCCATGCTATGCATGTTATAGTTCATAACAAACTGATTATAGTCATTGGAGAGTGAGGTAAGAATCAAGCTCACTCCAAGAACTTATGGCATGGGATAACCAAGACGCTCTATTTGGTTAAGATAGCCTTTCATCTTCAAGACGTAAGCGCTAACTGATTGGCCATCCTCCTGTTTACAAGTGTGGAATGCTTTGACTGTTTCAAACAGTTCCTGTTCTGCTTGTTGTTGAAACATGGTTTTCAACTCTCGTAGCATCTCAAAAGCTGGGAGTTCCTCCAAGTTCTTTTGGATCTCGGGTGTCATGCTCACCAGCATAAGTGCAGCTACTTCTTGTTGCTCGATAAACCAACGGGTGTAGGTTGTACGAACTGCAACAAAAGCAGTGGCAGGAGGTGCCTCAGGTAAGGCCTCTTCCAGATGAATCAACTTATTTTCATCCCTGAGGGCGATCCTTATATTTCGATACCAGTCGATGAAGTTGATACCTGTCAGTTTCTCTTTTTCAAGAACTGACCTGATTGTTGAGTTGTTTAGGGTTTGCTTGTTGTTGGTTGTTGTCATCTACAAACATACAAAGTTTAAGATTTAGTATTTTCAATAATTAATCCTTTTTCTTTAAATTAACTACCAAATTATATTTTAATTTTACGAAAAAGGCTAAGATCCTCATTGAGGTTCTATCATTACTGTTAGGTCCCAAGGCTTGAGCTTCCCAGAAGGTCACCCATCCTAGGATTGCTCTCGACCGAGCACGCTTAACTTGTTAGGATCAAGCGCTTACCACTACACCAAAAGCAATTGCTTGTGGTGAAGGCGCAACTTTATTTCCTTAAACCATGGTAGCGCAAAGCCCCGTACTAAGCGACAGGCGGACATGAGGGGCTGCACCACTTTCGTGGAGCCAGCGGGTCGGGCTGTTAGTCCCGTCCAGTTACGTACTCCCGAGTCGAAGGTGAGGGCGCTGGATGCTTGTGGCATTCCCAGCAAATGTTGGGATTTCTCCTCAACAATCCCCCCCAGCATTTGCACACTGGGAGACTCGAACCCACGACCTCGCTCTGATACCAATTGTTAGGTCCCAAGGCTTGAGCTTCCCAGGAAGTCACCCATCCTAGGATTGCTCTCGCCCGAGCACGCTTAACTTGTTAGGATCAAGCGCTTACCACTACACCAAAAGCAATTGCTTGTGGTGAAGGCGCAACTTTATTTCCTTAAACCATGGTAGCGCAAAGCCCCGTACTAAGCGACAGGCGGACATGAGGGGCTGCACCACTTTCGTGGAGCCAGCGGTTCGGGCTGTTAGTCCCGGCCAGTTACGTACTCCCGAGTCGAAGGTGAGGGCGCTGGATGCATGTGGCATTCCCAGCAAACTACATCAGTTGATCTGCTAGCAATGTAGATTCAATAGGTAGGTGATGTTCACCAATTGCATTACTAATGCAATTCTTAGATTCTTATGGGACCTATGGCATCTAGTGGCCGAGCAACTAGTGTCAAGCTGGCATGTCTAGTCCCATCCTTGCCTCGGGTTAAGGTCTCACCTACTTAACTCGATTAAGTCATCCAATTTGAAATCATGTGAAAATAGATCTAGGTCTCACGCATAGATAATAATCACCTCGGGATTACAATTCAACCTAGGTCTCACGCATAGGCAAAAGGTAATGGCGATTGATTTCAATCCGATTGGACGACATGACTTAAAATTGTGACGGGTATGATATTTTGATACGCAAAAAAAGATGTACGGAAGAAGCATGCATAAGTTAAAAACATTTATTAACTTAGAGTCTAATTTGTTTTATTTTATGTGTGTCGAGATGTCCATTAATTAGCTTGGACATTACATAAATTAAATAACCGATAAAACCCTTTTATACGTTATTTATATAAAACAATAGTTTTAAGTTTCAAATCCAATTCAAACTTATTTATTAACCAAAACTAACGATTTAGTTTCTAAAGTGGTATGTGTTTAATTTTAGGTTTGAAAAACCCATTTGCAAGTTATAACATCCGAGACATACATAACAATGCAATATAAAACAAAAACACACAACCAATATGTGCAAAACCTCAACCGATGAAAAACTTATGCTTGATCTCGTGAGCCATCACAACGGACCAAGAGGGCAACTAAGGACGGGCCAACATAAACCCTTAATGGGCTCCCAATTGCTCCAAGACCATCAAGAGCAAGTAGAACCCACATGAAAATCCAAACATCAAAACTGTCCGGAAAAACGCAGCAGCTTTGGGGCTCGAAACGACATGCAAGGAGTCTTCCCCAATCGAAACATCCTTCTGCAAAGTTGTACTCCTATGAGATATGCAACTTCAGCAACAAGAATCAGCACATTCCAAGGTGCGAAACTCCGGAAAATCTATTTTTCGTGCCGACTGTCCAACGGCTATGAAAATGCCTTTTCGTCTTTAACTTTGACACCATTCCATTCCGAGCAATGGTTACAATTTCTTGACTAAATACATTTATTCTAATACTAAACTAAGTGAAAATACATGAAACAATAATATAAATTATTACAATTCAAAACCCCAAAAACAAAGAAACAAGGCACACAAACGGTCATGGTTTTCATCGGTTTTGCACATCAACATAATAATACACATATCATTAAAAGTGTTGGCTTGGTCCATGGTAAAAATGCATGTTTTTACCATGGATCTAAAACACTTACAATAAGAAAGAAGCAAGCCAACAAATCGAAGAAAAACTACAATAATTAACCTCCGATTAGTATATGTAATTTGTGGCAATTTTTTTTTTATCCAAACAGGTCGAATTGTTTTTATTTAAAAAAAGCGAACCACAAGGTGAAAGAAAAAGAAGTTTTTATCCACTTTTACATATACGCACTAATCATATGGCACATACGATAGCTTTGATACCACTGTTGGTGATTTATAGCAAAACACACACATAAAACATATATATAAACGCAGCGGAAAGAAATCACCAAAAGGAATCAACGTATTGCCAATATGATTAAACAAAAAATAAAAATAACGGTATACCTTTGTAGCGTGATTTGTAGACAAAATAGATCCGCTTGTGTGTTCCTTTGAAACCAAGTATTCAATGGTGAATACCTCTAAAGTAGTCCACACTACACTTCCTTGATCACCACCGAATGCTAGTCCTCCTTAGTAACGATCTTAGAGCCTCGATTAACCAAGAACCGAGCTAGAAGATCAAAGGAAAAAAAACCATTAAAGAGAGAGAGAGAGCAGGGGGGCACCGATTTTGGGAGAGAGAGGAGAGATTAGGGTGAGCCCTAATTGGTTTATTTGATATCCTTATATAAATAAACCCTAAAGCTTCCTTGGGCTTTTAATCGTTCTCTCTTCTAAATCTTTATGGGCCCAATATTAAATTAAGTGTAATTGTCTTGCTATTAACTTAAATCTAATACAAACCCAATAAGCCTAATTAAATGTTAGTAACCATTTAGTTACCCCACGTTACTTAGGTTATATATAATGTAAATACAATAATTACATTATATATTAAATGGTATCTCAGTGTATATGTGTGTGACCCTATAGGCTCCACGTGTGTCTAGCCATATAATTATCAATTATGACACGAGCATATTCCAACAAAACCTCCACCTATATTATACAGATTTGCCGCCTGAAGTCACATCTTGAAACACATCATGACCTTGTCATAACACAAAAGACTTGAGGCTTGACAATGCCATCATGCCATACCTCATGTCATATGTTGATAAACTTGGAAGCATTAAATAGACGTACTTATTTTTCAACTTTTTTTTCGGTTTATACAATTTTGGAAGAATATTTGCAAAATAATAACTCACCAAATACACAAATGCAGTTCAACAATGTAGAAATACAGAATAGAAGGAAACAATAATTATATTGATGTTTAGAATGCTTTAGACCTCCGTCCTACTTCACTTTTCCTGATGGCCTAGACCCATATATAGAAACGATTTCAACATGTGATCATGCTATATAACGGTATAGACATAAATGGATACATTGTATTTGTGGAGTCAGTCGCTCAAAAGTCACTCAAGTTGATGATTCATCACCAATAATTCTAGTGAAAAGTAGATAACCAGATCAGTTATTAAGATATATAAAGTGTGTTCAATTGATCAACATGACATCATCTAAAAATGAGTGTTAGAAGTGTTCGAATCCTTTTTTACGAAGGAAATGGAGGGAAACGGGATGAAATGAGGGGTGTAAGAAAAAATCTTGTGTTCTCGATTTTTTTTAAGAAGGAAAAGAAGATTGATTTAACTCTCAAAACTTTCCCTAAATATGGGAGGAAAGAAATAAAAAACAATTAAAAATATTTGTAAAATTACATATCTACCCATTAATTATTATACGTTGTAAAATTAATAAGAGTGTATTTGTAAATTGACATTATTCTTATATTTTCCTTCACTCTTAAGAACACAAATAATTTTTTCTTTCTTTCTTTTCCTTTTCTTCACTCTTTTTTATGTACCGTTCCTTTTAAATTCGAAAACACAACATTGGTTTCGAAAAACATGTTTATAAAATTGAATGAAAAATATATTTCAAAACACCCTTTTTTATCCCAAAATCATCCAATTAAAAATGGCCAAACATATTATTCACACAAACGTTAAAATCATGCATATTTCAACCTCATTTAGTTCAACATAAAATCTGTTTTCTCAAAGTTCCATAATATGACTAGAGACATTTTGTGAAAGATTTTCATAATAGAATTGTTTAACACCAATTTTCAGAAGAAGAAAACATTAAGGGGGGTTTTGGTTCGTAAAATGGAATTTGATGGAATTGGAATCCATCAAATGAATTTGACTTTGAAGGAATTGGATTCTACCTCTTTGTTTGGGGTGAGGGTGGTAGGCTCGTAGTTGTGATGACAACAACTATCCCCACCCACCCACCTTGCCCCTGTCCCAACCATACCCCCACCCTATTGACCACTATGCTACTACTGTCGTCATAATAGCTACCTCCCTCGCCACCTACGTGGTTGGGTGGTAGGGAAGGGGGTAGTTGTGATGCCAAAAGTCATGTTGGGCGCCTAGAGCCCATCCAGCCCATATTTCTTGGGTTTGGCTTCCATTTTCACGCCAAAACTTCTCCTCCACCTCCCTATCTTTCTCTCTACCTTGAGCATTATTGGAGTATTAGGTCCGATTTTAGGGCTTTCGGAAGGCATTGCTTGGTGATTTGAGGTTCCAAGAAGTGGAAGATAAGATCTAAGTTCCCATCTTTTGATCTAGGGTTTTGCTCTCTTTGCACCTACGACCTCTAATTTCTTCCTTGTAGTGCATTATGAGATTTGGGAGTAGAGTAAGTGTTTTTGGGAGTTTCACATCTTAGATAGGGAGTCTTGCTTAAAGATCTCAACTCTCCTCCAAATGAAGCTCAAAGTTTGGGCTTAAAACCTAGATATAACATAAATCAAGCAAGGTGACTTTAAGTTATTTTGCAAAATTATATACATGTTAAAAATATTTTTGTTTTTGGTTTTGAATACATTCCCATGAGTTTAGTTCATGTATTGATGTGTTTGGTGATTTTTGTGCATTTTGGTATGTTTTGGCTTTCAATCTTGAAAGAATATTTAAAATGTGTTTATTGGTTATTTTGAGACATAAATCCTAAATGATTGTTCCAAATGATATTTATTTCGTCAATGAGGTTTCTTTAATATTTGGATAATTTGGGGGCAATATATTATTTTTGGTCTTGGAATTTTTTTTTGGGATTTAACTCATTTATGAACTTTAATAGTGGAACTTGATCCCTTTTTGGTTATAAGTGTGGAAATCTTTGATAAATGCCTATTACTGGCTTGCGAGAATCTTAAAAGTGCAAACCATAAGGTTTTGGATCTTTTGCTATTTTTACTTTAACGAAATGATGGTTTATGAGCCTATTCATGCTATAGGTATCGTGGGCTACCCATTGTTTGGGAAACACACCTTTTGGCTTACGTTGGTTTGTATTGAATATATTTGGTTGGTCAAGTGTGTTGGAGTATATTGTCTTGATTTTAACTCAAACGAGTTTTGGGGCATCTGTCCGGTTTAAATAGCCGAGTGTGGAGCTTTGGACGTGAATTGCATTTATTGCACATTTTTTGGATTCTACATGTTTTGAGTGTGTTAGCCATTCAATTGAAGTCATGTAATTTAGACTGTAGTGCATTGGATCCATAGGCATAAGAGTTTGTCACGTAGTTAAATGTGGAATTTTGATGTTCTCACCTAAGTCTAGTGAGTGGTCACCTAGTCATGGTTTTGAGAGTTTGTCGTGGTATTCTATTGGGTTGTATATGAAGCTAGGCACTTGCGATGGTACTCTATTGAATCATATACAGAGCTGGGTCTTCTAGTGGTGCTCGTTGTAGCAGTATACAGATAATGGTAACTTTTGTGTTAAAACTCATCTAGAGGTCGAGTAGACACTATGGTTATTGCGAGAATCTTGTAGTGGTACTCAATGGAGTCGTATATGGGAATCCATGGCCGAGGTGAAACTCAAGGACGTTGATAAGTAGCTTACTTTAGTGTTCCCGACACATTCGATGGAAATAGGTTTCGCCCGTCACTGAAAGATGCCGTTTTTGGGTATTTTATTTCCTATTATTTCGATGTTTTGATATAGCGTTTTGTCCATATAATCGATGTTCTGAGGTGTTAGTCTTACCTGCGTTTTGAGTTAGTTGGAATATTGTAGTCATTCTAAAACAGGTAAGTGATTTGGAAATAATGAGCTTCTGGAAAGATGTTCCTTTTTACGATTTGTGATTTAAATAAAGTGTTGATCCAAACTCTCTCAATGATTTGATGATGATTCTTTTACTTAGTGATAAATTACTTATAACTGTTGTAATTATAAGTTTCATCGATCAAATGTTGAGTCTGTTAAGTGATTGTTGAACATTTAAATGTAAACAGTTAACTTAAGTAATACCTGAAGATATGCCTCACGCTGAAAGATACTCTCAGTAGAAGTCGAAGACCAAGCTGATGATAAAGACAAGTCTACTTCTGAATTGAAGAGGCATTCAGTGACACCAAGACTAGTCTACAAAGTGTGACAAATTAAATCAAGACTTAGAAATAGCTGAAGATGTTCCTCAGTGATAACTGATCAAGAGTCTTGCTTTACAAGATTTGTTTGTCTTATCCTCCCGCATAAATATTACAAAGGTACAAAAGTAACCAGTGCTTTTGTCTATCTTCGTACTAACCACCTTCTACTCTACTATTCATATGCGTCTAAGAGCACGATTGGGACAAAAGTCAAATACCTGCTTTCAATACCTTTTTGGCACGTGGAATGTACCTTTTGACTTGTCTTAATTGCATAGGGTATAAATAGCAGTGAAGACCTTCCTTTCCAAGGGTCCTTGCTTCTGCCTTTTGAAGAATCCTTTTCTTCAAACTCTATTCTCTCTTGTTCTATCTTCTTGTGCAAAAGATAATCAATAAACAAACTTAATGATAAGTACTCACTTTTGAGTACTTAAGCACATTGTTTTTATCATTTTAGAGTAGATTTTACACTTTATAATCCCAACCTTGAGTCATTTTGATTATTATTTTCCCTTTTCTTGATTTGGAGCTTAGGATATGGATTTATGTAATTACATGAGTTGTAGGCTAATTTTGATGTATTTTGTAAAATCTTTTTGGAATAGGTCATGCTGCAGCATTGTCGTAACACTGGACCTGCAGACAACAAAGAAAATTGGAAATTGATTAAATGGGAGTGGATTTAGCAATTCTTTGGACCGCTGGATAAAAGCTTGTTCCAGCTGATGGGAATCTCTTGGCTGTAGTTTAAGAATCTTTTTGTACTTCCTTAGTAATTAAGCTTAATTAGTACCTTAAGTAGGTTTGGTTAACACTTTTGGCCCCACTCTATTTCCTATAAATAGAGGTCTCTTGGGGCATTTATTTTATCACTTATCACTTATCCCTCATCACTCATCCATCACTACTCACACTATTATGTTCTTCATGTTTTCTTTATGTTCTTCATCGTTGTCTACATAGTGTAACAATTAATTTTTGTCCAGTTCAGGAACTGATCATAAACCAGTCCTGCTTTCATCATAAATTTCAAGAAATCATGCATATGTTCTTATGGTATTCATCTTGTTTTTCATATGATCATCAACCCAGGCTATGAATGCTTGCAGCATTGGAACAACATTTATCTGCAGTTCACATTCTTGTCGTTTCTTTATTAATCTTGCATCTCCAGCCTTCCCTTTACTTTCTTGTCTTTAATTTCAGTAGCTCTAGTTCGTTGTACTTACATTTCATTTTACTTTCTTGTTATTTACATTCTTGTCATTTACATTTCAAGTTATATATATATATATATATATATATATATATATATATATATATATATAATTTCAAGTCATTTACATTTCAAGAGCAATTTACATTATGTCTACCTTTGTTGTTCTTAGTAGTTGTTTTACTTTTTTTTTATTGTAATGAGCAGCTAAGCATATTAGCTTGGGTGTGAGGCAAATGGTGATGGTGTTAACCTAAAGAAAATGGATCTTTGTAACATTACCAAAGTTTTATTATTCCAACTAATGTTTTATCAAGATAATACAACCCCTTGATAAATTGATCATTTTGATGCTGTTAAAGTGTCATGGACCTAGATATAGGTCATTGAATAGCAGGTCAATTTGAATGACATGGGAGGTATTATCGAAAGAGTTACTTGCAACGAGAGTTGTTACTTGTGTTATTTAAAATGATCCATTCTTGATAAGTTGTCACTTTTTCAAAGGGTTAAAATGGAGTAGACTTAGAGATAAACTATTTGGATTACACCAACATGGGAGGTATAGGGGTTATTTCAAAAGAGTAACTTTTAACAAAGAGAATTTGTTTTGCCATATATTTTAAGAACTCCACTCCCATCATTCCATTATCTTGAACATTGCTCAGAGATGAGATTGTTTATAGCTACTGGAATAATGGGATGGTGAGAGTCCGAGAGGAACGTGCCTTGAAATAGATAATAAAATTAGTAATTGTCACACGCATGCTCCATCATCCCTGTAGCATTGGTCTACTAGAATTTGGGTTAACATTTCACCAGAAGTTTTACACCCTTTCTTCTATTTTAATCTTGTTAAAGTAAACCTCTGTTCACCAACCAACCAAAATTTGTCTTCAAATTCGTCATCTGAAATCAAATCTTTCATTATACTTTTATCACACTTTTTAATCTAATCTCTGTGGGACGATATCTGGTATTTTACAACTTTATTACTTGAAAGGCGACATAGTAACAATTTGTATACTTTCTTTTTGGTATCATTTTTCACACCCTAGGGAACATAAAAAGGGTCTCGTCAAGTTTTTGGCGCCGTTGTCGGGGATTAGCAAGTCAAAAGTTGTTAAAAGTATTTTAAAAGATTTGTTTTTTCTAGCACCATTGGGAATTTTAGAAGGTTTTTAAAAGTGGTGCATGCCAAGAATATAACGCGGGGAATTTTTCGAACTAGATCCAGATATTGAGAGAACCTTCCGTCAAAGAAGACGAATTCAAAGAACTTTTCAAAACATGAACCCTCTCAATATGGATGGACCTCCCTAAGGTTTTGAAAGAAGGCAAATTAGACCACCACCACTTTTGGAAAATCGAATACCACCTTTGGAAAATCAAATGAGACCACCGCCAATTTTTGCAAATAATCCACCACTTTTTGCGAATCCTCCACATCATCCATTTCAACATAATAACCCAAATCATAATGAGGATGAAGATGATGCCGGATCTGTTGGTAATGTTGAATCACAAAACCTCATTGACCTTGCAAACTCAAAAGATGGAAGAATTATGGACTATGCAATCCCTAATTTTGAGCAATTAAATTTTGGGATTCTTAGGCCACAATTAGAAACTTTACATTTTGAACCAAAACCCATCATGTTTCACATGTTGCAAGCCAATGGTCAACTTGCGGGATTATCATCGGAAGATCCACATTCACACTTAAAATCTTTCATTGAGAACACCGATGTTTTTCTAATCCCGGGAGTATCTTCTGATGCCTTAAGGCTCACTTTATTCCCATTTTCTTTAAAGGATTGGGCAAAAATTTGGTTCAATTCATTAGCACCAGGATCTGTGCCATCATGGAGTGACGTGGCCGAAAATGTTTTGCGAAAATATTTTCCACCTACCCGGAATGCCAAATCCAGAATTGAGATTTGCATGTTTAAACAAATGGATGATGAAGCTATCCCATATGCGTGGAAAAGATTTAAAGAGTTGTTGAGAAAATTCCCTCATCATGGTATTTCCTACTGTATTCAACTTGAGACATTTTACAATGGGCTTGTTCCCAATCCAAAACAAATGCTCGATGCGACTTCAGGAGGGGCTTTTACATCAAATACCTACAATGCTGGGTATGAGATTCTTGAAAAGATTTCAACAAACAATGGACATTGGGATGATCCAAGAGCCCAAACTCAAAGAAAGAATTTTGGAATGCATGATGTAGATGCATACACTACATTGACATCTCAGCTTGCTTCCATGACCAACATGCTTAAAAATATAACTTCTGGTCAGGGAACACAACCGACTGTCCCTACACCTTCTTCAACAGTTCTATCTGTGCAATGTGTGTACTGTGGTGGAGAGCATTCTTATGAACACTGCCTACATAATTCTGAATCTGTAAATTTTGTTCAAAACAGACCCGCTCCCCATTCCAACCATTACAATGCCAGCTGAAAAAATCACCCAAACTTCTCTTGGAACATTCCATGTTTAATCCACCAGCACCAAAGCAGCAAGGGAACTCCATTTTTCAAAATCAAGCAAGTAGTTCTCAAAACCAGTAAAAGGGAAATTTTCAAAGTAATCTTCATCAGAATAATCGTAATCAAGGTTTTCAACACAATCAACACACTCAACCACCTTTTCAAAATCAACATCATGCACCTCCACAAGATGACTCAAATCTCTCTCTTGAAGCTATGATGAGAGGATTCATGAGTCCGACACAAGCAACTCTCCGGAGCTTGGAAACACAAGTAAGTCAAATTGCACTTAATCAGACAAACAGATCCTCACACACTTTTCCTAGTAACAAAGAAATACCCAAGGCTCAAGGAAAAGAACATGTGAAAGCTGACACACTTAGGAGTGGTAAAGAATTACTTGAATTTGTGGAAAAAGAGTTTGAACCAATAACCAAAACAAATTTTGAAAAAATGTCCAACACCATTCCGGTTCCATAGATTCCTGTTATTCCAATACCATCAGAAAATCAAGATCCTAAGATCACAAGTTCAAGTCCAACACTGACTAACCCAAAGACCACTGTTGTGATTCCACCCAATAAGACCAAGACCAAAGGCATAGCGGACCCATCATGCTCAAAACAATCAAACCAAGCTATCATCAAACCAATTCCCTCTTATATTCCTTACCCCCAGAGGCTAAGGAATGAGAAGAAGGAATTGCAATTTAAAAAGTTTTTGGATGTTTTCAAAGCATTGCATATCAATATATCTCTTGTTGAAGCAATTGAGCAGATGCTCTGTTAAGCCAAGTTTTTAAAAGACATATTGAGCAATAAAAAGAAATTGAATGAATATGAGACTGTTGCCCTCACTGAAGGTTGCAGTGCTCTCTTAACCAACAAGATTCCCCCTAAGCAAAAAGATCTAAGGAGTTTCACTATTCCTTGTTCCATAGGTGGGAAAGAGGATGGGAAGGCACTGTGTGATTTAGGTGCTAGTGTCAACCTTATGCCATTGTCCATTTTCAAAAGCTTAGGCATAGGAGAGGCCAGACCTACCATAGTCACACTCATTATAGCTGATAAGACCATTGCTTATCCCAAGGGTAAGATTGAAGATGTGTTAGTCCAGGTTGACTAGTTCATTTTTCCTGCTAATTTTATCATTTTAGACTTTGAGGCTGACAAGGATATTCCCATGCTTTTGGGAAGGACTTTCCTAGCTATTGGTAGAACTTTGATAGATGCCCAAAAAGGTGAGTTGACCATGAGACTACTAGACCAAAAAGTCACATTCAATGTATTCAATTCTTTGAAATTCCCTAGTGATTTAGAAGACTGCTCAAGCCTAGGTGTCATTGAGGAATTGTGTCATGAGGAGGGAGTCAAACAAGCTTGTAGGATAGAAGAGGAGGATGAGGAAAACCTGATCTTAGAAGACTTAGATGAGGAATATGATGATGAGACCATAGAGAAAGAGACTGTCCCTTTGGATGCTACAACATTTGAGCTATTGGAAAGTAATTAACAAAAGTCATTTACTCCTTCCATAATCTCACCACCTAACTTGGTGTTAAAAAAACTCCCATGCCACCTGAAGTATGCCTTTTTAGGGGGAGAAGACAAATTGTCGGTCATCATGTCAGCTACCCTAGAATTGCATCGAGAAAAGAAGTTACTATTGTTGATCTTAAAGGGATTAGTCCTTCTATTTGTTAGTATAAGATCATCTTAGAAGACCAAAACTTCACTTCCATAGAGCCTCAAAGATGATTGAACCCTATCATGAAGGAGGTAGTGAAAAAGGAAATTTTGAAATGGTTAGATGCAGGAATCATTTTCCCAATAGCAAGTAGTTCTTGGGTTAGTCTAGTCCAATGTGTACCCAAGAAGGGAGGGATCACTGTCTTTTCCAATGACAAAAATGAATTCATCCCTACCAGAATAGTATCCGGATGGAAAATTTACATGGACTACCGTAGACTGAACAAGGCTACTCGAAAAACCATTTTCTATTACCTTTTGTTGATCAAATGTTGGACAGGTTGGCTGGAAAAGAGTACTACTGCTTCTTGGATGGATACTCAGGATACAACCAGATAGCCATAGCACAGAAGACCAGGAGAAGACTACTTTCACTTGTCCTTATGGCACCTTTGCCTTCAGAAGGATGCCTTTTGGACTTTGCAATGCTCCGACCACTTTTCAGAGATGCATGATGTCCATATTTTCTGATATGCTTGAAAAATCCATTGAAAATTTTATGGATGATTTTTTTGTTTATAGTTTACCTTTTAATCAGCATTTGGATAATTTAAAACAAATTCTTAATAGTTGTGAGGAGACTGACCTGGTACTTAATTGGGAAAAATGTCATTTCATGGTAACAGAAGGGATTGTCCTTGGTCATTTAATTTCAAAAAGAGGAGCTGAGGTAGACAAAGCTAAACTTGAAGTAATTGAAAAACTACCTGAACCAACTACTATTAAAGGTATCAAAAGCTTTCTTAGCCATGCTGGATTTTATAAACGGTTTATAAAAGACTTTTCAAAAATCTCAAAACCTTTATGTCTATTATTACAGCATGACCAAAAGTTTGATTTCAATGAAGAATGTAGAAATCCATTCCTCACTTTGAAGAAAGCTCTAGTAACTGCACCAGTAGTTGTTGCTCCTGAATGGGACAAACATTTTGAGATCATGTGTTACACAAGTGACTGGGCTGTTGGTGATGTATTGGGTCAGAGAAAAGATAAGATTTTTCATTCCATCTACTATGCAATCAAAACCCTAAATGAAGCTCAAATTAATTACACAACAAATGAGAAAGAATTGTTAGTTGTGGTTTTTGCTTTTGAGAGATTTAGATCATATTTGATGGGAGCAAAGCTCATTGTACATACCGACCATGCTGCTATTAAATACCTAATTTCAAAGAAAGATGCAAAACCTAGGTTGATAAGGTGGGGTTTGTTGTTGTAAGAATTTGACCTAGAGATTATTGATAGGAAGGGAACAGAGAACCAAGTGGCACATCATTTGTCCAGATTAGAGAAACTTGTTGAGAGTAGGAAGGGAGGAGACATTACTGAGACTTTCCCAGATGAAAAAATTCTTATGGTGCAAGCATAACTTCCATGGTTTGCTGATATAGCAAGTTATTTGGCTTGTGGCATCATACCTTCTGATTATACTCATCATATGCTTAAGAAATTTCTCCATGATAGCAAATTTTACTTATGGGATGATCCTTTTCTGTTTAAACTTGGTACATATCAATTGTTGAGAAGGTGTATCCCATAAATTGAAGCTGCAACAATCCTGCAACATTGCCATCAATCAGCTTATGGAGGGCATTTTGGAGGCTAGAGAACAACAACTAAAGTGCTTCAATCAGGATTTTATTGGCCAACTCTCTTTAAAGATTCCCATAATTTTGCTCAAAGACGTAATGAATGTCAGATAAGTGGTTCAATTTCTCAGAAAAATGAAATGCCTTTGAATGGGATCTTGGAAGTTGAGTTATTTGATGTTTGGGGTATAGATTTTATAGGTCCATTTCCCCCTTCAAACAATTTCCATTATATTCTAGCTGCTATTGATTATGTATCCAAATGGGTAGAGGCAATGGCATGTGTTTCAAATGATGCTAAAACTGTAATTAAGTTTTTACAAAAGCAAATTTTTACAAGGTTTAGTACCCCCAGGGCACTGATTAGCGATGAGGATACCCACTTTATAAACAATTTTTGAGTAAAGTTCTTGAAATGCATACCACCCACAGACTAATGGACTGGCTGAACTCTTAAACAGGGAAATCAAAGGAATTCTTGAAAAAGTTGTTAAACCAAACAGAAAAGACTGGGCTTTCCATTTAGATGATGCTTTATGGGCATACTGGACTGATTTTAAAACACCTTTGGGTATGTCTCCATATAAGCTAGTCTTTGGAAAGGCCTGTCACCTCCCTTTGGAACTTGAACATAAAGCATATTGGGCTATAAAGGAATTGAACATGAATTTAGATGAGGCTTGTAACAAAAGAAAATTACAACTCTGTAAACTAGAAGAGCATAGGAACATGTCCTATGAGAATGCCAAGTTGTACAAAGAGAAAACAAAGAAATGGCATGATAATAGGATTATACACAGAGAGTTGAGAGCTGGCCAAAAATGTCTTTTGTTCAATTCTAGGCTAAAGTTGTTCCCTGGTAAACTCAAGTCTAGATGTTCAGGCCCATTTCTCAACCACAAAGTATATCCATATGGGGCTGTAGACTTAGTCAATCCAGAGAACAATAGTGTGTTGAAGGTTAATGGCCAGAGAGTGAAGTTCTTCCATGATGTTGTAGCATCCCCACAGCATTGCTCTGTAGAGATGATCTCTCTTTGCTAAAAGCTTCAACAAAGATGGGAATTATCTCAAAGTTCCAAATTTATGTAAATATGATTTTTCAAGTCTTGTTTATGTTTTCTTTACTAGTTATGTTTAATATTTGTGTTAGTGTAAAACTGAAATTAGGAACCAAGGCAAACCAGTTGATGCAGAGTCCATGCTGCAGCATCAGAAACCCTAGGTTTTTCAAGAAAATTCAGATGAATTTAGAGGGAACCTGGTAGATCAAATTTTGAATTGGATTTAAGCTGGATCCTTTCAAATAAACCTATCCAAGATTAAACCCACCTCCATTAAAACTGAGTTTTCAGTTCTTCCATTCCCAAAAATATTTTTCTAAAGAAAACCCATTTTTCTTCCCTCTCATTCATCTCATTCAAACCGAAAACAACCACCATAACCACCATTCTTCTTCTCCTTCCATCGATTCTCTGTGACGACCATGATTCGAAACCCAGAGGCTGCTGGAAATCAAAGGAATGTTCGAAGAAGTCAAAGAAACGGGGTCGTGGTGCGTCCGACCGACCCAAACCGTGAACCAGAGACCGTGGTGTTTGAAGATGAATCCACTCCCGCATTGGTGATCCCATCTTTATCAACAACAACCCCTCATTCCCATACCGTAGAAAAGGAGACTTCTAAAGATCCAAGTCATGCACCATCTATTAAGGAGACCACCACCATTCATCCTCCTTTATCGAACCCCTTTGCATCATCCACCCAACCACCTGTTGTGAATCCAAATATCACTAAGGATGTCATGGCACATAATAGCACACTGATGGATATTTTATTTGATTAAAGGAATGAATGATTGGACAAGATTGATGAACTAAGGACATAAATGGTGACTTTCATCAAGGAGGAAAAGCAAAGGAGGAGGAGTGGACCTAAGAGACAGAAGGTAGGCAAGGTAGAACACACTGATAGGGAGATCAAGAAGTTGGGCCAAAGGTTGAAGGCCATCAAAATAGAGAACTAGAAGTTGCACCAAGAGAATGAGAAGTTTAGAGAAGAAAAGAGGATGCAAAACCATGCTGCAGCTTCCAGTGATGCTGGACAACCTTCCACGGATGCTACTAAAAGAAATTAGCCTACTCCCATGGGAGTAGGACAGATTCAAATCATATTCTTTAAGCTCCATTTTTATTACATTGAGTATGGGATTTGTCTTTTTAATTTTTAGGTTTATTTTTATGCATATAAGGTCATGTTTTGTTGGTTATAATTACTTGCATAGCCCAAATAACACTTAAATTTCACACCACATTTCTAGGATTTATTTATGCTAGAACTAGCCTTGTAGTTACTTGGGCCACAATTTGGTGAACAATTCACTCATATCACATAAAGATGCCAAAAATTCATACATTTTTATCCACCCAAAGTCAAAAGTACCCTTTCCTCCTATACAATGAGGATATTGTAAGATTTTTAGTTTGGGGGTGGGGGTGTCTAAAAATGGCAAGAGCAAAGGTCTATACATTCCGAAAATTGCCATGGACAAACAATCAAAACACCAAAAATGCTCCATAGGGGCAGGTATATGCATGCAACAAAAAGAGCACAAAAATGTGCCAAAATTTGAAATTTTTTCATATTGATGCATGGGGTGAGAAAAGGCAAGGTGAGGTATAAAAAAGTGCCAAAAGAGAGAAACCTATCCCACCTATGGCCTTATCAAAGTGTGTTGTGAATTGTGTGATCATAACAAAGAGAATGCTAGGCTAGCATATGGTTCATTAAAGAAAATAGGATCGTGTGTGATCACTTTTGTATTATAAAAGGCTATGCTATGTATTCTTGACACTTTCAAACTCATGATGTGCACTTAATGCCATTCCTTTGCATATTTTTCTTAGAATTGAGTCTTTTCTTTTCTTCCTTGTTTTGCTTAAGGACAAGCAAAGTTTTTGGTTTGGGGTGGTGATAAGTACTCACTTTCGAGTACTTAAACACATTGTTTTTATCCTTTTAGATTAGATTTTACACTTTATAATCCCAACCTTGAGTCATTTTGATTATTATTTTCCCTTTTCTTGATTTGGAGCTTAGGATATGGATTCGTGTAATAACATGGGTTGTTTAGGCTAATTTTGATGTATTTTGTAAAATCTTTTTGGAACAGGTCATGTTGTAGCATTGCCATAGCACTGGATCTGCATACAACAAAGAGAATTGGAAACTGATTAAATGGGAGTCGATTTAGCAATTCTTTGGACCGCTGGATAAAAGCTTGTTCCAGCTGATGGGAATCTCTTAGTTGTAGTTTAAGCATATTTTTGTACTTCCTTAGTAATTAAGCTTAATTAGTACCTTAAGTAGGCTTGGTTAACACTTTTGGCCCCTATCTATTTCCTATAAATAGAGGGATCTTGGGGCACTTATTGTATCACTTATCACTTATCCCTCATCACTCATCCATCACTACTCACACTACTATCATCATCCATTCTCCTCTAGATACTTTTGATAGCTGATTTTAATCAGCTCAAATTCACTTTTAATTTAATTAATCTTTTTTTAATCATCTTGTTCTTCATGTTCTCTTTATGTTCTTAATGCTCTTCATCTTTGTCTATATAGTGTAACAATTAATTTTTGTCTAGTTCAGGAACTGATCATAAGTCAGTCCTGTTTTCATCATAACTTTCTAGAAATCATGCATATGTTCTTATGGTATTCATCTTGTTCTTTTTATGATCTTCAACCCAAGCTATGAATGCTTGCAGTATTGCAACAACATTCATCTGTAGTTTACGTTCTTGTCGTTTCTTTATTATTCTTGCATCTCTAGCCTTCCTGTTACTTTCTTGTCTTTAATTTCAATAGCTCTAGTTCGTTGTACTTACATTTCATTTTACTTTCTTGTCATTTACATTTCAAGTTATATATATATATATATATATATATATATATATATATATATATTATTTATATAATTTCAAGTCATTTATATTTCAATAGCAATTTACATTATGTCTACCTTTGTTATTCTTAGTAGTTGTTTTACTTTATTTATTGTAATGAGTAGCTAAGCATATTAGCTTGTGTGTGAGGCAAATGGTGATGGTGTTAACCTAAAGAAAGTGTACCCTTGTGACATTGACAAAGTTTTATTATTCCAACTCAAGTTTTATCAAGATAATACAACTCCTTGACAAATTGATCATTTTGATAGTGTTAAAGTGTCATGGACCTAGAGATAGGCCATTGAATAGCACGTCAATTTGAATGACATGGGAGGTAATATCGAAAGAGTTACTTGAAATGTGATTTGTTACTTGTGTTATTTAAAATGATCCATTCTTGATAAGTTGTCACTTTTTCAAAGGGTTAAAATAGAGTAGACTTAGAGATAAGCTATTTGGATTACACTAACTTGGGAGGTATGGGGGTTATTTAGAAAGAGTAACTTTTAACAAAGAGAATTTGCTTTGCCATATATTTTAAGAACTCCACTCCCATCATTCCCTTATCTTGATCATTGCTCAGAGATGAGATTGTTTATAGCTACTGGAATAATGGGATGGTGAGAGTCCGAGAGGAACGTGTCTTGAAATAGATAATAAAATTAGTTATTGTCACATGAATGCTGCAACATCCCTCCAACATTGGTCTACTGGAATTTGGGTTACCATTTCACCACAAGTTTTACACCCTTGCTTCTCTTTTAATCTTGTTAAAGTAAACCTGTGTTCACCAACCAACCAAAATATGTCTTCAAATTCATCATCTGAAATCACATCTTTCATTATACTTTTATCACACTTTTTAATCCAATCTCTGTGGGACGATATCTGGTATTTTAGCACTTTATTACTTGACAGGCGACATAGTACCAATTTGTATACTTGTTTTTTGGTATTATTTCTCACACCCTAGGGAACATAAAAGGTCTCGTCACTTAAAAAGTAAAATTGTGTTTTTCTATTCAACCCCCCCGGTCTACAATCTTAAACCCTTGTAGAACCTTTATTGGGACCAACAAGTGGTATCAATGCATATTGTTTAATCCAATAAACAAGATCTTGCTTAATCTATTTCTTGCTATTCTATATCATGGCACTTAACACAAACTCAAACTACTATGACAATGGTTCTCTTGCTAAACCTCCACGATTTAGTAGAGACAACTTTGTTCTATGGAAAAATCGTATGATTCTCATTCTTGAAGGTGTGGATCCCACCATTCTAGAATATGTGGAAAATAGACCCTATGTTCCATATGTCATTGCACCCGCTGTCCCTGCCACTGCCACCACTGAGGCCATCCCTAACAGGGAAATAACAAAACAAGTCCGTCACTAAATTGATGAAGACAAGAAGAAAGTGGCATTAGACGCTAAAGCAAGGACCGTTGTTGCAATGTCAGTCCCTGATGAGGTATATCATCCCATTATGCACTTCAAGACCTAAAAATCCATGTGGGACATAATTTGTGTTCAATATGAAGGTACTACTGAAGTACAAGAAACCAGAAAGATAAATATGAAAGTTTTATTTGTGGTAAGAATAAATCTTTGTCTGAAGTACACCAATGCTTTAACTTCATATTAATTAATTCGAGGACAGTTGGTCAGGAATATTCCAACTCTGAAACTCTGACAAAGTTTTAGGAATGTCTCCCCAGAAATTTGGGATAGTTATTTAATATCTCTTAAGCTAACCAAATACCTCACAACTCTCCCTCTCTCTCTCTCTTTGTAAGTATTCTTTATGGGATTCTGCTTAATAATGAGCAATCTCATCAATTGAACAAGAATATTGTAAAAGTTTCCAAAGACTCTACAAACACTCCTGTTGTTTTAGTATCTCCAAAGATTATCCTATCTCAGTACTCCTCCACTGTCACTATCACTGAGTTAGATCCTAACTCTAAGGACTTATTAGATGCTGATCTTTGAAAGCTTGATGAGTCTCTGGCACTCTTGACAAACTCCTTTAGGATATTTGCAAGAAAAATAAATTTCAGAAGAAATAAGTCTCTTGCCATCGCTGACAAGCCAAAACCAACCTTGGTTGATAAAGCTTCAGCGACCTGTTATAACTATGATCGAAAAGGACACTTTGCCAATGAATGTAGGTCCAAGAAAGGTATTAATCTTGAATACAATTTAACTCTAACGTATATTAGAAAGGCCTTCACCTGTCTCTGAAGCTCAAACTCCTCCACATATTCATGCTCTCATGTCTAGATAGACCAAAGAACATCCCCCTCATCAAATCATTGGTGATCCTAATGATGGCATAAAAACCAGATAAACCACTGTTAATGAAGCATTCTTTGTGAACTTCCTTAGCATGGTTGAACCCAAAATGATCTCTGAAGCCCTGGATGACCCAAACTAGATTGAAGCTATGCAAGAGGAGCTTCTGACATTTTGAAACAAACAAAATTTGGTCTCTAGTTCCCCTTCCCAAAGGAAAACCTGTTATTGGAACTAAGTGGGTTTTTAGTGTAACATCCCAAAACTTAACAGTTAAAACAAACTCCATTCCCACAACCGGGTCCCAATACAAAGTTTAAAGTAAGAGGATCAACATAGTTCAACATTGCTTAATACAACCGAGAAACTAAACTAATAGATCTGCATCTATGCCGCAACTAAGGCCCGCTCTCCACGCATGCTAATATTTAACACTTCTCTTTACCCTTTGAAGCTCCATCTACAACCCTGTTATCTGAAAATGGGTTTTAAGAAAAGTGGAAATGAGGATTAGACCGTTGCTTTATACAACTGAAAAAAACACATTTACATTCTCGAATTGGATTCAGAAATTTCATGATACAATAAGTGACTAATTTCACACCGAAAACCGCGTCAAAACCTGGACTACTCGTCCTCGGGGCCCCCCAGTAGATCCCCATATGGCCCCCTCGTCGATGTCGTTACCGTGTCTAAGGAAACAAATTCCGAACACCCGGTTTCAACCATCCCCGATGATTGAAGCTCAACCATTGCAATCAATTCATAAAACTACACTAATTCTCATACAGTAATTAGTAAGAACATGCGCGTGCTTGACATTTAAATAAACACAATTCATTACGGATCAAAATTATATTCGACGAAAAGCAGTAAATATAATAAACATTGTTAGCAAAGCCATTTCCAGAGTTCAAAGAGCGTTAGATTAAGGGAACTCACGTGTTGACGGAAACTCGACACACACACACAACCACTAGCCATAATATCGACTCCTACATTCCAAGGTGATACAACAAGGGTTAACATTATGGATAGCTCTTAAGGTGCCTCGGTCTAAAGTTAACAATCTGGATACTATGTAATAGGGTGTTTCGGTCGAGAGACACCGGGCGGCCCCGGTCGAGAGACACCGGGCGGACCCCGGTGGCCGTACACCGGGCGGACCACGATCGCCATACACCGGGCGGACCCCGATCGACATACACCGGGCAGACCCCGGTCGACCAGACTTACGAAAAAACCCAGCGACCAAAAACATATACGCACACTCTGTTTGCCTAAACCCCAAACAAATTACCCTCTTCTAAAACATGGCCTTACCCTCACTAATCTCTCAATCCTAGATAGTCAAAATAACTCTTAGCTTAACAATTCAATTTTAGTTTATCACCCCCCAATGAGAGTTTACACAGGGAAGCAAATTCCAAGATTAAGATTTCTAAACAGAATATAAAAGGTTGGATTCCTTACCTTGATCAAGAAGACCCTCTTCCACTGCGCCATGATTTACTTCCCTTATTGGCGTCGTTCGGCTTCTTCGTTCACTCCCCAGCACCGCACAGTAACCCCCACCAGGAAGAATCCAAATGAATAGACTAGGGTTTTAACCCTTTTGATGAATAAGTTTCAATATAGCCCTTCAACTTTTTTAATTTTTATAATTACTCCATTTTCTTATCAAATTCAAATAACCCCAACCAATTGACGAGTGTTACAACAATCCGCTCCTTAGACGAATTACGTCCTCAGAATTTCCATTGCAAAAAAGGTGTGGGTATCTGGACATCATGTTCGATTCTAACTCCCACATCGCTTCCCACCCTTTATGAAACTTCCATTGGACCTTTACTAGATTAATATCTTTCGACCTTAGTCGTTTAACCTTACGGTCCACTATAGATTCAGGTTCTTCGGCAAAGTTCAACTTCTCATCCATCCGGATGTCTTGCAAAGGTATAACCATATCTACATCTGCTACACACTTTCTCAAGTTAGAGACATGGAAAGTGTTGTGGATACCCTTCAGCTCTTCGGGTAAATCCAACTTATACGCCACTACTCCTACACGTTCAATAACTTTAAACGGACCAATAAATCATGGGCTTAACTTTCCTTTCTTCCCAAATCGAATTACACCTTTCCAGGGTGATACCTTCAACATCACATTATCACCAACCTGAAATTCTATATCCTTTCGGCGTTTATCCGTTTAGCTCTTTTGACGGTCACGTGCCACCTTCAATCTCTCCCGTACTTGAACAATTTTGTCCGCCATCAGCTGCACCAATTCTGGTCCTGCCAACTGTCTCTCTCCCACTTCGTTCCAACACGAGGGAGTTCGGCATTTTCTTCCATAAAGCATTTCATAGGGAGCAGATTTGATGCTCGCGTGATAGCTATTATTATAAGCGAACTCGATCAACGGTAAGTGATTTTCCCATGAACCTTGGAAGTTCAAGACGCATGCCGTTAGCATATCCTCTAAGGTCTAAATAGTCCGTTCGCTTTGGCCGTCAATCTAAGGGTGATACGTCGTACTCATCTTGATCTTCGACCCCAACTCTCGTTGTAAGATCTTCCAGAAAATTGAAGAGAACCTGCTATCCCGGTCGGACACAATCGACAATGGTACACGATGACGAACGACAATCTCATCGATATACAACTTCGCAAGTCTTTCCATAGAGTAGGTTTCTTTAATGGGTAGAAAATGTACTGATTTCGTCAGCCGATCCACAATGACCCAAATCACGTCATATACCTTCGGGGTTCTGGGAAACTTAGTCACGAAATCCATTGTGATCTGTTCCCACTTCCAGACGGGAATATCTAACGGTTGACGCCTCCCATACGGTTGCGGATGCTCCGTCTTTACTCGCAGACACGTCAGACACCTCTCCACATAATGAGCTATATCTTTCTTTAGTCCCGACCACCAGTAGTCTAGTCTCAAGTCTCCATACATCTTGTTCGTCCCTGGGTGAATTGAATACTTTGATTTATGAGCTTCCGCTAAGATGATCATCCTCAAATCTCCAAGTTTTGGGACCCAAATCCTCCCACGATAGCATTTCAGTCCCCGACTGTCCTCCATTAGCGAATTTGCAATACCCACCATTCTCTCAGCTTTAAGATTTTCAAGCCTCAATGCTTCTACTTGGGATCTCTTAATCCCTTCCAGTAGCGTTGGGGTCACCTCAGTCCTCGTAGCGACGATCATCAAGATCTCACTCCTATCCTTTTGACTCAAAGCGTCTGCTACCACGTTGGCCTTCCCGATATGATATTCGATTTTAGAATCATAATCGGTTAGCAGCTCCATCCATCTTCGCTGGCGCATGTTCAACTCCTTCTGGTCGAACTGATGGCAAAGACTTTTGTGATCCATGAAAATTTGACATTGCGTTCTGTAAAGATAGTGCCTCCAAATCTTTAGCGTAAAAACCACAATGGCCAGCTCTAAATCATGGGTAGGGTATCGAGACTCGTGATCTTTCAGTTGACGAGATGCATAAGCGATTACATTCCCTCGCTGCATAAGTACACATCCTAAACCCAACCTAGCGCTGCTCAACATATCCTTAAGTCTTTGGAAGGCCTCCCTCTGAGCTTCCTTCCATAAGAACTTTACATTCTTCTTCGTCAACGAAGTTAGCAGAGTGGCTATTCGAGAAACTTCCGGTAATACCCTGCTAGTCCTAAGAAACTTCGGACTTCTGACGGATTCCTTGGTGCCTCCCATCTACGAATTGCTTCCACCTTGGTTGGATCCACCTTGATTCCATCTTGGGACACCACGTGACCAAGGAACTGTACTTCTCACAAACAGAATTCGCACTTCGAGAATTTTGCGTATAGCCTCTCTCTCATCAATAGCTCCAATACTGTTCACAAATGTTCCTCATGTTTCTCCTCGGTCTTCGAGTACACCAGAATATTGTCAATAATTACTATCACAAACTTGTCTAAATAGGGTTGACACACCCTATTCATGAAATCCATGAAGGCCGCAAGAGCATTGGTCAACCCGAATGGCATTACAAGGAATTCGTAGTGTCCATACCTCGTACGGAAATCCGTTTTCGATATATCCTCTTCCCTCGCCTTGAGTTGATGATATCCCGACCTTAAACCGATCTTGGAGAAGAAACTTACTCCCTGAAGCTGATCGAATAAGTCATCTATCATTGGGATCGGATACTTATTCTTGATCGTCAACTTGTTGAGCTCCTTGTAATCTATGCACATTCGCATAGATCCATCCTTCTTTTTCACAAAGAGTACCGACGCTCCCCATGGTAAAGTACTAGGCCTTATGAACCCCTTATCCAGCAATTCTTGCAATTGTGACATCATTTCTTTCATTTCTGATGGAGCTAACCGGTACGGTGCACGTGCTACCAGAGCGACACCAGGCATCAGATCGATCCAAAATTCGACTTGACGATCCGGAGGTAGATCCGTCAAGTCTTCCGGAAATACTTCCGGATATTCGCTCACCATCCGCACTTACTCCATTCTACTCTTCTCTTTCTTAGCATCTATTACATATGATAAGAATCCTCTACACCCTTTTCTCAAACCCCTATTCGCTTCGATCATGGAAATCAAGCTAGAATTTCTTTCCCGCCTATCCCCATATATCACTACCACCCATTTTTCTGGTAACACCATACGGATCATCTTCTTGTTACAGATAATACTAGCATCATTCCTAGCTAACCAATCCATCCCAAAAACCACATCGAACTCTCTCATCGACATAGGATATAGTACCACTGGTACTAGACTCCCTTCTATGTCTATCATACAACCCTCAAACACCTCCCTAATCGATACCTGATTAGCATCGATGATTTCTACATCAAATCCTCGCCCGAAACGCTTAGACTTTAACCCCAAACATCGAGAAAACACATGAGATATAAAAGAGAAAGTCGCTCGTGAGTCAAACAATACTCTAGCACAAGTAGAGTTTACCATAAACGTACCTGCTACCACATCAGGAATCTCCTCCACCTCCGTTGTCGTCATATTAAAGGCCCTCCCTTTCGGATGAGCCGACTCCCATTTCTTATCTTCCCTTCTTCCTCCCCCACGCTCCCAGACTGAACTGGTCCACCCCGCTTGACCTACAGGAACTCGGACAGAAGATGATCTGGTGACCCACACTGGTAACAACTTTTCTTGTTCGGGCAATCCCTAGACATGTGCCCTGGCATTCCACAATGAAAACTTGATCCGTTTCCTGAACCACAATCCCCCCGGTGTACCCGAGGACATTTCCCACACGGCTTCTCCCCAAATCCATGACCCCCTCTCGTCTCTGGTCTGGCATTCTTACCCTTTCTCAGATCTGCTGTTGGTCCATCCCACTTTGTCTTGTCACCTACTCTATCATCTAACTGGCGGTTTTTGTCCTTCTCCATCATTTCGGCTGCATGCACGACAACCTGAAAGGTTGCTGTTTTCCTTGTAGAAACCCACTCGCGCAAATTTCTCTTCAATCCGAAAATAAAACATTCCACCCTAATCTCCTCATCTGCCAGGTATGCTCCAGCAAAACGAGATTTCTCGATAATCTTTGTAGTGTACTCCCTTACTGACATGTCCTTCTGTTCGAACCCCAGAAATTCCTCCTATAACTTCATCACTGTCGGCAGAGGACAAAACTGTGCCTTGAACTTTCGCACGAAGTCGCCCCAAGTCATACCCTCTGCTGCTGCCACCCCCATTCCACCTGTTTTCGCATCCCACCACAAGGTGGCTTCAGACCTTAGCATGGATAGGGCATACGTAACTTTGTCTACTTCGGCACGCTTGCTGGTAGAAAACACTAACTCCATTTCTTTAATCCATTTCATCACTGAGACTGGGTCTCATTTCTGTTTGTAAGTAAGGGGTTTGCAGGCTGCAAACTCCTTGTAACTACACCCTCTCGAAGCTACCTTGGTTGCCGTCACAGTTGTAGAACAAGAGTTACCCCCGACTTCTGCTGCCGGCGGGCTTGGCAGTGTAGTTAATTCCCTGTTCTCGCTCTTTTCCCGACTTCCCGAAGCTGTTTTCTCCTGGTGAGCCAATTATGCTTCCAGAGTATCTTGAAGTTTCCCCATCTCTGCAACAAAAGCCTCGTGTGTTATGAAGGCCTGATTTCAACCCCGGCCACGAGCCCTTGCAGCTCCCCGTCCTCTTACAGTCGCTGAACTTTCCTGGTGTGATGAGTCCCTATCCCCGATAACCTCAGTGCTCCTCGCACTACAAATAGTTCGGGTGTTAGCTCTTCCCCGATTTCCAACATTAATTCCTTCCACCTGGGTCGTAGCCCTTAAGGTAGTCCGCGTCGGACCACGTCCTCGACCACGTCCCTGTCCCCGAGTTGTCGGCCTCCCAGGAGGGCCCCTAGGTATTTCAGTTCGAAACTCATCTGCAGGCACATCCCTTTTTACTGGCACTACCCTACTTCGTAAAGCTCGATCAACCATAACGACAACTGAAACAACACAACGGTAAACTTAAATTTACATTCCTATATGCAACAAGATTTTATAGATACACACATGTACGTGTAAATTTGCAATTACATTGGCCAGTTGTAATCCGAAATTTACCTTACATGTTAGTCCCTATCTCTCATTACATAAACTCCTGATGCGACAATCCAACAAAATCCTATTTCTCGGTTGTGTCCCACTTACAGTTTAAGTTCAGGTCCAACAAGGCCACCTAAATCTCTTAAACTATGGCTCTGATACAAAATGTAACATCCCAAAACTTAACTGTTAAAACAAACTCCATTCCCATAACCGGGTCCCATTACAAAGTTTAAAGTAAGAGGATCAACATAGTTCAACATTGTTTAATACAACCGATAAACTAAACTAATAGATCTGCATCTATGCCGTAACTAAGGCATGCTCTCCACGCATGCTAATCTTTAACACTTCTGTTTACCCTTTGAAGCTCCAGCTACAACCCTGTTATCTGAAAATGGGTTTTAAGAAAAGTGGAAACGAGGATTAGACCAGAAGATCTAGTGAATTCCCAACCTCGTTGCTTTATACAACAGAAAAAAACACATTTACATTCTCGAATTAGTTTCAGAAATTTCATGATACATTAAATGACTAGTTTCACACCGAAAACCGCGTCAAAACCTGGACTACTCGTCCTCGGGCCCCCCAAAAGATCCCCATACGGCCCCCTCGTCGATGTCGTTACCTTGTGTAAGGAAACAAATCCCAAACACCCGGTTTCAACCATCCCCGATGATTGAAGCTCAGCCATGGCAAACAATTCATAAAACTACACCAATTCTCATACAGTAATTAGTAAGAACATGCGCGTGCTTGACATTTAAATAAACTCAATTCATCACGGATCAAAATTATATTCGATGAAAAGCAGTAAATATAATAAACATTGTTCGCAAAGCCATTTCTAGAGTTCAAAGAGGGTTAGAATAAGGGAACTCACCAGTTGACGGAAACTCGGCACACATACACAACTACTAGCCACGAATATCGACTCCTACATTCCAAGGTGATACAACAAGGGTTAAGATTATGGATAGGTCTTAAGGTACCTCGGTCTCAAGTTAATAATATGGATACTATCTAATAGGGTGTCCCAATCGAGAGACACCGGGCGGACCCCGGTCGCCATACACCGGGCAGACCCCGGTCGACATACACTGGGCAGACGCCGATCGACTAGACTTACAGAAAAACCACGCGACCAAAAACATATATGCACCCTTAGTTTCCCTCAACCCCAAGCAGATTACCCTCTTCTAGAACATGGCCTTACTCTCACTAATCTCTCAATCCCAGATAATCAATATAACTCTTAACTTAACAATTCGATTTTAGTTTATCGCCCCCCAATGAGAGTTTACACAGGGAAGTAAAATCCAAGATTAAGATTTCTAAACAGAATATAAAAGGTTGGATTCCTTACCTTGATCAAGAAGACCCTCTTCCACCGCGGCTTGATTTACTTCCGTTATTGGCATCGTTCGGCTTCTTCGTTCACTCCCAAGCGCCGCACAGTAACCCCCACCAGGAAGAATCCAAATGAATAGACTAGGGTTTTAACCTACTTTATGAATAAGTATCAATATAGCTCTTCAACTTCTTTAATTTTCATAATTACACCATTTTCTTATGAAATTCAAATAACCCCAACAAACCGATGAGGATGGGATAGTGATCAGAAACAAAGTGAAGCTTGTAGCAAAGGGATACTACCAAGAAGAAGGAATAGACTACGATGAAACCTTTGCCCCTGTTGCAAGAATTGAGGCAATAAGGATATTTCTAGCCTTTGCAGCTCACAAGGGTTTCAGAGTCCATCAGATGGATGTAAAATATGCCTTCTTGAAACGGAAACTTAATGAAGAGGTATATGTCCAACAACCCCCGAGGTTTGAAAGTTCTGAGTTTCCAAACCATGTATACTATCTAGACAAAGCTCTGTATGGCCTTAAACAATCCCCCAGAGCTTGGTATGAAGCACCTTCAAACTTTCTTATTGCTAACAACTTTGAAAAAGGTACAGTGGATACTACTCTGTTCATCAAAAGGTACAAAAATGAGCAACTTATGGTACAAATTTATGTTGATGACATTGTCTTTGGGTCTACTAACAAAAAATAATGTGACAAGTTTTCAGATCCGATGAAAAGTGAATTTCAAATGAGTCTAATGGGAGAATTAACCTTCTTCCTAGGAGTCCAAGTAAAGAAAACTTCATAGGGCACCTTCAGTAATCAATCATAATATGTCTCTGAGATTATGAAAAAATATAAACTAAATGCTTTAGCTTCCATGAAAACTCCTATTCCCACTCTAGTTAAACTTGACTTTGATCCCTTTGGCAAGCTAGTGGATTTCAAGAACTACAGAGGTATGAAAGGGTCACTTTTATACTTAACTGCTAGCAGACCTGATATAATGTTTGGAACATCCCTCTGTGCCAGATATCAAGCTAATCCCACGGAATCACCCTTATCTACTGTCAAAAGAGTCTTTAGATACCTCAGAGGCACTACATCATTGGGCCTCTGGTATCCAAAGCTCTATGGTTTTGAATTAATAGCCTATACTGATGCTAACCATGCAGGATGGAAGATAGACAGAAAGAGCACCTCTAGATGTTGTCAACTCCTAGGAGACAAGTTAGTAAGTTGGTCATCCAAGAAGTAAAACTACATGTCAACATCAACAACAAAAGTAGAATATGTTGTTGCTGCCAGTTGTTGTTCACAAGTAATATGGATGAAAACTCTACTCAAAGACTATGGTCTTGAGATTGAAAAAAATTCCCATTCTATGTGATTCCAGAAGTGCCATTGCTATCTCTGCTAATCCAATGCAACATTCCAAGACCAAGCACATTGATGTCAGGTACCACTTCCTTAAAGATAATGTTAAGAAAGGCACTATAGAAATGTATTTCGTCTCAACTGATTACCAGCTTGCTGATTTATTCACAAAAGCTCTTGTTGAACGAAGGTTCAACTTTTTAATCAGCAAGTTGGGAATGCTAAATATGTCTACTTTATCTTAACACAGATTAGAGACTCTGATCACTCACTTTAGAGCCTCTGACATTCTGATGTATCATATTCTTAATAATCATCAGAGCCTCTGATACATGTAACAGAGACTCTGCACATCACTCAAGCATGTTTCATCTACAAGCATGTCTTATTTTGTGAGATCCAAGCACAATTTAAGGGGAAGTAAATAATACCATCATTAATCAAGAAAGAGCTAAAGCAACAGAAAGGTAATGAACAAAGATCAAGATCAGAGCCTCTGATATCCTTATTAGAACCTCTGTATCTTCACTCAGAGAACCTCTAACAAGTCAAGAAGAAAGGTATGCACTTCACTCTTATTACCACTTATCCTTTCTTCGAAAATAAAACCAAATCTGGTTCAAACGCTTTGAATGAACTCCAGAACCTATTATTTAGTCTTTGAAACCTTCTCTAAAGCCTGTAGTTACTTTCTATCTAAAAACACTTCAGAACACTACATTATAGTGTTTTTGGATGTTTTTCTAACCAGATTTAGGATTTTAATTAGTTTGAGCATTCAAAAACCTCCTCTGAAGGATCAACACTTGTGTGTTTTTCCTTTCCAAATTGACATGTGCGGGTTATTTGGATAAGTGACTGTCATGTCTCTCTAAAAACCCTTTGGTGACAGTTTTATGACGTGTACATCCTTTCATAAAAATCCTCCATGTGTCACTGTGAGATTTGATGGACGCTGAAATGGTTCAGACCTCAGTCCCATCAGCGTCGTTCCACAATCTCACTCTAGTACTATCACATCCATAAAAAAACCGTTACCAAAGCCATTTCTCCTTTACGATTTCAGAATTCCCTCCCACATTCATCTTATTCTTCAATCTTTAAAGCTCAAAAACCTTCAAACCTGAAACAATGGAAAACAACCAAAATGGCTCCGATGACTCCATCAGGATCGTTCGCAACCAAGCTCCACCCTAGTACAACATTCCAGTGAAAGGAAACAAATTTCATTTGGACCTAACCCCCACAAAATTCGAAGAACAGTACAGGGTACTACTGGAATTTTTTTAATAATTGTGAGCTAAACCACCCTCTTACAATATTTGACTATAACATTCCTATAAACTATGTTCAATAATGGTGGTACACAAGAGAATACAATGAAGCCGCACGAGGAATTGTAGGATATGTTGACGCAGGCAACGAAGCCGGTGGATCCATTAGAATTTCACCGAAGATTCTTTGAAAAAACCCCTACCCAAGAGACCCTCTTAGAGTTCCTAGTACACATAGGGTATAACAAAGAAATCTCTAAGCTCATCGAGTTTCGCCGTTAACATCTCCCACCAATGTGGAAATTTATGTTTAGTGTGCTAAATAACACACTCACCTGCAAAATAAGGAGTCAATATCAAGCTAACCCTACACTTTTGGCCATAATATACGCCTAGTTCTTCAACAGGAACATTGACGTTGCTCACATTCTTTACTCTGAAATGTATGTAGCCTTGGACAGGAAAAACAAGGCCTTGGCCAAGGGAAAACCCTCAGTTTCAGTCCTCTTCCCAAGGTTTATCTCAATGGTCATGAGAGGGGTAATAACGAAGTTCAAGCTCACAGACGATGGCCTAAAGACTCCTTTATTCGTCATGAACAACTTTAAGGCAACCATTGTGCCTCCCCACCCTAACGCCAGAAGATTACCCCACACGATGATTGCCATGTTACTAGAAGACCACCCTTTTCTTTGACATTATAGACGTGTTGCCAAACCACTAGAACTAGTGGTGGGATTCCCAACACACTTAGGTCCTAAGCTTGTCCCTGAGTCAGATAGTGTGGACTCAGAGGAACTGTTGAAGAGACCAGAGGGCAACCAAAGAGTGCCTCTGAAGACAAAAGATCAGAGAGTTCCCTTACTTCTGGTGAAGAGAGTAGCTCTACCAGAGCAGAGAGCAGTGAGTCTGAGAGTACTTCCATGAAGGAGAGTTTTGAAGCACAAAGAAGAAAGAGTGGTAAGGTAGAAAAAGATGCCCCTAGAGGCACACATGTGTATTTCCAAACCCCTACTCCCAGTGCAAGCACACAGGCTGTCCCAGGTGGTCCAACACCACAGGACATTGAAACAGAGGTGGACACCTCGAACCTAAACCTGGAAAACTACACAAAGGCATCTCTTTATACCTCTGATGCACACAACCAAGGGGATGCTGAACATCTGGGGTTGCCCTATCAAAAGGAGAACTCCATTGAATTTATAAGTACGCATTTGCCCTAGGGTGAACTGACACAAGATGATGCCTCTGTGGCTCATCAAGTAGAGGACCCATCCCCTAGACCGGAGATCTTCAAAATCACTCATAGGGATTGCCCAACTCAGGGGCGGTGTCTTGAACTCCCATAGCACGAGAAAACATGTTTGGACAACAAGTCTTCCCACAATATCTACTTCCCTTCCTATGAATTAGAGTCGGTGGAGGAGGAAGTGATCAGAATACCCATAAAGAACTTCCCTCACAAGGACTCTCAAGGATTTGGTGGAAGTCTTTCTAGAAGAAAAATCAACTCCCCTCTACAGAAAGACACGTCTAAACTCAAGGTTAACTTGGATTCATGTGTTGGATCCAAGGCCCCCCTCTCCGACAACTTGACTAGAGTAGAGTTCAAAAGCTTTGGTGACGAAGTCAGAGGATCCTTGAAAGATCTAACTTGGAGAAGACCTCAGAGGCCTCTGTTTCCACCTCTGAAGTTTCTAAATTTTCATCAGAGGTCTTTGTGTTGAAGGGTCAACTTGTCGCCAAAAACTCTAGATTGGCAACTCTAGAATCACTCATCGCCGGTCGCTCTGATCAATTCACAGAGGAACGACAAAGACATACATCATCAGAGCCATTCCAGTACAAGCCCCTCCCTCTGAAGCACAACCCACAATCACCTCTGCACATCTGGACTCCTTCAAGTCAGAAATGAAGCAGCCTATCTCTGTTGCCATTACCTCTATACAAACCTCTGCAGCCCCATCAGTTCAAGCTTCACCTCCACCAACAAGAATTTCAAAGCACCTGGTTACCATGGCCGACCTCGCCGACTTCAGCTAGCAGATTACCAGTCGCATGCTTACCATCTCCTGCAAGTATGTTGCAAAGTCTGGAAAGACTACCAAAGCCGTAAAGAATATATTCGAGGTCCACAATTACGAGGAGGATGACCAGGTAAATGAAGTCAGATTGGAAACTCATGACACAAAAGAGACAATCGAGACAACAACTGCCAAACTTTACCCATCAAACATGCCTCCTCCAAAGGGCAAGGGTAAGAGAAGAAAGGTCGAGACCTCTTGTATACAGGATGCTTCTAAAAAGCCAATGTTTGAAGGCATGCCATAAGGGTCTTCGAGTCCTCAAAAGGGGGGAGATAATTCTTAGAGCTCATCCAGTCAATGCCTCTGCTCCCTCTTCCTCCTCTGGACCAAATCACGATGATCAAGATAAGGGTAAGTCCCCTGCAGATACCCTAAGAATAGAGACTTCAGAAGCTGCAAGAATAGAACCAGAGAGAAATCCCACCTCCGTTGAAGAACAACCATCCTCAATTATGCAGTCTCAAGTTCCAGTTATCTTCTTAGCTACTGCAACTCCAAAGTTATCCATCGTACCAGTTTCCACTACCACTCTAGAAGCCATATTCACCAACCCTCACTCTTAAGCCAATGTTAATGAAGAACCCCTGAGGACCCCTAAATTATCGACTACTCTAACACCTTTTCAGAAGACGCCTTCTCTTCACCAGAAAAACAATTCCATGTGATGAGAGACCTATTTGAAGATGTAACAGAAACAGTGCCATCATAGGTGAATGAAGACAGAGTAAAAGAAATCACTCAGCAAATGGAAACTCTGATCAGGCCTCCACTAGCTGAAACTTCATGGCCAAGGGAGTATATTATGAATGAAAACGTCTTCAGATACTTGCACTTAGACAAATATGAAATCGCCAATCTGACCAGACCTCTGAACTCGAGACTCAATGCTCCTACACTTGATCTAGTCAGACAACGATTTATCAGAGGAAGGACAAAAGAGAGAAGATTTGTCTACTCGGATGATAGGATCAGAAGGGTGCTGAATGTGAAATTCAGAAACTACTGCTACAATAAGATTCACTATCTTGAATACACCGTAGAAAGAGCTAACAACACCATATGGGTATTCAGTGATAATGATCTGGTGAACTTGAACCTTGATGATTTGACTCATCTAAGACATGGCGGATAAAGGCAAAAAGTACAATGTGGGGCTGAGTGAAGTAAATCTAGCAATGGAAAAGCAAGTGGAACTAAGATTGAAGACTGACTTCCAGATAGCGAGGAACTGGGAGTTGACCAGTTCTCTGTGACCGCTCCAAATAAAGACTTAGAAGATCTGGATAATCTTCACAACGGAACTTCTCTTGTTGAGCAACTAAGGTTTGTCTACAGAGATGAAGAGTAGAAGAAGAGACTATTCAAAGCCTCAAACTCCTTCAAGTATTCTTATTTGACTCTCAGGTACTTCAGAGAGAAGATTCATAAAGCCAAAGTTCAACTTAAGTGCCCAATAGAGATTTCTCAGAAATTCTTAATAAAGATCAACTCAATATTAGAATATAGAGATCTCATTATGAAGTTTCATAAGATTTGTTCAGGAGAATTACCTTAGTTTAGTTATGTTTTTAAATTTTGTAATGTAATTACCTTTCATCTTAGTGAAACTCCTTCTAGAGATTGATTTTCTACTCTGTGTTTCAAGTAGGCAGTCTAGCTCAGTTTAAACCTTTTCTTTTTCAATACTTAGGGGGAGATTGCTAGCCCCAAGTAGTTATGATATAGAAGTATTGAAAATCACCAAGTCCTAAAGCATTAGAGACTGCTTTAGAGACACCAAAGACTAATTCAGACACTAAGATAACTTCAGAGACTCCGCCATCAAACACATTATATCTGAGGATGTCTAACCAGAAGATGATATCGCGTCAGAGTACCAAGGCCCCCTCTGACCTCTACTCTGAAGTTCAACTTTGCTCGAATCTCTCAGGTGTGGAGTCACCCTTTATCCTGCCACGTCAGCACCAAAAGCGGTTGCTTTACCTTTACACCTGGCACCTCAGGACTGGGTAGGACCTTTTGTACCTTCCCGATTTAAGCTATATATAGGGGACAAGACTTCCATATTGTAGGAGCACGCACACACAAAGTTTCCACTACCATATTGGCGTGTATTGTACGATTGTGAGAGAGATAATTTTTAGTGAGATGTTTTCATACATTTACTGTGTGTTCTTGGTGTTCTTCATGTTCATCTTCTAAAAGATTGTAATATATATGACTACGTTTCTTGAAACATCTTCTTGTTTATTTGTATCTCTCATTCTACTATGATTGATCGTATATTCAAAGCTTCCGTTGTCAAACTCTTTAATATTGAATCCAAGTAAAAATTGGGAAACAACACATACCACTTTAGATATCATGATTTAAATTCAGTTTAACGATTTATATGCTTATGATGGAAACTCTTGAACTCATTAGGCGTTAGCCTAACCTTTTTATTTGTCGCCATGTGCATCAGGTTCTGGTTGGGGATTCGTACTAGCGACACTGTGAATAGATGAGTGCTAGTTGCGTGCTCGAGAAGTGAATAGCTTGGTGAAATCTTCTTTAGTGCACAAAATATGTTGGATACAAGATCATAAAGGCTGAAGTTCAAGATGAAAGTTAAGTCAAGTCAAGTCAAAAGCTCAAGTCAAAGCCCTTTCAAGCAGAAAGTCAAAGTCTTTGTAATAAAGTGAAAGTCAAAGTTAGTGTGTTGTGAGTGTTTTTGTGTTGTAAGTGTTTTAGGTATAAATAGCTTTTCGTTAGTAGACTCATATGACTAAGAGGTTAAGTGTGCGCATATTAAGTTAGAGAGAGAAATACTGTGAGAGTTTTCTTTGTAATCAAAATCTAATATAGAAAGGAAAATCGTTTATTAAATTGTTGTCATCTTGATTGTTTGCACTGATTGTGGGACACACAATTGGTATCAAAGCATACAAAGATTCAGAAATTCGATTGGAATCTGGTCTGTTGGTCGATTTTTTCAAGAACATGCAAAACGTCTGTGCAAATTTGATTTTGGAACTACAATGAGGTTTTAGATCTCATTTTGGTGTTTTTGTAATCGTATTTGTTTCCATAATATGTTTGATTTGTAATGTTTAGTCTAATTCACATATCTTCTATGTGAATTTTGGATCTTCTTGGATTTTTGTTCGAAAGTATAGAATCTCACTGTTGTAGTTTGAAATTCCTTGATTGTAACTTGTTCCTGATATGAAGTACAGGATATTTGCAAAATTTCAGATTTTTTGGTGAAGGTTTCGATAGAATTCGAGTGAAAATGTCAAGTTTTTGTTCGAAAAGTTGAAGACTCGCTAGATCTGAAGAACACGCAAACATCATAAGGAAGAACACGCAAAGTCATAAACTCCCAAATGAATGAAGAACATGCAAGAAGTGTTGTGCGAGAAGTAGAAATGCACAAGTCTCTTTGTGCGAGTTTCTACTGTTCAAGTTCTTTGCTTTGCATGAAGTTGATTTTTCTTAGATCTGCGCGAAGTTGAGTTCTGCGAGAATTGATTTGTTTGTGTGAAGTTAATAGTCAAAAAAATTTCTAAGTATAGACACGCAGTCGCGTTGCGCGAAGTGGTCTTTCTTGAAACGCGCATCCTCTTTCTTGCGTGAACCCAAAACTCACACGACTCTGTGGGCGTGAAGTCAAATCTCGCACATCTCTTTGTGCACGAAGCTTGGTCTCGAGTATGTGCGAAACTCAAACGTACACAAAACTGTTTACGTGAAGTTGATTCCTTTGTTCTGCGAGTTTTGTACTTAGAGAATTTTTTGGGTTTTTCATCTTTGACCTAGTTTGACTTTCAGAGTCCAGTGTATTTCTAAATTTTTGACGATCATTTTTAAACACTGCAAAGTTTAAGATGGGATATTTTATAATGATGAAGAAGATCAAATTTCTAAACTCAAAACTGAGAATAAAAATCCCAGACTTGGAAGCTCAAATTGTCATACTCCAGAAACAAGGTTATGTCGGTAAGAATGAGAAGATAGTTAAGAGTTTGGAAAATGCTAATGAAGAGCTGAAAAAGAATATTTTTGACTTGAAGAAAAAAATTGCCAAAGACAAAGATGAGTTTAATAAAGAAAAGAAATTATTTGCAAAGAAATTTTTTGAGTTTTCAAGGAGAAGTTTCAAAGAGAAGAAAACTGTTGAGTTGAAATGTGTAAAGCTTTCAAAACAGATATCAGATTTTGAGAAGATTATCATTGTTGAAAGAGACAGGTTTGAGAAAGAAAAAGTTGAATTTGGTTCTGAAGGAAAATTTCTCAAAGGAAAGATCTCTGAATTAGAAAGCCTATTGGAAAAAGAGAGAAAATAGTTTGTAAAGGAAAAGAAGATGATTGAACAGAAAAATGTTGGAATCTTCAAAAAAATATCTGGTCAGAGAAAGAATGTTGAGAAGGATTTTGAAGAAGAAGAAAGTTTTTTGATTCATAGATTAGGATGCTTACAGAGTCATTATTTGAACTATAAACAAGTTCCATGAAAGAGCAAAATACGAAGTCTGAATTCCTGAAAAAAATTGATCTACTCACGATAGAAAGGAACAGTTTATCCTACAAGATAAAAGAGCTTGAAAAAGTTGTCTCTAAGGTGGTTGTGACTGAGTAGAAGACTCTAGATTTAAGTCTTCAAATACCTAGAGATGATTCAGGTGACTTTGAATGTTCATTCAAGACAACATCAAGTTCATATCATACAACTGTTTCTACAAAGAGGTCAGTTAATTCATATGATCAGATTCGTACTACTAACATTTTCTATGATAGGAATGTGGATGGTCCAGGTACATACAGAAGAAGAAGGTATAGAGAAAAGAAGTTGATATGGAAGGTCAAACCATTTTCTGATAAGAAGAATGATGTGAATAATGGTAAGAAATCATTTGTACATACATCACAAGCCTTGAAGAACAATGTGCGAAAAGGTAAACCTAATCATGTTTATTCTAGAAATCAATTAATCGGGTTAGCTCATAAGAAGAGTTATTGTTCTTACTGTTGTGCAAATAAGTTTGTTCATAAAATTTATGATCATTACTGGTATGGTTCTTATTTTATTACTCCTAACATAACAACAACTAACAAACATGGATCCAAATACTAGTGGTTACGAAAACCAAAAGATCCTTCTGTGTTGCAGGTACCTCTGTTGGATCAAATAATTGTATTCAAGATTAAAGTTAAAGTTCAGGGTTTAAACTGCAATTATGCTAAAGTTAATTAGAGGGTTTAAATTGTAATAGATTAATAGTTATTAAGTTATTGGGCCCAAGCCCATTAGGCCTTAAAAGCCTAAGTATAAATAGTTTTAGTTAATTAGTTTTTAGGGTTAATCCTCACAATTACTTTCATAATCATATAGTGAGGTAGAAAGGTTTCTCTGTATTCAAAGGGTATCAAGAACACTCAAGGGTTTCATTGTTTATTCAAGGGATTGGTATGTTACTCTGATTTATATATCTCTTGATTATTATTGTGTTGCTTGATTACTTGATTGATTATTTACCAACTAGATTAAAATGGGATAACAAGTGGTATCAGAGCCTAAAGAATCAAGTTTTAGGATTAAATCTATATTTTTTTTCGATTTTACTATTCCGCTTCACAACCACTCATCTACTAGCCAAAGCTTCTAAAGCACAATCATGGACGTGGCATCGACGCTTGTCTCATCAGAATTTCCGATCTATAGCGAAGCTACAAAGACAAGGTTTGGTCAAAGGTCTACCAGAAATGAGGTTCGAAAAAGACTAACTATGTTCCGCATGTGAGTTGGGCAAAATGAAGCGAAGCTCCTTCAAGTCCAAAGCTGAATCATCGACCTCATCTGCACTGGAACTTCTTCATATGGACCTTTGTGGCCCAATGCGCACAACATCTATCAACGAAAAGAAATATGTGTTGGTAATGATAGATGACTACTCAAGGTATACATGGCTCGAGTTTCTTCGCAACAAGTCAGATGCGCCAGAGTTGATTATCGCTTTCATCAAGCACATTCAAGTACGTCTTCAACTGCCAGTTAGAACCATTCATAGTGATAATGGCACGGAGTTCAAGAATGACACCCTGAAGAGTTATCTTACTTCCGTGGGTATTTCACATAATTTCTCCGCCGCCTACACTCCGCAACAAAACGACATTGTTGAACGGGCGAATCGCACTCTGGTTGAAGCAGCTCAGACTATGCTTGCTTACTCAGATCTACACATGTACCTTTGGGCTGAGGCAGTTGCTACAGCATGTTTTACACAGAACCGTACCATTGTGGTCAAGCGCTTTAATAAGACAGCATATGAGTTGATCAACAATCGTACACCAAACATCAAGTTCCTTCGTGTATTTGGTTGCAGGTGCTACATTCTTAAAGAGCGTCAAGGATTATCAAAATTTGATAAGAAAGCGGATGAATGATATCTCGTTGGATACTCTCTGACATCCAAAGCTTATCGAATTTACATTATTCGAACCAAGACGGTTGTTGAGAGCATGAATGTCTCCTTTGATGAGAATTCTACAAGGACTTCTGGACACAACAGTTCAGAAATCGTACTTAAGGACAAAGCTTCTATTCAATCCCGAATAGAACCAACTACCAAAGGATCCACTTCTACACACTCTAACTCTACTTCATCTGAGTTAGATGTACTGTTTATTGATGCCTTTGATGATATATGTGCAGATTTTGAAAAAGGCATATCAACATCAATAACAAGTGGTACAGGCTCGGAGGTCCCTACTATATCTGAAGACATGTCTGGACCTTCCGAAGAAGTCACTGTAACTTCATCTTCATCAGGTACGACAACAAAGTTAGTTTCTGACTCTACTAATGCTGAATCTGTCTCTACAGATAGTTCTTCTGGAAACAAAGTCCCGAGCAATTCAACTGCTAGCCTAGAAACTTCAGTATCAGAAACACCAATACAAGATGTCCCGAGTACATCTACGGAGCAACCTGCCGTGCATGATGAAAACGATGCGTCGAATACGCAACAAACAGTTGAAGCTCTACCAAGCACACATCGTTGGACTAAGGATCATCCCCTGACCAATGTGATAGGTGACGTACAATCTGGTGTCACGACAAGATCTGCAACAGCTAACTTCTGCATGTTTTCAAGCTTCCTCAGTTCCTTAGAGCCAAAGAAAGCGGCTAAAGCGCTACGTGATCCATTCTGGATTTCTGCTATGCAAGACGAGCTTCTACAATTCGAAAGGAACAAGGTATGGTGCTTGATCCCACTACCTAAAGGTAAATCCGTTATTGGAACAAAGTGGGTGTTCTAAAATAAGAAAGACGAAGCTGGAGTAGTCGTGAGAAACAAAGCTCGACTGGTCGCCAAAGGGTATTGTCAACAAGAGGGCATTGACTATGATGAAACATTCGCCCCGGTTGCAAGGATCAAAGCCATCAGAATCTTCCTAGCCTATGCAGCGCACAAAAACTTTACAGTCTATCAAATGGATGTAAAGTCAGCTTTCCTGAATGGCATTCTGCATGAGGAGGTTTACGTGGCTCAACCTGAAGGTTTCGTTGATCCTCATCACCCTGATCATGTCTACGTCCTAGACAAAGCACCGCGAGCCTGGTATGAAACTCTCACTAAATTTCTACTTGCTTCTGGTTTCAAGAAAGGTATAGTTGATACTACCTTATTTCTAAAAAGGCAAGGTGACGACTTGATTCTTATTCAGATTTATGTTGACGATATAATATTTAGGTCTACAAATCAGAAATTTTGTAAAAACTTTTCAAAAATAATGGAAACAAAGTTTGAGATGTCGATGATGGGTGAATTGAATTTCTTTCTTGGTCTACAAGTAAAGTAATTACCCAACGAAATTTTTATTAATCAAGCAAAATATATAAACGATATTTTGAAAAAAGTTCAATATGTCAGATAGTTCAGTCATGAAAACACCAATGGCTACTGGTACACTCTTAGACGCGGATCCCTCCGGGAAACCTGTTGATCAAAAGGTGTATCGTAGCATGATTGGTTCTTTACTTTATCTGACTGCCAGTCGCCCGGATATAATGTTTGCCACACGTTTTTGTGCGAGATATCAGTCTAATCCTAAAGAGTCGCACTTATCTGCTGTTAAACGAATCCTTAGATATCTCAAAGGCTCGCCTAATCTAGGCCTTTGGTATCCAAAGGATTCTCGTTTTGAACTAACTGCCTTTACAGATGCTGATCATGCAGGATGTAAGCTAGACCGGAAAAGCACCTCTGGATCATGTCAATTCATAGGTGACAAACTTGTGAGTTGGACTTCAAAGAAACAAAACTGTGTTTCAACATCCACTGCCGAGGCTGAGTATGTAGCTGCTACTAGCTGTTGTTCTCAAGTCCTCTGGATGACGACACAATTAAGGGACTTTGGATACAACTACAAGCGTGTTCCTATTTATTGTGATTCCAAGAGGGAAATATCTATAACTGCTAACCCAGTACAGCATTCGAAGACCAAGCATATCGACGTACGCTATCATTTCATAAAGGATCATGTAGAAAAAGGTAATATTGAAATGCACTTTGTTCAAACCGACTTCCAGTTAGCTGACCTTTTCACCAAGCCATTGGATGAAAAGCGTTTTCAATTTCTCATCAGCAAACTTGGTATGTTGAACATGTCTTAAACCTTACTCATGATTCTAGGGGGAGTATTCCAAGTTTTGATCTTTTGTGTTATTTTCCAACTGTTGTTAACGAGAGAGGAATCATTTTCATAAATGATTACCCTTATTTCTTTTATTTATGCAGGTTTGGTCAAGTGACAATGGCTTCTAATCACATCGGATTAGAACCCGCACTTTAGTGCCTTTTTTCTGTTTTTTTCTTAATCTTAAAAAAAAGTTTATGGAGAATATCTGTGATATTAACAGATTTTTGGATAGTTAAATTCTTATCTGACCGTGTGTCCTTAAAAGATAAATACTTGCGTTTTATCTTGTCAATATACTTTGTCAAGTATTCATACACATAACGGTTCAGAACATTCTATTTATATTTGTTATTACCATGTATCAAAAGTTAAATCTTTCTATGGTAATACTCACGTTCTTTGTATTCACTGTTGATTGAATCAAACGTCATTTCATGTGCTTTCATTGAAAATATGTTTATATATTGTTCATATAAACAACATTCGTTTTTTATTCTCCAGCATATTATTCTTCATGACAATGATATGAGCTTAATTGTCAAACTCTTTTAATTTGAGGGGGAGAATTGCATCGTCAAACATCTTCTGTTTTGACATCTCTGAATATTATATTCTTCATATAACAAGTGGTATTTGTGCTTACATGTACAAAAGACTGTTGAACAACATGTTCTATTAGGAAAATACATGGGATTCAGTGTGAGAACTTAACAGAACTTCCATGGATTCATGATAACCAGTGTTTCCTACCCAGGAAGTATTCCCTGAGTGATTGAGGGGAGAAGGTTCAAAAGAATTGAGTGATGGTGTGTGAAGAGGTAAAATGGAAAAGAGAGATTGGTTAGAAGTGAGCATTAAAAGAAAGAGGGTGAGAGATCAGAGTAAAAGAATATTAAACTCTGCACCAAATTCTTTCTGAGTCGGGCAGCCACATAATCTGATTGGTTCACATTCTTTGGTGACCATAATTGAAATAGGCAACCAGCCCATGCCATCTCTTGCATACCACCCCACCAGCTACTCATTCTTTTCTCAAGAAGAGAATGTTTCACATTTTCTGGGGACGCAGCACATAAGCTATTGGTTCTTCATTTGGAAGATACTAATATTGAAAAAGAAGGAAAGTTGCCCCACCTTGGAACCCTTTCTCATGCACATTGAGTCTTTGTATAATTTGTTGCTGTCTGAACAAGTTTACATACTTTGAGCCTATATTGAAAAGCAATCATCTATGCTTAATTTCTTTCAAACACATGCACGAACACACAGAAATTTGTTTTCTGTCAGAACGTTCATAGATAACCATGTGTTATTCGATGATTGAATGGAAGACCTGGGGAGCTAACATCAAAACCAACTCCTTATATAGTAACTTTGTGTTACTCAGTGACTTTGTGTCATTGACAGGCATTCTAACTGAGTCATTTGTTGATTCAGGGTTACACTTATTAAACTGTTTGAATTTGAAAATATTAGAATGTTACTATTTTCTATTTTAATCTGAAAAGATTGAAATAATCACTCTTTCCATCTGGGAAGACTGCTCTTATTTCCATACAGGGCTCGTTATATGAAGAATGTGCTTACGTGATCATACACAATGGGGGAGATTGTCTTGAAAAGGGGGAGATTGTTTTGCAAAGTTTTGATGATGAATCTCACCACTCATCAAAAAGGGGGAGAAGATACAAAAAGGGAGAATATAATTTAAAGATCTTAAGATTTCAAAGATTTTGAAGATTTTAAAGATATCAAGTTTTGAAGCTATCAATGACATATCTGAAGAAAAGAGAATACAAGAGAAGACTCGAAGATAATTGCAAGTTTTTTTAATCTTGAATCCAAAGGGGGAGATTGTTGGATCAAAAATTGTATTCAAGATTAAAGTTAAAGTTCAGGGTTTAAACTGCAATTGTGCTAAAGTTAATTAGAAGGTTTAAATTGTAATAGATTAATAGTTATTAAGTTATTGGGCCCAAGCCCATTAGGCCTTAAAAGCCTAAGTATAAATAGTTTTAGTTAATTAGTTTTTAGGGTTAATCCTCACAATTACTTTCATAATCATATAGTGAGGTAGAAAGGTTTCTCTGTATTCAAAGGGTATCAAGAACACTCAAGGGTTTCATTGTTTATTCAAGGTATTGGTATGTTACTCTGATTTATATATCTCTTGATTATTATTGTGTTTCTTGATTACTTGATTGATTATTTACCAACTAGATTAAACTGGGATAACAACCTCAAGTCAAGGTGGAGTAAAGGAACCATGGTTCTTGAATAACACAATTCAAGACCCGTACTTCAATGTTAAAGAGTTTGACTTCTAAACACAACAGTTTAGGACTCGTACTTCAACGATCAAAAAAGATTATACTCCAGTGCATATATGAGATTGTACTCCGATGCATAAAAGAGATGATCAACCTTCAAGGGGGAGTACATATTTTTCCTGTTGCTAAATATTGTGAATGAAATTTTTCAGGGGGAGTAAATGACTTATGATTACATCTAATCAGAACTCGTTCTTAAAATGTTTTACTGCTTTCATGTCTTTTGTTTTTCAATAAATTTTGTGGATAAGACTTTGTGCGTTGACGACTTTTGACTGGATGCAGATTTTGAGGGGGAGCTTACATGCTCATATCCATTATGACTTTTGAGTTGCGCGTAAGGATTATAATAAACTTAATCTCATACATGTCTGAAAGAAGGACGACTTTCAGATATGAAAACATGTTCTTAAATGTTTAACCACTTCTCGATTGTTAAACAGATTTCATGAATACAGAAGTATGATTGTAAATGTTTTCATTTTCATGAGCTTACATGTTAAACAAACCGTGTGTTTCCAAAGATTAATACTTGTGTATTATTTTTTCCATATACTTTCAAGTATTCACACACACTAGTTTAGTCCTTTTATTGACTAAATTCTTACCATGTCTCAAAATTTGAATCTAATTTTTCGATGGTAAGACATCCCGTTTGAACTTCATTGATATTCAAGCGATGATTTTGTTCAAAACGTTTCTTTCAAGAATATCTATAATTGTTTTTATAGACAACATCCACTTTTTCATGACCTAAGCCTTGATTGATAAATCATTCATATTTGATCGTATCATACAATGTTAGATTTTCAAACAAGTTTCTTGTATTCATTTCATTTATTCAATATACTTGTTTTTAAATATCTTCCATGATTAATATGCTCAAATCTTCATGATTATATTCATGAGCATACATTCATCTGATATGTATTTCATTATGTGCTTTAACTGAAAAGTTGAACCAATTGAGAAACATTTTTGCTTATAAGATAAAATACATGGGTTTATTATGTGAGAACTTAACAGAACTTTTATGGATTCACGTTAACCAGTGTTTACTACCCAAGAAGTTATCCTTGAGTGATCGAGAGGCGATGAGTCGAAATATCTGAGTGTGGGTATGTGTGATGAAATAAAATGAAAAGAGAGTTTGGTTAGACGTGAGCTTAATGTTAAAAAGAAAGAGGGTGAGAGATCAGAGTAAAAGAATATCAAACTCTACACCAAACTTTTTCTGAGTCGGGCAACCATATTACTGTTGTTTCACAATTCTTCGTGAACATCATTGAAACAGGAAACTAGCCCATGCCAACTCTTGACTTAACCCCACCAGCTACTCATCTTTTTCATAAAAAAAGATGTTTCAAATTTTTTCTGGGGATGCAACACATAATCTATCTGATTTTCGTTTGGAAAATCTGGATATTGAAACAGAAGGAAGTATGCCCCCCTTCGCACTTCGATCATGCCTAATTGAGTCCGTGTATTACTTTTTTTCTCTCAATGGTTTACACATTTTGAGCCTATTATTAAAAGCATTCATCATGTGCTTAATTATTTCATACACAAGCACGAACACACAAGAAATTCGTTTTTCTGTCTAAACGTTCATAGTTTAACCTTGTGTCATTTGATGATTGAATGGAAGACCTGGGGGAGTGAACATCAAAAAGCTCCTTTCCAATCTGTATTTGTTACACACAGTGGCTTCGTGCTAATGACAGGCATTATTAACTAATTCATTTGTTGATTCAGGTGTTAAACTCTAATTTTTCTGAATTTGAAAAGATTCAGATGAATACCTTATGAATTGACGGATAATCAGAGGCTCATGTGACAAATATCAATGGTTAGAAAAGTTTATTGACATTTCTTGTAGAAGTTTTGATGATTTCTTTGCTCTACATCATCAAAAAGGGGATACATTCAAGAAATGAAAAATAGTTATGGGAGAAGTCATATTCAAGAAAGGTGATTTGAAGAAAGTTTGTTGCAATTTTTGTCAAAGAATTCCAAATTATGTGAAGATTTTACTAGATTGAAAGAGAAAGTTCAAAGAATTCAAAAAGTTTGCTGAAAATTTTTGATATTTTCTCACTGAAGATTATCTGCTAAAGCAAATTGAGCTAAATCTGAAGATAATTTCTTTCGGAAGTTTGAAAGAGGCTTCTACAACCTTTTGGAGAGATTATTAAAGCTTATTGAAAAAGATGTTATTCAAAGACTTTGGGGAGATTGCAGAGCTTTTGAAGACTGCTTATTCTAAAAGGGAGATTGTGGTTCAATATTTATTTTTGAAGATGATTCTTGTTGAAAGAAGTTTACAAAAGAGGAGATTGTATAAATTTGTGCTAAAGGGGGAGATTGTATTGAAAATCTTTTTGGAATATGATTTTGAATCTAAATGGGGAGATTGTTAGTGCACAAAATATGTTGATACAAGATCATAAAGGCTGAAGTTCAAGATGAAAGTCAAGTCAGGTCAAAAGCTCAAGTCAAAGCCCTTTCAAGCAGAAAGTCAAATTCTTTGTAATAAAGTCAAAGTCAAAGTTAGTGTGTTGTGAGTGTTTTTGTGTTGTAAGTTGTGATCCCAAATTACTAGCATTCAATTAACACAGATTAAGAACACAATCTTTATTGATCAAATCACACGATTAGAATATAGTCACAGATCTAACAAGGTGACACATATCTCACGTATGTATGTGTTTACAGTGTGCAAATCTTACCAATCTTCTTCGTGTTCGTATGTATCTAAAACACAAAGACATGGGCTATATATACTAAGTCAAACTTAGTTGCCTTTACAACTCAATTCCTCACACTATCAAACAATTACAGAAATGACCCACTATTTTAATCTTAAATACAATTCTAATTTAACAATCTCCCCCTTTGGATTCAAGATTAAAAAAAATATTTGACAATTATCTTTAGGTCTTCTTATCATCAGAAATGATCTTCAGCAAATAATCTTTTTGAGCTTTAAATCTTGAAATCTTTGACATCTTCAACAAACTTTGAAACTTTGTCATTCTTCAAATAAATCTCTCTTTTGAAAAACTTCAAACCTCTTTCGATTTCGACATTTCTTGGTTTGGCTTTCACTTTGACTTTCAAATCTTGAATTATCATTCACTTTCTCAATCAATTATTTCACTTTAACTTCTCCCCTTTTCACAGCTTTTGCATGATTTGACATCTTTCAGATACACTTATCTTGATAACTGACTTGAACTTTGAACTTTCTCCCTCTTTTTGATGAATTCTAAGAATCAGAATCATCAAAACTTTCAAGGTTGTTCTGTCTTTGAAACTACACCCCCAATTAAACAATTTAGCACAGTCTTCATGATTTCTTTTGGTAAAATATATACAATCTCCCCCATGTATGAAAGTAATCAATCTTCCCAAACTGATCTGATAATAAGCCGTCAATTCATGAATGTATTCATATGAATCTTTTCTAATTCAGACAAATTATGAGTGGTAACCCTGAATCAACAAATGAAACAGATAAAGTGCCTGTATGTAACACGAAGTTACTTATTACAACGAATGTACTTTATAAGGAGCTTGGGTGATGTTCACTCCCAAGGACTTCCATTCAATCATCGAAAAACACAAGGTAATTCTATGAATGTTCTGACAAAAAACAGATTTTCTGTGTGCTTGTACTTGTGTTATGAAATAATTAGCACAATGATTGCTTTAAAGGCTCAAAATAATGTAAACCATTGAGACAACAATGATTATACATAGATTCAATGTGCATGAGAAAGGGTCGAAGGTGGGGCAACTTTCTTTCTTCTTCAATATCAGTATCTTCCGAGTGAAGAACCAATAGATTATGTGTTGCATCCCCAGAAAATGTGAACATTCTCTTTTTAAGAATAGAATGAGAAGCTGGTGGGCTTGTATGCACGATATGGCATGGGCTAGTTGCCTTTTTCAATGTCGTTCACAAAGAATTGTGAAACAACAGATTATGTGGTTGTCCGAGTCAGAAAGAATTTGGTGCAGAGTTTGATATTCTTTTACTCTGATCTCTCACCCTCTTCTTTTAAACATTTGAACTCACTTCTAACCAGTCTCTCTTTTACATTTTACCTCATCACACACCAACACTCAAATCTTTTGACCCCTCTCCCCTCACTCACTCAAAGGATTACTTCCGGGGTTGGAAACAGTGGATTATCGTGAATCCATGGAAGTTCTTTTAAGCTCACACATTGAATCCCATGTATTTGTCTTAAAAGAATGTGTTGCTCAATGATTTTCTTGACAATCAAGCATAAGAAATCATAGTCAGTGTATGCATGCTCATTAAAGATAAGAATGGATTTTGAGCATTGTAAGCATTTAAGATTTCTCAAAATATTAAAGTGAATGAATGAAATGAAATCAATGTAAGTGTTTTGAGAATATGACAATGATAAAATCAGATCAAATATTTCATGAAGAAAAAAAATAAGGGATATCAAAGACGTAAGATGTTTATATGAACAATATATAAACATTTTAACAATGAAAGCACAAAGAATGATGAAATGACGTCTGATCTCAAACAATGTAGAGTACAAACGGGAGTATTACCATAGAAAGATTAAACTTTTGATATATGGTAAAAACAAATTCAAGAAATGTACTGAACCGATGTGTGTAAGAATACTTGACAAAGTATATGAAAAAAAAATACACAAGTAATTTTCTTTAAGAACACACGGTTAGATAGGCATCAACGTATCGAAACTAAAATCATTTAAAATCGCACTTCGAAATTCATAAAACATTTAAGAACGCGAAGTGGTTTGAACATTTGGGAAATAATTTTGCACAACTGAAAGTTGTCCTTCTTTCAACAAGTGATAGAGTTTAAGATTTAGAAATATATACATGTAAAGTATGAATCTTAACTCCCCCTAAAATGAATATTCACATTTAAACGTCGTTGACAAAACTTCAGATATTCTTCCCTTCAATATCTGTAAAAATTCAAGTAATCAGAAAAATATAACAATTAAAGAATAAGCGTCTATCTTCTCCCCTTAAAAGATATGATATTTAAAATCTCAGTAACTCCCCCTTAAATGAAAAAACTTAATCTTTTAATTATCCTTCAGAAGAAAAATATTTAAGATCGGGTTCTGAACAGAAATATTCAGAAACCATTATTACATATTCTCCGGTAAGAATAGTAATTTTCAGCTTTATCAATGAAGACCGGTTCCTGATATGATGTAACTAGAAACCTTAGTCACTTGAAATTGTCCTGCAAAAGAAAAGATTTTGGTAATCATTTTAAAAAATGATTCCACCTTAGTCAGAAGTTGATGAATAGTAGATACTGTTCATGAGTTCCAAAACACACAATTAAGATAAGACAAAGTAAGAATCACTCCCCCTCGGATCATATACTGGCATTCAACATACGTAATTTGCTGACTAAAAAGTTGAAACGCTTTTAATCTAACGGTTTAGTGAAAAGGTCAGCCAATTGGTAGTCGGTTTGCACGAAATGCATCTCTATATCGCCCTTTTCCACGTGATCCTTGATAAAATGGTAGTGTACGTCAATGTGTTTCGTCTTTGAGTGTTGCACCGGATTAGCAATTATTGCTATTGCGCTCTTGGAATCATAGTAGATAGGGACTCTTTGGTAGGAATAGCCAAAATCTTTCAACTGTGTCTTCATCCAGAGGACTTGTGAACAGCAACTAGTGGCAGCTACGTATTCAGCCTCAGCGGTGGATGTAGAAACACAATTTTGTTTCTTTAAAGTCCAGCTAACCAATTTGTCTCCTAAAAACAGACATGATCCATATGTGCTCTTGCGATCCAGTTTTACAACTTGCATGGTCAGCATCTGTATAGGCAGTTAAATCGAAACCAGAAGACTTAGGATACTAAAGGCCTAACTCGGAAGTGCCTTTGAGGTATCTAAGAATTCTTTTGACAGCGACGAGGTGAGATTCCTTCGAATTAGCTTGATAACTCGCATAGAAACATGTTGCAAACATTATATCGGGTCTGCTTGCAGTTAGATACAGTAACGATCCTATCATGTTGCGGTACACTATTTGATCAACAGATTTGCCAGACAAATCAGCATTTAAAAGTGTTCCGGTTGCCATCGGCTTTTTCATTACTGAACTATCAAGCATATTAAACGTTTTCAGGATATCTCTAATATATTTAGATTGATTTATGAATATGCCTTCAGGTGACTGTATTACTTGAAGACCAAGGAAAAATGTCAGTTCACCCATCATCGACATTTCAAAATGAGATTCGATTATTTTAGAAAAGTTTTTACAAAATTTAGGATTAGTAGACCCGAATATAATATCGTCTACATAAATATGTATAAGAATCATGTCATCACCTTGGTTTTTCAGAAAGAGGGTAGTATCTATCGTACCTTTCTTAAAACCAGAAGCGAATAGGAACTGAGTTAAAGTTTCATACCATGCTCTTGGTGCCTGTTTTAAGCCATACAACGCTTTGTCTAAAACGTAGACATGATGTGGGTGTTTCTGATCGATGAAGACTTCACGTTGAGTAACATAGACTTCCTCATGCAGAATCCCATTTTAGAATGCAAACTTTACGTCCATTTGATAGACCGTAAAGTTCTTATGGGCTGCATAATATAAGAAGATCCTGATGGCCTCAATCCGTGCTACAGGGGCAAATGTTTCATCGTAGTCGATTCTCTCCTATTGGCAGTAACCCTTAGCAACTAGGTGAGCTTTGTTCCGTACTACTACTCCAGCTTCAACCCTCTTAATTCTGAAAACCCACTTTGTACCAATCACGGATTTTCCTTCAGATAGTGGGATAAGTCGCAAATCTTGTTCCTCTCGAATTGCAGAAGCTCCTCTTGCATGGCAAGAATCCATTCCGGATCGCTCAATGCTTACGAGGCTTTCTTAGCTTCCAATGAACTAAGGAAACTCGAATACAAACAAAAAATTGCAGATGTTGCCCGCGTTTTGACTCCACTGTGTACGTCACCGATGATGTTATGTGAGGGATGATCTCTTGTCCAACGTGTAATGCTTGAAATCGGTTGAACATTTTCTTGCGTATTGTCATCATCGTATTCATCATATATTGCAGGGACAACCTCGGATGTACTCAGGACATCTTGTACATTTGTTTCTGAAGAAGGTAATTCTGGAGCAACTAAAGAAGTACTCGGGACTTCTCTTCAAGAATCTGTATCTGTAGAAGCAGAATCCAAATTAGTATTTTCATAAATAACAGGTGTAGATGTACCTGACGAGGTTGTTGTGGTGACAGGTTCAGAAGGTCCAGAAATAACTTCAGTAACTGTTGGGACCTCTGATGTTGATGCGAACACATTTCATTTTTCGAAATCTGCACAAATGTCCATAAATGCATCAAGAAATAGTAAATCTAACTCAGATGGAACATTAGTTGAGTCAGAAAGCTTACTATGAAGATTCGGGTTCTATTATGTCTTGAATAGAAGCCTTTTCTTTAAGCTTGAGTTCTGAACTGTTGTGTTCAGAAGTCAGTGTAGAGTTCTGTACTGTTGTGTTCAGAAGTTAGTGTAGATATTCATCAAACGACACGTTCATGCTTTCCATGATAGTCTTGGTCCGTCTATTGTAAACACGATAGGCTTTAGACATCAAAGAGTACCCTACAAAGTAGCCTTTGTCCGCTTTCTTGTCGAACTTTCCAATATTATCACGGTCGTTTAAGATATAGCACCTACAACCAAAAACGCGTAAAAATTTAATATTCGACTTTCTTTTATTAATAAGCTCATACGCTATTTTCATGTGCCTTTTAATCACGATGGTACGGTTCTGAGTAAAGCATGTAGTCGCAATGACTTCAGCCCACAGATACATTGGAAGACCAGAATATGCCAGCATCGTTCTCGCAGATTCAACCAAGGTTTGATTTTTTCTTTCGACCACGTCGTTCTGTTACGGAGTGTAGACGTCAGAAAAGTTATGTGAAATCCCAACTGAAGTGAGATAACTTTGAAGCGTATCGTTCTTGAATTATGTGTCGTTATCACTTCTCAACGTCTTAAACGACAATTGAAGTCGGACCTGAATCTTTTTGATGAAGGCAATGACGAGTTCTGTTACGACTGATTTGTTTCGCAGAAACTCTAACCAAGTGTATATTGAGTACTCATCAATCATAACAAGTATATACTTTTTGCCATTGATCGATTAGGTACGCATTGGGCCGCAAAGGTCCATGTGAATGAGTTCCAGAGGTGTTGAGCAGGAAAATTTTTGTCTTTGCTTTATGTGAACTCCTTTTCATTTTTCCCATCTCGCAAGCAGGGCAAAGAGAATCTTTCTCAAACCTCACTTCTTGTAGACCTTTGACTATACCATGTCTCGCCAACTAATATATCGCTTTGAAGTTCTGATGAGACAAGCGCTGATGCCATGTCCAACTTTCAGCTTTTGATGCTTTGGCAAGTAGACATACAGATCTAGTTGTAGACAATGTTGGAAAATTCACCTCATATAGATTACCTTGGCGTTCTGCTCTAATGATCTCACAACCTTCCTTGTCTTCAATGAAACAGATGTCAACTGTAAACCGAACTTGAAATTGACTGTCGTAGAATTGACTTGTGCTGAATAAATTGTGATCAAGTCCATCTACATACAGTACTTTCTTGATTGTCATAGTGTCGTTTTTCAATGAACCGTATCCTCTGATTATACCATTGAGCTCAGAATTGGCAAAGCTGACCGTTCGTGCACCAATTACACTCGCAAAAACTCTGAAAAATTCAAATTTTGATCTAGGATTCAAAAAATAGTTTGAATATCCATTTCTTGATCGATTTCAAATGAACTCTGCTCTGATACCAATTAATAAGTCCCTAATTTCAAGTTCTAATTCACAATTTAATTAACAACAACAAGATGAACACAATTACTCAACCTGTTTCACTTTGATTACTGGAATTCGTATACAATGAAGTTTTCTCTCTCAAACTTTCTCCCTCTACAATCTCAGTCTGCGTACAAATCACTTCTAACTACACGTTTATTCTAGCCATATGTTTATTAAAGACACGCGCTTACAAAATACTTAAAACAAAAGTTACATTGACTTTGACTTTGACTTTATTACAAATAGACTTTGACTTTGCTTTGAGAGTTGACTTTTGCTTTGACTTGGTTGACTTTCAGTCTTCATTCTTCATGATCTTGTATTCAACAAATATATGCTCTAACCCATCTCATTATGTGTCTATTTTTGTTAGGCTTTGGAGGATTTTTATTGACATTTGCCATTCCATCTTTTGATGTTTTGCCAAAATGGTTTTTCTATTGTTTATGAGTATTTGTCTCAGAAATCTTGTTCAGAGACTGATTCAGAGGCAATGAGAACCTCTGAAATGATTCTTCAATTTTATCAAGAGATGAATGCAGTTACAATTAACAGAACAAAATGAAGTAGGAGCAAATCTTTTGATTTCTTTGAAAACATTGGGTACATGTTTCTTTTGAACTTTTGTAGAACTATTACAAGTATTCCTAACTACTTCTGACTTCTTGGGAATTGGCCTTCTTTTCAATTTGCTTTTTCTTGGCCCAAAATATCTTCTTCTCTTTCTTGCTCACTGCACAAACAGGAACGGAATGGTTAATTTCTTGCCATTTGCCTTTTTGTTCAGGAGTGAATTTGTTGGGTTTGTAGGTGTAGAATTGAGAAGTGTTAGTTTTATTCTTAGCCTTTTCCTTTAACTCTTTCTCTAACTCCAGAGAGGTTTTTGCTTGTAGACATATGTCAACAAAATTAGGATATATTGGAATTCTGGATCTTTCTTTTGAAATAGGAACAGGGATGTTCAAAATTCCAGAACCAACAGTGTGTTTGGTTTTATGAATTACCTTTTACGGTGTGTAGAAAATCTGTTCATTTACCTTTAGATCAGATTCAGAATCAAAATCAAGAAAATCTATTTTAACCTTGTCACAGATGATTATCTCTGATGTTTTCTCAACATTTTTTATTTTAGAGACCTTGATTATCGCTTTCTTCCATGATTCTTTAATAAAATCAGATATGACATTTTCTTTATAAACCCTTCTAATGTCATCTTCAAAAGTAGTTCTAATGCATTCATCTATGTTAGGAGAGTACAGAGGTGCTTCTGGATCAAGTAGGCTCTGAGAATTTTCATCATAGGTACTTGCTTCAGAGATATGTGGTTCTTTAACGATGAATGAATCAAATCTGAATATCTCTTTGGGATTATTTCTCTGAGGTTTTGAAAAATGAACCTCTGAAGATTCTTTTTCTATCTTTAAGATAGGTTCTGAAATTGTTTTTACTTCAGAGTATGAAGTATTTTTGAAATTTAGAGCTCTAGTTTTTGATCCCTCTGAGGTTCTTATCCTTTTGAAAATGTTAGAATTTTCCAGAGATGGAAAGTCAGGCCTTTGGACCTTTCCTATACAGAAAGTGGAAGAAAGTGAAACTTTCTTCAATCCAGTGAATGGATCTAAGTCATTAAATCCCAACCCTTGAGTTTCCATCTGAAAATTAATTTTTATACGCACATCTTGTGCATCTAGATAACTTTTGATCTGAATTTCCTTCATTTCCATAGATTGATGTAAGACTTCACTTTCTTTTTGAAAGAATTTGGTTAAAGCAACAAAATTGAGTCTTTCATACTCAGATTTCTTCACTTCCTCTTCTTTTGCCTTTAAAACCTTTTCAAGCTCTTTGATTTTTTCAGAAAAAGAATTTTCCTTTAGTCTCTAAGTTTTTTCATGCTCAGATTTTTCATTAAAATCTTCTTTCTTTTCTGCTTCCAGAAGATCTTTTTCCCTTTTGTAAAAGTTCAAATCTTTTGTAATTTGTTCTCTTTTCTTTTTCTTCAAGTAGTTTTTGCTTTATGATCTGAAATTCATCTGTTAATTTAAGAACATCCATTTCAAGTTCACTTTCAGAAGTGGATGGAGAATTTACCTTTCATAGCTTTCTTTTCATGATCCATCAGTTTGATCACCATCTGCAACAGCCATACCACAGAGATTGTTAGGCTCTTCTTCTCCATCACTTGTTGAGTCAGAAAGCCAATCTTCCATTTCTACCACAAGTACCCTCTCTCTGACATTGTACTTGTATTTATTTTTGTAGTAATCCTGATCCTTGACCAGTCTACGTCTGCAGTTTGCAGAAAAATGGTCGGGCTTCCCACATCTAAAACATCTTCCATCATTCTGATTTGGTGGAAGAGCAGCAACTGTCTTTGTCTTCTGTGGTTGAGGTTGAAAGTACCTTTGGGGTTGGGAATACTTCTGTTGAAATGGTTAAGTATATCTTGATTGTTGAGTAGCTTCTTGATTGTTGAACTGGATACCATTATGATCACTATGCAGAGTGGATATGGGTTCATGATGATATTCAGTTTTCTAAAATCTCTTCTCTTGATCATCTCTCCTTCCTTTAAACACTTTTCTTCCAAAGTTCTTGTTGTATTGATGAGTAATCAATGCAATAGATTAAGCAAAAGCATTTATGTCTTCATCATCATCTAAGTATGAGTCTGTGTTTTTGTCATCTTCAGCTAGCATGGCCTTCTTGGATCTTCTTTTGGACTCCGTTTTTGAGATCTTCTATTTTGAAATTTTGGAATATTCATCATAACTTTCTTTTGAAACACCTTTGTCTTTAGAAACTAATGCAAGTGGTCCACCTAAAGATGTCTTTGTCTTTTGCTTGACAACTTCTTTTTCTTGGGCAACAAGGGTGCCATAAATGTCAGTTAAAGACCAGGATTCAAGGTTTTGGTTAGCTTGAATAGACATGGACAGTTGTGACCATTCTTCATTCAAACTTTTCAGAAACAGTACATTATATTCCTCTTTAGTCCTTGTGACCCCAAACTTTTTGCATTTATTGATCAAAATATTAAATCTGGAATAAATTTGGTGCAGGGTTTCTTTAGGTAGTGCATTAAATTCATGGTATTCATTTATGCATTGAGTTATCCTATTTTTCTGAGTTTGTGGCCACCTTCAAGTTGGGTTAACAATTGATCCCATATCTCTTTAGCAGTTACACAAGAATCAAGTTCTTGGAAGATACCATTGGGAATGGCCATTATCCATATTCTAACAGCTTTGGAATCATTTTCCATCATATTGGTCTCTTCTTCAGGGAAGCCTGAAGTTTTCTTTTCATAGTATGCAGGTATTTCAGCAGTATTTGTTGTTGCAGGTACTCTAGGTACCAACACCATTCATTGGTGAGATCTATCAGTCACAGATCTCAAAAGATCCCTGTCCATACCTTCCAAAAAATTGACCATCCTTATTTTCCATTGGGGATATTCATCCCTTAGAAGTGTAGGAGGTTTTGTTAATGATCCAATTGTATAAATGGCACTTATACTGGAACTTGCCATTTTTGTAAAAAAAAAAAGATGAAGCTTTCTAAAAAGAGATGATGAAGCTTTTGAAGAAGCTTTTGAAGATGAAGCTTTCTTTAGCTTTCAACAAATAAGTGGTACTGTGAATATTGTCCAAACCTGGAGCATGTGAAGTTCTTTAAACAAAAGTTTATATGAACATGCACATATTATGAAGAACTTGAATCAAAAAGACATAAATCTATCCGAGTATACAGATATGATCTTGTTTGTTTTGGAAAACAAAGAAAGCTCTGATACCAATTGTTGGATCCTAGATTTAGTCTTATAACAATGATATAAACATATAATAATAAAGACAACGGAAGTAAAATAGTTTAATATCAAAGTAGATTCAACTCACACTAAATAAGAAGATATCCAGTAAAGTAAATACAAGAACAAGCTTAATATTCACTGTATAATTCAGGTAGATTGTCAAGAACACCAAAAGGTGATTAAATCATACAAGATCTTCTTAGAATATTTTTCAGTATAAAAAAAATAATTCTATTACGAGTTGTAAATAAAAGCACACTTTAACCATTGGGGTAATGGTCCTATTTATAGGACCATTAAGTGAACAGTGTACTTTCCTCACATAAGAAGCATGCTTGAACAGTGTCTTACCTAATGGGTAAGCTCAAGACATGCTTGAACAGTAACCTATCTAAAATGTAATCTAGTCACTCGGTAACGTGTCTTCTGTTCTACTGTCAATACTAGTAGAATTCATCAGCATAATCTTCAAAGAGGATGTCTTCAGAGCCATCTCTGATGTAGAATTCATCAGCATAACACTTGTAGAATTCATCAGCATAACCTATCTGATGAAGCCATCTCTGATGTATCGTTGAACTTCTCTAACTCTAGAATGTACTTCAGAGGCAGGCTTGCTCTCTGAAGGCTATCTCTGGAAATCCTTTGAAATAGGACTTAGATTATTTTCAATACTTTTACAACTCAAAATTGGGGCTAACACATATCTATTTTAATTGCATCAACTTTCAACTTTCAAGGGCAATTAAGAATTAGAACTACAATATAGGAACTATTATCAAAGTTGAACCCTACATTCTCACTCTGACATTACAAGGGAAAGGGGTTTTAGAGAAGAAACCTTCAGAGAAGAAAATTATATCATCATCAAAACCACCTCGTCTAAGCAAGGTTAGTTTGGTATATAAGATGTTAGCAAGAAATTTTGAACTATATATATGTAATTAGAAGTATTGTTGATGTTGATTTTTTGTGTATGTTTAGGCATTGAAAGAGAATGCCCCGAGACCTTTCAGTAGCAATAGTTTAGGGTATATTATTGAATCAAATATGTAATATCATCACATGTTGTAGCATAGTCTTATATTGATTTTTATGATTATTTGGTGTAAGAGGTGTGGTGGAAGTCAAATCAATGTGGAAGCGATAGAAGGATCGCTGAAGTTAAACCACAGCCCGACATTATCAGGTACCGAACAAAACTTTATACTATTGATAAGTTTGGTTGCAACCATTTGATCATAATTACCTATAAGTTTGCGATCTGTTATATTCATTCATAAAAGATTTTAGGTGATAACTCCTTAATACATCTGTTAGAACATAAATGTTCTATTTTAGAAGTTTAGTAAAATAATCCATGTGTATTTTGTATTGGGCCTTCTACTTGGGTTTGGGCTAAAATGTATACAAGGGTATTAGGTATAAATAGGGTCTGCTTAGTTAGTTTGTAAGTAACATTCATTTGTAAACATGTAGACATACGAATTCTAAGCTCTCTATAGTGTAGTTTTAATCTTGTGAATAAAACTACAAATACATCCCAATTATCCTTGTCAATTCTTGTTTAATCAATCAATTATGATCTCAATGGACCTTACAAGTGGTATCAGAGCCTAACGAATAAATTATTGATCGCAAGATCGAGATCAGATTGATTGAAGGAACAGTCACTGTGAAAAAATTTCGACTTCTTCAATTTAATGTTATTTTGGATGTTCTTTGTTGTCAAATTGATTCTATTGATATAGTCGAACCTTATTGAGTAAATTACATTGTTGAATTTCATCAAAGTTGAGCGAATTGAATCGATTTTTGAGTTTTTTGTTCGAAAATGTTTGTCATTGTGGTTGATATCGATTGGGCTTTAGAGACGTTTCTGGACTAGATCATCAACATCAATTATGCTCCATTGTTGTTTTCGAACATGCTCACAAAGTTTCAACTCAAAATTCGAAGTATTGGAGTTGAATTCAAAGAAATCTTGGAAAAACAATCGAGATCCACAGAATTCGCATGAATAACAAAGAACTCGCATGGTTTCAAAGAACTTGCATAAGAAGAATTCGCATGGTAAAAATTTGGAAGAATTCGCATGATGAAAGACCTTGAAGTATAGAATTCCCATATCAGTGAGATGCGAAAAGTGCAGAATTCGCATGCTATCCTGATGCAAAAATTTTATACGAATTCCTTGAGCATAAAGAAAATTCTAAGTAGAAATTTCGCATGAAGTCATATGCGAAAAGAATGGAATTCATACAAAAGAGTTATGCGAGAAGTTAAGATTTCGCATGCTAGAGTGATGCAAAAAGAAGGAATTCGCTTGTTAGAGATATGCGAATTGCGAGGATTTTGTACACGACACATAGGCGCATGCGAGAAGCTAGAATTCGCACGCAGGCTTATGCGAATTCTGAGGTTTTAGGCTAAGCCTCATGTGAATTGTGCTAAATTGAATAGTGATCTTCGAATTGTTGAAGGATATGCGAAAAGTTTATGCTTTTATGCGAATTGTGACTGTTCTAAACCCATTTTGCTACAAGTTTTCCCTGTTCCCGAGATTTTTACGTGTAATGCATATGTGACATCACTCTTATCATATGTTGTTCACATATCCTTAGCAACTGATATAATTTTCACGAGTGCTCATGTTTGTCAAAAATTTTAGATACTGGATTTTCGGATTTAGTCTCTGATTGGATTGACTTAGCTGCCTGAGTATCTGCAATCATCAGTCTGGAGAGCTTCTTTTGTTGTTAGACCGTTGATTGATCTTTGTCATTCTTCTGACCTCATCAATCAGTAGTGTGAGTGACTGCAATCATTGTTCTGATGCTTGAGTTGTGCTTCAGAATCCTGAGTGCTTATAATCATTCAGTTGATTCATGAAGAAAGGAGGTCTGAGTTTGATTGTTCAGTATTCTGGAAAGCTATCAGAAAATGAGCGTATTTCATTAGTTGTTGAACAGTAATTTCCTTCTAACCCTTGCCTTGTAGTGTTGCTACCGGATGCTACCTCCTGTAAGATGATCAGAATAAGTTCTTAAGTTGAATTCTTATTTCAACTCGTGGTTCAAAGACAGATCATCTATTATACACTGAAGATGTAATTGGTTGTCATTCCATAATTCAACACATATCATTCTTGTAGGCGTAAGGAATATGTTGGGTTTACTAGAGTCAAAAGTTGTCTTTATGTGCACTCAATCGAGGTTATGGTCTACATCAGATCTGATATTATAGTTCAAACTTCAAGGATAAGAGCTACTTTCAAAGGGGGCTAGAGGAGCTTTGAAGTTTATGCAACGCTAAGTTTTCTAAAGAAATCAAGGAGGGGAGGAACTGAAGCAGAGCTGAAATTGATGATAACTTTACAAAACTTAGGGGGAGAATGTTAGAGCATAAATGTTCTATTTTAGAAGTTTAGTAAAGTAATCTATGTGTATTTTGTATTGGGCCTTGTACTTGGGTTTGGGCTAAAATGTATACAAGGGTATTGGGTATAAATAGGGTATGCTTAGTTAGTTTGTAAGTAACTTTCATTTGTAACCATATAGACATACGAATTCTAAGCTCTCTGTAGTGTAGTTTTAATCTTGTGAATAAAACTACAGATTCATCCCAATTATCCTTCTCAATTCTTGTTTAATCAATCAATTATGATCTCAATGGACCTCATAACATCATAAAGTATGGGATCTTGCTGCAGAGCTAGGTCACAACCTTGTTTGCCTACATCGGCATCGCTGCATTATATTCTGAATTAATTTTAACTGTAAACATCCATTTTCAAATCCTTTGTATATCTTATTTCCAGTTTGCACTCTCTTGACATACTCTACTTAGACCATCCTCTTTTGTAGCCTTTGTTCTATATGGAATACTGGTATGTGATAGATGTTTTTGAACTTGTTATGCACTATATCCCGTTATATGGTCAAACACACGTAATGTGCTACATTGGAGTTTGTTTGCTAATAGGTTCTTTGTCGGTATGTGGCTTTATTTGTTTTTTTTCTTTCACAATTTATTCTCCTCACCTAGGATGCCTCCACGTTCTCCTAGGCATACCCTCCTTAACCCCCTCAAGTCAACCGTCACACTTTCCACTCTTCTCACAAGTTCTGTCAACTGTCTCCTAAGAATATGGCCAAACCACCAAAATCCACCACCTCTTGGTTTATCTTTGATAGGCACAACTCCTAGTTCCGATCTGAAAAGTTCGTTTGAGATCCTCGGTCTGACCACAACCCATCTTAACATCCCCATCTCTAAAACTTCTAATTTATTGACTTATGCCTTCTTTACTGCCCAACATTACGTAGTATGAACCTTGTAACATAGTTAGTTGGCCTTTTGGCTACTCTGTTAAAAGTTAGAGAATATATGCTAAACCATGTTAAAATATGCTTAATCTTAATTACCATCTATAACACTATGTCTTGACTTTTCTTGCCACTCTTGTGCCTCTTTATGTGACAAAATAGCTCTAGTTGTTTCAATTGTTTAAATTTCTTGATTAAAAATTAATCACTTTCAATTACCGTGTGCAAGACTTCCACTCTTTGAGCACCTAATTACCTTTAATTGTATTCAGTGTAACACATTACTGTAGTGATGACTAGTAGTTGGTCTGAATATGGTTTGTTTCAGCATGTCAGGTTATTGTATAGGTTCTTCGACCTCTTTTTTCATTGGGTTGAATTGAGTGAATAGATTTTCTTGCTTTAAAAATATAATAATTCATTTTTTTTAAATTAATTTGTTCTTTTGGACTACAGTTTATTTTCAAGTTAGTATCGAGATGGAAGATACCACCCGGCGATCGCGTTTCTTCCTCTATGCCAGTGCGACACACGACAGTCGATAGCGAATAGCCTCTGTGGTAATTGGTAATTTCTTTCTCTTCTCTTCGGATTTCTTCTCACCACTTCACTAGTTAGCCGACGCCTCTGTAGTCTTCACTATGTAGTCACCAATTTACCATTGTTTTAATTTGTTTTAGACTATAGTCACCTACAAGCTACTGTGTCTGTGTCTTACATAGTTACTGTATTGATGTGCTTGTAGCAGTTTAAATATCACAACCTCATTTCTTATTTGCTCAAGAGGATTAAAGAGGACCACTGATTGCACGGTTCCGTGATTAGCACTAACCGCTTGGTGCACCGGCTGTGTATATCTTCCCCCACCCCCCCCCCACCCCGAAAAAAAATCATGGGTTCCTTTGGTAAAGTAAAGATTTCCACCTTTCACTTGGATGTTTGGCTGCAGTGCATGCACCTGCAACATTCAACAATCATTTATACATTTTGTTGATTTAGTTTCATCTTTAATATGAAACTTGCATGTATAAAATGATTCAGAAGTTGGACAAACAGGGAGTAACTTTTTGTACAAGAACAACTTGTGAAGACAATGCCATAACTAATGCTATTGACATATACGAAATCTTGAGGTAATTCTGAATTAGGATGTACCTTTGTTTCTATAAAATATAATCTTTTCGGTAAGTTGACATTTATGATTAATGTGTTACTTTGTTGCGGTGAGGTGCATTTTATGGCATCAAACAACAATTGTGGTGTGAGAGAAATACGACATTAAGAGATTTCAGCTTGAGACTCAAAATCATAATTTTTTATTACTTACATGTATTAATTATAGATGTTAGATCTGATTTTATAGTAATCATTGTTTTTATTTCCTTTATCTGTCAGTGCTTATTGTTCTTTTTTGTCTTGTAAGTGCCTTGAGGTATTTAAGTCCTCTTGGCTTGTTTTCTTGGAAGAACTTTTCACATTTTTGAATTCAATATACTGTTACATTTGAGCGCACACTTTCTCTCTCTAGATTCTCTCTCTACAGATCTTGTGATCTTGGATTGTCAATTGGTATCAGAGCCTTCAAGATCTTGAGAGGATTGAGATTAGTGTATTTTTGTTCCTGATTTGTGTGGTTAATTCGAAAATTTGATTATTTTTTTTAAGAAAAATCTCGTTTTCTGGATTTTCACCAATTTCAGTCAATTTAGTGATCAAATTGCTATGAATTTGATGTTATTAGATTCATTTTAGATAGTCGATCGAGTTTGATTCTTGTTGTTTTGCTTAAAAACGTGATTTGGTGCTTCGATTTTGAGTTTGAGTATTTTCTGAAAAAGTCGAGTTCTGTGTTCTGTTCTTTTTGATTTTTTCTGAGATTTGGAGTGTTTTTATCGAAAGTGTCAATAGGATTGTATTAAAATCTTGTTTTCGATCAATTGTGTGCAATTTGTTTGGGTTTAATTTCATTGTTATGATTGATATTGCAGATTTATCTTTGAGTGTTAGTTTGCGTATGTTCATGATATCTTGCGGGTCATTCATCTTACTTTGCGTGTTATTCGTATGTAGTGCGGGTTGTTATTTATGTTTGCATGTTATTCATAGTTTTTGAAGTATGCGTGTGATTCAAGAAGTATGCGGGTGATTCATATTCTTTGCGTGTGTTTCATGAAATCGTGTGTGTTCATCTTATTAGTATGCGCCTCTATCATATATTCATTGTGTAACTAACTTTTGGGTGTTAGTGTTTTTCTCAGGTTATCGGTTCTCTCTTGGAAACGCAAAACTCTCTTGCGTATATGTCGACACACGCAGATCACCAAGTGCGTGCCCCATAGAACACGCGTAACATATCTTGCGTGTCTCTCTGAACACGCATTGCATTAAGTGCGTTTCTTTCTGGACCCGCAAAGCATCAAGTGTGTGTCTTACTGAACCCGCAAAACATCAAGTGCGTATTTCTCAGAACACGCATAGTCCTTATTTGCACTCAAGTCACTCGTAAAAGTCAGTGTGCGCTCCTCCTATCAGCCGAGAAGTCCTTATTTGCGTGTCTACAAGGACCCGAAAAGTTTCTTTTGTGATTCAAGCCAGAAACGCAAACCTTGGGTTTGTGGGTCTTCAAGACTTGGTTATTTTTTTTTTAATACCAGATTTCATCAAAAACGTCTCTACAAGCTCAACTTTACAAGAATGACCTCATGATGTCGTTGGGGTCTGATACTCGTCCACCTGTTCTGATAAATGAGAACGAATTTGCACAATGGCAGGACCGGTTTATTAATTTCATCGAAAGGCAATCAAATGGGGAAAATATGATGAAAGCTTTGACTGAAGGTCCCATGGTCAGTCTAATGAAAGTGATACCAGCTATTTGAAACACTCCAGCCACTACTGTAGAAAAAGCCTGAGAGAATATGAGGCTGATGAACTTTTAAGATACCAAGCTGACAATCAAGCCAAGTCGAATTTGATTCTTGCTCTACCAAATTCCATCTATAATAGAATCGATTGTTTCAAACATAATCCTATGCTGATGTGGACACAACTGGAGGAAATCATGCTTGGTACTGCAATGTCTACCCAGCTTCGTCAGACAAGATACATAAACAACTTTGAAGAGTTCAAGGCTAAGGATGGGGAAAGTCTAAAAAGTGTCTTCGACAGGTTTTGGACTGTTATTAATGATCTGTATAAGATCAAGGTAACAAAGAATGAGCTGGAGACAAATCTGAAGTTCCTTAATGCACTCAAACCTGAATGGGAAAAATCCTGTCATCGGGTGAGGAATGATCCCAGAATTTCCAAAATGCCCATTCAGGAAATGTTTGAAATTCTGATGTTTGATGAAGCCATGGTTCTGAAGAAGAAAGCTAAGCTGGATATGCAGAAGCCAAAGACTGTGGATCCAATCGCTCTTTTAGCTAGCCAACTGGCTGAGCAAGCCTTGACTGAGTCTACTTACGACGGGTCAACAGATGACGATGGCGAAGCATTGGAAAAATCCATGATTCTTCTAAGTCAACACTATCAAAAGAAATATCAGAAACGGTCAGGTTCAAACAATCTTCGTTTTTCATCTGGATCAAAGAAGGTAGAACCCGATACTACATCAAAGCCTTTTTTTCCAAATATGAGCCTGCTACAGCAGTTGAACCAAAGAAAGAAGATAAGAAGGTTGTGACTTGCTACAACTGTGGCAAACCCGGGCATATTTCAAAGGGGTGCAGAACGAAGATTGTAAAAGATGTTGATTTCTATAAGAAGAAATTAGCTTTGGCTGAGAAGAAAGCAAGTGGAACAATTCTGTTGGCCGAGGAGGAATACTGGTTGGATCACTCAGACAACGAAGCTGATAATGTAGACACTGCTGCTATGTGTTTTATTGGAGACGACAACAGTGATGATGAGGATGAGGAGACTTCAACCGATGAATCTGAGGTACCATCTGAGTTTGATTTTAATTTCATTTCATCACAAATGAATGTCATTACAAATGCTTTACATGACTTTCGTTCAAAGCTTCTATCCGAAAAACGTGAAAATCAAGAAAAGTCTGTTCAAATTGAAAAAATTGAAGATTTCTCTGAGAGATGAAAAAACTATTTTAAAATTTACAAAAGAGAAATTTCAAAAAAGAATAGAAGATTTAAAAATTGAAAATCAAACTTCTCATGATTCTTTGTCTGAATTGTCAATTTTAAATCAAGAGTTTTCGGATAAAATAATTGAATTAGAAGAAAAGTTATATAAACAAAAACAAACTGAACAAACAATTCATATGCATAAACCAAGGAGCTATGAGTCATTAAAAGAAAATTGGGGTCTTGGAGTTAAAAATCCTCAGTTTTTAAAGAAAGTTAAATTTGAGATTCCCAATTTTTATGATTACGACTGTCTTGGTCTTTCACAATATGGTTCTCAATACAAACCTCTTTGGACAAGTGCTAAAGAAACTACAATTGAGGAAGATAAAAAACGGATAAACAACAACAGAATGGAAGTTCCTTTTGTTTGCACTCAAGAAAATGCAAAATATTTTCCTGAAAAAGTAAAGAAGAGAAGACAAAAGTTAAACATTGTTTCTTCTACTAAATCTTCTATATCTAATGACTTCTTTGATTTAAATGCAGCTAATCCTAATAAGGACAATATATCTCCAGTACCTTATGATACTAAGAGATATATATCTCCATTAGTATTAGAATGCCAAATCTTTGATCTAGAAGAACAAATGGAAGAACAAGAGATTTTGAGAAAAATTGAAAACGATGTTATTTTTTCTTTTATGACATCGAGTTTTAAAGAAAATAATTCAGGTCTTCTCAAATCTTGCATCAATTTGTGTTCATCTGATGTTTCTTGCTCTGAGGTTTATCCAAATAAATTAACTGATCAATTTGATTTTATTGATAAATCTTCCTCTTCTAAGTCAAATATTATATCTGAAATTGTTGATGACACTTTTACGTTAAATGATTAATCAAATATTATATCTGAAATTGTTGATGAGACTTTTACGTTAAATGATTATTTCTATAACACAAAGCGTAAAAGAAGAAGGTCAAAGAAGAAAGAGTTTGATATTTCTGAAAATACTAACTTTTCTGATTTCTCTATTTCAGATAGGCCTTTGAAGAAGTTTGTGAAGTCTGTTTGGCTAAAGAAACAGAGATCTGAGTAATTTGTATTTGTAGAGGATAAATGTGTAGATCTTCGTTGTAAACAAGACTCATTTGCCTTTTGTAATAAAACGACAAAATATTCTGTAGAGCAAATGTTTCAAATTTCAAAGAATATCTCATATTGTCTCTCTAATTCTGATTCTGATGATTGTGTTTCTTCCTTAATATGTGATGATGTTCATGCTTTATTTGATCAGTCTCAGATGTTTTGGAAAAATAAATTTTTGAAAAAGAAAAAGGAAAGGACTAACAAGAAGGGACCCATATTCATATGGGTACCTAAATCTGAGTATTTTTTTATTGTGCAGCTAAATCAATTATGGTATCTGGATTCGGGGTGTTCCAAACACATGACTTGCAACAAATCTCTGCTTTCAAATTTTAAAGAAAAATGTTGCGGTCGTGTCAAATTTGGAAACTGCGAGACGGCTCCCATTCTTGGTTATGGTGATCTTGTTCAAGGTAATATAACTATCAAAAGAGTAAGCTATGTCGAAGGTTTAAGTCACAATCTATTCAGCATCGGAAAGTTCTGTGATAAAGATCTTGAAGTCAGTTTCAAGTCTAAAAGAGTTGCTGTAAAGAATAATAGCGGCATGGACTTACTTGTTGGAAAGAGACGATCAAATCTTTATACCATTAATCTTTCCGAAGTAAAGGTTCCATCAGATATTTGTCTTCTATCAAAAGCCTCTATTCTTGAAAGTTGGGTATGGCACCGACGACTAGCTCATCTCAATTTCAAATATATGGATCGCTTTGTCAAGAATGATTCCGTTAGAAGTCTTCCAATCCTCCGTTTCCAGAAAGACCATCTCTGTCAGGACTGCAAGAAAGGAAAGATGAAGAAAGCATCTCATAAGCCTAAGACTGAACATTGCACTGCGAACATCCTAGATCTAATTCACGTTGATTTGTGCGGACCAATGAAGACAAAGAGTATTGGTAAGAAGAAATATGTTTTGGTTGTTGTTGATGATTACTCCAGATATACATAGGTGAAATTTCTCAAATCTAAAGACGAGACACCCGAAATTCTCATCAACCTCATCAAAACCATTCAGACAAATAAGCAAAAGCATGTCAAAGTTGTAAGATCAGATAATGGCACAGAATTCAAGAATTCAACTCTTCAAGCATTCTATGATGATCAAGGTATACAACAACAATTTTCTGCTGCAAGAACACCGCAACAGAATGGGGTTGTTGAAGACAAAATAGAACGCTTGTGGAAGCTGCTAGATCTATGCTTGCTTATTCAGGTCTTCCTTTGTCCCACTGGGCCGAAGACATATCAACTGCCTCTCATACTCAAAACAGATCAATTGTACACCGCCGGTTCAACAAGAATCCATATGAATTGATGAACGGTATCAGACCCAACATCAAATATTTCAAGTCTTTTGGGTGTAAATGCTATGTTTTGAATGACAGAGATAATCTGAACAACTTTAGTCCAAAGGCAGATGAAGGCGTATTTCTGGGCTATTCTTCTAACTCTGCTGCTTACAGAGTCTTTCTTCTCTCTGCAAGAAAAGTGATAGAGTCAGTGAATATCAAATTTGATGAAGCTGCCGACTTGGCTTCTGGACAACACAGTTCAGAACCTTCTATTACTGGAAACTCAGCTTCTAAACAAATTAGTTCAGAACCTGCACTTCAGTCGACAAATCAGGATCCTTCTACTTCTCTGTCTAATCTTTCTGATCTTGATTTTCTGTTTGAAATTTTTTATGATGATGTTCCTAAATCAAACACTGATAATGTGTCAAATGTCTTGAATCAGGAATCTGTGAGTGCATCTAATCCTACTTCCGCTGCATCAACCTCTGAACCTGATGCTGCTTCAGTACCTCATGAAATTCAAGACATACCTTATGAACATCATCCGGATCAATTCATACATGAACTAGAAATTGTTGAACCTGTTCATGAGGAGTCTGTAGACGATAAAGCTGTTCCAGAAGAAAATGTTCAACAAGAAGTACAAGCTACGTCTGGTCAACAAGAGCCTATATCTGATGTCATGGAAATACCTCCTCCTCTAGTTGAAACAATATTTGTATCATCTTATGATATTATTCCATCTGAAGATACTCCTCAACAATTAGAAGTGGTTCAAGAAGTTATTGATACTCTCCCTCATACAACAAAATGGACAAGATCTCATCCAATCCATCAAATTATTGGGGATCCTCAAGCAAGTGTTTCTACTCGATCCAGAACAGCTTCTTCCAACGAATGTTTGTACACTTTCTTCCTAAGCAAGATTGAACCTACCAAAGTATCTGAAGCATTGGAAGACCCAAACTGGATTTTAGCAATGCAAGAGGAGCTCAATCAGTTTGACGCGCTAAAAGTTTGGAGACTTGTTCCACGGCCAAAGGGTAAAAGCATCATAGAAACCAAGTGGATATTCAAAAACAAAAAGGACAAAGATGGTATCGTTGTTCGCAACAAAGCCAGATTGGTAGCCAAAGGATATCGACAGCAAGAAGGGATTGACTACGACGAAACCTTTGCACCGGTTGCTAGATTAGAAGCTATCAAGATGTTTCTCGCGTTCGCGGCTTATCGAAACTTTACCGTATATCAAATGGATGTCAAGACTTCCTTCCTCAATGGTAAACTGAAAGAAGAAGTATATGTATCTCAACCAGAGGGGTTTGTGGACAAAGATCATCCCGATTACATATATTTCCTCGATAAAGCTTTGTATGGGTTGAAACAAGCACCTCAAGCATGGTATGATGAGTTGTCTACCTTTCTGCTCAAATCCGGCTTCACCAAAGGAACGATCGACACCACCTTGTTTATATATCGTTCTAACTTGGATATCTGCTTAGTTCAAATTTATGTAGATGATATAATATTTGGTGCTACTAATCAATCTCTATGTACTTGGTTTTCTGATCTAATGACCTCCATGTTTCAAATGAGCATGATGGGAGAAATCAACTTCTTCCTCGACTTACAAGTAAAGCAGCTTCCAGATGGTATTTTTATCAACCAGTCGAAGTACATATTTGACCTTTTGAAGAAATTCAATTTGGACAAATCATCTTCGATTGGCACGCCCATGGCTCATGGAACTAAGATCGGACTTGATCCAGATGGAAAAGTTGTCGATGTCAAGACATATCGGGGGATGATCGGATCGCTAATGTATCTGACAACAAGTAGACCAGATATCATGTTCTCCACATGCCTTTGTGCCCGATTTCAAGCAAATCCTAAGGAATCGCATCTACTAGCAGTCAAGCGCATATTCAGATATATCAAAGGAACTCCTTATTTAAGATTATGGTATCCTAAAAGTTCTGATTATAGTTTGATTGCTTATTCTGATGCAGACTATGGTGGTAATCAAATGGACAGGAAAAGTACTTCTGGTCATCTCCAGTTTCTGGGTGACAGACTGATAAGTTGGGCGTCGAAAAAGAAAAATTGCGTGTCAATATCAACAGCCGAAGTTGAATACGTCGCTGCAGCTAGTTGCTGTGCTCAAGTGCTGTGGATGAAAACGCAACTTCGTGATTACGGAATGCTATACAAGACGGTGCCAATATATTGTGACAACAAGTCCGCAATTGCGATATCGGTCAATCCTGTCCAGCACACTAAGACCAAGCACATAGACATGCGATATCATTTTATAAAGCATCACGTGGAAGAAGGTTCTATTGAGTCATATTTTGTCCCAGCTGAATATCAACTTGCTGATATATTTACAAAAGCTTTGGATGAAAAACGTTTTAACTTTTTGCTTTCCAAAATCGGCATGTTGAACTTAAAAGTTTAAATCTTTACAAATTTTACTCTATAAAGTAAAATCTTTCAGATTTTCTTTCTTTTGAATAGAATGTGTTTCTAGAATCTTTTACAAGTCGCTTTGTTTATATTAAAGTTTTATATGTTCAATTTTCAAATCTTACAAACATCAAAAAGTCAGCAACATGCTTGACGCTTTAGATACTGCTTTAAAGATATGTAAGTCGACATATTTATGGTTTAATTTGCATGAACATCCTAAGTGATCAGAATTGTAGATCGTAATGAAAATATGGGCTAAGCTATTCGATATAGATCTGAGTTATTAAGATGATTTTATTTTTAAGCATTTAAAATACAAAAATCCTTGAGTTTAAAAGTTTGTACCTGTGACCTTTCTGGTTTGGGAAAGTAAGTTCCGAGGGATGCTCGACATCTGGTCCCCTAAGGTCAATTGATCTGGGAGTCATCGAACAGAAATCCTTCTATAGAACCAGATCGAAAGTCATGTTTTACTGGTATGAATGGGTTTAGGATATGTCGATGTAGCCTTTCTGATCTGGGAGAGTAAGTTCCAAGGGGTGCTTGACACCTAGTCCCCTAAGGCCAACTAGTCTGGGAGCGGCTAACCCAAATCCTGCAATAGGGTCAGATAGAAAGTTACGTTTACGGCATATTCTTTACTTAATAAACTCTTTGATTAAAAGATGCCAAAGTGCACAACGCTTAAAAGATGCCAAAGAGCACACTCATGTGAAGATGCCAATGAGCACACTTCTAAAAGATGCCAATGAGAACACATCTCTTGATACTTGGTGATATATTTTGAGCTGCGATAAATCTGTAACTTTGTGAAAATCTTAATTCTTGATGTCTTAGTGTATGTAAATGCAAAGTTCTCCATTTTATGTTTAGAATTGCATTTTTCTTTAAGCTAATCCAAGATCGCATGCGAGCACACTGAATAGATACCTGCATGTGTTTGAAGCTGAACATGTCTTAACTTGATATGCAATGAAACTTGTTTCTGTATCCAACAACTCATGTTTGATTTCAACTGATTGATAAATCTGAGAAATTTTACTGCGTAGACTTTAATTTGTTTAGTGTTTAAAATTTTATATATTCAGTTGTTACAAAATTTATATTCCATAAGATCATCTTTCATATTGATGTCTTTATGTTTGCTATCTACGTTTTTGTCATATGGTCTATGCATTTTTCGAGAGGGAGTGTATATCTGGGTTCTATATCTGCTAATATTCTATTTTTGAGGGGGAGTGAATGTTGTTGATTATTTACTTTTTGTGCTGATCAGAAATTCATAAGGTAAGTATTTCTGAAATTACTATGCAAATGCTAAACTAATTTGATAAATTTTGTGCATTTGTGTAGGGGGAGTAATGGGGGCTTATCAGGTAATTTTCTCATAGTTAATTTTCCCATAGGTAATTTTGTTTTTTGTTTTTTTTTTAATTTTCTCAATTTTTTTTATTCCCTTTGAACTTGTTTGACTATTCATCTTACCTCCATTCTCTCTGTGTTTTCTTCTTGCATTCTCATCTGATTCATTTCAGATTGTGACTTTGGAATTTCAGGTATGTTTTTGTTTTTCGTTCTATGTTTGTAGTTTGATTAGTGTTCCATTACTTTGTTTTGATTTCATTCTTGGTCTCTTATTGTGTGTTTTATCTTAATTCCGATTTTTCACTGTTCTTCGATCTCTAAAAAAATCAGATTCGAGTTGATTTTGATCGATTTGCGTATTGGGATTTGTTTAGATCTTATAATCGACAATCAGGTATGTTTTGTTTTGGTTTAATTTCGTGGTTTTCGGGTTCGAACAAACGAGTTCTAGGGTTTTTGTTCAAGTCTTGGAGACCGGCAAAGGCTACTTTGCGTGTCCTGTTAGAACCGCAAAGTGTTCTTTGCGTGTCTTGCTAGACCCGTAAAGTATACTGTGCGTTTCTAACAAGAAACGCAAAGTGCGATTTACGTGTCCCTTTAGACCCGCATAGTGAACTATGCGTTTCACCCGTGACCCGCATTCTTCTAGTTTGTTTGTTTCGTTTTCTTTGTGTAGTTTTCGTCTCACTAAGAACACACAAAGTATATCTTGCGTCTCCTTAGTGACACGCAAACTCATTGTGTGTTTCGATGTTTCAAAGTATGATTTGCGTTCCATTAAGGACACGTATTCCTTCCTATAAGTTCCCTTCAGGACACGCATTCCTTCCTATGCGTTCCCTTCAGGACACACATTTCTTTCTTTGCGTTCTCTTAAGGACCCGCAAACCATACTTGAAATATTTTTCGTGTTTTCTGTTGGATGTTTAACTTTGTTTTGTTTTTGTGTTTCAGGTTATCATGTCTTCTCGAACAAATACTGATCCAATGATTCAAGACGAGAATGTCGTTCTTGAGGATCCGGCTGATCAGGCATCTCATGATACACCTATGCCGTCTGTTCCGTCTGTTGAGGCTGATCTTTCTATATCTAGGCGAACTCCAAATAATGTGTTCCCTAACATCATGTACATGCCTTATAAGCTTAACAACTACTTTGTTGACTTTGATCGCATCAAGATTCATCCTGTCATACGCTCCATTCTTCATGGACATCCGCTCTCTCAAGCTCTCTGTTCAGTTGCTGATGTTTCGGAAGTCTACGTTCAACAAGTCTGGCACACCATCACTAAGAACGAACAGGCACGTCCTCATCGATTTGATCTCAAAATTGATCAATTTGATTCATATCTTTCTTACAAGCATTTACGGTTGATTCTTGAGCTTCCTGAGCCTACTTCTAGACCTGGAAGGACAACGTATGATAACTTTCCATCCGAAGGGGAAGTTTTTGAGGGCATTAAACGACTAGGCTATGTTGGTTCACTGAAAAAAAGTTGTAGACTTTGACAAGTCTAATCTTCCTCCTGTCTGGTATTCTTTATTTTCTGTTATCAACAGGTGCTTAACTTCTAAACATACCGGCACGGATAGTTCTAGTCTTCACTATCTTCGACTGTTCCATGCAGTAGTCTATGACCTGCATGTCAACTATACGATTATTTTCTGGACCGAGCTTTCTGAAGTAGTGCAAGACAAGTTAACCAACAAGCGACGAAAGTTCATTCCTTTTATCAGGTTTCTCAAGCTGATTATTAGAAGCATGTTTCGAAGCAATCCGTCCATTCCACGAAGATTATCTTGGCCGCAAGTTCATGATTCCGAGATGCTTTATCTTCAGAAACAGAAGAAGTCCTTCACTTTTTCTATGACCATTCCTTATGGTCTTATTGCCAATTATGCTGACATGACCAATTACAGTGTCATCGATTATTGTTTAGAAAATGAATTTGTAGAGGCTGAACAGGAAGAACCTTCTCATGGCACTCCAGCTGGTACTACTCATGAAGAGCAAGTTGAAGCAACTACTCAGGAAATAGTTACTGTCGTTGCAACTACACTAGAGACAGATGTTGATCTTTCTGCAACACCACAAGACGTTGCTACTCATCATGTGGAATCTGTCATTGCTGCTATTGAAGCTGAAGCCACTACTGTTACTGCTGATGTTAGAGAAGATGTTAATCCTGATGAAAATGGAGTTGCTAATGATGATCCGACAAATGCTGATCTTTCTGATGATGGTGAAAATACAGCATGTGATTCAGACGATGGTGATGATGATACCGATCAACCCAACATGAAAGTGTATGAACGGAAAATAAGAACACAGGAAGTGGTTGTTGTCCCAGAAGATGTTTCAGAAGATTAATCTGTATCTATTGATCCCTCTACTGCCCATCTAAACGTTGATGAACTGGATATCTCATTTGCTCAAACCTCCACTCAAACACAGAGTCAAGCTCCTGCTTCTTTTTCTGTTGATGTTACTGCTACCACTGTTTCTGCTGTTGAGCTTTCTATGGTTCCTGCACGTGTCTTTTCGGAGAAATTTACAACTCTGAATGAGGTAATTCGTCAGTTCTCAGAAAGGGTGGATGCTCAAAAGGAAGAACATATTAACAAGCTGAAGTCGTTTTTCAAAGGTAAAATGCCAGAGATAGATACTTCGGTTATTCCTCATGAGATTCTTTTCCGCCGTCCTTCAGCGGTGATTCTTTGGGAACCTTCTTCTGCGGTGTCTTCATCTACATCACCGATTGTATCTCTTCCTTTTCCGTCAATATTCACTCAGTCTGCGGGTATTTCCAGGGCTTCTATTTATGATTTTCCGATTTCTGAGCTATCTGATCTTCTTTATGCGCATCTTCTATCTATGTCTCCGCTACAATATCAAGATCAAGATTTGATCTCTCTGCTGAGGAACTTCCAGCCAACGCCGCCTCCAGTTTCTTCCTCTTCCGATTCTGATTGCATTAATGCTTTATCTCATGAATTTCAGGAATTCAGATCAGAAGTTAGATCCAGTTTATCTGATCTTCGTTCTTTTATGTCACAAGCTTTCTCCGATCTATCTAACAAAATTGATCATCTAGAGCAATCATGCAGAACTGAGGCTGGCCTGTCTCTTAAACGCCGACATGACCAAGATGATCCTGATCATCATGGCCATGAGGGGGAGATGGCAAAGATACAAAGAACAGAAGGGTCTTCTGAAGCATGAGAAGTTGTTCAAAAAGAAGTGGCTGGAGATAGAGAAAAGACTGCTGATACAGTTCAAGATTGCAGTATCCAAGATTTAGTGAATGTCATGGTTGACAATGCTGATGTAACTGCTTTGCATAATGAATTTAATATGTCTGAAGCAAATATTAATAATATGCAAATTGTAGTTTATGTGGATCCAGATGTCTCAGGTAGAACTCATGAAGTTGAAGAGTCGAAAGCAGCAAATGACATGAGATCTTTCTTCGTGAACTTCATAGAGATAACTTCAGATGATGATGAAGAAGTTAGATTTGAGAAAGTTGCTCAAGTTAAAGAAGAAGATTGCAACAATATCATCATCTTATCTGATACAGAGGAGGATACTGTTTTCATGGATGCATCAGATACAAAAGAGGCTGAATTGCTATATGGTGATCTTCCGAGTCAAGGTGAGATTCCAGAAGTTGATCAACCTTCATCGACTCCAGTAACTAGATCTGCTCCGACAACCAATATTCCGTCAAGTGCATTTGAAGTTGGTCAGTCATCTAGAGCTCAAGCAGATATTCCTTCTTCCGAACCGGTAATTCCTCTATCTCTTCTAGAAGAAGGAGAAGCTTTAACTAGGCAGCAAAGGCAGAGAAATCTACAGCAGAGATATATGGCTTCTAGACACAGAACAACTTTTCTTGAAGATATCCAAAGCAACATCTTTGTTTCTAGAAGAAGGACAATCAATATATATGCCATACTTGGAGTAGAGAAAGAATCAGAAGCTTTTCAGCATGAATACTTAGCGTTTATCAAGTGCCAGCGTAAAAAGAATAACACCGTTGCTTCTCCTCATCTAATAGTTCGAGTTCTCAGTGTCACATTTAATAAGTTTGTGAACATCTGGTATCCAGACCTTGAAGTGGAAAGAAGAGACTGCAAGCGGTACATCTTTTCAGAGGCTAATTTCACTGATCTTTCAATTGATGATGTTGAATTCTTATATGATCACTTCAGGAATCTTTATCACCGGACTCAGGACGTTTCTCAAACTCTTTTTGTTATTAAACGATTCATTCGACGTCAGATCCGATTTTATCGTGTTTTTGACTTCCAGATGGCCGTCGAAAGCTTTCAGCCTGTGGTTAATCTTGAAAGGCCCAACCGGAGTTTGCAGAATCTAGAGTCTTATCCATTATTCACCATTATCGAAGATCCATACGGAGTAGTATATAAGAACAGCTCAAGTGAAAAATGCTTTCTACGATTTGATGAGATTGGATATTACTCTGATGGAACTCTAAAGGTGATCAAACTTCAGTTGGAGCATCGTCTACAAGAGGCTAGATAAAAGTTTTTGGAAATAAGAAGAGAGTCATATCTTTTTGAAAATGATGAAATTCGTCTGATCCGTAGAACTTTGGTCACTATTCAAGATAGACTGAATCTCCGTTCAACTCTGCGACGATTGGAAGTGTTAGTTGGGCTGAATCTTCGTTCAACTCTACGTCAACGAGAAGAACGTCAATGATCCTTCAAAGTCGCCTAGATGGTCAATGCTGTTTTTGAAGATTGTTTTTTTTTGAAGACCTCAGTGTTATCCCAGATTTAATCTAGTTGGTAAACAATAATCACAGAACACAATAATAATCAAGAGATAATAAGATCAAGAATAACATACCAATCCCTTGAATAAACAGTTAAACTCTTGAGTGTTCTTGATACCCTTGAATACAGAGAAAAGTTACGGCTACCTATTTAGAAAATTATCAGAGTTTTTCTAAAAACTAATTAAACAAAACTTTAAATACCTAAGCCTTATGGGCTTTAACCTTAATGGGCTTTCTAATGGGCTTGGGACCAATAGCTAATAAACTATTAATCTATTACAATTTAAACCCTCTAAATAACTTTGACACAATTGCAGTTTAAACCATGAACTTTAACTTTAATCTTGAATACAATTATTTGATCCAACAATCTCCCCCTTTGGATTCAAGATTAAAAAAAAAATTGCAATTGTCTTCGGATCTTCACTTGTCTTCTTTTTTCTTAAAAAAAACTTCAGATATGACGTTGATCGCTTCAAAACTTGATATCTTTAAAATCTTTAAAATCTTTGAAATCTTCAGATCTTCAGATTGTATTCTCCCTTTTCGTATATTCTCCCCTTTTTTGATGAGTGGTGAGAATCATCATCATCAAAACTTGGCAAAACAATCTCCCCCTTATCAAGACAATCTCCTCTTTTGAATATGATCATCAAGCAAGCATAGTCTTCATCATGTAACGAGCCCTGTATGGAAATAAGAGCAGTCTTCCCAGATGGAAAGAGTGATTATTTCAATCTTTTCAGATAAAAATAGTCAATTGTAACCGTTTAAATCTTTGCATATTCAAACAGTTTAAGAGTTGTAACCCTGAATCAACAAATGACTCAGTTAGAATGTCTGTCAGTAACACAAAGTTACTGAGTAACACAAAGTTACTGTATAAGGAGCTGGTTTGATGTTGACTCCCCAGGTCTTCCATTCAATCATCGAATAACACATGGTTATCTATGAACGTTCTGACAGAAAACAAATTTCTGTGTGCATGTGCATGTGTACGAAAAAATTTAAGCATAGATGATTGCTTTTCATTTAAGGCTCAAAATATGTAAACTTGTTGAGACAGTAACAAATTGTACAAAGACTCAATGTGGATGAGAAAGGTTCGAAGGTGGGGCAAGTTTCCTTCTTTTTCAATATTAGTATCTTCCAAATGAAGAACCAATAGCGTATGTGATGCGTCCCCAGAAAATGTGAAACATTCTCTTTTTGAGAAAAGAATGAGTAGTTGGTGGGGTTGATGCAAGAGATGGCATGGGCTAGTTGCCTATTTCAATGATGGTCACCAAAGAATGTGAACCAATCAGATTATGTGGTTGCCCGACTCAGAAAGAAGTTTGGTGCAGAGTTTAATATTCTTTTACTCTGATCTCTCACCCTCTTTCTTTTAATGCGCACTTCTAACCAATCTCTCTTTTCCATTTTACCTCTTCACACACCAACACTCAAATCTTTTGACCCCTCTCCCCTCAATCACTCAGGGAATACTTCCTGGGTAGGAAACACTGGTTATCGTGAATCCATGGAAGTTCTATTAAGTTCTCACACTGAATCCCATGTATGATCCTAAAAAAACATGTTGTTCAACAGGCTATTGTACATGTAAGCATAAATACCACGTGTCACATGAAGAATAAAAATTTTGGAGATGTCAAAACAGTTGTGTTTGACGATGCAATTCTCCCCCTCAAACTGAAAAGAGTTTGACAATTAAGCTCATATCATTTTGTCACGAAGAATAAGATTTTGGAGAATCAAAAATGAATGTTGTTTATATGAACAATATATAAACATATTTTCAATGAAAGCACATGAAATGACGTTTGATTCAATCAACAGTGAATACAAATAACGTGAGTATTACCATAGAAAGATTTAACTTTTGATACCGGGTAATAACAAAGTCAAATAGAATGTTCTGAACCGTTATGTGTATGAATATTTGACAAAGTATATTGACAAGATAAAACACAATTATTTATCTTTAAGAACACACGGTCAGATAAGCATTTAAGTATCCAAAAATCTGTTAATATCACATATATTCTCCCCCTTAACTTAATGTAAATAATTTTTTTTAATTAAAAACAGAAAAATAAAGCACTGAAGTGCGGGTTCTAATCTGATGTGATTAGAAGCCATAGTCCGTTGAGGTACGGGTTCTAAGCTGATTTACTTAGAAGCCTTCTTTTTGACAATGAAGTCCGGGTTTTGAACTGTGTTGTTCAAGAGCCATTCTTCTTTCTCCCCCTTAAACATTGGGTGCCTGCAACACACAGATTTAGCTTTTGGTACCCACTGGTATTTGGGTCCTAATGGGTTAGTTGCAGTTCTAGTGGGAGATATGAAATAAGTACCATACCAGTTATTCACATAATCTTTTCTTACAAAATCATTTGAGCCACAGTAGGAACAACTGGTTTTCTTTTGTGCTAACCTGATCAATTGATTGATAGAGTAAACCAGATCAGGTTTGCCAAAAGTTTTACCTTTAGAAGCATAGTTCCATTTAGCATTTGATGTAGGCACAAATGATTTTTCTTTCTTCTTGTCCTCCGAGGATCCTTTAACTCTCCAGATCCAGTTTCCTCTTTCTTTCTCATCATCCCTTCTCCAGAAACTTTTCTTTTGAGACTTAGTCTTCTTGAAGTTACCTGAACCATCAACATTTTTGTCATAGAAAAGGTTAGAACGACGAATCTGATCAGTTGATTTAGAAGTAAGACTATCATCTGAATCACAGAAAGGATTATAGAAAACATTTGAAAAATGTGAACTTGAAGCCTTTTTGAGTGAACAATCTGAATCAGTTTGATCATCTCTTGGTGATTAAGCTATTGATTCTGGCGTCTTGTGCTCAGTCAACTTCACCTTGAACACGATCTCTTCAAGTTCCTTTAGCTTTGAAGACAAACTGTTTCTTTCCTTTTCAATCAGATCAAACTTCTTATGCAACTCAGATTTAGCATTCTTCTCCTTCATGATGTTTGTTGACAATTCAGATAGCATTCTTGTCAGCTTGGCTATCTCGGTCTCAAATATTTTCTTTTCTTCAGAAAAGTCTATATTTGCTTTCTTCAGCTCATCTTTCTTCTTCTCATTCTCAGCCTTTTCTCTTTCAATAATGATAACCTTCTCAAAGTCTGAAACTTGTTTAGAAAGTTTAACACATCTAAGCTCTAATGCTTTCTTCTCTTCAAAGGCTTTTCTAGAGAAATCAGAGAATTTCTTGGCAAATTCTTTTCTCTCTTTCTCAATCTTCAACATCTCATCTTGAGTTATTGTATTGTCTATGTCTTGGGTTGCCTTTTCTTTCAGCTTTTCAATCTCAACCTCAAGACTGAGAACTTTATCTTTAAACTTATCTCTGTCCGCACAGAGTTGAGAATTTATCTGTCTTAGTCCTGTACTAGTATCCTTTGTAACACTTGTACTCCTTCTTAGCTCCTCAAGCTCTCTTTGCATTGCATCCTTCTTAGACCATGTAGAACCGGACTCAGATCTTTTCAACTTTGCTTGAATATCGAAGATCTCTTTTTTTTTAGACTCAATTATTCCTGAAAAGTCAATTAAAGAATCATAATCTTTTGAATTTTCTTTTAAAGCATTGATCTGAATAAGAAGAGATGAGTTCTGAATCTGTAAAGCCTTGTTCTCAGCTTTGAGCATTTTGTCCTCTTTGTCATACTCATCAATCATGCGAGATGATGTTGATAACCGTCCAACAAGTTGTTTAGCCTTTGCTTTTACTTCACAATGTGTCATCTTTTCAAAATCAAGGTTGTAACCTTTAGACATCATTAGCTAATTCGACATCCTAGCAATGGTTAGTATTTAAACTTATCTGTACCATAAGTCTGGAAAATGTGCTTCGACCGATAATGCTTGGACCGGCGTCTTGCTTCGACTGGGATGTTTCTTGTACCGGTACTTTGTTCGACCGGTATGCTGCAAGACCAGGAGACTTCTTTGACCGGTAGAGAGTTCGACCGGGAACTTGTAAAGACCGGGGAAGTGCAAAGACCGGTAAGATGTAAGACTGAAACTATGCTTGACAGGTAAAATTGATTCGACCGGTAACAATTAGACCGATATGGGTGTTAGACCGGGACCTTGTGAGTATCGGTGCTTTGCTTAGACCGATAAAACTCGATCGATAGTAATAAGGTGAGTTCGACCGATAGAGTGTAAGACCGGGACCTTGATGAATATCGGTGCTTTGCTTAGACCGATAGATTAGACCGATAGAATGTAAGACCGGCAAAAAGTTTGACCTGAATGGTCTTAAGACCGATAAATCTATGTTCGACCGGTATTAATTAGACCGGTATGATGCTATGACCGGAAGGCTAAGGACCGATAGAGGTTAAGACCGATAAAGTGCTTAGACCGGGACGTTCTTAGTCTACCCAGAACGATGATGAACAGGATGAATAATCAACCCAGAAACACGCAAAAACACAGAAATTGAATGCAAAAATTATATCTTTGTGCTTAGATATATATATATCAAACACAATTCAAGCAAAAACAAAGATCAATTTCAACTTTCATGCATCAATTTTAAAGAACACAGTGAACGATAGTTCTTGAAGAAGTCGAACCCAGAAAAATCAAAAATTCACAAAATCAATCACTTGATTCTTTATAATGCAATTAATCAATCAGATAGTGTTCAATAACGCAAAACACACCTAATCAGATCAATCTTAAACATAGATTCATGAAATCAGATGAAAAAAAATCGATGAACAGTAAATCGCATGAATAGTAATCGATGAATAGTATAATCGATGAATAGTAAAATCGATGAATAGTAATCTATGAATAGTAATCGATGAACAGTAATCTGTGAATACTAATCGATGAATAGTGAAATCGCAAAACACAGATTTAATCCTAAAAACTTGATTCTTTAGGCTCTGATACCAATTGTTATCCCAGATTTAATCTAGTTGGTAAACAATAATCAGAGAACACAATAATAATCAAGAGATAATAAGATCAAGAATAACATACCAATCCCTTGAATAAACAGTTAAACCCTTGAGTGTTCTTGATACCCTTGAATACAGAGAAAACTTACGGCTACCTATTTAAAAAATTATCAGAGTTTTTCTAAAAACTAATTAAACAAAACTTTAAATACCTAAGCCTTGTGGGCTTTAACCTTAATGGGCTTTCTAATGGGCTTGGGCCCAATAGCTAATAAACTATTAATCTATTACAATTTAAACCCTCTAAATAACTTTGACACAATTGCAGTTTAAACCCTGAACTTTAACTTTAATCTTGAATACAATTATTTGATCCAACACTCAGCGCCAATGATTACTAAGGGGGAGATTGTTAGATCTGATTTTATAGTAATCATTGTTTTTATTTCCTTTATCTGTCAGTGCTTATTGTTCTTTTCTATCTTGTAAGTGCCTTGAGGTATTTAAGTCCTCTTGGCTTGTTTGCTTGGAAGAACTTTTCACATTTTTGAATTCAATATACTGTTACATTTGAGCGCACACTTTCTCTCTCTAGATTCTCTCTCTACAGATCTTGTGATCTTGGATTGTCAATAGATGTATTCTTCTATTATCCTAGGTGAATTTTAGATTGGCATTATGGTAATCGGAAGATGCTACTCGAAAGGTCATAATGGGCATATGGGACCAAGCAGATGTCACTAAGGTATAGATATTTAGAGTCTTAACACCATCATGTAAATCAACATCTCATAATCAATCCATGCATGTGTATTTACAGGTAGGTCCGGAAGTGAGGACGAATTTACATTCTTGAGCGGGAGTGATGATCCCTATGATGATAATCTGGTGTTGAATAAACTTTTTCATCCCAATCTGAAACTTTTTACTTGTTAGCGAAGGAGCAAAAGTTTGTAGATATTACACCAAGGCAAGATTCTTACTTTCACTCTTTTTCTGGATTCTCTGTGATGCTCAGATTCCGAAAAGAGTTGATTATAAAAATACCAACTTACTTTGGAAAATCTTGTGTGTTTTGCAGCAATTTAAGGGTAGAGTTGCTTGTGTGAAAGTGAAGTCTAATGACACCACTAGTGCTGGAGATGCTTTTGATGGTGGGATTGTAATCATATTGGCTTCAAATATAAATCTGTATAGGTCTCTCGTGTTTTAGAGGATTGTGAGACGAGATGCTGATATGTTGGTGCTTTAGAACCAAAGCAGGTGCATCCTATATGATTTATAATACAATAGTTGTTGTTGTGATCATATTATGATATCGTCCGAAAGAATATCGATTACTATGTGCCCAAGGCCATCATGCACTTTCTGGTAATTGTGACATTACTAGCCTTTTATTAATCTGTTTGTTCTTTCTTTTGACTTCGTTTTCTTTTCTTCAGAAGAACATCAGTTCATCTGAATTTCTATATTTCATTTGATCCAGTATCAGGTTTACCATATGAAAAGAGAGTTACACAACGTCTTTATTAAAAAGTTGAACAGGTAATACAGGATAATTAAAAATTTAATTTTCGTGCATTTCTAGATTGTCCACTGTAAAGTTATTCTTACCTGTTGTCCAATGGATTTTTCATCTGTTTTTGGTCGGAAATGTAACAGTTGTATTCACCAATGAATGATCTCTGCCCTTATTCTTAAATTGTTCAATCTGACTCTATAGATTTTTGTTGTTTTAATTAAATGAATCAACAAATGCATGATACTTCTAAGATTGAAATATAACACCTGATACTATTGCAGATTTTCGATATTGAGAGAACTCATTCCTCATGGTGATCAAAAGAGAGATAAAGGGTCCTTTTTATTAAGGTATTTTATCATTCACTCAAACCGACACTCTCCAAGTTGGTGTTACAGATTGCATCACAGATCTACATATGCATGGGTTTGATAATCTGCTAAAGAATTGAATTGAATTTGCCTTGATGTTGACTTGTTGCAGATAAGGACGGAAATTGGCATATTGAAGATCTTAGATCGTTGTAAATATGATTTTGGGTGTTTACTTTTTGTTAAATTGGATAGATGTATGGATTCATTGAAAGATTATAATTTGTTCTAAATATTTCTTGTCTTTTCTATGACAAATGAATGAAATTTGATTGTTTTTGGAATTTTATGTTGTTTTTCTTGATTAATATTGTTATTTATTTTATAATAATATAAATAATAAATAAATAAATATAGAGCTGAAATATGGACGATATATATATGAAATATACCTTTTAGAGAAGGATTTGATGTTAATATAAGGGTAACTAAAGATAACATTTAGAGAATGTTTTGATTATGTGTATCTAAAGATAACCAACCTTTAGACACTTTTAGGGAAGGTTTACGAAAAGGTCAATAAATCTTATACCTTTAGAGAAGTTTTTCTAAAAACCTTCTCTGAAAATATCTTTTAGTGACGTTTTAAAACCGTCACTAATGTTTGAAAAGTGTCACTAATACATACTTTTAGAGAATTAACAGACCTTTAGAGAAGCTTTGGAAGTGTATCTAAAGCTCAGAAAAGCGTCTCTGAAAGTTGAAGTAAACATACCGTTTGAAAACCCTCCCTAAAACCTTTAGCTACCCTTATATAGGGAAGTTTTTTTATGGAATTGAAAAGTTTCTCTAAAACCTTTAAAGAAGCTTTTTAAAATTATAAGTACAAAATGAAACCTTCTCTGAAGGCCATTTTTCTTGTAGTGTTATAGACTAGTGTTCGACATCCTGCGTTACAAGATGATCAAAACACATGTCAAATAAAATATATAAAAGTTATGATGCAACAATGAAATTGTATTCCCAATCACAATCAAGCAATATTTCAAGATCAAGATATGACAGTATTAAGATCTTAGAGAGAGAGTAGAGAGAGAAGGTTCTTATGTCATAGATCTCACAATACGTATAATGGATAGAGTTACAAGATTACAAAGCACCTAAGGTATTTATACCACAAGTCTATACAAGACAAACTTACAAGACTAAACACCAAACTACTAGATTGACTTTACTAACTTTGACTTTGTTGAGTTATCTTGATTTGACTTTTCACACTAAATCTTTGATACAATTAATACACTAACAATCTCCCCCTTTGTATTCAAGATTTAAAAAAAAGTGACACTAGTCTTCAGCCCTTGATTCTTCAATCTTTAACTTTGACGACTTTAAACTTTGAAGCTCTTTCTGAAGTTGTTGAAGAATCTTGAAAAGTCATTCACGATTAGCATCTTTGAATAGTCAACAAGTCTTGAACAAATCTTTGAAACTCTTTAAAACTTTTGAAACTTTGAGGGATCATTGAAAATCTTGTATGTATCTCCGTCACTGTGATCTCTTGACTGTTCTTAAGAAAAACAAACTTTCACGAATCATCTGAATTTGTCTTTGAATTATCTCTCTTCAGAATCTTTTAAAAACTTTCATCTGGATTGGTCTTTCAGAATTATCTTCACTATTTTCACCAGAAAGTCTTTTGTCTTTGAAATTTATCTTTGTAGATATCTCCCCCTTTTTGATGATTGTGAGCGTCATAATCATCAAAACATCTTCAATTTCAACATTCTGTTTGATCATCCCCCATTGTATTCAACGTAACAATTTCCTTCTTTATGATAATTTGACATTCTTGGCCCTTTGATCTGAATAGCTGAATCATGAACTGTATATACTCAAATCTTTTCAAATTCAGATATAATGAACTTAGTAACCCTGATTCAACAAATGAAACAGTTAGGAGTACCTGTCAGTAACACGGAGTTACTGTGTACAACAAATGTACAATTTAAGGAGTTGGTTTGATGATGACTCCCCAGGACTCCCATTCAATCATTGAAAAACACAAGGTTTATCTATGAATGTTCTGACAGAAAAACAAATTTTCTGTGTGCTCGTGCTTGTGTATGAAAGAATTTAGCACAATGATTGTGTTTCATAAGGCTCAAATTGTGTAAACTATTGAGACAGCAACAAGTATTACACGGACTCAATATGCATGAAAGAGGTGCGAAGGTGGGGCAACGTTCCTTCTTTTTCAATATCTAAATCTTCCGAGTGAAGACTAGATAGCAGATATGCTGCGTCCCCAAAGAAAATGAAACATTTCTTTGTTAAGAAAGAAATGAGTGGCTGGTGGGGTAATTGCAAGAGTTGACATGGGCTCACTGCCTTTTTCAATGATGGTCACCAAAGAATGTAAACCAATCAGTTTTTGTGGCTGCCCGACTCAGAAAGTGGTTGGTGCAGAGATTTGATATTCTTTTAACTCTGTTCTCACACCCTCTTTCTTTTTAACATTAAAGCTCACTTCTAACCAAACTCTCTTTTACATTTTACCGCTCCACACAATGAGAAAAACTCAACTGGATGAGTTATCTCCCCCACTCTTTGATTTATGACCCCTCACCCCTCAATCACTCAAAGATAACTTCCGGGGTAGGAAACACAGGTTAACGTGAATCCATGGAAGTTCTATTTAAGCTTACACATGAATCCCATGTAATTTGTCCTAAAAGAATGGTTGTTCAACAGTTTAACTTTAGCAGTTAAGCTCAAAAATGTATGATGACATTGTCAAAATGTATGCTCATGAAAAATATGAATGAAATTTGAGCATTTAAACTTTGAAGATTTCTCAAAACAAAGATATTGAATGAATGAAATGAAATCAAGAAAATTGTTTTAAGAATCTAACAATGTGTCAATCAGATCAAATAAAATGGTTAAGGTATCAAAGAATTGGATATTTTGTTTATATGAACGAATATAAACAATTTTGCAATGAAAGCACAAATTTGGAAATGATAATTGATGCTCAACAATAATTGAAAGCAAACGGGGGTATTACCATCGAAAAATAGGTTCGTTTAGAGAAATGGTAATAACAGATTAAAATAAAGTATTGAACCGATGTGTATGAATACTTTACAGTATATAGACAAGATAATACGCAAGTATTGATCTTTAGAAACTCACGGTCAGTTAAAATTAAAGCTCAATATGAAAAACATTTGAAAATTACACTTCTTAATTCATGAAATCTTTTGAGAATAGATAAGTGGTTTGATCATTTCAGAAACTGTTTTCGTGCTTGAAAGTTGTTCTTCTTTCAAACAATCAGAGATCTAAGATAAGAAGATATTTACCTTTAAGGCTCCCCTCAAATCATTATACAATGATTTAGGTCTATTAAGCTCCCTCTGGATATTTGCAAAATATCCATGTCTAATCATTAAGAACGGGTCCTGATCTGTCATGTGATCAGAAGCCACAGTCTTGACAATTAAGTCCGAGTTTTGAACTGTTTTGTTCAAAAGCCATAAATCTTTGACTTTAAGGTCCGGGTTTTGAACTGTTGTGTTCAAAATCCATGATTCTTGACATTGAAATGCGAGTCTTGAACTGTGTTATTCAATAGCCTTTGTTCTATGCTCCCCCTTAAACCTTGGATGTCTGCAACACAGTTTTAGCTTTTGGTACCCACTGGTATTTGGGTCCTGAAGTGTTAGTTGCAGTTCTTGTGGGGGTTACATAATAAGAACCATATCAGTAATTAACAAAAAATTTACTTACAAAGTCATGTGCTCCACAGTAAGAACAACAAATCTTCTTTTGAGCAACCCTGATCAAATGATTAGTCGAGTAATATATATCAGAATTACCAAAAGAGTTACCTTTATGCACACTGTTCTTGTTAGCATTGGTTGTGGATGCAGATGCTTTGTCTTTCTTCTTCTCTTCTGAAGAATCCTTCACTCGCCAGATCATCTGATTTTTCTTCGATTGCTTTCCAAGAGATTTAACGTAGAAGCTCGCTGGTCCATCAATAGATTTGTCATAAAATAGATTTCATGGTCGAATCTGACTTGATTTGACAATTTTAGGTTTGACACAGATCTGTTTAAAAACATTTTTATCATGAAAAGAGCTTGAAGCTGTTTTGAAAGAACAGACTGATTCTGTTCAATTATCAACAGGTGATTGACTAATCACATCAGCTTTAATTTTTTCTAACAAATTAACGTTTGCAGCTTCCAAGCTTTTTTTCTTTTCGGATAAAATGTTTCTTTCAGAAGTTAGTGTGTCAAACTTTTGTTTCAAATCAGATTTGGCCTTCTGTTCTTTTTGGACATCTGATGATAGAGTAGTGATTTTGGATATGAGCTTAGATATTTCAGATTCAATATGTAAGCGTTCAAGCTCAAAATATTTTTCCAAGTTCTTGTTCTTTTCAGAAACATCTTTGAAAATCCCAGAATTTCTCTTTTCATAAATTTTCTTTTCAAGCTCAAAAGACTTCTTGTTTTCGTTAAAAATTTGTCTTTCTTTTTCAAGTAAGTCTTGTAAGATAGAAATCTGCTTGGGAAGTTCAAGTATTTTAGCTTCAAGAACTTGTCTCTCTTTAGCAAAAGTGTCTCTTTCAGTTATCAGAATTTTCTCAAATTCAGACACTTACATGGAAAGTTTTACACATCTAAGCTCAATATCCTTCTTCTCTTGTAAAGTTTTCTTGGAAATTTCATATGACTGTTGAGTTGAGAATGTCTTCACATTTGATTTTTCTTTTTCTGCTTGGAGGCTTGTTTTCAGTTCAACATTATTCTTCTCCAGAGCAGATATCTGATCTTCAAAAGCCTTCAACTTGTTTTGAAGCTTGACTAATTCATCTTGCAATTCTAATGATTTCTGTTCAGTCATCTTCAGTTGGCTTTGAAGATTTTCTTTAACTTTATCTTCTTTGATGCTTTTCATCAACTCAGCATTTTTCACTTTCAATGTATATGTAATTTCTTCAGAAGCCATATACTTTTGTTGAAGCTTAACTAATTCATCTCGTAGTTCTAAAGATCTTTGTTCAATTTTCTTCAGTTGGCTCTGAAGATTTTTAATTGTGGTCTCTTTGATATTGATTACTTTCTGAAGAGATTGAATGGAATTTTCTTTTATTTCCATCATTTTCTCTCTATCCTTAATCTCTTTCTCTTGTTCTTTAATTTCTTTCTCTCTAGGCTTGATGATACCTGCATAATCAGATTTAACAGTATTAGTACACTTTATACAGTCAGAAGTTTTATAAGAGTTTGACAAATTAAATTTCAACTCCTGAATCTGTTTTAGAAGCACTGAATTCTGATTTTTCAGTTGATTTCGTTCAGCTTCTATTTTAGGTATTTCAGGCATGTACAATACTGCCATGTCTCTGGGTGACAATACTGTATTTCTTTTTTCATCTGTCTTTGTCATCTTGAAAGATATATGATCTTGATATGAAATGATCGTTCCCAAACAAATCAGAAATGTTGACAAAAAAAAAACTTGGATCACCAAAAAAAATTATTTCAAAAAAAATCTATCTCTGAAACTCGCAGATCAAATGAAACTCGCAAGGCACTAAAATCGCTAGCACTGTTCACTAAGAAACGCGCTAGATGTTGGTCGCGCAAAACTAGAAACTTGCAAGGCACTGGTGGCGCAAAAGTATAAACTCGGTATCCACTGAAAGCGCAAAACTCAAAACGAGCAAGGCACTATTAGCGTGTTTCAACACTTAGAAAAATTTTCAAGGATATAAAACTCGCAAGCCTCTTCTAGTGCGTTTATGAAACTCGCTTGTCTCTGTTAGCGCGTTTGTGAGAAACTCGCAAGCCTTACTTAGCGCGTTTCTGAAACTCGCACGTCTTTGTTAGTGCATTTCTGAAACTCACTAGTCTCTGTTAGCGCATTTCTTGCCTTAGAAAAATTTTGACACTCTTAGAACTCGCAGGCTTTGCTTGCGCGTTCTTCAGACACTTCCGCGTTTGTCAGATCTTGCGCGTTCTTGACACTTGTTCACGAAATCAATCCAAATCGATTCAATCCTGCAAATCAATTCTTGAAATTTCATCAGTATACTATAAATGCATATTAGAAAACTTTTCTAAGCAACAAATCTATCAAAAACATCAAAGTACATTGCATTTTGATCGATAATACAGTTTACGACTCCAAGTTTTTTCGAAAAACACAATTTCATCAAATTGATCGATCTAGAATTGAAATAATCCTATGTGATCTGAACAAGAATTGATCCTAGTGATAATATGTACACACTCAAATCAATTTCTTGATTCAATTGTGCAGAAACAATAAAATCAATGATCAAACAGTAAAATACAATAAACGAGTTCGTGAAAATCAAGAATTCAAAATTAATCCAAATTTGGTAAACCAATCATTCTGAAATTGTTTGGTCTCACTCTAATACCAATTGAAATTGTATTCTCAATCACAATCAAGTAATATCTCAAGATCAAGATATGACAGTATTAAGATCTTAGAGAGAGAGAAGGTTCTTATGTCATAGATCTCACAATACGTACAATGGATAGAGTTACAAGATTACAAAGCACCTAAGGTATTTATATCACAAGTCTATACAAGACAAACTTATAAGACTAAACACCAAACTACTAGATTGACTTTACTAACTTTGACTTTGTTGACTTATCTTGATTTGACTTTTCACACTAAATCTTGGATACAATTAATACACTAACAAACAAATCAACTCAAAACTTGATAATACTAAATTCTCATTATACATTTGTTAATACCCTTCCAATATTCCAAGACATATCTCCTCATTTCATATACTCAATTGTCTCTTCCAATATTTCTGTTTATCATCAATGTGGGATAAACAAAGCTTAACAATAATTCATTATTTGAGAAAATTCTAAATTCTCATTGTGTCATGTCGACATCTTCTAACCAACAATTCTTTCACAATGATTTTTTATGTATTTATATTTATATTCATGCATGATTGTATTGATTCGATTCTAATGAGCATTTTATATTTAATCAAATCGAGAGTGAAAGGTGTTACTTTTTAATAAAATATTTTGATCACATACCTTCAAAATTACCCCAAAAATTGGATGGTAAGTGTCGTATTTTTAGCCAACCAACTTTTTTTAATTTTCAAGGCATTCCCCCTTGTTTACCTAAATATTTCTTTCCAATATTTGTATCATTTGGTGATGCCATGTGAATCATTGGAAATATGTGAAGTGTATGGCTAACCTAATAATGAAAGTTTTGTAGGATTCCTTTATACATTTATATTGATATCAATTTTCAAGTCACCCCCTCATTTTATATATTCAACTATATTTTTCAATATTTCTCCTTCTCATCAATAAGCGATAACCAAATTCAACCACAATTTGAGAATACCAAATTCTCATTCGCCATATTAATACTTTATAGCCTTCATTTATAGCCTTCAGGTTAATACTTTATAGCCTTTTATATATTCAACTATATTTTCCAATATTTCTCCTTCTCATCAGTATGCGTTAACCAAATTCAACCACAATTTGAGAATACTAAATTCTCATTCGCCATGTTAATACTTTATATATCCTTCTTTTATAGATTTATATCTCTTTTATTTATCAACTAGTGTGTCACCCGTGCGTTGCACGGTAGCGAAAAATATTTTAAAAAAAATACTTATCCGAGTTAAGATAAAATGTAATTCTTCAGTTAATAAGTAATAAAATCCAAAATAAAATGAAGAATGTATTTCCATAAGTGATACATTTTCATATATTGATAATTGTTTCTTGTTACGAAGAGTTTAAGATGTATCGGTAGTAACATTGTTGTTATGCTTTAGAACTCAACGACAAGTCAAACAACCATATCACTATTGTTGTTATGAAATGTGCGACTATAATTAATCAACCTTATGAGTTGCAACAATTTGGCATTCTCTCCTCTTGTCAATATAAAATTACATGTTTCGTAAAAAAAATCATCTTTTCACCTATATTGGATTACCAAACTCACCAAATTTCGTATTTATACAAAACATTCATTCCTCATTTCTTATAGTCACCTAATAATCTACAGTCTAGCATTCTCTCATCCATATGGGATGACTACAACAACACATAATGGAAGATTTGGGAATGAACGAATACTACAATACCAACTCAATTAATACCCTTGGTTGTTTCTTCTGTACATATAAAAAAAGATAAAATTATGACCCAATTGCAAGAGCGGAGCTGTACCAACTGAGCTATATCCCCCCGAGCCAAGTGGAGCAAGTACTTTTCTGTTTTATATATAAAGATTTATGTAATATTTTATAAAATTTCTTTATTGAGAGGTTAGTTAAAAGAATATTTTTATTCATGTAAACATTTTAATCATCAAAGTCATTCATCCTACATTCTTATAATCATCTTCATTCTCAAATCTAACATTTCTTAATCGATGTGGGATAACTAAAGCAATACCACAATGCAATATTTGAGAACATTCAATTCTCACAATGCTACCTCAAATATCATTCGTTGTTCCTTTTATATGTATAAAATCGCAATAAGGTTTTTTTTACATGTAAACTAAAATGTATTATATTGACTATATAATACATTTATATTGATTATAATCAATTTATTACAAATAAAAATATACATATATTACATTCAAGTATCATGTAAATTAAAATATAAATATTGATTGTAATTTCATTTGTATCATGAGTTTTTTAATATATTGATTATTTCATTAATTGTTATGTAACCTAAAAAATAGAGTAATATAAAATAAAATAAAATAAATAAATTTATGTGTAACCAAAGAATATGAATAGTCTAACTGATTAAATGTTGTTGTTAACTATATCAATAAAAAAATCAAAATTTGAGAAAAAATAAAATTAGGATTTAGATGCTTAGAAGTTCCACCTTATTGTAACTAAAATTTTTCATCTCATTTTATATATTTATATTAATTATACGTAGTTTATTATTATTTTCAATTGTTATGTAAATAAAAAGATCCATTTTACTATATTCAAGTGTCATGTAAATTAAAAATATTGATTTTAATAAGGATTTAAAAGATTATTAAAATTTAAATCGAAGGAAAAATATAGAAGACGGAAATAAAAAAAATTCTAAAATCCCAACAAAAGTCAAAATGATTGTATATCGGAATCTTCTCGAAATAAACTGAAAAAAATACAAATAACCGTTAAATATTGACTTGTTAATTTATATCATAGATTGTAGTTCTTTCAAGATTCAATTATCAAACCATTGTTGTCGTCTAAAATCATTGCCAAGAACAAACCCTCGGTTCCATTAGAAAAACCTTAAGAAAAATATAGAAGATATAAGTAAAAATAAATAAATCCAAAATCCCAACAAAAGTCAAAAAGGAAAAATACATGGATTAATATTCTCCAAGTAAACTTGAAAATTTTTGTTAAAGAATAACGATTTGTGAACTGAAAAACGCATCAAGTGATGGAGAAAAAGAAAACTGTTTACTTAAAACGATTATGTTGAAGAACCAAAGTTTGTGAAATGAAGATCACATCAAGTGATATAGAGGAAGAGAAAGGGTTTATGTGAAAAACAATTTTGTTGAAAAATAACTGGTTTGTTAATTAATGAAGAACACATCAAGTGATGGAGAGGGAGAGAAAGAGTTTACTTGAAAAACAATTTTCTTGAAAAATAATGGAGAACACATCGAGTGATATATAGAAAGGGAGATGAAGAAATTTTAGTGCTTAACAAATCATGAAAAAGCAAAAATGAGCACATGAAAGATAATTTGGAGGTTTCACCTTCAAGAATGAATATGAAAAGGTTTAGAGGTCAAAATTTTTAAAATTACCAAAACAACATTATCTCAATAAATTTTAGGTTTTTACTAAAGAGTTTAATAGACAAAATATTTTAAAAAATCAAAAAACTTAGAAAAAAAAAAGAAATAAAGAAAGGAAGGCTTGTGACATTTAGAACATGACATATTATTGACTTTGGTTGTTCCTTTGATATATATATATATATAGACAGAGAGAGAGAGGGGGGGGAGGATCAAACGAGAACAATAACTATTTAAAATAACACCAGAACTAACAAAATCATTAATGATTTTACATTAACGTGCAAAAAAGCATGTGGGCCTGAAGTCGCGGCCAAAGTCCTGTTTTCGTGTGTCAATGTAAAATCAATAATGATTTCGTTAGTTCTCGTGTTCTTTTAAATAGGTATTGTTCTCGTTTGAACCCGACTCTCTTTCTCTCTCTCTCTCTCTATATATATATATATAATAGATAGATAGATAGATAGCTAAAATGTTAGATAATAGATAATAGACATATAAAGTATAATATTAAGATGAACGATATTGTTTCTTCTTTAATATATATATATATATATATATATATATATGTGTAAAGTAAAATATGAAGAAGAGCTATATTGTTTCTTCTTTTATATAGTGGGAGAATGAATAATCAATGTTGATGGAAAATTAAAATGAGAAATTAGGAAAACAAAGATAAAAGGAGGATGAATGAGAAAATAGATAAGTGAAGTTTTAAGCTTTAGGAGAGGCCAGGTCAACACCCGTGGTTTCTTCTATAACACACACACACACACACACACACACATATATATATATATATATAGTGTTTGTTTCATTTGAGAAATGGTAAATATATGAGAAATAGAGAAGTAATCCTAGTCATTCATATGGTCAAAATAGAATTTGACTAGTCAAATATTGCGGCTTTGACCGGTCAAAAGTTGCGGTTTTGATTGGTCAAAAGTTGCGGCTATCCTAAAAATAGAAGGACAATTTCATAAATTTTACAAAACACACGGGTTGTGTTCATATATGAACATGTATAATTCACATATGAACTATATGTTCATATATGAACTAATGCAATTCACAACTGAACTCTTTTAACTGATTCATATATGAACCTTTGTGATTCATATATGAATCAGTTGAACTAACTAACAGATTCATATATGAATCTGTATGAATCACAAAGATTCATATATGAATCAGTTGAACTAATTAACAGATTCATATATTAATCTTTGTGATTCATACAGATTCATATATGAACTCATCCCGTGTATTTTACGAAATTACCCCTCTACCTTTTATAGACTACACAAGGAATTATCCGGTGCTTCACGGTCAAAGCCGCAAATGTTGACCAGATGAATGGTTAAGATTACTTCTCTATTTCTCATATATTTACCATTTCTCAAATGAACCTCTCCCCATATATATATATATATATATATATATATATGGAGAGGGTCATTTGAGAAATGCTAAATGTATGAGAAATAGAGAAATGATGCTAAATATATGCGGCTTTGACCGTGAAACATCGGATAATTCCTTGTGTGGTCTATAGAAAATAGAGGGGTAGTTTCGTAAAATACGCGGGACGAGTTCATATGTGAACCTATGTGATTCATATATGAACTATACGTTCATATGTGAATCAGTTAATTAGTACATATGAGAATCAGTTAATTAGTTCATATGTGAATCTGTTAATTTGTTCAACTGATTCAGATATGAACCTATAGTTGATTAGTTCATATGTGAATCAGTTAATTAGTTCATATATAAATCACAAAGGTTCATATATGAATCAGTTAAAAGAGTTCATATAGTTCATATGTGAATGATACAGGTTCATATATGAACTCGTTCCGTGTATTTGTAAAAATTACGAAATTGTCTTCTATTTTTGGAATAGCCGTAACTTTTGACCAGTCAAAGCCGCAATTGTTGATCAGTCAAAAACACAATATATGACCAGTCAAATCCGATCTTGACCATATGAAAGGCTATGATTAATTCTCTATTTCTCATATATATATATATATAATTATTTATTTATTTATTGTATGTATGAAGGCACTTAAACGACGCCTTGTTTTCTTGGGTAGGGGCGGGGAGAGGTGGAGGAAGGTGTGTAATGTGGTCCAGTAAAGCAACATGGACATATTGGGAATGGTTGGGGTGCTTGATATGAACGGACAAGTGTTACATATTTAAGGTTGAGGGCCCTCCTTTTTGTAGACTTTTTACATGAAAACCAACGCTTTTTGTTTAACATTTTTGTGAAAAGATGATTCCCTTAATCAAAATTTAAAACCCTTTTACATTTTTCTGTCCCGCTCTGGTTTTATAGTGTTTTTTGACACGTATATAGCATATCGTTTGCATTCTAACGAAAAATAATATTTGCATCACTCATGTTGGTATGGACGCATAGTTCTTTGACTCGTTGGAACAACTTTATCAGTTTGGTGATTACATATTATCTATCTTATGTATATATTTTTTAGACTTTTTTAACCTATATAAGTTATGTTTGCTTGCATCCTATGCATGTATGAATACTCATAGACATTATATATATACATATATATATATATATATATATATATATATATATATAGGGAGAGGTTCATTTGAGAAATGATAAATATATGAGAAATAGAGAAGTAATCTTAGCCATTCATCTGGTCAACATTTGCGGCTTTGACCGCGAAACACCGAATAATTCCTTGTGTGGTCTATAGAATGTAGAGAGGTAATTTTGTGAAATACACGGGATGAGTTCATATATGAATCACAAAGATTCATATATGAATTTGTTAATTAGTTCAACTGATTCATATATGAATCTTTGTGATTCACAAAGGTTCATATATGAATTTTTGTGATTCATACAGATTCATATATGAATCACAAAGGTTCATATATGAATCTGTTAGTTCAACTGATTGATATATGAATCACAAAGGTTCATATATGAATCAGTTAAAAGAGTTCAGTTGTGAATTGCACTGGTTCATATATGAACATATAGTTCATATATGAACATATAGTTCATATGTGAATTATACATGTTCATATGTGAATTATACATGTTCATATATGAACACAGCCCGTGTGTTTTGTTAAATTTACGAAATTGTCCTTCTATTTTTGGGATAGCCGCAACTTTTGACCAGTCAAAGCCGCAACTTTTGCCCGGTCAAAGTCGCAATATTTGACTAGTCAAATCCGATCTTGACCATATGAATGGATAGGATTACTTCTCTATTTCTCATATATTTACCATTTCTCAAATGAACCAAACACTATAGATATATATATATATATATATATATATTCATTTGTTTACATAAATAGCTAGGTATATGTATATAAACAAATAAACTCAACCGTCATTACTACTAATCCATCAGCTATTTGGTTTTAGTGGACAACTGTCAGATACTTGGGATCAGATCAATGACCTATGTTATTTATATCGTCAATGTTCTGGAGGGAGAGGCAAAAGCACCCTTAAAATTATCTATTCACCACCATTCAAAGAAAAGAAAAAGATTTCTCTCCATGAAAAGTATAAGACCAATTAAAGAAATAGTATGATACAAAAATTGTATGTGTTTTAGCCAAAGATCGATCAATACGATCTAAGGTCGGATGTTTTGACAACAACTAAAATTTGTTACTTTGAACAAATAAATAATATAAAACAAGAGAAATTGGTGGCATAGAAAACCCTGTCGAGGGTACAAACCATGGATGATGTAGATATCATCAATGCACTATGAACATCAATAAGGAACATCGCCTTTATTGTTATTGTTAATATGTATGATGAAGTATAATAGTTAAATATAAATTCTAGCTAGGAAAATATCTTCATAGAGCTCTTAAGAGATGGAATCATTCGGGCCTTTGAGCTGATTTGAACCTGGACACCTGCACGAGTTACAATTACGATAATTATGATCTTTGATATCATAATTATCACACTTTATGAGTATTGACCATTACTAATGTATTGTTTAAATGTTGTAACCGCTCTATTTATAAGGATTGGTTTTATTTTGAATAATGTTGTTACTTTTTGAGTGATATTTATTAAGCGTGACCAAAGGTCGGGTCTTAGGATAAGCTTTTGAACATCAGTCTTAAGATTCTTACGTCGATGATCTTATGGTTGTATGGTCTTTCTTTAAGACCAAGGACTGGGTCATGTGTCATATGTTGATCATGGTCGTACGATGTGTGTTGCAAGACGTGTGACAAGTGAAAGGTGACCGGTGGTCGTGAGATGTTAATTAACGTCGTCTCGATTGACTATAGACACAGTACGTCGTTAGTTAGTCGTCACTTGTCTAGAATATAATTGTCGTGAGTTTGTCTTAGTCCATCACTATTATGATTTTTCATACAAACAATACGAAATGGCACAAGTTTTCATTAGATGGATTAAATAATGTCAAATAACATATGTTAGACCACAGTCTCATTGGATTCAAGATCATCCAATCTGAAGATCGTAATCTGAAGCTAAAGCCGGAACGTCGACTCTCAATGTTAAAGTCTATGTCTATTTGTAATAAATGTCAATGTAATCAATGTATTTGTTTATTATTGTAAAAGTTAACTTAATATCTAGTATGTTAGATATTAGTTAACTTAGGTAACTTAGTTAGTTATATATTAACTTAGTTAGACATAATATCTATTTGTTAGATATTATGTAGTTATATTAGTTTAATACTACAACTTGCTCTTGCAAGTTGTTAGGTAGATTAGATTTAGATAATATCTATTCTAGATATTATCTAAGTGTATCTCTCAATCTCTCTATCAATCAGATCAATAGATCACACAAAAACACACACAAGAAGGTGAAAAAGAGAGAAAACATTGAGAACACATTCAAGCTTAATCATTCAACCTTGTAATCGTTTCTATATTCAATACAGGTTGGTAATCGTTAATGTGTTGTTGTTTCTTAGAACTTGTTAAGTAGTATTGTTGGACCGACAATTGGTATCAGAGCCTGATTAAGATCAAAACAAGTTTTATGAGAAAAACGACTATGTGTTCTTGAACAAAATTCGATTTTGTGATTGTAAGTGTTTTAGGTGTTAGATCGATCAGAGTGTGATCGATTTACATGCTAGATCGAGTTGTTGCTATTTAATTTCACTTTAAAGCTTCTATCGAGTTCCAATCTGTGGATTATAAGTGAAAATAGTCGACTGGAAAAACTTACTGTGTCATCGATCTTATTTCGAAAAAGAGTGTTTTAGTGAGATCGAGTGCTTAAATTCAGTTCTAGAAGTGATTCTAGACACATTGGTAGTGTTTGGATGTGCTAATCTTTGCAGGAACAAAGATTTAGACGATTTTCAGAAGTTCAGGACGAACAAACGCAAACCAGAGGAAGAATAACACGCAAAGTCCTACTTTGCGCGTCCTTCTTCAAACGCAAAGTCCAAACTTTGCGCGTCTCAAGTGACCCACAAACTTCTACCTTGCGCCTCTCAAGCCAAACGCAAAGCACTTCTCGTTTCAAAGAGCAATCGCAAACCTCAAGCTCACTTCTCACAAGTCATCAAACGCTCCTCTCTAGACACGCAAACCTCAGTTTGCGCTTCTCAATACACCCGCAAACCTCTACTTCTCGCTTCCATCTAAGCCCGCAAACCTCTGTTTGCGCTTCCAACGTGACCCGCAAACCTCCATTTGCGCGTCCTATTAGAAACGCAAACCTCAACTTTGCGTTCCTAACTTGAAACGCAAACCCTCTCACATCTCAAAGCCTCACGCATCTCAAAGCCTCTCGCATCTTAAATCTTGTTCAAGGATGACATCCAGAGAAGCCCTTGCAATAGGAACTGACACCAAGCCACCAATTCTCTTCAAAGGAGAATACGAACAGTGGAAGGATAGGTTTCTAAACTTCATTGACAGACACGAGCTGGGTGATTATATCAGAACATCTATTGAAGAAGGGATTATGACACCACCAATGACGACTCGTGTGATTGATAACGTGCCTACTCAGGTTGAACTGAAGTATCACGAGCTACAAGATGATAACCTCAGAAGAGCCAAAGGCGACAAATTATCAAAGTCATACATCTTACAGGGGATCCCAAATGAAATATACGTCAAGATTGACAGTTACAAGGCTTCAGGTAAAGAAATGTGGGATCAACTCGAGAAAATGATGTTGGGTTCAAAAATTGGAAATCAGCTGAAGATCTCCAACTACCTAAATAACTATGAAGAATTTAGAGGCAGGGTGGGAGAAACCTTAGAAGAAACCTATGACAGGTTTGTGACATTGCTGAATGAACTTAGCAAGAACAAAGTTCACAAATCTCAAAATGAGCTGAATATCAAGTTCCTTAGTATTCTTCAACCTGAATGGAAAAGATTTGCTCGTCAGATGAAGCAAATTAAAGACTTGAATGAGATTCCACTTCATGAGGTGTATGAAACCCTCCGTCAGAATGAAGAAGAGGTGGATGAAATTCTGGATGAGAAGAGACAGAGAGGAAAGGTAGTTGAAGACACAGTCGCCCTTGTAGTCAGAAAGAAGAAGAACAAGGCGACTGTATATATGAATCAGATGAAGAAAATGAAGGTTGTGCAAACTCAGGATCAGATGAAAATGATCAGCTGAAACAAGCAATGATGATGCTGACTAATGCCTTTCAGAAAAGGTTCTACACTAAGCCAACATCAAATAATCAGAGATATTCATCTGGTCCGAACAACTACATTCATAAAGAAATGATTGAAGGAAGCAGATACGAAGGGAAGAGATTTGATGGGAGAAGATCAGAGGAGAGGAAACCAGAAGAGAGAAGGTTTCAGTCAGAAGGAAAGAGGATTGAGGAGAGGAGACCGGAAGAAAGGAAATTCAAAGCTGAAGGATCAAGTCAGCCAGAACCGCCTACATGCTACAACTGTGGTAAACCAGGTCACTTTGCCAAAGACTGCCGCAGATCTAAAGTCAGAAATTCAGACTACTACAAGAACAAGATGCTTCTTGCAAAACAACAAGAGGCAGGCAAGGCACTGATGGCTGAGGACGAATACTGGCTCGATTACTCAGATGATGAAGAAGAAGATGATGAAGATAGAGAAGAAGCCGTCAACATGTGCTTGATGGGCAAGATAGAATCAGATGCTGAAGTTGATTCTGACAATGAAGAAGAGGAGGTATGTAATCTTTCTGATTTAGAATTCATGAATAAAATGCATGCCATGAGTATGAAACAAAGAGAGTTAGAATCTAATCCTAAACATGATAATGGTGTCATGACAGACAAAAACCAGTTGATACAGAAACTTAGCAATGAAATTGCTGAGAAGAATGTATTAATTGAGGTTTTACATAAAGAAAATGACACCAATGCTAAGGAAAAGACAATAATTCTAAAAGAGAATTATGATCTTAAATCTCAACTGCTAAAAGGTGCAGTAGATATTTTTGAGCTTAAAAAGTTGCATGCTTCTTGTACAAAAGAGAACTTTTCTTTGTTAGGAAAACTAAAAAGTTTGGAAGAGAAGTTGTATAAAATGGGTCAAACTGAACAGGCTATTTTTCTAAACAAACCCAAAGAGGAGATAGAGAGATGGGGAATCGGTTATAAGAATCCTCACTGTCTACAAAAGGGGATGTCTGAAGTTCCTGGACTTTATGATCATCTAAATATGCAATTAGCCCGCAGACTCCCCGCGTTTAAAACCTTTTGGACTAAACTGTCAAAAGAGGATGAAGCCAATGAAACGGAAAAACGGATGAAATCAGCTAAAGTTCATCTTCCATTTTATTATGCGAAGTTGAATAATAGTTATGATGAAAACCCAATATATAAAAAGAAGGAACCAATTTCAAGTGTTTTCTTTCCAAGTTATTCTGTAAAGGAAATGGAGGCGAAGCCTATCAAAGGTAAATTATATGTCCCTCCTCTCGTTTTAGAACGTAAAATTTCTGAACTCGAGACTTCCTTATCAGATGAAAGACTTATGATAAATATTGAGCAAAGCATTTTTACAACCGTGTTTTCAAATTCTGTTCTTTCAAAAGCTTCAAACTCTAATGATTTGTCTAGTTCATCAAATAAAAGTCTTGATTTTTTGAACTTTGACGGTAGTTCAGATGATGGTTCCAATCTCTTTGACTTTAATACACAACTTCCCAACCATTCATCTTTTGTGAAGAAAACTTTAAGAAAAACCAGTAAGCCTGTGAACAGTGCAAAATCAACAAAAGCTTTCGTTGATAAATCAGTCTCTGTAAACGCTAAGAGTGCTAAAGGTAAGAAAATATCTCAGCATTCACAGAAACCGACCACTACTGGTAATTCCAAGAAGAAGCATTCGTTTGTTGCTCCAAGGTCTAACTCACCAGCTTTACATGTTTCAGATCTGAGAAATCAAAGGCCAGAAGCAAATTCTCTGTGGCAACCTAAACGGAAGCTTGACAAGGCTGTCTTATCGTCTAGTAGTGTTAATTGTAATAAGACTTCGCTTACTAAAGATGTTGTGATTGCTGAAATTGCTGTTTTGAATCCAAAACTTGTTGTTTCTCACAAACAATATACAATGAAGCAATTATTTCAGTTATCTTTATCTGCTGGAAAGTCCTCTATCTATAATAAACATGTTTCTATTACTTGTCAAGATTCTGGAGATTGGTTTGGAAATTATCATGTGCATTCATCTCATACCAATTCTCATGCATTTCAAAAGAAAATAGGATCCAACTTGAAATGGATACCAAAATCATGTGCTAACACAGTAGGACCCAAATTCCAATGGGTACCTAAGGTGAAATATATGTTGCAGGCACACAAAGCTTAGAGAGAAAGCGACTTCTGATTATGTACAGATCAGGACTCGTTCTTCAATGTCAAAAATAGGTTTTTGGATAATGCAGTTCAAAACCCGAACATCAAAGATCAAAAATAGGCTTTTGAACAAATCAGTTCAAGACCCGCACTTCGATGACCAAAGTGTATATTCCAATGTTGTCATATACAAATCTAAATTTCTAATTTCTCTTATGCAGACTAGTCATACGTGGTTCTTGGACAGCGGATGTTCCAAACACATGACAGGTCAAAAAGAGATACTGTCCAATTACAAAGACAAATATTGTGGAACAGTAAGATTTGGCAACGACCAATTTTCTCCAATCATGGGATATGGTGATGTACAACACGGCAATGTAACTGTCAAGAGGGTGAGCTATGTAGAAGGCTTAGGACACAACTTGTTCAGTATAGGCCAGTTCTGTGACAAAGACTTAGAGGTCAACTTCAAAGCCAAGAGCTGTTCTGTTCGCAATGAAGAAGGCGAAGAACTCTTGGTCGGTACACGAGAAACAGACCTCTACACAATCAACTTATCAGATGTCCAGAATGACAAACAAGTTTGTCTACTATCGAAAGCTTCGATGCAACAAAGTTGGTTATGGCATCGACGTCTTTCTCACCTAAACTTTCGGTACATCAACAACCTAGTCAGTGGAAAACTCGTCAAAGGACTTCCGAAGCTAAGATATGAAAGAGAACATCTTTGTGCAACTTGTGAGAAGGGCAAGATGAAGAGGGCACCTCATAAACCGAAGCCAAAACCAAGTACCAATGCTCCTTTAGAGTTATTGCATATGGATCTATGCGGTCCAATGCACACTCAAAGCTTAGGTGGCAAGAAGTACATACTCGTGATCGTGGACGACTATTCGCGATACACATGGGTCAAGTTTCTTCGTTCAAAGGATGAGACACCTGATGTTCTCATTACATTCCTGAAGACGACCTAGGTGAATCTGCAGAAACCGGTCAAGATTCTAAGAACAGACAACGGCACAGAGTTCAAGAACAACAAAGTTGAAGAATATCTCGAATCTGTCGGGATTTCACATCAATACTCTGCTGCTCGAACGCCTCAACAAAATGGAGTAGTTGAAAGAAGAAATCGAACGCTAGTCGAGGCTGCTCGTACTATGCTAAGTCATTCCAACTTACCTCTATTTTTGTGGGCAGAAGCTGTTTCGACCGCGTGCTACACACAGAATCGATCCATGATACATCGGAGATTCAAGAAGACTCCTTACGCGTTAATCAACAACAGAACACCGACAATCAAATATTTCCATATATTTGGATGTAAGCGTTTCGTATTAAACGATAGGGAGAATCTCAACAAATTCAGCGCTAAGGCAGATGAAGGAATCTTCATTGGATATTCCTCAACAGCGACTGCATATCGTGTCTATCTAAAGAAGACAAAGACGGTGATTGAAAGCGTCAACGTCACCTTTGATGAAGAAATGGCTTCCGAACAACACTGTTCAGAACCCGTTATAACCGGAGTACTAGCTTCTGGGCAACTCAGTCCAGAAACTGTGTCTCAACAGAACAAATCAGATGAAGCTTCAACATCAACTAACCATTTATCTGATTTAGACTTATTATTTGAATTGTTTTATGATGAATATCTCGGATCTAATGTAAAGAAATCTGTTGTGGTTGACAGGATGGAAGACTTAACGACTACTCATCCAACCAGTTCAGATGTTCCAATTGAATCAAATGCCCCGATTCAACAAGAGATAACAATTCAAATGTCGACTCCAACAGTTGAAGAAGAGCCAAGTCATGCAGAGTCAGAAGAAGCTGAACCAGCAGGATGTACCGTACAGATCCAACTACAGCCGGACCAAGCTGTACCTGCTGAGTCTTCTGAACCACCAACTTCAACTGAAACAACTATCATAACTCCTCCCAATCAAACTGAAGAAGGTGCACGTGGATTTATAGATGACACAACTGACATTCATTCCTATAATCCACTGCCTCATGAACGTAAATGGACGAAAGCGCACCCTGCAAGTCAGATCATAGGTGATCCATCCAAGCCGGTGCAAACTAGGTCAGCGTCAATCAACTGGTGCATGCACGACTCCTTTCTAAGCAAGATTGAGCCAACTCGAGTATCAGAGGCTCTTGCGGATCCAGATTGGGTAGTCTCTATGCAAGAATAATTGAACCAGTTTGACGCACTGCAAGTCTAGAGACTCGTACCAAAGCCTAAAGGTAAAACAATCATCGGTACGAAGTGGATTTTCAAGATTAAAAAGGACGAAGCTGGTACCGTCATCAGAAACAAGGCGAGACTAGTAGCCAAAGGATACAGACAAGAGGAAGGATTAGACTATGACGAGACATACGCTCCTGTGGCGCATTTAGAGGCAATCAGAATGTTCTTAGCCTACGCTGCCCACAAGAACTTCACGGTCTTTCAAATGGACGTGAAGACAGCATTCCTAAACGGAATTCTGAAAGAGGAAGTATACGTCTCTCAGCCAGAGGGATTTGTCAATCAAGAGAAGCCAAATCACGTCTACATTCTCGACAAAGCTCTCTACGGTCTGAAACAAGCCCCTCGAGCCTGGTATGATGTCCTTTCCACTTTTCTAGTCAAGCCTGGGTTTTCAAAAGGTACGGTGGATACCACCTTGTTCATAAAGAAAGAAAAAGCCGATATCGTTTTAATACAAATCTATGTCGACGATATTATTTTTGGTTCAACTAATACTAAGTACTGTAAGAATTTTGCAAACCTTATGGTGTCTACATTTCAAATGAACTTGATGGGAGAGATGAACTTCTTTCTCGGGCTTCAAGCAAAACAATTTTCTATGGGTATCTTTATCAATCAATCTAAGTACATTAGGGAAATTCTCCGGAAATTCCAAATGGAAAATACAAAACCGATTGGTACCCCAATGGCACCAGGAACTAAGATTGGCACCGATCCTTCGGGAAAGGCTGTGGATATTAGGACCTACAGAGGAATGATAGGTTCTTTAATGTATCTTACTAGTAGTAGACCAGACATAATGTTTTCAACATGTCTTTGTGCCCGATATCAGGCTAATCCAAAAGAAATCCATTTAACTGCTGTCAAACGTATATTCAGGTATCTGAAGGGCACCGCAGATCTTGGTCTGTGGTATCCCAAAGATACTAGTTTTGAACTAACAGCCTACACAGATGCAGATCAATAAGGTTGTATGTTAGACAGGAAGAGCACGTCAGGACACGTACAGTTCCTCGGTGACAAACTAGTAAGTTGGGGATCGAAGAAGCAACTTTGCGTTTCAACTTCCACGGCCGAAGCAGAATATGTAGCTGCTGCTAGCTGCTGTTCTCAGGTTTTGTGGATGCAAACACAACTTCGCGACTACGGTTTCCACTTCAACAAAATCCCGATCTACTGCGACTCCAAGAGCGCCATCGCAATAACAGCGAATCCTGTTCAACATACAAAAACCAAACATATCGACGTCAGGTATCACTTTATCAAAGATCATGTAGAAAAAGGAAACATAGAACTTTTCTTTGTAAAAACAGATTATCAACTTGCAGATTTGTTTACCAAGGCGTTAGATGAAAAGAGATTCAACTTTCTTATCTCTAAGCTTGGTATGCTAAATCTTAAGACATAATCAGTAGTTATCTATAAAAGTTCACTATTGTTTACTTTTTCCTCATATCTTTATGCTTAATTGTGAATGATATCTGTATTTCATATGTTAATGTTCATGATTCTAGGGGGAGTATGAGAAGAAACTCATACTTGGTCAATATTAATTTGAGGGGGGAGCTCATAAGATTTCTGCACTTACGTTTTATGACAAATTTTTGTAATGCAAGATTTTAGGGGGAGCTCTTCACGTCAAAGGAGTTCAGACATGACTTATGATTACTTCTGATCAGAACTCGTACTTTAAAAGTTTTACTGCTTTTTGTCTTTTCAATATAAGTGAATAATTATTACTTTGACTTGACATTAGACTTTTGCAGAATTTTTGAGAGAAGCTTACAAGTTCATATTTCTATGACTTAAAGCTTAGCTTCATGAGATGGGAGATCATACGTAAAGGTATAATTCTATATCTTCATCTCACATATGGTTGAAGGAAGGACAACTTTCAATCATCGAAAACATTGTTTTTAATGTTCAAACCACTTCCCGATTTTTCATCAGATTTTATATTTTGGGAGTGTATTTTTAAATGTTTTCATGATCTAAATTGTGCTTTAACTGAAATAGTTAAACCATTCTGAGCATCACATGCATCATAGGAAAACAACGAATCATTGTGATAGGAAATAACACAACTTCTATGGAATCACCTTAACCAGTGATTTCTACCCAAGAAGTTAGTCCTTAGTGATTGAGTGTGCAAATAGAAAAGGAATGAGTGTGATTAGAGAAAGCAAAAAGTTTAAAAGAAAGAGCGTGTGAAAACAGAGTTAAAAGAATATCACAACTCTGCACCAACTTTTTCTGAGCCGGGTAGCCACAATTCTTTGGTGATCATTATTGAAACAGGTAAATAACCCATGCCAACTCTTGATCAAACCTCACCATCTACTCATTTTCTTCTCAACAAGAAAGTGTTTCACTTTTTCAAAAGGGGATGCAGCACATATGCTATCTGATTTTCATTCGGAAAATCTAGATATTGAAAAGAAGGAAGTCTGCCCCACCTTCGCACTTCACTCATGCACATTGAGTCTGTGTTTAACTTACTGTTGTCTCAGTGGTTTACACAATTTTGAGCCCAATAAGCAATCATCAGTGCTTAATTCTTTCTATCACAAGCACGAACACACAAGGAATTAGTTTCTTTGTCATAACGTTTATAGAAATTACCTTTGTGGTGTTTCGATGATTAAATGGAAGCCCTGGGGGAGTCAACATCAAAACAGCTCCTTTCCAATGTGTATTCGTTACACTCAGTGACTTAGTGTTACTGACAGGCATGATAACTGATTCATTAGTTGATTTCAGGTGTTACATATCTAATTTGTCTGGATTTGCAAAGATCTGGATGAATCTCTTATGAATTGACGAATCAGGGGCTCTAACCGCAAGATTGACATTTCTTACAACAAATTTTGATGAAGTCGTTGCACTTAACATCAAAAAGGGGGAGAATGACTACACAAGAAATGGCAAAGATCACATGTTTCAAGAATCACGTCAAAGACTGAATTCTTCTAAAGAAAGTAGATTGAAGACATGTTGATTTCAGAGAAAGAGATTGCATCTTCTGAGCTGAATAAGAAGACTGAATTGGATAAATCTTTTTATTATATGATCTTGATCCAAAGGGGGAGATTGTTAGACCACAGTCTCATTGGATTCAAGATCATCCAATCTGAAGATCGTAATCTGAAGCTAAAGCCGGAACGTCGACTCTCAATGTTAAAGTCTATGTCTATTTGTAATAAATGTCAATGTAATCAATGTATTTGTTTATTATTGTAAAAGTTAACTTAATATCTAGTATGTTAGATATTAGTTAACTTAGGTAACTTAGTTAGTTATATATTAACTTAGTTAGACATAATATCTATTTGTTAGATATTATGTAGTTATATTAGTTTAATACTACAACTTGCTCTTGCAAGTTGTTAGGTAGATTAGATTTAGATAATATCTATTCTAGATATTATCTAAGTGTATCTCTCACTCTCTCTATCAATCAGATCAATAGATCACACAAAAACACACACAAGAAGGTGAAAAAGAGAGAAAACATTGAGAACACATTCAAGCTTAATCATTCAACCTTGTAATATATTAACTTAGTTAGTTATATATTAACTTAGTTAGACATAATATCTATTTGTTAGATATTATGTAGTTATATTAGTTTAATACTACAACTTGCTCTTGCAAGTTGTTAGGTAGATTAGATTTAGATAATATCTATTCTAGATATTATCTAAGTGTATCTCTCAATCTCTCTATCAATCAGATCAATAGATCACACAAAAACACACACAAGAAGGTGAAAAAGAGAGAAAACATTGAGAACACATTCAAGCTTAATCATTCAACCTTGTAATCGTTTATATATTCAATACAGGTTGGTAATCGTTAATGTGTTGTTGTTTCTTAGAACTTGTTAAGTAGTATTGTTGGACCGACAACATATAACGATATGTATTGCATAATGATAATGGTAATTGTAATACATATCTGAATCATGTTTTGTAATAATAATGCGTATTAGTCGATGCAGGAGTCTTATTTTGTTGACTCTTTGATCAAGGTCTAGGTACCTTTTTACATACATACATGTACACACACTTATATTATATTTCCAAGAGAATTAATTTTCTGGTGAGAACGTAAGAACATAAACTTTCATCTACCTTATCACCATCAACCTTCATTTGCATCCATTTGCATGTCACGTGTCTTTATCTACCTTTATTTGCCTTCATTTACATTCATCTATCACCATGACTGAAAATATAACAATTTAATGCATGTGACTTAATTGAAGGTATGTAAAAACTCTTAAACATGACTAACGATGAAGATGAATGTGAATATGAAGGTCCATGTTTTTTTTGTCAACCATCAACTAGAAGTAGTTGAAGATCCCTATTTTTATAGTCGTTAGATGAAAAAATTACCTCATCCAAAGTCTCAGAAGTGTTCTCACCTTCTCACGAATTCTCTCTCTCTTTATATATATATATATATATATATATATTATCATTATTATTATTATATATAAGTTTGAGTTACGGTGAGAAAGGAAGTTATGGTGAGAAGAGATCTCCACCGTTGGATCAATTTTAATTGAAGATCAATGCTAATGAGATGCACCTGATCAATTCTCGTGAGAAGCGCAATTCATAGGGTGGGGTGAGATTAAAAATGATTAAGGGTCCAGATCTCGTCTTACGCTTCTTACGCTTCTCACCTTTACTCTTTTTCTCACACGATCCTTCATCTATGTATATACATAGGATTGATTTGTTATGAGAATATGTTATGGTGAGAACGTAAGAACAAAACTTCATAGGCCTTCGTCTACCTTCAACTATCTTTATTTTACCTATTTTAATTTATCATCATTACCAAAACTTTAACAAAATGCATTTAAATGTGACTAAATTATGTAAAAGTTCTTTAAAGTGATCGAAAATAAAGATAAATGTCAAGATGAAGGTAGTTTAAGATAGTTTAAGGTAGTTTAAGATAGTTTAAGGTAGTTTAAGATAGATGAATGTTATAGTAGTTAAAGTTCGATGAAGTTAAATCAAAAACTAAACTCATGCAAAGACTTAAAGTTTTCTCGCAATTTTTACCATAACTCTTATTCTCACAAAATCTCACATCTCTCTCTCTCTCTCTCTCTATATATATATATATATATATATGTGTGTGTGTGTGTGTGTGTGTGTGTATAACACCCTCAATTTGGAAAGAGCAACTAATTTAAAATTTTTAATAATACCTCAAGGAAGGATAAAATCTCTTACGACAAATCCATACTTGAAATACGATTCTATTTTTAACCATCAACAAAATAAATAAAGTCTTACATAACGACTAATTAATGGTCGGGTTTACTAAACCCATCAACCATTGCTATCTCCAAATGTGTGGAAGACTTCACCCAAGCTACTCTCTTTCGTGCATATAACTAACACTCACCTCTTCACAATATTGCCAGTACCCCAACCGAGACCTGATGCACATGCCGACAAATAAAAATGTTAGACTAACACCTAGTGAGTTCAAGAGTTTTCAACACGAATAAAGATATCGTTAAAAGGAAAGAATGCAACTTAAATCATAATTTTTCAAAATGGTTTACTTTACATATGAAGACGATCCGTTTTCCAATAAATTGCATTTTAGGTGATGTAAACACTAATATAAACGTTTTCCAACCCACACAATTTTAAAGATGAAAACAAAATATAAAACATTCATCCGTAAAATAAATTCAACCCAAAATTCACTCAAAACGAGAATAGAAATCGAACTCCCAATTTATGAAAGCGCGGATAAAACTTCATATCTTGAAACACCCAAAACATGGGTAAGGCAAAATATTCAACCCATAAATCATGGATAATAATCCATATATATAAAATGTCACCGAAAACATGGATAATAAAATTAAATACCCAAACAACACCTTTTGGTGACGGGGGAGACCCGCTTCCATTGTATGTGGCGGGACACAAAGTTAAGCCACATATCTATGTTGTCGAAGTACACCTCAGATCGTGACTTTATTGCCTGCTTTAATAAGCTACATCTCAAGTTGGACTTTATTGTCTACTTTGCCAACCTACACCTCAAGGATACACAATCTTATTGTCTGTTTATTTTCTATTAAGTTACAACCTCAAGGTTTCCAATAGACCTTTAGTGCATACTTACTAGCATTCAAGATAGGAGTCTCAAACTCCTTACTTGATGACCCCAAGGTGTTTAACCCTCGTGCGCAAGAGTTAGAGCATCTAAACCACAAAACTCATGGTCCCGGAGTACAACCCATATAGGTTCATCTCCCCAAAACTGGGACAACAACAATGCTAACACGACATATTTCCCAAAGTGAGAATATCAAGACTCCTCATTATTAAATATGACTGACTTACATGTCTATGGATCCAATTCATTATCTATACTATATTATAAATCATTTATAAAAAAAACTCTTAAAAACAATTGTTGAAGCTTAATGTACCGCTATTTAATGATAATTATTTAAAATCTCTTAAAAACAACCATTAAAGCTTTATGTACTACATTTAATGTTATTTATTAACTTTCAATCCTTATCTCTAACCATTTTAATTTTCATAAAACCACTCCCCACTCCAACTCCCCTAAAATCACTCCCCCCAATAACTAAATAGAGGATAAAAATCAAGCTTTAAATATAAAAAATCTAAAATATAATTAAGAAAATCTAACAGAATATTTAATGTTTGTTTTATAAAAAAACATTATATTATTGAAGCTAAAATAAATTATATTATTATTAAAGTATCGAAAAAACTCTTAAAAACAAGTTTTTATGCATTAAGTACTGTTTATTGATACACATTACTTAAAATTCAAGATTACAAGTCATGGTTCATGAGTACAAATTTCTAAAGCTATATATTTGAATTCATAGCTAACTGATAAACATAATCAAAACAAGATAAACATCTCAATTTAAATATAAAGAATTTAAAATATATAAGATAGTTATTGAATTATAACAAAATACTTAATCTTTTTTATATAAAAAGTATTATATTATTACGCCTAAATTAAACAAATTTAAAAAAAAAAACATTATCGCTCTATCAAAACCATCCAAATCGTACTGTAAATCGATAAAAAACAAGAGATAAAAGGAAACATGAAAATCGTGATGTATCTCGCCGCATTGCGCGAGTACGTTTCTAGTAGTCTAAAATACATGACTCCAAATGAATGAAACACGCACTCAAAACATATATTCTCCCAATAAAGTGCAATAAATACAACTCACACCCAAAACTCCACATTAACCTATTAAACCGGACAAATGTCCCTAAGACCCAATAAAGACAAAAACCGAGCATTAAGCTCAACCAATCAAATGACCATATGTTAAAAGTCATAGTATATGGTAAAACCTAAACACCTATGTTTGTGCAAACACATACTTTAAACTCATGAATAACCCAAAACACAATATTGGGTTGGAACAAACCCTTTTTCCAAAGGTACTTACACCATTTACACATTCAAAACGTTCCATAACATAATCTATACATATTTCCAAAACATACATCAAAAGTGCATTTCTACCAATTACTCTCCATATATAAGATAAATCATCAAAATGCATTCATTTATGATTTAATTGTCAAAGGGTCCAAAGATCCCAAATATGGTATTTCACAAATCAACTTGAACTCATCTTGCTAGATTTAGGCTAAATCTAGATTTTACCCCAATATGAGCTCCTTAAAGAAACTTGAATCCACAAGCAATTCCTCCAAACCATAGATTCACAAATTTTCAAATATAAATATACATATCCAAACACTTAGAATCATTCCACAAACATCTTATATCAAAATCTCCATTTTGTCCAAAACCCTAGTTTTGACCTAACTTCCCCAAAATCCTCCAAACCGAAATTTGAGAAACATAAACACTAGGAAGTCATCAATGGGGAAGTTATAACTCATAATGAATTTTAGAAACTAGAAGGATGAAGTCACCACTTAGGTTTTGGTGAAAACCTAGAAAATCCCAAAATTCTTGAAGATGGAGTTGATGATGATGAACTCTTGATCTTTACTTCCACTCCACCACCAAATACTCTTGGATCTTCCCAATGCTAACAATCTACCATTGAAAAGCTCTCAAAAACGAAACCATAACAAAAAGAATCGTCAAAATCGGAGTTTTTTTTTGGAAGGGTGTCCTAGGTTATGCCTAGACAAATCCCTTGGCAAATTATGACTGTAAGACATAAGTTCTGATTAAACATCAGTGGCCACAATTGTTATGTACGTCTGCATTCGAACCTTGGGCAGATGGGATATTCCACAACATCCCCTTGGGCCTTAACCAGTACGCCAAAACCCTTGTGTTTGTCAAAATCGGAGTTGAAATGAGGGAGATATGACTAAATGAAGAAAGAGGCTCAAAATCGATTTTATGCACTGCACCTCGACCGCGATTGTGACATGCGACTGTGACTTGTCACAATTGAATGGCAAGGTTGCACAGAATGTACCGAAAATCATTTTTACCCCTTGGAAACCATGACATGCCATAGTGCCACTGGCACAAGCGCTATGCACTATAGCCTGGCCCGTACCGTGAGTTTTTCGACCGCTTTCTCAACGGATTTTCGACCGTTTCCCCAACGTTTTCCCGGCCGTTCCTCGACCGTTCTCTCGGCCATTCCTCGACCGTTCTCTCGGAACATTTGCTGCTATTATGCAAGTTATCGTGCCATTGTCATAATTTCATGGCACATTTATTGGGGCGACTGAACACTCGATAATGTCGGTGCTATTGTGACATATGTGACAATTGCATGGCACTATATTCGGGACTACCACACTTTCAATACCATTTGTGCTATTGTGACAGATTTCACAACCACATATCACTATAACCGAGACGATCATATTGTTGGTACCATTGGTGCTATTGTGACAAGTGTCACAACCACATGGCACTATAGCCAAGACGACCATAATCTAAGTACCATTGGTGCTATTGTGACAAGTGTCACAACCACATGGCACTATAGCCAAGATGACCATACTCTTAGTACCATTGGTGCTATTGTGAGAAGTGTCACAACCACATGACACTATATTCGAGACGACCATATTTGGTTATTCCTTTACCGATTCTCCTAGTTCAACACTTTTTCCTCAATTGGGATAAAAATTAGGATGTTACAATCCTCCTAACCTGAAAAGATATTTCTTCCTCGAAATCTAGTTCAAACATAAAACATTTTAACACTACACATACTGAGCACCTTTCTGAAAATTGTCTTGTCATATACACCACCCAAAAGGGTAACATTTTAAAGATATAAGCCTCAAATAACATCATTTTCACAAAACGACCATTTCTATTTCCAAGACGGTGTTTATAACCCATTTAACCTTAAGCAATATTTGACAACTACCTGAAAAACTCACAGGTCGGTTTTTATGTCAACTCTCACATTCAATGTCCACTTCGATACGTTACATTTATATTAGAGTGAACATCGAACCTTACTGGAGAAATTTCTAGCAATATGATCTCGGTTGCCTCCCAACCTTAGGTGGCACGTACTACCTTCAGGGTAGCTTGTGATCTCAACTTCTCATTGACTAATTCGTTCCAGCTGAACATGATTCTGAATCCGTATTCCTATGATCAACACCAAACCTAAAGAATTTCTAAAATTTCTTAATAATTCACCCTTGATATTGTTAGAGCTTGCCTTTCAAGGACGTGCCAATACATTTTCAAGGAGGTTGGTTTATTCAAATTAGACTATCGCGCAACTCCAAACTATACTCAAACCTCAAGCATTCAGTTGGTAAGATCTTTACCATATCAAGAAAATCTTACTCATCGATACTTAATTAACAACATCTAATCTCCTTAAAGTTCTATCACTATGAGGCAAACCGTTGTTACGATCAAATGGGAGTACTTCCAAACATTGCAAAGATCATTGATCTCAAAGGAACAAGTCGACGCCTAAAATCGAAATGGCCACATCAAAAGCATAGGTATGCCAAGAAGTATTTCATTCTTGGTTGCACTGTGTCGATTCCTAATAAAGACTTAAAGTTGACACCAGATATGGAAATAAAACCCTAAATCTTACAGCTTTAACGATCGAACAACAACATCTCCTTTATTCACAAAGACTCATTAAGATGGTACACCACCAACACATAACATGTTATCGAACAAACAATCCATCAATTTAAATCCAACCATATGCAAACAACCACCCAAGGCTTTAACCGAAGGATTTACCGAAAAGGAAAGATCACCACTTACTAACTAAGATAATAACATAAATCTACTACCTCAACTATTCACACATGAACAGACTCATGAGGTCGGATTCTGAAAATTCAAATCTGCCCAGAATTTGGATCATCCGCCGTTTCGATTCCCAAGGACTTCTCTAGTCCTTAATTACATCTTCTTTCAGACAAAAAAAAGGGGGGTTTAAAGCTATAGATCTAATGAGTTTCAAGGTTTTTCAAACTAATATGTCAATTTGAAATTTTATAAGACTTTTAGACGCAAAATCTTTACAGCAATTAATCATACGTGTAAAAAATCCACTACCGTTTACTCGGTAGTTGTGCAAAGTGGTCACAATGCTACACATATAAAACTATTTCGAAAACCGTTTGGTTATTATTCAAGATAACAATGACAACAATGAAAGATGTTCAACGAACCTTTCAAAGGAACCGTTATGGTCCCAACATGCATCTTACTTGTGCCATGTATGAAAATTTTTTTATGTACTAAAACAGTGTGTAACAAAGTGTTTGTACAAAACTCCAGAAGGAGAAATTCACGTAATCAAGATTAATAAATTTCTCATTTACCCATATGATGACATGGAAGAAAACATGCCAATAAGACCCGCATGTCTGGGTTCATTTCTCAAAACCTAGCAAGACAAAATGTGTATGTGATTGGTCGAAATGTAAAATAATTTAGATCGACTTCAAACTTTAAGCCGTACGAACAAGACACTCTTTGTTCCAAAATAGTGGCTATAATGTCATGCATACCAATAAACCAATAAAATGCATTTCGTGAAACAATAACAGTAAAATCAACAACCGAAGAAGGTACAAAACAAAAATTCAACACTAACCATCATAGGTTATTTATATGCTTATTCAAACCAAAAGTATAAATCAATTCAAATACTAAGTAGTGTGTAATGAAATATATTTATATAAAACTTAAAAGTGAAATTATGCGATATCAAAACTCTCAAGATGTCTCTTGCGGTTGCGAAAAGATATGTTCAAAACTCGCATGAGACATAACACTCAATAAAACTCATAAATTTATATGCACTGTTAGGTCTGATTTTATAGTAATCATTGTATTTATAGGTTTGGTCAAATACTGTGTTTAGAGTATAATATTGTTTAGTATTGACCAAGGGTATTTAAGTCCCTTTGGTCTTTGTTGTTTGTAAGAACTTTCACGCCTCATTCAATACAACTTCTACTTTTGCGCTTACATTTCTCTCTCTCTCTACTTTCTCTCTCTAGGATTTAGTGATCTTGGACTATCAATTGGTATCAGAGCCGATCTGAATCTTGAGAGAATTGAGAGATTGTGTTTCCGTTTCTGAATTTGTGGATTAAAGCAGATAATTTGATCGATTTTCTTGAATTTTACAAGAAAATCTCGTTTTCTTGCTTTTTCATCAAATTCAGATGTGTTTTTGATTGAATTTCTTTGAAATTTGTTTTGTTGGATTCACTTTTGATAGGAGAATATCTTTGATTCACGACATTTTTCAAGATATTCACGTTTTGAAGTTTAATTTTGAGAAATTCCGTTTTTCTAGAAAATCGGTTTTCATGTACTGTTCTATTTTCGAAATCTTGATTTTGTGTTTTTAATCGAAAAGTTTCATAGAAAAGTGTTAGAATGATGTTTTCAATCATATCTGTGAAAGCAATTGTCATTATTGTCTATTCTGTAATCAATTTTTGGTGATTTTTGTGTGTTTCAGCAACTTTGCGCCAGATCGGAACTTTGCGCGAGTTCATCATTGCTTTGCGCGAGTTAATCATTATTTCTCTGTTCTTATGATTTAGAAACTGGATCATTCTGGTCTTCCATTGCTGATACTCATTAGCCATGAGGACAGGAGGTTTGACTTGAGAACCCATCGAGAGAAGCTGGTTCGACATCTTAGCTGTACGGTTAGTAATTAAACTTATCTGTATCAAGACAACCAACTAAATGAGATCGTTAAAATCAAGATAAAAACTACACTAAAATTTTTTCAGAAAAATTAATTTCCAAAAATAATTAAATGCAGTCCTTTCAAACAGTATAAAGCGTCAAAGAAATAATACTGAAGAATGAAATTAGGAAAATTTTGATCAAGCACAAAACTTTTGTCCCCCTTCGCAGACTTAGCACGGGGGTCCCGCTACCCGGTTAGCGGGTGGGGTCAAGGGGCAACGCCCTTGCCGGGGGGGGGGGGGTATGGGGGCAGCACCCCTAGAGAAAAAAAATTTGACTTGTAGAGGCCATATTACAGTTTGCAAAATTTTGTCTAAGTATGCAAAAAGACAAATTTTGCTCGACCGATGTGCTTGACAGGTGTTTTCTTCGACCGGTAACTTGCAAAGACCGGTATATCGTTCGACAGGGAACCTGCTTCGACGGGTAAGTTGCTTTGACCGGTGTTATGCTCGACCGGTAAACGACTAAGACCGATAATGTTAAGGACCGATAAAGGGTATTCGACCGGTAATGGACTAGACCGATATAGTGAACTCGACCGGTAGTGTGATAGACCGGTATAGGCTTTTACCGATACAAAGGTATGGACCGATAGTGTCTTAGACCGATATTAGCTTAGACTGATAGATTGTTCGACCGGTATGTTCTTGAATCAACCCAGAAACTCGATAAACAGAAGCAATAATCAACCTAGAAATCAATACAGACTCACAATCGGATGCCAAAATCAGACTATTGTACTCAGAAACATGTATCGAACACAACCCATTCAACAACAAAGATTAAAATCAACTTTCATGCATTCAATTTAAAGAACACAGTGTCGACTCCTCTTTAAACCAGAAAACTCAAAATCACAAATTCAATCACTTGATACTTTCTAAAAGTAATTAATCAATCAGATAGTGTTCAATAACGCAAAACACACCTAGTCAGATCAATCTTAAACATAAACGCACATGAAATCAAATGAACAGTATAAAAAAAATCGATGAACAGTGGTCGATGAATAGTATCGATGAATAGTAAATTCAAAAAAAATTGATTCTTTAGGCTCTGATACCACTTGTTATCCCTGTTTAATCTAGTTGATTAACAATCACAGAACACAATAAGATCAAGAGATATAAAGATTAAGAATAACATACCAATCCCTTGAATAAACAGTTAAACCTTGAGTGTTCTTGATACCCTTGAATAAACAGTTAAACCTTGAGTGTTCTTGATACCCTTGAATACAGAGAAAACAGTTACCTCACTATATGATTATAATTATGAATATGAGGATTAACCCTAAAACCTAAATAACTAAAACTTTAAATACCTAGGCCATATGGGTTTTAACCTTAATGGGCTTTCTAACAGGCTTTAGCCCAATAGCTAATAAACTATTAACTTATTACAAAATAAACCCTGAACTTTAACTATCAAATAAATATAAATTAAACCCTTTAATCTTGAATACACTTATTTGATCCAACAGAAAGCTATGATCCTTCTCTTTCAGCATTACCAGAAAAAGTTCAAGCCTCGTTCGAGCTCCAACACTTCTCGCTTCACTTCCGGTTCTAAAGTCAAAGTGCCCGAGTGTTAGGACTGAAAGTCTATGTGTTGAAAGTGGAATAAAGTATTTATAAGGGTTTGATTTGTAATTAATTGATAGTTGTTTTATTAAGATGGGCCCAAGCCCATAAGCCCATTAAAGCTGTAAGCCTAAGTTTATAAAGGCATTTTTATTTCATAATTAGGGTTGAACAATTTAGAAAGGTTAAGAGAAATTCATTATTCAGTTTCCTAGTCATTAGGTTTACATACCCTTATCAGAAATACTCTCTGTAAACCTTAACCCTTTGAAGTATTATTAATTATATGACTAGTTGTTGTGGCTTATAATCTGTTCATCATTGTTCATTATTACTTGTGATTGCACTGCACTGGGATCTACAATTGGTATCAGAGCAGATAGGCAAAAAGGTTTGATCCAGTAAAAAGGTTTGTCTGAAACCCTAAGATCAATTTATAGTGATAATTGCTTTACTTGCGTTAATTGATTGTTAGTGTTTACATTCTGTGTTTATCCGATTTTTTGATATCTGCAAAGTTAAGTTTTTTTTTTCTGTGTTTCGATCGAAAATTCTTTTCTGGAAAAAATTGTTTTTCTGCTATCGATCGAATATGGATTTATCAATTTTTTGCAAAACTTCGGTCTAAGTGAGTTCTTTGTGTTATCTATCGCATCCGGTCGAATTTTTGGGTGTTTTTTTTTGTGTTTCTTTCGATCGAAGGATCGAAGGATCTGGGTTTGGTTTCGGTCGAATCCAGAACCTCATCGGGTTCTTCGGTCGACTCTTCGTGTTCATCGGTCTTTTATGATTAATCGATCTTATCTGATATTTTTGTTTATCGCATTTATAGTCATTAGACCTGAGCCTTCGACCGAGTGTTTTTAAACACCGGTCCTATCTTCGATCGGGTAGTTGTTCGGTCAAACCCTTCGACCGGATACTTGTACTCCGGTCTTGCACCTTCGACCGAATAAGTGTATTTCCTGGTCTTACCCATTCGACCGGATACTTGTACTCCGGTCTTGCACCTTCGACCGGTATCTTGCTTCCTCCGGTCTTACCTTCGACCGGGTGTTTTAAAAAAAAAAAAAAAAGGGTCAAATTTTTTGTCTCACGATCTTTTTGCAGTGCATTTATTTTAGCCCCCGTACTTCAAGGATTCAGCGTGTCATTTGTGACCCTAAAATTTCAAGTTTCACAAGTTGTCACTTTTGGTCCTTGCACTTTAGCGTACCATCTCTTTGAAAAGTTTAGTCCCTGTATATCAAAAGGAATGCCTTCAAGCGAAGCTCTTTCAATAAGTATGGATGAGATGCCACCGGTTCTTTACAGAGGAGAATATGACAAATGGAGGATTCAGTTCTTAGACTTCATTGATAAACATGACTTGGGTGATTATATCAGATTATCTCTGAGGGAAGGAAAAATGGAAACTCCGACAGATATTTGTCATTATATGGGAGAAAATGGGGAACGGAACACTTAGTGTACACAATACCATTTAAGGATTACACAGATGAGCAAAGAAAGAGATTTGAAGCTGATAAATTATCTAAAGCTTTTATCTTGCAAGGAATTTCCGAGGAGATTTCAAAAGAGATTTCTGTAAGTTTAGACAGTAAAAAGGCTACAGGAAAACAGCTGTGGGAACATCTTGAAAAGATAATGACAGGAACAAAGATGTCTTCAAGAGTAAAGTGTTTGGAAACTGAGAACTCTGAACTAAAAAGACAGATTTCTGATCTGGAAGTTCGAATTGTCCAAATCCAACAAGCAGCATCTGTTGAAAGTTCTGAGGAGCAGATTGAGCATCAGAAAGATACAAATGCTGAGCTTCAAAAGCAAATATCTGATTTGGAGCAAAAGCATGCTCAAGATAAATCCGAGTTTGAGAAATCGTTCGCAAAGAAGTTCTCACAATTCTCGAGAAAATGTGTTGATGAGAAGAAAGATGTTGAGCTGAAATGCATAAAACTTTCTCAGCAAATTTTTGATTTTCAGAAAGTAATCGTTCTTGAAAGAGAGAAGTTTGCAACAGAAAAGAAGGCCATTGAACAAAAGAATGTTAGCGTCTTCAAAGAAATATCCGGCCAAAGAAACAATGCTGAGAAGGGATTTGAAGAAGAACGAAGCATGTTTGAGACGGAGATCAAAAAGCTTACTGCCAAATTATCTGAACTATCTGAGAAGGCACTAAAAGAGCAGAGAACGAAGTCTGAATTCACGAAGAAGATTGACCTGCTTGTTAAAGAAAGAGACAACTTTGCTTCGACGATTAAAGTGCTTGAAAAGTCTGTATCAAGTACAAATCATAAATCTGTCTCTCCACAAAGGTCAGTTAAATCTTTTGATCGGATTCGTAAAACTAACCTTTTTTATGATAGCAATATAGATGGTTTAGGTACACATCAAAGAAGAAGGAGATACAAAGAAGAGGAACTGGTCTGGAAGAAGAAACCAGTTGAAGATGAGCTGAAAGAAAGAGAATCGTGTGTACATGCGTTTAATGCAAAGAAGAACAATGCGAGTAAAGGTAAACCTGATCACATCTACTCAAGAGATCAATTACTCAAGTTGTCAGGTAAGAAATACCACTGTTCTTATTGTCATACACATGATCACATTCACAAAACCATTGATCATTTATGGTATGGTTCTTATTCTATTTCCCCCACAAGAACTGCAACTAACATTCGAGGACCCAAATACCAGTGGGTACCAAAACCGAAAACTGATTCTTTGTTACAGGCACCTACTATCAAGGGGGAGTAGAAGAATGATGGCTTCTAAGTAAACCAGCTTAAAACCCGGACTTCAACGAAGTTTGGCTTCTGATTACATGACAGACCAGGACCCGTTCTTCAAAGTTCAGACTTGGATATTGTGCAAATATCCAGGGGGGGCTTAATAGATATATATCGTTCTATCATGATTTGAATGGGAGCTTAAATGTAAGTATCTTCTATCTATAGATCTCTGAGTGTTTGAAAGAAGAACAACTTTCAAGCATGAAAAACAGTTTCTGAAATGTTCAAACCACTTCTAATTCTCAAAAGATTTTATGAATTTAGAAGTGTGATTTTAAATGCTTTTCATTTTTTGAGCTTTAATGTCTAACTGACTGTGTGTTTCTAAAGATCAATACTTGCGTATTATCTTATCCTTATACTGTAACGTATTCACACACACAGGTTCAGTACTTTATTTGAATTTGTTATTACCATATCTCATAATGAACCAATTTTTCGATGGTAATACCCCCATTTGAAATCCAATGTTGTTGAGCATCTATCATTTGTGCTTTCATTGCTAAATTGTTTATATTTGTTCGTATAAACAAAATATTCAATTCTTTGATACCCTATCCATTTTATGTGATCTGATTGATACACTGTCAGATTCTCAAAACAATGCTCTTGATTTCATTTCATTCATTCAATATATCTGTTTTGAGAAATCTTCAAATTTCAATTGCTCAAATCTTATGAGCATACATTTTGACAGTGTTATCATACATTCTGTGCTTAAATGTTCAAGTTAAACTGTTGAGTAACTATTTTTTTAGGACTTACATGGGAATTGTGTGAGAACTTAAACAGTACTTCCATGGATTCACGTTAACCAGTGTTTCCTACCCCGGAAGTTATCCTAGAGTGATTTGAGGGGTGAGGGGTCATAAATCAAAGAGTGGGGGAGATAACTCATCGGGTTGAGTTTTTCTCATTGTGTGGAGCGGAAAAACGGAAAAGAGAGTTTGGTTAGAAGTGATCTTCAATGATAAAAAGAAAGAGGGTGTGACTGAGTTAAAAGAATATGAAAACTCTACACCAACCACTTTCTGAGCCGAGCAGCCACATATTCTGATTGGTTCACATTCTTTGGTGACCATCATTGAAAAAGGCACCTAGCCCATGCCAACTCTTTCTATTACCCCACCAACCACTCGTTTCTTTCTTAACAAAGAAATGTTTCATTTTCTTTGGGGACGCAGCATATCTGCTATCTAGTCTTCACTCGGAAGATTTAGATATTGAAAAAGAAGGAAAATTGCCCCACCTTCGCACCTCTTTCATTCACATTGAGTCCGTGTAATATCTGTTGTTGTCTCAACAGTTTACACATTTTTGAGCCTGATCAAGCTAAGTAGCTTCAATCATTTCTACACTTGCACGAGCACACAAGGAATAAGTTTTCTTGTCATAACATTCATAGAAAATTCCTTTGTGGTTTTTTTCAATGATTGAATGGAAGTCCTGGGGGAGTGAACATCACAAAAACTCCTTTCCAAAGTACATCCGTTGTACAAAGTGGCTCCGTGCTACTTACAGGCATACTAACTGTTTCATTTGTTGATTCAGGTTTTCAATTCCTATTATATCTGAATTTGAAAAGATTAGGATATATATATATATATATATATATATATTTCATGAATTGACGGATACTCAGATCAAAATGCGTAGAATGTCATCTTATCATAAAAGGGGAGATCAAAGAATATGTTGAAATTGAAGAGTTTTGATGATCATGATGCTCACAATCATCAAAAAGGGGGAGAAATGTTTACAATGTTCAATTTCAAAGTTTTAAAGAAAGAAAGTCAGTTCTGAAGACAGTATAGAGATGAAAAAGATGAAGATGATGTTTCAAATTTTCAAAGATTGAAGATTTCAAAGTTTGTATTGATTCTTTCCCGTATCATGTAGTGTCTGCTACAAATTTGTTTATCATTCCTCCTACGAGCTGATTGAAACAAGTTCTTAAGCTGAAAGTCTATTCAACTCGCGGTTCAAAGACAGATTCCGTGTTTTAAACTGAAGAAGCACCGTGGAATGTCAAGTAACTCTCACATTATCTTTCTTGTGTGTTGATCCGATGTGATTGAGTTTCTACAGTTAAAAGCTGCGTGATAGTGCATTCAGTCGAGGCTACTGTATATTGAATATGATTACAAAGTTGATACTATGAAGAACAAGAGCTTTATTCAAGGGGGAGCGTGGAAAGTCATGAAGACATGCAACACCAAAGTTCTTCAAAGATTCAAGAGGGAAAGAAGATCAAGGCCTAAAGTTTTTTTCAAGTTGTTAAATGCTTTATTCAACTTTAGGGGGAGATTGTTAGGACTGAAAGTCTATGTGTTGAAAGTGGAATAAAGTATTTATAAGGGTTTGATTTGTAATTAATTGATAGTTGTTTTATTAAGATGGGCCCAAGCCCATAAGCCCATTAAAGCTGTAAGCCTAAGTTTATAAAGGCATTTTTATTTCATAATTAGGGTTGAACAGTTTAGAAAGGTTAAGAGAAATTCATTATTCAATTTTCTAGTCATTAGGTTTACATACCCTTATCAGAAATACTCTCTGTAAACCTTAACCCTTTGAAGTATTATTAATCATATGACTAGTTGTTGTGGCTTATAATATGTTCATCATTGTTCATTATTACTTGTGATTGCACTGCACTGGGATCTACACCGAGCCAAAGACTGCTGTTTTCTATAATTGTGGAAAGCCGGGTCACATTTCAAAAGAGTTTCGAGTGAAGAAGGTTAGGGACTCAGCTTATTATCGAAAGAAATTGGAACTAGCTGAAAAAAGAGAGAACGAAACTACTTTACTTGCCGAAGAGGAATTCTGGCTAGATTATTCCGACGATGAAGTTGCACATGTCGAGATTGCTCAGATGTGCTTGGTTGGAAATGTTCAGTCAGATGATTCTGATACTGATGAAGATGAGGTATATTCAGAATTTGATTACAATTTCATATCTTCTCAGATGAATATCATGATAACTTCTTTATCTGATTTGCGATTGAAATTTTTATCTAAAAAGAATTTAAATTCTGAAAAGTCAGATTTGATTGACAAGTTGAAAATTTCTTTGAAAGATGAAAAATCTATTTTGGAAAATACTAAAGAAATCTTTCAAAAGATATTAGACGATTTGGAAAAATCAAATAAGACTTATCTTAAATCTTTGACTGCTATGACTATTTTAAAAGATGAATTTTCAGATAAAATCAATAAGTTAGAAGAAAATCTTTATCGGAGGAACCAATCTGAACAAACAATTTTTATGAACAAACCGAGGAGTGAAGAAGCTTTAAAAGAAAAATGGGGACTTGGTTTTGAAAATCCACATTGTTTAAACAATGCGATTGAAAAATCACCTAATTTATATAATTTCGATTATCTAACACTTGCTAAATATGCTCCTCAATTTAAAATTGATTGGATGAATGAAAAACAAGTGTTAGAAATCGAAAATAAGAAAAGAACAAATAACAAGAAAAATGAAATTCCTTTTGTTTACACGAGCGAAAATGCAAAATATTTTCCAGACAAATCGAGAAGAGGCAGAAAAGTTTTAAATGATATATCTCCTGTTAAATCTTCAATGTTTGATGATTTTGTTGATCCCTATGCTCCTAATTCTGATAAGGAAAATATTTCTCCAATCATTTATGATTTTAAGAAATATACTCCTCCGTTAGTATTAGAAAGCAAAATCATCGATCTTGAAGATAAGATAGAAGATCAAAATATTTTAAAGGAAATTGAATCTGATATTATTCTTTCTTTCATGACGTCTAGTCTTGAAGAAAAATTATTTTCTAAAAAACAAGATTCAGTTTCTAACCTTTCTTCTGATGTTAAGGAAAACAAAAAGGGAGTTTCTAATTTTAAAATATTTTCTCAAAATAATTCTGACTCCGAGGTAACTTCAGATTTATTAGTTGATCAGATTGGTTGCTTAGGTAAAATTATTTCTTCTGATTTAAATATTAATTCGGAAATTCTTGATGATTCTTTTACGCTAAATGATCAGTATTATAAACCAAAGCGTAAAAGAAGACGGTCAAAGAAGTCGAAGAAACAAGATAAAGTTCTTTCTGACAGTTCTAATTCTTCCAATTCAATTCTTTCAGATAGGACTTTGAGCAAGTCAAAGAAGCAGATCTGGAGAGCGAAACGGACATCTACTGATTCTATGACTGATGAGGATAAATGTGTAGACAGACTTTATAAAAGTGATTCATTTGCTACATGTAATAAAATTTCAAAATATTCAATAAAGCAAATGATTCGAATTTCAAAACATGTCTCATGTTCTTCCTCTGATTCTAGTTCAGATGATTATGCTTTGTATTCATCTGATGATTGTGCTTATTATTCTGATGATATTTCTCGTGCTTTAACTGTCAAATCTAATCATTATTTCCCCATAAGAATTGCAACTAACAAACATGGGCCCAAATTCAAGTGGGTACCCAAGTCTCAATCTAATAAAGTTGCAGGCACCTCATGTCAAGGGGGAGTAAGAGAAACATGGCTTTTGAACACAGCAGTTCAAAAACCGGACTTCATTGTCAACATTTTGGCTTCTAAGTATTTCAGCTTAGAACCCGTGCTTCAAAGACTATGACTTCTAGACATGTCAGTCTAGGACTCGTCCTTCAATATAGTTAAGCTTCTGACTAATGAGAAACTGTGAGTACATCTACTTAATTTCCGCTACATTTATATCTGATAATGATGTTTATTCCAGTTTTCACAAATGTTTTTCAAGAATCTGAGCAAATTTAGTTCTACTTGAATTTGTTTAACCCAATTTTTTTTTTCAAATGAGACACAAATTTCATTTTTACATTGTGTGAAAGATAATATTATTGAATTATATTTTGTTTCAACTGAATATAAACTTACCGATCAAATATTTCTAATTATAAAATCTCGGCATGTTGTTTTAAAAGTTTAAACCTTTACAAATTTTATTCTATAAAGTAAAAGTTTTACAATTTTCTTTCTTTTGAATAAAATGTGTGTCTAGGATAAATTTTCAAGTTGATTTGTTTACATTGAAGTTCTTATATGTTCAAATTTCAGCTCTAATAAAAGTCGAAAAGTCAGCAACATGTTTGTAACTTTTGATTTTGCTTTAAAGTTATGTGATTCGCAATATTTATAGTTTACAATGCTTAGAAAACCTAAAAAGTCGAAATTTTGGATCGTAATGAAAATATGGGCTAAGCACTTAGACGTAAAATCTTGTGTTTGAGATGATTATTAAATTCTTATAAATCAGAAATCTCTAAGTTTGTAAGTTTGTACCTGTGACCTTTCTGGTTTGAGAAAGTAAGTTCTGTGGGATGCTTGTCATCTGGTCCCCTAAGGTCATTTGATCTGGGAGTGATCGAACTCAAATCCTTCTATAGAATCAGATTGAAAGTCATGTTCTACTGGTATGAATGGGTTTAGGATGTGTCGGTGTAGCCTTTCTGATCTGGGAGAGTAAGTTCCAAGGAGTGCTTGACACCTAGTCCCCTAAGGCCAACTGGTCTGGGAGTGGCTGACCCAAATCCTGCAATAGGGTCAGATAGAAAGTTACGTTTACGGCATGTTCTTTACTTAATAAACTTTTTGATTAAAAAGATGCCAAAAGTGCAGACGCTTAAAAGATGCCAAAGAGCACACTCATGTGAAGATGCCATAGTGCACAATGCTAAAAGATGCCAATGAGCACACATCTCATGATATTTGGTTATATATTTCTGAGTTGCGATAAACCTGTAAATTTGTGAAAGTCTGAATTTTTGATGGCTTAGTGTGATTACATGCAAAGTTCTCTATTATATTTTTAGAATTGCATTTTCTTGAAACTAATCGAAATTCATATGCGAGCACACTGAATAGATTGATGAAAGTTTTTGAAACTGAACATGTCATAACTTGATATGCAATGAAACCTGTTTCTGTATCCAATCACATACATTTGATTTCATCTGATGAATTTTATTGTGATATTTTACTAAGTAGAATTTTATTTGTTTATGGTTAAATTTTTATATATTTAGTCGTTTCAAAATACATATTTAGTATATTTTTCTTTCTACATTGATGTTTCATTTCTTGTGTTCTCCTATCCTTTTAAATGGGTTTGTGCATTATTCAAGGGGGAGTGAAAAAGGAGAATTTTTTCTTAATAATTATATCTGTTTTTGAGGGGTAGTATCTGATTTTCTATATAAATGCTGATTTGCATTGTCAAATTTAGTGCATTTGTGTAGGGGGAGTCAAAGAGCTAATTAGATAAAAAATTTCAGACTCCAAGTCAGATTTGCGTCACCAGTTGGTAGAGCAAAGCTTAATTTGCGCCAACAGCTTCTAGCACAAAGCATGTTTTGCGTTTCCTGCTTATCGCGCAAACCTCACTTTGCGCTTCCTTCTGTTAGCGCAAACCTTACTTTGCGCCACCAATGGTTAGCGCAAACCTTCTTGTTTTCTCCGTTTCTTTGTTTTTGCAGATCTTAAGTTGTCTCGTCTCCAACATATGCATGACCAAGTTGATCCAGATCATCAAGGTCATGAGGGGGAGAAGTTAAAAGAAGTTAAGGAGATGATAAAGAGACAAATAGTTCAATTGCTAATCTGCTAATCAAGATTCGCTCAAGATTCAAAATTTTCTCAGTTATACTTCATCTTTTGTTGTTCCTGCTCCGACCACCACAGTTAATTCAAGGTCATTTAAAGGAGGTGTGTCGTCTAGAGCACAAGATGATGAATCAACTGTTCGTTCAAGTTTATTCCAATCTGGTCCAGTCTTGTCATGGCATCAAAGTTAACTCAAACTGAAAAATGCTTAGAAGAAATTTGTTTTAAAAAGTCAGAAAGCTTCGCAAAGTCGCTTAGTTGGTCCATGCTGATTTAGAAAATGGTTTTTGAAGACCAAAGCGCCAATGATTACTAAGGGGGAGATTGTTAGGTCTGATTTTATAGTAATCATTGTATTTATAGGTTTGGTCAAATACTGTGTTTAGAGTCTAATACTGTGTAGTATTGACCAAGGGTATTTAAGTCCCTTTGGTCTTGGTTGTTTGTAAGAACTTTCACGCCTCATTCAATACAACTTCTACTTTTGCGCTTACATTGCTCTCTCTTTCTACTTTCTCTGTCTAGGATTTAGTGATCTTGGACTATCATGCACCATAAGTAAAGCCTACACATTTCAAAGTTCACTCATGTGCTGCAAAACGTCGTAAGATAATACTCCATAAAACTCAACAAAACTCGTACGGAATAAAATTTCCAACAAAACTCAAGCACAAAAATAATGGAAGGTAATTATTCGTCCAAAACCTTAAAACATGTGGAGGAGATCCAAATGTTAAAGTCATAAATCGCATTTACTTGTCCAAAACCCTAAACAACATCAAAATAAGGACAATACGATATCCGAAAATAGATTTGGATGATCACGAGAATAAAGAAAGTCTCAACAAAGTTTAAAACCACATGCAATAAAATAATTTTATGTATGATTAAAATCTTGTATGTGCTAAATATTTTCCAAGATTTCGTAACATAATCCACATGATGATTTGGAAACATGAGAAATAATTGATTTAATTTATTTTAGAAATAAATCTCATGCATGAATTTGATCGACACTCAACGTCTCAAAACCACGCTCCCCAGTTTCCCAGTCACACTATCGTCATCCGGATGCTCAAACATCTTAAGGCAATAATCGAAAATTTCATCGGTTCACCTTACAATTTCTCCTCGAATAATGTCTATTCCATAAGTCTATGATTCTAATCCAACAAACTTCTCCGACCCAAAATGGTCAACTTAATGTATTCATCGTGCTTACCGTCACTCCAAGTGACAATGCTATAAATATTAATTTGTTCTAAAAGCGATTTAAGCACACACATGTATCATGTATGTCCTCCACGACACTAGCCAGGTGCAATTATGAACGTATCGTACATGATTATCATTGCTACCCTGGTCATAACTCCCGATTCTAGTGACTCAGTCGACCAAAAAGTTTCCTATCTTACAGTGTATAATAGTTCAATCTCACTTTCACTAACTTAGAATAACGCTAGTTTGAGTCTAGGTATCCGAAATTAACACCTAAATCTCTCAAACTTAAGCTCTGATACCAACTTGTAGCACCCTTAATTTGGAAATAACAACTAATTTAAAATTTTCAATAATACCTCATGGAAAGATAAAATCTCTTACGACAAATCTATACTTGAAATACGATTCTAGATTTAACCATCAACAAAATAAATGAAGTCTTACATAAAGACTAATTAAAGGTCGGAGGTTACTAAACCCATCAACCATTGCTATCTCCAAATGTGCGGAAGACTTTACACAAGTTACTCTCTTTCGTGCATAAAACTAACACTCACCTCTTCACAGTATCTCCAGTACCATTCCCCAACCGGGACCTGATGCACATGCCGGGAAATAAAAAGGTTAGGCTAACGCCTAGTGAGTTCAAGAGTTTTCAACACGAATAAATATATCGTTAAAAGGAAAGAATGAAACTTAAATCACAATCTTTCAAAATGGTTTACTTTACATATGAAGACAATCTGTTTTCCAATAACATGCAATTTAGGAGATGGAAACACCAATATAAACGTTTTCCAACCCACACAACTTTAAAGACCAAAACCTCAATATAAACCATTCCTTCGTAAAGTAAATTCATCCCAAAACTCACTCAAAACGAGAATAGAAATCGAACTCCCAGTTTATGAAATCGTGGATAAAATTTATATCCCGAAACACCCAAAACATGAGTGGGGCATAATACTCAACCCATAAATCATGGATAATAACCCATATATATAAAACGTCACCGAAAACATGGATAATAAAATTAAATACCCAAACAACACCTTTTGGTGACGGCAGAGACCCGCTTCCATTGTACGTGGCAGAACACAAAGTTAAGCCACATATCTATGTTATCGAACTACACCTCAGATCGTGACTTTATTGCCTGCTTTAATAAGCTACACCTCAAGTCAAACTTTATTGCATGTTTTAATAAGCTACACCTCAAGTCCCCAACGACGTCGTATCCTTTATTGCCTATTTTGCCAAGCTACACCTCAAGGATATACGATCTTATTTCTAGTTCATTTTCTAGTAAGTTACAACCTCAAGGTTCCCAATAAACCTTTAGTGCATACTTACTAGCATTCAAGATAGGAGTCTCAAACTCCTTACTTGATGACCCCATCGAAGTTGGAAAAACATAAACACTAGGAAGTCATCAATGAGGAAGTTATAACTCATAATAAAGTTTAGAAACTAGGAGGATTAACTCACCAATTAGGTTTTGGTGAAAACCTAGAAAACCCCAAATTTCTTGAAGATGGAGGTGATGATGATGAACTCTTGATCTTTACTTCCAATCTACCACCAAATACTCTCGGATCTTCCCAAAACTAACAATCTACCATTGAAAAACTCTCAAAAACAAAACCATAGCAAAAAGAATCGTCAAAATCGAAGTTGAAATGAGGGAGATATGACCAAATGAAGAAAGAGGCTCAAAATAGATTTTATGCACTGCACCCCGACCGCGATTGTGACATGTCACAATCACATGGAAAGGTCGCCCAGAGTGTACCGAAAGTCATTTTTACCCCTCGGAGACCATGACATGCCATAGTGCCACTGACACAGTTGTCGGGTACTATAGCCTGGCCCGTACTGTGAGTTTTTCGACCGTTTTCTCCACCGCTTTCTCGACGGATTTCCCAACCATTTCCCAAACGTTTTCCCGGTCGTTCCTCGACCGTTCTCCTGACCATTCCTCGATCGTTCTCTCGGAACATTTGATGATATTATGCCAGTTATCGTGCCATTGTCATAATTTCATGGCACATTCGTTGGGGCGACCGAACACTCGATAACATCGGTGCTATTGTGACATATATCACAACTGAATGACACAATAGCTGAGACTACCACACTTTCTGTACCATTGGTGCTATTGTGACAAATGTCACAACCACATGTCACTATAGCTGAGACAGCCACACTCTTAGTACCATTGGTGCTATTGTGACAAGTGCCACAACCACATGGCAATATAGCCAAGACGACCATACTTTTAGTACCATTGGTGCTATTGTGATTAGTGTCACAACCACATGACACTATAGCCAAGACGACCATACTCTTAGTACCATTGGTGCGATTGTGACAAGTGTCACGGCCACATGACACTATAGCCGAGACGATCATATTTGGTTATTCCTTTACCAGTTCACCTAGTTCAACACTTTTTCCTCAATTGGGATAAAAATCAGGATGTTACAGTGTGTGTGTGTGTGTGTGTGTGTAGCCATAGGTTTAAATGAGAAGTGCTAAATATATGAGAAGTAGAGAAGTAATCAGAGCCCCTCATGCGTTCATGATCGGATTTGACTAGTCAAAAATTGCGCTTTGACTGGTCAAGAATTACGGCTTTGACTGGTCAAATTTTGCGGATATGCCAAAAATAGAGGGGTAGTTTCGTAACTTTTATAAATAGGCGGCAAACGGGTTCATATGTGAACCCATGTAATTCACATATTAACCTTTGTGATTTACATATGATCCCATAGGTTCATATGTGAATCATATAGACTAATTAACTGATTTACGTATGAACCTATATGTGAATCAGTTAAATAGTTCACATGTGAACTAAACTAACGGGTTCAAATATGAACATATAGTTCATATGTGAATCACACGAGTTCACATATGAACTTGTTTTCTGTCTATTTGTAAAAGTTCAAAACTACCCTCTATCTTCTGCTGTTCATGCGATGAATTATTGGGTGTTTTACAATTAAAGCCGCAAATGTTGACTAGATGAAAGACTATGATTACTTCTCTACATCTCATACATTTAACACTTCTCATTTGAACTTCTCCATATATATATATATATATGGTCAGGTTCAGGGGAAAACCTCAAAAAACAAAAAACTGAAGAACACCCTGGTAGCCATTCATCTGGACAATATGCACTTGTGCATACAAGTAATTTGTAACATGCACACGTGCATATACATAAGTGCATAATGCACTTGTGCATTAAAACCAAAACAACAACATAATTTACCTGTATGCACAAGTGCATACCGTCCAGATGAATGCTACCAGAGTGTTCGTCAATTTTCCGTTTCTTTTTTTAGGTTTTACCTTGAACCCCTCTCTCTCTATATTTATATACACTCTTTGGATCAAGTTAAAAAATTTGTGAGAATCCGTGAGAATATTTCTGAGCTTTTGGATAATTTTTTTAGAATATCTAAAGATGGTCCTTTATGTGGTGATAGTTTCATAAATATATAGAACTTTAGTGCTATGATTATAAGGAAGATCGGACCAAAACACACTTTCATACATTAAATTTATATATAACTTTACAAACTCTATATTGGGGCGGATTCACAATATTAAAAGAAGATTTTAAAGTATTTCGAATCAACCAAAAAACCAAAAGTTTTTTTGAAATTAAACAAAAAAACTGAAAAAGTTCCTTGAAATAGAAAAAAAAAACTTAGAAATCTCTTGAAATCGACCAAGAATATTTTAGAAATCGCTGGAAACTGTGGAACTAGACTAAAATATATCATACGACTTTGCAGGTAGGGGTGCTCAAAAACCTGACGAACCCGATCAACCCAACCTAATCCAACGCGAAATAACTCAACCCGAAGCAAGCCGATGTCTAATCGAATTGTAAAATCTTCAAACCATTGGTATTGGGTTGATATTAGGTTACTTTTATTTGAACCCAACCCAACTTGATGAACCCGATGTCTTTTTATTTCTTGGATTTAATATGATTGTTGATACTCTATTAATATGTACATTAGACAACTACACCATCACGTACCCTCTTCATAGACGTATATTTTTAATTTATTTTCCATTTCTATATATGTTCAACAATTATGAAAACACACACACACACACACACACACATATATATATATATATATATATATATATATGTTTAAATTTGTATAAAATTAATTGAATGTGATATATACTTGAGACTTAGAGCATCTCCAATGCAAGGTTCTTATAAGCAAAAAGTGTAGTGACTGGTAAGAACTAGCATTGTGGAAAATTCTTATAAGAACCCAAATCCCTCTAGTTTTTTAAATAAGAACCTTGGTTCTTACCATGAAATGTGTGAGATGCGACATTATCTTTGTTTTTTTTATTTTTTTTCTTGACTTTATAATAATTATTAATATTATATATATTTAACTTATATATATGGGACCCACAAAAATAGGTTGTTATATGAACTACCATTATAAACTTTTATGTGAATTTTTAATTTGATGAAGTGGAAATGAGGTGACACCAAAAAGTACAAAAAAGAGGTTCTTATAAGAACTTGCATTGGAGATGCTCTTAAGAAGTATGGATAAAGTTAGGAGAATATTTTAACGACCAAAGTATCAACGTGACCAACCCGACTAATCCGATTAACCCGTAAGGTTTGGGTTGGGTTGGGTTGGGTTGGGTTGGGTTAGGATGAGATTTTCAAACCGTAAGTATTAGGTTTAGTTGTTAAAACGCTTTTAATCCAATTAACCCAACTTGTGAGCACCTCTATTTAAAATCCTTTAATTTATCTTAAAAATACCCCACCTAGAAAGAAAAAAAAATCCTAAATCCGCAACTCCCTATAAAATATATTCCAATTCTGGTTCGAACCCCGTGGTGAGCATCCTGTGACATCCATGATCATGGGTCTGCCACATAGTGGTACCCTTAATTGGGCTGGGTCGTGATCGACGGGGATTAGTTGGGTGACACCCTTAAGGGTGCGTTTGGTACGCAGCAGGACAGGACAGGACAAGATGGAACAGGACGGAACAGAACAAGACAGCTGTCCAGCGTTTGGCAAGACATGATAGAATTGGACAGAACAGGACTAGACCGGTTAAATGACGAATTTACCCCTGATGAAAAATCATAGATTACATCACTAATACATAGTGCAATGGATTATCAAAAACATAAAACTAATTTATCACAATTGGATTTTGGATATGGAAATCAAAACCCAAATTTTAAGTTTCAGATTTTATGTTGTTTCGGGTTTGGGTTGGTCGGGTTTCGGATTGATGTCGGTCGGGTTTGGATATTATATAATGCAAAAGTTATATATAAATTCAATCATTTTTTTAGGATGAATACAATCGATTGAAAGATTGATGAAATTGATAGCAACTTTAAAATTTAGAAAATATTTCAACAAACTATAATTTATGATTTTCAAAAAATAATTATATATATATATATATATATATATATATATAGTATTTAAAATATATATTTATGTTTTATGTTTTTAACAAAGAGTATATTAGTCAAAGTATTGCTGTTCTACTTAGTTCCAGGGGGTTGGAGTGGGATAAGTGTGTCACATGCTTGTTCCACTTAGTTCTAGCCTGTCCCACAAATGGTCACGCTAAACATGGGACAAACCTGTTCTGTTCTGTCCTGTTCCACTCTGTTCTGCATACCAAACGCACCCTAAGTAGAAGCCCAGATACCCCGAGAACGTGTACGTGTTTTAACTTGCCGTTCAAAAAATATATATTCCAATTTTGATAAAGTTTAATTATTATCGAGTGAATGTGAATGTGAATGTGAATAGTGTATTGCATGGGAATCCAAAGCCTATTATATTTATTTAGTCAAAGAACCAATTATTTCCAAAAGTGGCTATATATATATATATATATATATATATTAGTATTTTATTTCCTCATGTCAACTTAATCTTTCATAATTTTCAAACATGCACATCTGATCTGTCACCAACATACACTAAATAATTGATCAAATCATAAACATTACCAACTTGGGTCCCAATTATTGGTACACGTACCATAATCACCAATCTATAGGGATTATTTATTAATTTATATTTGATTCTTTTCATGAAAAGTAGATAACAACTTCAAGATTCGATTCCTATTAATTCTAGAATCCAATTTTTAATTAATAATGGACCAAATATACTGATTTTTATTTAGTGGTACCCTTAATTGGGCTGGGTCGTGGTCGACGAGGATTAATCGGGTGACACTCTTAAGTGGGAGCCCGTATAACCCGGAAACGTGTGCGTGTGTTAACTTGCCGTTAAATATATATATATATATATATATATACTGATTTTTATGTTATTTCATGAGACGTACGATAATTATTTAATTTATGATGTTTTATACTAAATATTTAAAGTAGGATGATAATATATATGCAAGGAGCTGATTGTAATTACTTCTTAATTTCAAGTCAGTGTTCCTTTAATAATTAAAACAGATGTAATGTTAATTAAGGGTATTTGGTTTCGTATTGCATGTGTAGCCCAGAGGTTTGGTAACATCTTGGGGGATCAGTGGATGATATCCCTGACTATCCGGGTTCGAACCCTGTGCCCTGTGGAGAGCATGTGGAGATATTCCAGGTCATGGGCTTCGTGTTTCCTTAATTGGACCGGGCCGTGATCGACGGAGATTAGTCGAGTGACACCCTTAAGTGGGAGCCCGAATATTCTGGGAACATGTGTGTGTTAACTTGACGTTCAAAAAAATTGCATCTCATGAACCTAGGTATGTGAACTCGTACTATAATAAAATCAGTTTATAAGATATTAAAATTGTCTAAATTTCCTCACACTACTAAAAATATTGACTATTACCGATAATAATTAGCGATGGAAAATTTCTGTCGGTACAACGCAGATTCTTGATGGATGGCCACGAAATGCACACTTCCGGCTAAATTTAACATCCATCAGTAATAAATTAAATTACCGATGGATGCTAAACTATTTTTATTTTTAATTTTTTTAAAATGAAAATTTCACGTGTTCATCGGTAATTAGCGACGGGTACATGAAATTTTCATTTAAAAGAGTTAAAAATTAAAATAATTTAGAATCCTTCGGTAATACGTCGGTAAGTTTAATTATTACTGACGGATTACCGACGTATTCCAATTATTTTTATTTTTAAAATTTTTAAATAAAATTTTGATATAGTCGTTAGTGATCCGTCGCTAAGTACTGACGGTTAGCGACGGATCACTGACGGCTATATCAAATTTTTTGCTTTTTCAAGTTTTTGTTATCTATACGTGTTTTAATTTGATTGCTTTTGCAAATTTCTATGGGTGTATGTGTATATGTGTAGTTATGCATGTATGTATATGTATAGTATACATGTGTGTATGTATATGTACATATATATGTTATCTATATAATATGTATGTATGTGAGTACATGTATATATGTGCGTGTATGTCTACGAATGTATGTGTACATGTTGGTTGCTAACCAAATATGATGGATCTATATATATATATATATATATGTTGTGTATGTGTATACGTATGTTAATATATAACATGGATTTATATATATATATATATGTGTGTGTGTGTGTGTGCATGCATACGTATATGTGCATATATAATGTGTGTTGTTTGCTAACGACATATATATGATGGTGATCTATGTATGTTCTATGTGTATATATAGTATATGACATCTATATATATGTGTGTATAGGTGGATCGGATGTGAATATGAATGTAAGGATATCGTCACTAATTAAACTTCAAAAACTCGGATTTGATCCTTAACGTTGTCATTTCATAACGTTTTTTGTTCCTCCTATTAACAGCCGTTAACTTTTTCCGTTATATCTAAATGAAATTAGGGATATTCTAGTCATTTTAAACACTTTTCTGTTAATTCCATCAGGATTTTGATGAGGGTATTTTAGTCATTAGACCTATGTATAAAATGAATAAAATACTCTTGATTTAATTCAACTTAACGGAAAAAGTTAACGACCATTAGGAGAAGGGACCAAAATGTTATGAAATAATTGTAGTTTCATAATGGTTTTGCTCCATCCTTTCATCGGCGTTAACTTTTACCATTAAGTTCAATCAAATTAGTGATATTTTATCATTTTAAACATTTTTTTTGTTAATTTTAATAATTTATTTAATAAAATAAATGATTTAATTATTTATTGAATAATTTTTTAAAAATAAAATAAAATATTTATTTAATAACTTAAAATTATTATTAAATAATTAAAAGTAAATATTATTTAATAACTTATAATTAACTATTATTTAAGAACTTATAATTAAGTATTCTTAATAACTTATAATTAAATATTATTTAATAAACTATTAATTATAAATTAATATAATTTAATTGAAAATTTGAAACACCGACGGATCTCCAACGGATAGTCCGTCGGACATCAACGACAAACAACAACGGTGATTTGCTATGGATAATCCGTCGGTATTTGAATTTTTCATTAAAAAAATAGTAGGCTCATATTATTAATTTCTCAGATCGACAAACAGAAGAGAAGAGAAGGAAAGAGATCGATCGAACCCTACCGGCAATTGTACACCACACCACCACCACTATCGGCTCCCCCTACTGGCGAACCCCTACCAGCGATAGCCCATCGCCGTCGTCTCCTCCATCACCACCACTGTCGTCGTCTCCTGTGTGTCCCACAATGTGCAAATTCAATCAAGATAACAACAACTTCAGATGCCAAATGCCATTTCTTATTGATTCAAATTCTCACAACAGATTATACAATTCGATACACAAACTTTCTCTCTTAATATTTCTCTCACTAGAATGTATTCTCTCAAAGTGTTAATCCACATTAGAAGAAACAAACCTATTTATACCATCTAACTATTACAAAGGAATATAAACTAACAGAACAACTAACACAAATAAAGACACATTGACTTTAGAAGACTTTGACTTTCCTTTTTAACTTTTGATTTGGGAGTTGACTTAAGGTTTGACTTTGTATCCAAATGATCTTGGATCCAACTTTTATGTACTAACAATCTCCCCTTTGGATTCAAGATCATTTTTTAAAAGAAATTTAGCATTAACGAACAATCTCCCCCTTGTTTGATCTTTAACAAATTCAATCTCTTCTTATAGCATCTTCACAAAGATAAGCAATTAAACTTCCTCTTTGGATTCAAAACGAATTTCAGCATCAAAGAACAATCTCTCTTTATATCTTGACAAATAAACTTCCTCTTTTGAAAATTCTTCAGGTTTGCATTATTTTCCTCCAAAGTCTGTGAATATTTTCTTCCAGAACTTTTAATGATCTCCCCCAAGATGTATAACAACCTCTTTCAGACTTCAGGAAAGAAATTATAATCAGATTCAACCACTTTGCTTTAGTAGATAATCTTGAAAGAAAATTTCAGTAAACTTTAACAATCTTTCTTGAACTTTTTTTTCATTTTGTACATCTCTCCCCATAATTCATTTACCATTTCATTTCTTGTATTTCTCCGCCATATTCCAAACATTTAACTTTATCCAAATCCAACATTTCTTGATCAACTATCCCCCTTTTCGATGATATCGAGGATGGAAATTATCAAAACTTCTTCAAGAAATGTCTTGTTTCAATTTCTGACCACTGATCTATCGAAATAATCATCTGAACATCCGTCAATTAATGAAATTTATTCATCTAAATATTTTCAAATTCAGACAAATAAGAATGTAACCCTGAATCAACAAATGAAACAGTTAGAAATCGTTGTAAGCAGTACGAAGCCACTTTGTACAACGGATGTACATTGGTAATGTGCTTTTTAATATTCACTCCCCCAAGGCTTCCATTTAATCATCGAAAATCATAAAGAATTTTCTATGAACGTTATAACAAGAAAACATATTCCTTGTGTGTTTGTGCATGTGTAACAAAGATTGATATTACTTCCTATGATTCAAGTTCTAATTACAGTACAATTATGATGACAAACAGTATAATCAAATCAACAATCAACCTGTTTCAATTTGATTATAGGAATAAACAACAGTAGATGTGGCTGCCCGAATTAGAAAAGATTTGGTGCAGAGTTTTTATATTCTTTTGAACTCTGTTCTCACACCCTATTTCTTTTAATCTTTTAAGCTCAATTCTATCCAAACTCTCTTTTCCATTTTACCTCAACACACCCCCACTCTTTGATTTGACACCTCGCTTCTCGATCACTCAAGGATAACTTCTTGGGTAGGAAATACTGGTTATCAAAAATCCATAGAAGTTCTATTAAGATCTCACACTGATCCCTTGTATGTTGTCCTAAAAAGGTTGTTGCTCAATAGTTTAACGTCATCAGTTAAAGCACAATATTATGAAATACATGTTAGATATATGTATGCTCAATAAAATAATCATGAAGATTTTAGCATTTTAAACATGGAAGAATTTCTCAAAACAAAGAAATTGAATGAACGAAGTGAAATCATTAGATATGTTTTGAGAATTTGACAATGTATGGAAAATATCAAATATGAATGATTTAACAATAAAAGTATAGGTCATGAAAAAATTGGATGTTGTCTATATGAACAAGTATATACATTATTGAAAGAAACACTTTGAATGAATTAACGCTCACCAAACATTGAATGTACAAAAGGAGTACCTTACCATCGAAAAATAGTTTCATTTTTGAGACATGGTAAGAACAAAATCAACAAAAATACTAAATCGGTGTGTATAAATGCTTGACAGTATATAGAAAAGATAATACAAAAGTATTTATGTAACACCCTAGAAATAGGGATAACAAAAACTTTTCAAAAGAGGAGAAGTAGTATATAGATTGCCATAGCAAGAGCCTCCCAAAAAGGGGAATAATACAAATAAACCTGTTTAATCACAATTGTAATTTAACGGATAAATAAACGACAAGCAACAAATCTAATTTCTACATCTAGAAAAGAGATTACAAAAAGGGGTGTCATCTATGAACCTAAGGCTTCTCAAAATAATCCAAGTGCCGTATCCCCAAGCTCTCGCCCAAAGCATCTAACCTTGCCTAGGAGCAGCACCGCTAACACCTGAGATACACATCGACACCAAACAAGTGTTAGGCCAAAAAGCCTAGTGAGTTGAACAAGTAAAAACATGCCAGAAACATTTACAATTCTTATCAGCAGTTAAACAATTAATCACGTAGGTGTGGAGTCAACGGGAGCGACCCATATCTCCAAATCAGGTTCACCCAAAGAGGCAATGCACCTTGAAGCCAAATAACCAAGGCAACCCAAAGGCCCGACGCGCATCGAGGACTACCGCTTAGGAAATACCCCGACGGCGGAGGTCTAGGCACATAAGGGACTACCACTTAGGAAATTCCCCAAATGTTACCCACCTACATCCCTATAGTGAAACACTGACTTGGTTCGTCCACATTATGCAAGTAGGAGGTCTCAAGATGTGTTACAACCCAACATATTCGGATATCAATCATGAACACAACATTACCATCCTAAACATGAAATTTCAACACTTAACTCAAATACCAACCAAATCCATCTCTAGAATGTGAGGTCGCCAAAAGGCATCCAAGTAGGAATCATCAACATACCAAGATATACACATATAAACCATGGTCACTTTCATATACATAAATCCATGGGAAACCCCCAAATAATTGAACAATAAACATGGACATTTAAGAAATGCATTAACATTAACAAGTAGAAGATAATGACGTGTATCTAGTTTTAACAAAGGTTAGTAAACTCACAATCTAGGTTTTGTACCAAAACCTAGAAAAGATGAAAACCCTAGATTTGAGAAGGTGAGACTTGAAGATGAGAAGATGTACTTTGAGAAACCCTAGAATCTTTCTTGAGGTGAGTTTAATGCTTGAATCCAAAACCCAACCACCAAAAGGTAATATTAATGAGAGTTAGGGTTTGGAAAGTGGAGAATGGAGGCTGGAATGGAAGCTCCAAAATCGCAACCAAAAGATAGTATTTGAGAGAAATGAGGTTGAAATCTGATAAGGGTTCATTTAAGACACTGCCCCCGACGGCGATAGTGCCATTGGCACTATCGCGAGTCACAATCGCGAGCACCATATCACCTGCGGTACAAACCGCACGATAGTGCCCTCCGTGATAGTGCCATGGCACAATCGCAGGGCACAATCGCAACCCACCCCCAACTGTCGGTACAGTTTCGGCGATAGTGCCCTCCGCGATAGTGGCAAGGGCACAATCGCGGGGCACAATCCCGAGTCACCCAAAAATAGCCCAAAACTCAACCGAAAACTATAACGAGCACAAGGTTTGAACGATTAACGAAGGTAATTTAATTATATGACATTTAGACATAATAATGATCATGAAATGTACACCAAGACACATATTCTTACATAAACGAAATAAATGCATTTAAGAAGACAAAATACTTACCTTGCGAATTTCCGGGTGTTACAATCCTCCCCACCTAATTGGGATTTCGTCCCCGAAATTTCATTCTAGATTAAACAAGTGAGGATAACGCTTCTTCATATCATCTTCCGATTCCCAACTAATGTTAGCACCCCGATGGTGCTTTCATTGAACCTTAACCATGACCACGTCCTTATGCCTCAACTTCTTCACTTTTGATTCTATAATAGATTCTGATTCTTCTACACAACGATTCCCATTGTCCACCTGAATTTCCGACAAAGGAATCACGCTTTTCTCTTAGGCTAGACACTTCCGAAGGTAACATACGTGAAATGTAGGATGTATTCCATCCATCTCCGGTGGTAAATCCAACCGGTAGGCTTGTAATCCAATTTTCTCCAATATGACGAATGGACCAAGGAAACGAGGGCTAAGCTTCCCACGCTTCCCAAACAGAATGATTCCCTTCCACGGTGACACTTTCAACATGACCCGGTCTCCCACTTGAAACTCGACCGGTCTCCTTTTCTTGTCCGCATAACTTTTCTGACGGTCTTGTGCCGCCTTTAGCCTTTCTCGGATCTCTTTCACCTTGTCCGCCGTCTCTTGCACTATTTCCGGCCCGGCAAATTGCTTTTCGCCCGCTTCTAACCAACAAACTGGAGTTCGACACTTTCGCCCGTACAAAGCCTCGAATGGTGCCATGCCAATGCTAGAGTGGTAGCTATTATTATATGCAAACTCCACCAACGACAGGTGTGAGTCCCAACTACCTCCAAAGTCGATAACACATGACCTTAACATGTCTTCGAGTGTTTAAATCGTCCTTTCACTTTGACCATCCTTTGAGGATGATACGCCGTGCTCAAATTCAATCGGGTGCCCAACTCCTTTTGCAAGCCTGCCCAAAAGTTCGACGTGAAACGGCTATCTCGATCCGACACGATAGATTGTGGAACCCCATGCCTCGACACAACCTCATCGATGTAAAACTTGGCCAACTTTTCCATTGGCAGAGTCTCCCTCATTGCAAGGAAGTGCGCACCCTTGGTTTGTCGATCAACGACTACCCAAATTGTATCATGGCCTTGCAAGGTCTTCGGTAGCTTTGTCACGAAATCCATGGTAACGTTGTCCCACTTCCACTCGGGAATGGACAACGGTTGTAAACTTCCATACGGTCTTTGATGTTCCGCCTTGACTTGAAGGCACGTGATACACTTCTCCATGTAGTTAGCCACATCCAACTTCATCACCGGCCACCAATAATTTAATTTTAAGTCTCTATACATCTTGGTACTATGGGGATGTATAGAATACTTCGACTTGTGTGCGTCTTCTAGAAGTAACTCTCGATTTCCACCCAACTTCGGCACCCAAATACGACCTTGAAATAGTTTAAGCCCTCAGCTATCTTCCGTCAAAAGCTCACTTTGTTTTATCATGATCTCAGACTTGAGATTTTGTTCCTTGAGTGCTTCCACTTGCCACTTCTTGATGCTTTCCACCAAGCTTGATACCACGTCGATTCTTGTAAGGGACAATTCAACGCCACCATCATGGCTTCTCCGACTCAATGCATCCGCCACCACATTGGCCTTACCGGGATGGTATAGTAGATCACAATCATAATCCTTTAGAAGTTCAAGCCACCTTCTTTGTCGCATGTTGAGTTCCTTTTGATCGAAGATATACTTGAGACTCTTGTGGTCCGTGAATAGAGTACACTTAGTCCCGTACAAGTAATGCCGCCACAACTTCAAAGCAAAGACTACCGCCGCTAGTTCCAAGTCATGCGTCGGATAGTTCTTCTCATGTTCCTTCAATTACCTTGACGCTTAGGCAATGACTTTCCCTTGTTGCATAAGTACACATCCAAGCCCCATCTTAGAAGCGTCACTATACACTACGAAGTCTTCCGATCCTTCAGGCAAGGATAAGATCGGAGCTTCGCACAATTTCCTCTTGAGCGTTTGAAAGGCTTGATCTTGAACATCGGTCCAAAAAAACTTGACGTTCTTCCTTGAGAGGGATGTGAGAGGTGTAGCTACCTTAGAAAAGTCTTGGATGAAGCCTCTATAGTATCCCGCTAAGCCCAAAAAACTTCGTATCTCCTACGGGTTCGTCAGCGGCTCCCAAGTCATCATCGCTTCAATCTTCGTCGGGTCCACCTGAACACCGTCCTTTGATACCACGTGCCCCAAAAATTGAACTTCTTGGAGCCAAAATTCACACTTAGAGAATTTTGCGAACAACTTCTCCCTCCTTAGGACTTCCAGGACTTCCCGCAAGTGTTTCCCATGTTCGGATTCATCCTTAGAATAGATTAAAATATCATCGATAAAGACGATCACGGATTTATCCAAGAATGGGCGACACACACGGTTCATCAAATCCATAAATACAGCCGGCGCATTGGTCAACCCAAAAGGCATCACCAAGAACTCATAGTGACCGTAACGCGTTCGGAAGGCCGTCTTCGGAATATCATCATTCTTTACTCTCACTTGATGATAGGCGGATCGAAGATCAATCTTCGAGAAGCATCCTGCACCTTGAAGTTGATCGAAGAGGTCATCGATGCGAGGTAAAGGATGCTTGTTCTTTACCGTGACTTTATTCAACTCACGGTAGTCAATACACATCCTCATCGATCCGTCCTTCTTTTTCACGAACAACACCGACGCTCCCCAAGGTGAAGAACTCGGTCGGATAAAACCTTTCTCCAACAACTCTTGAAGTTGTGTCATCATCTCCTTCATCTTCGTCTGGGCCAAACGATAGGGAGCTCGGGCTATCGGAGCCGCTCCCGGAGTGAGGTCGATTTGAAACTCCACTTGACGCTCCGGTGGTAATCCGGGAAGATCTTCCAGAAAGACATCCGGATAATCCCGCACGATCCTCACGTCTTCCACCGTCTTCTTTTCTTTCTTCGCGTCCAAGATATACGCTAGATACGAAGGGTAACCCTTCGCTAGAAACTTTCGCGCCTTGAGAGAGGAGATAATGGGGTTGCGTCCCTTTCCTTTCTCCCCATAAATGACGACCACACCGCCTTCCGCCAAAGGCACTAGGATCATCTTCTTAGAACAAAAGATGTCAACCTTGTGCCTTGACAACCAATCCATTCCTATGACCACGTCGAACCCTCCGATGGCCATAGGTAGAAAATCTACCCCAAAAGGACTCCCATTGATCTCTATGGTGCAATCACAATAACGGTCTCGGATAATTAATTTATCACCGTTGGATATCTCTACTACTAGTGCGTCGGAAAGGACACTAATAGGAGTGACGAATTGCTTACAGAAAACATTCGATACAAAAGAACACATAGCACCCGAATCAAACAATACACGAGCAGGCAAGGAGTTTACTAGGAACGTACCCGAAACAACGTCAGCGGTCTCCTTTGCCTCCTCGATAGTCATCCGGAAAGCTCGACTCAGCACCCTCGGCGATTGGTCGACCCTAGCCGTCGACCCAACAGATCTGACTTGACTGTTCCCCCGCTAACTTTGGACAATTCCTCCTTATGTGCCCCGGTTCCTGGCACTCATAACACACCGTTGGACGAACAGTGCAGTCCCGTTCCACATAACCCTTCTTGCCACACCTAGCATAACTCACCGAGCCCGCATGGGTTTTGGAAGCACATGCCCCCGAATGTTTGGTTCTGCACCATGGGCACCACTGATCACTTTTACGAGAGTCGCCAGCTCTCCCACTAACAAAAGGCTTTGATTGACGAACGGGCCCAGATGGCCCTTCCCATCTTCTCTTCTCACCCACAACACTTCTTTCTTCCTTCTCAGCCAACCTATCATCTTCCACGAGCAAGGCCTCTTCAATGACTTCTTGAAGAGTCGATCCTCCGGCATTGTGCACGTCAGTCCGCATATCGGCCGGTAGGCCAAGATGAAAGGCCTTAATCTTCGATCTCTCATCTGGGACCAGATATCCCACCAAGTTCAACTTCTCCAGAAACAACTTGGAGTAGTCGGATACAGACAAATTTCCCTTCCTCAGATTCTAGAACTCGGCTTCCAGTTTGTCCAACGAACGCTCGCTACAATACTTGTCCATTATCTTTTTCTTGAAGACTGCCCAGGTCAGCTTTGATAGAACCTCGGCGGTGAGGGCGGACTGGGTGAGATTCCACCAAATCAATGCCTCTCCCCGGAGTAGTTGGGAAGCAAACTTCACTTGTTGCGACACGTCGCACTCGCTCGACTCAAAGGCCATCTCCACTTCCTTGAGCCAATACATACACGCAACCGGGTTATCGGAACCCGCAAACTCCTTGGGGTTGCATCCCAGGAAATCCTTGTAGGAGCATCCCTTAGTCCTCTCTCGATTCACGTTGCTCGGTTGCTCTTCGGTCACCACCACTTCAGGTCTACCACCCGACCCAACTATGATATTCTCCGCCATAGTCTCGGGTTAGCGGTTACTAGCATCTCGATCTTCAAGGAGTTTCATGAAAAACTCTTGTTGTTGGAGTTGTTGCTGGGCCATGGCAGAATTCATAGCCAGCATCATGCTATCTCGAATCCTGGTCTCCATGGTCACCTCTTCCAGGATAGCATTATCCGCCACGATGTTCCTGCGAGGAATATGCTCCGGTTCCCTTCTCAACATCGGGGGTATGGGAGGTTCATCGGAGGTTACGACCAAAAGAGGTCGGTCAGCGGTAGATTACACCTCCACCTGAGCCTCAGGCGAATTCGGTAATCTGCTCCACGTGTTTACCATTGCACGCTGCCATACAAGCACGAGAAAGGGATTGAGAAAAGGCTAAGCGAGTTTAACTCATTGTACGTACTAATACATTCATCAATTATCACAATAACAGTAAGTCAAGTATGCTCACGTAACAATGCATTCATAATAGCAATAGCTAAGTGAAATTATGAACGAACCATACACAAGAATTCTTGTCACCATCATCACAACTCTCAATTAGTGTAATTCCGCAACCTAACACTCTCCCCACCTAGGATTTCTACCCCAAGAGGACAGTGAAGTCAAAACAGTCTAAAGCTTAAGTCTAGATATGCTACAACAATACCTAGTTCACTTAAACTAAAACTCTGATACCAACTTGTAACACCCTAGAAATAGGGATAACAAAAACTTTCCAAAAGAGGAGAAGTGGTATATAGATTGCCATAGCAAGAGCCACCCAAAAACGGGAATAGTACAAATAAACCTGTTTAATCACAATTGTAATTTAACGGATAAATAAACGACAACCAACTAATCTAATTTCTACATCTAGAAAAGAGATTACGAAAAGGGGTGTCATCTATGAACCCAAGGCTTCTCAAAATAATCAAAGTGCCGTATCCCTATGCTCTCGCCCAAAGCATCTAACCTTGCCTAGGAGCAGCACCGCTAACACCTGAGATACACATCGACACCAAACAAGTGTTAGGCAAAAAAGCCTAGTGAGTTGAATAAGTAAAAACATGCCAGAAACAGTTACAATTCTTATCAGTAGTTAACCAATTAATCACGTAGGTGTGGAGTCAACGGGAGCGACCCATATCTCCAAATCAGGTTCACCTAAAGAGGCAATGCACCTTGAAGCCAAATAACCAAGGCAACCCAAAGGCCCGACACGCATCGAGGACTACCGCTTAGGAAATTCCCCGACGGCGGAGGTCTAGGCACATAAGGGACTACCACTTAGGAAATTCCCCAAATGTTACCCACCTACATCCCTATAGTGAAACACTGACTTGGTTCGTCCACATTTTGCAAGTAGGAGGTCTCAAGATTTGTTACAACCCAACATATTCGGATATCAATCATGAACACAACATTACCATCCTAAACATGAAATTTCAACACTTAACTCAAATACCAACCAAATCCATCTCTAGAATGTAAGGTCACCAAAAGGCATTCCAAGTAGGAATCATCAACATACCAAGATATACACATATAAACCATGGTCACTTTCATATACATAAATCCATGGGAAAAACCCCAAATACTTGAACAATAAACATGGACATTTAAGACATGCATTAACATTAACAAGTAGAAGATAATGATGTGTATCTAGTTTTAACAAATGTTAGTAAACTCACAATCTAGGTTTTGTACCAAAACCTAGAAAAGATGAAAACCCTAGATTTGAGAAGGTGAGACTTGAAGATGAGGAGATGTACTTTGAGAAACCCTAGAATCTTTCTTGAGGTGTGTTTAATGCTTGAATCAAAAACCAACCACCAAAAGGTAATATTAATGAGAGCTAGGTTTTGGAAAGTGGAGAATGGAGGCTGGAATGGAAGCTCCAAAATCGCAACTAAAAGATAATATTTGAGAGAAATGAGGTTGAAATCTGATAAGGGTTCATTTAAGACACTGCCCCCGACGGCGATAGTGCCCGGCGATAGTGCGATTGGCACTATCGCGAGTCACAATCGCGAGCACCATACCACCCGCGGTACAAACCGCGTGATAGTGCCCTCTGCGATAGTGCCATGGCACAATCGTAACCCACCCCTAACTCTCGGTACAGTTTCGGCGATAGTGCCCTCCGCGATAGTGCCAAGGGCACAATCGCGGGGCACAATCGCGAGTCACCCAAAAATAGCCCAAAACTCAACCGAAAACTATAATGAGCATAAGGTTTGAACGATTAACGAAGGTAATTTAATTATCTAACATTTAGACATAATAATGATCATGAAATGTACACCAAGACACATATTCTCACATAAGCGAAATAAATGCATTTAAGAAGACAAAATACTTACCTTGCGAATTTCCTGGTGTTACAATTTATCTTTGCAAACACCCGTTAGTCAAACATTGAAGCTCATAATATGAAAACATTTAAAATACACACTTCTAAAATTCATGAAAAACATTTTAAGAATCGAGAATTGGTTTGAACGTTTAAGAAAATATGTTTTCATGCTTGAAAGTCTTCCATCTTTCAAACATTTAAGAGATTAAGGTTAGAGTAATTCTTATACTCAACGTTAATGTCATAAAGTCAGCCTCAAAGTCATGATTAATATGATCATTTAAGCCCCCCCTCAAAATATGCAATTAGTCAAAAAGTCGTCAAAGCAACAAAATCTTATTGAAAGAAAAAGAACAACATTTATAGAAATTAAAAACTTGAAAAGCGAGTTGAAAACTTTTACAGAACGAGTTATATACTGAATGTTTATAAGTCAATTTCCTTATTCCCCCTGAAATAATGCATTCACAAAAATATGTCAGTACGTATCAAATGCAAAAATTCTCTAACTCCCGCTAGAAAGTAGATCATCTAATCTTTGTCTCACTCCCCCTGAAATCATTAGCAAACCTTCAGTGCAGATATCATTTAGACAAAAGAATAAAGAAATGAAGAAAATTTACAAAATCAAACCGTACTAGGTAAATACGGATTATGTTTTCAGATTCAACATACCTAATTTCGAAATGAGAAAATTAAATGTCTTTTCGTCCAAAGGTTTAGTGAATAAATCAGCAGGTTGATAATCCGTGTTTACAAAGTAAAGTTCAATTATACCTTTTTCGACATTATCCTTGATTAAGTGATATCACACGTCTATGTGCTTTATTTTCGTGTGCTGAACAGGATTTGCAAATATCGTGATGGCACTATTCGAATCACAATATATTGGAATTTTGTTGAAATGGAATCCATAGTCTCGAAGTTGTGTGTGCATCTACAATACTTGAGAGCAACAACTTGCAACAAGTACATACTCTACTTCAGCGGTTGATGTGGAAACACATAGTTGTTTCTTTGACGCCCAACTAACGAGTTTGTCTCCAAGAAATTAAATGTGACCCGTTGTGCTTTTCCTGTCAAGCATACAACCTGCATGATCTGCATCTAAATAAGTTGTTAGCTCGAAACCAGTATCTTTAGGATACTAAAAACCAAGGTCTGCAGTCCACTTCAGATATCTAAATATGCGCTTTACTGCCGAGAGATGGGATTCTTTAGGCGAAGCTTTATATCGAGCGCAAAGACATGTAGAAAACATAATATCCGGTCTACTTGTCGTTAAGGTTCTAAGATCAACAACTTTTCCCAAAAGATCATGTCAGGATCGAATTCTCAACAAGAATTATTAATACTCAGAAACAATATCAAAGAAGTTTGCGGAATAACACTTTTATATTCGATGAAACAGTAAACAAACAGTAAATATGATGAACAACTTGTAAACTTGTATTAAATGATTGAGATTACAAGATTACACACACAACCTCAATCTTGAAGAACAGGCTCTTTCAAGACGAATTCTACTTCTCTAGAATTAGGATCTATGCCTTGAGGTTGATTCTCTCTCTATATCAAAAACACAGAATGAATAATAATTATAACTAATCTGAACGATTCTATACATATACTGAATAATAAAAGATAATTACTAAACATAAAAAGATCTTCAGAATAATCTTCATAATTATCTTCAACTTTCCATGTTTATCTCAGAAGCAACATTAATCATCTTGATCACCTTGGAAGCATTAACTAAGTCTTGGCAACATTAACTACTAAGCAACACTAACCTCTAGCAGTACTAACTAGCTAAGCAGTACTAACTTTGTTCAAGCAACACTAACTTTGACTAGCAGTATTAATTCTACTAGAAGTAGTAATAGTTAGAAGTATTATCTTTGACATGCTCTGGCAGTACTAATTCTGAACTGGCAGCATTAAAGACTTGGTCACATCTTCAGTTCCCAACAATCTCCCCCTAACTTGACTTTTAGAAGGATAAATCAAGTTCTTTAGATTTTCTTCAAGATGCTCCCAGAACTCCATCATGGCTTAAATTCCAGTATTTGCATCCAACCCCAAACTTTGATTGATTGTTCTTTGGATCAAATATTTAGCCATTTCTGAATCTGGAATACATCCTAGCTTCTTCTTTAGCATGGCATGAAGCTTCAGTCTGCTATGATTGTATTTGCATCCAACTCCATTTCTACCCTTGGAGCTTGATCATCTCAGCATCATACATCTTCTTGAGTTTCTCAAAAGACATCTTTGAGAACATCTCCACCTTGACACCTACTGCACCCTTGAGGAAAGTAATCATTTTCTTTCTCTCTTGAGCACCAAGGTATGTCTTTGAAGGTTGTCTTTTTCTTGCAGCCATTTTGATCTTGGTAGACTTCCTCAAAGATGTGGCTTTCTGCTTGGCTTGTTCTATTGCTAAGCTTTGTTGACAGGCTTTATTTAATTCTGCAGCCATTGCTTTAGCTATCTCTCTATCCTTCTGCACTTGCATAGTTTCTGCTTCTTCAAGTTCAGCCTGTATTTTTCTAGCTAGAGCTTCATCTGAATCAATCAACTTCTGCTTTTTCATTGGTTGATCAGTTTCAACTAGCTTTTCCTTGCCTTTCTCTTTACTCATTACCTTTTCTTTGCTTGATCTCTTTGAAGCATCACCTCTTTCTTTGATGACAACTCCGTTGGCCTTTGAGATGAACTTGGGAGTATCATGCTTTGCTTTGATTAGAGTTTCTGCAATTTCAAGATCTGTGAGCACTTCTTTCATTGTTTCTGCTGCTTCCATTGTTTCAGCAGTATTAACCGTTTCTGCTACTTTGCTTGTACCAGCATTAGTAATGGTTTCTGTTGCCTGTTCTTTTACTGCTGCTGCTTGTGTTTCTGCTTCTTGTGCAACATTTTCTGCAGTTACTTGCTCCCCCCTCAACCTTTGCATTCTCTTGCTCCCCCTTAGCTTGGGCATCTTCCATATTGACATCAGCTTCTGACTCCCCCTTTTTGGGAGCATCAGTCACTGGTTTTCATCTTCTAAGTACAAATTGCTTTTTCTTCTTTTGCAGAAGCAGTTTTCTTACCATTTGCTTCAAGTGGATGATTTGTTCTTGTTGTGACAGAACTATGAGTTTGAGCTCTTCAATATCTTGGCCTTGTTTGATCACATCCATATTAATGTTTCCCATTGCATCCATCAATTCTTGATAGTTATATCTGTCCTCATCTTCTCCAGAAGTATTACCCTCTTTTGAAGGATCATTGGATCTTTTTGTAGTGGAAGTCTTCTGCCTAGCAGAAGCACTATCCACCCCCATGGTTTCTTGGCACCTAGGACCTTTGGATGATTTCTCACCCAAAGTTGCCATGGGGAAGGTCTTAGAGATGTTACCACTGACCTCCTCTGTGCTAGCAGGAGTAATGGCAGCCTTAGCACCCATATGCTCAACCTCCACCTCAGTGAGCACCTCCTTGGGGTTGGGAGACACCCTTGTGGTTTCCCTGTGGATATTCTCTAAAGGAGAATTCTACCTTAGAGGGCTTAAAGGCTCAGTGGGTGATGGTACAAGAAGGGAAGGAGCCTTCTTTACCTGTTTCCTTTTATAAGTTTGGGTAATAGGAGAAGTGGGCTTATGAAATAGGGACTGGGGAATTAATATAGAGTGGGAAGGTTGGGATTGGCTAGCAGTGGGATTGTCTAATGAGGGCCTTGACCCTGCTGCCATACCTTCTTGTGGTTGGGACACCACCATCATTGTTGAGAACAATGGGGTGTCAACTCCTTCCGAGTCGCTAGCAGATCTTCTCATGTTTGAGAAAACCTTGCCTTTAGGGGGTTTAGGTACATATACCTCATCAAAGTGAGGTATATCCATCAATTCATTGGTAATAACTGTCTGTACAAATCTGGGATACATGAAGAAACTCTTCTTGTTGTCCAGGTTTGAGACAAGATCATTGAAGATCATCAAAGAAAAGTTATATTTTCTAGCAGTAGATAAACATACCAAAGCATAGGCAATGGGACTGCTAAATTGGCTCCAGCCAGTTGTTTTCTTAGAAATACAGTGCATCAGGGTATGAACAAAGAACCTCCATTGGGGTGAAAACTGAGCTTTGAAAAACTTGAAAATCCCCAATTGGCCTTCATACCCCATTCTGGTGAGGTTCGAAAACAAATCCTCATTTGGAATAGAAGATATACCTGAGGCATCGTCTAGACGTAGACAAATGCGAATGGTCTCCTCAGTAACTGTCAAGGGTTTGTCACACACCCTTGTTTTGATGCACGACACTCCATTTTCAGTGCTAGTGGTGGCATTGGCCCATAATTGCTTTTGATGCTCTATGAAGATGGTAAGAGACACAGTGAGAGCATGAGCGATGTGGCTTGACCTCAGAAAATCAACTATCTGGTGAAAACCTTCGGATTGTTTTGGCTTTTGGAGCATGGCTATCTCATTGTGCTCATCAACAAACACTATTGAAGCCATTTGTACTGAAGGATTCCTGACTATCGAGCACTGGATACTTGAGAGAAAAGAGTTAGAGAGACGATGAACAGTATGTAAAGAGTTGTTATGAACTTTTAGGCGGGGAAAGGGTATTTATAGTATTTGGGACATAAACAGTATTAACCTAGAGCAGTATTAACTGAGAGCAGTATTAACTGAGAGCAGTATTTACTGAGAGCAGTATTAACCACTAGCAGTATTAACTAAGAGCAGTATTAACTGAGAGCAGTATTAACCACTAGCAGTATTAACCACTAGCAGTATTAACTACTAGCAGTATGAACTGTATACTGGCAGTATTAACACTGCACTGGCAGTACTAAAGCTGTATTGGCAGTATTAACAATACTTACACTTTTAAGCTTGTGATGAACTGAGTACTGCTATACATTTACTGAAAAAGAAGATTAGTAACACCAAGCATAAACTATATACAAGTATTGAACCACTTTTTAAGTAGGAGCTTATTCAGAGTTGATCATTCCCACACTTGTTACCAAGAAAGTGAATCTACCCACATCAAAGGATTTAGTGAATAGATCAGCAAACTGGTTATCAGTATGAACTTTTACAACTTCAATAAGCTTCTTTTCATTGCAGTCTCTTATAAAGTGATACCTGATCTCAATGTGCTTTGTCTTTGAGTGCTTGACAGGATTATTAACAATGCTGAAAACACTGCTATTATCAATAAAGATTGGAGTGTGTAGAAAGGTTACCCCATAGTCCAGCATTTGATTCTGAATCCATAAGACTTGAGAACAGCAACTTGCAGCTGCTATGTACTCTGCTTCTGTTGTAGATGTGGACACTGTGGTTTGTTTCTTGCACTGCCATGATGCTAGTCTTGCACCCAAAAACTGGCATCCTCTAGAAGTAGATTTTATGTCCAAGTTTGCTCCACCTAGGTCACTGTCTGAGTATGCAAGTAGGTCAAATGATGAGTCATGAGGATACCAAAGTCCCAATCTAGGTTGCCCTTTGAGATATCTGAATATCCTCTTAACAGCTTGATAGTGTGATTGCTTTGGCCTAACTTGAAATCTTGCACACACACATACTGGAAACATTATGCCTGGCCTAGAGGCTGTAAGATACATGAGAGAGCCAATCATGGATCTATAGAGATGAACATCCATATCTTCCCCCTCAAGATCTGCTGTTATCTGCTTGTGTGTCTCCATAGGTGTGCTGGCAGGCTTTGAGTCTGAGAAACCAAACTTGGTTAGAATGTCCTACACATACTTAGACTGATAGATAAATATACCATCTGGCTTCTGTTGGACTTGGAGTCCAAGGAAGAAAGTAAGTTCCCCCATGGAACTCATTTTGAACCTTTGATGCATGAGATCCTCAAATTCCTTGCACATATTGTCTCTTGTGGATCCAAAGATGATATCATCTACATAGATTTGGACCAGCAAGATGTCCTTATTCTTTCTCTTGATGAACAGAGTCTTATCAATGACTCCTCTTTCAAAGCCATTTTCCAACAGATAGGATGACAGAGTGTCATACCATGCTCTTGGTGCTTGTTGCAGTCCATAAAGTGCTTTCTTCATTTTGTATACTCTGTGTGGATAGATTGGGTTTTCAAACCCTGGTGGTTGACAGACATATACTTCTTCTTCAATTGAGCCATAGAGAAATGCACTTTTGACATCCATTTGATAGACTTTAAACTTCATGTAGGAAGCATAGGCCAAGAACAATCTGATTGCTTCTATCCTAGCCACTGGTGTAAATACTTCTTCATAATCTATTCCTTCTTCTTGTGTATACCCTTGTGCCACCAACCTTGCTTTGTTCTTTATTACTATTCCTCTTTTATCTCTCTTATTCCTGAAGACCCATTTTATTCCTATTGCTCTTTGACCTTTAGGAAGGTCTACCAGATCCCAAACATCTTGCAGCTTGAATTGTAGTAGCTCTTCTTGCATGGCTTCTATCCAACTGGAATCTTTCATAGCATCATAAGCCTTCTTAGGCTCAAGCTGGGATAGAAAGCAAGAAAGCACTGTATGCTGTTGGTCTTGCATATCTTGCAACCTGCTTTGATTTCTAGTCATCATAGGAGAGGAGATATCTCCTATTACCAGTTGAGGAGGATGATTCTTTTGTGTTCTGGAGTGATGACCAGGTTTTTCATTGAGTCCCATCTCTAGATTGGAGTCATTCAAATCAACTGAGGTGATTTCAACAGCTACTTCTGGTTCTTTATTTTCTTGACTCTCCTCATCTCTTCTTTCTTCTTCACTCTGAGTTGGTTCAGTAGATGGCTCCTTTTCACAGTCTTCAACAGGATCCACTGTAGGTATGGGAAAAATCATAGACTGAGGTATGATGTCTTGAACTTGTGTAGTCCCTGATCCTCCACTTCCTGAACCTGCATAATCATCACTACTAAAACCAAAAGAATTAGTTAGTGAATCAATGTCAAACAGCCACTGAGGACCAGACCCAACAGGATTTGGTGTGTTCTCATTGCATTTGACATTGTCACTTTCTTCAATTATTCTAGAAGAAGTATTAAAAACTCTGTAGGCTTTACTTTGAGATGAGTAACCCACAAGAAATCCATCATCTGCCTTGCTATCAAACTTTCCTAAGTGAGATTTGGTATTGAGAATTGTACAAGGACACCTAAAAGGTTTTAGGAAACCAATAAATGGTTTTCTATTGTTTAAAAGCTCATATGGGGTCTTGTTCTTTGGCTTGACCACTAGAACTCTGTTTTGGACATAACAGGCAGTATTAACTGCTTCAGCCCAGAAAGTAATTGGCAGTTTTGATTCTGCTAACAGAGATCTAGCAGCCTCAATTAGTGTCCTATTCCTTCTCTCAGCAACTCCATTTTGTTGTAGAGTCCTAGGAGCACTATATTGTCTTTCAATGCCTTTTTCTTCACAAAAGATGTTTAGATCAAGATTTTTAAATTCAGTTCCATTGTCTGATCTAATGACTTTTACTTTTTGATTTGTTTGGTTTTCAATTCTTAGGATAAAGGATTTGATCAGTCCACTTGTCTCATCCTTAGTCCTTAGAAAATATACCCAAGTGAATCTAGAGTAATCATCAACAATAACTAGGTAATATGATTTCTTCCCTATGCTCTTCACATTTGTAGGGCCAAACAGATCCATATGTAATAACTGGAGACAAGAAGAAATTGTATTTAACTCCTTGGACTTATGAGAAGTTTTGTGCTATTTTCCTTTAAGACAAGCAACACAATGATCATCACATGAAAAGACTTTTGATGGTAAACCTCTAACAAGGTTGTTTTTAACAAGTTTGTTCATTGTCTTAAAATTCATGTGACACATCCTTTTGTGCCAAAGAGAGGATTCATCCACAGAAGCTTTTGAAACAAGACAGTTCAGGGATGAATCACTTGAAATATTTTCCATATCTATACAATACACATTGTCCTTTCTTGGAGTTCTAAGTAGTATCATGCTTTCATCAACTACCTTGAATTCTAGAGCAAGGATCATACATTCTGTATTGATAAATAATATACTATGCTGTTTGTCACAAACCTGTGATACACTTAACAGGTTGTACTTTAACTGATCAACATAGTAGACATCTTCAAATGTCATCTTACCTTTTGTAACATTACCTTTTCCACTTATTTTTTCACCTGTAAGATTGTCTCCAAATGCAACATGTCCTCCATTGATATGCTTGAAATCCTAAAGGCATGACACGTTGCCTGTCATGTGCCTAGAGCAACCACTATCAACATGCCAGATGCTCTTTCCCTTGAGTTGTTGGTTGCCCTGCACATAAAATAAATCAGTTAGTATTGATTAGGAATGTCAGGATCGAATTCTCAACAAAAATTATGAATACTCAGAAACATTATCAAAGAAGTTTGCGGAATAACACTTTGATATTCAATGAAACAGTAAACAAACAGTAAATCTGATAAATAACTTGCAAACTTGTATTGAATGATTGAAGTTAAAAGATTACACACACAACCTCAATCTTGAAGAACAAGCTCTTTCAAGACGAATTCTACTTCTCTAGAATTAGGAACTATGTCTTGAGGTTGATTCTCTCTCTATCTCAAAAACACAGAATGAATAATAATCATTAAAACTATTCTATCAATTCTATACATATACTGAACAAAAGATAATTACTAAACATAAAAAGATCTTCAGAATAGTCTTCATAATTATCTTCAGCTTTCCATGTTTATCATCACACGCAATCTCTTCAGCATTATCTTCACATTATCTCAGAAGCAGCATTAATTACCTTGATCACCTTAGAAGCATTAACTGAGTCTTGGCAGCATTAACTACTAAGCAGCACTAACCTCTAGCAGTACTAACTAGCTAAGCAGTACTAACTTTGTTCAAGCAGCACTAACTTTGACTAGCAGTATTAATTCTACTAGAAGTAGTAATACCTAGCAGTATTAATCTTTGAAATCCTCAAGCAGCACTAACTCTGAACTGGCAGGATTAATGACTTAGTCACATCTTCAGTTCCCAACAATCTCCCCCTAACTTGACTTTTAGAAAGAGAAGTCAAGTTTTTCAAATGCTTCCAAAACCATCAGTGATTCAAATTCCAGTGTTTGCATCTAACCCTAAACTCTGATTGATTGTTCTTTGGATTAAATATTTAGCCATTTCTGAATTTTCAACACATCCAAGCTTCTTCTTCAACATTGAATGAAGTTTCAATCTCCTATGGATGTATACTTTATCCACTAGGAAGTATTCTATGTGATTTCTATCCAAAGTCACAGAATATACTCCACTAGTTTCATATAAAGTCCAACTGGTAACTGCTTGAAAAACATTCCTTATTATCTCCTCCACTTCATCAGGTTTGAACATCATACACAGATACTCCATCACCAGTTTTGTAATTGAAATCCCTGGAGCTTTCAACTGATCTGTGTACAACTTCATCCCTATATCAAACATTTCTTCAATATCTGATCTTGAGCATGTTCTGACAATTTTAGCCCAAGTACTGTAGACTTCATATTTTTCATCTTTTCTCTTTAGCCTAATGTACTCTTTTCCGTCTACCTCTAGTACATCCCAGTGAATGACTTCAGGAGGTTTAACTCCTACTGGTTCTGCTGAAATTGGTTCAGGCACTTTGTCCATCACAACCATGTACATCTTTACATCCTCAGTGCTTAACTGCTCTTTCTTTTCTGATGGTTCAGATGCCTCTTCTTCTCCAGCAACCTTTCTCTCTTCTTCTATTATGGGCTTCTATTCAGTTTTCTTTCTTCTAGCCATCATCTTAGTTCTTTTCAGAATCCTTTGACTTTGCCCTAGGGTAGCTTCCTTCTTCTTTTCTACCTTTTCTTTTGTAGGAGTTCCCTCTTCACTTTCAGGGAAGGGTTGATTGATATTCACATCATGTCTCTCCTTTGCTTTCTTTTCAAACTCCACTCTATCCTTTTCATTACTCTTCAGCTTTCCCATTTCTTTCTCATAGAGATCCTTGATTTGATCAAAAGTCATCTTCACAAACATTTCTTTCTTTACACCAATTGCACTCCTCAAGAAAGTTATCATCTTGTTTCTTTCCTGAGTTGCAAGGTAAGTTTGTGAAGGTCTTCTCTTCTTTTCATTTGATCTGGCCATCATAGCCTTTCTCAGGCTTATTGCTCTTTGCTTTGCTTTTTCTGTTTCCAACCCTTTCTGAAAAGCTTCATTTAGTTCATTTGCAAGTGCTCTGGCTATTTCTCTGTCTTTCTCAACCTGCTCTTTTTCTGCTTGATCTATCTCTTCTTGCAGTTTCTTAGCTAATGCTTCATCTGACTCAACCATCTTTTGCTTCTTGGATGGTTGATCAGATTCTATCATCTTTTCTTTTCCCTTTTTCTTTGCATCTACAACCATTTCTTACTTTTCTATTTTCTTTGCTCCCCTTTCATTTATGACCACTTCCTTTGCTTTGGGAGTGTCATTCTTTGCTTTGACAAGCATTTCTGCTACTTCAATCTATGCTGGAGTTAACCCTGTTACTGCTGCTTTTAAAGTTTCAGCAGCACTAACAGTTTCTGCTGCTGGGGTTGTTACTGCTGTTGGTGTTGTTTCTGTTTCTTTGGCAGTTTCTGCTGCTATTTCACTTTCAGCTTTGTCTTCCTCAAACTCTCCCTGTACTTCAACAAACTCTCCTTCAATCTGTTGATCTGACTTTTCTGAGCTTGAACTCTCACATTTTTTGGAAGCATTCTCAGTTTCCTTTTTGGTTGCCCCCTTTCTCCTCCTTAGAACAAATTGACTTCTTCTTTTCTTGGCCATGAGCTTTCCCACCAGTTGCTTGAGTTTGGAAATCTGCTGTTGTTGAGAGATGACCACTTGTTCCAAGGCTTTGATTTCTTTTCCTTGATTAACCACATCAACATTGATGTTGGCTATTGTTTCCATCAATTCTAAGTAAGTATAGCTGTCCTCACCTTCTTTAGGTGTTTTACCCACCCTTGAAGGATCATTGGAATCTTTTTCCATCAATTCATCAGTTTCAGATCTGTCCTCACCCTTTTTGGATGTTTTGCCCATCCTTGAGGGATCCTTGGATCTTGTAGTAGTGGCCTTCTACCTAGCAGAAGCACCAACTACCCCCTTGGTTTCTTGGCACCGGGGTCCTTTGGTTGATTTCTCAGCCAAAGTTGCCATGGGGAAGGTCTTAGAGATGTTACCACTGTCCTTCTCTGGGCTAGCAGAAGTAGTGGCAACCATCTCACCCATATGCTCATTCTTCTCCTTAGAGAGCACCTCCTCAGGGTTGGGAGACACCCTATTGTTTTCCCTTTGGATATTCTCTATTGGAGAATGCTCCAATAGAGGGCTTTCAGGTTCTTGGTTAATGGTAGGTACAACAAGGGAAGGAGCCTTGTTTACCTGTTTCCTTGTATAGGTTTGGGTAATGGGAGAAGTGGGCTTATGAAGTAGGGACTGGGGGATAGATATAGAGTGGGAAAGTTGGGATTGGCTAGCAGTGGGATTGTCTAATGAGGGCCTGGACCCTGCTGTCATACCTTCTTATGGTTGGGACACCACCATCATTGTTGAGAACAATGGGGTGTCAACTCCTTCCGAGTCCCTAGCAGATCTTCTCATATTTGAGAAAACCTTGCCTTTAGGGGGTTTAGGTACATATACCCCATCAAAGTGAGGTATATCCGTGAATTCATTTGTGATAACGGCCTGTACAAACCTGGGATACATGAAGAAACTCTTCTTGTTGTCCAGATTTGAGACAAGATCATTGAAGATCATCAGAGAAAAATTATATTTTCTAGTAGTAGATAAACAAACCAAAGCATATGCAATGGGACTGCAAAATTGGCTCCAGCCAGTGGATTTCTTGGAAATACAGTGCATCAGGGTATGAACAAAGAACCTCCATTGGGGTGAAAATTGTACTTTAAAAAACTTGAAAATCCCCAATTGGCCTTCATACCCCATTCTGGTGAGGTTTGAAAACAAATCCTCATTTGGAATAGAAGATATACCTGAAGCATCGTCTAGACGTAGACATATGAGAATGGTCTCCTCAGTAACTATCAAGGGTTTGTCACAAACCCTTGTTTTGATGCACGACACGCCATTTTCAGAGCTAGTAGTGGCATTGGCCCAGAACTGCCTTTGATGCTCTATGTAGATGGTAGGAGACACAGTGAGAGCGTGAGCTATATGACTTGACCTTAGAAAGTCGACTATCTGGTGAAAACCTTCGGCTTGTTTTGGCTTTTGGAGCATCGCGATTTCATTGTGCTCGTCGATGAATGCCATGGATGCCATTGAACTTGAGGGTTCTTGCCTGAAAACTTGGTACTTGAGAGAAAAGGGTTAGAGCGCAAGTGATCAGTATGCAAAGAGTCGTTATGAACTTTTTAGGCGGGGAAAGGGTATTTATATCTTTTGGATTAAAAGCAGTATTAACCTTAAAAAGATAGTGAAAGCAGTATTAACAGTGAGCAATATTAACCACTTAGCAGTATTAACTAACTAGCAGTATTAACTGAGAGCAGTATTAACCACTAGCAGTATTAACTAACTAGCAGTATTAACTAATTAGCAGTATTAACTGAGAGCAGTATTAACCACTAGCAGCATTAACTGTGCACTGACAGTATTAACACTTTACTGGCAGTACTAAAACTGTACTGGCAGTATTAACCATACTTACACTTTTAAGCTTATGATAAACTGAGTACTGCTATACATTTCCTGAAAAAGAAAGTTAGTAACACCAAGAATAACCAATATACAGGTATTGAACCACTTCTTAAGTTGGATCTTATTCAGAGTTGATCATTCCCACACTTGTTACCAAGAAAGTGAATCTACCCACATCAAAGGCTTTGGTGAATAGATCAGCAAACTGGTTATCAGTATGAACTTTTACAACTTGAATAAGCTTCTTTTCATTGCAGTCTCTTATAAAGTGATACCTGATCTCAATGTGCTTTGTCTTTGAGTGCTTGACAGGATTATTAATAATGCTAATAGCACTGCTATTATCAATAAAGATTGGAGTGTGTAGAAAGGTTACCTCATAGTCCAACATTTGATTCTGAATCCATAAGACTTGAGAACAACAACTTGCAGCTGCTATGTACTCTGCTTCTGTTGTAGATGTGGACACTGTGGTTTTTTTCTTGCACTGCCATGAAACTAGTCTTGCACCCAAAAACTGGCATCCTCCAGAAGTAGATTTTTTGTCCAAGTTTGCTCCACCTAAGTCACTGTCTGAGTATGCAATTAGGTCAAATGATGAGTCATAAGGATACCAAAGTCCCAATCTAGGTTGCCCTTTAAGATATCTGAATATCCTCTTAACAACTTGATAGTGTGATTGCTTTGGCCTAACTTGAAATCTTGCACACACACAGACTGGAAACATTATATCTGGCCTAGAGGCTTTAAGATACATGAGAAAGCCAATCATGGATCTATAGTGATGAACATCCATATCCTCCCCCTCAAGATCTGCTGTTATCTGCTTGTGTGTTTCCATAGGGGTGCTAGCACGCTTTGAGTCTGAGAAACCAAACTTGGTTAGAATGTCCTGCACATACTTGGACTGACAAATAAAAATACCATCTGACTTCTGTTGGACTTGGAGTCCAAGGAAGAAAGTAAGTTCCCCCATGGAACTCATTTTGAACCTTTGATGCATGAGATACTCAAACTCCTTGCACATATTGTCTCTTGTGGATCCAAAGATGATTTCATCTACATAGATTTGGACCAGCAAGATTGTCCTTCTTCTTTCTCTTGATGAATAGAGTCTTATCAATGACTCCTCTTTCAAAGCCATTTTCCAAAAGATAGGATGACAGAGTGTCATACCATGCTCTTGGTGCTTGATGCAGTCCATAAAGGGCTTTCTTCAGTTTGTATACTCTGTCTGGATAGCTTGGGTTTTCAAACCCTGATGGTTGACAGACATATACTTCTTCTTCAATTGAGCCATAGAGAAATGCACTTTTGACATCCATTTGATAGACTTTAAACTTCATATAGGAAGCATAGGCCAGGAACAATCTGATTGCTTCTATCCTAGCCACTGGTGCAAATACTTCTTCATAATCTATTCCTTCTTCTTGTGTATACCCTTGAGCCACCAACCTTGCTTTGTTGTTTATTACTATTCCTCTCTCATCTCTCTTATTTCTGAAGACCCATTTTGTGCCTATTGCTCTTTAACCTTTAGGAAGGTCTACCAGATCCCAAACATCTTGTAGTTTGAATTGGAGCATCTCTTCTTGCATAGCTTCTATCTAACTGGAATCTTTCATAGCATCATGAGCCTTCTTAGGCTCAAGCTGGGATAGAAAGCAAGAGAGCACTGTATGCTGTTGGTCTTGCATATCTTGCATCCTGCTTTGATTTCTAGTCATCATAGGAGAAGAGATATCTCCTATTACCAGTTGAGGAGGATGATTCTTTTGTGTTCTGGAGTGATGACTAGGTTCTTCATTTAGTCCCACCTTTAGATTGGAGTCATTCAACTCAACTGAGGTGATTTCAGCAGCTACTTCTGGTTCTTTATTTTCTTGACTCTCCTCATCTCCTCTTTCTTCTTGATTCTGATTTGGTTCAGTAGTTGGCTCCTTTTCACAGTCTTCAACAGGATCCACTGTAGGTATGGGAAAGATCACAGACTGAGGTATACTGTCTTGAAGTTGTGTAGTCCCTGATCCTCCACTTCCTAAACCTGCATAATCATTACTACTGAAACCAAAAGAGTTAGTGAGTGAATCAATGTCAAACAGCCACTGAGGACCAGACCCAATAGGATTTGGTGTGTTCTCAATGCATTTGACATTGTCACTTTCCTCAATTATTCTAGAAGAATTATTAAAAACTCTGTAGGCCTTACTCTGAGATGAGTAACCAACAAGAAATCCCTCATCTGCCTTGCTCTCAAACTTTCCTAAGTGAGATTTGGTATTGAGAATTGTACAAGGACACCTAAAAGGTTTAAGGAAACCAATAAATGGTTTTCTATTGTTTAAAAGCTCATATGGGGTCTTGTTCTTTGGCTTGACCACTAGAACTCTGTTTTGGACATAACAGGCAGTATTAACTGCTTCAGCCCAGAAAGTAATTGGCAGCTTTGAATCTGCTAACAAAGATCTAGCAGCCTCAATTAGTGTCATATTCCTTCTCTCAGCAACTCCATTTTGTTGTGGAATCCTAGGAGCACTAAATTGTCTCTCAATGCCTTTTTCTTCACAAAAGTTATTTAGATCAAGATTTTTAAATTCAGTTCCATTGTCTGATCTAATGACTTTTACTATTTGATTAGTTTGGTTTTCAATTCTTAGAATAAAGGATTTGATCAGTCCACTTGTCTCATCCTTAGTCCTTAGAAAATATACCCAAGTAAATCTAGAGTAATCATCAACAATAACTAGGCAATATGATTTCTTCCCTATGCTCATCACATTTGTAGGGCCAAACAGATCCATATGTAATAGCTGGAGACAAGAAGAAATTGTATTTAACTCCTTGGACTTATGAGAAGTTTTTTGCTGTTTGGCTTTGAGACAACCAACACAATGATCATCACATGAAAAGACTTTTGATGGTAAACCTCTTACAAGGTTGTTTTTAACAAGTTTGTCATTGTCTTAAAATTCATGTGACACATCCTTCTGTGCCAGAGAGAGGATTCATCCACAGAGGCTTTTGAAACAAGACAGTTCAGGGATGAATCACTTGAAACATTACCCATATCTAGACAGTAAACATTGTCCTTTCTTGGAGTTCTAAGTAGTATCATGCTTTCATCAACTACCTTGAATCCTGGAGCAAGGATCATGCATTCTGTATTTGCAAATAATATACTATGCTGTTTGTCACAAACCTGTGATACACTTAACAGGTTGTACTTTAACTGATCAACATAGTAGACATCCTCAAATGTCATCTTACCTTTTGTGACATTACCTTTTCCACTTATTTTTCCACCTGCAAGATTGTCTCCAAATGCAACATGTCCTCCATTAATGTGCTTGAAATTCTGAAGGCATGACATGTTGCCTGTCATGTGCCTAGAGCAACCACTATCCACAAGCCAGATGCTCTTCCCCTTGAGCTGTTGGTTGCCCTGCACATAAGATAAATCAGTTAGTATGGATTAGGAACCCAAGCCAAAGTGGTCTTGGGTACCCCTTTCTTATCAAAATATTTGCATTCCTTCTTGATAAGATTTTTAAACTTTGATTCGTCATTACTGGAGTACTTTGTCACAATAATGGGTTTTGCTGCACATTTGCTAGAAGCAGTACTGGTTTTAGAAGAACTAACTGCATTAGCAGCACTTGCATGATTAGCAGTACTAACCTTGTTAGAAGTAGTAATTGTGTCAGCAGCTGTAACTGTGTTAGCAGTAGTAACCTTTGAAAAAGCACTAACAGTGTTAGAAGCATTAAAATTCTCAGCAGTACTAACACTGGTAGCAGCAGTATTGCTCCTGGCAGCACTATCCCTGTCAGCAGTACTAATGGGTGTAGCAGTACTAACAGTTTTAGTGCTTCTGGGCACCCACATATTAATACTCTATTTTAAAACCTTTTTCTTCATTTGGACTTTGGCTTCAACAAATTTCTTAGCCGCATGTTTCTTTCCAGCCTTCCTATAACCAGCAGGTTTTTGCACAAATCTTTGAAAGTTCATTCTTTGGTTACTAGGATTAAAGAAACCGTACTTAGCCAAATGATTCAACTTGCCACATATGAAACATGCTTTTGGTCTGATTATCTTACTCAAATCAACTCCTTGTTTCTGAGCCCATTGATTGTTCCAGTTTCTTTGATTACCTCTCTTTGTACCATAATTTAGGCTCTCAGTTTTATTGCAAGCACACTGTTTACAAGGGTCAGGATTCACAACCGTGGTCTGTTTGTAATGGACCTTGTTAGCCTTTCCTTTGGTCTTCTCTATCTCTTTAGACTTGACCCAGATCCTTCCACCTCCCTCATTGGTAACAATGTTGTTTTCTAAGGGTATCTTTTTACTCACAACATTGTTCCTATTCTCACAGGCTTCTTTCTTAGTCATATCCTCAATAACCACCTGATTCAAAGGATCTATCTTTAAGGCTTTCTCAGACAAGTTCTTTTTCTCTTTGGTCTCTAACAAGTCTGATGTAGGAGGAATGTAGGTGTTGTTGTAAGGAGGGGGTGTGTTGTTGTACCCAATACCAGGCTTCATCTTATCATGAATCTGAGCCTTTAGAATAGAATCCATTGCTTTTGAAGCATATGAAAACTTTTCTATATCAAGCTTAAGTTTGGCTAGTTCTTCTTTCAACTTATCATTCTCTTCTTTGGACTTAGACAATTTGGTCTCTAACTCATTCTTCTCCTACTTCCAGTAGTTTGTGTCATAAGAGTGTTGAAGTTCATTGGCTTGGAAGCCTTTGATTTGTTCTTCAAACCTCTCAACTATCAACACATAATCTCTTCTGTCCTTTTCTAATCTTTTGAGGTCATCACACATGTTTTGGTTATGATCCCTGTACCTTTTGACAGTGTCTTTGCAAGATTGAGTACAAAGATTGGAAATTACCTCAGAGGGGAGATCAGACACCTCTGCCATAAGAGCTTAATTCTGAATGGCTTCCTCAGCAGGGTCACTCCAGTCAAATCCCATTCCTTGTTGAGGAACAAGGGCTTGAGCAGAGTTCTTGTTTTGATTGAAGCCACCATTCTGGGCATGTTGGTGGTTGTTATTTGGCACAATACTTCTGCACTCTCTAGCAAAGTGTCCCTTCATGTGGCACTTATAGCATTCCACCTTTGTCTTGTCAAAACCAGCACCATCTTCTGTTCTTTGAGAGAAGTTGTTTCTCCCAGTTCATTTAATAAACTTCTTCACCCTCATAGATAACATGGCCATCTGCCATTTAATGTCCATCTCCTCCAAGTCATCAGTGTGAATTTGCTCCAGATCATCATTAATCAAAGACTTGTTGCTATGACTTGACAAAAAGGCTTCAAAGACAGTTTCAGTGCCTTTTTCTGAATTCACTCCATTGGCGGCACTAACTGCTTCAGGGTTGGCAGTAGTATCAGTAGATGCTGATAGAAGTGCAACATTGTGAATATACCCAGTGGGCTTCTTCTTGGCTTCTACCTCAGTTTCAAAAACTCTTAGATCACTATACAGATCATCAAGTTCCTTCTCTTCCAGATTGTCACTCTGTCTATATGAGACAGTGTACATAGTCCATTCATCCCTAAGAGATCTGAGGAACTTCCTGTTGATATCATCTTGCTCCATCTTCACTCCAACAGTAGCCAGTTCACCAATAAGCTTGTTGAACTTGTCAAAAGTTTGAGTCATAGACTCATTCTTTGAAGGAGTGAAGTTCTCATACTGCTGCTTCAGAACATCCCATTTTATTTCTTTTGATGCTCTTAGTTCCAGCAAATCTTTTCTCTAGAGCATTCCAGAGAATCTGAGCATCAGTGCAGTTGCAAAATTGATGCTGATATTCATTGGGGATGGCCAAGAGCAGAGTGCTTAAGGCCTTCATCTCTGTCTGTCTGATCTTCCTCTTACCATCTGTCTTTGGTGGAGGTCTTTTCCCATCTGGTCCAATCTTTCTTGCTTCAGAGGGACCATTCTCAATGATATCCCACATTGAGTAGTCAGTGAGAAGAATGTATTGCCTGATTCTGATCTTCCACATGTCAAACTCATTGGGTTTGAGCGTTGGGACCTTAGAGACAAGAGTACTGTTTGATTCTGCAAAGTTTTCCATGATGAATGAATGAATGTTTCTGAAAGATATGGCTCTGATACCACTTGTCAGGATCGAATTCTCAACAAGAATTATGAATACTCAGAAACAATATGAAAGAAGTTTGCGGAATAACACTTTGATGGTCAATGAAACAGTAACAAACAGTAAATCTGATAAATAACTTGCAAACTTGTATTGAATGAATGAAGTTACAAGATTACACACACAACCTCAATCTTGAAGAACAAGCTCTTTCAATACGAATTCTACTTCTCTAGAATTAGGAACTATGTCTTGAGGTTGATTCTCTCTCTATCTCAAAAACACAGAATGAATAATAATCATTAAAACTATTCTATCAATTCTATACATATACTGAACAAAAGATAATTACTAAACATAAAAAGATCTTCAGAATAATCTTCATAATTATCTTCAGTTTTCCATGTTTATCTTCACACGCAATCTCTTCAGCATTATTTTCACATTATCTCATAAGCAACATTAATTACCTTGATCACCTTAGAAGCATTAACTAAGTCTTGGCAGCATTAACTACTAAGCAGCACTAACCTCTAGCAGTACTAACTAGCTAAGCAGTACTAACTTTCTTCAAGCAGCACTAACATTGACTAGCAGTATTAATTCTACTAGAAGTAGTAATACCTAGCAGTATTAATCTTTGAAATCCTTTAGCAGCACTAACTCTGAACTGGCAGCATTAATGACTTAGTCACATCTTCAGTTTCCAACAAGGAACCCAAGCCAAAGTGGTCTTGGGTACCCCTTTCTCATCAAAATATTTATATTCCTTCTTGACAAGATTTTTAAACTTTGACTCCTCATTACTGGAGTACTTTGTCACAATAATGGGTTTTGCTGCACATTTGCTAGAAGCAGTACTGGTTTTAGAATAACTAACTGCATTAGCAGCACTTGCATGCTTAGCAGTACTAACCTTGTTAGAAGTAGTAACTGTGTCAGCAGCAGTAACTGTGTTAGCAGTAGTAACCTTTGAAGATGCACTAACAGTGTTAGTAGCATTGAAATTATCAGCAGTACTAACACTGGTAGCAGCAGTATTACTTCTGGCAGCACTATCCCTGTCAGCAGTACTATTTGAGGTAGCAGTACTAACAGTTTTAGTGCTTCTAGGCACCCATATTTTAATACTTTCTTTTACAACCTTTTTCTTCATTTGGCCTTTGGGTTCAACAGATTTCTTAGCCACATGTTTCTTTCCAGCCTTCCTACAACCAACAGGTTTTTGTACAAATCTTTGAAAGTTCATTCTTTGGTTAATTGGGTTAAAGAAACAGTGCTTAGCCAAATGATTCAGCTTGCCACATATGAAACAAGGTTTTGGTCTGATCATCTTACTCAGATCAACTCCTTGTTTCTGAGCCCATTGATTATTCCAGTTTCTTTGATTACCTCTTTTAGTACCAGCATTTAGGCTCTCAGTTTTATTGCAAGCACACTGTTTACAAGGGCCAGGATTCACAACAGTGGTTTGTTTGTAATGAACCTTGTTGGCCTTTCCTTTGGTCTTCTCTATCTCTTTAGACTTGACCCAAATTCTTCCCCCACCCTCATTATTAACAATGTTGTTCTCTAAAGGTATCTCTTCACTCACATCATTGTTCCTATTCTCACAGGCTTCTTTCTTAGTCATATCCTCAATAACTACCTCATTCAAAGGATCTATCTTAAAGGCTTTCTCAGACAAGTCCTTTTTCTCCTTGGTTTCTAACAAGTCTGATGTAGGAGGAATGTAGGTGTTGTTGTAAGGAGGGGGTGTGTTGTTGTATCCAATACCAGGCTTCATCTTATCATGAATCTGAGCCTTTAGAAGAGAATCCATTGCTTTTGAAGCATATGACAACTTTTCTATATCAAGCTTAACTTTGGCTAGTTCTTCTTTCAACTTATCATTCTCTTCTTTGGATTTAGACAGTTTGGTCTCTAACTCATTCTTTTCCCACTTCCAGTAGTTTGTGTCATATGAGTGTTGAAGTTCATTGGCTTGGAAGCCTTTGATTTGTTCTTCAAACCTCTCAATTATCAACACATAGTCGCTTCTGTCCTTTTCTAATCTTTTGAGGTCATCACACATGTTTTGGTTGTGATCCCTGTACCTTTTGACAGTGTCTATGCAAGATTGAGTACAAAGATTAGAAATTACCTCTGAGGGGAGATCAGACACCTCTACCATAAGAGCTTGATTCTGAATGGCTTCCTCAGCTTGGTCACTCCAGTCAAACCCTATTCCTTGTTGAGAAATATGAGCTTGAGCAGAGTTCTTGTTTTGATTGTAGCCTCCATTCTGAGCCTGTTGGTTGTTGTTATTTAGCACACTACTTCTGCACTCTCTAGCAAAATGACCTTTCATGTGGCACTTATAGCATTCCACCTTTGTCTTGTCAAACCCAGCTCCATCTTCTCTTCTTTCAGAGAAGTTGTTTCTCCCAGTTCTTTTAATAAACTTCTTCACCCTCATAGATAACATGGCCATCTTCCATTTAATGTCCATCTCCTCCAGATCATCAGGGTGAAGTTGTTCCAGATCATCATTAATCAAGGAGTTTTTGCTGTGGCTAGACAAAAAGGCTTCAAAGACAGTTTCAGTGCCTTTTTCTGAATTCACTACACTAGTAGCACTAACTGCTTCAGGGTTGGCAGTAGTATCAGTAGATGCTGATAGAAGTGCAGCATTATGAATATACCCAGTAGGCTTCTTCTTGGCTTCTACCTCAGATTCAAAGACTCTTAGATCATTATACAAATAATCTAGTTCCTTCTCCTCCAGATTGTCACTCTGTCTATATGAGACAGTGTACATAGTCCATTCATCCCCAAGAGATCTGAGGAACTTCCTGTTGATATCATATTGCTCCATCTTCACTCCAACCGTAGCCAGTTCACCAATAAGCTTGTTGAACCTGTCAAAAGTTTGAGTCATAGACTCATTCTTTGAAGAAGTGAAGTTCTCATACTGCTGCTTCAGAACATCCCTTTGATTTCTTTTGATGCTTTTAGTTCCAGCAAATCTTTTCTCTAGAGCATTAGTGCAGTTGCAAAATTGATGTTGATATTCATTGAGGATGGCCAAGAGTAGAGTGCTTAATGCCTTCATCTATGTCTGTCTGATCTTCCTCTCACCATATGTCTTTGGTGGAGGTCTTTTCCCATCTGGTCCAATCTTTCCTGCTTCAGAGGGACCATTCTCAATGATGTCCCACATTGAGTCGTCAGTGAGAAGAATGTATTGCCTGATTCTGATCTTCCACATGTCAAACTCATTGGGTTTGAGCATTGGGACCTTAGAGACAAGAGTACTGTTTGATTCTGCAAAGTTTTCCATGATGAATGAATGAATGTTTCTGAAAGATAAGACTTTGATACCACTTGTCAGGATCGAATTCTCAACAAGAATTATTAATACTCAGAAACAATATCAAAGAAATTTGCGGAATAACACTTTGATATTCGATGAAACAGTAAACAAATAGTAAATATGATGAACAACTTGTAAACTTGTATTAAATGATTGAGATTACAAGATTACACACACAACCTCAATCTTGAAGAACAGGCTCTTTCAAGATAAATTCTACTTCTCTAGAATTAGGATCTATGCCTTGAGGTTGATTCTCTCTCTATATCAAAAACACAGAATGAATAATAATTATAACTAATCTGAACGATTCTATACATATACTGAATAATAAAAGATAATTACTAAACATAAAAAGATCTTCAGAATAATCTTCATAATTATCTTCAGCTTTCCATGTTTATCTCAGAAGCAACATTAATCATCTTGATCACCTTGGAAGCATTAACTAAGTCTTGGCAACATTAACTACTAAGCATCACTAACCTCTAGCAGTACTAACTAGCTAAGCAGTACTAACTTTGTTCAAGCAGCACTAACTTTGACTAGCAGTATTAATTCTACTAGAAGTAGTAATAGTTAGAAGTATTATCTTTGACATGCTCTGGCAGTACTAATTCTGAACTGGCAGCATTAAAGACTAGGTCACATCTTCAGTTCCCAACAGATCAGATCCAATCTTAGTTCCAGGTGCCATCGGGGTTGAAATAGGAGTACAATTTTCCATTTTAATTTTCTTCAAAATATCATAAATGTACTTTCATTGGTTTACAAAAGTCCCCGTAGAAAATTATCTAACCTGTAATCCGAGAAAGAAATTCATCTCTCTGATCATACTCATTTGAAATCTGGACACCATTAGAGCATAAAAGTTCTTACAATACTTCGGGTTTGTAGAACCGAAAATTATGTCATCGACATATATTTGAATAAGAATGATATCATCTTTTTCCTTTTTAATAAAGAGAGTGGTATCGATTTTACCTTTCGAGGAGTCAGACTTGACTATGAATTTGGATAAAACATCATACCAGGCTCGAGGAGCTTGCTTTAAGCCGTAGAGGGCCTTGTCAAGGATATAGACATGATCCGGTTTTTGAAAAACCCTTCAAAATTCCGTTAAGAAAGGAAGTCTTCACGTCCATTTGGTAGACGGTGAAGTTTTTGTGTGAAGCGTAGGCTAGAAACATCTTGATTGCCTCATTATATGCAACTGGAGCGTATGTCTCATCGTAGTCTATTCCTTCCTCTAGCCGGTATCCCTTTGTTACAAGTCGAGCTTTATTTCTGACCATGATACCGTCCTCATCTTTCTTTTTTTTGAATACCCATTTCGTGCCTATAATCGTTTTTCCTTCCGGTCGAGGCACGAGTCACCAGACTTTGAGTGCTTCAAATTGGTTGAGTTCTTCTTGCATAGCTGTTATCCAATATGGATCGGCTAGAGCTTCAGATACTTGGGTAGGCTCTATCTTGCTCAGTAAGGAATCAAACATGCACTCGTTTGTAGTAGCAGACCTAGTTTGCACCGGCTTTGACGGATCTCCAATAATTTGATGAACCGGGTGCTCTTTGGTCCACTTGTTGATGTGAGAGAGTAGATTAGATGTAGACTGATCATGATGATCATCTAAGTATCCAGTATCTTTTTATCGGTTGGGTTCAGTTGAAGTAGTAGGTGCCTAAGCTTTAGTTGGTGAGACACTCATTGCCTATTGGATAGGCACTGTTGTACAACCAACAGAATGTGATACTTCAGGATCTTCACTCTCTTGTGTAACTTTAACTGATTGAATAGGTATTTGAATTTGAGTTTCAGTATAAACCGGGGAGACTGGTTCAGTTGATACATCTGAAGTGATTGGTTGATTACCACTTGAATCTTCTGATCTGTCAATCATAACTGGTTTAGACACTTTAGATCCTAGAAACTCATCATAGAAATGTTCAAATAATAAATCTAAATATGTTAACTGCGATGTAGAAGTAGAAGCATTATCAGAATTAAAAACTTTAGATATAGGTTCTGGACTGATATATCCATAAGCTAAAACTCCTGTTGTAACAGGTTCTGAACTGATGTGCTCAGAAGCCATCTCCATAGCCTCATCAAATTTAACATTGACGACTTCTACAACTATCTTCGAGTTCTTTAGGTATACTCTGTATAATCCAATGAAGATCCCTTCTTTATCTTTAAGATTAAACTTGTTCAATCTCTCCTTATCATTCAGCACATAACACCTGCATCCTAAAATGTGAAAGTGTTTAATGTTTGGTGTTCTGTTGTGTATCAAAGCATAAGATGTTTTAACGACGCGACGATGGATGATTGATCCATTTTAAGTATAACATGCAGTAAATACAGCTTCTGCCCATAAGAATATAGGCAAGTCTGACTGGCTGAGCATTGTGCGTGCAACCTCCACTAATGTTCTGTTCCGTCTTTCAACTACCCTATTATGTTCTGGTGTTCTAGAAGCAGAAAATTAATGTGTTATCCCGACCGATTTGAGATAATCTTCAACTATTATTGAATTATGTGCCATTGTCTGTTCTGATAAGCTTAAGTGTCTTCTGCAAGTTCACTTGGATAGTCTTGAGAAACGAGATAATGATTTTCAGAGTTTCGTCTTTTGATCTCAGAAACTTGACCCATACGTATCTAGAATAATCATCCACAATCACTAGGACGTACTTCTTGCCATTGATACTTTGTGTTCACATAGGACCGTAGAGATCCATATGCAATAATTCTAAAGGAACACTTGTACTAGGTTCAGGCTTGGGCTTGTGTGAAGATCTCTTCATTTTGCCTTTCTCGCATGCATCACACAGATGTTCTTTTACATATTTAAGCTCAGGCAAACCCTTGACCAAATTACCAGTCACCAACTTGTTAATGTATCGAAAGTTGATGTGAGACAACCTTTTATGCCCCAACCAACTTTGTTGCATAGAGGCTTTAGAGAGTAGACATACAACATTATCAGCCTTGACATTGGATAAGTTGCTAGTGTAGAGGTTTGACTTTCTCGTGCCGACCAAGAGTTATTTTCCATCTTCGGTTCTCACACAACATCTCTTGGCTTTGAAGTTTACCTCTACGTCCTTGTCATAAAACTGTTTGATGCTGAAAATATTGTGTCCTAGTCCTTCAACATAACTTACCTTCTTAATCGTTATGTTCTCTTGCACGACATCTCCATATCCAAGTATTGGTGAAAACTAGTCATTCCCAAATTTGACGTTGCCGCAAAATTTTTCTGTATAATTAGATAAATATCTTTCTGCCCTGTCATATCCTTGGAACAACCCGAATCCAAGTACCACATATGATGGGTTTGCACAGGAGAAATCAAGCAACAATTGGTTTAGGTACCCATTTATAAATGGGTCCCTTCATGTTAGCATTAGATTTTGGTACCCATTTGAATTTAGGTCCTCTTTTCTTTTGATAAACATTATAAGAATAAAGATGATATGAACCAAACCAATTATCAGAATATTGGCGAGTCACAAAATCATTTCGACCATATGTGGAACACTGACTAGTCGAATGAGATAATTGGATCAACTGCTTTATTGTATAAGTCTTGTAAGAAGTTACAAGTTTTGTTTTATGAGAAGCACATTGACCAAGTACATCAGAAACACTATATGTATCCCTATTCTCACTTGGTCTCCACTCTAGTCTCTTCAATCTTCTTCTTTGGTCTCCACTCTAGTCTCACTTCAGACTTTTTCAATCTCATATCTGAAACACAAGATTTAGATTTGTAAGAACCATGAGATTTTAGAGTTTGACTTTTTCTGGACTTGCCTGTGTTAGTCCATTTCTGTGAGCGCTTCTTCTTTTGCTTCTTACCCTTAGCATAATAAGTACTCACAGAAACTGAGTTATCAACCTTAGTTGTTGATTCACATTTCTCATAAACACTTGGTAAAATCTCAGATTTAATCACAAAAGCAGAGTGATCTGAAAGTTTAGATTTTGAAATGAAACTTCTCAACACACTCATCAACACAACCATCGGAATTTTAAAAATCAAATTCATCCACAAATAAATCATCATCATCATCATCATCATCATCAAATTGAGGAGCTTTGGAAGCATTTGGAAACATAAATTTTTATATTCATTTGAAAACTGCTTTTGTTCGGGCGTTTGTTCAAAATTTAAAGGGTTTAGATTAGGAAATATATCACTCATGAAGAGTTTACAAGATTAACTATCTGAATCAGTAGAGTTGTTTTCACTAACTATTTCTGACTCTGACTTATCATTTGTAACTTCATATTTGAAATCAGTATTTAAAAGCATAGTGGAAAACACAATTTTCTCTAGATCAACCAAAATTCTCTCATCTAGTAAGGTGTTCTCAAGATCATAAGTTTTACTTTCCAAGATGAATGGAGGAACATAAATTTTAGCTGCAACCAATTTTGCCTCCATTTCCTCAGTAGAGTAGCTTTGAAAATAATTGTTAGAAAGAAATTTTGGTTGCTTAAATAGATAACTATCATTCAACTTATAATAGCATAATGGTAGTTGCATATTTGTTGTGTTCTTCCTATTTTCATCTTCCTTAGTTTCCACCTCATTAGATGATTTTGTAACAAATTTGGGTTATAAATGAGGGCACTTGTCAGCCACATGTAAAAAAATCAAAGTTGTATAAAACTGGTTGTTTTCGAATAGCTTTCTGTTAGTGCATAAATATGTTGGATCCAAGATCATGAAGATAAAAGTCAAACTCTAAAGCTCAAGTCAAAGCCTCTTATTGCAAAAGTCAAAGTCTTTGTAATAAGTCAAAGTCAAAGTGTTGTTTAGTTTTGTCTTTGTAATTGCTATAGGTATAAATAGTTTTCTTTTATGTTCGTAGACTCATATGACTAAGAGAGCGTCTAAGTGTAGAGAGAGAAATATTGTAATCTGAGAGCATCTTTGTATTGTGAATTAGTTGTTCAATATTCGATTTCTTGATATGGATTTGTTGTTGTCATCTTGATCTGATTGCATAAACTGGGACACACAATTGGTATCAGAGCAAATTCGATTGAAATCATCAAGAATGTTCTTCGGACCACGTTTGGCTGAGTTTTGATCGATTTTCGATTTGTTTAATGTAATTGGTTGATATCTTGATTGTATGTTGATCGATTAGCACTCTAGAATGAATTTGTATTGATTTGGAACACATTTGCACTGTAATTTTGGTTTTATTTTGAATTTTTGTGATTTTTCGAAAATACAAGTTCTACGTACCGTATCAAATTCAAAATGTATGTTTGAGTCCATTTCTTTGTAATTCAGTATTTGTAATCGATTCCTGTAGTGTTCGTGGATAAGTTTGTGAAGTTTTAGACTCAAATTCGAATATTTGTTGGGTTTTTGGACGAATTGAAGTATTTTTGGATCATATACTGAAGAACTCGCAAGATTTAATCCATTCGCACGAAGAACTCACATGATAAATATGCTTGCAAAGGAATTCACATAATACTTAATCTGTGAAAAAGTTAAGGATAGAATTCACATAGGCTTATATACGAATTGTACAGAATTCGCATAAGCATGTATACGAAAAGTTGGGAGAAATTTGTTCAAGTGAAGATTTCGCATAAGGAAGTCGAATTTTTTTCGAAGTATAGAATCCGTATTGATACGGAAAGTTTGAGATAGGAAATTTGGCTAAGTATAGAATCTGCATCGCCTTACGAGCGAAAAGTCAGAATTCTTACCCTTCAGCGTGCGAAATCTAGGAATTAGCATCATTTAGCGTGCGTGCGTTAGTGCATAAATATGTTGGATCCAAGATCATGAAGATAAAAGTCAAAGTCTAAAGTTCATGTCAAAGTCTAAAGTTCAAGTCAAAGCCTCTTATTGAAAAAGTCAAAGTCTTTGTAATAAGTCAAAGTCAAAGTCAAAGTGTTGTTTAGTTTTGTCTTTGTAATTGCTATAGGTATAAATAGTTTTCTTTTATGTTCGTAGACTCATATGACTAAGAGAGCGTCTAAGTGTAGAGAGAGAAATATTGTAATCTGAGTGCATCTTTGTACTGTTAATTAGTTGTTCAATACACGATTTCTTGATATGGATTTGTTGTTGTCATCTTGATCTGATTGCATAAACTGGGACACACAATTGGTATCAGAGCTTTAAAAAATGTGGGTTTTCATACCCAATGCCCCAATTATCCTTAAAAGCTTTAAATTACTTTGGCTTGTTTAGATGAATGGTTTGATCTGTTTGACCTCTAGCATAAAGCTTGGATTCCAAACCATTTATCTTTTTCAGCAAAGTTTTATTTTCAAACTGCAATTTATTATGTTTGATGAAAAACTCTTGTTTCTCAAGTTCACATGAATTGAACTTAGAAACTGCTTCTAAAATTTGATTTTCAAGACAAGCTTTCTGTTTTTCAAAATTATTGGCAGCTTTGTTCAAAGAATCAATCAAGTTTTTGTTCCCAACAATTTCAGTGTTGCGATCAAAAATTGTTTGACGCTTTTTAGCAACTCTGCCTTTTTCCTTTTTCAGTTTAGCTTGTAAGTCTTGAAGTTCAACCATCATGGTTTCCATTTTCTTTAAAAAATCACATTCAGAAAAATTGTTTACCTCCTCAGAAGTCTCATAATCAGATTCGTCTTATTTCACCTCCCTTCCCATTAGGCACATGTGTGTAGTCTCATTTCTTTCACATTCCGAGTCAGTAACATATAGCCAGTGGTCATCCTCGGTCATCAGTGCTTTCACTGCTTCTTTCTGCTTGGCCAGAAGCATTTTTTTCTTATAGTAATCAGAATTCCTGGCTTTTGGCTTCCGACAGTCCTTAGCAAAGTGACTTATTTGACCATAGTTGTAACATTTAATTGTCTCTTCTACTTTCTTTGACTTATAATTGTTGATATACTTCTTCTCTTCGGGCTTTCTCTCCTCATACCTTCTACCTTCAGACCTTCTTTCATCATATCTCTTTCCTTGTGTTCAAAATTCCTTTACCCTGATGAATACCTCTAGCTGTTGGAACCCAACTTCTTATAAAATTTCTTTTGAAAGCTCAGGTTAGCAATATCATTGCTTGCTTCATATTCTCACCATTATCAAAATCAGAGTCATTACTATTGGTACCATCATAACTTCTGACTACAACTTTCTTCTTCTTTTTCTTATCTTTCTTCTCTTTCTCTTTCTTCTTGTCCAAAACTAAAGCAACTGGATCAACTGATTTCTCACTTTTCTTCTTCTCTTCTCTTAACTCTTCTACTTCCTCCTCATTCTTTCGAAGTGTTTCATAAACTTAATGCAAGGAAATCTCACTCAGATCATTCATATGTTTCATCCTCAGTGTGTGCTTCTTCCATTCTGGCTGCAAGACACTTAGAAACTTCACATTGTTCTCTATTTGCTTCTTCTTTACTTTATTCTTGGCCAACTTATTCAACAGAGAAATAAATCTTTCATAAGTTTCCTCAAGACTTTCTCCAACTTTAGCTTTAAACTTCTCGTAGTTGTTTATGCAGTTAGCTACTTTCATTTGATTTCCAATCCTAGACCCCATCATCATATTCTCTAATTGATCCCACATCTTTTTAGCCGTTGCCTTGTAGCTATCAATTTTGATGTAGATCTCATTCGGTATGCTTTGTAGAAGTAGGGATCTTGCTTGTTTATATGTGTCAAATCTCTTCTGTTGCTCAGCTGAATATTTGGAAATGTCCATAGCTACCACCTTGGTTTTGTGCTCTCGAGGCTCATCACCATCACCACTATCTGAACTTTCATTTTCATCATCATCAACAAAAATAGTAGTAATGGGCTTCATTACTCCTTCTTCTATAGACTCTTTAATGTATTCTACATTCTCGTGTCGGTCTATAAAATCCAGAAATCGGTCTTTCCATTGCTCATATTCTCCTTTGAATAAGACTGGTGGTTTTACATCGGTTCCAATGGATAAGGCATCTCTTGAAGCCATCTTTACACTTACACAAATCTTTAAACATAAATCAGATTTTTTTTCCAAAATTCTAAAAATCAGTTAAAAATGACTAAGTACAGAATTCTCAGACCACAGTTGAGAACTTTTTGCAAACCAATAAGCTTACACAACTCGCAGACTGAAGAAACACCACAATTCGCAAAAGGATGTTTGCGAATTCAAACTTTTTGCAGGAAGGGATTTGCGAATTCTAAGCTTTTCGCAGACAGAGTCTTGCGAAATATTGCCTTGGAAAAATTTCAAACAATCACTTGAGCTTTTCGCACGAAGATATGCGAAATCTAGAATTAGAAAAATTCTTGGATCTTTACTTTTCACAAAAGATTTAGCGAAATGTGGACTTAGAAAAATTTCAGCAACCTACAGTGTGCGAATTCTGCAACTTTTTGCATGTCAAAGACTTTAAACAGTAGCTTTTCGCAAACTAGGGCGTGGGAAGAATTCTGAGCTTTTCAGACGAAGTGTCCTGCGAAATGATGCTTTTCGGAGAGAGAGATCTGCGAATTCTTGACTTTTCGCACAAGCCTTCAGCGAAACCTTGACTTAGAACTTTTCCACAAACACAAGTTAAATGCTCTACAAGTTCTTGGAATATGAAGGTTGCTAATTCCTCAAATCTTGTGAGTTCTTGAGTTTCTCGAACGCAAAAACACAGATTCAACCCAAATCGATCCAAACACTGAAAATTGATCCTGAAACTTTAACAATTTGACCTCGATCATAATCTGAACACAAACTCAATACATGATTTTGTCTAAAAACAACAAAATTACAAGATTGATCAAGATACAGTACTTACACAGCGTTCGAACAAAAAAATTATTAAAATAAAAATTCACACAAACAGTTGTGAATTGGACAAATCGGCTCAAACAATACTTGTTCTATACATCAAAACTATTACAACTTAATTAAAATTACATCCAAAAACATACAAAATCAAATAAATTGATCTAGACAGGGGCGTTTAGCGAGTTCTTGATTTTCGGCCAAGAAATCAGATTCTTGAATGTTTCTCACATTTGTGCTTGCTCTGATATCAATTGTGTGTCCCACAATGTGCAAATTCAATCAAGATAACAACAATTTCAGATGCCAATATCCATTTCTTATTGATTCAAATTCTCACAACAAATTATACAATTCGATACACAAACTTTCTCTCTCAATATTTGTCTTACTAGAATGTATTCTCTTAAAGTGTTACTACACATTATAAGAATACAAAACCTATTTATACTATCTAACTATTACAAAGGAATCTAAACTAACAAAACAACTAACACAAACAAAGACACTTTGACTTCAGAAGACTTTGACTTTTCTCTTTGACTTTTTGTTAATGTCTAGTTTAGATCAATTGTAGTTTGAGTTTTGTGTTTGACTTTATTTTGTAATCTTGTAACTGTTGTAAGCTTTTGAGAGTTTCTCATATATAATGTTTAGCTTTGTGAGAGTTTGTGAGTAAGTAAATGAACCATTGTATGAGCGTACTTGTGACTTCAAGAGATATATGACATCCTCAGTCTCTCACTACTTTCTCTCTCTAGATTCTATGTGAATTTGTGATTTGATTGATGTTTGCTTGATTTTATGTACTAACATTTGGTATCAGAGCAAACCAAAATCATTCAGATTGTTTGAATTTCACTTGATTAGATCGATTTTCAGTTTTCACGAAGAACACGCACCATGTTTTCTGGAATTTAACTGTTTGATCAAGTTCACACTTCTTAATCGATTTTTGTGTTAGAAAAAGTGTTTATACTGATCGTTAGATGTTATAGGAACTTTCTTGTTTACAATTGATCACGTAATTTTCACAAAATCGATTTGAATTTTGGATTTTTTGGATTTTTTCTTGAAAAATATGTCGAGCACTATATTGATAGATCGCACTGTAATTTTAGAGTTTTTAGCCGGATTTGTGTATTAGAAAAGTGATCAATATCATATTTCGATCATTTTGGTGCAATTTGGAAAGCTAATTGCAGGGTATTCAAAACTGAAGAATACGCTAGATCCAGAATTCGCGCAAGGGAAGAACACACAAGCTGAAAAACACGCAAGCTAGAAAGAACGCGCATGTGAAGAGTGTTGGTGTTCTCATGGGTTTTGCTACGCGCATAGAGTGCTCTGCGAGAAGTGAAAACGCGCAAATCATGTTTTGTGAGTTTTGTGTTTGATCTGCGAGTTTTGTGATCTGCGAGAAGTGGTTGCGAGTTTTGATTCTATGAGTTCTTATTTTCTCTAACTTTTTTCTATGTACAAAAGAAGTTAAAATCTCAAAAAATTTCTAAGTGTTGAATCAACAAATATTTCTAGAGATTTGCTCAGCATGGGTTCTAAGTTGAAGCCTCCGGTACTTCAAGTCGATGAATATCCTCAGTGGCGAAAGAGAATGACTAACTTCTTGAATAATCAAGACAAGAAGCTTATGAATTCTGTCATCGATGGACCTCATTTTCGTCATGTCACTGTAGCTCGAATCCCGGCAACAGATACAAACCCTGAAATTCCATAAAGACATATTGCAAGAGACCCGATACAGTACAACGAACAGGATAGAGAATTGGTGGAAAGAGATGCACAGGCCTTGACTTTTCTTATAATGGCCATTCCAAATGACATCTTCAACAGAGTTGACAGTAGAGAATCTGCCAAAGACATTTGGGATGAGCTTGAAAAGCAGTTTCAAGGTTCTGTAAATTCCATCAAGACCAAGAGAAATCAGAGTATAAACGCATATGAGGGTTTCAAATCAAAAGAAGGGGAATCGTTGAGGGAAGCGTATGACAGATACAATATCATTTTAAATGATTTGAGGAGAAATGGAGTTCAAAAGTCCGAATCAGAGATCAAATTCAAATTCATCAAGAATCTCCAGCCTGAATGGGATGTCTACACAATACAAATGCAGATTAACAAAGATATGGACGAGGAGAAGTTGAATGACTTCTTTTGTGCTCTGAATCAACATGAATATAAGGTTAAAGAACATGCTGCAATCAACAAAGAGCTGCATCAGTTGAAAGACAAGCAGAAGAAAGTCGAGGATTCTCTAGCTTTACTAGCACAAGGCAAGGGTAAGTTGATCAGCATGGGTTCTAAGTTGAAGCCTCCGGTACTTCAAGTCGATGAATATCCTCAGTGGCGAAAGAGAATGACTAACTTCTTGAATAATCAAGACAAGAAGCTTATGAATTCTGTCATCGATGGACCTCATTTTCGTCATGTCACTGTAGCTCGAATCCCGGCAACAGATACAAACCCTGAAATTCCATAAAGACATATTGCAAGAGACCCGATACAGTACAACGAACAGGATAGAGAATTGGTGGAAAGAGATGCACAGGCCTTGACTTTTCTTATAATGGCCATTCCAAATGACATCTTCAACAGAGTTGACAGTAGAGAATCTGCCAAAGACATTTGGGATGAGCTTGAAAAGCAGTTTCAAGGTTCTGTAAATTCCATCAAGACCAAGAGAAATCAGAGTATAAACGCATATGAGGGTTTCAAATCAAAAGAAGGGGAATCGTTGAGGGAAGCGTATGACAGATACAATATCATTTTAAATGATTTGAGGAGAAATGGAGTTCAAAAGTCCGAATCAGAGATCAAATTCAAATTCATCAAGAATCTCCAGCCTGAATGGGATGTCTACACAATACAAATGCAGATTAACAAAGATATGGACGAGGAGAAGTTGAATGACTTCTTTTGTGCTCTGAATCAACATGAATATAAGGTTAAAGAACATGCTGCAATCAACAAAGAGCTGCATCAGTTGAAAGACAAGCAGAAGAAAGTCGAGGATTCTCTAGCTTTACTAGCACAAGGCAAGGGTAAGTTGATCAAGGGAAGCTCAGTATCTACAAAGGCTTCTAAGAAGAAAACTTTGATGTCAAGCTTGATTCAGTCTTCAGAAAGTTCTGAGGAGGATATTAAAGTGGAATCTGAGGATGATGAGCGAACTGAATTCACTGAGAAACTTGCTTTGTTGACTTCAAGCTTTCACAAGAAGTTTGGCAGAAAGAAGTTCTATAACAAGCCAAAGTATGATTCTTACAAGTCAAGCAAGTACAGAGGCAAGTTTGAGAAAGAGAAAGAGAAGAAAGAGGAAAAGAAAGAGGAAAAGAGAGAAGAGAGAGATAAAGAGAAATCTGACAAGTGCTTTAATTGTGGAAAACTGGTCACTTTGTCAAAGATTGTCCAGTTAAGAGAGTTAATAATTACGAGTACTATGCGAAGAAAGCCCAACTAGCCAAAGCAATGGAGAAAGGAAAGGCTCTGAAAGATGAGGAAGATATTTGGTTTGAGTAGTCCGATGATGATGAGGAAGAAGAGGTCAAAGTTAATATGACTCAGGTTCATTACAATCTGATGGCTCATTTGACCGAGGAGTCTGATTCTAAGGTAAACTCTCTTACTGACAATTCTGAATGTTTTTCTGAAAGCGAAGAAGTATTGAACTTGATGTCTCAATTAAACTTAATGAACTCTGAATTTCAAAAGTTAAAAGAAAATTTTAAGCAACAAAAGAGTATAATTCAGGGACATCAAGATCAAATTTTAATGTACAAAACATTGTCAGCAGAAAGAGAAGAAGAGAAAAATGTTTTGAAACTGGACAAAACTAACCTTCAAACTAAGATATATGCATTACAAAAGGAAATAGTTTCATTGAAGAACAAAAATCTTGAATTAACACTGCAGTATGATATTATGTTAAAAGACAGAACTGAAGCGTATACTAAGATTAAAGAGTTGGAGGATTTGAACTTCAAGGGAGGTAAGACAGAACAGACTTTAAAGATTTTAACGAACAATCAAAAGGATACTCGTTTTTACAAAGCAAAGCATGGCTTAGGCCTTTCTGATGTGGATGTTTTAAAGAAAGCACCCGAAAACCTTTACAATTTCAAAAAATCGGGTGATGCTCCTGTTATGATTATACCACACATTCTTGGGACTTTTGTCAAGCCAGAGAATTCTTCGCCTGAGACTCCTAAGATGAATACAGAAGAATATGTGGAAGTTTATCCAGAAATACAAACTGATTCAGACATTCATGGTTTTAATTCTGTTAAATTCAAATATGACGAATTGAATTCTTCTGATGAAAATGAAAAGAAAACATTCGTTGAATTTGAAAATCTTTTCTCAAAACAACTTGAGTCTTCTGAATCAAGTTCCAGATCTGATACAACTGAAACAGTTATTTCTTGTTCAATCATAGGGGACAAAGACGAAGAAGTTCATTCTTAAAATACGTTTGTTTCGGAAAACATTTCAAAAGTTAATGACCTTGAGTATCAAACAACCTTGAAAACCATTTTTGATTTAGAATGTTAGATTTCAGCTCTCAACTCTCTTATTGTTGAACTGGAAGATGCTAATGAGAATTTTGGGATGGAATTAGACTCCAGTTTAATTCAAAATGAGGCTTTACAAAAGGAAACCAAAAATCTAGAATCCCAAATTTTCAAACTTTCAAAAGGCAAAGAGGCTTGTGTTGACAAAGATACTCCAACTTCTGAAAATCAAAGTGCTGATGTTCAATCTAATTCTTCAACAATAGATACTAAAACTCCTATAATGAAATCAGATTTAAAGATTTTAAAATCTTCAGATAGGAGTTAATTGTTTTTGAAATAGGAGAGTGTTCTAAAACTTCTTCCTTCAATGTTTCTAACACTGATTGTTCTACAGATAACAAAGTAAAGAAGGGAAGTTTGAAGAAAGCAAAGAAGTTGAAAGTAGACATTGAAGTGAAAGTTCCCGATAGTGTGAAATGTAATAGAGTAGTGGAAGCTTGTACTGTTAATTGTCAACAATGTTTGAATAAAACACAAACTCTTTCTCGAAATGATTTGTTGACGCAAGCTGCTACGAAGTTGCAATGTTGTTACTGTCATGAAAGTTCATTTTCTTTTAAACCAAAGTCTTCGAATAAAAGTAAATCAGTGCAATTCAAAAACATGAAAACTTCTGCTCATTCCAATGTCAATCAAAAAGCTGAAGTTTATTCTGTTAATAAGAAAAACAAAGATTTTACAATGAACAAAATAGCTGGTGTAAAATTTGTGTCAAAATGGATTTCTAAATCTGAAGTTAAAGCACAAACATTACCGAAAGGATCCAGATTTGAATGGAGAATTAAAGGGTCATCAGCTGATTTAAAGAAATTTAAAGATACTAACAAGAAAGGACCCATATTCATATGGGTACCTAAATTGATGTGACTGTTGTTTGCAGGCTTGTCATGTGTCGATTATTGATTCTGGTGCATCAAGACACATGACAGCACACAAGCACCTGCTATTCGATTACGTTGAACATTACGCAGGATCAGTCAACTTCGGAAATGAGATGAAAGGATATGTCAGGGGATATGGTGTGATCAAGAACAATATGATTTCAATCTCAAAAGTCTTGTATGTGGAGGGTCTAGCGTATAATCTTTTCTCTATCACCCAATTCACTAGGAAGAAGTGCAAAGTAGAATTTGATGCAGATTATTGTTATATCAAAGATCAGAGTGGAGCAGAATTAATTAAAGCTGGGATAATGGGTTTACTGTACGGTGTTCATTTTCCGACTCTCAAAGCTTCAAATCCAGTATGTCTTATCTCTAAGACTTCCACCGAAGAAAGTTGGTTATGGCATCGCCGTTTATCTCATCAACATTTTCGAGATCTGAATAAGCTGAGAACTCAACATCTTGTCACGGGTCTTCCAGTTCTGAAAATAGAACAAGATTCACTTTGTTCTGCATGTGAAAAGGGCAAGATGACGAGAAGTTCTCACAAGCTGAAGATGTTATCAAATTGCACCAAATGTCTCGAGCTTATTCACATGGATCTATGTGGGCTAATGAGAACTCAATCTATCAATGGAAAGAAGTATATCCTTGTTATGGTGGATGAATATTCAAGATATACTTGGTTAGAGTTCTTGAGGAAAAAATCTGAAGCTCCAGATCTGATCATCAAGTTCATAAAAAAGATTCAAGTTCTTCTTCAAATCCCAGTGCAACAATTGCGAAGTGATAACGGAACTGAGTTCAAGAATGCAACGTTACAATCATATCTTGACTCCGTTGGCATTTCTCACAATTTCTCGGCTGCAATGACACCTCAGCAAAACGGTGTTGTTGAACGGAAGAATAGGACATTGGTAGAAGTTGCTCGGACAATGCTCGCATATTCTGATCTACCTTTGTTCCTCTGGGCTGAAGCAGTAGCAACTGCGTGTTTTACACAGAACAGGACTATTATTAATAAGCGTTTAAATAAAACATCTTATGAAATTATTAATGGTCGAAAACCAACTGTTAAATTTTTTCGTGTGTTTGGCTGCAGATGATACGTGCTGAATGATAGAGAGAACATGTCGTAGTTTCAAGCCAAAGCTGATGAAGGGATATCCATTGGATATTCACTTCAATCCAAAGCATACAGGATATACAATACTCGTACAAAGACAGTTCTTGAGAGCATCAACGTCTCTTTTGACAAATCAAAGACGAGGACGTCTAAACACAATAGTTTAGAACTCCTACCTAAAGACAAAGCTTCTACATCAAGCAGTGTAGAACCTGATCTGCAAAAAGACTAAGCATTCTCAAACCCTTACTGAATCTGATCTTGACTTGTTATTTTCAGATGCTTTTAATGATATAACTATTGAATATAACAAGCAAGAAAATTTAATAAACACTGACACACCTACTATAAGTGCAGATATCTCAGGACCTTCTGAAGTAAATGGTGACGCTTCCACAAGCCAAACTCAAGTGGTTTCTGAACATACTACACCAGACAGGACATCGGAAATGGTTTCACCGTTAGTTGAACCAGCGTTTATATCTGTTGTATCTGGAGAAAATTAGCCATAAACTACAACTGAGGAAGCTACAACCAGTGCACAATGTCCAGCTGCAACAGAAGCTGATCTACCTACAATTCAAGATGAGTTTGACAATTCAAATGATCATACTGAGATTGATGTATTTCCAAGCACTCATAAATGGACCAAGAGTCACGCTCCGGAAAATATCATTGGTGATCCAAATGCCAAGGTGTCTACTAGATCTTCCACTGCATCTTCGTCTACAAATTATTTTATTTTTGTAAATTCCCTAAGCAACATGGAACCAAAGAATCCGTCTGAAGCACTTAAAGATCCGGAATGGATTAATTCAATGCAAAACAAGCTCAACGTGTTCAAACGAAATGAAGTGTCGCGATTAGTACCAATAGCCAAAGACAAGACAATTGTTGGTACTAAGTGGGTTTTTTGGAATAAGAAAGAAGAAGCGGGAATCATTGTTAGAAACAAAGATCGGTTAGTCGGAAAGGGTTACAATCAACAAGAAGGTATTGATTACGATGAAACCTACGCACCCGTAGCACGGATTGAAGCAATCAGGATCTTTCTCGCATATACTGCACACAAGAATATTAAGGTCTACCAGATGGATGTAAAGTCTGCATTCCTGAACGGTATTCTACATGAAGAGGTATATGTGAGTTTGCCTGAGGGTTTCATAGATCTAACATTTCTAGACCATGTGTATGTGCTCGATAAAGCGCTTTACGGATTAAACAAGCACCTCGTGCATGGTATGAGACCTTATCAATTTATCTCACTAAGTCTGGTTTCCGGAAAGGTATAATCGACACAACTTTGTTCTTAAAGAAGAAAAGTGAGGACTTGATACTTATACAAATTTATGTAGATGATATTATATTTGGTTCTACGAATCCTGCACTTTGTGATGAGTTTCAAGCTGCTAGGTGTTGCTCACAAGTTTTGTGGATGAAGACTCAGCTGAAAGATTATGGATACACTCTCAACAAGGTCCCCATCTACTGTGACTCAAAGAGCGCAATTGCTATAACTTCAAATCCGGCACATCATTCAAAAACCAAAAATATTGACATCAGCTATCATTTTATTAAAGATCGTGTAGAGAAAGGGAATATGGAAATGAATTTTGTGTCAACTGATTTTGAGGTTGCTGATTTATTCACTAAACCTCTTGATGAAAAGAGATTTAATTTTTTGGTAAGTAAACTTGGGATGTTGAACCTCAATGCATAATTATATTCTGATAAATGACATTGAGGGGGAGATGATTCTGTGCTTATTTGAATAAGTGTTTTGGTTCATACAAATTTTCAAAGTCTGATACTTCTAACAATAGTGGACTCATGTTCTGTAAGTACCAAATTTTTATCTGTTTTGCAGTTAAGATAGTTTTCTGCTGTACTAATCTAGAAAATATCATGGACATTGACTTGTGATCAAGTCAGATAAGGACTCATCCTTCAGTATGTTGAGCTGAATGCATACATCAAGGGGGAGTTATTAGAACAGTGCTCACTTCAAGGGGGAGCTTAACTGAAAAGTCTGTAAGTGTGTGTGTGAGTCTGTGTTAAAAAGGTTTTGAAATCTGAAAGTTTTTTCAAGAGAAAAAGATGCTATTTTGGGCTTAAAAGGTCTTTCAGAGAACTTACTATTTTTGGCAAGTGGGAAAATTATTTTTGGAAAGTTTCTATTTTTTGGAAAAAACCCAAAATTTTTCTAAGTGTCAAAACGCACAAGATGTGTCATCATTGCTTGCGCAAAGTGTAACTTCGCGCACATCATTGCATGTGCAAAGTGTAGAACGTGCACCCTTCGCTATGCGAGTTCTCACTTCGCGCATAGCAAAAGATGCGCGAAGTATGGAACGCGCTATCAGTGTTGTGCAATTTTTGACTTCCCGCGTTGCTCTTCATACGAGTTTCTCTTCATTTAACCACTTCACGCAAATCGTTTCTTGCGCGAAGTACACACACTACTTGTCATTCGATTTGTGACAACTTTTGTTTCTTTGGTTTGCGCGAAGTGAGCAATTCACTTAGTCCGTGCCACGTGTCTATCTGACTCTTGAGTATATATTCGAAGTTTTTCCTTATTCGAGCTCGCTTCTCTTAGACCACAATATGCGAGTTCTCATACTTAGACATTTTTTCTCTCAAAACTCATCTCCGACTTTCAGAAAATCGAACCTCATACCTTCGATTCAGTGTAGGTTTCTAGTTAGATTGGTTGTTTGTTGTTTGTTTCTATTCTTTGTATATTGTTTTGATGTTTTGCATATGTAATCTTGTGTTCTTAGGGTTTTAATCGTTGTGTTTGTTCATCTTCAACGAATCTGGACACTTGCAATTTAAGATCTTGTTCTCATAAATGATTGATGTATTGTGTGTTTAACTCGATTTTGTATATGGGTTTTGTGTTTTGATTACTTTGGTATACTTGTTCTTCATTTTACAAAATACCTTGACTTGGATTTTTGGAGTTTAATCGAACACTTGGACTATTGGACTTATTTCGAACTAATTGACTGATTCGAATCTTAAAGATGATTTTTTGTTTGAATTTCAATGTTAAATCTGAAATTAAACATAAATCGAACATAACAAAAGATAAAATTTCAGATTAAAAGCTATTTCTTGGATTTGAAAAGTTTGAAAATTCAAACTTCGAATAAACAGTAATTTGAGTGTTCTTGACATGAACTCAGTCTCTTGCGAGTTCTTGATTTGAACTCAACTTATTGCGAGTTTTTCAATTGAGAGTTGTATTATGCGAGTTCTTGAGTTGGAATAAGCTTTATGCGAGTTCTTGACTTAGAACTAGCATCATGCGAGTTCTTGACTTAGAATTAGCATCTTGAGAAGTTTTATCCTGTTTTAAGAAATTTTTCATGTGTTCTGCGAGATCATGTGATACTACATCATTTTGAGAACAAAATCAAAACATCTTGTTGTTTATGGTCATTTTCTTTGTGTCTTTTATATTTTTTAAGTGTTGTTTCATTTTGTATCTTGCAACAAAGTATGCTATCTTTGTGAGCTTAAAGTACATTCTTTTTGCACTTTGATACTTTGTATCATAAATCTTTTCTGAAAAACAAGTTTTTGGGATTATTGCTGACATGTTGGATTTTATACAATAATTTTGTTCTGTTTCAGGTACTAAAATGGCAAGTGAACATTCTCATGATCCTATTGTCCAAATGGATGAGAATGATCCAAATGTATCTAAAGAAACACCAATGCCATCTTCTAGATCACATGTGCAATCTGCAATTGGTGGTGATCCTGATCTTGCTCTTATCAACCCCAATGAATACTTGTTGTTGTCTCCGAACAACCACCACATGGATTTTGACAATCTCAATGTCAATCCACATGTGATAGAAATTCTGAAAGGTCATCCACTCAACAAACCACTGGCAGATACTGCTAATATACCACTGATCTATCTGCAACAAGTTTGGAAGCCAATTGAATATGTGGTGGAAAGAAACAATTACAAGTATTTCAGAATCCGGATAGATAACTTCACTTCAATTATGACCTAAAAAAGGCTCAGACTCATCTTGGATATACCAGAAGCTAACTCTAGAGAAGGGAGAGCAAGTTTTGATCTATTCCCTGTTTATTATGACGTATTTGAAGGCATCCGAGCCTTGGGGTATATTGTTAATTTGATAAAGATCAGTGAATTCAAAAAGTACAATCTACCACCTTTCTATTACCAGATGTTCTCTGTGATCTATCGTTGCTTGACTTCAAGGCATTTAGGCCTAGAGAACACATATATGCACATTCTGAGATTATTTCATGCCATAGTGTACAATCTACACGTGGATTACTCAGTTACATTTTGGACATAATTGTATGAAAAAGTCATCAGCAAGAGAACATCCAAGAAGCCACTGTATGTTCCTTATCAGAGAGTTCTTCAACTGATTGTCAGGAGTATGATCCGTTCTAACTGAGGCATTCCCAAGAGATCACATCATAAAGTAGCACCATAATGAGAAATGAGGTACCTACAAAAACAGAAGAAACTTTCAGGTACTCTATGCCTATTCCTGTAGCTCTATTAGCTTACACTGATCCAAACTCTGAGTGCGTTAGGGATTATAGAGGATCTATGGGATTACCAGAACCGGTTATCCCTACCCAAGACTCTAACCTTAGACGAGCGGAGTCGGTGAGGGTTTCTGAAACTCAGCGAGTTCAGGAACGGGTAGAGGTGAGAGAAAATTCTGAGAGGGGAATGGACGGGGGTTAGGATCCTAGACCAGAGGTTATGGAGACTCAGGCACTTGATGCCACACATCTAGAAGTTTCCACATCTCAACCCGAGAGAGCAATCACTCATCAATTGAGCCCTCAGGAAGAGACTGCCAATGTAGTTCAGAACTCTGGACCAGATGAAGGAAGGACATGGCAATGATGATGATGTTGATAATGAAAATCTTCAACACAGTTTTGGCTTTCTTGATGATGTTTCTTTACAACATGAGGACATGGATATTGATACTTCTGTAACAGCAATTCAAAATGTATTGGGTGATATAAGGAGGAACGAGGGAGATCAAGTAGAAAATATTGAAAATTTGAGGCTTAGAGTGAACGAAGAAAAAAAATATGGGGAGCGAGTATGTACACGAACCTACCAATCCAAAAGGGCAAACACATCAACCAGCTCGCCACATTTGTTGCGAGCAGGTGTTGAAATAGATGTTAGTAACCCACTAACACAACTGCACACCCAAGCCACCCATTTTCTTCTTCCCAACATGCAATAGTCTCAGATATGCACGGGGACTTAGCACAAACGCTATCTAGTTTTCACTCGGAAACCAATGAAACTAGAGTTCATCAGCCCCAAAACTCAATTCCTTTCTGTGCACAATCGAGTCTAGCACCACTTGAATTACCAATTCCAATTCCTAGGTCACTGATTCCGTCTGCTACCATCAGAATTCTTTGTGACCCGATTGGAACATCTATAGTAGCACCGTAATCCGATCTACGAGGATTAGATGTAAGTCTTGTCACTGCTAACACTATGCCAGCTTTGAATACATGCCACACTGTTGAATCTTCAACTGTTGTGCTAACTGGAAGTCTAAGTGACCCCAAAGTTATTTTAACCGACTTTGTGTCAATGGAGTTTCTCAACGGCGCCTTAAAGGTTGTTGAACACCGGTATCTCATAAATTTGAGAAGAAGCTTGGGAAGGTTAAAAGTCTGCTGAAGGGGAAAGGACCAGCAGGTCAGGAGCCTGTTCAACCACCTCCACCACCGCCTGTACATCCTGTAGATCTTTCTATAGAGGAGCTTAAATCTCTTTTGTATGCTAAGTTGTTATCTCAGGCACCTGCTGATGAATCAGGACCGCGCAAGGCTTCTGAAGCTTTCTTCGGCTCAAGGGAACTAAGGAAACTCGAGTATAGACAAAAGTTTGCAGATGTCGCCCGCGTTTTTACTCCACTGTGGATATCACCGATTATATTGTGTAGGGGATCATCTCGTGTTCACCTTGTAGTACTTGGAATTAGGTAAACGTGATCTGCGTGTTCTCTTCATCATATTCATCGAATACAACAGGTAAGTTCAAATCAACCTCAGATGTACTCGTGACATCTTGTACAGTTTATGAAGTAAATATTTCTGGAGCCATTGAAGAAGTGCTCGAAACTTCATTTCCAGAACTTGTATCTGCAGGAACAGATTCAATATTAGTATCTTCAGAAATAACAGGTGTAATTGTACCTGATGAGGTTGTTGTGACATTCTCAGAGGTTCCAGAAATATCTTCAGTTACGATTGGAACCTCTAAACTTGATGCGGATATATTAGATTTGTCGAAATCTGCACAAATATCCATAAAAGCATCAAAGAAAAGTAAATCTAACTCAGATGTTACATGTGATGACTTAGAAGACTTAGTCTACGACGATTCGGGTTCTATTCCGTCTTGAATAGAAGCCTTCTGTTTTAGCTTGAGTTCTGAACTGCAGTGTTCAGAACTCAATGTTGATGTTTCATCGAAAGACACATTCATACTCTCCATGATCGTCTTGGTTCTTCTATTATAGATCCGATAGGCTTTAAATATTAAAGAATAACCAATGAAATAGCCTTCGTCTGCCTTCTTGTCGAATTTACCAAGATTGTCTCGATCATTGAGAATGTAACACCTGCAACCAAAAGTGCGAAGAAATTTAATATTCGGTTTTCTACGATTTATAAGCTCATATGCTGTCTTTTTATGTCTTTTAATGAGAATTGTACGATTTTGCATGAAACAAGCAGTGGCTACGGCTTCAGACCGCAGATACAATGGCAGACCAGAATAAGCTAACATCGTCCTTGCTGCTTCAACAGTGTTCGATTTTTCCTTTTAAATCTTAAACTGAGAATTGCTTGATTGAATTTGGGAAATACATTTTCAGTTGTTGAAAAGTGCTTGCTTTCTAACCCTTGCCTTGTAGTGTTGCTACCGGATGCTACCACCCGTATGCTTATCAGATGAAGTTCTTAAGCTGAATTCTTATTTCAACTCATGGTTCAAAGACAGATCAGATGTTATACCCTGAAGATGCACTTGGTTGTCATTCCATAATCCACACATATCATTCTTGTGGGCATTAAGGAATGTGTTGGATTTACTAGAGATAAAAGTTGTATTTATGTACACTTAGTTGTCTACATTAGATATGGTATTTCAGTTGATACTTCAAGGATAAGAGTTACATTCTAGGGGGAGCTCAGGATGCTTTGATGTTTATGCAACGCTAAATTTTAAAAAAAAATCAAGGGGGAGAGGAGCTGAAGCTGGAGCTAATCAGAGAATGATTACTTTACAAAACTTAGGGGGAGAATGTTATAACATAAATATGTTCACTTTAGAAGTTTAGTAAAGTAATCAATATAATTGTATTGGGCCTTGTATATGGGTTTGGGCTTAAAATGTATACAAGGGCTTGGGGGTATAAGTAGGAATCTTGTAGTGTTAGTTTAGGGTTAACTTTCATTTTTGTAATCCTCTCATCCTTATCAATGTAGACATACGGCTACAGTTCTCTTTGTAGTGTAGTTTACATTTTCTGTTGAATAAAACTACTGATTTTTATCCATTAATCCTTGTTATTGTTTATTTTCAATCCAATCATGATCTCAATGGACCTAACAAGATGATTGAATGGAATACCTGGGGAGTGATCATCAATAAAACTCCTTGTATAGTACATTCGTTGTACTAAGTGGCTTCGTGCTGCTTACAGACATTATAACTGATTCATTTGTTGATTCAGGGTTACATTCTTATTTGTCTGAATTTGGAAAGATTCGGATGAATACATTATGAATTGACGGATGGTTCAGAAGCTTATTTTGAAAGATCAGTGGTCAGAAAGAGATGGTCAAGAAATGTTTTGATGATTTCCCAAGATCATGAAGAATGGAAAGTCAATGCTCAATTCAAAGCCTCATTGCAAAGTCAAAGTCAAGGTGTTTAAAGAGAATAGTCAAAGTCTAAAGTGCAAGTCAACAAGTTTAATTAGTTATGTTTTCTCTTTATACATGTAGGTATAAATAGTGTTTTTCGTTTGTAGACTCATATGACAGAGAGAGAGTGATTCCAGTGAGAGAAATATTGTAAGAGAGAGCTTTGTAATCTGTCGAATTTCCGAATCAATATATGATGTTTTGAATTGTAATTATTGTTGTTAATCTTGATTAGCACACATCTTGGAATAATACTCTCATCAAGATAAGGGCCACGATCATCAAACGAATGGGAACCGAAAGAGTGCAAAGGGGGCCTGCAGAGGATTGATAAGTGACATCAATGCTCAGTTGAAGTTCAGGGATCTCATCTTTAGCATGTAAAAAACTTTAGCTGATAGCTTTACCCTGCCGATAGATGATTTTCCTCAATAGTTTCTTTTGTAACATGTACTTGTAATTTTCTCGTATTAATCTTCTGTTGAGGCCATTCTGACATCTGTTTAAATATGAATGAATTTTGTCTTCAGAGGATGAGTTCCTTTCACCTTTTGTTTCTTCCTTAGCCAAAAGCACTTAACTTCCAAAACTTCATTTTTCAATACTTAGGGGGAGATTGTTAGCTCCAATTGTCATTGTTATAAGTATTGAAAAATAGGCTAAGTATAGGAACCACAGAAGACACCCGCTGCATACACCAAGACTCAACAGAAGCACAAGATCAGAGGCTATGTCGACTACCTTCCGAAGATCTCAACCTAAAGATCATCATCTAACCGCAGAGCCTTTATGACCCTTCACAGAGCCTCTGTGGTGACAACTTCTGGAAGAAAAAGACTTATGCAATTCCAAAGATCTCAACCTCTCACGTGCCCCTGTTGTACGAAGATCCTTGTTGAGTCAAATATTGTATTCAAGATTAAAAGGTCAAAGTTGTAGTTGTTTGTAAAGTCTTTGTAAGTGTAAAAGTCAAAGATGTCAAAGTCAATGTAATAGTGAAAGTTTGCCAAAGTCTTAGAAATTCAAAGTAGTTAGTTGTTTTGTAAGCTTGTAATTAGGAAGTATAAATAGGTTTGCTTTGTCATTAAGCATTAGGTTAGAAGGTTAAGGACTTTGACATTGTCATATCTTCGAGAGATGATTTGTAGTGAGAGAAACACATATTGTAGAGAGAGAAAGCTTCAAGATCTATAAAATTCTTGTGAGATTTGTGATTGAATCTTGTTCTTAATTGTGTTTGTGGACCTATCAATCCTCAAGATCAATATAGTACACCATGATGGATTACTTTCCAGGTGTCATTCCTTTTATGGAATGACAACCTTTGTCTTGTACTATTGTGTACACCATTATCTGTATATGTAGGGAGCACATCCTGTAATCGGTATACAACTGCAACACATAATTGAATACACGCTTGATTTGTAGAGAGAAATCTGTTGAGAGCATTTTTACATATACTACTGTGTGTTCTTGGTGTATTTGCATGTTAATGAATATGAACTTTGAGTGAATCATTCTTATTGTTTTACAGTTATCTTTGTTACTTTTTTGTATGTGATTCTACCAAACAAAACCATTCTTATGCACAAAAACGCTTCCGCATCTTAATTTGTTTTGCATATTTTTGTTTTATATCATTATTGAGGTAAACTGGGCACCAACAGTTGTACTTGATCTTTCTTGAAGGTGGTTCACCGTCTTGTGATTCTTCAGTTGAATGTGAGCAACAAAATGTGAACTTATACACACACACATTGATTTTGCTTTATTAAATTCTATGTTTGAATCTTTTCGTGTTTTGTTAAAGGGTGTCTCATTTTCAATTGGTTTTGAGATTTGTGAAGTATATTGAACTTGAATTTAATGAACGTCATTCGAGTAGTGGCATATTTTTAGTTTTCTTTGTTTTCAGAACAACCCAAGTAATGGGCAAATTATTTGGGATGCCTTCTATGGCGACTTTGCAGTCATGACGTCCTGCAAGTGAACTTTGTCCACCAGGGTTAGGCCCAATTGTGGATTTCATGAACCCGACTTTGGAAACTAGGCCTACTTTGTTGGCTCGAGGGTGGATTTCTGACCGTGATTAAATTCACGGGGGATTCGGGTGTGTTTCCGCCCCCGACCCAATAGTTCATGTGGTTTGGCCACCCACGAACACTCGAACAGGAATTGAAGGACTTGCTTATATTATGTTTTAACAATAAATTGTGAATCGTTCTAGAGATTCTTGCATCTATGTGTTATTATACATCTCTTTTGAATTAAATGAACTCCCAACTTGAGTATCATGAAATATGTTCAATTGAATTTTAAGCCTTCCGATTTGTTATCGTTGTTATCTATTATGTTATTTTCTTTATATCAAATAACAATGTATCACAAATGCTTCTTTTATTGATCTTGAGAGAAAGTTACAAGAATTGAGTTTAGATCTACTTTCTCTCTCTAGAAAGCTCTCTACAATATGACCTCTCAAACGTATGAATGAAATATATCTAAGATCATACTACAAGAATACAAGAACTAATCTATTTATATCTAGCACTAATTACAAGTAAGTAAAACAACAACATTGATTTTTACACTTAAAACATTGACTTTGACTTTTCTCTTCTTTATCTTTGACTTTCACTTTCAAGCTTTGACATTGTCTTCTATTTTTGACTTTCAATATATTGTGATCTCACATAAAATATAGTTTGCTCTAACAACCTCCCCCTTTGTATTTTAGATCATAACTTGTCGTGTCAAGGTTCTGAACCTTAACTTCAACTTGACTTTGTCTTCAACAAACTTTTCTTATGAAGATGTACAAAATTTGTCAACATTTTTAACAAACAATCTTGAAGATGAAACAATATCCCTTTTTCAACAGACACATGTCTTCAGAATGAAATCTTCATGATCTTTACAAACTTCAGAAACTTTCTCTTTCAAATCTTCACATCTTCCAAGAAATATTGCACTTTGTCAGCAAGCTTTTCAAACATCTTTGGCCACAGAATGTATCAATCAATAATTCAAACAATTCAACATCTATCTTTATTGCCCAATTGAAATATCCAGATCCAACGGCTTTTCAACCTCAGATCCAAAAGAATTAAATATTGTTATTTCAAAATTATATTATAATCTATTCTCTGAGCACCAATGCTGAACCGTGTTTCTTGTTTTTTGACACGGCAGGTTCCTAGTGACACTGATGGGGACGGAACTAGAAATTGAGCATGATATTTTGGAGTCTTTAGACTCCTCTTAACATATAAGTGTTCTAAGTTTATAAGATCTTTTTGAGATGTAATATTTTGCACTGTAAAGCATGTTTTAAAAGTTGTAATCTATCTTTGGAGTTTGTTAGTAGCTATGAATTAGTTGTGTATGTTAAGTCTCGTTAGTGACATCGCCCAATGTGAACCACGTGGGCGGGGGATGTTACATTCTTCATCTTTCCATAATTTGTTTAAATTCCAAAAAATTGCATTGAAGATAATACCCAAAACCCCATGACTGGTATTTATATTGGATAGGGTTGCTTGAAATTGTTTTCGTGAGTTCTCAGTTTCTTGATGTCTTTTGCATTAATGGAGATTATTACATTTTCTGAACATTTGATAAAAATATGAATATTCTGGTAATGGGCAAGGTAAACTTCAACTTCCATCCCTTCAATTGTTGATTCTATTTGACAATGAAGCCAACTATGTAAATTATAAATTCTATGGAACCCGAACTGATAAGAAACTGATTTGAGATGGCTAATCTCCCAAAGAAACAAGAGAGGCACAAAGTGTTTTTGGGGAAATTTTCTGATATCAATTCCAATAAAAAAAGCTACAATCTATTGTAACTAGAAGACTAAACTTGCAACTAAAATGTTGCTACCACTAATCAACAAGTAAGGAAACATGCATGTAATTAAAAGTAATAAAAAAGAGGAACATCTCCATAACTGCTTCATTGTTAACTGCCATCAGACTGGGTCCTCAGGACCTACATGCAACCTGGCAAACTGACCCATCTTCATCTTGGTAACAGGACCGACGGATCCGGTTTTATTTGGGTCTTCCCTTCTTCGACTAGGCTGGAACACTAAAGTTTGAATCACTACTAGACTTGGCCTTCGAAGCTACACCTGAAGGTCCTTGAATCGTATCGATTCCTGCCTCATAAGGAATGACTTTCCCTGCAAGGTCAAAATCTAACGTGAAGTTTGGGAAATAGTGGAGAAACTCGTCTGTGTCCTCCTATGAGGCTTCCTCTATAGCGCAACCAACCAATGTACCATTTCGTTCCACTATATAGAATGTTATGGGGCTGTAAGACTGGGATGTCTTCCCACAAACCATTCGATAGGGGGTTGCGGTGGCTCTTGGTGTCACCATGGCACGGACGTAGCAGGAAGACATGAAAGATGGGATGAACACGACTTCCAGTAGGCAGTTTCCCAATACGCTAATGTGTTTTGAATGGCCCAAAAAACCGTTTGGCTAACTTGTGTGAATGACACAGTGCAATAGAGGACTTATGGTAGACACGAAGTCGAACGTAGACACAATCGTCAACCTTGAAACTTTTGTCGAGATGATGCTTGTTGGTGTGATCAACCATCCGTTGTTGCAACCAGTTCAGATTAGCTTTGAGTTGTTCTAACAGTTTGGCTTGGGCAGCCAAAGTCTCATCAATGGAAGACAATATCGAGGTCCCTTTGAGATAAGCAGGAAGTGATGGTGGCGGCGCCCGTATAAGGCTTGAATTGTGCTCATACCAATGTCACTATGAAAGGTAGTGTTATACCAATATTATTCCAAATAAACATAATGGTACCACGTCTTTGGTTCATCACTAGCAAAACTTCGAAGGTAGTTCACGAGGCAACAATTTACTACATCTGTCTGGCCATCCGTTTATTGATGGTAGGCGTTGGAATGCAGCAAGGTGATGTCGAACTGCTGGAAAAGATCCGTCCAAAAGTGACTGGCAAATAAGGAGTTGTGGTCAGATACGATAGACTTGGGTAACCCATGTAGTCTTTAATGGTAGTAAGAAAAGTGACGGCCAATGTAGTAGTTGTGTAGTTGGCAGATAGGGAAATAAAATGAGCACTTTTTGATAAACGGTCCACGATAACCCAAATAGTAGTTTTACATTGGCACGTGGGAGGCTAAGTGATAAAATACAAGTATACATCGTCCCATATCTGTGTGGGAATGGGAAGGGGTTGGAGGAGCCCATAAGTATTGTGCGTGGGATATTTCACTTATTGACAAGTGGTACATTCTCGAACCATAGAGGTTACTGTAGCATTCATATTTGGCCAGTAAAAGGAAGACGTGAGACACCACAGCATGGCCTAGATGCCCGAGTGGCCGCCATACAACGAAGAATGGACCTCGGTTGTCAAACGACGACAAAGATAAATGAAATCCGGTACCATGATTCTCCTGTCATGAAGAACCAAACCGTGATTAACACGGTAGTGTGGAAATCGTTGGGGGTTTGGCCGCCACATGCTCCTATTGTGTAAGTTCCTTATCCCATATAACAGATATCAAAACTCATGTGCCTTAAATCAACAACATGTAGAACATATCATATAAAACAATATGATAAACACAAAGCATAATAATAATTTCTAGCAATAATATACTAGAGATTGGAATAATATACAAAGCATAATAATAATTTCTAGCAATAATATACTAGAGATTGGAAACTCACATGATGCTCAATATCTCATCACAAGTCCTAACAGTTAAACATTCCCGACCCGAACTCCTGAACTTACCGGATAGAAAAGATGTTAAACCTCTTCAATTATCCCACTATTCCCAATTATATAAACTTCTAAAAAACACTCTTAAACAACACCCCAAATAACTCTAGAATGCCATAAATCAAAAACCCAAAAATAACACCACAGTGACTTACCCCCTGGTTCGACCCTTTTCTCCCCTGATTTCTAGATTTCACCAATGCTCAAAACCCACTTCAACTCCAGAATTTTAAATACTTAAATCTCAAACCTTTAACACCATTTTTACCCAAAGAACATTCACTCTAGATTTTAGCGTCCTTAAATCAATAATGATTACTAAAAATCAATGGTTAAATTCCAACAACTCAAGGAATTATAAACCAATAATATGGTAGGAAGAACACCATCAAAGATGCTTAGAATCAAATATTTCAAGTTTGTGAAATAACTCAAAATCGACCATAAACGAGGTCTTTGATCAAGAAGAAAAAATTAAACTTACCCAAAACATAATATCTCCAAGAACCCTATAACTCTACCCAACAATTTGAGAAACTTTGTATTAAAGGGTTACAAAGTTCATATATTGAGAGATATAATTCAAGCCAAACTTCTTCAACATTCCTCCTATTTTTCCTTCACCGTCGCTTTCTCTACAAACGCTCTCTCTCTCTCTCCATCTAAAACAAACACTTAAAAAGATGAAAAGAAGAGAAAAGATAGAGATGGAGATGAAAAGAAAGTCTGTAGAAACTAAAGGAAAAGATGAGGTTGAAACCTTTTTATACCCAAAATTCTTGATTAAACCCTCAAAATAGTTAGATTATTCAAACAACCCCTGAACTTCTACTTTTACCAGAAAATAAAATTGTGGGTTTTTACATGGTGTTCTTGGTGCACCACCACCAATGGCTACCAGACCTTTTGACAGTGTTTACCCACAGTCATCGATTCTCACCCTTGGTTCCCACCGAACGGCCACAAAGTTCTACCATCACCTGTCGTCCAACCCCATATGGCAACTCATGTGACTGGTGAAACCCAATCACCCTCTTTTGGTAGTCATGCTACTTCTCCATCCCCTCTACACGAATATCATCCGATTTTGCCTTTGTTTTCAGTTCCATGTCGCTACAACAACCTCCACTAGATTAGAACTATTATATGAACTCTAGGGCTAATTAACACATGACATTTAATCTAGGTAACATTATTTTCTAAACATTGCGTGATAAATCTAAAGTAATCATGGTTGGTAGTGGGGTTGTACTTCTAGCTATTTTTACTGGCAATTCTTATTTTCCTTTTTCAAAATGTAGACTCACTCATAACAATATTCTTGTGTCAAATAAAATGGTAAAATATTTGATATATGTTTGTCATTTTACAATTGATAATTCCATTTTATGTTGAATTTGATCGATTTGGTTATTCTGTGAAGGATCTTAAAACATGTTCACTTTTCCGCCGAAGTGATAGTGTTAGAGATCTCTATTTTTGGTCCACTCAAATCATGCCAATGTTTTGTTAATACTCTTACAAAAACCAATCATATGTTTGAACTTGTCCACTAATACCTATGAACCTCTCCTATTGTTAGCATGCGTGGAGTTAAATATTATGTGTTTTTTCTAGATAATTTTACTCATTTTTATGGGTGTTTCTGTTTCGTACCAAATCAGATGTTTTTTCTATTTTTTGTAATCTTCGAATGTATGCCTCTTTTCTTAACCTTTTTGCAAACAATGGCATTAAAATTTGTTTCTCGTGATCTTACATTTCCAACAAAATGGGAAAGCCGACTTCACCATCCACATGGTCGACAACATCGTTCGCAACATTCTTTGTCAAGCCTCTCTCTCTCTCTCTCTCTCTCTCTCTCTTTCTGTGTCCAAACTTTTGGGTTGAAACCCTAAACACGGCAGTTCATACCCTTAACCTTCTTTCCATTACTACTATCTCTTATCGAGCACTCTTTGAAATGCTTTTTGGCTTTTTCCCACATACAGTCACCTTTGTGTTGTTTGTGTCAGGATCGAATTCTTAACAAAAATAAAGTCTCAGAAACTAATATCAAAAAAGTTGCGGAATAACACTTTGATATTTAATATAACAGTAAACAAAACAGTTTATAATCAACAACTTGTAAACTTGTATTCAATGCTTGAAGTTACAAGATTAAATACACAACCTCAATATCGATGAACATGCTCACCAATACGAATTCTACTTTTCTAGAATTAGGATCTATGCCTTGAGGTTGATTTTTTTCTAAAACTTAGAATGAATAAAAATTTTAATCAAATCACTAAACTATTCTATCAATTCTATACATATACTGAACAAAAAGTTAATTACAATAAATACAATATCTTCAGTATATCTTCCATCATTATCTTCAAGCCTTCCATGAATATCTTGATTCTTTCCAGCTGTCATCCTTTCCATCCGAATCTTCAATTCATAAGCAGTACTAATTATGCTCAGCAGCATTAATTTCTTCAAGCAGCATTAACTACTAAGCAGCACCAACCACTAGCAGTACTAACTAGCTAAGCAGTACTAACTTTGTTCAAGCAGCACTAACTTTGACTAGCAGTATTAATTCTGAACTAGCAATAGTAATACTCAGCAGTATTAACTTTGAAGTCTTCTTGCAGTAGTAATTCTGAACTAGCAGCATTAACCATACTTGAGCTTTTCTTCAGTTCCCAACAATCTCCCCCTAACTTGACTTTTAGGAAAAGAAGTCAAGTTCTTCAGATTTGATCTTCAAGATGCTTTCAACACTTCAGATTCAGTTTCCCAAATTTGGATCTAAGCCCAAACTTTGATTGACAGTTCTTCTCACCATAATCTTAGCCATCTCTGAATCCTTTGTGCATACTAGTGTAGCCTTAAGCATCCCTTCTAGCTTCTCTTTGCTATGCTCATAAATTCTGTCTACCAGGTAGTATTCATGATAACAATTGTCAATAGTAATCATGTATACCCCACAGTTTTCAAAAAGTATCCATATATCAATCTTCTTGAATATAAACTCATGCTAATGATCTTTAATCCTATAAGCCACTCTTTCTGGATCAAACATCATGCACAAGTATTCCATTGCTATCTTGAGAAGATTCTCTTCAGTACCTTTCAACACAGGCTCATAGAGTTTTATCCCCACTTTGTATAATTCTTCTATATCAGCTCTTGAGCAACTTCTGACAACTCTCCCCCATGTTGAATATGCTTCAAATGAACCATCAGCTCTTTTGATTCTGAAGAAATCCTTTCCATTATCTCTTAGAATGTCCCAGAAGGTAATCTCAGGAGCTTTCATGGAGATTGGAATAGCCTTCATAGGTTCTACTATGGTCATATACAAATCCATACTCTCAACAGTTTGCTTGTTGGACTGCTCTGAACTTTGCACAGGTTATGTTGGAGATGTGACTGAAGGTTCTGCTTCCTTTTCAGTTTCTTCCACCCTTGGCCTTTTCAACTGCCTTTTTGAAGCAATTGACTTCACTCTCTTTCCAGACTTGGCTTCTATACCAACACCCTTATGTTCTTCCTTCTTCTCTTCAGCTTTGTCTTTTGAGGGTGTGGTCTCCTCAGGGAATGGTTGTTGGATGTTGAGATCATGTCTCTCTTTCATCCTTCTTTCTGCTTCTTCCCTTTGAGAGGAATCCCCTTGGAGCTTTGCCATTTCTTTCCTGTAGAGCTCCTCAACTTGACTGTATGCCATGTTGGTAAACATCTCCCCCTTGACTTCAATTGCACCTTTCAGGAAATTTATCATCTTTCTTCTTTCCTGATTGGCCAAAAAGGTCTTGGAGGGTTGTCTTTTCTGCTTCATTACTGGCATTCTCTGCTTAGACACTTTCACAGAGCTTTTCTTGGCTTCAGTTTCTGCTTTTAAACTTTCTTGATACTCAGCATTTAGTTTTCTGGCCATTATCTTTGCAAGCTCTCTATCTGTTTCTGTTTGAATTTGTTCCTCCCTTTCCATTTCTACCTGAAGCTCTTTGCCACTTCTTCATCCAGCTCAATCTGATCTTTCTTCTTTGAGGGTTGTTCAGGTTCAACCATCTTAGCTTTACCCTTTGTATCCTTCAAATCTGCCTCACTTCTTTCTTTTCTCTTCTTTTGAAGTCCTCTTTCATTGATGACCACTCCCTTGGCCTTTTGAGTAGCCTTAGGAGTGTCATTCTTTGCTTTTACCAGAGTTTCTGCTATCTCCAATTCTTCTACAGAAAGCCCTGTTACTACTGCTTCTTTGACCTCAGCAGCATTAACAGTTTCTGCTGCTTGGGCAAAATCTGTTTCTTTCTCTATTTCAGCTTCTATCTCCCCCTCAACATCAAATCCCATCTCAGATTTGCTTTCCTTCTCTGTTTCATTCTCTTGATTCTCCCCCTTGTTGGAAGCATCTTGAGTTGTTGCCCTCTTCTTTAATACAAATTGCTTTCATCTCCTTTTTTGTACCAATCTTGTCACCAATTTCTTCAGTTTGGTGATCTGTACTTGTTGAGATAGAATAACCAGTTTCAGCTCCTCAATGTCTTTCCCCTGCTTGATGACATCCATGTTTATGTTGCCTATTGTTTCCATCAATTCATTGTAGTCATATATGTCCTCACCTTCTCCAGGAGTGTTACCCCCTTTTGAAGGATCATGGGATCTTTTAGTAGTGGAAGCCTTCTGCCTAGCAGAAGCACTATCCACCCCCTTGGTTTCTTGGCACCGGGGACCTTTGAATGATTGCTCATTCAAAGTTGCCATGGGAGAGGTCTTATGTATGTTACCACTGTCCTCCTCTGTGCTAGCAGGAGTAGTGGCAGCCTTCTTACCCATATGCTCTTCCATCTCCTTAGAGAGCACCTCCTGAGGGTTGGGAGACACCCTGTTGGTTCCCTTTGGATATTCTCTACTGGAGAGTGCTCCAATAGAGGGCTTTGAGGCTCTTGGTTAATAGTAGGTACACCAAGGGAAGGAGCCTTGTGTACCTTTCTCTTGACATAAGTCTTGGATATTCTGGGAGTGGGTTTAGCAGCAAAGGACTGAGGGGAAATTTGAGAGAGGGAAGGTTAGGATTGGCTAGCAGTGGGTTAGACTAATGGGGGCCTTGACCCTGCTACCATACCTTCATTGGTTTGGGACACCACCATCATTGTAGAGAACAATGGGGTGTCTACTCCTTCCGAGTCCCCAGCAGATCTTCTCATATTTGAGAAAACCTTGCCTTTAGGGGGTTTTGGTATATATATCCCATCAGAGTGAGGAATATCCGTCAATTCGTGGGTGATTACTGCTTGAACAAACCTGGGATACATATAAAAGCTCTTTTTGTTTCCCAAGTTTGAGACAAGATCATTGAAAATCATTTGAGAAAAATTATACTTTTTGGCAGTGGCTAAGCATACCAGAGCATAAGCAATAGTGCTACTGAACTCACTCCATCCAGTAGTCTTTTTAGATATAAAATGCATAAGAGTATGGACAAAGAAACGCCATTGAGGTGAAAATTTTGCTTTTAAGAACTTGAACACACCCAATGGGCCTCCATACCCCATTCTTGTAAGAGTAGAAAACAGTTCATCATTAGAGATAGAAGTTATACCAGAGGCATCGTCTAGACGTAGACTGATGCGAATCACCTCTTCAGTAACTGTCAATGGCTTGCCACACACCATCGTCTTTATCATTTGCACACCATCCTCAGTAACAATGGTGGCATGTGCCCAGAATTGCCTTTCATGCTCAATATAAATTGATGGAGACACTATCAGTGCATAGGCGATATGACTAGCTTTCAGAAAATCCACTATCTGATGAAATCCTGCAACTTGCTTTGGCTTTTGGAGCATCGCGATTTCATTGTGCTCGTTAATGAATGCCATTGATCTTTGAAAGTTCTTGCCTGAAAACTTGATACTTGAGAGAGAGAGGGTTTAGAGCACAAGAGAATAGTATGCAAAGAGTTGTTATGAACTTTTAGGCGGGCAAAGAGTATTTATAGTATTCGGAACATAAGCAGTATTAACCTAGAGCAGTATTAACTAATAAGCAGTACTAACGGATAGCAGTATTAACCATTAGCAGTATTAACCACTAGCAGTATTAACTGAGAGCAGTATTAACGACTAGCAGTATTAACCACTAGCAGTATTAACTGAGAGCAGTATTAACGACTAGCAGTATTAACCACTAGCAGTATTAACTGAAAGCAGTATTAACCACTAGCAGTATTAACTAACTAGCAGTATTAACTGAGAGCAGTATTAACCACTAGCAGTATTAACCACTAGCAGTATTAACTGAGAGCAGTATTAACCACTAGAAGTATTAACTGAGAGCAGTATTAACCACAAGCAGTATTAACTGAGAGCAGCATTAACCACTAGCAGTATTAACTAACTAGCAGTTTTAACTGTTAGCAGTATTAACTGTGCACTGGAAGTATTAAAACTGTACTGGCAGTATTAACCATACTTACTCTTTTAAGCTTGTGATACACTAAGTACTTCTATACATATTCTGAAAAAGAAGATTAGTAACACCAAGAATAAACAATATACAGGTATAGAACCACTTTTTGAAAAGGGGCTTATTCAGAGTTGATCATTCCCACACTTGTTACCAAGAAAGTGAATCTACCCACATCAAAAGCTTTAGTGAATAGATCAGCAAACTGGTTATCAGTGTGAACTTTTACAACTTGAATAAGTTTCTTTTCATTGCAGTCTCTTATGAAGTGATATCTGATCTCAATGTGCTTTGTCTTTGAGTGCTTGACAGGATTATTCACAATGCTAATAGCACTGCTATTATCAATAAAAATTGGAGTGTGTAGAAAGGTAACCCCATAGTCCAGCATTTGATTCTGAATCCATAAGACTTGAGAACAGCAACTTGCAGCTGCTATGTACTCTGCCTCTGTTGTAGATGTGGACAATGTGGTTTGTTTCTTGCACTGCCATGACACTAGTCTTGCACCCAAAAACTGACATCCTCCAGAAGTAGATTTTCTGTCCAAGTTTGCTCCACCTAGATCACTATCTGAGTATGCAAGTAGGTCAAAGGATGAGTCATGAGGATACCAAAGTCCCAATCTGGGTTGCCCTTTGAGATATCTAAATATCCTCTTAACAGCTTGATAGTGAGATTGCTTTGGCCTAACTTGGAATCTTGCACATACACAGACTGGAAACATTATATCTGGCCTAGAGGCTATAAGATACATGAGAGAGCCAATCATGGATCTATAATGATGAACATCCATATCCTCCCCCTCAAGATCTGATGTTATCTGCTTGTGTGTCTCCATAGGTGTGCTGGCAGGTTTTGAATCTGAGAAACCAAACTTGGTTAGAATGTCCTGCACATACTTGGACTGACAGATGAAGATTCCATCTGACTTCTATTGAACTTGGAGTCCAAGAAAGAAAGTAAGTTCCCCCATGGAACTCATCTTGAACCTTTGATGCATTAGTTCCTCAAACTCCTTGCACATGTTGTCTCTTGTTGATTCAAAGATAATATCATCAACATAGATTTGGACTAGCAAGATATCCTTCTTCTTTATCTTGATGAATAGAGTCTTATCAATGACTCCTCTTTCAAAGCCATTTTCCAAGAGATAGGATGACAGAGTGTCATATCATGCTCTTGGAGCTTGATGTAGTCCATAAAGTGCTTTCTTCAATTTGTATACCCTGTCTGGATAGCTTGGGTTCTCAAACACTGGTGGTTGACAGACATATACTTCTTCTTCAATTGAGCCATAGAGAAATGCATTTTTCACATCCATTTGATAGACTTTGAATTTCATATAGGAAGCATAAGCCAGGAATAATCTAATTGCTTCTATCTTGGCCACAGGTGCAAATACTTCATCATAGTCTATTCCCTCTTTTTGTGTATACCCTTGAGCCACCAGCCTTGCTTTATTCCTTATCACTATACCTCTTTCATCTCTCTTATTCCTGAAGACCCATTTTGTTCCTATTGCTCTTTGGCCTTTAGGAAGGTCTACCAGATCCCAAACATCTTGCAGCTTGAATTGCAGTAACTCTTCTTGCATTGCTTCTATCCAACTGGACTCCTTCATAGCATCATGAGCCTTTTTAGGCTCAAGCTGAGATAAAAAGCAAGATAGCACTGTGTGTTGTTGGTCTTGCATTTCTTGAAGCCTACTTTGATTTCTAGTCATCATAGGAGAAGATATGTCTCCTATTACCAGCTGTGGAGGATGATTCTTTTGTATTCTGGTGTGATGGCTAGGTTCTTCATTAAGTTCCAACTCCAAATTAGAGTCATTCAACTCAACTGAAGTGTTTTCAGTAGCTACTTCTGGTTCTTTATTTGCTTGAGTCTCCTCATCTCTACTTTCTTCTTCACTTTGACTTGGTCCAGTAGATGGTTCCTTTTCACAGTCTTCAACAGGATCCACTGTGGGTATGGGAAAGATCACAGATTGAGATATACTTTCTTGAACTTGTGTAGTCCCTGATCCTCCACTCCCTGAACCTGCATAATCATCACTACTGAAACCAAAAGAGTTAGTTAGTGAGTCAATGTCAAATAGCCACTGAGGACCAGAGCCAATTGGATTTGGTGTGTTCTCATTGCATTTGACATTGTCACTTTCTTCAATTATTCTGGAAGAAGAGTTAAAAACTCTGTAAGCCTTACTCTGAGATGAGTAACCAACAAGAAATCCATCATCTGCTTTGCTATCAAACTTACCTAAGTGAGATTTGGTATTGAGAATTGTACAAGGACACCCAAAAAGTTTGAAAAATCCAATGAAAGGTTTTCTTTTATTTAAAAGCTCATAAGGGGTCTTGTTCTTTAGCTTGACCACTAGAACTCTGTTTTGGACATAACAAGCAGTATTAACTGCTTCAGCCCAGAAGGTAATTGGCAGTTTTGAATCAGCCAACAGAGATCTAGCAGCCTCTATTAGTGTCCTATTTCTCCTCTCAGCAACTCCATTCTGTTGAGGAGTCCTAGGAGCACTATATTGTCTCTCAATGCCTTTCTCTTCACAGAAGGTGTTTAGATCAAAAATTTTAAACTCAGTCCCATTATCTGATCTAATGACTTTTACTTTTCGATTAGTTTGGTTTTCAATTCTGAGGATAAAGGATTTGATCAGTCCACTTGTCTCATCCTTAGTCCTTCGAAAATATACCCAGGTAAATCTAGAGTAATCATCAACAATAACCAAGCAGTAAGATTTCTTGCCAATACTCATAACATTTGTAGGACCAAACAGATCCATATGCAATAACTGGAGACAAGAAGAAATTAAGTTTATCTCTTTGGTCTTATGAGAAGTTTTGTGTTGTTTGCCTTTAAGACATGCAACACAATGATCATCACATGAAAATACTTTTGAAGGTAAACCTCTTACAAGGTTGTTTTTAACAAGTTTGTTCATGGTTTTGAAGTTCATGTGACACATTCTTCTGTGCCAAAGAGAGGATTCATCCACAGAATCTTTTGAAACAAGACAGTTCAGGGATGAATCACTATCAACATTGTCCATATCTAGACAATACACATTGTCCTTTCTTGGAGTTCTAAGTAGTATCATGCTTTCATCAACTACCTTGAACCCTGGAGCAAGGATCATACACTCAGTATTTATAAATAATATGCTACGTTGTTTGTCACAGACCTGTGATACACTTAACAGGTTGTACTTCAACTGATCAACATAGTAGACATCCTCAAATGTCATCTTACCTTTGGTGACATTACCTTTTCCACTTATTTTACCACCAGTAAGATTATCTCCAAATGCAACATGTCCTCCATTGATATGCTTGAAATCCTGAAGGCATGACATGTTGCCTGTCATGTGCCTAGAGCAACCACTATCAACATGCCATATGCTCTTTCCCTTGAGCTGTTGGTTGCCCTACACATACTATAAATCAGTTAGTATGAATTAGGAACCCAAGCCAAAGTGGTCTTGGGTACCCCTTTCTCATCAAAATACTTGCATTCTTTCTTGACAAGATTTTTAAACTTTGACTCCTCATTTTTGGAGTACTTTGTCACAATGATAGGTTTAGAAACATTTTTGCTCGAAGCAGTACTGGTTTTAGAAGTACTAACTGTCTTAGTAGCACTTGCATGTTTAGCAGTACTAACCTTGTTAGAAGTAGTAACTGTGTTAGCAGCAGTAGCTGTGTTAGCAGTATTAACCTTTGAAGAGGTACTAACAGTATTAGCAGCATTAATATTTTCAGCAGTACTAACACGGGTATCAGCAGTAATGCTTCCAGCAACACTATCGCTGTCAGCAGTACTAACAGTTTTAGTGCTTCTAGGCACCCACATTTTAATACTTTCTTTTAAAAACTTTTTCTTCATGGGGCCTTTGGTTTCAACAGATTTCTTTGGTTTCCTATAACCAACAGGTTTTTGCACAAACCTTTGAAAGTTCATCTGTTGGTTGATAGGGTTGAAGAAACAATACTTAGCCAAATGATTCAGCTTGCCACATATGAAACAAGGTTTTGGTCTATTGATTTTATTCAGATCAACTCCTTGTTTCTGAGCCCATTGATTATTCCAGTTTCTTTGGTTACCTCTTTTTATACCAGAATTTAGGCTCTTAGCTTTATTGCAAGCACACTGTTTACAAGGTTCAGGATTCACAACTGTGGTTTGTTTGTAATGGACCTTGTTATCCTTTCCTTTGGTCTTCTCTATCTTCTTAGACTTGACCCAGATTGTTGTATCCAATACCAGGCTTCATCTTATCATGAATCTGAGCCTTTAGAAGATAATCCATTGCTTTTGAAGCATATGAAAACTTTTCTATGTCAAGCTTAACTTTAGACAGATCCTCTTTCAGCTTATCATTCTCTTCTAAGGACTTAGACAGTTTGGTCTCTAACTCATTCTTTTCCCACTTCCAATAGTTTGTGTCATAAGAGTGTTGAAATTTATTAGCTTGAAAGCCTTTGATTTGTTCTTCAAATCTCTCTACTATCAACACATAGTCTCTTCTGTCCTTTTCTAATCTTTTGAGGTCATCACACATACTTTGGTTGTGATCCCTGTACCTTTTAACAGTGTCTATGCAAGATTGAGTGCAAAGATTAGAAATTACCTCAGAAGGTAGATCAGACACTTCTGCCATAAGAGCTTGATTCTCAATGGCTTCTTCAGCTTGATCACTCCAGTCAAATCCCATTCCTTGTTGAGAAACAAGGGCTTGAGCAGGATTCTTGTTCTGATTGTAGCCTCCATTCTGAGCTTGTTGGTGGTTGTGGTTTGGAGTACCACTTCTGCATTCTCTAGCAAAGTGTCCTTTCATGTGGCACTTATAGCATTCCACCTTTGTCTTGTCAAAACCAGCTCCATCTTCTCTTCTTTGAGAGAAGTTGTTCCTTCCTGTTCTTTTGATAAACTTCTTCACCCTCATAGATAACATGGCCATCTGCCATTTAATGTCCATCTCCTCCAGGTCACCAGGGTGAAGTTGATCCAGATCATCATTAATCAATGAATTGTTGCTATGACTGGACAAAAAGGCTTCAAAGATAGTTTCAGTGCCTTTTTCTGAATTTACTCCACTGACAGTACTAACTGTTTCAGGGTTGGCAGTAGTATCAGTAGATGCTGATAGAAGTGCAGCATTGTGGATATAACCAGTGGGCTTCTTCTTGGTTTCTACCTCAGTTTCAAAAACTCTTAGATCATTATATAGATCATCAAGTTCCTTCTCTTCCAGATTGTCACTCTGCATATATGAGACAGTATACATAGTCCATTCATCCCAAGAGATCTGAGAAACTTTCTGTTGATATCATCTTGCTCCATCTTCACTCCTACAGTAGCCAGTTCACCAATGAGCTTGTTGAACCTAACAAAAGTTTGAGTCATAGACTCATTCTTTGAAGAAGTGAAGTTCTCATATTGCTGCTTTAGAACATCTCTTTGATTTCTTTTGATGCTTTTAGTTCCAGCAAATCTTTTCTCTAGAGCATTCCAGAGAATCTGAGCATCAGTGCAGTTGCAAAATTGATGCTGATATTCATTGGGGATGGCCAAGAGCAGAGTGCTCAAGGCCTTCATCTCTGTCTGTCTGATCTTCCTCTCACCATCTGTCTTTGGTGGAGGTCTTTTCCCATTTGGTCCAATCTTTCCTGCTTCAGAAGGACCATTCTCAATGATATCCCACATTGAGTAGTCAGTGAGAAGAATGTATTGTCTTATTCTGATCTTCCACATGTCAAACTCACTGGGTTTGAGCATTGGAACCTTAGAGACCAGAGTACTGTTTGATTCTGCAAGGTTTTCCATGATGAATGAATAGATGTTTCTGAGAGAGTTAGGCTCTGATACCACTTGTCAGGATCGAATTCTTAACAAGAATAAAGTCTCAGAAACTAATATCAAAGAAGTTGCGGAATAACACTTTGATATTTAATATAACAGTAAACAAAACAGTTTATAATCAACAACTTGTAAACTTGTATTCAATGCTTGAAGTTACAAGATTAAACACACAACCTCAATATTGATGAACAGGCTCACCAATACGAATTCTACTTCTCTAGAATTAGGATCTATGCCTTGAGGTTGATTTTTTTCTAAAACTTAGAATGAATAAAAATTTAAATCAAATCACTAAACCATTCTATCAATTCTATACATATACTGAACAAAAAGATAATTACAATAAATACAATATCTTCAGTATATCTTCCATCATTATCTTCAAGCCTTCCATGAATATCTTGATTCTTTCCAGCTGTCATCCTTTCCATCCGAATCTTCAATTCATAAGCAATACTAATTATGCTTAGCAGCATTAATTTCTTCAAGCAGCATTAACTACTAAGCAGCACTAACCACTAGCAGTACTAACTAGCTAAGCAGTACTAACTTTGTTCAAGCAGCACTAACTTTGACTAGCAGTATTAATTCTGAACTAGCAGTAGTAATACTCAGCAGTATTAACTTTGAAGTCTTCTAGCAGTAGTAATTCTGAACTAGCAGCATTAACCATACTTGAGCTTTTCTTCAGTTCCCAACAGTTTGGCTTTCTATGTTATCCTAATCTATCTGCTACAGTTCCCTACAAGTTTGCACCTAGTTCTACGACATGCCTTTATCTATATACCTCTTTTGATCATTGAGGTCACTGATGCCTTGATCTAATTACACATAAGGTTATCATTTCATGACATGTCACATTTGATGAAGACCACTTTCCTTACTCCTCCTTTCATGATACACCATCTCCATCTGACTATGATGCTTTTAGTTCAATTGAAGTTTTCTCCCCTCTTATACACAACCCCATCCAATCCACCTCTGTAATAGGACTTCATGCGACCTCTATGCAAGACATAGAGGCCTCTATTTCTATTGAAGCTTCTTCCGACCATAATATGCCACGTATGGATATCGATCCCCCTTCTGGCTAATCATCAGCTACCACTAACGGCTATACTCAGTCGTATGTGGATTCTATTCTGGACACCAACTTAGTTATTCCACCCCAATATTTTATGACTTCTAATCAAGCTTCAGCCTCTACTTCTGGTCACCATATGACTACTCACTCCAAGGCTATGTCTCGTAAACCTAGGCAAATGTTGAAACTTTTTGCTACCCCTAGAGCGTCTCCTATCCCGCGGTCCAGAACTCAGGCTCTTCATAACCCAAATTGGAAAGCGGCTATGGATTTTGAAATTCCTACTATCCTCTTAAATGGAACTTGGGATCTTGTTCCATGTCCAATGAGTGTTAACATTGTTTGTTGTCCTTTGCTTTATCATCAATAATTATGATAGCCATGGTAAGATTGAAAGATATAGGGTCGTTTTGTAGCTCAAAGATTCTCTCAACAGTGAGTTCTAGACTTCAATGAGACTTTTAGTCCTGTTGTAAAGCCAACCATAATTTGTACTGTATTTAGCATTGTTATCTTACGTAACTAGAACATACATCAGCTAGAAGTCAAAAATGCCTTCTTAAACAAGGATCCAACTAAAGATGTTTATATGAAACAACCCCCTATCACATTGTTCGCCTCAAAAAGGCACTACATGGCCTTAAAAAACCCTTATGCTTGGTACCAGCGATTTCTGTCTACATTACCTCCTTGAGATTCACAAGAAGCAAATCTGATAGCTCTTTGTTCATATTTCAGCACGTTCATGACGCTACTTACCTCTTATGATATGTTGATGATAAAATTCTTACCACCTCTTCACCTCACGTTATTTCTCATGTCATCTCTAGCCTCTTTGTAAAGTTTTCTATAACTGACCTTGGTCTTCTCTCCTACTTTCTTGGGATTTCAATCCTTTCGCTCCTCCATTGGTTTGTTTCTTTCACAAACTTCATTTGCTTGTGAGATTCTTCCTCAAAAAGACATGTCCACCTGAAATCCCTGCAATACACCCGCGGACACAAAAGTCTAAGTTTCCATCTCTAGGAAAAATGGTTTCTGATCCCACTCTCTAAAGTAGCCTTGTTAGTGCTTTGCAATATCTGACCCTTACTCGCACTGATATTTTCTATACGGTCCAACAAGTCTTCCTTTACATGTACGATCCTCGTAAATAGCGTATTCTCTACTACCTTTAAGGAACGTTAACACATTGTTTCCATCTTCGTCCATCCTCTATGGATCTATTTATCTCAATACACCAACGCATATTGGTCGTGATGTCTAGAGACTCATTGTTCCATCTTCGGCTATTGTGATTTTCTTTGGATATCATCTTGTTTCTTGGTTATCTAGAAGACAAAATGTTGTCTCTCTTTCTAGTGTTGTAGCAGAGTATAGAGGTGTTACAAATGTTGTTGTTGAAGCAGCACGACTCTAAAATCTTTTTCTAGAACTGCATTGTCCTCTTTCTCGTCCTACCAATGTGTTTTATGATATTGTGAATGTAGTTTACTTGGTGTCTAACCCTATTCAGCACCAAAGAACCAACCATGTTGAAATAGATTTACACTTTATTAGCGAGTTTGTTGCCTTTCGACATGTTTGTGTGTTACATGTTTCTTCAACCCATCCGTTTGTAAACACATTCACTAAAGGATTACCCTCACAACTATTTCTCGAGTTCAAATCCAGTCTGACCATTCGGGAACCTCCTTCACACACTCTAGGGTGTGTGTGTTAAATATAATAATTTATGGTAAAGGTTGTACCCCTGTAATGGTATTTAATACTTTCTTTTCTTTCTGTCCTTTACAATTATATATAGTATAGCGGTTGTATTGCAATATTCTATTCTTGTATCCTCTATTTATTCTAATGAGAATCACAGGCTCCCTCAAGGGCTTTTCTCACGTTAACAATGATGAATCTAACAACGAGATTACAAGATATACTTATGGATCTAAGGTGGTATTTTTAAGATCCAAAATATATTTATAAAGTAGTGGTGGAAAATTTTCAAGTAATACCGACATAGTACAAAAAACAAAATAACACAAAAAGCACAAAATGGATATATATATATACATATTTGCATCATTGGTTTTATTGTATATACACATATTTGCATCATTGGTTTTATTTTCTAACAAAATCAAATCATAACCACCATTGATATTACACTTATATTTACTTATATTTCACAAGGTCATATGCTATTATTTATTTGTGTGCCTAGGTTTACTTAAATACGTATGCATGTGAGATTAGGAGCAATTGGTAAACCTCAAGAATGTTGATTCTTTCATGTGTGCTAATTAGTGATGGACGAGCCTAAAGTGGACAAATGAAGCCATCAAATGTTTTTAGAGACTTGTATTGAAGAGGTCAATAAAGTAGGTCAAAATGAGGTAGTATTCAGAAAGAAACTCGGGAAACTTTGGCAATAAAGCTTGATGAAGTACTGATATATTACAAATGAGCTACTTAAAGGCAATGCTTGACAACGTATTGATTTGTTACGAATGTCACGTGATGTTTTCATTCAACTATATAAGCATTTTAAAGCAAAATGTTGGTTAACATATAGCAAACATATATCAGTTTAAAAAAATATGGGTATCTTCTTGATGATTATAAGTCATAATCAACGTTATAAAGTGGTGAAACGCATGTTCCAACTGTGACACCCTAAAAATTGAGGTGAAATTTAAACATGAATAATGACGTAAGATCGGCATCTCAGAAATATAACCACCCAAGAAGGGGAAATGTAAAATCGTTTACAACATAGAGATGAAAAATCGAAACTATCCTAGCTTAGATTACAGACGGGTGTCATCATCATTCTCCAAAAAAATCTGTCAATTGTATGTACACCTAAAAGATCAAAATCCGGCTATTCCCAAAAGATTCGTCCCTAACGGGACTCAACCCTCCTCTCAAGACTTTCCCACCCCACCGCTAAGAGAAAATGATATACATGTCAATTTCAGAAAAAAAAAATGTTAGGCTTGGAGCCTAGTAAGAATAATCAGTAATAAATAAGACTGCGTATTAGAAAAACATAAATGATAGTCTTCGATAACCCACTCAAGTAGGACCATTAGAGCAAACTTCCTAAAGGCATTTATCATCATATTAAGACAGGGAAGACCCGATTTACCATAAGTAGTGACGGAACATAAAAGTAAGCCACAACCTATATAGTGCACATATCAAGGATGGATATTTATTGCCATCAACCCTATCTAAGTCTTTAGTCATCTTGAACATCAACATAATCCAAGTCTTTAGTTCAGTATAAAAATGGGTTCAACTCTATCTAAGTCTTTCATCCAAAGGACCACCAAGTTCTACCCTATCCAGGTCCTTACCTTGGGACCTCATCATCATAGAGAATTCATCCTTTAGGAATTATAACATGCAATTAATGTATGTTAAAGCATTCAATATTGGAATCAATAGCCTTGTTAGCATTCAATGTTGGATTCAATAGTCTTGTTGTTTAAGTCTTTGTTTGTAAAGGTTGATTGTTTTGTTAGTCTTTCATTTTGTAATATGTGGTCTAGAATGTTGACCATATAAATACCCTTTATTCCCTTGTATTTTGAAACTTGAAGAACTTTGAAGCATTGTATTCTTGTGGAACTTTGTTAGATTTATGACATAAAAATTCTCTCTCTAGATTCTCTCTCTAGATTCTCTCTCTAGATTCTCTCTTTATATATCTTGTGTTCTTGAATGTTTGATTGAATTACATTGATATTGCTAGATTTTGGGAACAACATTTGGTACAAGAGCAAACCGAATTATTAAGAATCATGATTTCATAGGAGAATTGGTCGAATTTCTGCAAGAACTGAAGGTTTTTGGGGTTGTCGCTGACGGATGCCGAGTCACCAAATAATAATTCCAACTATCGACTAATTACAACCAAAATTGTAATAGCGGTAAGTCGGGTCGAATCCACAGAGACTCGGTTTTAACTTATTATAGCCAATAATTCAAGTACAAGAACGAACAATTAAAATTACGAAAAAGGGGGTGGGGTGGATTTGTGCAAGAAATTAACATACGAAAATTAAAAATAAGTTTAAAAACAATATAAGCGAAAATGAACTCAAATTTGGATAACAAATGCAATTCTAATCATGAAACGTTATCATTGACGATGTAAATAGCTATCACACCTACTTTGATTAATCCGGTTCTAATAGTTAAAAAGCTCTAACAACAAATTCCAACTTACATAACATTTGAGAGGAATAAGCTCTCCAATCAAAACTTAATATGCAATTAGTCTCAAACAAGCTCTTGAAGACTTAATTGATATTAGCATGAAAAACTAATGGAACCCGGATCCGGATAAATTAACACATAAGCTCGGTTAATTCAATTCTTCCGTTTCATCCAATTTCACAACAAAATGTAAGAATCTTTGACAAAACCCACTTTGTTGTTTATCACCAACAATCGTTTTCTAAACAATTACGGATTTAGAAAACCAATTTGACCATAATCAGTTCCTACACAATTGATCAGAAAGTATAAAAACTAACTTTATAAACCTTAAACATAGAAATTGAATGAATAATCAAAGTAAGCTTGAATTACATCATCTCAAACAACTTCATGAAATAGAAATTGAAAAAGTTAACAAAACCAAAGTCGAATTCTAAAAAGGGATTAGCCACACATGGCTACTTTCAAACTAAACTAAGAAATTGGGAAGAAAAGTTAACCTAATTTACCAAATTGAAGAATTTGCAATGATGAAATCTCTCCAAAATCGACCCTTGTTGCTCCCTTACTCTGCAAAATCGACTTCTCCAAATGTTCTCCCCGTCTCCTCCTCGATTCTTCACGTATTCCCCCTTTATACCTCCAAGTGAAAACCGTAAAAAAAAAACGTGGCCACTGATTTCGGACCCTCGCGACTTATGGGGCGGGTTAAACCTGCGGGAGAAGTCGCCCGGTGTAAAAATTGGAGCCGAACACAGCGCCCGACGCAGGTTTGGTCGCGAGTTCACTCCGCAGAAAATCGCCCCCGAAGATGGTGATACAAATCAGATCTGGATGACTTCTTTTTCTTTCTTTCTTTTTTTCATTTTGGGCTGCTGCTGTGGGCTTCACCAACACATACCAAATCAAATAATTAATTTCTTTTTCCTTCTTTTGTTTGCTTGCTGCTGTTGCACGACACAAGGACCAAAAGATTTTTTTTTTTGTTTTCTTTATTTATAACAAACACACACAACACAGACTAAAATATAAAAGTTATATTTTTTTTTATTTTTAAACACTAATAATAAAATATAGAACTTAAACTAAAAGGGGTATTTTAAGCACTTAATTACCATTGATTTTTAGGGTAAAATTGACATAAAAATGTATAAATTTGGCATTTATCAGTCGCAAAGTTTTTGAGAAAAGTTATTCTTCCATTACTGATTTCGTGATCTAGTGCAAATTTGAAAGTGAAATCGATTGGATTAGCATCGCATTACACTCTGGAACAATTATTGTTTGGGTTACTTCTCCTAATTCACACAATTCAGTGGTGAATTTTGGATTTTTGTGTTCTTGAAGTTTCAAAGTTCAAGAAACTGTGTCTCGATCGAATTCATTGATCCAGTGGTTTTTGGAAGAAATTGTGTGATAGAAAGGTGTTCAGAATCAAGAATCGAACAACCTTACAAATTTTCAGAATCAATTTCTCAGTATTGAAAAAGATATGCTGATTTTATGATTTTCGGTGAAGAACTCGTAAGATCCGAAGAACTCTCAAGCATCATGTTAGAACTCGCAAGCATCATCAGAGGAATTCGTGTGTTGTGAAATTTTCTAAGGAAAGAATTCACATAAAGCATCATACGTCAAGTACAAAACTCGCACGTAATAATCTACGAATTCTATGTTCTCGTACGTCTTTGTCTACGAATTAATCAGAACTCGTGCGTCCTTGCTTGCATGAAGCTCAGAACTTACACGTCTTTATTTTCAAGTTGTTACTTCTCGTATCTTTCAGCTTACGTCAAGTAGAGAACTCGTGTATTTTTGCTTGCGACAAGTCATTTTTTGGTATTTTGTGAAGTTACAAGTATAGAACTCGTATACCTCTTCTTGCATCAAGTAAGAACTCGTATACCTTTCTTGCATCAAGTAAGAACTCGTATACTTCTTTTTGTGACAAGTGCAGAACTCGCACATAGTTGTTTACGACACGCAGGTTCCCGTACACCATTTGTTGGAAACTGAAGAAAAGCTTAAATATGGTTAATGTTGCTAGTTCATCATGGTTACTACTTCTGTGGTTAATGCTGCTAGTAGAAGTTAATGTTGCTGGAACAAAGTTAGTACTGCTCAACAAGATTAGTACTGCTCAACAAGATTAGTACTGCTAGTTCAGAGTTAATGCTGCTTGAAGAGATTAATGCTGCTGAGCATGGTTAGTACTGCTAGAGTTAATACTGCTCAGAGTATTAATGTTGCTAAAGATTAATGCTGCTTATGATTAGTATTCCTTACGAGATGGAGATCCGTATGAAAAGGATGACAGCTGGATAAACTGAAGATATTCAAGGAAGCTTATGGAGATAATGATGGAAGATATACTGAAGATATTTTATTTATTGTAATTATCTTTTATTCAATATATGTTTAGAATTGATAGAATAGTTTAGGATTAATTCATTCATTCTAAGTTTTAGAGAAAATCAACCTCAAGGCATAGATCCAAATTCTAGAGAAGTAGAATTCGTCTTGTAAAGGTATGTTCTTCAAGATTGAGGTTGAGTGTGTAATCTTGTGATTTGATAATTGAATACAAGTTTACAAGTTGTTGATTATATACTGTTTTGTTTACTGTTATATTAAATATCAAAGTGTTATTCCGCAACTTCTTTGATATTAGTTTCTGAGACTTTATTCTTGTTAAGAATTCGATCCTGACAAGTGGTATCAGAGCCTAACTCTCTCAGAAACATCTATTCATTCATCATGGAAAACCTTGCAGAATCAAACAGTACTCTGGTCTCTAAGGTTCCAATGCTCAAACCCAGTGAGTTTGACATGTGGAAGATCAGAATAAGACAATACATTCTTCTCATTGATTACTCAATGTGGGATATCATTGAGAATGGTCCTTCTGAAGCAGGAAAGATTGGACCAGATGGGAAAAGACCTCCACCAAAGACAGATGGTGAGAGGAAGATCAGACAGACAGAGATGAAGGCCTTGAGCACTCTGCTCTTGGCTATCCCTAATGAATATCAGCACCAATTTTGCAACTGCACTGATGCTCAGATTCTCTGGAATGCTCTAGAGAAAAGATTTGCTAGAATTAAAAGCATCAAAAGAAATCAAAGAGATGTTCTAAAGCAGTAGTATAAGAACTTCACTTCTTCAAAGAATGAGTCTATGACTCAAACTTTTGATAGGTTCAACAACCTCATTGGTGAACTGGCTACTGTAAGAGTGAAGATAGAGCAAGATGACATCAACAGAAAGTTTCTCAGATCTCTTGGGAATGAATGGACTATGTACAATGTCTCATATAGGCAGAGTGACAATCTGGAAGAGAAGGAACTTGATGATCTATATAATGATCTAAGAGTTTTTGAAACTGAGGTAGAAACCAAGAAGAAGCCCACTGGTTATATCCACAATGCTGCACTTCTATCAGCGTCTACTCATACTACTGCCAACCCTGAAGCAGTTAGTACTGCCAGTGGAGTGAATTCAGAAAAAGGCACTGAAACTATCTTTGAATCCTTTTTGTCCAGTCACAGCAACAATTCATTGATTAATGATGATCTGGATCAACTTCACCCTAATGACCTGGAGGAGATGGACATTAAATGGCAGATGGCCATGTTATCTATGAGGGTGAAGAAGTTTATCAAAAGAACAGGAAGGAACAACTTCTCTCAAAGAAGAGAAGATGGAGCTGGTTTTGACAAGACAAAGGTGGAATGCTATAAGTGCCACATGAAAGGACACTTTGCTAGAGAATGCAGAAGTGGTGTTCCAAACCACAACCACCAACAAGCTGAGAATGGAGGCTACAATCAAAACAAGAATCCTGCTCAAGCCCTTGTTTCTCAACAAGGAATGGGGTTTGACTAGAGTGATCAAGCTGAGGAAGCCATTTAGAATCAAGCTCTTATGGCAGAAGTGTCTGATCTCCCCTCTGAGGTAATTTCTAATCTTTGCACTCAATCTTGCACAGACACTGTCAAAAGGTATAGGGATCACAACCAAAGCATGTGTGATGACCTCAAAAGATTAGAAAAGGACAGAAGAGACTATGTGTTGATAGTAGAGAGATTTGAAGAGCAAATTAAAGGCTTTCAAGCTAATGAACTTCAACACTCTTATGACACAAACTATTGGAAGTGGGAAAAGAATGAATTAGAGACCAAACTGTCTAAGTCCTTAGAAGAGAATGATAGGCTGAAAGAGGAACTATCTAAAGTTAAGCTTGACATAGAAAAGTTTTCATATGCTTCAAAAGCAATGGATTCTCTTCTAAAGGCTCAGATTCATGATAAGATGAAGCCTAGTATTGGATACAACAATACACCCCCTCCTTACAACAACAACTATATCTCTCCTACTTCAGACTTGTTAGAGACCAAGGAGAAAAAGGACTTGTCTGAGGAAGCTTTTAAGATAGATCCTTTGGATGAGGTAGTAGTTAAGGATTTGACTGAGAAAGAAGCCAGTGAGAATAGGGATAATGCTGTGAGTAAAGAGATACCATTAGAAAACAACATTATCACCAATGAGGGATGTGGGAAAATCTGGGTCAAGTCTAAGGAGATAGAGAAGACCAAAGGAAAGGATAACAAGGTCCATTACAAACAAACCACGGTTGTGAATCCTGGACCTTGTAAACAGTGTGCTTGCAATAAAGCTAAGAGCCTAAATTCTGGTATAAAAAGAGGTAACCAAAGAAACTGGAATAATCAATGGGCTCAGAAACAAGGAGTTGATCTGAATAAAATCAATAGACCAAAACCTTGTTTCATATGTGGCAAGCTGAATCATTTGGCTAAGTATTGTTTCTTCAACCCTATTAACCAACAGATGAACTTTCAAAGATTTGTGCAAAAACCTGTTGGTTATAGGAAACCAAAGAAATCTGTTGAAACCAAAGGCCCTATGAAAAATAAGGTTTTAAAAGAAAGTGTTTTAATATGGGTGCCTAGAAGCACTAACAGTGTTAGTACTGCTGAAAATATTAATGCTGCTAACACAGTTACTACTGCTAACAGTGTTAGTACTGCTGAAAATATTAATGCTGCTAACACAGTTACTACTGCTAACAAGGTTAGTACTGCTAAGCATGCAAGTACTGCTCATGCTGTTAGTACTTCTAAAACCAGTACTGCTTCTGGCAAATGTGTTTCCAAGCCTATCATTGTGACAAAGTACTCCAAAAATGAGGAGTCAAAGTTTAAAAATCTTGTCAAGAAAGAATGCAAGTATTTTGATGAGAAAGGGGTACCCAAGACCACTTTGGCTTGGGTTCCTAATTCATACTAACTGATTTATATTATGTGCAGGGGAACCATCAGCTCAACGGAAAGAGCATATGGCATGTTGATAGTGGTTGCTCTACGCACATGACAGGTAACATGTCATGCCTTCAGGATTTCAAGCATATCAATGGAGGACATGTTGCATTTGGAGATAATCTTACTGGTGGTAAAATAAGTGGAAAAGGAAATGTTACCAAAGGTAAGATGACATTTGAGGATGTCTACTATGTTGATCAATTGAAATACAACCTGTTAAGTGTATCACAGGTTTGTGACAAACAACATAGCATATTATTTACAAATACTGAGTGTATGATCCTTGCTCCAGGGTTCAAGGTAGTGAATGAAAGCATGATACTACTTAGAACTCCAAGAAAGGACAATGTTTATTGTCTTGACATGGACAATGTTGATAGTGATTCATCCCTGAACTGTCTTGTTTCAAAAGCTTCTGTGGATGAATCCTCTCTTTGGCATAGAAGGATGTGTCACATGAACTTCAAGACTATGAACAAACTTGTTAAAAACAACCTTGTAAGAGGTTTACCTTCAAAAGTATTTTCATGTGATGATCATTGTGTTGCATGTGTTAAAGGCAAAGAGCATAAAACTTCTCATAAGACCAAAGAGTTAAACACAATTTCTTCTTGTCTCTAGTTATTGCATATGGATCTGTTTGGTCCTACAAATGTTATGAGTATAGGCAAGAAATCTTACTGCTTGGTTATTGTTGATGATTACTCTAGATTTACCTGGGTATATTTTCTAAGGACTAAGGATGAGACAAGTTGACTGATCAAATCCTTTATCCTAAGAATTGAAAACCAAACTAATCAAAAAGTAAAAGTCATTAGATCAGATAATGGGACTGAATTTAAAAATCTTGATCTAAACACCTTTTGTGAAGAAAAAGGCATTGAGAGACAATATAGTGCTCCTAGGACTCCTCAACAGAATGGAGTTGCTGAGAGGAGAAATAGGACACTAATAGAGGCTGCTAGATCTCTATTGGCTGATTCAAAACTGCCAATTACCTTCTGGGCTGAAGCAGTTAATACTGCTTGTTATGTCCAAAACAGAGTTCTAGTGGTCAATCCAAAGAACATGACCCCTTATGAGCTTTTAAATAAAAGAAAACCTTTCATTGGATTTTTCAAACCTTTTGGGTGTCCTTGTACAATTCTCAATACCAAATCTCACTTAGGTAAGTTTGATAGCAAAGCAGATGATGGATTTCTTGTTGGTTACTCATCTCAGAGTAAGGCTTACAGAGTCTTTAACTCTTCTTCTAGAATAATTGAAGAAAGTGACGATGTCAAATGCAATGAGAACACACCAAATCCAATTGGGTCTGGTCCTCAGTGGCTATTTGACATTGACTCACTAACTAACTCTTTTGGTTTCAGTAGTGATGATTATGCAGGTTCAGGAAGTGGAGGATCAGGGACTACACAAGTTCAAGAAAGTATATCTCAATCTGTGATCTTTCCCATACCCACAGTGGATCCTGTTGAAGACTGTGAAAAGGAACCATCTACTGGACCAAGTCAAAGTGAAGAAGAAAGTAGAGATGAGGAGACTCAAGAAAATAAAGAATCAGAAGTAGCTACTGAAAACACTTCAGTTGAGTTGAATGACTCTAATCTAGAGGTGGAACTTAATGAAGAACCTAGTCATCACAGCAGAATTCAAAAGAATCATCCTCCACAGCTGGTAATAGGGGATATATCTTCTCCTATGATGACTAGAAATCAAAGTAGGCTTCAAGAAATGCAAGATCAACAACATACAATGCTTTCTTGCTTTTTATCCCAGCTTGAGCCTAAAAAGGCACATGATGCTATGAAAGAATCCAGTTGGATAGAAGCCATGCAAGAAGAGCTACTGCAGTTCAAGCTGCAAGATGTTTGGGATCTGGTAGACCTTCCTAAAGGCCAAAGAGCAATAGGAACAAAATGGGTCTTCAGGAATAAGAGAGATGAAAGAGGAATAGTCATAAGAAACAAAGCAAGGTTGGTGGCTCAATGATGTACACTAGAAGAAGGAATAGACTATGAAGAAGTATTTGCACCTGTGGCTAGGATAGAAGCAATTAGATTATTCCTAGCTTATGCTTCTTATATGAAATTCAAAGTCTATCAAATGGATGTCAAAAGTGCATTTCTTTATGGCTCAATTGAAGAAGAAGTATGTGTCTGTCAACCACCAGGGTTTGAAAACCCAAGCTATCCAGACAGGGTATACAAATTGAAGAAAGCACTTTATGGACTACATCAAGCTCCAGGAGCATGGTATGACACTCTGTCATCCTATCTCTTGGAAAATGGATTTGAAAGAGGAGTCATTGATAAGACTCTATTCATCAAGAGAAAGAAGAAGGATATCTTGCTGGTCCAAATCTATGTTGATGATATTATCTTTGGATCAACAAGAGACAACATGTGCAAGGAGTTTGAGGAACTAATGCATCAAAGGTTCAAGATGAGTTCCATGGGGGAACTTACTTTCTTCCTTGGACTCCAAGTTCAACAGAAGTCGGATGGAATCTTCATCTGTCAGTCCAAGTATGTGCAGGACATTCTAACCAAGTTTGGTTTCTCAGATTCAAAACCTGCCAACACACCTATGGAGACACACAAGCAGATAACAGCAGATCTTGAGGGGGAGGATATGGATGTTCATCACTATAGATCCATGATTGGCTCTCTCATGTATCTTACAGCATCTAGGCCAGATATAATGTTTCCAGTCTATGTTTGTGCAAGATTCCAAGTTAGGCCAAAGCAATCTCACTATCAAGCTGTTAAGAGGATATTCAGATATCTCAAAGGGCAACCCAGATTGGGACTTTGGTATCCTCATGACTCATCCTTTGACCTACTTGCATACTCAGATAGTGATCTAGGTGGAGCAAACTTGGACAGAAAATCTAGTTCTGGAGGATGTCAGTTTTTGGGTGCAAGACTAGTTTCATGGCAGTGCAAGAAACAAACCACAGTATCCACATCTACAACAGAGGCAGAGTACATAGCAGCTGCAAGTTGCTGTTCTTAAGTCTTATGGGTTCAGAATCAAATGTTGGATTATGGGATAACCTTTCTACACACTCCAATTTTTATTGATAATAGCAGTGCTATTAGCATTGTGAATAATCCTGTCAAGCACTCAAAGACAAAGCACATTGAGATCAGGTATCACTTCATAAGAGACTGTAATGAAAAGAAACTTATTCAAGTTGTAAAAGTTCACACTGATAATCAGTTTGCTGATCTATTCACTAAAGCCTTTGATGTGGGTAGATTCACTTTCTTGGTAACAAGTGTGGGACTGATTGTTAGACTATAATTGTATTCAAGATTAAATAAGGGTCTTTTTTGTAATAGTGTTGTTTAAAAGTGTGTGACATAGAGAGTGCAAGAACAAGAGATTAAGTGTGTGAAAGTGAAGGTGTAATTGAGAGAGAGTAAGAACACACATAGTAGCACACATTGAGTACACACACAAACACTCAATCTTAATTGTTCATCACAAATAGGGATATGGATTGATGTAATCATAGTGATTAATAAACAAAGTGTTTTGTGTATGTGTTTATGCTAGTAAATCTTGGGCCACAATTGGTATCAAAGCCAAATCCGTTTGAAAATCAAGAAAATTTTAAAAATCGACACTGTTCATTAAGCACTGTTCATCGTCACTGTTCACCGAATCATTTTTGAGTTTTAATGCAAATTTCAAGAAGAATTTGATCAGGTTTTGTTCGCTGAGTGAAATAGATCGAGTCTGTATTGTTTATTTCAGTAATTGCACTGTAATTGATCATCAATTTGATGATTTTGTGTGTTTTTAAGTTTTCGAGTTTATGCACTGTATTCACATCAATTATATAGATTTTGTGTTGTAAATCGAAAATAGTTGTTGGAAATGAGTTCTCGGTGATCAAGTGAACAAATTCTCAAAGTTTGGTGATCAGATTCGAAGTTTTATGTTGAAATCGATGAATCAGATGAAGAACACGCAAGCTATCTGAAGAACGCGCTAGATCAGAAGAACGCGCAAGTTCTTCGTTAAAACGCGCAAGATTCTTTGCTAGAACGCGCAAGCTGAAGAAATTCGTTTTTGGTCGAAACGCGCAAGGCGTTGGTTGCGAGTTCTCCAAACGCGCTAATCGAAGCTAGCGAGTTTGAGTAGGAACAGTGTTCAGCGAGTTCTTTGTCGTGCGAGTTTGAAGATTTCAGAATTTTTCTAAGTATTGAAACGCGCAAGCATGATTAGCGAGTTTTCTCAAAACGCGCAAGTAGTGCCTAGCGAGTTTCTGGAACGCGCACGCCTCTATCAGCGCGTTTTAGCATGAATAGTAACTTGCGTGTTTAGGCACTTGCGAGTTTTATCGATTAGTGAGTTTCAGTGCTTAGCGAGTTCATCAGAACGCGCAAGTCTTTGCGTGTTTGCTTGCGAGTTTCTCAAAACGCACAAATATCTGCGAGTTTGCTTGCGAGTTTGCTTGCGAGTTTGTTTGAGAGTTTATCAAACGCGCATATCTTGATTTGCGTGTTTCTCAGTCTGCGAGTTTCATTTTCAATAGTGATCTGCGAGTTTTGTCACTTAGAATATTTTCTGAGAATTTTCAAAACTGTAACATGCTCTTTAATAGTGAATATTTTTTCTCTAGGGGCGCTGCCCCTCGACCCCGCAAGGGCGTTGCCCCTTGACCCCACCCCCTTGACCTCCCCACCCGCAAGGGCGGGACCCCCGTGCTAAGTCTGCGGAGGGGAACAAAAGATTTTTCTGTGATCAAAATCTCTGATTTTTTTAAAAGATTTCTGTAATTTTCTTGATTTGATTGGATTTAAAGATCTTTACTAGCTAACATTTTTTATTTTTTTCAGGTATATTCATCTTTTAATCATGGCAAATGAATTTCTTTCTATGGGATCTCATCTGAAGCCTCCGGTCTTGTCTTCTGGAGATTATTCACAATGGAAGAAGAGAATGTTTCAGTTCTTGAATCTAAAGAACAAAGATTATATGACTTCTATCATAGAAGGTCCGGGAGATCCAAAATCACTTGTACGTGGACAAGCAGCTAGAGCAACTGATCCAGCAATTCCAGATCGATATGTGTCAAAACCATATCAATTTTTCAATGAGACAGAAAAAGCAAGACACAAGGTTGATGAAGAAGCTTTTATCTATCTCACTATGGGAATTCCTAATGACATCTACAATCGAGTAGACAGTAGGGATTCTGCAAAAGCATTATGGGATGAATTGGAGAAACAGTTTCAAGGATCAAAGAAGTCTATTAAGACAAAGCTGAATCAAAGTATCAATGCTTATGAAGGTTTCCATGCTAAAGAAGGAGAGACTTTGTTGGAGACATACAAGCGATTCAATATCATATTGAATGATCTTAGGAGAAATGGGATGAACAAGACAGAATCGGAGATCAATTATAAGTTCATCAAGAACTTAAACCCAGAATGGAAAAGCTATGCAATCAACATTCAGATGACAAAGGACATGGCACAAGAAGACGTCAATGATATCTTCACAACTTTATCTCAGCATGAGGATGAAGTAAAGCAGCTTAGTGCTGAAAAGAAGATGGTCAAAGATTCGTTAGCCTTAATGTCTGAGCGTAAGAAAGGGTCCAGTTTCAAATCCAGTTCTTCCTACAAGACAAAGTCAAGGAAATCCAGAGCTCTCCTCACTGAAGTTACTGATTCCAGCACTGATAAATCTTCCACTGAAAGTGAAGAACATTCAGATGAGGATATGCAAAGATTTGCTGAAAATCTGGCTCTTCTCACAAAGCAGTTTAAAAGTTTTGGAAAGAAAAGATACTCAAAGTCGAAGTATGACAACTACAAGAAAGACAAGTACAAACCGAGATCTGAAAAGAAGTATGAGAAAAGCGGCGAGAGAAGAGAAGAGAAACGAGAAGAGAAGAGAGAAGGAAAGAAAGAAGAGACTGAGCCGAAATATGGAAGATGTTATAATTGTGGAAAACCAGGTCATTTTTCCAAAGACTGCAAGCAGAAGCGGATAAAGAATTCAGAATACTATACTCGGAAATCACTGATAGCAAAGAAAGTGGAAGATGGTCAGAACTTAATGGCAGAAGAAGAGAATTGGTTCTATAAAAGTTCTGATGATGAATCCGCCCACTTTACTCAGGTGTGTATGATGGCTAAAGTAGATGAGGACATTGGATCATCTTCTGACCATTCTGATTGTGGTTCCGAGGTACGTATTCAATCTTTAAAAGCTCAAGTTAAGTTCATGAAAGAAGAGTTTAAGACTTTGAAAGGCAAACTTAGTCATGAAAGACAAACAATGTTGAATTTTCGTGATGAAAATTCAATGTTGAAAGATTTTGTTAAGGATAAAGAATCTGAAAAAGATCTTTTGAAAAAGGAAAAAGATATTTTAATTTCAAAAATATCTGAGCTTGAAAAAGATCTTGTAAACTTAAATGCTGAAAAAGGTGATTTTCAATTAAAATTTGAAGTTTGTTATCAAGAAAGAAACGAGGCATATTGTAAAATTAAGCAACTGGAGGATTTAAATCTGAAAAGAGGACAGGCTGAGCAAACATTAAATCTTTTAACAAACAAACTCCAAGATGTCAGATTTTATGATGTTAAAAAAGGTTTGGGTTTTGAACCAAATAATGTTTTAAAACGAGCACCAGAAAATTTATATAATTTTGATAAACTGGGCTCAATTTCTACAAAACCTGATATTCATGATACTTTTGTAAGAGGTAAAGATGTGAATGTTGATGAAACTTCATCTTGTGCTGATTCAATTTCAAATTTAAAATCTGTTGGTTTTGCTTATAAAGATTTAAATGAAAGTTATAAAACAAGAAAAATAGAATTTAGTGAATTTACATCACTATTTCCTCCTTGTTTACCAACAGAACCACACAAGGTTGAAGAAAATAATACTGAATCTCAGTGTCAGTTTGATGAATCTGATTCAGAAAATGTTGTTGACAATCACGTATTATCTGATTTATTCACTTCTAATTCCTCAAAAGATTCAAAAGATGAAAATATCATGAATCACAAACTTAAGTCTGATTTTTCAAAAACTATGACTGAGGAGATTTTTACAGAAATGATGAATGCTTCAGATCCTGTTCCTATAATAAAGAAGATGGAATCAAACTCTGAGGTAAATCAAGCATCTACTTTTGAGAAACAAATCATCAATCTTCAAAAGATGATTGAAGAGTTAGAAGATGAGAACGTTGAAGAAAACAAAGAACTCTCTAAAGAGTTAAATATTTTGAAAAATGATTTGTTTAAACAAAATCTAAAGGAGAAAAAGATGTTTGATTCTACAAACTGGAATGTTCATTCTAATCAGAGTTTGATACTGTTAATTCTAAATCTTCAGTTCTTTATACTTCTACTTCTGAATATCCTCCGAGTATTTTTGAGAAAGGAGAAGCTTCTTGTACTTCAAAGTCAAAATCATCTTCTTCAAAGAACACTAACAAGATTCTGTTTCCTGTTTCAGATGTGAAAAGTCAAAATGGTAAAGGAGAAAGAGTGAAGAATGTGAAGGAAAATAAAGTTGCTAAAAGTAAATGTAATATTCGTGATAGTGGTAGTTTGTTGTGTAAAAATTCAAACGTTTCCAAATGTGAAAGTTGTATGAATGATTGTACTTCATTGGATAAATCTACACTTTTGACATTTGCACGTGAGAATTTTATCTGCAAACACTGTCATGATAATGCATTTATCATTCCTTCTATTTATTCTAAATCTAAAATTGCTAGAAAAACATCTCATGTCAAATCAGCTTCAAAATCCTTAACTCATCAGGCTAAAATTTTTCATGATAAGTTTGATAATTTTTCGAAAAATCAAACATTTCATGAGCTTAATGTTAAAATGATATGGAAATGGGTACCTAAGCCTCGCTATGAGTGGCGAATTAAGGCTAAGGTAGATGGTATTGTTAAGTTGCAAAAAGCTAACAAGGAAGGACCCATCTGGATATGGGTACCTAAACAGAAATGAGTTGTTATTTTTGCAGGCCTCACATACATGGTATATAGATTCAGGATGCTCGCGCCATATGACAGGATTTAAGCATCTACTTCACAATTATGTTGAGGAACCTGCCGGTGCTGTAAGTTATGCCAATTCTGAGGTTACTGGATATATTCGAGGACACGGATCGCTAACAAATGGCACCGTGACGATCAAAAGAGTACTATACGTAGAAGGACTTGATCATAATCTTTTCAGTACAAGTCATTTTTGCGATAGTAAATTTCAAGTTCGGTTTACTGATAAATGTTGTTATATTGAAGATAAAGATGGTCGTGCAGCTTTTAAAGCTAAGCGGAATGCAAATCTTTATTCTGTGAATTTTCCAACACTTTCTGCATCAAGACCTGTTTGTCTTATTGCAAAAGCTTCACGAGCTGAAAGTTGGATCTGGCATCGGCGTTTGTCTCATCAAAACTTTGATGCTATTAATCAGTTGGCGAGACAAGGTATTGTCAAAGGTCTACCAGAACTAAGGTTTAAGAAGAATTCTCTTTGTCCCGCTTGTGAAATGGGAAAGATGAAGCGAACATCTCATAAAGCAAAGACAGAATTCTCATCATCAACACCTCTTGAATTGATACATATGGACCTTTGCGGCCCGATGAGGACTTAGTCTATCAATGGTAAGAAATACATTTTGGTCATGATAGATGAGTACTCCAGATATACTTGGCTGGAATTTTTAAGGAACAAATCAGATGCAGCAGAGTTGATCATTGAGTTTTTAAAGAAGATCCAGGTTCGACTACAATTGCCGGTTATATCTTTGAGAAATGACAATGGCACGGAATTCAAGAATGAAAAGCTTCAGAGTTATCTCATATCTGTTGGGATCTCTCACAACTTTTCTGCTGCCTACACTCCTCAGCAAAACGATGTAGTTGAAAGGAAGAATCGAACACTGGTAGAAGCTGCAAAGACAATGTTAGCTTATTCCGAATTGCCAATGTTTCTGTGGGCTGAAGCCGTAGCCACTGCGTGTTTCACACAAAACCGCACGATTATCATCAAAAGACAAAAAAAGACAGCATATGAACTTATTAATCGTCGAAAACCGAATATTAAATTTTTTCGTACTTTTGGTTGCAGGTGTTACATTCTCAATGATCGAGACAATCTTGGTAAATTTGACAAGCAGGCTGACGAAGGCTATTTCATTGGTTATTCGTTGACATCTAAAGCATATCGAATTTATAATAGACGAACCAAGACGATCATGGAGAGCATTAATGTGTCATTCGATGAATCATAAACGTTGACTTTTGAACACAACAGTTCAGAACTCAAGCTTAAACAGAAAGTTTCTATTCAAGACGGAATAGAACCTGAAGTCAAACAGAATAAGTCTTCTAATTCAAATAAAATTATAGTTAAATTAGACTTATTATTTTTTAAATCTTTTATGGATATTTGTGCAGATTTTGAAAAATCAAGCATATCTGCATCAACTTCAGAGGTTCCAATTATAATAGCAGGTATTTCAGGACCTTCTGAAAATGTCACAATTTCAACCACATCAGGTACATCTCAACATATACATTCTGAAGATACTAATGTTGATTCTGGGCATGCAGATCCAAATTCTGCAACAGCAATTCCGAGTGATTCTTCTATTGCTCCAAAAATATTTACTTCAGAAGAGGCTGTAGAAGATGTCCCGAGCACATCTGGGGTTGTTAAAGACTTACCTGCAGTGTATGATGAATATGAGGAAGATAATACTCAAACTGACATTCATCCGATTCCAAGTACAATGAAATGGACAAGAGATCATCCACTTCACAATATTATTGGTGATGCACAGTCTGGTGTACAAACGCGTGCAGCATCAGCTAATTTTTGTCTGTATTCAAGTTTTTTAAGTTCTCTCGAGCCAAAGAAAGCTTCAGAAGCCTTGCGCGATCCAGATTGGATACTGGCGATGCAAGATGAACTTCTGCAATTTGAGAAGAACAAAGTTTGGCGACTTATACCACTTCCAAAAGGTAAATCTGTTATTGGAACAAAGTGGGTTTTCAGAAATAAGAGAGATGAATCTGGAGTTGTTGTTCGAAACAAAGCTCGCCTTGTTGCAAAGGGTTACTGTCAGCAGGAGGGGATTGATTATGACGAAACGTTTGCTCCTGTGGTACGACTGGAAGCCATACGTATCTTCTTATCATATGCAGCGCATAAAAATTTTACGGTCTTCCAAATGGACGTAAAATCAGCTTTTTTAAATGGGATATTGCATGAAGAAGTATATGTTGCTCAACCAGAAGGATTTGTTGATCCAAAGAACCCTGATCATGTCTATGTCTTAGACAAAGCCTTGTATGGACTCAAACAGGCACCAAGAGCTTGGTATGAAACTCTAACTCAATTCTTACTCGCTTCAGGATTCAAGAAAGGTACAATTGATACTACTCTCTTTCTGAAAAAGCAAGGTGATGATATGATTCTGATCCAGATTTATGTAGATGATATAATTTTCGGTTCTACAAATCCAAAGTTTTGTAAAAACTTTTCAAGAATCATGGAATCTCGTTTTGAAATGTCAATGATGGGCGAACTGAATTTTTTCCTTGGTCTTCAAGTGAAACAGTTACCCGAAGGCATTTTCATTAATCAGTCAAAATATATTCGAGATATTTAAAAAAAAATTAACATGAGTGACAGTTCAGTGATGAAAACACCGATGGCAATGGGCACACTTTTAGATGCAGATCAAAAAGTGTACCGTAGCATGATTGGTTCACTGCTGTACTTAACTGCGAGTAGACCGGATATTATGTTTGCTACATGTTTTTGTGCGAGATATCAAGCTAATCCGAAGGAATCACACCTTGTCGCTGTAAAACGGATTCTTAATTATCTTAAAGGAACTACTGAGTTAGGCCTTTGGTATCCTAAGGGTTCGTCTTTTGATTTAACTGCCTATACTGATGCTGATCATGCAGGATGCAAACTGGATAGAAAGAGCACCTCTGGTTCTTGTCAGTTTTTAGGTGATAAGTTGGTTAGTTGGACTTCTAAGAAACAAAATTGTGTTTCTACATCCACCGCTGAGGCTGAATACGTAGCTGCCGCAAGCTGCTGTTCACAAGTCCTCTGGATGCGAACCCAGTTAAAAGATTTCGGATATACCTACCAACGAGTCCCTATCTACTGTGATTCTAAGAGTCCGATTGCGATAACAGCCAATCCAGTACAGCATTCTAAGATAAAACACATTGACGTGCGTTATCATTTTATAAAGGATCATGTCAAGAAGGGCGATATCGAGATGCACTTCGTGACTACAGACTACCAGTTGGCTGACCTTTTCACCAAACCGTTGGATGAAAAGAGGTTTAACTTTTTAGTTAGCAAACTTGGTATGTTAAATGCCACTTCATGATTCGAGGGGGAGTTTTCTACTTTTGTGCTTTATTTGAATATATTTTGGATATTTCATCATATGATAACTGACTAAAGCGGAATCATTTGTATAATGATTACCAAAATCATTTTTCTTGCAGGATATGTTATGTGACAATGGCTTTTGGATAATTCAGTTCAAAACCCGTTTTCAAATGTTTTCTTCTGAAGGATGCTTTCATGATAACATCATTTCAGGAAGTTTTTTCGTTTGAAAGAGAGATTATATTGTTATATTTTTTTTTGATAAGTTGATTTTTTTACAGATACCAAGGGGGAGGATATCTAGTCAAGGATACTTTCATTGTTATATTCATTCCAGTGGGAGTTAAGGATTCTAATTCACAAGTATAACATTTTAATTCTTATACTCTAACACTTGTGAAAGAAGAACAACTTTCACTTGTGAAAAATGTTTTTAAAATGTTCAAACCACTTCATGATCTTAACATGTTTTTATGATTTGAGAAGTGTGATTTTTAAATGTTTTTTTTTGGATACTTCATTGTTTATCTGACTGTGTGTTCTTTAAAGAATAATACTTGTGTATTTTCTTTTCTACATACTTTGTCAAGTATTCATACACACACTGGTTCAGTATTTTCAAATTGACTTTGTTATTACCATGTATCAAATGATATATCTTTCTATGGTAATACTCCCGTCATTTGGTATTCATAGTTGTTTGAATCAAACGTCATTTCACTTTTAATGTGCTTTCATTGATAATATGTTTATATATTGTTCATATAAACAATATACGTCTTTGAATTCCCAAATATCTTTCTTCATGATAATTTGATCTGATCTTAATTATTGTCAGATTCTCAAAACATTTCTATTCTTTCATGATTATTCATTCCTATAAAGTTTTGAGATATCTTAAATGTTTAAATTGCTCAAATTTCAATTCTGATCCTTGTTAAGCATACATACACTAACATATGATTTCTTGTGCTTTACATGTCAAGAAAATCATTGAACATCATGTACTTTTAGGAATATGGGATTCAGTGTGAGTGCTTATTAGATCTTCCATGGATTCACGATAACCAGTGTTTCCTACCCCGGAAGAAATCCTTTGAGTGATTGAAGGGAGAGGAGTCTAAAAGAATTGAGTGTGGGATTGAGTTGAGGTAAAATGGAAATGAGAGAATGGTTAGATGTGAGTTTATATGATTAAAAGAAAGAGGGTGAGAGAACAGAGTTAAAAGAATATTAGAACTCTACACCAAACATCTTTCTGAGCCGGGCAGCCACATTACTGATTGGTTCACATTTCTTTCGTGACCATCATTGAAATAGGCAAATAGCCCATGCCATCTCTTGCATACAACCTCCCTAGCTACTCATTCTTTTCTCAAAAAGAGAATGTTTCACATTTTCTGGGGAAGCAACATATAATCTATCGGATCTTCATTTGGAAGATACTGATATTGAAAAAGAAGGAAAGTTGCCCCACCTTCGACCCTTTCTCATGCACTTTGAGTCCATGTACAATCATTGTTGTCTCAGTGATTTACATATGTTGAGCCTTATGAAACACAATCATTTGTGCTAATTCTTTCAAAACACAAGCACGAGCACACAGAGAATATGTTTTTCTGTCAGAACATTCATAGAATTACCTTGTGTTTTTCAATGATTGAATGGAAGTCCTGGGGAGTCAACATCAAACAAGCTCCTTACATTGTACATTCGTTGTACACAGTAACTTTGTGTTACTGACAGGCACTTCTAACTGTTTCATGTGTTGATTCAGGGTTACCATTCTTATTTTGTTTGAATTTGAAAAGATTCAAATGAATATGTTTGTGAATCAAAGGCCAATCCAGATCAGAAGTCAGAATATCTTATTAATGGGGGAGATTGTTTACTTTTCTTATATGGGGGAGAATGTCTATTATTCAAAGGAGGAGATGAAAGTTCATGAAGATTGCGATTATCAGATGGTGGGAAGTTTATTCAATGACGGATCTGACCTTGAAGTGTTTTAATGATTTTGATTCTTACAAATCATTAAAAAGGGGGAGAATAATCAAAGTTCAAAATCAGATTGAAGTTTTAAAGATTTCAGAGGAGATAAAGTTTTCAGATGATTGAAGTCAAAGATTAAAGAAAGCTTGTCATAGAAAAAGTGGAAGAAATTCAAAGTTTGAAAGAAAGGTTGTTTATTCAGAATTTGAAAAAGCAAATTCAAAGGGAGTGACAATTTTGAAGAATTGTCAAAATTTTCAAGATGTCAAAGCCAGAAAAGATTTGAAGTTGAAGATTAATTCTGAAGATATAAAGACCTGAAGATTATTGCAAAAAAAAATTTAATCTTGAATCCAAAGGGGGAGATTGTTAGACTATAATTGTATTCAAGATTAAATAAGGGTCTTTGTTGTAATAGTGTTGTTTAAAAGTGTGTGACATAGAGAGTGCAAGAACAAGAGATTAAGTGTGTGAAAGTGAAGGTGTAATTGAGAGAGAGTAAGAACACACATAGTAGCACACATTGAGTACACACACAAACACTCAATCTTAATTGTTCATCACAAATAGGGATATGGATTGATGTAATCATAGTGATTAATAAACAAAGTGTTTTGTGTATGTGTTTATGCTAGTAAATCTTGGGCCACACTGATCAACTCTGAATAAGCCCCTTCTCAAAAAGTAGATATATACCTGTATATTGTTTATTCTTGGTGTTACTAATCTTCTTTTTCAGGATATATATAGCAGTACTCAGTGTATCACAAGCTTAAAAGAGTGAGTATGGTTAATACTGCCAGTACAGTTTTAATACTCCTAGTGGTTAATACTGCTCTCAGTTAATACTGCTAGTTAGTTAATACTGCTAGTGGTTAATACTGCTCTCAGTTAATACTGCTAGTTAGTTAATACTGCTTTCAGTTAATACTGCTTTCAGTTAATATTGCTTTCAGTTAATACTGTTCTCAGTTAATACTGCTAGTTAGTTAATACTGCTAGTGGTTAATACTGCTTTCAGTTAATACTGCTTTCAGTTAATACTGCTCTAGGTTAATACTGCTTATGTCCCGAATACTATAAATACTCTTTGCCCGCCTAAAAGTTCATAACGACTCTTTGCATACTATTCTCTTGCGCTCTAAACCCTCTCTCTCAAGTATCAAGTTTTCAGGCAAGAACTTTCAAAGATCAATGGCATCAATGGCGTTCATTGACGAGCACAATGAAATCGCAATGCTCCAAAAGCCAAAACAAGCTGCAGGTTTTCATCAGATAGTCGACTTTCTGAAGTCCAGCCACATTGCCCATGTTCTCACTATATCTCCTACTATCTTCATAGAGCATCAGAGGCAATTCTGGGCACATGCCACCATTGTTACTGAGAATGGTGTGCAAATGATCAAGACAAAGGTGTGTGGAAAGCCATTGACAGTTACTGAAGAGGTAATTCGCATCAGTCTACGTCTAGACGATGCCTCTGGTATAACTTCTATCTCTAATGATGAACTGTTTTCTACTCTTACAAGAATGGGGTATGGAGGCCCATTGGGTGTTTTTAAGTTCTCAAAAGCTAAATTCTCACCCCAATGGCGTTTTCTTGTTCATACCTTGATGCACTGCATCTCTAAAAAGACTACTGGATTGAGTGAGTTCAGTAGTACCATTGCTTATGCTTTGGTGTGCTTGGCCACTGCCAGAAAGTATAATTTTTCTAAAATGATTTTCAATGATCTTGTCTCAAACTTGGGAAACAAAAAGAGCTTTTATATGTACCCCAGGTTTGTTCAAGCAGTTATCACCCACGAATTGACGGATATTTCTCATTTTGATGGGATATATGTACCAAAAACCCCTAAAGGCAAGGTTTTCTCAAATATGAGAAGATCTGCTGGGGACTCGGAAGGAGTTGACACCCCATTGTTCTCTACAATGATGGTGGTGTCCCAAACTGATGAAGGTATGGTAGCAGGGTCAAGGCCCCCATTAGACCAACCCACTGCTAGACAATCCCAACCTTCCCACTCTAAATCAATTCCCCAGTCTCTTCTTGATAAACCAACTTCACCAATCACCCAAACTTATCAAAGAAAACAGGTAAAGAAGGCTCCTTCCCTTCTTGTACCAACAACCCCTAAGCCTTTAAGACCTCTAAGGGAGGATTCTCCCTTAGAGAATATCTACAGGGAAACCACAAGGGTGTCTCCCAACCCAAAGGAGGTGCTCTCTGAGGAGGAGGTTGAGCATATGGGTCCTGAGGCTGCCACTACTCCTGCTAGCACAGAGGAGGACAGTGGTAACATACATAAGACCTCTCCCATGGCAACTTTGAATGAGCAATCATTCAAAGGTCCCCGGTGCCAAGAAACCAAGGGGGTGGATAGTGCTTCTGCTAGGCAGAAGGCTTCCACTACTAAAAGATCCCATGATCCTTCAAAAGGGGGTAACACTCCTGGAGAAGGTGAGGACAGATATGACTACAATGAATTGATGGAAACAATGGGCAACATTAATATGGATGTCATCAAACAAGGCAAAGACATAGAAGAGATGAAAATGGTGATTCTGTCTCAAAAAGTACACATTACCAAATTGAAGAAAATGGTAACAAGATTGGTGCAAAAGAAGAGGAGAAGGCAATTTGTTTTGAAGAAGAGGAAAAATGCTAATGATGCTTTCAACAAGGGGGAGAATTCAGAGGCTGAAGCAGAAAAGGAAAGTATTTCTAAGATGGGATTTGATATTAAGGGGGAGAAAGCTGCAGAAACAGAAGCACAAGCAGTAGAAACAGATAAGGTTCAAGCAGCAGCAGTAACAGAACAGGTAGCAGCAGTAACAGGGCTATCTGTTGAAGAATTGGAAATAGCAGAAACTTTGGTAAAAGCAAAGAATGACACTCCTAAGGCTACTCAAAAGGCCAAGGGAGTGGTCATCAATAAAGGAGGCCTTGAAAAGAAGACAAAAGAAAGAAGTGAGGCAGGTTTGAAGGATGCAAAGGGTAAAGCTAAGATGGTTGAATTTGAACAACCCTCAAAGAAGAAGAACCAGGTGGAGTTAGATGAAGAAGTAGCAAAACAACTTCAAGCTGAGATGGAAAAAGTGGAACTGCTACAATCTGAGAAGGATAGAGAGCTTGCACTGAATATGGCCAGAAAACTAAATGAAGAGTATCAGAAGAGCATGAAAACAGCAGCTCAGGCAAAGAAAGTACAAGTCAAAAGAATGCCACTCAAAAAGCAGAAGAGACAACCCTCCAAGACCTTTTTGGCCAATCAGGAAAGAAGAAAAATGATAAATTTCCTGAAAGGTGCAATTGGAGTCAAGGGGGAGATGTTCACAAACATGGCATACAATCAGGTTGAGGAGTTGTATCAAAAAGAGATGGCCAAGCTTCAAGGAGATTCAGCCCAAAGGGAAGAGGCTGAGAGAAGAATGAAGGAAAGGCATGACCTGAATATTCAAAGACCATTTCCTGAGGAGACCACACCCTCAAAAGACAAAGCTGAAGAGATGAAGGAAGAACAAGAGAGTGTTGGTGAAGAAGCCAAATCTGGAAAGAGGGTGAAGACAATTGCTTCCAAAAAGCAGTCTAAAAGGCCTAGAATGGAAGAAACAGCAGAAACTGCAGCAGAACCTTCAGATGTACCTTTAGCAGAATCAGTGCAAAGTCCATATCAGTTCAATAAGCAAACTGTTGAGAGTATGGATTTGTATATGACCATAGTAGAACCTATGAAGGCTGTTCCAATCTCCATGAAAGCTCCGGAGATTACCTTTTGGGACATTCTAAGAGATAATGGAAAGGATTTCTTCAGAATCAAGAGAGTTGATGGTTCATTTGAAGCTTATTCAACATGGGGGAGAGTTATCAGAAGCTGTTCAAGAGCTGATATAGAAGAATTATACAAAGTGGGGATAAAACTCTATGAGCCTGTGTTGAAAGGTACTGAAGAGAATCTTCTCAAGATAGCAATGGAATACTTGTGCATGATGTTTGATCCAGAGAGAGTGGCTTATAGAATTAAAGATCATAATCATGAGTTTGTATTCAAGAAGATTGATAAATGGATATTGTTTGAAAACTGTGGAGTATACATGATTACTATTGACAATTGTTATCATGAATACTACCTGGTGGACAAAATCTATGAGCATAGCAAGGAGAAGTTAGTAGGAATGCTAAATGCCAAGCTAGTATGCACAAAGGATTCAGAAATGGCCAAGATTATGGTAAGAAGAACTGTAAATCAAAGTTTAGGCCTAGATCCAAATTTGGGAAATTCAACCTGAGGTGTTGAAAGCATCTTGAAGAAGATCTGAAGAACTTGACTTCTCTTCCTAAAAGTCAAGTTAGGGGGAGATTGTTGGGAACTGAAGAAAAGCTTAAGTATGGTTAATGCTGCTAGTTCATCATGGTTACTACTTCTGTGGTTAATGTTGCTAGTAGAAGTTAATGCTGCTGGAACAAAGTTAGTATTGCTCAACAAGATTAGTACTGCTAGTTCAGAGTTAATGCTGCTTGAAGAGATTAATGTTGCTGAGCATGGTTAGTACTGCTAGAGTTAATACTGCTCAGAGTATTAATGCTGCTGAAGATTAATGCTGCTTATGATTAGTACTGCTTATGAGATGGAGATCCGTATGAAAAGGATGACAGCTGGATAAACTGAAGATATTCAAGGAAGCTTATGGAGATAATGATGGAAGATATACTGACGATATTTTATTTATTGTAATTATCTTTTATTCAATATATGTATAGAATTGATAGAATAGTTTAGGAATAATTCATTCATTCTAAGTTTTAGATAAAATCAACCTCAAGGCATAGATCCTAATTCTAGAGAAGTAGAATTCGTCTTGTAAGAGTCTGTTCTTCAAGATTGAGGTTGAGTGTGTAATCTTGTGATTTGATAATTGAATACAAGTTTACAAGTTGTTGAATATATACTGTTTTGTTTACTGTTACATTGAATATCAAAGTGTTATTCCGCAACTTCTTTGATATTAGTTTCTGAGAATTTATTCTTGTTGAGAATTCGATCCTGACACCATTGCTTGCGTCAAGTTAGAACTCGTACGTAGTGGTCTGCGAATTGTCACTTCTCGTACATAGTTCTTTGTGAGTTGTTATTGTTCATACAGAGTACCTTGCGACAAGTTTTCTTCAACCTACGACAACTTCTTGCGACAAGTTCATATATAGTGCATTGCGACTTCTATACTTAGAAAAGTTTTGACAATTTTCAAGTTTTACCAAATTTGACTTTTCAAGTTAAACTTTTTCTGAATTTTTTGGACGATCATAATCAAGCATACTTTCTGTTCTTTTTCAAGATATCCGAATGTCGAGAGATATGCTAAGTATGGGATACAAATTCAAACCTCTGGTTCTTCAAGTCAAGGAATAGCAGCAATGGAGGAAGCGGATGTTTCACTTTCTTAATAATCAAGATAAAAGGTGATGAATTCCATCTTGAATGGCCCTCATTTTCTACATGTCGTTGTTACCAGAATACTTACTACTGAGACAAATCCTGAAATCCCAGAAAGGATTGTAGCCAGAGATCATATCACTACAGTGATAGAGATAGGGAGTTGGTTGATTTGGACGCACAGGCTCTTACCTATCTAATCATGGCAATCCCAAATGACATCTTCAACAGAGTTGATAGTCGAGAGTCGGCTAAAGAGATTTGGGATGAACTAGAAAGACAACTCCAAGGGTCAGAGAAATCCTTAAAGACCAAGCATAATCAAAGTATAAATGCTTACAAGGGTTTCAAGGCAAAAGAGGGTAAGTCTTTAAAGGACGCGTACAACCGCTTCAACATAATACTGAATGATCTTCGACGAAATGGGGTCAAGAAATCAGAGTCTGATATTATTTTCAAATTTATCAAGAATCTCCAACCTGAGTGGGATACTTACTGCATCCAATTACAGATGACGAAATATATGGATGAGAAGAAGTTAAATGATCTTTTCTGTGTTCTTTATCAGCATGAAGACGAGGTAAAGGAGTCAGATACTTTGAACCGATAGTTATCTGAGATAAAGGACAAGCAGAAGAAGGTGGAAGATTATTTGGCTCTTCTGGCATCAAAATGAAAATTTGTAAAGGGTGGTTCAAGTTCAGGAAAGGTTCTAAAGTAGAAAGTCTTGATGTCTATGATAGTTGATTCATCTGATAGTTCTAAGGAACTTGAAAAAGATTCTGATGATGAACTCACTAAATTTACGGAGAAGTTAGTTTTGTTGACAATCAGGTCGCTACAAGGCTGACAGATACAGAGGAAAATATGAGAAAAGAGATGAAAGAAAGGTGGATGAGAGAGACGATAAAGAGAAAGAGAAGGAGAAACATAAAAGTGACTAGTGTTACAACTGTGGTAAATCTGGACACTTTGTCAGGGATTGCAAATCAAAGAGGGTTAAAGATTATGAATACTACTCAAAGAAAGCTCAGCTTGTGAAAGCCAAGGAGACTGGAAAACCCCTTAAAGCAGAAGAAGAAATCTGGCTTGAATTTTCATCGGATGAGGAAGAGGCCAACTTCACTCAAGTTCATTACAGTCTTATGGCAAAAGTTGATGAGCAGGATTCCGAATCTGAGGTAAATTCGATTTCTGACATATCTGAAACTTATTCTAAAAATGATGAAGGGTTGGCCTTGATATCCCAATTGGATTTAATGGAAAATGAGTTTGAAAAACTAAAAGATAATTTTATTAAACAAAAGAACTCAATTCAAGGACATCAAGATCAGACTTTATTGTTTAAGGTTTTAGCAGAGGAAAGGGAAGAGGAAAAGAAACTTCTCAATGTTAAAAAGGTAAATCTTCAAACCAAAATATCTGAGTTACAAAAAGAAATGAGATCTGTGAAAGATGATAACTTGGATCTAACTTTGAAATATGAAGTTGTTTTGAAGGATAGAGTGCAAGCATAAGCAAAGATCAAGGAATTGGAAGATCTTAACTTTAAACGGGGTCAAACAGAGCAGACTATTAAACTTTTAACCAGCAATCCAAAGGATACCAGATTTTATAATCCTAAAATGGGTCTGGGTCTTCCAAAAGCTGAGGTGTTAAAGAAAGTACCCGAAAAGCTTTATAATTTTAATAGTGCGGGTGAAACTCCTATTGTTTTAATACCTCACATCTGCGAAACATTTGTAAATTCTAAGAGTTCAACACCTAAACTTCCAAAGGTGGAAAAGGAAGAAATGGTGACAGTTAAATCAGAGGTAAATTTTGATTTAAGTCCTCACAATTTTAAAATTGTTAGTTTCAAATACGATGAACTGAATTCTAGTTATAAAAATAACAAGAAGGATTTCGTCGAATTTGAACATTTATTTACAAAATCTTGTGAGACTTCTGAATCAGAATCTAAATTTCATAAGATTGAATCTGATTATTTTGATTTTATCAAGGAAGAGAAGGTAGAAGACTCACATTCTGAATATGAGTTTGTTTCTAACAAAACTCCAATTTTTACTTAATCTGATTATCAATCTGCTTTGATGAAAATTTAAGTTCACAATGGTCTCATTGATGAACTGGAAAATGTTCAAGAAAATCTTGGGATGGAACTAGATTCTAGTCTGATTAAAAACTCCAATTTACAAAAAGAAATCAGACGGTTGGAATCCCAAATTTTCAATATTTCCAAAAACAAGGTAGAATGTACTGATCATTATTCTAAATCTTTATTCCTATTCAATGCAAGTGCAAATTTTGATCCTAAAAAGGATGATCCAATGACTCCGTGTTCTCAAATGAAAACATATTTAACAATTTTGAAACCTTAGGAAAAGGAGTTTGGTATGTATGAAAAAGGAGAGTGTTCGGGAACAAAATCTAATTATGTTTCCCAAACATCTTCTACTTCTGAATCTTTCACTAATCCTTTCATTGATCCTAATTCTGTTTGTTCTTCATATGTGAAGGTGAAAGATAAAGTTTGCAAGAAGAAATAGAAGAAGACAAAGGTTTCGAAGAGGAGAACAGTGTCAGACAAGAAAGCATGTAATAGCATAGCAAAAACAGGTTGTAATGAGAAGTGTCAACTTTGTTCCAATAAAATGAAAAATCTTTTAAGATCTGATTTGTTGACACAAGCTCATGCTATGTTAAGATGCTCATATTGTCATGACGGTTCTTTTTCTTTAAAACCTAAGGTTTATAAAAAGAAGAAACCTGGTCACTTTGTTTGGAGGAAAATCTCTGATCAGTCCTCTGTTAAACAAACAGCTCAGATTTTTACTGTAAAGAAAAGAAAAATAATTTGGTAAAGGTAAATAAAGTGGTTGACGTTAAATTTGTGTGGAAATGGGTTCCAAAAGCTGATATTAAAGCACAAAATTCACCAAATGAGCCTAAATATGAATGGCGTATCAAAGGCTTGTCAACTGATTTGAAAAAGTTAAGAGCTACTAACGAAAAAAAGACCCATATTTATATGGGTACCTAAATTGAAATAGTTGTAAACTGCAGGACTGTCATGTGTGGATTATTGATTCTGGTGCATCAAGGCACATGACAACGTACAAGCACCTATTACACAACTATGTTGAACATCCTGCAGGTTCGGTAAGTTTCGGTAACAAGACCAGAGGTTACATCAGAGGGTATGGTGTGATAACTAATGGCACTATCTCAATCTCAAAAGTACTCTATGTGGATGGTCTTGGACATAATCTATTCTCAATCAGCCAGTTTTGTGAGAAAAACTTCAAGATTCATTTTGATGAAGACTATTGCTATGTTGATGATCGAAGCAGACCGAATCTATTCAAAGCCGGAAGAATGGGACAACTGTATGCAGTCAACTTTCCTACTTTTTCTGCATTAAGACCTGTATGCTTGATCTCTAAAGCTTCAAAGGAAGAAATTTGATCATGGCATCGCAGGTTATCTCATCAAAACTTCTGAGATATCAATCAACTGAGAAGCAAAGATATGCTCGTCGGCTTGCCTGAGTTAAAGATTGAGAAAGATTCATTGTGACCTGCGTGCGAGAGGAGGAAGATGAAGAGGAGCTCTCATAAGTCTAAGATGATATCCAATTGTAAAGTACCTCTTCAACCTATACACATGGATCTTTACGAACCGATGCGGACCCAGACGATAAATGGCAAGAAGTACATTCTAGTGATGATTGATGAATTTTCTCGTTATACATGGCCGGCATTCTTAAGGCTGAAGTCCGACGCTCCTGATTTGTCATCAAATTCAGAAAAAGAATTCAAGTTCTTCTTCAAATCCAAGTACAACAATTGCGGAGTGACAACAGAACATAGTTTAAAAATGAGACTCTTTAGAGCATTTTAGAATCCGTTGGCATTTCGCATAACTTCTCAATGGCTATGACACCTCAAAAAAACGGGGTGGTCAAACGGAAGAATAGAAAGTTGGTAGAAGCAGCCAGAACAATGCTACCTTATTCTAACCTACCTCCGTCTCTATGGGTCGAAGAAGTAGCAACTGCTTGCTTCATACAGAACAGGACCATTATTAACAAGTGTTTAAATAAAACTTCTTATAAAATTATTAATGGTCGTAAACCGAATGCTAAATTTTTACGTGTGTTTAGATGCAGGTGCTATGTGCTAAATGATAGAGATCATCTCACCAAATTCCAAAAGAAGGTTGATGAAGGGATTTTTATTGGATATTCACTCAAGTCCAAGGCATATAGAGTATACAATAAAAGAACGAGAGTCGCCATTGAAAGCATAAATGTACACTTTGATGAGACTTTTGATTCGACTCCTGGACAAATCAGTTCAGGACTCGTACCTCATGAAGAAGCTTCTACTTAATATAGAGTGGAACCTGCTACTAAAAAGACTGAGAACTCTAACCCACAAAATTAACTGACTTAGATCTTGATCTATTATTCATGGATGCTTTTATGTATATCTGAGTAGATGATAATAGACAAGACATCTTAAGGAATGCCGACACACCAAGCACAAGTGCAGACTTATCTGGTCCCTTTGAAGAAGGTGGTGGTGCTTCTACAAGCCAAGAGTCGATTATCTCTAAAAACTCAACACCAGACAGTTCTTCTGAGCCATCTTCACCAACTGTTGAACCTGTATCAGAATCAATTATAGCTGGAAAATCACCTGCAGAGATGTCAACACAAGAAGCAACTGACACACCAATTGCTGAAAGTTCAAAAGAGCTGGAAAATTACCTGCGGTCTCAGATGAGTTTGATGAGACAAAAATTCAGCATCTTTCCAGTTCTCACTATTGGACCAAGGCACACCCTCCTGAGGACATAACTGGTGACCCGAAAGAAAATGTCAATACAATATCTGCATCTGCCAACTATTGCATGTATGTTAACTTCCTCAGCAATATTGAACCCAAGAATCCATCCGAGGCATTGAAGGATCCCGGCTGTATAAACACCATGCAGGATGAGCTGAATGAGTTCAAAAGAAACGAGGTGTGGTGACTAGTACCAAGACCCAAAGACAAAACAATCGTCGGTGCTAAGTGGGTCTTCAGAAACAAAAAAAATGAAGCAGGTATTATCGTCAGGAATAAGGCGAGGCTGGTTGCAAAAGGATACAATCAACAAGAAGGCATCGACTACAATGAAACTTATGCACCAGTATCTCGGATCGAGGCAATCAAGATCTTTCTAGCATATGTTGCTCATAAAAACATCAAAGTCTACCATATGAACGTCAAATCTGCGTTCCTCAATAGTATCTTGCATGAAGAGGTGTATGTTAGTCATCCTGAGGGCTTCACAGATCCAATGTATCCAAATCATGGGTATGTACTTGAAATATCCCTATATGGACTGAAGCAAACACCGTGGGTATGGTATGAAACACTGACGGTATATATAACTGAGTCCGGGTTTCGCAAAGTTACTATCGATACAACCCTCTTGCTTAAGAAAAAAGGTGAGGATCTTATTTTAATACTGATATATGTGGATGACATTATTTTTGGTTCTACAAATCCAAAACTTTGTGATGAATTTCAATACATCATCAAGAGCAGGTTCCAAATGTCCATGATGGGATAATTAAAACTTTTTCTTGGGCTTACAAGTCAAACAAACCCCTGAGGGGATTTTTATAAGCCAATCAAAATACATCAAAGAAATGCTTAAAAAGTTCAATTTGACTGATTTTTCTCCCATGAAAACTCCCATGTCATCTGGACGTCTATTGGATGCTGATATTTCTGGAAAATCAGCAAATCAAAAGACTTACAGAAGCATGGTTGGATCTCTATTGTACTTAACATCAATTAGACCAGACAAAATGTTTGGCACATGCTTCTATGCTAGATATCAAGTTAATCCTAAAGAGTCTCACCTTTCTGCTGTAAAGAGGATCCTCCGATACCTTAAAGGCATACCAAACCTAGGTCTTTGGTATCCAAAGGATTCCGGTTTTGAGCTAACAGCCTATACAGACACAGATCATGTTGGCAATAAGTTAGACCAAAAGAGCACATTTGGAGCCTGTCAGTTTTTGGGAGGTAAGCTTGTTAGTTGGTCCTCAAAGAAACAAAATTGTGTGTCAACATCTACAATCGAAGCAGAGTACGTTGCGGCTGCTAGTTGTTGTTCACAAGTTTTTTGGATGAAGACACGGTTAAAGGACTACGGATATACACTGAACAAAGTTCCTATTTACTGTGACTCAAATAGTGCAACTGCTATAACTGTTAACCCTGTCCAACACTCGAAGACAAAGTATATTGACATAAGGTACCACTTTATAAAAGATCATGTTAAAAAAGGATCTATTGAAATGCACTTTATATCTACAGATTTCGAGGTTGCTGACCTTTGTACAAAACCATTAGATGAGAAAAGGTTTAATTTTCTCATCAGCAACCTCGGAATGCTGAATTTAATTGCATGACAATTGATTTCCTACATTTGTTTAGGGGGAGTTTGTTTCTTGAGTCATTTAAGTATGCATGTGTTTAGGGGGAGTGTTGTTATTTTTTTCTAAGTTTGATACAGCTAACTATGTGGACTCATGTTCATATGAGGACCAAATAACTCATTCTGTTTTGCAGGATATTCAGGTGATTGTGAATATGTATCTGTGGACACTTCAAAAAGAGTAAGGATTATGACTTCTAAACATATCATATTAGGACTCATACTTCAAACGATTTTGACTTCTGAGTAAATCAGCTCAGGACTCATACTTTAATGATGAGAACTTAATACTCATATCAAAGGGGAGTGTAAGTTTTTTTTTAAGATTGCACAGATAATTTGATACATTTTAATAATGATTTTGTCAAAGGGAGTAAATTTTTGAAAGAGATACATCTAACTTGCAAGGACTCTTGTTCATATGAGTACCTAGATACATTTTGTTTTTTGCAGGACTTACATTGCACACTTCAAAGGGGAGTATCTGAGAAAAGTTTGTAAGTGTGTGTGTCTGTGTGTCAAAAGTTTTTGAGAAATCTAAAGTTTTTTGAAAGTGAGAAAACAATTTTTGAGCTTTAAAGAATAAGAAGTGAAAATTTTCTATTTTTAGCAAGTATGAAAAGTCAAGGTTGCATTTTTGAAAAGTTACCATTTTTTGGCAAGTTGGTCACTTGACGCAATCAGTTGCTTACGATAAGTCACTTGATGCAAGGCATTACTTGCGAAAAGTAACATGACGCAAAGCATGTCTTGCGATAAGTAACTTGACGCAAACTTTGGTATGCGACAAGTACACTACTCGTATCATTTGGTATACGACAAGTACCAACTTGCATGCTTCGTCTTGCGACAACTTTTCCTTAGGCACACTTGTCGTAAATTGAGCCTTACGACAAGTTCACACACAACTTGTTATTCTTTGTGACAAGTTATTGCCTCTTCAACTTGTGACAAGTGGGTGGTCGAATCCATTCGTGCCACGTGTCAACCCTGTTCTCGAGTATAAATACACGCTCAAATTTTCATAATTCCCACTTGTCTCTTGCTATCAGTTTGCGACTTCTTCACATAGAAATTTTCCTCTCGAAACCTCTCTTTTGCGACTTTTCATCTTAGGTCTCGATTTCAGATTTTAGGTGGGTTTGTGTTGTTATTTTTGTATAATTCGTGTTCGATTCTTCATTATAAACTGATGTTGTCCATCAATTTTTAATTTTGAACATTGATTTAGGGTTTTAATTCGTTTAATTTTTCATCTTCTAAACCCTTATCGAACTGAGTTCTTGAACTTATGGACTATGGACTGTGATTAATGGACAAATCTTGAACTTAAATTAGTTTAATCATATGGGTTATTGATATCGAACACCATCATCATTTCAATTTTCGACTTAATCGAACTTTTTGAGGATTGAGTTTGTGTTTGACCATTCGAACTCTTTGAACGAGTTCTTGGTCTGTTGAATGATTTGTTGTAGATATTAATGAATTTAAATGATAAAATGTTGATGAAAATATGTTTTCGATCTATTATGTGATAGTATTTTTGAATTTAAAAGGAACAATTTTTCGAACTTAAGGTTTCTGGACTTAAATTTTTTCGAAGTTATGAACTTGCGACAAGTTCATCATATGATGAAACTTGCGAGTTGTTGGTATGTTCAAGCTTCACATGACAAGTTCATGAATTCAAGTGCTTTGCGACTTCTTCATGTATCAAACCTAAATTTTTTCTAAGTTTGCTTGTCGCAAACTTCGTCCTACGACAAGTGAGTCCATTCTTTGGCCTGCGACAAGTTACATATATTTTATGTGGCTGGCAAATTCATATCCTTTGTCAATAAAAAATTTTCTAGTCCTTTGGTCTGCGACTTCTGGACTTAGAAAATTTTTCTGAAATTTTTTTGAAAAATGATTTTGAGCTTTCACTAACAAATTGGACACCGGTCCAAACTTTTTCAACTTTCATGTTTCCAATGGAGCATATTGATCAATCAGTTGACCAAAATGTGGTGATGGATGAAAACAATCCCAAAGTTACTAGGGATGCCCCGATGCTTTCATCCCGATCACACCACCAATCAATACCAGAAGAAAATCCTGATTTGGCACTGATTCACAAAAATGACTATCTGTTACTGTCTTCGAATAACCATCACGCGGATTTTGATCATCTCATTATTGACCCGCTTGTCTTGGCAATACTCAAGGGTCATCCACTGGTGCATGCTCTCACTGCCACAACAACTGTTCCAGTCATCTACTTGCAACAAGCTTGGAGATCAATCAAGTTTATTCATCGGGATGATCAGCCATTATTTCAAATTCAGATTGATCACTACACTTCCATTCTGAACTATGAAAGACTGCAACTTATACTCCAATTACCAGAAGCCAATTCTCGTGAAGTCAGAGACACATTTGACATCTATCCTACCGATACTGAAGTGTTTGAAGGAATCCGAGCACTAGGATATGATGGTGAACTTACAAGAGTTAGTCAGTTCAAGAAGAACAATCTGCCACCCTTCTGGTATACTATGTTTTATGTGATCAACCTGTGCTTAACTGGAAACCACACGGGATTTGACAACGCCAGCATCCATATCTTGAAGATTTTTCATGCCATCGTGTACGATCTGCACGTGGATTATTCCTTTATCTTCTGGACTGAGCTCTACGAACGGGTCCTTGCTACGCATACTACAAAGAAAAGTTTCTTTCTGTCGTATCAAAGATTCATGCAATTGATTGTATTCAGCATGATGACATCAAACCGAGAGATCCCGAGATGACAACAGCATGAAACAGGACCTGAATTTCCAATGAGATATATTCAAAAGCAAAATTGGACGTTCAACTACAGTATGTCAATTCCTGAGGCATTGCTTTCATACGTTGATCCGACAGTAGATTGTGTGTGCGAATATAGAGTCCATGGGACAGCCAGAGCCGGTTGTCCCTGCCTAGGACTCAAACCCTAGGAGAGCAGAGTCTACGAGGGTTCATGATACCATGGGGGTACTTGAACGAGATGAGAAGAGGGAAACCTCCGAGAGGGTAATTGATGAGGGTCAAAATAATGAGCTGGAGGCTGTGGAATTACAGGTTAATGACATACATCAAGATAATCCACATCTGGACCTGTTGAGGCTATCATTTCACCATTGGGTCCATAGGTTGAGAACATCGAGGAAAGTTCTAATTCTGAAAATGTGTCGGATCGCGCGGCAACTGTTGATGAATCTGAAAGTGAAAGTGATGATGCTAATCAAAATGATGATGTTAATGAGAATGATTTTGTTGATAATGATGATGATTCCAATGATGATAATGATGACAATGATCAAAATGATCATGGATTTGATGACATTGTCGTTGAAACCACTATTCATAAAGTGATAGGAGATATAAGGAGTCTTGAGGGAGATTAAGTTGAAAATAATGATAATGAGAGGTTGAGTGGAAGGAACGAAGAAGAATATGGTGAGAGAATGTCTAACATAACCTACAGATCCAAAAGGGAAGCCACATCTACTACTAGAACTCATGTGTTAAGTTCCAGTATTGAAGAAGATGTTAGTCGCCTACTAACGCAGTTACACACCCAAGACAGCCATTCTATCACCTCTCAACAGGTGTTAATCTCACCTTCACATGGGGATATAGCACATGAACTATCCAGCTCTCACTTGGAGAGTGTGGATATTGAAACAAGAGAACACCAGCCCCAGTTCTTGACTTCTTCTATGCACAATCGAGTCTAGAGCAAATTCTAATACCTATTTCCATTCCTAGGACACAAATACCATTATCTGCTAATGTCGGAAGTCTTTGTGACCCGACCGGAACACCCAGAGTAGATCCATGGATTAGAATACAAGGACAGGGTGGAAGTCCTATCATTGCTAACGAATTTCCAGCTTTGAACACAGGCCACACAGTTGCTTCATCACTTTTGTGTCAATGGAACGCTGAAGTGGCTCTAGAGTTATTTTCCCTGACTTTGTGTCAAAGGAGCATTTCGACAGTGCCTTAAAGTTGTTGAGAATAGTTTACGTGATCATTTTACCGATGAAATCTCCGTAGTAAAAAGGATGTTGAAAGGGAAGGATCCAGTTACTAAACTAGAGCAACCTACTCCAGCTCCACATCCACCTGTTCAACAATCAGATTTGTCAGTTGGTGAGATGAAATCTTTGCTGTTTTCCAAATTACAGTCTCAAGCTCTAGTTGATCAGTCAGATTCAGATTTGTTTAGTCTTCTAAGATCTCAGCAACCACAAGTTGTTCAAGCGGTTCCCCAAGTTCAATCTGATAGTGTTTGTGCCTCCGAGTTCAATTCTTTCATGCAAGATATTCTACAATCCTTATAGTCTATGCAACAACAAATTTCAGAATTATCAAAGGTTGTTCAGGCTTCACAAGGCTCAGGCAGAAAGTTCTAAGAAAATACATGATCATGATTCAGATCATGACCATGAGGGGAGAGACAGAAGAGGCAAAGAACTTCTAGAAATTTTGAGCAACAGTTTCATGGTACAGAATCTGCAAGTCAAGAAGATGTAGCTCAACAACAGTTTCAAGGTGATGATCACAGGCATGTGAGTGGTATGGAGTTAGTACTTTATATGGATCCGGATATAGAACCAGCGGTTTAAAATCCCGAGGTTGCTTCAAGAAAGGAGATATTGCTGCTTACTGGTGGTAATCCTGATGTGATTGATGTTAGTTCAGATGATGAGGATGACCAAGTAGACCAATATGACAAGTTTTGGAAAGTTAAAGATGAGCTTGAACAGATGATAGATTTTTCTGATGATGAACAAGATCAAGGAGTTGTTGATATTGATGAAGAAGAGAATATGTTGGACAATCTTTTTGATGATCAAGATTCAGAAGTACTTCATGAACTATATGGCTCTGACACTCATGAAGGCATTTACCTAAGCCTTCCACGTAATGAGATTTTTGAATTTCACGAATTCACTGTTGTTCCATTAAGTCAAGAGCTTTCAACTTCTCAGCCAGTTCAAACCAGTCAACCATCAAGTCAGCCAGATCAGCAGTTATTCATCCTTCAGATCAAGTTGGTACTTCAAATCAAGCCAATCCGTCAGATCAAGCCGATCCTTCTAATGCACCAGAACCTGACCTATATGAAGCTAAAGAGAGGCAATACCAAAATGAACTTAGAACGCCTTTCCTTGAAAAATCCAATAAAATCTATGTGCATCACATTTGGAAGATAGATATTTGGCTTGTCTTGGATATCAAGGATAAACCCAAAGATTATCAACGACAATAGATCCACATGATCAATGATCTCAAGAAGCCAGAAAGCCGATTGTGAGGTCCAATTGAGATCATGATCAGAGAATGATTACTTTACAAAACTTAGGGGGAGAATGTTAGAACATATTTTATGTTCTATTTAGATGTTTTATAAAGCAATCAATATATTGTAATGTGCCTTGTATATGGGTTTGGGCTTATTTTGTATACAAGGGAGTATGTGATATAAATAGGAATTATGTAGTATTGTTTTAGGGTAACCCTTTCATTTTTGTAATTTCTCAATCATCAACAATGTAGCCGCTTATTGTTCTTGCTCTTCTTAGTGTAGATTTATTGTGATTTCAATAATCTACTGATTTCTATCCCCAAATCTTCTTGTTTATCATCAATCAATACCAATCATGATCTCAATTGGACCTAACAATTGGTATCAGAGCTAAACATAAATCCATTTTTTTCTTAACGATCGTGAGACTGATTGGTTTTGATAGAACAGTACTGTTGAAAATCGATTTTTGAGATTTGTAGTGAAATTGATTGTTCTTTGTTGTTTAATTGATTCAGAAGTTATAGTGTATCATTATCAAATCAATAGCTAGTATCAATTTCATTCCAGAAATCAGATCTGTCGATTTTGAGTTTATTTTATTCGAAAACTTTGTATCACTGTGGTTGGATCGAAATGTGTGTTAGAGTCAAAATTATACAAAATGATCAACTACAATTGAGCTCAATAGTTGTTTTCGAATCTGTGGATAAAAGCTCAACTCAGAAATCGAAGCTTTGAAAAATTTGTTGAAGAAAAGTTGAAAATTCGTCCAGATCCACAAGAATTTGCTAGATTCAAGAAGAACTCGCAGAGAGAAGATTCCGCAGAGAGAAAGATTTCGCAGAACATTGGACACAACAAAATTTTACAAGGGAGGAATTCACAAGTGGCATATTGCGAAAGTTGATGGATTCTCAGGCCACTGTGCTACATGTTGTGTGCGAATTCTATAGGAATTCGCAGCCCACTGGTTACGAAATGTCAAAGGTTTCGCAAGTAAGTATGTTGCGAAAAGTGGCTTCCAAATTTTGAAAATTGTTCTAAGTATAGAATTCCCAGGAGAGTGTTTAGCGAATTCTGAAGAATTCGTGATTGAGTGAGCTGCGAAATGCGAGAATTCGCAACCATGAGGCTTGCGAAAGTCAGGAACTCGCAATGCAAGTCTCTGCGAATTTTGAGGTTAAGCTTAATGAATCTTGCAAATTGTGCTCAAATGTCTATAAGGATTTGCGAATTTTGATTGTTTGCGAAAGTTGGTGATGTTTTTGAGAATTTTGACTGTTCTGAACCCTATTTCATACAAGTTTGCCCTGATCCTGAGCTTTATACGTGGAATGCATATGTGACAGCTGGTTGGTCACATATCCTTAGCAACTGATCTATATTTCACGAGTGCTCATAATCTGCAAAGATTTTCAGATTCTAGATTTGATGATTTGGTCTCTGCTTGGATTGAGTTAGCTGCACGAGCATCTGCAATCATTAGTCTGGAAATCTTTTTCAGTTGTTAGATCGTTGAGAGCACTTTATCATTTTTCTGACTTGATCACTCAGTAGTGTGAGCGACTGCAATCACTGTTCTAAACTCTGGTTGTGCTTCAGAATCCTGAGAGCCGATAATCATCTAGCTGATTTGTGAAGAAAGGAGTTCCGGGTTTGATGACTCAGTATTCTGGAAACCAGTCAAAAAATGAGTACCTTTCATCAGTTGTTGAACATTGCTTGCCTTCTAACCCTTGCCTTGTAGTGTTGCTACCGGATGCTACCGCCCATATGCTTATCAGATGAAGTTCTTAAGCTGAATTCTAAATTCAACTCATGGTTCACAGACAGATCAGATGTTATACACTGAAGATGCACTTGGGTGTCACTCCATAATCTACACATATCATTCTTGTGGGCATTAAGGAATGTGTTGGATTTACTAGAGGAAATTTTTGTCTTTATGTGAACTCAGTCGAGGTTATTGTCTACATCATATCTGATATTTCAGTTGATACTTCAAGGATAAGAGCTACATTCTAGGGGGAGCTTAAGGATGCTTTGATGTTTATGCAACACTAAGTTTTATAAAGAAATCAAGGGGGACAAGAGCTGAAGCTGGAGCTGATCAAAGAATGATTACATTACAAAACTTAGGGGGAGAATGTTAGAACATATTTTATGTTCTATTTAGAAGTTTTATAAAGTAATCAATATTATTGTAATGGGCCTTGTATTGAGTTTGGGCTTATATTGTGTACAAGGGAGTATGGGGTATAAATAGGAATCATGTAGTATTGTTTTAGGGTTAACCTTCATTTTTGTGTAATTCCATCCTTCAACAATGTAGCCGCACAGTGTTCTTAGTCTCTCTTAGTGTAGATTTATTTTCTGTTGAATAATCTACTGATTTGTATCCCCTAATCTTCTTGTTTATCATCAATCAATACCAATCATGATCTCAATTGGACCTAACCCCGAGTAAAGACAAAGAGCAAGATAGCTACTGTCAAAGAAGTCATCTTAAAGAAGTACTGCACAATATGGTATCCGTACTTTGTTGTTTAAAGGCAAAACTCTCGTGATTACACGTTTACCGAAGAAGACTTTCATCATCTCCAGGTTGACGACTTTGAATGCATGTATCATCTGTTTAGAAACATGACTATCAGAAAGGAGAACATCACTTTTGCTCTAGAGGCTATAAAGAGATTCTTGAGAAGGCATATCAACTTCACCTACTGTTATGACTTTCAGTTTGGCATAGAGAGTAATCAGAAGAAGATCAACATGATTAAGCCTAATCTGAAGTTATCAAACTTGGAAAGCTACCCTTTATTCACAATTTTTAAAGATCCAGACTTTGGGGTAGTTTACAAAGAATGGGAAGAATGAAAAGAGATTTATGAGGTTGCAAAATTATCTGATGGTACTTTAAAGGTGATCAAGCTTCAACTACAAAGATGGTATGATCAGAATGAAGGGATAAGATATATTGAAGGTAGCACTATTCCAAAAAGAGAAAGGTTGATTTTGACGGAAGCACTTGACATTCTGGAAGACAAAATTGAATTCAGGAAGGCTATCAGGTGTTTTGAAATTTATCTGGGCATACGGGACACGAGAACAAGATGCTTCACTGATTGATTCCAAAGAGGTAGATTGTTAAAGAACTTAATGTTGGAATCAATAGTTTTGTTATGTAAGTCTTTGTTAGTAAAGCTTGTTTGTATTGTTAGTCTTTCATCTTGTAATATGTGATCTAGAATGTTGACCATATAAATACCCTTTATTCCCTTGTATTTTGTAACTTCTATAACTTTGAAGCATTGTAATCTTGTGGCACTTTGTTAGATCTATGACATAAAAATTCTCTCTCTAGATATATCTTGTGACACTGGATTTTGCGTAAGAATCAAAGCACTTTGATTGTCACACAATACAGTAGGACGACCAGGTAAGGCATGAAGCTCCCTTAAGAGGTGTGTGATCCATATGATTTCTGCATCCGTATTCGCCATGGCTCGATATTCAGACTCATAACTTGAGCGTGAAACTGTAGGCTGCTTTTTAGCACTCCGAGATATAAGATTCCCCCCATGAATATCGAGTAGCCATAGGTGGAACGACGAGTGTCAGGGCAACGAGCCCAATCAGCATCAGAATATCCAACCAAGGTAGTGGGATTGGGCCGAGAGAATGTTAACCCAAAGGATAGAGTGCCTTTAATATATTGGAGTAAGCGTTTAACCGCGAGATAATGATCCTCCATTGGAGCATGAAGAAATTGACTCACTTGATTGACGGCATAAGAGATATCGGGATGAGTGATGGTTAAATATTGAAGAGCACCTACCAAAGAACGATACTTGATGGGATCAGAGAAAGGCACCCCATCACGAACCAAAGAAGCGGAGGACGATAATGGTGTGGCCACCGGTTTAGACTCAAGCAAACCAGGTCGTGATAAAATATCTCGTGCATATTTGGTCTGACTAAGAAAGAGACCCGAATCCGTATAGGAGGCTTCAAGACCAAGAAAATAATTCAAGCGTCCAAGATCTTTTATTTTGAACTCATTATGTAATTTGGTGATGAAAGACCGAATAAGCGAAGAGTCATTGCCGGTAAGAATCAATTCATCTACATAGACAAGTAAGTATAATAAGAAGGTACCACGTTTGAAGATGAAAAGATATGGATCGGCTCGACTGCATTGAAAACCATCAGCCACCAAAAATAAATGTAAGCGTTGAAACCAAGCCCGAGGGGCTTGTTTGAGACCATAGATGGCTTTATTAAGTTTACAAACATGATCCGGGAATCTGGAATCAACAAATCCCGGTGGTTGTTGCATAAACACCGTGTCAGATAACTCGCCATGAAGAAAGGCATTATTGACGTCTAATTGATGTAACGGCCAGTGATTAACAACCGCTAACGATAAAACAACTCGAATGGTGGTGGCTTTAACAACCGAGCTAAAGGTATGAGAGAAATCAACACCCGGGACTTGACTGAAGCCTTGAGCCACAAGACGAGCCTTGTGACGCTCAATGGAACCATCAGCACGGTATTTGGTTCTAAACAGCCATTTGCACCCAACAATGTTTTGATTATCGGGACGCGGAATCAAGGACCACGTACTGTTACTACTCAGAGCATCCATTTCCATACGCATAGCATTCACCCATACAGAGTCACTCATGGCCTGAGTGTGGTGCGTAGGATCACAGGAGGCAAACAATACTTGATGGAGACCATGATCATGAAATTCAGAAAGGTTCGCTCTATGTTTTGGTTTGAAAATAACTGCTTTAGAACGTGTAACCATTGGGTGAGAGTTGGAGGTAGTGGTTGTGGGAGGAGTGGTAGTAGGCAAAGCTTGATCAGGAGAGTTAGGTGGCGATGGTGGTGTTGGTGGATGAGGAGGGGTGGGTGGGCTGTTAGAAGGGGTTTATCGTGGGCTGTAAGGAGGATTGCTGCGAGGGCTGGATGGTGGTGAGCTCTCTGGGCTGGAGTTTAAGTTAGGTGGTGGTGGTGGTGTTGGCGGATGAGGAGGGGTGGGTGGGTTGTTAGAAGGATTGCTTCGAGGGCTGGTTGGTGGTGAGCTCTCTTGGCTGGAGGTTGAGCTGCTAGAGGATGAGGATGGGGTGTCATGGGAGGAATCTTGGTTGTAAGCAGATGATGAAGAAGGCGTACACAGGCCACAAGGTGTAGAGGGTGGAGGGGATGTAGGTGGTGTAGAAGGAGTAGATGGCATTGTTAAAGGAGGGTCTTGAATGTCATTAAGAAAGGTGTGAAGGGTGAGGGTGGATAGAGGTGTATTAGAGAGTATTTTAGTAAACGGAAAACACAACTCAACAAAACGTGCATGACGAGTAATATAAATCCGTGATGTGATCGGATCAATACATTGGTACCCCTTATATTGGGAGTTATAAGCAAGAAAAATACACGCAATACTCCTTGGAGCAAGTTTATGAGCAACGTAGTGCCGTAAATAAGGGTATACACGACAACCAAATGGTTTAAAATTAGCATATTGCGGGATACGATTAAACAATACTTCAAATGGAGACTTTGAAGAGAGAACCTTTGTAGGTAATCTATTAATAATGTAAACCGCAGATGAAAAGGCATGGACCCAATACGAAGCGGGTACATGAGCATGAAATAACATGGCAAGCCCGGTCTCAACAATGTGTCGATGCTTCCGTTCAACTCGACCATTTTGCTGTGGAGTATATGAACCCGAAATATGATGAAATGTACCATTTTAATTGAGCTTTCGCTTCACAATATTGTTCAAAAATTCGGTTCCCCCATCACTCTGAAAGATTTTTATTTTAGTTGCAAATTGAGTTTGAGCAAACTTGATAAATTTATCAAGAATCCCAGAAAACTCAGATTTAGTTTTGAGTGGATAAAACCAAGTAAACCGAGAGTGATCGTCAACAAAGGTTACATAATATCGATAAGCATCAACCGAAAGAATGGGCGATGGCCCCCATAGATCACAGTGAACCATGTCTAAAATGTGTAATGCACGCTTCGGATTAAGATCAAATGGAAATCGACATGATTTAGCTAATTGACATGACAAACATATAACCGGTTTTGGTAAAATAGAGGAAACCTCAAAATGTCCCAACTTACATAACAAAGAAATAGTGTCAAAAGAAATGTGGCCCAATCGAGAATGCCATAATTCATAAGAACCGTTACATTTATGTTGCACAAAAAAAGCTTGAATCTTCGGAGCATCTGTTAACATATATAGCCCATGATTACACGCTCCTTGATCCAGCACTTCCTTCATTAGCCGATCCTAAATAGTGAACAAATTGCATGAAAAGATAACATCTACATCATTGTCACGAGTTAGTTTACTGACGGATAATAAATGTTTGGTAAGATTGGGAACAACCAACACATAACGTAAGGAAACATGAGGAGCAAGGGAGGAAGTCCCAATACTAGTAATGGGAAGAGAAGTGCCATTACCAAATAAAACCGAGGCATCCCCAACAGTAGGCGAGGGATTTGTGACCGATGCAGAAGAAGAAACCATATGATCCGAGGCCCCGGAATACACATACCAATCTGGAGTAGAAGTATTCACATGGCATTGAGCATGAAAAGCACGAGCAAGGTTGGGATCACTGGTGGATGAGGCATTAGAAAAGGATGGAAGTTGAGGGCAAGCATTTGCAAAATGCCCATTTGTGCGACATAGTTGGCAGTGGGGGGGTCTCCGACCACGAACCCGACCACCCCTAGAGTCACGACCACCTCTTCCACGAAAACCAGTGCCGGAAAAAGACCGCTGGTGGGACAAATGTGGTGCCAATACATGAGGTTGTCAGATAGCAGCCGGTTGAGACGGCAATAGTGTGCTGTTGATGAGCCTGTTGAGCTGTAAATGCAACAGTAGGAGAGGCACGATGGATCGATTGAAGAAACATCTCATGTCCTTCTGCTTGAGCCAATAAATCACGAAAAACATAAGAAATACGGGAGGCACAAACGGCCATAGAGAAGGTTTCAAAAGCAGCCCCAAGACCGCAGTGAAACCAATGAGGCTTATCCGATTCCTCAACGGGATGACCGATAGCAGATAATTGATCACAAATATTCTTAAACCGTCTTCCAAATTCAGAGACAGTATGAGAACCTTTGGTGAGATGTCGTAATTGATCACGAAGGGTTTGAATTCTTTCCATGGAGGAATTGCCATACACACCTTCAAAGGCAAGCCAAATAGATCGCGCAGTGAGAATACCGACAACTTCGAAGAAGGATTCTTCCGAGAGAGAAGCTTGAAGAAGGATGATGGTCCTTTGATCAGCTGCAGACCACTCAAGAAAATCCGGATTGCGAGTAGCTTTGTTATCATCAGTGAATTTAACAGGAGATAAAGAAGATCCATCCACATGCCCAAGCAATCCTTGATAAGTGAGGAGAGGGATCATTTGATTCTTCCATAATAAGTAATTTGTGGATGATAATTTATTTGTGATTAAATGTAGAATCGTGTTCATGGCAAGATTGGTAATTGGTGTGGAAGACGACATGGAAGCAGGTTACGGAAGAGGAGGAAGAATGTTATGGAAAATTGAATAGGTGGGATAGAGAGAGGCAAAAGAGGAGGAAGTCGGTTAAGGGAGAGGAATAGGGAGGGAGGGAGGAAAAATCAAAAGGCTCTTGATACCATGAATGAATATTGATTTGATGATATACAAAGATTACATACAGGAGAGATATATATACACAAACAATTTACATAATACACCCTCACACTAATATCAATGATACATATTAATCATGTCTAATAATAAGTATAAAACCATTTCTCATAATCATTTCATCAAATGACCAAGATTCTCAAAACCCTAGTCTTGACATAATCATTTCCAAATGCAACCAAATGAGGAGTAAGTGATGTAAAAGTTTAGAGGAACATAAATATGACACTTTAACATGTATATAGTTTGGCAAATCAAAGAATTAACTCACAATGTTAGGATTTGACAAAAACCTAAAACCCTAGAAATCCCCTTTGAAGAAGATGTAGAATGGGATGAAGGATATCGTAGCTCCTAGCTTCCAAACCTAGATAATGAGATCAAATCTTGCAATAAATAAAGAGGAATGGCCTTAATTACTTCTAGGAATGACTTTAATGAAGGGTGAGGTTGAGAGAGGTTTGGGAAAAGATTGGATGAAGTAGTAAATGAGAAAAGTGGGAGAATGGGGCTTAAATGGGTCTGGACCCCGTCTGCGAGTATGACACTGCGACTATGCCCTTGGCATAAAGGCCTGGCATAGTCGCCTGCTTGGAGAGCCCCACGGTACACTCCCCGTGATTGTGCCTCCGCGACAGTGACCTTGACACTATCGCCGGGCACTGTCGCCCAACTAGTACCGAGGGCGGCTTAGTGGCTACGACTGTGACACATGGCTATGCCCTATGGCATAGTCGTCGGGCACTCTCGCCCCACTAGGACCGAAGGCCAAAATTCGGATTTTTCTTCGCCAGTTACGATCGTTTCACTAAGGAAATAACATAACTAATCTTACACACGTCTTATAGTATTCTAATGCAAATAGGAATGACATCATGACACTTACCGAAAATCCTGAGCGTTACACCAACACTTAGCATAAACAATACATAAAAAAAATCATGAACTGTTGGAAAAATTAATTGAGTTTGCTAAAGAGATCATAGTTCCTACATCATTCAATCATAATCCAGACATCCCTACGACTAATAGGAGGGCAACTTTTCTTACTAAATTTAGTTTTACTACTAGCTATAATTTTTTTGTACGGCAACTTGGGCTACGCCCACACACACACGCACCCTTGATGAAACTTTAATACATGTTATCGTCCTCATTCAAGAACAACATTTATATAGAGGAAGAGGAAAGGGTGAATGTTATCAAAATGTTTTAGCAATTTGTAACTTCAACATGGTTTTTATAGTTTTTTTTTTTGGAAAGGGTGTCCTGGGCCTTTGGCCCAGACTAATCCCTTGGCAATGAAACCGACTCCTAAAGCATCCAGCCCTGAGGTTATACCTAGTGCCCACAAAGTTGCGAATGTAGGGAATCGAACCCAGTGATTTTTATAGTTGTTGTCGGGTGGGAAGGGGTGCATATGATTCTAGAGTTTTATTCGAAGTTTTAACAGACGTGGATATTGGATTTTTATTTCCTCTTCCAGGTATACTAACGATTTAGAGGTAATATATTAAATATATTCATATTATTAACTATTTTATTTATTGTTTTCAGATAATATTATCTTTATGCAGATGTATATAAGAATACTCGAGGATTTATGGCACCGTACCCTAATGCTAGACGTTGGCTTGGAGATTTTCTTCGTAGACGTGCAATGAACAAGAATGAAAAGTGTAATCATTCTCATGCAAAACTTAGAAACGCCATTGAACGTGCTTATGGTATCCTAAGAGCATGTTTTTTAATATTGAAAAGAATGACATTGTTTACACTTGAGGTTCAAAGAGATGTTGTTATCGTATATTTTGCGGTTCACAACATCATACGGTAGGAAGCTTTGAGTGATTAGTTATTTTATGAATATGATCTAACCAATGAGCAAGGGACGATGGCGATGATGAGGTTGAAGAGATTCAATCGCATAGGGATACCGCTTACCAAACATATATGGCTAGTTTATGAGAAGTAATTATAACATCATATAATGCAAATTGAAAATTGATTTAGTTGTTACGAGACTTTGTTCATATTTTCTATTGTGTTTGAATCAATTGATGTATTTTAGTTGATTCTTGAATGTCTTAAAAATGAATGGTAGTATAATTTTATTTAAAACGAATTGATGGTTTTATAAATACAACAATATAACATTTTGAGAGATAATATAGACAATTATACATATTCAGACGCTTGTCAGTTTACAAAAAACAAACTGTCTTATTAATTTAAATTTTTAGAATTCAATACTACTTCTCATCAATTAGAATTGAAATAAACTTCAGACTTCAATGTCACATAAAAATAATAAACAAACACCTAAATAAATTTTCATATTAGCCTTTTTTTTTATAGGAAGTTTGTTAAAAAGGGGTTTCATAAAACACTATCTTTATAATGAATAATTAAAAACAATACTATTATTTTGAAAAAGAAGTAAAAAATGAGATGAGAATCGAAGGTTGTTGACCATAAATGGGAACCAACCAATCATGGAATTGATTGATGTTAATTAATGACTAACAAAGACATTAAAATCCCATCTAAAGATTTGCTTAGAAAAAACACCAACAAGTTGCTTATTATGTCAATAACAACTTAAAATTGTTTTTGTGTAATCAAATCCATAAATAATTATATATTGATAAATAGACTGAATGTATGTATATATGTATGTATGCTACTCATGTAAAATAACATGTCCAACAATTGGTTTTAGTTTGATTATAGTTGTTAATTTTGAATAATCAAAAGTTGTTGAATTCAAACTATACTCATCAGATTATATCTTTTTAAAACTATTTTCAACTGTCCATGTCGTTGCGATCCTAAACACTTCATTGGACCATTCAATTGGTAGGAGCAACAGACAGTATGTAGAAATGGCAGCGACGTGATCAACACGAGTTGATGACTTATCTTGCTAGGAATTTCTTCGTTTAAGACCAAAGCCTTTCCTTTCTATGTAACCAAGTCCTCCTATGAACCTATCCTCGCCTAAAGGATCTATCCTCATCATAATGAAATTTTAAAGATTTCTTAGATCTATCGGCCAAGGTTATATACTCGTTGAATACATTAGTGTGGAGTATTTGCGGCCCAGAACATCTAAAGGTATCACAAACCTGTTATTACCACAAACTTATGTGGTCTAAATTGATGTATTTGTGGTTTAAAGGCGAGTAAGGCTTGTTTGTTTTTTTTAAAAAACCTCTTAATGGCTCTTAAGTCTGAATCATTCAGACTTTTTTATACACCACCTCTTATTAATCATAACTAAAATATGACTTCAGACTTTAGACCTCTTAAAAAACAAACGGCACCTAAATGAACCCAATATATATGTTAAATAAACTCTCCTATAATTCACTAGGATTGATTTAATCAAGTGGGCTTTGTTTAGCAAGACCATTTAAAATTATTAAAGTATTGACTGGGTAGGTAAGATGAGTCAGTAAATGTAGTATTTGTGGAAAACAAGAACGCCATTAGTCAATAAAGGTGATTAGGGAGAAGATTAGTCAAAAAGGAGTTTGATTAATTAATAATTAAGATGAGATTAAACCCAAAAGATTTGGTCAACAATTATCAAAAAGTCAAAATCATCTTTTTGAGTTTGCTACTTCTACTTGACCACAAACTCATTATCCCTCCTCCCAACATGTAGTATTTTTTATGTCCTATAATTGTGTACATGTCTATACTAAAAAAATAATAAAGTTAACATTTATTCATTATTTTGTTAATATTTATAATAAAAAAGTATTAAGACATCATTTGGCAAAAATAAGCTAACTTATTTTTTGGGTACATGTTTGGATGGACATAAACAACCTTATAAATTAGCTTTTTGATAAGCTACTTGAAATAATTTATGAAAAGTTTTTTTTATTATTATTGCAATTATATCCTCATTAATATTCATTATTATATATTAACTATTAATTATTAAAATTTATTATTATTAATTAATAAATATTAATTAATATTATCTGAAATTTATAACATTAATTTTAATTATATATTGATATTAATTTTTAATTATTTGATATTATTGGTAATTATATCAATTTTTTAATATAGATCAATATATTTTAGTTATCAATTATTATTATTATTTTTGTAATTATTATTTGATTATTTTTCCCATATTATATGCAATGGTTATTTAAAATCATAAGTTAATCTAGATTTTTCTAAAAGTTGGTTTAAAATTCAAAATTGATAATATATATAATAATGAATTTCAAATTCTTTTAGTTAACATATTATAATTTTTACTACCTTATTTGTATTAATTAATATATTATATTACCATAAATTTGTTTTAAATATTGCAATTGATAATTTTTTCTGGATGTTCTTTTTGGTAATTTAACATTCTTATAAGCTAGTTTTTGTCAGACGTGAGTTTTTCATCAGCTAGCTTATCAGCTACCAACTAACTTTTCAGTCTTCAGCTAGATTATCAGCTATTTGCCAAACATAGCCTAAGGATATGTACATGCATGTCTTCTTGTAACAGTATGTCTACCACCACATGTGTATAAATATTCTTGTTTTATTTTTATGTTTATTTTCTAAACAAATAACAAGTATTCGGAAAATTAAAGCATCTTCAACAGATTCTTTGAAAATGAAGAAAATTGAGTTTTTTAGCATGTTTTTTGCTCCAACAGAGGCTTCCAAACATTTCTCTAAAATAGAGAAAGTATGAGAAAATGTGAAAAAATCTCTAAATTTGAAGAAACTCTTCAAAAATGATTACAATGAGAGAAATAAATTTTAGTATATTTTCACCGATAGAATACTTTAAAACTATTTTCTTAGAGAGAGAAATGATAGTTTATTCAATGAATGAAATATTTTAATAATATAATCATTGTTGTAATTTTGAAAATGAAAAATCTGTTGGAGTAGAATTTATTTTTGTTTTAGAGATTTTGAAATTTCATTCTCTATTTTAGAATTTTTTTTTTTTTTTTTTTGGAGAATTGATAGGTGGGTTTTAACACCCCCCCCCCCTTTAATCTAACCGCAAGTGTACGGTGTCAAGATCAAGTAATAGTACGGAAGTATGAGTATCGAACCAGAGGAACCAGGTGTTAAGTACCACAATGACTGTATTGATTATTAACTAGACGATCAAAAATTGGTTGATTGTTGAAAAAGAAATATTAAATTAATCACAAAGCAAAGGGCGACTCTAAAGGCTGAAAATGATTTGAATTAAATAGAGAAAAAAGGTTGGAGGGTTGGAATCCTCATAAACATAATACTTGCGACAATGTAGATTGCACCACTTGGATTAAATTGATAATGAAAAGCAAAATCACAAACATCACTCAAGCTATAGCAATTACTTCCCAAGACCTTGTTTCATCTCTCGATCTCCACAATGATATTTTGAATAGTTTAATGAATAATAGCAACATGAATGGAATCTTATATTTCTATCTTAATCACATCCATGACATACAAGGCAGATCAAAACTCAAAACTTTTCTCGATGATAATAAGATTTATTGAATCATCTAACAGTTGATGTAACACTCCTAAAATTTGAAAATAGCAGGCAATTCAAAACTTCCAAAAACTCTTAAATACATAGCATAGAAATATAGAATATCTAAAGTTACAAGGAAGAACCACTACAACAACGTATCAGAGTTCTAACGGAACTATCTAGTCCCACAAACGGGGACAAAATTAGTCAGGTGTTACTAAAACCATCGAAGTTGCTATCTCCACCAAACCGGATGACGTCACTAAAGACATCCTACCGGAATATCTACCAAGCTTCGCTCGCCACTCAGATCCATCTAAGACCTGATATACATGTCGAAAAGAAAAAGTGTTAGGCTTAACGCCTAATGAGTTAAAGCAGTTTTCATCATACAAATCATAAAACATTTAAAAATGAACATTTTACTTTGAATAAGGTCATTCTAGAAACATTGATTATAAAGAGGCTTTATTTATAAATCAAGTTACTTCTAATTTCCAAAAACTCTTTTTAAGTAAGTAATCAACACCCAAGTTTCCCCCAAAACGCACCCACACGGTATTTCACCAAAAATACTATTTGTGTAAATAAAATGGTACGTATCAACACCGAAGGTATGGGTAAAGGAATACCCAAAATAACACCTTTCGATAACGGGGGAGACCCGATTCCATCGAATGTGACGGGCACACAAAGTTAAGCCACATATCAACGTTCTCGAGTTCCACATAAGACCATGGATCCCCATATCCGGCTCCTTTGAGCTACCACCGCAAGATACCCAAATGATCCTAGTGTCTACTCGACCTCTAGATGAGTCTCACCACAAGTCACAAGTCCCGTTATACGGCTCTCCAAGAGCACCACCGCAAGACTTAGCTCTGTATACGGCTCTCCAAGAGCACCACCGCAAGCTTACATAACAACATGACTTGGGGACCACTCACTAGACTCAAACATGGACGTCAAAACTCCATGTTGAACAACCTAACTTTTATGCCTATGGATCCATCGCATCAAAGTCTAAACATTACATGACTCCTTATGAATGAACTAGTGCATCCAAAACATGTAATAACCAACATTTGTATAATAGTTGTTTTTCTATAAAACACTCCATAAGTAGCCGTTTAAACCGGACAACGTCCCAAAACTCGTTAGTGTATAATTCAAGCCGAAAGGCATCATAAAACATTTGATACTTAGATAGAGTCAATATGGCTACATAAGCCGATGTACAACTTTACCAAATATTCCCAAGTTAAAAGGTATTCGTTCTAACAACTCACACTTTTAAAGTCAAAGGAGTTTAAGTTTTCAAATATAAAACTCGTAGGTTGAGTAAAGCCCCAAATGACCATATTTCAGTAACCGATCTATAAAAATCCCCAACACACACTATAATCTCATTTAAACCATTTGTACTCCAAATCTTCCCATATTAGTGACTCAAAGATTTATATCCCGAATATGTGTATTATACAAATGTTCACAAAATCTTATCAAAATGAAGTAAACTCATGGATATACTTTTAAAACCCAAAATATGTGCATTTTGACATGTATATAGTTTTTCAAAGAAACTAGAACTCACCTTGCTAGATTTAGGCTAAATCTAAGTTTTACCCCCAAACTTGAATATCTTTTGATGAAGGTTTGAAATCTTCAAGCAATCGCCCTATATCTTAGATCCAAAAAATCTACAAGGTTTCCTTCATCACACAAGTCAACAAAATCACACCCAAGTTGAAGGATGAAAGGGAAAAGGATGAAATCATCAAACCCTAACTTAACATTGAGAGAGATGAGGAGCTTACCACCAAAAAATACTCTTGAATTCTCTAATAGAATTCAAATCTCTTGCTATATTCTTGAAGAGCTCTTAAAAACGAAACTATGGCAACTTGAATCACTAAAAACGGAGTTGTGATGCAAAAGTTATGAAGAAATGAAGTTCTAGGGCTGAAATCGGGTTATATGCTCGAACAGGGCTCCGCGCGGGTTACCGGGCGGCCTAAGTCGCCCCACAAGTAGGCCGAATGTCCCTAATTCGCTCAGATGCCCCTAAGTCACTCCGTAAGTCACCCCGTACACTGCTCGTCCGATTTTGTTAATTTTTCATGCCCGATCACTGTTTTGGCCATAACTTCTTTGTTTTAGCACCGATTTTGCTCCTGAAAGAACCGTTGGACTCGTAATTGAATACTTCATCCAACAAAACTATAAAATCTTGGATTCAAGTCCAAAATCCTATATCTTATTTTTCGCTTAATATTACCGATTTCTATAATGTAAAATGCGTTCAGATACATGTTTTGGTGGAAAAATGAAAAAATGGGCTCACCAGAAGGCGACGCGTGTCCTTCTAGTTACTTATTTATTATATGTATAAATATAATAATGAATTTCAAATTCTTTTAGTTAACATATTATTATTTTACTACCTTATTTCTATTAATTAATATATTATATTACTATAAATTTGTTTTAAATATATTATTAAATATTGTAATTGATTATTTTTTCTACATGTTCTTTTTGGTAATTTTACATGCTTATAAGCTAGTTTTTGTCAGACATGATTTTTTCATCAGCTAGTTTATCAGCTACCAACTACATATTTGCCAAACATAGCCTAAGGATATGTACATGCATGTCTTCTTGTGACGGTATGTCTACCACCACATGTGTATAAGTATTCTTGTTTTATTTTTATTTTTCTAAACAAATAACAAGTATTCAGAAAATTGAAGCATATTCAACAGATTCTTGAAAATGAAGAAAATGAGGATTTTTTGAGCATGTTTTTTGCTCCAACAGATTCTTCAAAACATTTCTCTAAAATAGAGAAAGTATGAGAAAATGTGAAAAATTCTCCAAATTTGAAGAACGCTTCAAAAATGATTACAATGAGAGATAAATTTTAGTATATTTTCACCGATAGAATACTTTAAAATTATTTTCTTAGAGAGACAAATTATATTTTATTTAACGAATGAAATATTTTAATAATATAATCACTGTTGTAATTTCGAAAATGAAATATATGTTGGAGTTGAATTTATTTTTGTTTTAGAGATTTTGAAATTTCATTCTCTATTTTAGAATTTTTTTGGAGAATTGATAGGTGGGTTTTAACCCCCCCCCCCCCCCTCTCTTAATCTAACCACAAGTGTACGGTGTCAAGATCAAGTAATAGTACGAAAGTACGAGTATCGAACCAAAGGAACCAGGTGTCAAGTACCATAATGACTGTATTGATTATTAACTAGACGATCAAAAATTGGTTGATTGTTGAAAAATAAATATTAAATTAATCACAAAGCAAAGGGCGAGTCTAAAGGCTGAAAATGATTTGAATTAATGAGAGAAAAAGGTTGGAGGGTTGGAATCCTCATAAACATAATACTTGCGACTATGTAGATTGCACAACTTGGATGAAATTGATAATGAAAAACAAAATCACAAACATCACTACATGCACTTTGTCAACCTATAACAATTACTTCCCAAAACCTTGTTCCATCTCTCAATCTCCACAATGATATTTTGAATAGTTTAATGAATAACAACATGAATGAAATCTTATATTTCTATCTTAATCACATCCATGACATACAAGACAGATCAAAACTCAAAACTTTTCTCAAAGATAATAAGATTTATTGAATCATGTAACAGTTGATCAGACTATTACAAACATTAAGAAAAATCTCAAATGTTTCATCCATCCAAAAATCATTTCTCTACGTAGCCACAAGTTTATTTATCCATGATTCAAACCAACCCCCCAACATGAAAGAATTAGTTCATGCTGGGGGGGGGGGGGGGTTAAACGCAGAAATGAAATACATAAATTTAGGAGAAACATCATCGTTTTATGAAAATAAAGCAAATAATAACACCCTGGAGAAGCAATTCCTCAATTCTCTCGTACCCGTTCCACTTCGAATTCCCCTTCTCCAGATGTAAATCCTCTTTTTCTCTTGCAAAATCCCCTTTTTCTACTCTCAAAATTTACCTCTTAGCTCTCTGGAAGTTGGTAACTGATGATGCCCCCTTCAACCCTAGCTGAAAAAGAGTTTTAAAACGTCAAGTGCTTGGAGCGAGCGGCGGCGCGAATGGAGCCGCGCCATGGGTCGCGCAAGTGTCTTCTGCTGAGCTACACGGATGGTGGCACATACTGAACCGCGCCATGTGTCGCGCGGAGCTCTGCCAGCTGAACCGCACGGATGGTTGGGCGTATGAGACCGTGCCATGTGTCGCACGAAGCTCTGCCCTTAACTGCAATGCACTTTTTCCTTAAATGACCTAAAATGCCAAAATCTTCCTCCAAATGACTCAAACTCGTCTGGCTTCGTAAAAACCAATATGACCTATACTTTCTCACAAAAACTCGTTGAACCCCACTTTTCTACTCGGAGACTCGCAACAAAAAGACCGATTTAGGATTCAAAGTTATGACGAAACACTACATAATCAAGAATTTGTTGAATATGCTTTTACCAATCCTTTATTATTTTTTTGGTCATGAATGGCAACTATAAGTTAACTTATTTTTTGAAAGTTGTGCTCCTCCCTGAAAAGTACTCTATTATTTGTTATTTTTAACGCTCCCCCTCCAAATGGTTAAAACCCCTGTTTCATGATACATAGCTAGCTATTTGAAAAACTATAACTGATTTTTCAATAACTTGTAGCTTGTAGGGGTTTCAATAGTTTAGGGACTTAATCATTCAAAATAGAATAGTTTGTTGGGCTTTTATGAAATTTTCCCTCTTTTTGTATTGTTATTTCACTTATTTAATTTATGAGTTTGTTGTTTTTACCAAAGCCGAGTAGTTTATAAACTAATAATTAATTACCTTAATAAATAATAATAATCTTTTCATCTCACAACTACTTTATCAGTTATAATTTTATCAGTTTGTTTATTAAACATAGGTTTTACCTTAAAAGTCCTGTGTGTTTATATGTTGTAAATGTGAAACCAAATCAAAACCGATGGTTGACATGTACACATTTCTTCGTGCCATAAAAAAATTAAGAAAATCAATTTAGGGCAAAGAGTAAGGGATTGTTTGTTTACCACTTAATAGTTCTACTAGAAGCGTAATCGCGCAATGCAGCGAGATACATCACGATTTTAATGTTTAATTTTATTTTTTGTTTTTTTGTCGATTTACAGTACGATTTTGGATGATTTTGAGAAAGTGATAATTTTTTTGTATAATTTTTTTTAATTTAGGCTTATAATATAATGTTTTTTATATAAAAAAAATTAAGTATTTTGTTAGAATTCAATGATTATCTTATATATTTTAATGACATCTAAAAAAATAACCAATTACATATTTAATAATATAATTAAAACAAATTTATAATGATATAATATAAAATTAATAATGATACATGGAAAGGTCTGCATAAAAGGAAAGCCCTGCACATACTAAATTGGTGGGTGTTAGAAGTCTGCAATAATAATATGTATCTTGTGCTTTGATACTTGTAAATTAAAAGATTTTTAAAATCTTGCATAAAATGATGGTACCTTGTGCCTAATAATTTGTATTTAAGAGTTTTTTATCCGTGTTTTATAATATAGTATAGATAATTAAAACAAAATTATAGTAATATAATATATTAATTAATAGTGATACATGGAAATGTCTGCATAAAAGGAAGACCCTGCACATACCAAATTGGTGGATGTTAGAAGCCTGCAGTATAATATGTATCTTGTGCTTTGATATTTATAAATTAAGAGATTTTTAAAATCTTGCATAAAATGATGGTACCATGTGCCTAATAATTTGTATTTAAGAGTTTTTATATGTGTTTAATAATATAGTATAGATTAGGAGACAACATCTGAATCGTTAAGAGGTGAATAGTGTTTGGAAAAAAAAAATTTGTCTCTTAATGGCTCCAAAACCCTCTGATGGGTCTCCCTTAACCATTCAGCACCCCAATTTTATTTTGAACAATTACCAAGCGCCCAGATTTTATTTTGCACTATATCATAAGAGTCTCTTAATCATTCTGCACAATACCATTCAGCAACTGCCAAACAGTCCATAACATAAAATAGAAACATTTTTTTAAAAAGTGCACCTTTAACCTTCTAATTCCTCAAATATCCTGGAGCACCCCCCAAACTTTAACGGGTACACCTTTTATACCCCAAAAAGATTTCTCCCCGCTCCCCTCTATGTAGGTCCGCACATGCTAGGTCTTGTGCTCCACCCGTAGGTTGTGATTTCAAGTGTCCTCATGCCCACTAATGATTTTTGACAATGTTTGGAATACACCTATAGACGTGTGCTAATTAAACCTCAAAGCAATTATACAATGATATCTAATATCGTCTTTCAAGTAATAAAACGGTAAAGTACCGGATATCGTCCCATAGAGACTGGAGTAAAAGTTAAATAAAAAGTAAAAGAAAGAAATGATTTCAGATGACGAATTTGAAGACTTTGGTTTGATTGGATTATCACTTTGATTAAGTTAACAGAGAATAAAGCAAGCATGGGTGTTATACTTTCAGGTGGTATTTAAACACAAAGTGGGCCATGCTACAGCATGAAGTTCTGCCACAACTAGATACACCATCTATTTTGTGGGTATTCCTCTCGGACTTCAATATTCACACTATTGTTTAGATTCAACTAAACACATCTTTGTGTAGTATCCAACTATTCATAGCGTAGAATAGAGTCCTCAAAGTATATGGAGATACAAATCTCTTTGCAAAAACCGCTCTCTCGAGTCGATTCCCATATCATCCAAGTTGACGTGTTCGAAGGGGCTTATCTCTAAGTCCTCTATACTTTAACACTATTGATTTTCGATCAACTTGTCGAGAATAAATCAGTTTAGAAAGTAATAAATGATAACTTTCCTTATCAGTAACTCTCTTAACTATACTTCTTATATCATTCAAACGGACGTGCTTTTCGTGGCTTATCTCTAAGTCCACGACACTTTAACACCTTAGCAAGTGATCGGTTCGTCAAGAAATTTTATTGATATTTATAAAACTTGAATGAAATGGTGGATCATTGTTATTGCGAAACAATGCCCACCTTTCTTTGGTTTAAAATCCCACCTTCCCGTCAAACACCCATACTAATAAAATTAGTTACTCATACGGAAAATAAATGCGTAAAGTGAATGACATAAAATAAAAGACATAAATTAAATGCAAGAATGTAAATGACGTAAATGTAAAGTGCGGTAAATAAATTACGGTAAAGTAAAAAAAACAAGAACTAAGAAACTTCAATAATTTACTAAATTTCTTCACTTCAATAATCAAACCAAGAGAGTGTCAAATCTCTTAATTTGATTCTCAAAGTTCACAAAAGATTGATATATGATATTCTAAGATATGCTAAGATTATCTAAGATATATAAGATATCTAAGACATGTGTCTTCCAAGTAAACCTCCCAAGCTCCCTTTATATACTAGGAGGGAGAAGGGTAAAAAAGACTTTTAACACTAATAAAATAATAATTGTACTAGAGTTTGATGACACAATGAACAATAATTTAGGTAATAAAGAAAATGAGATTCAAAAGATAAATTTCCAGCCAAAGATTAGATCCAGAAGGTTCCCCAAATATGTCCAAAAGATCTCCATGAGCTGTCCAACATAAACTCCTTTTCATCTCTTCATTAAGTTGTTCCTGTATGATGCTACAGAGATGCTGCAACATAAGTCTGCACTTTTAAATCTGCCAAAAATATATATCAATTAGCCATTCTAAGTCGTAATACAAGTCATTCAACATCCTAGCTCCAATAAACAAGAAAATGGAAAATAAGTGAATAAATTACTCAAATTTTGGGATATAGAATGTAAAAAGAACTAAACTATCAAGAAAATACTTGATATGCATTAAATAATTAACGCATATCACACCCTCAAACTAGAACTATTGCTTGTCCCCAAGCAACTAAGACACAAAAAAATGACTCAATATGGTAAACATGCATCATGAAAACAATAAGTGCATACATAATCATGAAAGATGCAAAGATACAACACATAGCCATTCATAAATCCCAAGTGACACAATATTTGCTTAATCCCAAGTGACACAATCTTTGTTATGTTCCACACATCTCACTTCTAAGATCAAAAGGTCTTTAATGTAACAGGCTCACTCATTTGGCATATTGTTTTCCTCACTTGCCTTTTTTTCTTTTCTTTGCTTCAACAACTATTCAACAAATTTTTTTTTGGCACTTTTGTGCTTCTTTTGTGTGTGTTGTAAGCAATGCACTTAGCTCCTATGGAACTTTTCTGTTCTTTTTAAGTATACACATGGCTGTGTTTTAGCCATGGTGGACTTCCCGCCCTCAAACTAAGAGTTAACAATGTCATCATTGTTATAGAAAATGAAAGTGTAATAGGTGGGTGCAAGTGGCTTATGTTGTGTAACAAATGATGGCCTTTATCATTTCCCAGATGTTGTGAGATATGGATCAAACTGTGTTCCCCAAAAAGATAATGCTAGTTCTAGCAAGAACTACATTATTAGATGTGGGATCATGACTTTAGAAATTATTTAGGCTATATATGCATCCCTAAGTCTATCACATATGTTCATGACAAAAAATAAAACTAAATCCTAAAAATATAAAAACAATCCCAGACTCAATGAATTAAAAATTGGAGCTAAAGGATTAAGAATGAACCTGTCCTACTCCGTAGGAGTAGGCTGTTGACCCTATTGTTGGCTTGCTACAGCATCAGGGACAGTACTTTCCAATTTGTTCTTCAAAAACAACACCTCCTCTTCTAAAACAGCTTTCTCTTCCTTCAACTTCCTCAACTCCTTCTTGTGCTTCTTCACCAACCCAACCTTTTTCTTCTTCCATTCCTCTTTCACCTTGGTTTTCACCTCACCTCTTATCGACTCAAGCTTCTCCATGAACTCAGATCTTTGCTGCAGCATACTATCCATCAGTGAGCTATTTTGGGCCAACAGGTTCTGCAACATGCCTGGCACCTCACTTTAGGCAGCTCTGTCTTTTTGTCTCTCAATCTCGCTACAACTTTCAGGTCAATTTGCCATTTTCCTTCGGTTTCCTTCACTATGGCATCCTCCTTGTATTGTGGTACTCCTCCTTCAATCAACATATGTGTGATCATGTGGGGAAAGTAGATCTTCCCCTCCCTTTTCCAGAATTTCCCCTCAAACAGTTGAGAATCACCTTCCCAAAATTAATGGTGAGGCCCTACACAAGATAATACAAAAGAAACATTCTCTCCACCGACATAAAACAGTCATGGGTGGTTGGGTGGATATAATGTTTAAGAAAGCTATTCTAGACATTGAAGTTCGACTTTAGTTCATTGGCTTTGAATTGCATGGACATTAGATTTTGATGTGGCTTTCATTGAGCTCCAGGGACTCCCAAAACAGCCGACACCTCCTCAAGCAGCTCAATATTTGTTGTGTCCTTAATCCACTGGAAGTAAGTCTGCTTAGGTGGGTTAAGGCCAAAAAATATGTTTATCTTCTTGGCAGAAAGAACAAAGTCTACTCCTCTAACCTTTAACCTAGGAGATTTGGTTACTGCAACCTCCGCATGGAATTCTCTCAGAAGGGTCAGGTTATAAGATTGAGGGACAACACACATTTTCTCTAAGTTTTGGTTGATCACCACAGTCTTTATAAAGTCATACTCATTGATGCTATGTGGGTGAAAACCTTTGTCAACCAGTCCAACTTTCTCCTTAACTTTGTAGAACATTTCTAGGGCTTCCACACTACTAAAACCTTGGTTTTCTAAGGTAGGCCGAGGGATGGTTTCTGTTTGCACAGGGGCTGTTTTTCTGGGCTTCCTTTTAGGTTTTCTGTTTTTTTCCCAATGTTGCAGCAAGACCTCTCATGCCTCTAGTTAGGCTTTTCTTGGATTTCCCTTTTCCTTTCCTCTTCTTTTTTCTGCCATAACTCATTGTCACTATCAAGAACATCAAACCCTCTTTTCCTTGATGTGGAGAACTCACCAACTGTGGGTGAGTCCTCAGTAGGTGTATCCAAAGAGGGGTTTTCACTAGGTGGCATGTCGAATGAGACATTTAAGTCCGGAATATTATTCTTGGGACTTGTCTCATGAAGTTTTTCTGCCTCATTGCTAGTGTGAGTATCAACATCTACCTCAGCCTCTTTGTTCATATCAAAACCCAAGTTCCCTTCAGTATGCTGTGATTTTGGGGAATAGGGCACAATGGCCAAAGTCTGTGCCTTTTCGGGGGACAAGACTAGAGGTATTTCACCTTGTGTTCGATCAATCTCCTCATCCTCATTTGAGCATGAGGTGAGATTGCCTTCTAAAGAATCGAGTTTGGAGTATACCTCAGTTAGTTTACGCTCTAACTGTGTTTTGGGTTTAGTTTACGCTCTTTCTGTGTTTTGGGTTTGGCTTCCATAGTGATGATGGGCTCTTCGAGAGTTCGTAGTTGCTTCTCAATAATGCTCGATGAACCCACAGTGTCTGGAATGTTGGCCTCCAGTTGTGATGATTGTGGTTTCAGTGGTAGAGAAGGAGATGAGTTCGATGGTGGTGATAGTGGGTTTTGCGGTGGTGATGGTGATTTTGGTGGTGGTGTTGGAGATTTCGGTGGTGTTGGAGGTGGGTTTTGTGGTGGTGATGGAGGTGGGTTTTGTGGTTGGTTACGACGACTTCGTCGGAGAGAAGGGGGAAATTGGCGGGGTCTCGCACTACAGGTCTCTTTGTAACACCCGGAATTTTGTAAGTATAGCTTGTCCCTAATAATCGCGTTTATAGTATTTAGGTATGCGGTCATTTTATAGATAAACGTGGCTCCAATCGAGATTAGTGGAATTGTTAAAAAGAAAATCAAAATCAAGATTTGGGCCTTTAGGAGGAGTTCCAAGTGAGTTGCGCAATCCTTAAACTCACATTAAACTAGCTTTAGGGGTTGTTTTGATTTTAAGCTAAAATATCTTCCAAGCAACTTTCGAGTGAGTTGCATGATCCCAATCTAACTTCAAACCCACTTCGACCACTGTTTTGATTTTAAACCCAAATACCTTTCAGGCGAGTTTGAAGTGAGTTTCTTGACCTCGAACTAACTTCAAACTCACGTCGGCCACTGTTTTGATCTTAACCCAAATACCTTTCAGGCGAGTTTGAAGTGAGTTTCTTGACCTCGAACTAACTCCAAACTCACGTTGACCATTCTTTTGATTTTAACCCAAATACATTTCAGGCGAGTTTGAAGTGAGTTTCTTGACCTCGAACTAACTTCAAACTCACGTCGATCACCGTTTTGATTCTAAACCCAAATACCTTCCAAGCGACTTTCAAGTGAGTTTCTTGACCACAAACTAACTTCAAACTCATGTTGGCCATTGTTTTGGCATTAAACCCAAATACATTCCAGGCGACTTTCAAGTGAGTTTCCTGACCCCGAACTAACTTCAAACTCACCCGAACCAAGAGTTGGGTTTAAAACCCTTTTGATAACTCTTTTCTCATTTCCTTTCATCCAAACTTCCTCCACTCTCTCCCAATTCGTTTTCCTTCTTCCCCTTTAAACCCTAAATCATTTTTGGCTCAAATTCTTGGATTTTATGGAGGTAAAACATCATCAAGTGGTGAGATTAGAAGCTTTGGTCAAGGATTCACCACCTCCATCTTCATCTTCTTCTTCAAGTCTTCTAGGGTTTCATCCACCATTGTTCTTCCTTTTGTAGATTGGAGGTTTGTGACCATTTTGGTGAACCAGAGGTGTTTGGTTGATAGATTCAAGCTTGGGCTAAGGTAATCTCTTTATTCTTCATGTATGGAAAACTAGGGTTTTGGTTTAAGTTAAGATCTTCGTGTATAATGTTTGGGGAACGATTAAATGTAGTTGGATATGTATATTTATGGTTGGAAATTAATGGATCTAGGTTTTGGAAGTTTTGGCTTGGGAGATGCAAGTTCCTTCAAAGAAGCTCTATGTGGGGTAAAATCTAGATTTAGCCTAAATCTAGCAAGGTGAGTTCAAGCTGATTTGTGAAAACGGTGTACATGCCAAAATGTCCATTTTAAAGTGTTTAGGTGTTTTACATGAAATTATCAAATGTTGGGTTATTTGCTAATCTTTGATTATTTGAAGTATTTAACTTTATAAACTTTGTGTAACACCCATATTTGGGATTTTTGGGCATTTTGATAAAGGGTCATAAATGAATGTGTTTTGATGTTTTATTGCATAAATAGGTCTTTGGTCAAAGAAATACACTTTTGAATGGTTGTCAGGTTTTATGCATCATTCATGAAATTAAATGTTTTATGAGGTATTACTTGCACATTTATGTGAGGTACTTGAAAAAATGTATATAGTCTCATTTTATGATTTCCATTCTTATCAGCAGTTAAAACTTGGAAATGCATATTTGAAAATAAATGAGTCTTGAGGACTTTTGTCCGGTTTAATAGCCCGTTGTGAAATACCAAGTATGATGGCGGTTAATGCGCATCATTTGAAATTTACATGTTTTGAGTGCGTTAGTCATTCAATTTGAGTCATGTACTGTTTAGACTGTAATGCAGTGGATCCATAGGCACGTAAGTCAGTCTTATTTGATGGTCAGTTGGGTGGTACGGGGTTGGACTCCGGGACTCATGTTTTATGACCTTATCCTTTCAAGTATACACTAGGAGGGCTGAGTCCGGGTTGTGCTATCGTGACGATGGGTAGTCCGCTGATGGGCGTTTTTGGGGCCTTCGCCTTGTTGGGGCAATGCCATAGTTGTATCCCCCTTGTGCCGAGCCTTTGGCGTATTCTCGTAATATTTGCTAAGGTCAGTTGTCTCTTTTGGTGTAGCTTGAAGGGAGTCGTAGGGGCACTTGGGCTTGCGTGTCGTGAAGTGTCATACGATTAACGTTGTGTGAGTGGCATACTTTTGTGTTCCTCCACTCTCAACGGATACGGATATCCCCCGTTGTCGGCCCGTAGTATTTTGGATATTTAATTGTCCATGCTTTAATATTTGGATTTCATTCTATTTTATGGTCGAGTGAGGTTTAATTCCAGTTACATGTTTTCAATGACGTACCATATCTTTATGGATTGTTTTCCACTATTTAAGGGTCGAGTATTATGCCCCACCCGTGTTTGGGTGTTTGGGGATATAAAGTGCTATCCACATCTTCACAAATTGGGTGTCGAATTATAATTCCGTTTTGGGTGAGTTATGGGTTGCATCGTTTTATAAAGAATGTGGGTTTGGGAGCATTGTCTTTAAAAATGCATATTATGGGGAAAATGTGTCGTTTTCATTTTAAAGTAAACCATTTCTAAGGATCTTGATTTGAATTGAATTCCTTTCTTTTAAAGATATATTCATTCATGTTAAAACTCTTGAGCCCACTAGGCGTTAAGCCTAACCTTTTTATTTGTCGGCATGTTCATCAGGTTCCAGTTGGGGGTTCGGACTCTAGTAGCCTCATGAAGAGTTGAGCCTTAGCTTTATATAAGAGTAAGTTGTTGATGAAGTCTTCCACACTTATATTGGAGATAGCGATTGTTATTGGGATATAGTAACACTCGACTTTAGTTAGTCTTTATGTAAGACTTTATTTATTTGTTGATGGTTCAATCTAGAAATGTATTTCAATTATGGTCTTGTAGTAAGAGATTTTATTATCCTTTAAGGTTTTGTTGATTATTTTAAATTAGTCGCTCTTTCCAAATTTGAGGGTGTTAAAAGTTGGTATCAGAGCATAAGTTTGAGAGAATTAGGTGTTGATTTTGGATACCTAAACTCAAACTAGCGTTGGTTAGGTGATTGAGAGAGAGAATTGCACCATTTGGTACCTTAAGATAAGACATTTGGGAGTTGATTGGGTCGCTAGAAACGGGAAATTTGTCGAGGATAGCAAGGATGATCATGTACGACACGTTCATAATGGCACCTGGCCAGTGTCATGGTGAACCTACATGCTACATGTGTATACTTGTACGACCTTGGTGGGATGACCGTTGGGGTAATAAAGAAGTTTCTAAGCGAGTAGTCCAAGGAAGAGTGAATGTTGATAGCATTGTCACTTTGGAGTGATAGTTAAGCGCGATGAATGCATTAAGTTGACCATTTTGGTATCGGAGTTATTGGTTGAAATTTGAACCATAGGCTCGATAAAGAGACTTTATTTCAAGAAATGATTGTAAGTTAATGAGATTGGTGCGATTATGACTTTTAGATGTTTAATGCATCCGGATGACAATAGTATGACGGAAAATTGAGACGCGTAGACCTAAGATGTTGAGTGCCGACCAAATTCATGCACAAAATTTATTTCTAAAAAAGTTTGCATAAATTGTTTCGCATGTTTTCAAAGTATAAAGTGAGTTATGTTACGAAATCTTGGTAAAACATTTAGCACTCATTAGATTTTAAACTGTGAGTATAAGCGTGCATGAAATTGTTTTGTGGCACGTGGTTGCAAATGTTTTCATTAAAAATCTTTTATCCCCGTTTCGTGTCTAACACTATTTACGGATCTTGTAATATTTGTGTTTTAATATTATTTGGGGTATTGGGCATGTAACTGTGGAATTTTAGACCTTAAAATTGGATCTCCTCCACGTATATTAAGGTTTTAATGGAAGAGTTGTTCCCATGTTTTTGAGTCGGAATTTTTCTTGGGAATTTTAGTCTGTACGAGTCGTGTTGAAATTTTATGGAATATTGTTTTACGACGTTTTGGGCGCGTGAGTGTATTTCGAAATGCGTGGGTTTTAATATTATTGCGTGTAAATTTACGGGCTTTTAGCGTCGCGTCTCATGAAAGTTTTGTTGAAAGGGGTCACCTTATCATACGTTATGGTTTTAGAATTTTAACATTTTGACCTATTGTTGTCTTATGTTTTTTTTATGTTGAAAAGGGAAAATTTTGACACCACTTGATTTTAGCGTTAATGAGTTTTATGAAAATTCAGTCGAATTTTATGGTGTCTTACCTTACGACATTTTGTGTTGTGTAGATAAATTTTGGAACGCGCATAATCGCATTACTGTGTACGTTAACTTATAAATTTCCGTTTAACATTCGATCTCTCTTTTGAGTTTTATACACATGTTAATCGTTGCATACTATTCATAATGGATTTAAATTTTACTGTTAGTGTGAGTAAGCACATAAAAGATTTATATTGTTTTAGATGGAACTTTTGCTCAGAACATGTTTCAGTTGCTGATTTTACTGTTAGAAATTTTCCGCAATGCATTAAATGAATTATCGGTATTTATGTTGTCGTAGTTACTATTTTGGTCAAGTGTGTTTTATCTGTGCGGCTCAAAGTTTTAAACTCAATTTAAAATTCATTTACGATTCCTATCGTGTTGCTAAATTTGGGGAAATAAACGGACGTAGATGGGCCTTGTTAGGGATTTTATCCTCCGACGTTTTGTGTTTTTAAAAGAGATTTTAAAGTTGAAATTGTGAATTTCTCTTTTGGAATGGACAAACAGTTTGTTGCACAGGTTATAGTACGGAAAAATATTTTTCATATACATAGTATAAATTGATGCATAATAGGACCATGGTAGTCCGTTTGAAAATTTGTTACGCATCTTTTGTTACCGTTTTTATTAACGTAAGTATGGATCAAATGAGTTTTGGAAATGGGTTTATATGCGTAGTGCTGGTGATCAATTTTGAAACCTATCGAATGAACGATAGTGTATTTTTACCGCACGATTAATTGTTATAAAACTTATGTATTTGAAATTTTATAAATTTCAAATTGGCATACTGGTTGAAAAACCTTGAACTCATTAGTACTATAGATTTAAAATCACTATCGTGAAAGGAGTTGCAATTAAGGGACTAGAGGAATCCTTGGGATTTGAAGCGTCGGATGATCCGACTTGTGGTCAACCTTGAATTTGGGTTTCAGATTTTGGATCGGGTTATGCATGATTAATTGAGGTATTAGATTTATGCTTCTCCCAGTTAATTAATAGGTGATCTTTCTGCTTTGATAAATCTTCGGGTTAAGGCTTCGTGTGGTTAATTGCTTATGGTTGGATATGGGTTATTGGGTTGATCGTTCGACATCATGCATGTGTTGGGGGATGTGCCATCGGGGAAAGTCTTCAGGATTAAAGGGAATGTTGTGGTCCTTTTGTTAGGAGTGTAAGATTTGGAATCTTAGTATCTTGTTAAGTGTTAATTTTACCATGACAATGCGTCTGAGATGGAAATTTTGGGCGGGATATCCATGGGTTCGGTACTACCATTTGGGTTAGGCGTCGACTCGCCCTTTTGAAGTCAACAAATCGTTGGAAGGTTTGGGAGTATCCCCGTTGGGTCAAGTGAATGTTGACCTCTCGGTGGTGGAATTTAAAAGAAGATTAGATGTTGGTGATTAAGTATCGATGCATATAAGTTTTTCTTTTTTTTCGTTGTGGTAAAGCGTTTATTAAGGGAATGTTTTGAGGTTGGAAGTAGAACAGAGTTGATTGATATCCGTATCTACTTTAACCAGTTACCTGGAGAGCGTATTGGTACGTCTCGGAAGGACGGCATTGGATCATTAAAATTTAGAGGATCCCTTGGAGGTTGTTGTCGAACTTTAGTTTGGGTCCAGAAGTGTGTTGAGCTGAGGTGAATTGGCTGGTGTGAAGTTGAGGTCACAAACTTCTCTTAAAGTAGCAAGTGTCACCCAAGGTTGGGACACAACCGTGGTATTGAGGGTAAAGACTACTTTAGCAAGTTAAGTGTTCACTCGGACATAAGTATTAGGTGCCCAAGAGGGGTGGCTGGCGTGAGTATCAACGTGAGGGTTATGTTAGTGTTTCTAGCAAGTGGATAAAGGGCAATCTATCCTGCGGACAGCGTTCCATTGAGAAAGAGTGGATTTCGAGGACGAAATCATTCTATGCTTGGGAGGATTGTAACACCCGACATTTTTAAGTATAGCTTGTCCCTAATAATCGCGTTTATAGTATTTCGGTATGCGGTCATTTTATAGATAAACGTGGCTCCAATCGAGATTAGTGGAATTGTTAAAAAGAAAATCAAAATCAAGATTTGGGCCTTTAGGGGGAGTTCCAAGTGAGTTGCGCAAACCTCAAAATCACATTAAACTAGCTTTGGGGGTTGTTTTTATTTTAAGCTAAAATACCTTCCAAGTGACTTTCGAGTGAGTTGCATGATCCCAAACTAACTTCAAACCCACTTCGACCACTGTTTTGATTTTAAACCCAAATACCTTTCAGGAGAGTTTGAAGTAAGTTTCTTGACCTCGAACTAACTTCAAACTCACGTCGGACACTGTTTTGATCTTAAACCCAATACCTTTCAGGCGAGTTTGAAGTGAGTTTCTTGACCTCGAACTAACTTCAAACTCACGTCGACCATTGTTTTGATCTTAAACCCAAATACCTTTCAGGCGAGTTTGAAGTGAGTTTCTTGACCTCGAACTAACTTTAAACTCACGTCGACCACCGTTTTGATTCTAAACCCAAATACCTTCCAAGCGACTTTCAAGTGAGTTTCTTGACCTCAAACTAACTTCAAACTCACGTTGGCCATTGTTTTGGCATTAAACCCAAATACATTCCAGACGACTTTCAAGTGAGTTTCCTGACCCCGAACTAACTTCAAACTCACCCGAACCAAAAGTCGGGTTTAAAACCCTTTTGATGACTCTTTTCTCATTTCCTTTCATCCAAACTTCCTCCACTCTCTCCCAATTCGTTTTCCTTCTTCCCCTTTAAACCCTAAATCATTTTTGGCTCAAATCCTTGGATTTTATGGAGGTAAAACATCATCAAGTGGTGAGATTAGAAGCTTTGGTCAAGGATTCACCACCTCCATCTTCATCTTATTCTTCAAGTCTTCTAGGGTTTCATCCACCATTGTTCTCCCTTTGGTAGATTGGAGGTTTGTGACCATTTTGGTGAACTAGAGGTGTTTGGTTGATGGATTCAAGCTTGGGCTAAGGTAATCTCTTTATTTTTCATGTGTGGAAAACTAGGGTTTTGGTTTAAGTTGAGATCTTCGTGTATAATGTTTGGGGAACGATTAAATGTGGTTGGATATAGATATTTATGGTTGGAAATTTATGGATCTAGGTTTTGGAAGTTTTGGCTTGGGAGATGCAAGTTCCTTCAAAGAAGCTCTATGTGGGGTAAAATCTAGATTTAGCCTAAATCTAGCAAGGTGAATTCAAGTTGATTTGTGAAAACGGTGTACATGCCAAAATGAACATTTTAAAGTGTTTAGGTGTTTTACATGAAATTATCAAATGTTGGATTATTTGCTAATCTTTGATTATTTGAAGTATTTAGCTTTATAAACTTTGTGTAACACCCACATTTGGGATTTTTGGGCATTTTGATAAGGGGTCACAAATGAATGTGTTTTGATGTTTTATTGCATAAATAGGTCTTTGGTCAAAGAAATACACTTTTGAATGGTTGTCGGGTTTTATGCATCATTCATGAAATTAAATGTTTTATGAGGTATTACTTGCACATTTATGTGAGGTACTTGAAAAATGTATATAGTCTCATTTTATGATTTCCATTCTTATCAGCAGTTAAAACATGGAAATGCATATTTGAAAATAAATAAGTCTTAAGGACTTTTGTCCGGTTTAATAGCTCGTTGTGAAATACCAAGTATGATGGCGGTTAATGCGCATCATTTGAGATTTACATGTTTTGAGTGCGTTAGTCATTCAATTTGAGTCATGTACTGTTTAGACTGTAATGCAGTGGATCCATAGGCACGTAAGTCAATCTTATTTGATGGTCAGCTGGGTGGTATGGGGTTAGACTCCGGGACTCATGTTTTATGACCTTGTCCTTTCAAGTATCCACTAGGAGGGCTGAGTCCGGGTTGTGCTATCGTGACGATGGGTAGTCCGCTGATGGGCGTTTTTGGGGCCTTCGCCTTGTTGGGGCAATGCCATAGTTGTATCCCCCTTGTGCCGAGCCTTTGGCGTATTCTCGTAATATTTGCTAAGGTCGGCTGTCTCTTTTGGTGTAGCTTGAAGGGAGTCGTAGGGGCACTTGGGCTTGTGTGTCGTGAAGTGTCATACGATTAACGTTGTGTGAGTGACATGCTTTTGTGTTCCTCCACTCTCAACGGATATGGGTATCCCCCGTTGTTGGCCCGTAGTATTTTGGATATTTAATTGTCCATGCTTTAATATTTGGATTTCATTCTATTTTATGGAGGCGTGAGGTTTAATTTGAGTTACATGTTTTCGATGACGTACCATATCTGTATAGATTGTTTTCCACTATTTAAGGGTTGAGTATTATGCCCACCCGTGTTTTGGGATATAAAGTGTTATTTACGTCTTCATAAATTGGGTGTCGAATTATAATCCCGTTTTGGGTGAGTTATGGGTTGCATCGTTTTATAAAGAATGTGTGTTTGGGAGCATTGTCTTTAAAAATGCATATTATGGGGAAAATATGTCGTTTCCATTTTAAAGTAAACCATTTCTAAGAATCTTGATTTGAATTGAATTCCTTTCTTTTAAAGATATATTCATTCACGTTAGAACTCTTGAGCTCACTAGGCGTTAAGCCTAACCTTTTTATTTGTCGGCATGTGCATCAGATCCAGTTGGGGGTTCGGACTCTAGTAGCCTCATGAAGAGTTGAGCCTTAGCTTTAAAGAAGAGTAAGTTGTTGATGAAGTCTTCCGCGCTTATATTGAAGATAGCGATTGTTATTGGGATATAGTAACACTCGACTTTAGTTAGTCGTTATGTAAGACTTTATTTATTTGTTGATGGTTCAATCTAGAAATGTATTTCAATTATGGTCTTGTAGTAAGAGATTTTATTATCCTTTAAGGTTTTGTTGATAATTTTAAATTAGTCGCTCTTTCCAAATTTGAGGTTGTTAAAATTTGGTATCAGAGCATAGGTTTGAGAGAATTAGGTGTTGATTTTGGATACCTAAACTCAAACTAGCGTTGGTTAGGTGATTGAGAGAGAGAATTGCAACATTTGGTACCTTAAGATAAGACATTTGGGAGTTTCAATCTAGAATTGAACAGGAGGACTTTCTGGCCAACTGTTAAATCTTTGTGAAGGATTCTTTTATCATGCTATCTCTTGGTTTTCTCTTTATAAAGCTTAGCATTTTCATAGGACATGTTCCTATGTTCTTCTATTTCACAAAGTTGGAGTTTTCTTTTATGTGCAACATCATCAAGACATATGTTTAATTCCTTAATGGCCCAATATGATTTGTGTTCAAGCTCTAAGGGGAGGTGACAAACCTTGCCAAAGACTAGCTTATATGGGGACATACCTATTGGTGTTTTAAAAGCAGTTATGTATGCCCATAAAGCATCATCTAGTTTAAAGGCCCAATCTTGTCAGTTTGGTTTTATAACTTTATCCAAGATTACCGTTATTTCTTTGTTAGAAAGTTCAGCCAGACCATTGGTTTGTGGGTGGTAGGCAGTGGCAATTCTGTGGTAAATGTTGTATTTTTCAAGAGTTTTTTGTAACAAATTGTTTACAAAATGGGTACCCTCATCACTAATTAGTGCCCTGGGGGTACCAAACCATGTAAATATTTGTTTCTGAAGGAATTTCACCACAGTTTTAGCATCAATAGAAACACATGCCATTGCCTCTACGCATGTTGAAACATAATCAACAGCAACTAAAATGTATTGACATTTGTTTGATGGGGGAAATGGTCCCATAAAATCAATTCCCTAAACATCAAACAACTCTACTTCTAAGATCCCATTTAGTGGCATTTCATTCCTTTTGGAAATGGAACCACTTCTCTGACATTCATTACATCTTTGTGCAAATGTATGGGCATCCTTAAAGAGAGTTGGCTAATAAAATCCAGATTGTAAGGCTTTTGTTGTTGTTCTTTGGCCTCCAAAATGTCCTCCATAAGCTGAATTATGACAATCCTGCAAGATTTCTGCAATATCAGCTACTAGGATACATCTTCTTAGAATCTGATTTTTACCAATTTTAAACAAGAAATGATCATCCCAAAGATACATTTTGGTGTCATGAAGAAATTTCTTAAACATTTGGCCAATATATTTAGAAGGTCTTATTCCATAGGCCAAGTAATTTGCAATGCCAGCAAACTATGGTGCTTTAGCATGTTGCAGCATAAGGATTCTTTCATCAGGGAAGGTTTCAATGATGTCCCCTAGATCCTCACTAGGCTTCTCTAACCTAGACAAATGGTCTGCAACTTGGTTGTCCACTACCTTTCTGTCCACAATTTCTAGGTCAAACTCTTGCAACAACAATACCCATCTTATCAGCCTAGGTTTAGCATCTTTCTTTGAAATCAAATATTTAATGGATGTATGGTCAGTTTGTACAATGACTTTAGTTCCCATTAAATATGATCGAAACTTCTCAAAGGCAAAAACCACAGCAAAGAGTTTTTTCTCTGTTGTTGTGTAGTTAATTTGTGTTTCATTCAAAGTTTTACTTGCATAGCAAATTAAATGGAAAACTTTTTCTTTTCTTTGACCTAAAACAGCTCCAACAGCCCAATCACTGGCGTCACACATGATTTCAAAAGGTTTTTCCCAATCTGGAGTAATACCACTGGAGCAGTTACCAGAGCTTTCTTTAAAGGGAGGAATGCATTTCTACATTCTTCAGTAAAATCAAATTTATGATCATGCTGTAGTAGAAGACATAAAGGTTTTGAGATTTTTGAAAAGTCTTTAATGAATCTTCTAAAAAATCCAGCATGGCCAAGAAAACTTCTGATTCCTTTAACAGTGGTGGGTTCAGGTAGTTTTTCAACAATTTCAATTTTTGCCTTGTCTACCTCAACCCCTCTCTTGGAAATTACATGTCCAAGGACAATCCCTCATGGAATGACATTTTTCCCAATTAAGAACCAAATCAGTTTCTTCACACCTCTCAAGACTCTTTTGTAAATTTTCCAAACATTGGTCAAAAGATGAACCATATACTGAAAAATCATCCATAAAGATTTTCATGGATTTTTCAAGCATATTGGAAAATATGGACATCATGCATCTTTAAAAGGATGCAGGCGCATTGCAAAGTCCAAATGGCATTCTTCTAAAAGCAAAAGTACCATAGGGACATGTGAAGGTAGTCTTTTCTTGGTCCTCGGGTGATATGGCTATTTGATTGTATCCGGAGTATCCATCCAAAAAGCAGTAATATTCTTTACCGACTAACCTATCACACATTTGATCTATGAAAGGTGGAGGAAAATGGTCCTTTTGGGTAGCCTTATTAAGTCTATGGTAGTCCATGCAAATTCTCCATCCGGAGACTACTCTAGTTGGGATGAGTTCATTTTTGTCAATTGGGATAATTGTGAACCCTCCCTTCTTTGGAACACACTGGACTGGACTTACCCAAGAACTACTGCTATTGGGTAAATAATTCCAGCATCTAACCATTTCAAAATTTCCTTTTTCACTACCTCTTTCATGATAGGATTTAGCCTTCTTTGTGGTTCAATGGATGTGAAGTTCTTGTCCTCTAGAATGATCTTATGTTGATAGATGGAGGGACTAATTCCCTTTAGGTCAGCAATGGTCCATCCTAAAGCCTTTGTGTGCAACTTCAACATATCCATAAGTTTCTTTTCTTGATGCAATTCTAGAGTTCATGAGATGATGACAGGTAATTTGTCTTCATCTCTTATAAAAGCATATTTTAAATGAGATGGGAGTTGTTTCAACTCCAGGTAAGGTGGTGTGATGACAGATGGTGTGAAACTTTTCAATTCATTATTTTCCAACAATTCAAATTTAGCAACATTCAAAGGTAGAGTCTCTTCTATGATTCTATCATCATCATCATCATATTCCTCATCCTTTTCTTCCATCCTACAGGCATGTTTTACTCTTTCTTCATAACATAATGATTCTATCACACTTAAGCTTGAACAGTCTTCCACGTCAGTTGGGTATTTTAAAGAATTGAAGACATTAAATGTGACTTTCTGGTCTTGGAGTCTCATGGTCAATTCTCCTTTCTAGACATCTATCAAAGTTCTACCTGTGGCTAAAAAGATTCATCCTAAAAGGATAGGAATATCTTGGTCAGCCTCAAAGTCTAAAATGATAAAGTCTTTGAACACATCCAAAAATTTCTTAAACTACAATTCTTCCTTTTGATTCTTTAACCTTTGGGGAAAAGGAACATAAGGAGGTGGAGGTGGGTTTTGTGGAGGTGGGTTTTGTGGAGGTGGGTTTTGTGGTTGGTTGCAACGACTTTGTCGGAGAGAAGGGGGGAAATCGGCGAGGTGTCGCACTATAGGTCTCTTCATCCTCGTCATGTTGTCGTCGGAGGAAATGAGTCACCGGTGGACATGGAGTCACCAGAGGAAATGATGATGGTGATGTCGATGGTTTCTTGCAAAATGGGAAAAAGGAGAAGTAGGAATGGGTTTGAAAAGGAAAGATGAAAATTCTCCTTTAATGAGAGTCTTAGTACAACAAAATCTTGGAGTTGGTTTATTTGGAAGATTTTTTGGAGAAAAGAGGACAACCACTAAAGTTACTTTTAAATATTTTTTATAAAAAGGGCACAAAATGAGTTGTCTTTCAAAAAGTAGAAAATTACAACAACTTTTTCCAAAAACTTTTTATAAAGTTAGTTGTACCTTTTTAAAAGAAGACAAATTGAATCTTATTTTTAATCGTTTCCCGCTCACTTAATTTCTCAATTTTTTGCCAAGCTAGGGTTTCATGCTGCAGCTTAACTGCTGTTCTTCTTCTTTGATCTAGGCTGCACATTTGAATAAACCATTAAAAGGTAGAGTCTCTTCTATGATTCTATCATCATCATCATCATCATCATATTCCTCATCCTTTTCTTCCATCCTACAGGCCTGTTTTACTCCTTCTTCATAACATGATGATTCTATCACACTTAAGCTTGAAGAGTCTTCCACGTCAGTTGGGTATTTTAAAGAATTGAAGACATTAAATGTGACTTTCTGGTCTTGGAGTCTCATGGTCAATTCTCCTTTCTGGACATCTATCAAAGTTCTACCTATGGCTAAAAAGATTCTTCCTAAAAGGATAGGAATATCTTGGTCAGCCTCAAAGTCTAAAATGATAAAGTCTGCTGGAAAGATGAATTTATCAACCTGGACTAAGACATCTTCAATCTTTCCTTTTGGATACGCAACTGTTTTGTCAGCTAGGATGAGTGTGACTGTGGTAGGTCTAGCTTCTCTTATTCCTAAACTATTAAAAATGGACAAACGCATAAGGTTAACACTAGCTCCTAAATCACACAAGGCTTTTCCAACCTCTTTCCCTCCTATTGAGCAAGGGATGGTAAAACTCCCTGGATCTTTAAGCTTAGGGGGAATTTTGTTGGTCAGGAGAGCACTACATCCTTCAGTAAAGGCAACAGTCTCATATTCAGAGAACTTCTTTTTATTGCTTAGGATATCTTTGAGGAACTTGGCATAACTAGGCATTTGCTCAATTGCTTCAACAAGGGGTATGTTGATATGCAACTCTTTGAACACATCCAAAAATTTCTTAAACTACAATTCTTCCTTTTGATTCATTAACCTTTGGGGAAAAGGAACATAAAAAGGTGGAGGTGGGTTTTGTGGAGGTGATGGAGGTGGGTTTTATGGTTGGTTGCAACGACTTTGTCGGAGAGAAGGGGGGAAATCGGCGAGGTCTCGCACTACGGGTCTCTTCATCCTCGCCATGTTGTCGCCGGAGGAAATGAGTCACCGGTGGAAATGGAGTCGCCGAAGGAAATGATGATGGTGATGTCGATGGTTTCTTGCAAAATGGGAAAAAGTAGAAGTAGGAATGGGTTTGAAAAGGAAAGATGAAAAGTCTCAGTGAAGCTTGAATTTGGGTCATAAACCCTTTCATCATTGCTTCCAAGGAAGATGATGAGTCAGTATGTGGAGGTGGTTTATTTTGAAAAAGTGGTTGATTATTTTGAAAATCGTGATTCTGATTGTTCTAGTGATGGTTTCCTTGATGATGATTACTTTGATGATGATTATTTTGATGATGATTCCCTTGATGATGATTTTGGGAACTACCCGTTTGATTTTGAAAATTTGAGTTCCTTTGCTGTTTTGATGAGGAAGGATTTAAACAAGGACTGTTCCATGAAAAATTTGGGTGTTGCTTCCAACTGGTACTGTAGTTGTTGTATTGGTAACCAGATCTATTTTGAACAAAGTTTACAGATTCATAATTATGAGGACAATGTTCAAAAGAATGTTCCCCACTACAACAAACACACTACACTGAGAGGACTGCTGGATTAGGTGTAGTGACAGTTGGTTGTGCTCCTTGACCGGAAGTGATGTTTTTAAGCATGTTAGTCATGGAAGCAAGCTGAGATGTTAGTGCAATATATACATCTACCTCATGCATTCCAGCAGTTTTCCTTTGAGGTTAGGCCCTTGGATCAGCCCAATGTCCATTATTTGTTGAAATCTTTTCATGAATTTCATACTCGGCATTATAGGTGTTGGAAGTAAAGGCCCCTCCTGATGTCGCGTCAAGCGTTTTTTTTTGCCATGTGGTTTAACCCATTGTAAAACGTCTCGAGTTGAATATAGTAGGGAATTCCATGATGTGGGCATTTATGTAACACCCCCGATTTCGGAAGGTATCTTTTCAAGTTAATACAGAAATCGGTAATTTTAAGGGAAAAATAAGATATAGGAGTTTGGACTTTAATCCTAGATTTTATAGTCTTGATGGATGAAGGATTCAATTATGAGTCCAACGGTTCTTTCCGGAGCAAAATCGTAGCTACAACAAAGAAGTTACGGCCAAAACAGTGAACGGGTGGAAAACCGGGCGAACAGTGCATTACGCGACTTGTGTTGCGGCTTAGAGTCAACCGCGCGACTTATGTCGTGACTTAAAGTCGTGGCATAACCCGCGACATGCACTGTCGAGATAAAACTCGAATTTCAGCCATCAAGCCTCATTCCTCACAACCCAAACCCTAAATCTTCTCCCCTTTTATCTCCCAAACCGGCCCCCAAACCCCAAAATCGAACCCTAACCCATTTTGAGTGTTTTTCCTCTATAAACCACATGATTCTTCATCATCTAGCTAGTTGGGATCATGTACCACAAAACCTTCATCTTCACCTTCCTCACCAAGTTCTTGGGGGTTTCATCTAACCCTTTTCATCATTTGAAGATTGAAAGCTTATGGTTCGTTTTGGTGATCTACAAGTGTTTTGGTTTGTGGATTCAAGCTATTGGTTGAGGTAATCTTCTCCTTTTTCAAGTATGGAAAGTTAGGGTTTTTGGTATAAGATGAAATGTTCATGTAAATACTTGGGAAGCATTTCTAAAGGGTTGAATATGATTATTTATGGTTGGAAATGTGTGGATCTAGGTTTTGGAAGAATCGTGCTTGTAGATTCAAGTTTCCTCAAGGAAGTTCTAAGTGGGGTAAAATCTAGATTTAGCCTAAATCTAGCAGGGTGAGTTCAAGTTGATTTGTGAAAACGTTGTACATGCCAAAATGTTTATTTTAAAGCATCTATGTGTTTTACATGAAATTATCAACTGTTGAGTTATTTGGTAACTTTTGATTATTTGAAGTATTTAGTTTATTAAACTTTGTAAAACACCCACATTTGGGATTTTTGGGCATTTTGATAAAGGTGTTACAAATGAATGTGTTTTGATGATTTATTTGCATAAATAGATCTTTGGTCAAAGAATTACACTTTTAAATGTTTGTCGGATTTTATGCATCATTCACGAAATGGGATGTTTTTTAAAATTGTACTTACACATTTATGGGAGGTATTTGAAAGAATGTATATAGTCTCATTTATGATTTTCATTCTTATCAGCAGTTAAACTTGGAAATGCATATTTGAAAATAAATGAGTCTTGAGGACATTTGTCCGGTTTAATATCCCGTAGTGGAGTTTTGAGTATGATGGCGATTAATGCGCATCATTTGAGAATTACATGTTTTGAGTGCGTTGGTCATTCAATTAGAGTCATGTACTGTTTTAGACTATAATGCAGTGGATTCATATGCATATGAGTCGGTCTTTATTATTTAAAAAGAAAATGGGTTATTATTTATATGTTGGCCAGAATTAGTCTTGGGATTTCGAGGACTTGACGGTGAGGTCTCGAGGAGTCCAATAACCGGACCTGCATCCGCGAGTTAATTTATGAGTCCGTTTTTATGGGATAGTCATTTCCCATTTGTAGCTAGTTGAGACTTGGACTCTAGGGTGGCAACTTGGTACGGTTATGTGGGACCGGATACTAGTCGTGGGTCGTAAATGTAAATCCTAGCGAATGAGCATGACTAGGAATCATTGGGTGCCCTCCCCCACATCTTAGTACGAGTCGGCGTGTTCGTGGCCTTGATCCTAGTATGGTGAGCTCAGTAACTTGGAATGTAGCCTACTTTGTGTTTCGCCATTAGCCATGGAATTCGGGTCTTCCCCCGTCACCGAAAGGTGTTATTTTGGGTGTTTAGTTTTATCTTTTTTGTCGGTGTCGTTTTGAGTTTGGGGTATTCTCCCTTATGCTATAATTTTGGAGACTTGAGTTTACTCTTATTTCGGTCGTTTGTTTTATAAAGTTTTATTCAAATTTCAACGTTTGAGCATTTACCATATACACGTTTTGAGTAAGTGTTGGATTGCATTATTTCATGAAAGAATGTTGGCGTTGAGGCGTCCATCTATAAAATGCATATTGTTGGTAAATGAGTTGTTCCATTATTTTTCAGTAAATCATTTTAAAGGATCATGATTATAAGTTACAATATTTCCATTTTACGTTTTTCTTTATAGTCATGATATAAACTCTTGAACTCACTAGGCGTTAGCCTAACCTTTTTATTTGTCGGCATGTGCATCAGGTTCCATCTCGGGATTAGTTCTAGCGTTCTTGTGAAGCGATGAGTGCTAGTTGTGTGCTCGAAGAGGTGATTAGCTTGATGAAGTCTTCCGCATTTATATTTGGAGATAGCGATTGTTATTGGGGTATAGTAACACTTGACTTTAGTTAGTCTTTATGTAAGACTTTAATTTTGTTGATGGCTCAATCTAGAAATTGTATTTCATTTATGGACTAATAGTAAGAGATTTTATTGCCCTTTAAGGTATTTTTGAAAGTTTTTTAATTAGTCGCTCTATCCAAAATTTGAGGGCGTTACAATTTCCTTAATAATTCCTTAAACCTTTCCCAAGCATCGGGAATTACTTCATCATCCATTTGTTTAAACATACATATTTCATTTCTGGACTTAGCATTTCGGGTAGGTGGAAAATATTTTCTCAAAAAATTCTCAGTCATATTGCTCCATGATGGTACAGAACTAGGTGTCAAAGAATTAAACCATGATTTTGCCCGATCCCTTAAAGAGAATGGAAATAAAGTAAGTGTTAGAGCATCGTTAGATACTCCAGGGATCAGAAATGCATCGATGATCTCCATAAAAGATTTTAAATGAGAATGGGGATCTTCCGATGGCATTCCGGCAAATTGGCCATTCGTCTGTAACATATGGAACATTATGGGTTTAAGTTCAAAATGAAGGGTGGTTATATGGGGTCTAACTATTCCAAAATTTAATTGCTCAAAATCGGGGATAACATAGTCCATAATTTTTCCCTCTTTGGAATTTGCAAGATCAATTATGTTCATTGGTTCATTCCTTTAATTATCCTCATGAGATTCTTCATCATTATTTTCATCATTTTGTTGCTGAAAATTTGGAACTTGTTGAAAAAGTGGTGGTTGAAAAAATTGTGGTATTCTTTGATTCTCCAAAAGTGGAGGTCTCATTTGATTCTCTAGCGGAGGTGGTCTTATTTCAATTCCTGGTGGTCTTTGTTGTCTATTTTTAAAACCAGGTGGTGCATCCATATTAGGAGGATTCATGGTATTTGATTCTCTTTGTATCCTCCTTCTATGACGAAAGGTTCTCTCTATGTCAGGATCTAACTCGAAAAATTTCCTTCGTGGTATTCTTGGCATACACTACACTTACAATGAAATTCGAACGGTGGTAGAAAAATTAAATCTTTATAAAACTTTTTATAACTTTTAGCTTGTCAATCTCCGGCAATGGCGCCAAAAACTTGACAATGCTTGGAATACACTTATAGACATCTGCTAATTAAACCTCAAAGTAAGTATACAATGAGATCTAATATCGTCTTTCAAGTAATAAAATGGTAAAGTATCGGATATCATCCCACAGAGACTGGAGTAAAAGTTAAATAAAAAGTAAAAGAAAGAAATGATTTCAGATGACGAATTTGAAGACTTTGGTTTGATTGTATTATCACTTTGATTAAGTTAACAGAGAATAAAACAAGCATGGTGTTAGACTTTCAGGTGGTATTTAAACACAAATTTCAGTGGGCCATGCTACAGGCATGTTGCAGCATGAAGTTCTGTCACAACTAGATATACCATCTATTTTGAGGGTATTCCTCTCGGACTTCAATATTCACACTATTGTTTAGATTCAGCTAAACACGTCTCTATGTAGTCTCCAACTATTTATAGCGTAGAATAGAGTCCTCAAAATATATGGAGATACAAATCTCTTTGAAAAAACCGTTCTCTCTAGCCGATTCCCATATCATCCAAGTTGACGTGTTCGAAGGGGCTTATCTCTAAGTCCTCTACACTTTAACACTATTGATTAGCGATCAACTTGTCAAGAATAAATCAGTTTAGAAAGATATAAATGATAATTGTCCTTATCAGTAACTCTCTCAAGTATACTTCTTATATAATTCAAACGAACGTGTTTTTCGTGGCTTATCTGTAAGTCCACGACACTTTAACACTTTAGCAAGTGATCGGTTCGTCAAAAATATTATTGATATTTATAAAACTTGAATGAAATGGTGGATCATTGTTATTGTGAAACAATGCCCACCTTTCTTTGGTTTAAAATCTCACATTTACGTCAAACACCCATACTAATAAAATTAGCTACTCATATGAAAAATAAATGCGTAAAGTAAATGACATAAAATAAAAGACATAAATTAAATGCAAGAATATAAATGATGTAAATGTAAAGTACGGTAAGTAAAGTGCGGTAAATAAATTACGATAAAGTAAAAAAAAACAAGAACTAAGAAACTTCAATAATTTACTAAATTTCTTCACTTCAATAATCAAACCAAGAGAGTGTCAAATCTCTTAATATGATTCTCAAAGTTCACAAAAGAATGATATGTAATATTCTAAGATATGCTAAGATTATCTAAGATATATAAGATATCTAAGATATGTGTCTTCCAAGTAAACCTCCCAAGCTCCCTTTATATACTAGGAGGGAGAAGAGCAAAAAAGACTTTTAACACTAATAAAATAATATTTGTACTAGAGTTTGATGACACAATGAACAATAATTTAGGTAATAAAGAAAATGAGATTCAAAAGATAAATTTCCAGCCAAAGATTATATCCAGAAGGTTCCCCAAATCTGTGCAAAAGATCTTCATGAGTTGTCCAACATAAACTCATTTTCTTCTCTTCATTCAGTTATTCCTGTTTGATGCTACATAGATGCTGCAGCATAAGTCTGCATTTTTAAATTTGCCAAAAATATATATCAAGTAGCCATTCTAAGTCGTAAAACAAGTCATTCAACATCCTAGCTCCAATAAACAAGAAAATGGAAAATAAGTGAATAAAATTACTCAAATTTTGGGATATAGAAGGTAAAAAGACCTAAACTATCAAGAAAAGACTTGATATGCATTAAATAATTAACGCATATCAATTTTCCAAATTGTTATCTTCAAGGCGTCACTGCAACAAGAATCAAGTTTATAAGACGCCAAAAATCTTTAAGCGTCTTGATTATCTATGGACTGTTTTATGGAACTAAAGTTTATAGAATCAAACAAATTGAGCGTCTAATATAAAAGTGTTAGCAATAAATTTATAGGACGGTTTTAGACGTCATAACAAGTTTACAGGACACGTTAAAATAAGTAGTATCGTGTTAGCTTTCTTACATGACAACTTTGAGAAATGTCTTAAAAAATATATTTTATAGGGCACTTGTTTTTATGTGACATTTTTTTCATATAATTAGGACGCTTGTATGCAATGGATTTTTTAAAACTTGTTAAGACGTCCAAAAAGGTCCAATAAATTTATTGCAACACTCTTACATATGACACACAATTGAATGGTCCTACAAAATTAAGTCGAATAAAGCAATATGCTAACACACTTGAGCATTTTTGGCTATATATTTGTTGTAGTGTCACATTGGGTTAGTCGATGTGTGCCCAAACTAGTACAAATTCACGTATAAAATCATATATAATTCACGCGACTTTGTCCGCGACCTAAAGTCGCGGCTAAAGTCGCATGTATCCATTTTTTCGGGTTAATGTAAAATCACATATAATTTTGTTGTTTTCTTGGTTTCTTAAATAGTTAGCGTTCTCGTTTGAACTATTATATATATATAGTTATGATTGATAGACGTAACGGTACATCTTTTAAAACACATTTTTAACGTCATTTTATATACGGTATTCGTACAAGTGTACGTATAGTAGGAGCTGAGCAAGCAGTCGTAGCATGAAACCTGTAATATGAAACCTGTGTGAATACCAGCAAACAAAACTTATTATATATACTCCAACAATTATCCACAGATTCTCTCTCTCTCTTGTTCTTCATACCTCAATAGATTCTCTCTCTCTCTCTCTCTCTCTCTCTCTCTCTCTTGTTCTTTCTCTCTCATCCACCATTTGTAACTCTCCCCGCATCTTCTTCATCGATCAAAACCCTAGATATCTAACTATCATATATATACATATATATAAAAAATGGTGGTAGCAACTACAATTCAGATCGAAAAGATTCGAGAGGTTGATATTCCAGTGATCGATCTTTCTGGCAAGCAATCGAAAGTGGCAAAGCTTATTGTGAAGGCCTGTGAAGAATATGGTTTCTTCAAGGTCATTAACCATGGCGTCCCTCATCACATTATCAAGAACATGGAAGATGAAAGCTTTCAGTTCTTTGATAAAACCTTACCCGAAAAGATGGAACTGGTTGGTTATGGCAGCAAGAACATCGGTTTCAGTGGTGATACAGGAGAGCTTGAATATCTTCTTCTTCAAACCAATCAAAACGCCATTGATGACACCTCTAAGTTCCTGAGGTATTTTCATAAACTCATTTTACTGTTACATATATATATATATATATAATTTATACATTTGTTTGAATCATGATTTAATTATCTCTAAAAACATTATTTTATTGAATCTTTTTACGATTCAACTTTTCATCAACATGTTCTATATTTCAAGAAGGGTTACTTTACGGTGGACAATGTAGGGTTATGGTTGGTTAGATGTAATATTATATAAAGATTTAAATAAAATAAAATCACGTCATATATACTACGTTACCTAGCATATTAGATATATATATATAACAAATTGTATATTAATGATGATTAAAGATTTTAATTAGGAGATATATATATATATATATATATATATATATATATATATATATATATATATATTATAAACTTTGGGTTATTTAGGGTCTGTTTGTTAATAACTTAATGAGCTTAATTAGACTCACAGCTTATTCAGTCAGCTATATATGATTGTTTGGTAGTGGCTTAATAATATAGAAAGTAACTTATTCAGTAAGATTTCAAGGGAGAGCTTTATGCAAAAAGTCAAGTTTTTTCCAAACCAGTCATTCCCATTAAAAAAAACACGTTCCTTCCATTTATAAAAAAAAATCTCTCAAATAAAAACTTTCTAAATCTATATAGACAGATTAATCCACACAGAGAACTTTATTCATACAGAACTTAATGGAAAACCAAGCAAACAGTACCTTACTTATTTATATAGGAAACCGTGTAAAAAAATCGGCATTTAAATGTTTAATTATTCAAATCTCTTAATAAATTAAATGTTAAATTTAATATTATATTTTTTTGTTAATATTTAGTTTGGTTGGTTGGTTTATATTTTTATTAATTATACATACATACAGAATACATTATATAGAGAGAGACACACATTCTTCTGTTAACCGTCTAATTAGTACAAGTTGTGCTAACCGAAGTATTTCAGTCTTTTTTATATATTGATATCATACCTTAATTTATCTAATTCACTTAATTATCACATTATATTATTATCTTATTCACTTACCATTTTGAAACAAAATCGTAATGAACATTATTGTTTCATCTGTAATCTTTCTGGTTTTACCGATGAACTTTGGTAAAAAATTTGGAACAACAAAAGTTCATAAACAAAAACAATATCATGAACTTTAAACAAAAATCATTGTTTCACGTATGGATTTTTGCTTAAGCAGTCTTAATTATCTCATTTACTTTTTGGTTTCACCTATGAACTTTGATAAAACTTTGGTTGTACACAAACAGGAAAAAAAATCAATTCCAAAAATAACCAAATTTATCTTCCAAAAATAAATCACAATTTATTCCAATATATGTGTGTGTAGGTACACGTGCATAAAAAACCAAAATTTACGTGAAAACCACAAAAAAAAACTTGAAAACCATGAAAATTTGTGTATTTATTGATGCATATACACTATCAAAATATGAATAACGATAAATATATTTATCAATACACATCTATTATGTATGCAAGTATATATATGCATTAATATATAGAGGAAGGATCATGCAATAAATTAAACTTTTTGCGAGAAGACGATATAAGTGTAATATCATATATGAATACACGGCCTGTGGGTGTGTTTAATCATATATGATTAAACGTCTATGTATTGTCAATATAACATGTGTTTAATCATATATGATATATATGATATCACATTTCTCCCCTTCTCGCAAAATGTTTGGCTTCTCGTTTGAACCTGTCCTTGATATATAATCACTTAACTCCGTTAATATATATATATATATATATATATATATATATATATATATATACATCAATTAATTAATATATATACTCTCACTGTTCAAAATTTATGTGTTTTTTACATGATATCCGGCCCTTGTAATATATATATGCGAAGGATCGATCGTGTGAGAAGTTGAGGTTAACATGAGAAATTGATCTGCATGAGTTTAGTGTGTGTATATATATATATATATATATATATATATATGTTTGTATGTGTATGTATGTATGAGTTTAGACGAGAACATCATTAATTAATTAACGAACGTGAAAACATCTATATCACACGTGATAATACATGTGAAGGAACTCAGAGGTGTGATCGTGACATGGTGTGCGACCTAGATCGCACAAAAGGTCGTCCGTGTATCTTATTTAGTATCACATGCAATTAACTATAGTATTACAGGCAAAGCGTGTTGCCTGGGAATTTTTTTCGAGTTGTTGCACCATTTGACTATAAGAAACGAAGCTATGAATATTTTTCAAAAAATCATCATTGGTTTGTTGATTAGTTCTTTACTTTTCCTATGTGAGATCCTGTGTTCGAGTCTTTTAGCGCAATTTTTTTTCAGAAACATAATAAACATGAAATTAGCAACTAAATTACTAATAAGATGATTGAAAGTTGAAACAAGACTCAAACCCGAGCCTGAGATGGAAGAAAATCCGTCCACACCAACTTATCTGCCATGACAAACTTATGTTATTATTGTGGTTTCAAAATATATATGGTGACACCCAACATTACAATATGGTGTGCATCTTTCAGGAACCTAATTTGTTTTACCTTACGATGGTGAAACTTGGCGGTGACCTGTTGCCACTGTATCTTATACATGTATAGGATCTATCCCTGATCACATGTGATATTAGTGTCCTTCATGTTGTAGCCCAGTGGTAAGGTAAAATCCTGGGGGGTCAGTGGATGGTATCCCTGACTACCCAGGTTCGAGCCCCGTGGTGAGCATCCTGTGACATCCATGATCATGGGTCTGCCACATAGTGGTACCCTTAATTGGGTTGGGTCGTGGTCGACGAGGATTAGTCGGGTGACACCCTTTAGTGGGAGCGCGGATACCCCGGGAATGTGTGTGTGTTAACTTGTCGTTCAAAAAAAAACATGTGATATGAATATTTTCGTATTTTATAAAATGGTGGTATTCGCGTTTGAATTCACACCTGTATTTACGCATACACTTATATACTCTTCTTATACAATATTAACCTACGATTGTGGCATAGGTGAGTCTATAAATATAATATATTTGTTAAAATTTATGTATATAAAACCATCTCCAACATAAAAAAAAAATTCTTTTCCAGCCACACACACTAAAATTTATCTTTAATATAATATAATATAATATAATATAATATAATAATAGTAATAATAATAACATATATGTTTATTATTATACTTGTAACAACCCAAAACTTCGCCAAAATATCATAGTTAAATATTATAAAATTCATGTCAAACGGCCCACAAAAGACAAAAAGATTTCAAGATTTGCGATAAGACAATCTATTACATAACTGAGAAATAAGGAAAATAACTAAAAGGTAGTCTTCTAGAATCAAGAACCCGTTCACGCCTTCTCTTTGCCCTTCCCGGATCCTCCCACGTCGCATCTACCTGAAAGGGATTTTAGTTTTCGAAAGAGCGAGGGTTAGACTGAAGGTCTAGTGAGTTCCCTCTGGCATCCGATCAATTGATCGAGAAATAAAAGAATTTATGAAATTAAATAAACCCAACAGTTTAATGAAAAGCACCACAACCACAATCACACTTTTGGCTCACACTACCAACATTGTAAGGTGACGGCGTATCTGGATCATACTGCCTTAAGTGGTCACACCTCACTGGCATATACGGGACACCCCCCCCCCCCCCGGTATGAGCGCAGGCGGGACATACCCCCCGACTTGAGTGCAGGCGGGACACACCCCCGACTTGAGCGCAGGCGGAACACACCCCCGACTTGAGCGCAACTCACCACCAATAATGTATGCATACGTTTAGAATAACAATAACAGCATTTCGTTTTATAAAAACTCACCTGTTGCCCACCGCTATAGCTCTCCCACTTACTTTTTAAGATCAGACACAAAGCTTACTGCACAAAGATGACAAGACTGATAAGTCTCGACTTACCTAACCATATGAAGACCCAATGGTGATTTATCTAGCCCACAGCTTAAGGATTCGACTAGATTGCATTGGGCCAAAGCCCGACATTGGATCACCCGGGGTTGGGCCGATCGGGGCCGCCCGGTGCAAGGCCGCCATGGGCCTCCCGGTGCAAGACCGCCCGGGGCCGCCCGGTGCAAGGCCGCCCGGGGTGAGGCGCCCGGCTCACAGACGCAAATATCGATTTGTTTTAGGAGTCGATCGTTCCTATAATCATTCTCAACTACCAACGATTCAATTCTATCCCAATAAATCAGAAAAACCTAGTTTAACAATAATTAACAACAACTAATATCCATCTATTGCACCCAAACTCCAAATAAGAACCCTGGACTGGGATTTTTCATAAACAAACTCAAGGTAACCTTCAAGACTTCTAATCTAACATAACCCTTACTCAAGAAGATTAGAAACAAGGATAGAACTTACCTCAATGCAGAGATGCAGATTGGAATCAAGAAAATGGCTCCTGTTTCTTCCTCTCCAGAAATCGTTTTCCAAGATCCCACTCTCCCTTTTCTCCAAACTCACCAGTCGCCACCAACCAAAAGTGAGGAGAGAAATGTGAAATTTAGGGTAAAAACTCTTTTTCATCTAATTTCACTCTAGCCCCTCCAACCTTCATCTTGTGCTAACACCCCCCCCCCCAAAAAAAAAAAAACTTCAATTTATTAACTAAACTTTACTAGTTCCTACTTGAACAAGGTTATTACAATATCTTCCCCACGAAAGAATTTCGTCCCCGGAATTCCTTCGCTGAAAAGGTTAGGGTACTGGGACCTTATGTCCGCCTCTACTTCCCATGTTGCCTCTTGCCCTTTGTGGAATTCCCATTGAACTTTCACCAACCTGATCTATTTGTTTCTTAATTTCTTCACCTTGTAATCCAAGATGGCCACTGTTTCTCGACGTAATTTAACTTCTCATCCACTCGAATGTCCTCCAATGGCACCACCATATCCGCTTCCGCTAAACACTTTTTCAAGTTAGACACGTGGAATGTAGGGTGGATCACTCGTAAGCCTACGAGTAATTTCAGCTTGTACGCTACCTCTCCTATACGCTCCACGATCGCAAACGGTCCGACAAATCTCGGTCTCAACTTACCCTTCTTTCCGAAACGTATTACCCCCTTCCAAGGCGAGACCTTTAACATAATCATGTCCCCTAATTGGAATTCGATTGGCTTCCTTTGCTTATTAGCGTACATTTTCTGGAGGTCTTGAGCCTTCTTCAATCTCTCTCTTATCAGGTTGACCTTATCGGCCGTCACTTACACAATTTCCGGACCTGTCAATTTTCGTTCCCCCACCTCGTTCAAACATAAGAGCATTCTACACTTGCGTCCATACAATGCTTCAAACGGCACTGCTTGAATACTGGCGTGATAACTGTTGTTATAGGAGAACTCTATTAATGGTATGTAAACTTCCCATGAACCTTTGAAATCGATAACACATGCTCGAAACATGTCTTCTAGCGTTTGGATGGTTCTTTCGCTTTGACGATCCGTTTGTGGGTGATATGCAGTACTCAGCTAGAGTTGCGTACCCAACTCTCTTTGAAGGTTCTTCCAAAAATTTGACGCGAAACGACCATCCCGATCTGAAATTATCGATGACGGCACTCCATGCCTGGACACTATCTCATCCATATACAACTTAGCCAATTTCTCTAACAACTACGTCTCCTTAATTGGTAGGAAATGAGTTGACTTTGTAAGTCGATCCACTATTACCCAGATGGCGTCGTGCCCTTTAGATGATCGCGGAAGTCCCGTAACAAAGTCCATCGCGATCTCATCCCACATCCATATTGGGATTTCTAACAGTTGCAACTCACCGTGAGGTCTTTGATGTTCCGCTTTCACCTTTAGACACGTCAAACATCACTCGACGAAATACGCGATGTCTTTCTTCAAAACAGACCACCAATAGCTTCGTTTCAAATCTCGGTACATCTTATTGGTTCCCGGATGAATGAAATAACGAGACTTATGTGCTTCTTCCAACACTTTCTTCCGAAGGTCACCCAACTTTGGAACCCACACTCCACGATTGTCCACGGTTAACGAACTTACATTTCCGACTATTCTCTCACTCTTTAAATTCTCTTCTAAGAGTGATTCCTTTTGTAGAATCTTGATTTCCTCTAAACAGTCGGAAGTTGCCTCGACGTGAAACGCCACTACATTTGTTGCATCGCCGTGTTCCTTCCGACTCAAGGCATCGGCCACTACATTGGCTTTACCCGGATGGTAAAGAATCTCGCAATCATAATCGCTTAACAACTTCATCCATCTCCGTTGCCTCATATTCAACTCTTTTTGATTGAACATGTGTTGGAGGCTCTTGTGGTCGCTATAAATCTGACACTTAACCCCGTACAGGTAATGTCTCCATATCTTCAATGCGAAAACTACTGCTGCCAACTCTAGATCATGTGTTGGGTAGTTCTTCTCGTGCCCTTTCAACTGACGAGATGCGGAGGCGATCACCTTCCTTTCTTGCATCAGCACACACCCTAATCCCAACCTAGAGGCATCATTGTAGATCATGAATCCTTCGGTTCCGTTGGGGAGGGATAAAATCGGCGCACTACTCAGACTTTCCTTTAATTTTCTGAACGCATCCTCTTGAGCCTCCGCCCACACAAATTTAAAGTTTTTCCTTGTTAGAGACGTTAATGGCGTAGCTATCCTTAAGAAGTCCTGAATGAAATTTCGATAATAGCCCGCCAAACCTAGGAAGCTCCTCACTTCCGACGACGACTTTGGCGCTTCCCAACTTTCAATTGCCTTGATCTTTGCGGGGTCAACCTTAATACTGTCTTCCGACACTACGTGACCTAGAAATTGCACCTCCCTCAACCAAAATTCACACTTCGAGAACTTGGCGTACAACTTCTCACGCTTTAGCAATTCCAACATCGATCGTAGATGTGACTCATGCTCCCTCATGGATCACGATTAAATTCATATGTCGTCAATAAAGACAATAACACACTTGTCCAAGAATGGACTACACACTCTATTCATTAAATCCATGAATGTCGCAGGAGCGTTAGTCAAACCAAAGGGCATGACTAAAAACTCTTAATGTTCGTACCTCGTACGAAAAGTAGTCTTGGGCACATCCTCCTCTCGCACCTTCAACTGATGATAGCCCGACCGTAGATCTATCTTCGAAAAGTAGCTCGCTCCTTGCAATTGATCGAAAAGACCATCAATTCTGGGAAGCGGGTTCTTGTTCTTGACGGTTACCTTATTGAGTTCGTGATAGTCTATACACATTCGCATAGACCTATCCTTCTTCTTAACGAACAACATTGGCGCTCCCCACGGCGAGGTACTGGGACGAATAAAACCCTTATTGAGCAGCTCTTGCAATTGAATCATCATTTCCTTCATTTCGGCCGGTGCCAAATGGTAGGGTGCTCTTGCAATAGGTGTTGCTCCGGGTATCAGGTCGATTCGGAATTCCACTTGTCGATCTGCAGGCAAGGTGGTTAGGTCATCCGGAAACACTTCAGGGTAGTCACTTACTACTGGAACTGACTCTAACCCCTTCTTCTCCTTCTTAGCGTCTAAAATGTATGCTAAGAATCCCTCACACCCCTTTACTAAACACTGCCTAGCTTTGATCATCGAGATCAAACATGACTTCCTATCCCGACGATCGTCATAAACCACTACTTCTTCCTTACCAGGCAAAGCTATATGGATCAACTTCTTATTGCATACTATGTTGGCATCATTAGACGCCAACCAGTCCATTCCTACAATGACATCAAATTCCCCCATACCCATTGTGTATAAACGCAATGGGAATAAATGTCCGTCGATGTTAATTCTACACCCTTCATATACTTCCCCCACTAAGACTCGACTATCATCCGCTACCTCTACTTCGAACCCCCGCTTAAGCTTCTTGGGTTTCACATGCAAGTTATGAACAAAGTTCGGTGACACAAATGAACGGTTTGCGCCTGAGTCAAACAACACCTTAGCATAGCTCGAATCTATAAGGAAAGTACCTGTCACCACATCTGGTGTTTCCACCGCCTCCTCCGCTGTCATATTGAATGCTCTAGGCCTCACCCGAGCTGGCTCTGCCTTCCTCTCTCCTCCCTTTCCTCCAAATCCCCCGACTGCTCCCTTCTTCAGCTGTGGACAGTCGATCTTGATGTGGTATGGAGAACCACATTGATAGCAAGACCTTGGTCCTTGACAATCCCGAGCCACATGCCCCGCCTTTCTACACTTAAAACAGTCGTCGCGATTCATAGCATATTCCCCTTTATGCACCTAGTTACACTTATTGCACGTCCTCCTCTCAAACCTTGGTATCGCCCGCTGATCAGATCTGCCACTCTTAAACTTCCTTGGGTTACGAACCGGTCCTTCCCATTTTCTCTTCTCACCGCCCTTCTCAGACGTTTGGCGCGTTTTATCCTTCTCAGTCATCTCGGTCGCGTTAACAGCCGTTTGAAAGGTAGTAGGTTCTCGTGCGACCGCCAGTTCTCGGATATTGCTTCTCAACCCAAACAAATACCTCTCCACCCGACGTTCTTCGTTTGACACATAAATTTCAGCAAAACGGGCCCTATCGAGAAATTTCGTTGTATACTCTCGACCCGTCATTTCCCCTTGTTCTAAGTTTAGAAATTCCCTTTCCAGTTTCTTAACCGCTGCTAATGGACAGAATTGCTGGTTGAATTTGGCAACGAACGTCTCCCAGTCCATCCCCCTTGCCGCCTTCAAACCCTTACCCCCGGTTTCCGCCTCCCATCAAAACACAACATCATCCCTCAGCATGGACAATGCAAACACGGCCTTATCTTCTTTAGCACACTTACAAGTGTCAAAAGCCAATTCCATATTCCCGATCCACTTAATCACCACTATCGGATCGCCTTCCCCTTTGAAGATAGGAGGATTGCAAGTGGTAAAAGCTTTGTAGCTACACCCCTTCTCCGTAACCGCTTTAACTGCCAAATCCGGAGTTGACTGTGAGTGACTGCCCACCACAGTCATTGGTGAATTAGTCATCTAGGTCATCTCTCTCTCCTCGCTTCTTTCCTTACTTGTCGATGCTTCCTTAGTCTGATGAGCCAGTAAGGCTTGCAGAGTTTCCTGAAGTTTCCTCATCTCAGTGGCGAAGGTCTCTTGCATTACGAAGGCTTGGGTCTGACCTCCACCACGGTTCTTCGTCGGCCCCCTTCCTCTCACAGCAGCTAAACTCTCCTGAAGAGAGGATTCTTGTTCAGCCATTACTTCCACATTTTTTGTTCGACGAGCAACACGTGTCGTCTTCCTCCCTTGAACCCTCGTTCCAGGATCATCCACTTGAGTAGCAGCCTTTTGGGTCGTCTTCCCTTTACCTTTAGATCGGCCACGTCTCTTTCCTCGAGTGGCGGTCGGCCGAGGAGGGACTGTTGGTTCATTCATAACAACTTCAATCACCGGCACTGCCTCAACTACCGGCACAGATCTACTCCTTGTTACGCAATCCGACATAGCTACTGCTAAGACATAAACATACATCATTCAGTTCGCTAGGTGAAACACAATAAGGCAACTTAAGTACACACATGTACCTGTAAATTCACAATTACACTGGCCAGGTGTAATTCTAAATTTACCTTACATGCTAGTCCTCACTACCCTATCACTCAACTTCCTATGGTCATTTTATTTCTCAATTATGTTTCTACCCTCCTAGTTTAAGTCTAGGCTCGTCCGGTCACCCAGATCCCTTAAACTATGGCTCTGATACCAATTGTAACAACCCAAAACTTCGGCCAAAATATCATAGTTAAATATTATAAAATTCATGCCAAACGGCCCACAAAATACAAAAAGATTTCAAGGTTTTCGATAAGACAACCTATTACATAACTAAGAAATAAGGAAAATAACTAAAAGGTAGTCTTCTAGAATCAAGAACCCGCTCACGCCTTCTCTTTTCCCTTCCCATATCCTCCCACGTCGCGTCTACCTGAAAGGGGTTTTAGTTTTCGAAAGAGCGAGGGTTATACCGAAGGTCTAGTGAGTTCCCTCTGGCATCCGATCAATCGACCAAGAAATAAAAGAATTTATGAAATTAAATAAACCCAACGGTTTAATAAAAAGCACCATAACCACAATCACACTTTTGGCTCACACTACCGACATTGTAAGGTGACGGCGTGTCTGGCTCATACTGCCTTAAGTGGTCACACCCCACTGGCATATACGGGATACACCCCCCGGTATGAGCGCAGGCGGGACACATACCCCGACTTGAGTGCAGGCGGGACACACCCCCGACTTGAGCGCAACTCACCACCAATAATGTATCCATACGTTTAAAATAACAATCTCAATGAAAAACCCACCAAATAAATCTCACCAGTATAAAGCAACATGAGTAAATAAAAGCTTGAATGACTTTCATGAATCTTTAATCTCATAACAATAACAGCATTTCGTTTTAGAAAAACACAATTGCTGCCCACCGCTATAGCTCTCCCACTTACTCTTTAAGATCAGACACAAAGCTTACTGCGATGACAAGACTGATAAGTCTCGACTTTCCTAACCATATGAAGACCCAAAGGTAATTTATCCAGCCCACAGCTTAAGGATTCGACTAGATTGCATTGGGCCAGAGCCCGACATTGGATCACCCGGGGCTAGGCCGACCGGGGCCGACCGGTGCAAGACCGCCCGGGGCCGTCCGGTGCTAGGCGCCCGGCTCACAGACGCAGATATCAATTTCTTTTAGGAGGCGATCGTTCCTATAATCATTCTCGACTACCAACGATTCAGTTCTATCCCAATAAATCAGAAAAACTCAGTTTAACAACAATGAACAACATAAGAACCCTGGACTGGGATTTTTCATAAACAGACTCAAGGTAACCTTCAAGACTTCTAATCCAACATAACCCTTACTCAAGAAGATTAGAAACAAGGATAGAACTTACCTCAATGCAGAGATGCAAATTGGAATCAAGAAAATGGCTCATCTTCCTTCCTCTCCAGAAATCGTTTTCCAAGATCCCACTCTCCCTTTTCTCCAAACTCACCAGCCACCCCTAACCAAAAGTGAGGAGAGAAATGTGAGATTTAGGGTAAAAACTCTTTTTCATCTAATTTCACTCTAGCCCCTCCAACCTTCATTTTGTGCTACCCCCCCCCCCCCCCCAAAAAAAAAAACTTCAATTTATTAACTAAACCTTACTAGTTCCTACATGAACAAGGTTATTACAATATTAAATACCATTATGCATCTAGGGTCAGGTTTTGGGGAAAACCTCAAAAAACAGAAAACTAAAGAATGCCCTAATAGCCTTTCATCTGGACGGTATGCATTTGTGCATACAAGTAATTTGTAACATGCACACGTATATATGCACAAGTGCATAATGCACTTGTGAATAAAAACAAAAAAACAACATAATTACCTGTATGCACAAGTGCATATCGTCCAGATGGAAGGCTGTCAAAGTATTCTTCAGTTTTCTGTTTTTTTGAGGTTTTCTCTTGAACCTCCGTCTATGCATCTACGTATGTATGTTTAAGTTTTGTGCTATTTTTCATTTTTTATTAAATTATTTAAATATAATTTACAATCTAAATACACAAAAAAAAGTTACAAACTTAATAATTATTTGATCAATATGTTAAACATTAATCAATATATATATATATATATATATATATATATATATATATATCATAATTATAAAAAATAATATAATAATAATATTTGAAATAAATATCAATATATTGACCATCAAATATAAATTCCATGTTTTTTGTGTATCATATTGATAGGTTGGAGGAAAAACTTTTATTTTTATAGCATCTTCAACAGATTTTTCAAATTTTCTCTAAAATAAAGAATCAAAAGTCAAAATCTTTAAAAAAAATTACAGATTTTCATTTTGAAGAATCCAACATTGATTATAAAATTAAAATATTTCATTTATCCATTAAAATATTATTTCTCACAAAATATCTACTTTCAAAGTTTTCTATTGGTGCTCTCATTTAGTAATCATTTTTTAGGTTATATCCATATTTGAGATAGTTTTGGGGAAGCTGTTGAAGCAAAATTATAGCTCAAAATTCCCACTTCCTCCATTTTCTCCATTTTGGAGAAGCTGCTGGTGATGCTCTTAGAGCATCTCCAACATATTCTCCAATTTTTTTCTAAAATGGAGAACTAAAGTCCAAAATCTCTAGCAAAAATTGCATCCAACTCCAATAGATTCTTCATTTTGGAGATGACATCATTACTTATATTATTAAAATATTGTATATATCTAATAAAATATTATTTCTCTCTCCTACATATTTCATTTCAATATTTCTTATTGGTGGAATATAATGAAAAACAATTTCTCTCATGGTAATCCATTTTTGAGAGTTCTCCAAATTTGGAGAAAATTATACTCTCTCTCCTACTTTCTCCATTTTGGAGAAAGATTTGGAGAATCTGTTGGAGCAAAAAAATGCTTAAAATCCCCATTTTTTCCATTTTGAAAAAACTGTTGGAGATGCTCTTAGGAGGGGTGTTTACTTGGGGTTTAATGAGCTTAATGACAGAACCGGCTTATTCGCGCAAACGTTTGGAGTGTTTACTTAGGGCTTAATGGCTTATTTGTTCAGACAATTCCGACTTATTCGTTAAGTGGGGAAATGGGTGTTGTTCCCATTAAAACAAAATTTTGACATTTATACCCTTAAGAAAAATAAAAGGTATCAGGTTATAACCCATCTCCTCCATTGCTTCCCACTTCTCTCCCATGCTCCTACCTCTGTCAGCGACCACTCGCTCCCCTCACTCCCTTCTCAATCGGCGACCACTCTGATTCCTTCTTCCCATCGATTTGCTTCATCAATTCCTTCATCGATTTCCGTTTTTTTGTTGTTCGATTTTGGATTTCTTCATCGATTTCCTTTTTTTTGACATTCACATATATGTATTGGATGTGTTGAATTTTGGATTTTGTGTTCGATTTTGGATTTCCTTTTTTTGACATCCACATATGTGTATTGGATGTGTTGAATTTTGGATTTTGTGTTTGATTTTGGATTTCCTTTTTTTGACATTCGTAGATATGTATTAGATGTGTTGAATTTTGGATTTTCTGTTCGATTTTAGATTTCCTTCATCGATTTTGGATTTCTTTCTGTTTGTGTTTTTCTAATAAAATTTTACTAGCATTGTACCAATGCAATGCATCGGGGTGAGCAATTGTAAATGCAAATAAAAAATTAATGTAATAGCTTATTGCCTTATCAGAAAAAAGATATATATGGAGTAAATCATATATTTATAATTTATGTAGCATTAGTAGTGATAAACGCATAACTTGAGTTTTTTCAATCATGAAACATTAAGAAATTATATTAAAGTAATCGTTAAATGTATATTTGAATTTTAAAAACATGTATTAATCAGTGATATCTAACGAATGATAATATTTTTTCAAAATACTGAAATATAGAATAGGTAAAAATAACAAATATAATGTTGGATAGTATTATTTTGTATCTAAACGTATATATAGGTTCATTATTAGTTAGTTTTATAGAATTCAAAAGTTTTTAAAAACTTGTATACATGAAGAAAATACATGTATTATCATAGTTAAAGAAATATGTTAATTTGAGCAAGTAAATAACTTTTCTTCTTTTGGAGAAACCCCAAATGGAAGGGAAAAAACTTGAATATGGAAGGTAGTGAAAAAGTAAAGTTTGAATTTTTTTCAAATGAGTTGTACCTTATGCATATTAAGTTGTGATTAAGAGATTTTTGAAATGTATGCATAAAATGGTGATACCTTATGTTTTATAAGTACTAATTAAGAGTTTTTTATTCCGTCTTTATAATATAGTATAGATTTTTGAAGCTTATGAATTTTAGCAGGTGAATTTTAAACTTGCACGTCATTGTTTAGAATTTTAGCAGGTCACTGTTTAGATTTTATTTTTGAAGTTTATGAAACTTATGAATTTTAGCTGGTCATTGTTTAGATTCAGGGGTAGATCGGTCATTTCTGTCATTCAGACGATTGATTCAGGTAAAAAAGTAAAGAACACTACATTTTTACCCGAACAGATAAATTTATCAACACAAACAGATTTATCCATACAAGACTTAATCAAGAAATTGGTAAACAACCCCTTAGTAATGGGTTAGAGATTTTTAGTTTTTGAAGACCTGATATTTCTATCATAACGAGAGGTTTCCGGTCAGAGATGGTAATTATATGATCTATAACTTTTTTGTTAGATATTTTCATATCTCATAGATGTTAGTTGATACAATGTTATAAAGTTTTGTAAAAATCTAGAGTTATCTGCTTAAGGTTTGGTAGGTACTTCCAGAAATTTGTCTTTAATTATGAATATATTAAATTGAGAGAATTACACTTTTAGTCCCTAAGGTTTGGTGATTTCTTTGAAAGTGGAATATGAACTTTAATAAGTCAAGATTTCGTCCTCCAGGTTTGGATTTTGCTTTGAAAATGGGACCTCGTCACTAAGGGCCTGTTTGTTTGCAGCTTAATGAGACTCACAACTTATCCAGTCAGCTATATATTACTGTTTGGTAGTGGCTTAATGATATAGAAAGTGGCTTATTCAGTAAGATTTCATGGAGGAGCTTTATGCAGAAAGCCAAGTTTTTTCCAAACCAGTCCCTCTCATTAAAAAACACGTTCCTTCCATCTATGAAAAAACTCTCTCAAATAAAAATCTTTTAAATCTATACAGACAGATTAATCCACACAGACAACTTTATCCATACATAACTTAATGGAAAACCAACCAAACATCCCCTAACTCTGTTAAAAATAGTAGTTAGAACCAGGGGTATTTTCGTCCTACTTTGTTTTGTCTCTCTTTTTGCAATTCTTTTTTGTTTTTATCTTACTTTTACAAAAAACATCAAACTTTGAGGATGTAATAAACCATAAAAAAAACCACAGACCGGTCATCTTCTCTGGTGGCCTTCCGATCATCTTCTCCGGCAACCTCACCGAAAAATCTCACCATAAATTGTCCAAATCAAACCAAGATTTATACAAACCTAAATCGTCCATACACACACAATACAAATTTAAACATAAGACAAATATCAAAAACATCAATATAAATCTGGAAGCAAATCTGAAGGAGGAACAAATCTGTAAATAAACACAGAAGGAGAAACAAACCTCAAGAACATCAACATAAATCTGAAGCAATGGTTTCTGAACTATGGAAACAAAATTGGAAATAAACACAGAAGGAGAAACAAACCTCAAGAACATCAACATAAATCTGAAGCAATGGTTTCTGAACTATGGAAACAAATCTGGAAACAAACACATGATGAACAACGGTGGGTTTCCTGACCACCATACACCCATCACTAATCAATTTAAACATAAGACAAATCTCAAGAACATCAGTATACAATCATAAAATTTTAACATAAACAACAATTTTCTATAAATTCATATTACAATTATGATACAAATCCTAAAATTAACCTAAATTTAATAATCCAATTCAAGCCCTAAATCATACATCAAAATAAAAGGCGTAAATCTAGATCGAGATGGAGAAGCAGATCTAGGTAGATATAGATCTCTGTCTGATTATTACATAATGTAGACGATCTAGTTTCTAGGAACCCCCTCTAATTTGTTTACTGCAAGTAAAATTATGGCAAGATTGATAAGAACGCATGCCATCTCTACTGATTTCTTCATCCTCATTAAAGTAAATCGAATTCGTCCCAGTGGCTTGATTATGATAATATCCTATGTGCACTTGCCTATTCATATGCGCTCAGAGTTCAATCTTGCTATGGTGCGTTCAGAAATAAACCCAGACACCTGATCTGGACCTAAACCGTTGAAAACATCCTCAAGAGAGAGGAGAGAGGGTGGAATTCGAGACAGGGACCAAATGTTAGGGATGTCTAAAATCACAAGTTTTATGTTTTTTGGCACATTTTCTCGGTATAGTAAATGTTTATTTATACAAAAGCTTTAATATATTAATTCATGTAAAGAAAATTATAAAATATTAATTAAATTAAAAATAATGAAACCTTAAATAATTGTAAAAGAAAAACTTAAAAAATGTTTTTATTATATTTAACATGAAAAATCTTGGTTTTCAGTAAACTACCGTGGATTTTTCTAAAATAGAGTATCAAAAGTCAAAATCTCTAAAAAAAAATTAATTCCAACTCCAACACTATTCAATTTTAGAGATTGTAACATCAATTATATTATTAAAATAATCAATACATTAATAAAATATCATTTTTCTATCCTAAACATTTTATTTCAATGTCTTTTATTGGTGGAAAGATTAAATATTATTTATTTTTCTTAAATAGCAGGGTTTAGAGATTTTCTCTAAATTTGAATTTTTTTATCTTTTCTCTCATCTTTTTTCTATTATACCATACATAATAGTATAGTTGTTGAAACAAAAAAGTTGCTAAAATCTCACTTGATTCTATTTTAATATAGTTGTTGGAGATGCTCTTAGAGAATGTTTGGCAGTTGCTGAATGGTTTAGTGCAGAATGATTAAGTGGTCTGAATGATTAAGAGGTGTTTATGATATAGTGTAAAATGAAATATGGTTGTTTGCTAATTGTTCATAATGAAATCAGGGCTCTTAATGGTTACGGGAGGGTCAGTATACAAAATCATTAAGAGGATTTTGGAATTAAGAGACAATTTTTTTTTTTTTTGCCAAACAAGATTTACTTCTTAGTGATTCAGAGGTTGTCTCTTAATGGAACCATTAAGAAGTAAACAAACAACCCGTTAGTCATTCGGATTGCCCGACTCTTTAGCAATACATAGTGGATTTAGCTTACTCATCAAATATTCCAACCTATAATAATTTTGAATTGTTTAAAAATGATACGATAATTTTTTTATCTGCTAATAATAATTAATTACTATTTGAAATTATGATTCGAATTCATACTTCTTTTTATTTTGTTTTAATTAATATATATTTTAGTCAATTAATTAACAATTATATATAATTTTTTTATTAATTAAACAATTCATTTTTAAAGCAATAGTTCACTAGACCTTGGATTCCCAGACAAACTCCATTTGGAGATGAGATTTGACTCACCAGTTTTGGGTTTCTCTTTGTAGATTCCTAGTTCGAGTTTGAATTTTTTTAATCATATAACTATTCAAACTGTGAATAAATTTAAGGAGTTCTCAAAAGAAGGTCATATATATATATATATGGACCTTCTTTTGATAACTCTCTAAATTGTGAGATCTCTGAAAACCAGTGCATCATGTGCATTATTTCATATGATTTTTTTTTCATTTATGGCTAAAATTTGATGTAGTAGTAAAATATATTTGTTTCACATGTACTTGGTTTACAATATGAACATTTTTGGCGTGTTTGTAAAACAAATAGTACACGTAAAAAAATTCACATTGTGAATCGAATACATATGAAACAAACATATTGTGAAATAAATATATGTTAATTAATATATTAAATATCATATTTAGATGAAAATATGATACAAACCCTTAAGGTTGAGTTCTTACTTCTTATGGATCTTACAGATTTTAGAGTTCTTAAATGATTATATATATATATATATATATATATATATATATATATATATAGAGAGAGAGAGAGAGAGAGAGAGAGAGAGAGAGAGAGAGAGAGAGTGAGAGAAGAGTGGGTTTATACGAAAATCATATATATTTAAGAAACCACAAGAATATTCGAGTACATACAAAATCATATATGATTAATGCGACTTAAGTCACGGACAAAGTCACCCCCGTCAATTTTTTTGACCATTAATGCCGAATCATATATGATTTTACTCATGATTTCATGCTTTCTTTTTTTTTCTTAAATACCTAACATTTCAGTTTGAACCTTCCTCTCTCTCTCTCTCTCTCTCTCTCTCTCTCTCTCTCTCCTCCACACACACACACACACACACACAATATGAATCAGTCGAACTAATAAACCGATTCATATATGAACTAATTAACTGATGAACGTATAGTTCATATGTGAATCATATAGGTTCATATATGAACTCATATCGCGTATTTTACGAAACTACCCCTTTACCTTCTATAGACCATGCAAGGAATTATCCGGTGTTTCGCGGTCAAAGCCGTAAATGTTGACCAGATGAATGACTAAGATTACTTCTCTATTTCTCATACATTTACCATTTCTCAAATGAACTTCTTCCTATATATATATATATATATATATATATATATATATATATATATATATATATTGCAACCCATGAAAATCTTACAACCCATGCAACCCACTTCTTAACCGTTGGATTAATGATCGACGGTTACAATACATGTGAGTCCAATATTTTCAATTAAAAAAATCAAAAAAATAAAAACAAAATAACCGTTTATCATAAATCCAACGGTTAAGATGTGGGTTGCATGGATTGTAAGATTTACAATGTAAATTATTCTTGGCCTATATATATATATAGTGTTTGGTTCATTTGAGAAATGGTAAATATATGAGAGATAGAGAAGTAATCCTAGCCATTCATATGATCAAGATCGGATTTGACTAGTCAAATATTACGGCTTTGATCGGTCAAAAGTTGCGGCTATCCCAAAAATAGAAGGACAATTTCGTAAATTTTACAAAACACACGGGCTGTGTTCATATATGAACATGTATAATTCACATATGAACATGTATAATTCACATATGAACTATATGTTCATATATGAATCAGTGCAAGTCACAACTGAACTCTTTTAACTGATTCATATATGAACCTTTGTGATTCATATATGAATCAGTTGAACTAACTAACATATTCATATATGAACATTTGTGATTCATATATGAATCTGTATGAATCACAAATATTCATATATGAATCAGTTGAACTAATTAACAGATTCATATATGAATCTTTGTGATTCATACAGATTCATATATGAACTATCTCGTATATTTTACGAAATTACCCCTCTACCTTCTATAGACCACACAAGAAATTATCCGGTGCTTCGCGGTCAAAGCCGCAAATGTTGACCAGATGAATGACTAAGATTACTTCTCTATTTCTCATATATTTACCATTTCTCAAATGAATCTCTCCCTATATATATATATATATATATATATGGATAAGTTCAAACGAGAAGCTAAATATTTTACGAGAAGACAAGAAATGTGATATCATATATGATATACAAGCTTAATCATATATGATTAAATATATGTTACATTGGTCATACATAGACGTTTTCGTCTTCTCATAAAATATTTAATTTCTCACAACATTCTTCCTATATATATATATATAAGTAAGAAAATAATACGAAGCTTGATTTAAAATCACTATATATTTAATCAACAATAAGTTATAGTATAAAAAAAATGCTAGATTTGGTAAATTGAATGGTTGTTTGATATTACCAAAAAAAGAAAAAAAAAACTTGGTTACGGGAAAAGGCAGAAAAAAGTTGGAAATTGGGGTCCAATTATGTCAGAATCAGAAATTGGTCTCCTTACTTTTCACCCAACTCCATTATTCACCCTTTCTTCTACTTCTTGGATTAATTAATTGTAAACTGAACTTTATTTTTAAAATATTATTTTAATAATATATACACGTTTTTCTTTAATTATTTATTTATTTATAAACATATCATATTTTTTTTTTCTTGATTGTATTGAAAAGATATTATGCTTTCTTACAGCATCTCCAACAGCTTATTCAAAATGGAGATTTTGGGGATTTTTTTGCTTTAAAGATTCTTCAAAACCTTCTCTAAAATGGAAAAAGTAAGAGAGGGATAATGAAAATCTTCAAATTTGAAGATATATATCTCTAAAAATGATTACTTATTAGAGAAATAATTTTTTTTATTTATTCCAACAATGAAATTGTTTTAAATTAAATATTTGTAAGAGGGAAATAATATTTTATAAGTTGTATTGAATATTTTAATAATACAATTAATTTTATAAGATTTATTTTAATGTTTATTTTTTTAATTTTCCAACGTGTGCAAGTACACAATACATATATAAAAGATACACATAATACACATGTACGTAAGGATGAATTTAAACGAGAACATAGTGAAATAAGAAAACACAAGAACACTTATATCATATATGATTTCAGTTGTAATATTACATGTAATGGTTTTGATCGGATGTTAAAAGCATCTCCAACCATGACATAAAAAAACCCAAAAATACTAAAAATAATAAGGTCTTTAACACTATTTTTTTCCCAACTCCAATCATATTCTAAACCGGCAAAATGGTAAGTCCCATGGTTTGCCGTTTGATTTTTCACATGGCATATTTGCAGTGTGAAAACCCGAAACGGCAAAAAAAATCTATTTGCCGTGTGATTGGAGGGAGGAAAATGGCAAAACAACTTTTTTAGTGGACAGTTGGAGAAGTTCCAAGTATATAAGAATAATTGATGAACTATAAAAATAAGTAGAATTAAATCGAAAAAGAATGTATTTACATGTATATATATATATATATGTATATATGTATATATATATATATATAGGGAGAGGTTTATTTGAGAAATGGTAAATATATGAGAAATAGAGAAGTAATCTTAGCCATTCATTTGGTCAACATTTGCGGCTTTGACCGCGAAGCACCGGATAATTCCTTGTGTGGTTTATAGAAGGTAGAGGGGTAATTTCGTAAAATACACGGGATGAGTTCATATATGAATCTGTATGAATCACAAAGATTCATATATGAATCACAAAGATTCATATATGAATCTGTTAATTAGTTCAACTGATTCATATATGAATATTTGTGATTCATACAGATTCATATATGAATCTTTGTGATTCACAAAGGTTCATATATGAATCTTTGTGATTCATACAGATTCATATATGAATCACAAAGGTTCATATATGAATCTGTTAGTTAGTTCAACTGATTCATATATAAATCACAAAGGTTCATATATGAGTCAGTTAAAAAAGTTCAGTTGTGAATTGCACTGGTTCATATATAAACATATAGTTCATATATGAACACAACCCGTGTGTTTTGTAAAATTTACGAAATTGTCCTTCTATTTTTGGGATAGCCGCAACTTTTGACCGGTCAAAGCCGTAATATTTGACTAGTCAAATCCGATCTTGATCATATGAATGGCTAGGATTACTTCTCTATTTCTCATATATTTACCATTTCTCAAATGAACCAAACACTATATATATATATATATATGTGTGTGTGTGTGTGGCGCGTTCGCATGTAAATATATTATATTTTATATATAATTTATAGTTGTATTAATATTTGTATTTTTGTAATTATTTATTTAATTTGGTGATGATATATACAAAACAAGTTTTAAAAATAAAAAAATAATTTGTGACATGAAAACACAGGTGCAGATGTGCAGTGAGTAGTTATGTGGAGGGCGTTAGGGAGTTGGCATGTGAGATTTTGGAATTGATGGCCAAAGGGTTGGGGGTCCCACACTCATTCTTCAGCCATTTGCTCAGATGCTTTGACAGTGACTCCCTCCTCAGGCTGAATCACTATCCACCTGTCACTCTCACTGACACGTCACACTCCTCCTTCCAACGTGGCACCATTGGCTTTGGAGAGCACTCTGACCCTCAAATGCTTACCCTCCTTACGTCCAACTCTGTACCCGGACTTCAGATATCGTTGGGAAATGGCGTTTGGGTCCCCGTCTCTCCGGACCCGCTTGCGTTTTGTGTCAATGTCGGTGACGTCTTGCAGGTTCGACGACTAATTAATTAATATTCACAACTCGATTGTACAAAGTTGGTGTTATTTTGTTTGATCATTAATTGATTGTTTTGGATGCAGGCTATGACCAACGGAAGGTTTGTGAGTGTGAGACACCGAGCCATGGCTAACTCGTTACCAACCCGATCTAGATTGTCGATGGTCTTCTTTGGTGCACCTCCACCTCAAGCAACAATCACTTGCCCATCAGAACTACTACAACAGAACCAACCGCTATATAGAAATTTCACTTGGGCTGAGTACAAGTCGCATACATATGCTCACCGACTTGGTGAAGTTAGGCTTGATCATTTCAAGATTGTTTGACCACTAATAACGAAAAGTTACTTAGGGAAGAGGAAACAAAAGAAAAGGCCGGTTGTATTGTACATTCTTTTATTTTAGAGTTTTTTTTATGCAAATCCATAACAATATTATTGTTGAACTTATTGTACCGCTAATGTATGATATTGTACATTGTTTTGCATTAGTTAATGTTAATTCCCCACTTTTTTTTTTCTTTTTTACAAACAATGGTTTTCTCGATTAGTATATATAATAGGATTCACCATCCAACCCTTCAATCGATCTCGATACTAACCTATGAAACCGACATGATATTAAGTGGTGGACCAATGAATTTATTTGAACGGGTGCACCATTAAAGTCTGCAAAATCCTAGTTCGACTAGGGAGAAAATCAACACAGTTTGACCTAGAAAAATGTCAATTATATCGATTTAGAGAATAAAATACATTTTTCAAATGGAATCGACATTGATCTTTAAATAAAACATATTTTCCTTGAAAAATGAGTAAACCGGCGATTTTTAAGATGAATCGACCTTAGGAAGGAAAATAATAATAATAACATCAAAATGGGAGAAAAATTGACAAAAAACTGTCTTGGCATGCAGGTAGTAATGCCTATAATTCTACATGAGGTTGTGAGTTTGATCATTCTAACTATAATTTTGATATTAGTATTTTCGAAAATAGCATTGTAGGGTCAGAGTTAATGCTCTGTACCGACCTGGAGCCTAAAATTAAAAGATAATAAAATTATACTTTCACTTAAAATAAGATTTAAATTCCATGACCCTTTTGCATGTGGAGTAGTAATCCAAACATCTCACCCGTGTTTAATTTCAGTTATAGATTTGGTTCCAAAGTATTTAAGGGCATTCCTCAAAATTAAGGAGTGCACCTTTTAGACACTTGAACTTTTTTCGTTGTAATTATCAAGTGAGTGGGTGTATAGGAGCCCGTTCAACTCCTAGTAGGCCCAACCCTGATTGTATTATTGCCCCGGGTAACCATTATCTTCATAGCTTGCTCGATTCCCCCCCCCTCTCTCTCAATCGATATTTATGGATTTCTTTATCGATGTGGACCGGATTCATTTTTAAAGTTAATGTCCATTGCTTATATATTGTTTGTAAATTTGTAGGCATGAATTGTATAGGATATGAATGTTGAAGGGCTAATTTTGTAAAATTATTTAGGTCATTGTCCAGAAATGTAGAGGGATCATTGGCTCACTTTTATGAGAATGTTAAGGGTACTAGAGCAATAAAGGAATAGTTTAAGGGGGCATTTGGTTTGATAGAATGATTTTAAGAGATGTGGATTTTATGGAAGGATTTAGAATTGGATGGAGGATTTGAAATTTTTGATGTGTTGGGTTTGTAGGATTTGAAATGAAATTAAATTCTATTATTTATAAAAAAAATTATAAAATTAATTAAATTAACTTTTTGTTAATTGATTATTAGAAAACAAATGTTTTTAACATATTTTTAAACATTATTATACACAAATCGTACGAAATCCCATTGAAATCACAACCATCCTGACTGGATTTCAAAATCTTATGTTTGAGGGATTTCAAAGAAATCATAGAACTTCAAATCCGGACAATTTTGCAAATCAAACACGGGATTGGAATGGATTTGAAATCCAAATCCACCTAAATCCATTCCGTTCCTGCAAACCAAACGACTTTGAAATCCCGCAAACATAAGATTTTGAAATCCAGTGGGGGTGGTTGGGATTTCATTGGATTTCGAAGGATTTGCAATAAAGTTTTAAACTATGTTAAAAACGTTTGTTTTTCAATAATCAATTAATAATAAGGTAATTTAATTATTTTTAAATTATTTATAATTTGTTTTTACAAATTATATAAAGAATGAAATTCAATTACATTTCAAATCCTAAAAACCAAACACATCAAACATTTCAAATCATTCCCAAACCAAATCCCTCAAATTTCAAATTCCTTCCACAAAATCCAAATCGGTCCAAACTTATTCCATCAAACCAATTGCCCCCTAAAGTGTAATTCGTAGAAGTTTTTGATGTTATAGAGTTTCTTGTTTAATAATCTACTAGTGTGGGTTCCTTGCATTACGTGGTAGCGATAAATGTTTTACGGAAGTATTAATTTGACCTAGTTAAAGATAAAACGTAATTCCTCGTACTACTCTTAATGAGATACAATCTAAAACAATAAATGTATATTTCATAAATGGTTAATTAGCATATCTTCAAAAGCGTTTGTTGTTACACATAATTTGACATGCGTCGATAATGATTTTGTTGTTATGTTATTTTAAAATCAAACTGTCTCACAACTATATCACTATTGTTGTTATCAAGAGTTTGAAGATTATTTTTTATTTACAAAAAAGGTCGGCGAAAAGCCAATCCTATGAGCTGATACAAAAAAGACATCTTCTCCTTTTACAATAAATACTCATATTTAATACAAATTTTCATCTTCTCACCAATATGGAATAACCAAACTCATTAGAGCATCTCCAACAGCTTCTCCAAAATGGGGATTTTTGAGATTTTTTGCTACAACAGATTCTCCAAAATCTTCTCCAAAATGGAGAAAGTAGGAGAGTGAGGATGGAAATCTCCAAATTTGAAGATATCTCCAAAAACAATTATTTATGAGAGAGAAATAGTTTTTTATTTCTTCTACCAATGAAATTGCTTTAAATTAAATGTTTAGAAGAGAGAAATAATATTTTATGAGTTATATTGAATATTTTAATAATATAATTAGACATTGTTTGGTAAAAATAAGCTAGTTTATAAGCTAGCTTAAACTAGCTTATTTTCTGGATACATGTTTGGATGACCATAACTAGCTTATAAGCTAGCTCTTTAATAAGTTATTTGGAGTAGCTTATAAGAATTTTTTTTGTTATTATTCCAATTATACCCTTATTAATATTCCAATTATTAAAAGAATGAGGCCTGTTAATAATTGGGCCGTGGATCAAATTGCATTGATGGGCTATGATGTTTTCAATCCCTTTGCCAATTTGGTGGATTATTCTTTGGGCCATGTAATAAGGGTATATTGTTGGGTTTATTTTTGATTGTTTTTTTGGATGTTTCATCCTTTGTTGGATAGTTGGTCTAAACCTTTTATTTGGATTTTGCCGAAACATATTCTTAGTTTCCAAAATGTATATCTTGGAGTATGCCCCTCGTAAATTGTAAAAAAAAAAAAATTGTTCAATAAATTTTTTCGGGGGTTCTGTCCCCTTTTTCCAAAAAAAATATTCAGTATTATATATTAACTATTAATTATAAATAAATATTATTTATTAAAATTTATCTATACTATATTATAAAAGAGACATAAAAAACTCTTAATTACAACATTTTAAGCACAAAATACAACTAATTAAAGCTAATTACTTAATTTACAATTTCATAATGCCTTGGTACAAATTATCCAAGCCCAATATCTCACAGCATCATCTATTTGTGGAATGGATACTCATTTATTAATATAAATATTTGTTTTTTATATTTAATGGACGATTTGATCAATATTATCTACTATTATCAATATTTATTTTTTATATTTATTGGACGATTTGATCAATATTACTATTATCAATATTTATTTTTTATTTTATGATTTGCTCTTAATATATCTATATCTATATTAGTTATAATCTCATAACTAATATATCTATACTATATTATAAAAACATGCATTGATCTAATAAATATATTTTAATAAAAAATAAAACAGGTAGTTTATCTCATAGTGTTTATCATGTATTTAATATGTTTATTTGTGGTTAGTTATACAAATAAAAATATGAGACTTTAATAAGTTATAATTATGTGTCATTAACTTGTAATTTTGAATTTTAACTAATATATCTATACTATATTATAAAGCATTTAAGTTAAACTCTTAAAAACTAATTTTTATGCATTAGGTACCACTTATTAATGCATATTACTTAAAATCCAAAAGCTTATAAAATATCTAAAATTTTTATTAAACATAAGTACAACTTATAAAAGACCAATGTTTGAATTCGTGTAACTAACTGCAGATAAACACTTATTTTTATTTTCTAAAATATCTAAAAAATTTAACTATTGATATAACTAACCGATAAATATAAGAAAATTTGAGATAAAACACCTTATTTTTATTTTTTATTGAAGTATGTTATCTTTTTAATTTTAAATATAAAATATCTTAAATATAGTTATCATTTAAATTAAACATTTTTTGACCCATAACAAAATACTTTATTATTATTTTTTATATAATAAAACCATAATTAAACTAAACTAAAATATATTTTTGTTTTAAATCTAGGTTTCTCAAAATCGTAAAAAAAAAAAAAGATTAACAAAAAATATGAATAATGATCGAGAGTTTGAGTTCTAGATTTCAGAAACCCGTTGCATAGCGAGGGTACATTTCTAGTTATTATTAATTAATAAATATTAAATAATATTATTTGAAAATTATAACATAAATTTTAATTATACATTGATATTAATTTTCAATTATTTAGAATTATTGATAATTATATCAATTTTTTTAAATATTGAAAAATATATTTTAGTTATCAATTATTATTATTTTTGTAATTATTATTTGATTATTTTTTCATATTATATGTAACGGTTATTTAAAATCATAAGTTAATGTAGATTTTTCTAAAATTTAGTTAAAAATTCAAATTTTATAATATATATAATAATAAATTTCAATATATTATATTACTATAAATTTGGTTTTAAAATTTATTTGTATTAATTAATGTATTATATTACTATAAATTTGTTTTTATTATATTATTAAATATTATAATGGATTATTTTTTCTACATGTCATTTTTGGTAATTTTACATGGTTATAAGCTAGTTTTTGTCAAACGTAACTTTTTCATCAGCTAGCTTATCAGTCATAAGCTAGTTTGCCATACATAGCCTTAATTGTATAATCTCCAAAATAGAAAACCTGTTAGAGATGAAGGTGATTTTTTTTAGAGATTTTAACTTTTTATTTCTTTATGATGGAGAAGTTGTTGAAGATGCTCTTATATTTCAAGATTTAAGAAATATTTTGTTCTCATGATGTCACCTCATTACCTATGGTTATATATATATATATATATATATATATATATATATATATATATATATATATATATATATATATATATATATATATATATATATATATATATATCACTACTAAATAAAAGACTATTTCCGACGGATTTTTCCGCCGGAAATTTTCGGCGGATTTCCGACGGAAGTCAAACGGGTCAACCCACTTTGACTTTCACCGGAAATCCGCCGAAAATCCACCGGAATTTTTTTTAAATTTAATTTTATTAAAAAAATCAATTATTTTCGGCGGATTTCCGACGGAATATAATTTTTTTTAATTTTTTTCTTATTGATTATAATTAATTAACTATTTTCGGCGGATTTTCGGCGGATTTTAATTAATTAATTTATAATTAATTATTCCGCCGAAAATCCGCCGAAAATAGTTAATTAATTATTATTTTTAAATGAATTAAAAAAAATAAAAAATAAAAACAAAAATCCGTCGGAAATCCGCCGAAAATCTTATAAATTTTCGGCGGATTTTCTATATTATTTTAAAAAATAAAAAAATAAAATCCGCCGAAAATCCGCCGAAAATAGTTAATTAATTATTATTTTTAAATGAATTAAAAAAATAAAAAATAAAAATCCGTCGGAAATCCGCCGAAAATCTTATAAATTTTCGGCGGATTTTCGGCGGATATTCTATATTATTTAAAAAAATAAAAAAATAAAATCCGCCGAAAATCCGCCGAAAATAGTTAATTAATTATTATTTTTAAATGAATTAAAAAAATAAAAAATAAAAATCCGTCGGAAATCCGCCGAAAATCTTATAAAATTTTCGGTGGATATTCTATATTATTTAAAAAAAATAAAAAAATAAAATCCGCCGAAAATAGTTAATTAATTATTATTTTTAAATGAATTAAAAAAATAAAAATCCGTCGGAAATCCGTCGGAAAATTTATAACATTTTCGGCGAATATTCTATATTTTTAAAAAAAATTAAAAATTAAAAACCGCCGAAAATCCGCCGAAAATAGTTAATTAATTATTATTTTTAAATGAATTAAAAAAATAAAAATCCGTCGGAAATCCGTCGGAAAATTTATAACATTTTCGGCGGATATTCTATATTTTTTAAAAAATTAAAAAATTAAAATCCGCCGAAAATCCGCCAAAAATAGTTAATTAATTATTATATTTAAATGAATTAAAAAAAATAAAAATAAAAATCCGTCGAAAAATTTATAACATTTCCGGCGAATATTCTATATTATTTAAAAAAATAAAATCCGCCGAAAATAGTTAATTTTCGGATCGGGTTGGGCTTTAACGTTCCTAGTTGGGCTTCAACGGATCCAGTTGGGCTTTAATGTACCCGGTTGGGCTTTAATTGATCCAGTATAACTTTAATGGATTCGGTTGGGCTTTAATGGATCTGATTGGGTTTTTAATGGATCTTGTTGGGCTTTAACGTATCCAGTTGGCTTTAACATACCCATTTGGGCTTTAACCCACCTAGTTGGGCTTTAATGGATACAAATGAGCTTTAAGGGATTTAGTTGGGCTTTAACTACATAGTTGGGCTTTAATGGATCCGGTTAGGCTTTAACGTATCCAGTTGGGATTTAACAGGTCTAGATGGGCTTTAATGGATCCGGTTAGGCTTTAACGTATCCAGTTGGGATTTAACAGGCCTAGATGGGCTTTAATGGATCCGGTTGGGCTTCAACATATCCAGTTGGCTTTAACGGATCTAGATGAGCTTTAACGTACTTAGTTGGGCTTCAACATATCCAATTGGGCTTTAATGGATGAAGTTGGGCTTTAACGTTCCTAGCTGGGCTTCAATAGATCCAGTTTGGCTTTAATGGGTACAGTTGAGCTTTAGTGGATTCGGTTGGGCTTTAACGTACCCGGTTGGGCTTTAATGGATATAGTTGGGCTTTAACGTACTTAGTTGGGTTTTAACGTACCCAGTTGGGCTTTAACGTACCCAGTTGGGCTTTAACGTAACCAGTTGGGCTTTAACATACACAATTGATTATAACATTTTCGGCGGATTTTCGGCGGATATTCTATAATTTTTTTAAAAAAATAAAAAAATAAAATCCGTCGAAAATCCGCCGAAAATAGTTATTTAATTATTATATTTAAATGAATTAAAAAAATAAAAAATAAAAATAAAAATCCGTCGGTCCCAAATTGGGCTTTAACGTACCCAATTGGGCTTTAATGTACCTGTTGGTCCCAAATAGCAGTAAGTAAACAAGAAAAGTATTGTAGAAGGGGGTTGAATACAATACACATAGTTTTTCACTTAATTTAATTCTTATTGATTTGAAATCAAGAATTACACATAGAAAACTTTTGATTGTTGCGAAAGAGAATAGATGAAATCTATTCAAACAATCTTACACACAGAGAATGAAGAACATTGAAAAACACATAGAAAACAATGAACTCCTTAGAGAGAGAATTGCCAGGCACTTAAAGAACTTGAAGGCTTGTTGAGATGGGTAATTTTCCATGTTGAACCATCCTTCATATTTATAGTGCCTTATGCATTAAATGCAAAGGACACTTGTGATCTTGGTATTGGATACCAAATATCTTCTTGCAGTTGGGCTTTAATGGATCCAGTTGAGCTTTAATGGATACGGTTGGGCTTTAACGTACACAGTTGGGCTTTAACGAATCCAGTTGGGCTTTAATGGATCCAGTTGTGCTTTAACGTACCTAATTTGGCTTTAATGGATACATTTGATCTTTAAGGGATTTAGTTGGGCTTTAAAGTACCTCGTTGGGCTTTAATGGATCCGGTTGAGCTTTAATGGATTGAGTTGGCTTTAACGGATCTAGTTGGGCTTTAACGTACACAGTTGGGCTTTAACGTTCCTAGTTGGGCTTCAACGGATCTAGTTGGGCTTTAATGTACCAATTTGGATTTAATGGATACGATCGGGTTATCGGGTTGGTCGGGTTACTTTGAGCCTAACCCACTATCAACCCAATAGCATCGAGTTGTCTAAATTTTGTATCGATTATATGTCGGGTTAACTCGGGTCAGGGTTGGGTTAGTCGGGTTGGTCGGTTTTTTGAGCACCCCTAGCTTTAATAGATCGAGTTGGGCTTTAACGTACCCAATTGGGCTTTAACGGATCAAGTTAAATTTTGATGGATCCAGTTGGGATTTAACGTACCAAGTTGGGATTTAACGTACCCAGTTGAGCTTTAACGTACCTAGTTGGTCTTTAATGGATCCGGTTGGGCTTTAACGGATCAAGTTGGATTTTAATGTTCCTAGTTGGGCTTTAACGGATCAAGTTGGATTTTAATGTTCCTAGTTGGGCTTTAACGGATCAAGTTAAACTTAAATGGATCCAGTTGGGATTTAACGTACCTAGTTGGGCTTTAATGGATTCGGTTGGGCTTTAATGTTCCCAGTTGGGCTTTAACGGATCGTTTAGTTGTGAATTATTCGATAGTTTAATAATAATATAATTTATTTTAGGTTTAATAAAATAATGTTTTTTTATAAAATAAACATTAAATATTCTGTTAGCTTTTTAGGGTAGTTGAAGTGATTAGTGATTTTAAGAAAATTAAACTTGTTAGAGATAAGGATTAAATAGGAAAAAAATTTAAGTTTTCATTCTTTATTTAGGTTTTAAGTAATTATCATTAAATAACAGTACATCAAGCTTTAATAATTGTTTTTAAGAGTTTTTTATCCGTAATTTATAATATAGTATTGATAGATATAAGATAGATACACATCTATACACTCAATCTCTAATTTTTCCTTTCCCTCCCAAATTTCCACCCAATCTCTCAATCTCCCAAATTTCCCCCCAATCACTCAATCTCTAATTTTTCCTTTCCCTCCCAAATTCCCCCCAAATCTCTCAATCTCCCAAATTTCCCCCCTTTCACTCTATTTTCTTTCTACACAACTCAAAAGAAACCCTAGAAAGGATGTCTGGTTACGGTCACGACGGAGATGGATCTGCTCCACCGCCCGTTGGCGGAGGCTATGGTGGAGCTGGTGGAGGATACGGTGGTGGCGCTGGCGGTGGAGGTTACGGAGGTAGCGGTGGTGGAGGCGGATATGGTAGTCGATGTGGAAGTGGTGGTAGAGAAGGTGGTGGTGGTGGTGGATACGGTGGTAATTCACAAAATCCAGATAGGTACATCTGTAGGTTACGGCACCACCACCAATCGACCACCACCATTACTGCAGGTAATCGACCACCACCAATCGACCACCTGTTTTGATTTGTTTTCTTCCTTGTTTTGTCAGAAGGTGAAAGGTAACCGAGTATGTTTCTTGCCTGGGTTCGATTTAGGGTTTTTTTGGTCGACTTCTTCTTATGTCAAATGCATCAACAGTTGAAATCCATTGTTGAAATCGACATCAAAAGTTTGCTTAATTTTGTTAGATTTGATCTATTGTTTCTTGATTAGTTTTATCATTGTTTAAACATTGTTCTCGTGGGAATTACATCAATCTTTAGATCACTGGAATCAACACAGTGCTATCCATGTTTTCCTAAATTCTTAATATGTTATGCTCTTTTTCATGGATACTTTTTTTCCTTCTACAATCACAGTGTGTTATCTTATTCCATAAATCACAAATCACATTGTGTTATCTTTATGTTCACAACGTGTTTATGAACTTTCTACATTTCATTAGATTGATGTAACCTATATTAACAATGGTTTCTGGGTTTTAAACATTTTATGGATTTCAAGGTGCATCACAGTATGGTCTGGGTCTAAAACTGGTATTGTTTACAAGGTTTTCATAAAGTGTTACACAATGTATTCACAATGCAAACCCGTGAAAAATGTGTGGTAGACAAAAATAAGTGGTGTTCACCGGCTTAGGTGTTCGTCGGAGTAAGGTTCAAAATCACAAATCTCGCAACACAGTCAGACAGACAGAGGGTTTCGATTTCTTGATTCTTCTCAATCGATTTAAAAACCGTGAGCTAAATGATTGCAAGGTATGGAGGTTGATAAAGATTAAACTGAGAGGTAAGTCCATGTTCATTGAAATGTCTAACAGGACTCTATGCTTCATGGGACAGTAACTCCTTTCAGTTGTTTATTTCTGCAGGTTTGTAGCCAGAAGTGTAGGTAGAAGCGGTCATTCACCTCTTTTGTGGATTCAACATGGTTTGACTCTATAATTTGACATATATATATATATATATATATATATATATATATATATATATATATATATATGCTCATGACTCTAGTTGTACAGCATATCCATGACTTCTTGACCAGGGACCAAGATCAGCTATGTTTTGTTATTGGATAAAGATTTGCATGTCCTAACACACAACTCTGCTTTTTGTGCATGTTTTTGTTATATCATGATCATAGTCTAATTTTCACTTTTCCATGAAATTTTGATGCCAAAGTAATACTCTAATCTTAGGGACCGTTTACTAGACGCTTACCCGTCCCGTCTCTTTCTTGACATTTTACTTCAAAGTTTGTGCAAGTGTTTGGTTTCGATCGTCGTCTCGGTTAAAGTTTAAATTCCTCGTTTGTCGTCATCGAGGTGAGTTTTTCTTTTAACCATTTTCGAACTGAAACGCATATATTGATGAATACATTGAGCTACCATTTGAACTAGGCTATATGCACTTGTGCATATAGGTGGGTTGGTTGGTGATATCGCCCATTTTAGCGTCTCTTTCTTGACATTTTACTTCAAAGTTTGTGCAAGTGTTCGGTTTCGATCGTCGTCTCGGTTAAAGTTTAAATTCCTCGTTTGTTGTCATCGAGGTGAGTTTTTCTTTTAACCATTTTCGAACTGAAACGCATATATTGATGAATGGTTATTATTTTGATGTTATACCAAATTGGTATGTTTGAATTATTACCGTTAACCGTGTACGGTTGTACTAGAATCTCGAATTAAAGATTGATTGTTAATTGGAATAATTCAAGATTTTATTTGATTAACATAGATATCCTATTTTTGTGGTTGCAGATCGATTGGGCGTGCAAAGCTAAGAATAGAGCTCATAACGAAAGAGAAGATCCGAAACACCACTTACCATTACCAATGTTTTAGTTTACAGACTACATTGAATTTAGTTTACAGATTTGAGATGATATTGTATTAAAGACAACAATGTTTTGTAATGGTTTTTGCATATGAATTATCAATGTTTTTTAATAGGTTTTTATACAGATTTTTTGTATTTTTAATTATTTTTTTTAACGTTCCGTCGGTAATCCATCTATAAACGTCGCTGTCACGTAGTCGTCGTTAATCCGTCGCTAAAATCCGTTGGTAATACTGATCGTCGATAAATAACGTATCGTTGGTATTCCGCTGAAAATAATAAATAAATAAATAATTAACTATTTTCGGCGGAATATTCCGCCGACATATTTCGCCGAAAGTTTTTTTTAATAAAAATAAATAAATAAATTGAGTACAAATAAAAATAAATAAATAACTATTTTCGGCGGAATATTCCGCCGAAAATCCGCCGAAAATAGTTAAAATTAATTTTCTTAATTAATCAAATCATTTAAATTTTAAAAAAAATCGGATCCGTTTCCGACGGCCAAATCCGCCGAAAATCTCAATCCGCCGAAAATGCCGCCGAAAAAAATGATTTGCGGCGCCCCTGTTTCCGGCCGACCAAATCCGCCGAAAACGCCGATTTCCGGCGGATTTCCGGCGGATTTAGCCGTCGGAAAAGGTCGAAAATTTTGTAGTGTATATAGGGGTGGTATCAATTGGAAACCAAATTTCAGCCATTGATCTTTATAATCAATGGTTAAGATTCATTTGAATTATATATGGTAGTAAATTAACTAATTTATTAATAATAAATGAAAATAATAGATGAAAAGGGTAAATATGTCTTTTGATTTTGTGTCTCAAATATGGCAAGAAAGGTTTATTTTATTTAGATTACTTGAAACCAAAATAAAATTTCCCACGCAATCTAAATTTTGTTATTTTTTTTACTATGAAAACGTGGAGCATTTGTCTTTTCATCAAAAAAAATTATTTTTTTTAAATGTAAGAAAATATTTTTTTTAATTTCATTTTATTATAAAATTTCCCACACAATCTAATATTGTGATGAAACAGAATGAATTTGTGGATTACAGATTTCATTGGATTACAGATTTCATCAGGTTCATCGTATTAACATTATTGTTTCATAATGAAAATATATTCGTCAGGTTCATCGTGTTAACATTATTGTTTCATAATGAAACATGATGAATTTGTGCCATTTTTGTTAACTTCTTATTTTTGTTTCATTACCTATTCAGTTGCATATCCGTATATGAAAATAGATTCATCAGGTTCATCGTGTTAGCATTATTGTTTCATTATTACCATATATAAGCTAAATTAAAATTAAATAATTTACCTAAATTAAACATCTCATTTTTAAATTAATCAATGATTATTATTACCATATATAAGCTAAATTAAAATTAAATAATTATTAATATAATAATAATAACAGTTACCATATATATTATGAAATAATGTAAAAGACAAAAATAACCTTTTCAATTAAAAATAAAAATAAAAAAAAAGAAATTCACTGATTGGTTGATTTTGGTTTCCAAAGTTTCCCATGTAATACTGGTTTTCAATTGATCACTCCCCTATAGATAGATAGATAGATAGATAGATAGATAATTTATAACTCAAATGACATGTTGTATAACTATATCCTTATTGTTGTTACAAATGGTCGGCTAAAACTAGCCAAATCTATGAGTTGCCACGAATAGACATAATCTCCTCCTATCAATATATATTCATATCTTTCATAAAAACTTTCCTCTTCTCATCAATATGGGATTACCGAACTCACCATATTTTTATATTTATCTAAAGTCTTCCTTCCTCATTTGTTATAGCCACCTTCTTTCTTTGATCTAACATCATCTATCAATGTGAGATGATTAAAACTACAATATTTAAGAATACTCAAATCTCACAACGACACCTTAAATACCTATGGTAATTTCTTTTATACATATAAAGTAGGGGCGGACCTACTAAGGATCGAGCTGGTGCACGGCATTACCGAAACGAAACAAAAATTATGCATTATGAAGATGCACCCGCTTGATTTTGAGAGTACCATCAAATATTTTAAAACCGACTTTGTAAACAAAACGAAAGATGGTTGGGATGGTTTTGAATGTATGGAATAAAGTGTCTCTTGCAGAAGGTCTTGGGTTCAATCCTCGTTTACAACAAATATGATTAACTACAAAAGAGTTAAACTTCTATTTCCGTTCTTACCCTTTTTCAATCATAAATCACTTTCACAACCCTAAATCACATTAAATACAATTTCTAAATTTTGTTTCGAGTTTTTGTTTATTAACTACATCCTTAATTTTTTTTTTTCAAAAAAAAAAAACTGCATCCTTACTTCCTCTTGTAAATTATCATGTTCTTGATAATTAAGTTTCCCCGAAAATATGAGCTTTTCTTCTTGATTTGTTTGTAATTTGTAATTTTCTTTTAGTTATTAATTCGATTATTATTGAAATCTTAGATGAATACCGAAACGAAATAAGATGCATAGTTGATTTGATTTACAAAGTATCTTATTTAATACTAGGAGTTCTAGATGCATAATAAAACAAACTTGAAAAATGTAACACCCTCATGAACAACTAATTTAAAATTTTTAATAATAGATTAAATAAATGATAAAATTCATTTTCTACAAATCAATTCTTGAGATACCTCAAAGTAAATTCTAGATTTAACCTCAACAATTATTAATTAAAGTCTTATACAAAGACTAAATAAAGGTCGGAGATTACTAAACCCATTACCAATTACTATCTCCAAAAGTGTGGAAGGCTTCACCCAATAGTTACACCCTTCTCGTGCATCTAACTATCACTCAATTCTTCATGGTGCCGCTAGTATCACTCCCCAACAAAGACTTGATGCACATGCCGACAAATAAAAATGTTAGGCTAACGCCTAATGAATTCAAGTAGTTTTCGTCTTGAATAGAAAATATAAAATTAAAAAACAGGTTATTTAAAAACATTCATTCTCATTATGAAATGCATTTATCGTAAAAGCAACATCTTTGCAAACCACTATTTTCATGAAGAAAAATACTAAATCAAAAAACCCATCTAACACGGATTCAAAACCCAACACTCACTTCAAAACACAATGATGTTAAATATCCAATCCTGAAAACATAGATAAAACTCTATTATCCAAATCATCCAAAAACATGTAATAAACTCAATAATACAAAACCATAAATCATGGATGTCAATCCATACTCAAAACATCACCGAAAACATGGATAATACTCAATACCCAAAACAAGAACATGGCGGGGACACATAAGTATGCCACATATCTATGTTATCGAACTATACTTCAAATCGGTAACTTAGTGCACACTCTAAAAAGAGTCACTTCAAGCCATCATTGCCTTCAGTATATACCCCTCCTTGGGTGTCACCTCAAGGACTGAGTATATCTAGTGAGCACGTCGCACTGGGCTCCACCCCAAGGATACCCGATCTTACTGCACGTTCCTTCTCTAGTTGAGTTCTAACCTCAAGGTTCTCACTCGATCTTTAGTGTATACTCTATAGCATTCAAGATAGGAGTCTCAACTCCCTAGTTGATAACCCAAGATGTTTAACTCTCATGCCTAAGAGTTAGAACATCAAAATCACAAAACCTACGGTCTCAGAGTCCAACCCATAAAGGTTCATCTCCACAACACCGGGACGACAAAAATGCCAACTCGGATATGTTTTCCACAAAATGAGAACATCAAGACTCCCCACTATTCAAATATAACTGACTCATATGCCTATAGATCCAATGCTTTACAATCTAAAACATTACATGACGTCGGATGAATGACTAACGCACTCAAAACATGTAATTCTCAACATAATGCAATAAATGAAAATCAAACCCAAAGCTCCACAATAAACTATTCAAATCGGACAAATGTCCCCAAAACTCATCTTAGCCAAATTTAAATCAAAACACCCTATGCTTATGTGACCACTCAATAATATTTAACAAAAGTCAAAACATACATTTACTCAATTTATGCAAACTCATGCTCAAAATATAATTTAGTCTAAATCTCCTATTGTAGGGATAACTCGTCTCACTACTAGAAAAGTGAGTTTTAGCGACGGGCTTTTAGCGACGAGATGCTTCCGCAAGAAGCTATTGCGACGACATGTCTTTATAAACTGTTTTTCACGATAAATTGACTTTTAGAGACGACAAAAGTCGTTGCTAAAACCCTTGTTTCTTGTGGTGTCTCCAAAAGAAGACCAACCAATTTATACCACCAAATTACACCATGAATATATTAAAATCAAATAACCCTCATAAACACATCAAATCATCAAAACCATAACCTTTATGATTTAGTTTATAAAATGTCTCGATTTCTCAAATCCAAACATTTCTCAATGTTATATAAAGTCAAATGTGTAAAAATGCAATAATTTCATAAAATAAACTACATTTGATAAATCTCAAAGAAAACACTTTAAGACTCCAAAATAGACATTTTTGGCATGTACAAAATTTTCACAAAGTCACTTGAACTCACCTTGTTAGATTTAAGCTAAATCTAGATTTTACCCCAATCTTGAGCTTCCTTGAAGAAGACTTGAATCTACAAGAAATTCCTCCAAATCCTAGATCCATAAGCTCCCAAACATAAACAACAAACCCATATACTTTGACATATTCTCCAAAACCTTTTCCTCAAAATATCAATTTTGGCCAAAACCCTAATTTTGACGTAGCTTTTTACCAAAATCATCCAAACCGAAATTTGAGAAATAAAAGAACATGGAAGTCACAAATAGAGCATTTATAACTTGTATAAAGATTTAGAAAAGGGTAGGATGAACTTACCACTTAGGCTTTGATGAAAACCCCAAAAACCTAGAAATCTCTTAGATGTGAAGATAAACACTTGGTCTTGCACTTGAGGTTGCAATCACAATCTTTGATAATGAAGGAACACTTTAGAACTCAAGGATTTGTGCCTTAAATGCTCTAAAACTTGAAACAAAAGGAAAAGGTTTGACCTTGGGAGAGAGTGGGGTGAAGTAGGAGAAGGATGTGAAGTGGGAATTAGAGATAGACTGGAAAAACGAGCATTTATAACCCTTGTACCCGTGGGAGACATTGCCATGGAAATGTTGCAACTCATAGTTGCGCCAAATGTATAGAAGGTGCCCTCTGCTGTGCGACTTTGCCATGACGACAATGACACTGTCATAGTCTTTAGGCCTGTACCGAGCCTCAAAATCAGACTGTTCTCACACGAAACACCATCGATTCACTTAGGAAGAAAAATCAATGATTTCTTAACACAAAATCTATAATTTAGAAGCTATAGAAACATATTGGATGACTTTTACTTACCGAAAATTCTGGGTGTTACAAAACCAACCAAAAATCAAATAAGTTCCCTGTAACAACATAATTAGCTAAAAATATGTCGGGCATAAGACATAGTATTGTGTTTTTACTCAAAAGGCCAAAATCATTTCACATTACAAAATGTATTATCCCCGAAATCGACATAATTGGCTTTTTTTTTGGATCAAACTGCGTCGACTTTTGCCACCAATCAAACCCACGATTTTGTGGGCCTTTGATCCGCTTTAAATGATGCACCCACTAAAAAAAATCCCGGTTCTGCTACTAGAAAGATAAAGATTTATGTCATGTTATGTAAAATTTCTCTAGTAAGGTTGGTCAAAAAACATTTTTAGCCAAGTAAATTTTTTAATAATAAAATCCATCCTCCTACTTTCTTGTAGCTATCTTCATTCTCATATTTGACATTCCCTAATTAACATGAGATGACTACAACAACATCACAATACAATATATGAGAATACTCAAATCTCACAATGTCACCTCAATTACTCTTGGTTGTTCATTATATATATATATATATATATATATATATATATATATATATAGGGAAAGGTTCATTTGAGAAACACTAAATATATGATAAATAGAGAAGTGATCTTAAACCATTAATTCGGTCAAGATCGGCGGCTTTGACCGAGAATTAGGGGATAATTGCTCACATGGTCCACTCCCGTGTTCCTCACATTGTTTATTATTGTTGGGAACTGAAGATTCTACTAAGTGTAGTTACTACTGCTAGTACAAGTGTAGTTACTACTGCCAGAACAAGTTGAAGATTAATACTGCTAAGTGTTACTACTGCTAGTAGAATTACTACTGCTAGTTAAAGTTAGTGCTGCTTGAACAAAGTTAGTACTGCTTAGCTAGTTAGTACTGCTAGTAGTTAGTACTGCTTACAGTTAATGCTGCTGGAAGAAGATAATGCTGCTAAGCATAGTTAATGCTGCTAAAGAGATCCGGATGGAATGTATGACAGCTAGATATTCTGAAGATATTCTACAGATATACTTAGAAGATATACATAGAAGATATGCTGAAGATTTGTTTATTCTTTGTAATTATCTTTTGATCAGTATATGTATAGAATGAATAGAATAGATAAAAATAGTCTTTTGATAATTTTTTTTTGGAGAGAAATCAACCTCAAGGCATAGATCCTAATTCTAGAGAAGTAGAATTCGTATTGGTGAGCCTGTTCATCAATATTGAGGTTGAGTGTGTAATCTTGTAGCTTTAAGCATTCAATACAAGTTTACTGTTTGATAATTATATACTGTTTTTGATTACTGTTTTCATTAAATATCAAAGTGTTTTTCCGCAACTTCTTTGATATTAGTTTCTGAGTATTAATTCTTGTTAAGAATTCGATCCTGACAAGTGGTATCAGAGCCTATTGAATCAGAAACATCTATCATGGAAAATCATACAGAATCAAGCAGCAGTTTGGTCTCCAAGGTTCCAATGCTCAAACCCAGTGAGTTTGACATGTGGAAGATAAGGATCAGGCAATATATTCTTCTCACTGACTACTCAATGTGGGATATCATTGAGAATGGTCCTTCTGAATCTGGAAGAATAGGACCAGATGGAAAAAGACCTCCACCAAAGACAGATGGTGAAAGAAAGATCAGGCAGACAGAGATGAAGGCCTTGAGTACTCTGCTCTTGGCAATCCCTAATGAATATCAGCATCAATTCTGCAACTGCACTGATGCTCAAATTCTCTGGAATTCTCTAGAGAAAATATTTGCTGGAACTAAGAGTATCAAGAGAAATCAAAGAGATGTTCTTAAGCAGCAGTATGAGAATTTTACTTCATCAAAGAATGAGTCCATGACTCAAACTTTTGATAGGTTCAACAAACTCATTGGAGAACTGGCCACTGTTGGAGTAAAGATGGAGCAAGATGACATCAACAGAAAATTCCTCAGATCTCTTGGGGATGAATGGACTATGTACACTGTCTCTTATAGGCAGAGTGACAATCTGGAGGAGAAAGAACTTGATGATCTATACAATGATCTAAGAGTTTTTGAAACTGAGGTAGAGATCAAGAAGAAACCTACTGGTTATGTCCACAATTCTGCACTCCTTTCAGCAGCCACTGATACTACTGCCATTCCTGAAGCAGTTAGTACTGCTGGTGGAGCAAGTTCAGAAAAGGGATCTGAAACAATCTTTGAAGCCTTCTTGTCCAGTCATAGTAACACTTCATTAATCAATGATGATCTGGATCAACTTCACCCTGATGATCTGGAGGAGATGGATATAAAATGGCAGATGGCGATGCTATCCATGAGGGTGAAGAAGTTCATTAAAAGAACAGGAAGGAATAACTTCTCCCAAAGAAGAGAGGATGGAGCTGGTTTTGACAAAACCAAGGTGGAATGCTACAAGTGTCACATGAAAGGACACTTTGCAAGAGAATTCAGGAATGCTGTGTCTAACAACAACCACCAACAAACTCAGAATGGAGGCTACACTCAGAACAAGAATCCTGCTCAAGCCCTTGTTTCTCAACAAGGAATGGGATTTGACTGGAGTGATCAAGCTGAGGAAGCCATTCAGAATCAAGCTCTTATGGCAGAAGTGTCTGATCTCCCATCTGAGGGCAACCAACAGCTCAAGGGAAAGAGCATATGGCATGTTGATAGTGGTTGCTCAAGGCACATGACAGGCAACATGTCATGCCTTCAGGATTTCAAGCATATTAATGGAGGACATGTTGCTTTTGGAGACAATCTTACTGGTGGTAAGATAAGTGGAAAAGGTAATGTCACCAAAGGTAAGATGACATTTGAGGATGTCTACTATGTTGATCAATTAAAATACAACCTGTTAAGTGTATCACAGGTTTGTGACAAACAACATAGTATATTATTTACAAATACTGAATGTATGATCCTTGCTCCAGGGTTCAAAGTAGTTGATGAAAGCATGATACTACTAAGAACTCCAAGAAAGGACAATGTATACTGTCTTGATATGGAAAATGTTAAAAGTGATTCATCTCTAAATTGTCTTGTTTCAAAAGCTTCTATAGATGAATCCTCTCTATGGCACAGAAGGATGTGTCACATGAATTTTAAGACTATGAACAAACTTGTTAAAAACAACCTTGTAAGAGGTTTACCCTCTAAAGTCTTTTCATGTGATGATCATTGTGTTGCTTGTCTCAAAGGCAAACAGCATAAAACTTCTCATAAGACCAAAGAGATAAATTCTATTTCTTCTTGTCTACAGTTATTGCACATGGATCTGTTTGGCCCTACAAATGTGATGAGTATAGGCAAGAAATCTTACTGCTTAGTTATTGTTGATGATTACTCTAGATTCACCTGGGTATATTTTCTAAGGACTAAGGATGAGACAAGTGGACTGATCAAGTCCTTTATCTTGAGAATTGAAAACCAAACTAATCAAAAAGTAAAAGTCATTAGATCAGACAATGGAACTGAATTCAAAAATTTTGATCTAAACACCTTTTGTGAGGAAAAAGGAATTGAGAGACAGTATAGTGCTCCTAGGACTCCTCAACAGAATGGTGTTGCTGAAAGGAGAAATAGGACATTAATAGAGGCTGCTAGATCTCTATTGGCTGATTCAAAACTGCCAATTTCCTTCTGGGCTGAAGCAGTGAATACTGCCTGTTATGTCCAAAACAGAGTTCTAGTTGTTAAGCCAAAGAACAAGACACCATATGAGCTTTTAAATAAAAGAAAACCCTTTATTGGATTTTTCAAACCTTTTGGGTGTCCTTGTACCATTCTCAATACCAAAACTCACTTAGGTAAGTTTGATAGCAAAGCAGATGATGGATTTCTGGTTGGTTATTCATCTCAAAGTAAGGCCTACAGAGTTTTCAATTCATCTACTAGAATAATTGAAGAGAGTGACAATGTCAAATGCAATGAGAACACACCAAATCCTATTGGAACTGGTCCTCAATGGCTATTTGACATTGATTCACTAACTAACTCCTTTGGTTTCAGTAGTAATGATCATACAGGTTCAGGAGATGAAAGATCAGGGACTACACAAGCTCAAGAAAGTATATCTAAATCAGTGATCTTTCCCACTCCCACAGTGAATTCTTTTGAAGACTGTGAAATAGAACAAGCTACTGGACCAAGTCAGAGTAGAGATGAAGAGAATCAAGAAGATAAAGAATCAGAAGAAGCAGCTGAAAACACTTCAGTTGAGTTGAATGACTCCAATCTAGAAGCTAATGTTAATGAAGAACCTAGTCATAACACCAGAGTTCAAAAGAATCATCCTCCACAGCTGGTAATAGGAGATATATCGTCTCCTATGATGACTAGACACCAGAGCAGACTTCAAGAGATGCAAGATCAACAGCATACAGTGTTGTCCTGCTTTCTATCCCAGCTTGAGCCTAAAAAGGCACATGATGCAATGAAAGAATCCAGCTGGATAGAAGCAATGCAAGAAGAATTACTACAGTTCAAACTACAAGATGTATGGGATCTGGTAGACCTTCCTAAAGGTCACAGAGCAATTGGCACAAAGTGGATCTTTAGGAACAAGAGAGATGAAAGAGGAATTGTCATAAGGAACAAAGCAAGGCTAGTGGCTCAAGGGTATACTCAAGAAGAGGGTATTGATTATGAAGAAGTCTTTGCACCTGTGGCTAGGATAGAAGCTATCAGATTATTCCTAGCCTATGCTTCTTACATGAACTTCAAAGTCTATCAAATGGATGTAAAGAGTGCTTTTCTCTATGGATCAATTGAAGAAGAGGTATATGTCTGTCAACCACCAGGGTTTGAAAACCCAAGCTATCCAGACAGGGTATACAAATTGAAGAAAGCTCTCTATGGACTGCATCAAGCTCCAAGAGCATGGTATGACACACTGTCATCCTACCTCTTGGACAATGGCTTTGAAAGAGGAGTCATTGATAAGACTCTATTTATCAAGAGAAAGAAGAAGGATATCTTGTTGGTCCAAATTTATGTTGATGACATTATCTTTGGATCTACAAAAGATATCATGTGCAAGGAGTTTGAGGACCTCATGCATCAAAGGTTTAAAATGAGTTCCATGGGGGAACTTACTTTCTTCCTTGGACTCCAAGTTCAACAGAAGTCAGATGGCATATTCATATGTCAGTCCAAGTATGTGCAGGACATTTTAATCAAGTTTGGTTTCTCAGACTCAAAACCTGCTAGTACACCTATGGAAACACACAAACAGATAACTGCAGATCTTGAGGGGGAGGATATGGATGTGCATCATTACAGATCTATGATTGGCTCTCTCATGTATCTCACAGCATCAAGGCCTGATATAATGTTTCCAGTCTGTGTGTGTGCAAGATTCCAAGTTAGGCCAAAGCAATCTCACTTTCAAGCTGTTAAGAGGATATTCAGATATCTCAAAGGACAACCCAGATTGGGACTTTGGTATCCTCATGACTCACCCTTTGACCTAATTGCATACTCAGACAGTGACCTAGGTGGGGCAAACTTGGACAGAAAGTCTACTTCTGGAGGATGTCAGTTCTTGGGTGCTAGACTAGTTTCATGGCAGTGCAAGAAACAAACCACAGTGTCCACATCTACAACAGAAGCAGAGTACATAGCAGCTGCAAGTTGTTGTGCTCAGGTCTTATGGATTCAGAATCAAATGTTGGACTATGGGGTAACCTTTCTTCACACTCCCATCTTTATTGATAATAGCAGTGCTATCAGCATTGTAAATAATCCTGTCAAGCACTCTAAGACAAAGCACATTGAGATTAGGTATCACTTCATAAGAGACTGTAATGAAAAGAAACTTGTTCAAGTTGTGAAAGTTCATACTGACAACCAGTTTGCTGATCTATTCACCAAAGCTTTTGATGTGGGTAGATTCACTTTCTTGGTAACAAGTGTGGGAATGATCAACTCTGAATAAGCTTTATCTCAGAAAGTGGATAAATAACTGTATATTATAGTTTCTTGGTGCTACTAATCTATCTCTGCAGGGCATACATAGCAGTACTCAATTCAGCCTAAGCTTCAAGGAGTAAGTTAGTTAATACTGCTAGTTGGTTAATACTGCTAGTTAGTTAATACTGCTAGTTGGTTAATACTGCTAGTTAGTTAATACTGCTCGCGGTTAATACTGCTCGCAGTTAATACTGCTAGTTATTTAATACTGCTCGCAGTTAATACTGCTAGTTAGTTAATACTGCTCGCGGTTAATACTGCTCGCAGTTAATACTGCTAGTTAGTTAATACTGCTAGTTGGTTAATACTGCTAGTTAGTTAATACTGCTCGCGGTTAATACTGCTCGCAGTTAATACTGCTAGTCAGTTAATACTGCTCGCAGTTAATACTGCTAGTTAGTTAATACTGCTCTAGGTTAATACTGCTTTTAATCCGAATACTATAAATACCCTTTGCCCGCCTAAACGTTCATAACGACTCTTTGAATACTGTTCACTTGCTCTTCTAATCCTTTTTCTCTCAAGAACCTAGTCTTCCAGGCAAGAAAATCTCAGTTCAATGGCATCCATGGCGTTTATCGATGAGCACAATGAGATCGCAATGCTGCAGAAGCCCAAACAAGCAGAAGGATTCCACCAGATTGTGGATTTCCTCAAGACAAGTCACATTGCTCATGCTCTCACTGTTGCCCCTACCATCTACATCGAACATCAAAGGTTGTTCTGGGCAAATGCCACCATTGTTGCTGAAAATGGTGTGCCAATGATAAAGACAACCGTGTGTGGCAAGCCATTAACAGTTACTGAAGAGGTCATTCGCATCAGTCTACGTCTAGACGATGCCTCTGGTATAATGTCTATCTCTAATGATGAACTGTTTTCTAATCTTACTAGAATGGGGTATGGAGGCCCATTGGGAGTTTTCAAATTCTCAAAAGCAAAGTTTTCACCCCAATGGCGTTTTCTTGTTCATACTCTGATGCATTGCATCTCCAAAAAGACCACTGGATGGAGTGAGTTCAGCAGTCCAATTGCATATGCTTTGGTATGCTTGGCTACATCCAGAAGGTACAATTTCTCAAAGATGATTTTCAGTGATCTTGTATCAAATATGGGAAACAAAAAGAGTTTCTTTATGTATCCCAGGTTTGTTCAGGAAGTAATTAACCATGAATTGACGGACATACCTCAACCTGTTGGGGTATATGTACCTAAACCCCCCAAAGGCAAGGTTTTCTCAAATATGAGAAGATCTGCTGGGGACTCGGAAGGAGTTGACACCCCATTGTTCTCTACAATGATGGTGGTGTCCCAAACCACTGAAGGTATGGCAGCAGGGTCAAGGCCCTCATTAGACCATCCCACTGCTAGCCAAGCCCAACCTTCTCACTCAAAAACTATTCCCCAGTCCATTCTTACAAAACCAACCTCTCCAATTTCCCATACGTATAAGAGAAAACAGGTAAAGAAGGCTCCTTCCCTTCTTGTACCAGAAACCCCTAAGCCTTTAAGCCCTCTAAGGGAGAATACTCCTTTAGAGAATATCCAAAGGGAAACCACAGGGGTGTCTCCCAACCCCAAGGAGGAGCTCTCTGAGGAGGAGGTAGAGCATATGGGTGCTGAGGCTGCCACTACTCCTGCTAGCACAGAGGAGGAAAGTGGCAACATCAATAAGACCTCCCCCATGGCAACTTTAAATGAGCAATCATTTGAAGGTCCCTGGTGCCAAGAAACCAAGGGGGTGGATAGTGCTTCTGCTAGGCAGAAGACTTCCACTTCAAAAAGATCCAATGATCCTTCAATAGGGGGTAACACTCCTGGAGAAGGTGAGGACAGATATAACTATGAAGAATTGATGGAAACAATGGGAAGCATCAACCAAGATGTCATCAACCAAGGCAAAGAGATTGAAGAAATGAAATTGGTCATCTTGTCCCAACAGGTGCAGATTACCAAACTCAAGAAATTGGTTATGAAGCTAGTACAGAAAAAGAAGAAGAGACATTTTGTGCTAAGGAGAAGGATATCAGAAAACGATGCTCCCAAAAAGGGGGAGATCAATATGGAAGAAGCTACAAAAGAGGGGGAGCTTGATGGAAACAAATTTGATGTTGAGGGGGAGCAGAAAGAAGAAACAGAAAAAGAATCAGTGCAAAAAGAAACACAACAAGCAGCAGAAACAGTTACTACTGCTGAAAATAAACAAGCAGCAGAAATGGTGACAGAAGTATTAACTGATCTTGAGATTGCAGAAACCTTACTCAAAGCCAAAAATGATACTCCCAAGGTCACTTCAAAGACCAAAGGAGTAATCATCAAAGAACAAGGTGAAGTAATCAAGAAAGATAACAGTAAGAAGGAAATGAATAAAGACAAAGGAAAGGCAAAGATGGTAGAATCTGATCAACCAGTCAAGAAGCAAAGGTTGGTTGAATCAGATGAAGCCTTAGCCAGGAAGATGCAAGAGGATATTGAAAAGGAAGAAAGAGTTCAGATGAAAAAGGACAGGGAGATGGCAAAGGCTCTGGCTGCTGAATTGAATGAAGCTTATCAACAGAGTCTGGCAACTGAAACCTTACTAAAATGATACTCCCAAGGTCACTTCAAAGACCAAAGGAGTAATCATCAAAGAACAAGGTGAAGTAATCAAGAAAGATAACAGTAAGAAGGAAATGAATAAAGACAAAGGAAAGGCAAAGATGGTCGAATCTGATCAACCAGTCAAGAAGCAAATGTTGGTTGAATCAGATGAAGCCTTAGCCAGGAAGATGCAAGAGGATATTGAAAAGGAAGAAAGAGTTCAGATGAAAAAGGACAGGGAGATGGCAAAGGCTCTGGCTGCTGAACTGAATGAAGCTTATCAACAGAGTCTGGCAACTGAAATTGCACAAAAGAAAGCTGCAACTCTGAAGAAATTAGTGGTGAAAAAGGCTGGAAAGAAGAGACAACCCTCACAGACTTTCCTAGGTACCCAAGAGAGAAACAAGATGATTATATTTCTCAAAGGTGCTGTAGGAGTCAGAAAGGAGATGTTCTCAAAGATGTCCTTTGAGAAAATTAAAGAGCTGTATGATTCAGAGATGAAAAAGCTTCAAGGAAATGAAACTGCAAGGGTGGAAATGGAGAAGAGGATGAAAGAAAGCAATGACTTTGATTTTCAAAAGCCCTTTCCAGATGAGCAAGAGACTCCACCTAAGAAAGAGGCCACTCTGGGAGAAAGTCTAAGGACTTTGAAAAGAACAAAGATGATGGCTAGGAGAAAGTCAACTAAGAAGCCTAGAGTATCTGAAGGAGAAGCTGAGAAGGTTGCTGAAGAAGAAGTGGCACCTGAGTCATCAAACCAACAAGAGTCATCAATCAAAGATGATGTAAGCTTATATATGGTAGTGATGGACAAAGTGCCTGAACCAATTTCTGCAGAACCTGTTGGAGTTAAGCCACCTGAGATCATTCACTGGGATATACTGACAATGGATGGAAAAGATTACATCAGACTCAAGAGGAAGGGTGATAAGTATGAAGTATTCAACACTTGGGTCAAGATTGTCAGAACATGCTCTAGATCTGATATAGAAGAGATGTTTGACATAGGAATTAAGCTGTATGCAGATCATCTGAATACTCCAGGAATTTCTCTTACAAAACTGGTGATGGAGTATCTATGCATGATGTTCAAACCTGAAGAAGTGGACCAGGTCATCAAGAGTGTGTTTAAAGAAGTCACAAGTTGGACTCTATATGAAACTAGTGGAGTATATGCAGTGACTTTGGATAGAAATCACACAGAATACTTCCTAGTGGATAGAGTATATAATCACACCAGACTGAAGGTTCATGCTATGCTAAAGAAGAAGTTGGGTTGTGCACCAAATTCAGAAATGGCCAAGTACCTAATTCAGAGGATAATCAATCAGAGTTTGGGACTGAATCCAGACTTAGGAGCATGATCTTGGAAGTTTTGGGAGCATCAAAAAGATCTTCTGGAAGAATATCTGAAGAACTTGACTTCTCTTCTAAAAGTCAAGTTAGGGGGAGATTGTTGGGAACTGAAGATTCTACTAAGTGTAGTTACTACTGCTAGTACAAGTGTAGTTACTACTGCCAGAACAAGTTGAAGATTAATACTGCTAAGTGTTACTACTGCTAGTAGAATTACTACTGCTAGTTAAAGTTAGTGCTGCTTGAACAAAGTTAGTACTGCTTAGCTAGTTAGTACTGCTAGTAGTTAGTACTGCTTACAGTTAATGCTGCTGGAAGAAGATAATGCTGCTAAGCATAGTTAATGCTGCTAAAGAGATCCGGATGGAATGTATGACAGCTAGATATTCTGAAGATATTCTACAGATATACTTAGAAGATATACATAGAAGATATGCTGAAGATTTGTTTATTCTTTGTAATTATCTTTTGATCAGTATATGTATAGAATGAATAGAATAGATAAAAATAGTCTTTTGATAATTTTTTTTTGGAGAGAAATCAACCTCAAGGCATAGATCCTAATTCTAGAGAAGTAGAATTCGTATTGGTGAGCCTGTTCATCAATATTGAGGTTGAGTGTGTAATCTTGTAGCTTTAAGCATTCAATACAAGTTTACTGTTTGATAATTATATACTGTTTTTGATTACTGTTTTCATTAAATATCAAAGTGTTTTTCCGCAACTTCTTTGATATTAGTTTCTGAGTATTAATTCTTGTTAAGAATTCGATCCTGACAATTATTCGAAGGGTATTTTTGTAAATTATCCAAACGCATTCATATATGAACGCATGCGTTCAGATATGAATATCACTTTTTTTTCTTTTTTTTTTAGCCGTGTGTGTTCATATATGAATGCATGCAAAAAACAGAAGTTCATATATGAATGTTAGTAGACGTTCATATATGAATGTTAGTAGAATGTCACTATTTTTTTTGCACGTATTCATATATGAACGCATGCATTCATATATGAAGGCATGCAAAAAACAGGCGTTCATATATGAATGTCACTCTTTTTTTTTTGCATGCATTCATATATGAAGGCATGCAGTCAGTGTTTATGTAAAAATTATGAACATTCATATATGAACGCATGCATTCATATATGAAGGCATGCAAAAAACAGGCGTTCATATATGAATGTCACTTTTTTTTTGCATGCATTCATATATGAACGCATGCAATCAGTGTTTATGTAAAAATTACGAACATTCATATATGAACGCATGCATTCATATATGACTGCATGCCTTCATATATATGAACACGCGCGTGTTTTTGTCAAAGTTACGTAAATACCCTTATATTTTTGGAAGAGCCGTAATTTTTGACCAGTCAAAGCCGCAATTTTTGACCAGTCAAAGCCGCAACTTTTGACCAATTAAATCCGATCTTGACCATATGAATGGCTAAGATCACTTCTCTATTTCTCATATATTTACCATTTCTCAAATGAACCAAACACTATATATATATATATATATATATATATATATATAGATAGATAGATAGATAGATAGATAGATAGATAGAGAGAGAGAGAGAGAGAGAGAGAGAGAGATGTGGGTTTATACGAGAACAATATTTATTTAAGAAAACACAAAAACAACCAAATACATACAAAACCATATATGATTCACATACAAAATCATATATGATTCACGCGACTTTTGGCCGCGACTTTAGTTCGCGGCCAAACTCGTCCGCGTTTGTTTTTTCTGGGGTTAATGTAAAATCACATATGATTTTGTACATTATTTGTTGTTTTCTTTTTTTTCTTAAATAGTTAGCGTTCTCGTTTGAACCTTCCTATATATATATATATATATATATATATATATATCAAGGGAGAAGTTGTTATTTTGTGGTAACTGTGAGATCAAATCTCATTCACTCATTTCAATTATCAATGCTTTAAAAAAAGAAAAAAATATAATAAAATGGGAAATTAATTGAATTAGCAATTTATCACACACAAGTTTACAAAGTATCCATTTCTCCCTAATTTTACAATTATAGCCAATAAACTCGTGAAACTAGTCTCAAATGCGAGGTCCTCCGTAAAGCCACCCCAAAAGTTTCAAAAATATCCCTTAATCGTGAAAATAGGCCTCACATTTAGTAGGTCCTCCCCAAAAGTTCCAAATATTTGGATGAGTTAATACACAAAAACCAAATATTACACTTTTCACCCAGGTTCTCATTTCACGAACATGGGCCAAAATTGTAAAGTAAGATGAGTTCATACGCGAAAGCCAAATATTACACTTTTCTCTCAGGTTCTCATTTTACGAACATGGGCCAAAATTGTAAATAGGATGAGTTAATACACAAAAGCCAAATATTACACTTTTCACCCAGGTTCTCATTTCACGAACATGGGCCAAAATTGTAAAATAGGATGAGTTAATACACAAAAGCCAAATATTACACTTTTCACCCAAGTTCTCATTTCATGAACATGGGTCAAAATTGTAAAATAGGATGAGTTAATACACAAAACAAAATATTACACTTTTCACCCAGGTTTGCAAATGCAAACATGGGTTTTCACGAACATAAGCCAATATTATAAACTAGGGTGTTCTTAAGGAGGAGTTCGTATTCATGAGGGGTTTCACGAGGATACAGGCTATTTTGATAATTTTAGGGAGAGAATGTTAAGTCAAGATTGTATTCAAAATTAAATGAGGGATCAAAGTGTAAAGTTGTATTGTATAAGGTTTTGTTTGTTAATATTCTTTGTAAGTCAAAGAGATTGACTTTGACCTTAGTTAGCTTGTAAGGTCATGTTGACCAAGTATAAAAAGGTTTGGTCTTTGTATTTTGAGAATCAAGAATCTTAAGAGAGTGTTTTAGAAAATACACACATGCATACGAATTGTAGAGAGAGAATACATTGTGAAATAGGTATATGGCACTGTAAGATTTGTGGCACTAAGAAATCATTGTAATAATTGTTTTGAATCAATACAAGATGATTTCAACTTAATCAATGTGTGTTCATAGAGCTTGGATTGGACTTTCAATTGGTATTGAAAGTCCAGTCTAAGCTCTATGAATACATACTGATTAAGTCGAAATCATCTTGTATTGATTTAAAACAATTATTTCAAAGATTTCTTAGTGCCACAAATCTCACAATGCCATATACCTATTTCTTCTACTTTCCTCTCTCTACAATTCGTATGTGCGCGTGTGTGTTCTTGAACTCTCTCTAGATTCTACTCCTGAATCAGTAAAAATATATAACATATAAGCTCCCCCTTAACATTTGCATAACCCTTAATCATTAAACCGAGTTCATAATTACTAGGATTGAAGTAAATTCGGAAGTTAAACTCCCATCTTTATCATTGAAGACCGAGTCTCGAACTGCTTTGTTCAAAATCCAATGTTCTTAAACATTGAAGACCGGGTTCTGATCTGATGTAATCATAAACCAATGCTCCTACTCCCCCTAAACTTTGGGTGCCTGCAACACAAATTAAGCTTTTGGTATCCACTGGTATTTGGGTACTGATTTGTTAGATGCAGTTCGATTAGGAGTAACATAGTAAGAACCATACCAATAATTCACATAATTTTTGTTAACAAAATCATTTGCACCACAGTAAGAACAATTAATTTTCTTTTGTGCTAACCTGATTAACTGGTTGACAGTGTAGACAAGATCAGGTATGCCAAAAGATTTACCTTTCAGAACATTGTTCTTCTTTGCATTTAGTGTATGCACAAATGATTTTTGATCCTTCTTCTCATCTGAGGATCCTTTTCTTCTCCAAATCCACTTTTCTTTGCCATTTGTCATTTTAGATTTACCTTAACCATCAACACTTCGATCATAGAAAAGGTTAGAAGGACGAATCTGATCTTTATGTTTAGACACATTATCATCTGAATCAACAAATAAAGGATTATTAGAAACATTTGGATAAAGTGAACTTGTAGTTGTCTTGAATGAACAATCTGATTCAGCTGAATCATTCATGGGTGATTGAGAAATTGTATCTGGACTTCTTTGTGCCCTCAATTCCACCTTGAATATGATTCCTTCAAGTTCTGAGATTTTATTTGCCAAACTTTTTCTTTCTTCAGACAATAGATCAATCTATTTTTGTAAGTCAGACTTCGTCTTTTGTTATTTCATGGTTGTTGTTGAAAGTTCTGATAGCTTCTTTTGTTTGATCTCTAACTCAAACATTTTTCTTCCAGCTTCAAAATCCTTCTCAACATTCTTCTGTTTGTTTGATATTTCTTTGAATAGTCCAACATGCTTCTATTCTGTTAACTTCTTCTCTTTCTAAACTTTATCTCTTTCCAAGATTATAACTTTCACAAAATCCGGAATCTGATTGGAAAGTTCTATACACTTAAGCTCAACGGCTTTCTTCTCCTCAAAGGATTTTCTAGAGAAATAAGAAAATTTCTGTGCAAATCCTCTTCTTTCTTTCTCAAACTTCTTTGTATCTTTAGACATCAATTATTTCATTTCAGTAATCTTTCTTTGAAGCTCAACATTTTCATTTTCTAATACTTGTCTTTTCTCTTCAGTCTTCTTCATCTCCTCTTTAGTTCTTGAGTTTTCCTTCTCTCATGTATCTCTACTTCAAGACTAAAGGTTTTCTCTTCCAGCTTCTTAATCTGATCTTTGAGACATGAATTCTGATTCTTCAGATTATATTTTTTAGCTTAAATTTCTGGTTTTCCAGATTTGCCTTTCAGATCTTTTAACTCAGATTCAAGAGCAGAGACTTTATCTTCCAACTTAGATTTCTCAGATTTAAGCTTTGTATTTTCCCTTGAGCAGTCATTAGCCATTCTGGTGTAAATTGATAACTGTCCAGCCAGATGCTTCAGATTGGCTTTAGCTTCAGAGATGTTTCTTTTGACCAGAATCATAACTGTAACCTTGAGACATCTTGAATTCTGTAAAAAAAAAACTTGAAATGATCGTTAATAAAAAATAGAAACCTTGATTACTGTTAGATCACTGATTTATTGGATTTAAGATCATCCAATCTGAAGACATCTGAAGCTAAAGCTGAAAAGTCACTCTCAATATTAGTTTAATGTTAGTTTGTAATAATTGTCAAAGTTAATTATTGTGTTAATTATAGTATTTTATATTATTCCTAATAATATCTATTTATTAGATATTTAGGATATTTAGAATATTATTTAGTATAGATATTATGTATGTTAGATATTAGGTAGATGAGATATTAGATTATAATACATCACAATTATCCAACCTACTGTTCATCCAGAGAAAGAGAGAGAGAGCTTCAAGAGAAATATTATTCAAACTCTGTAATCCTTGGTTTGTAATCAAAACAGGTTGGTGAATCTTATATGTTTGTGTTTGTTATTGTCTGGTAAGATCTTGTTCAAATATAAGGGACCGACAATTACACTCAGAAATATGTCCCCCTCCGTAGACTTAGCACGGGGGTCCTGCTACCCGGTTAGCGGGTGGGGTCGAGGGGCAACGGCCTTGCGGGGTCTAGGGGCAGCGCCCCGAGAGAATTTTTTTTTTGACATTTAAAAACCATATTGCAACTTGTAAAAATTTCACCAAGTATAGAATTATCACACTATAGTGACTACTTTTCTCACAACACAAAATTCGCACACAAAAGGAACGATAACCCTGCTTTTCGCACGCTTAAGGATGCGGATTCTGGCTTTTCGCACACAATGAGATACGAGTTTCTCACTTTTCGCACGACTTGAGATGCGAGTTCCTGACTTAGAAAGTTTTCAAACTTCAAACTTTTCACAAGTAAATCTTATGTGAATTCCATACTTAGTCAAATTCACAATCTCAAGCTTTCCGTATCGATTCTTTTCGCATAACACAGCCTCGCCATAGTGGTGAGACAGTGCCCACTTCACAGCACAAAATGGCAAGTCCTAGCCAACCGAAGTTAGACTTAAGAGACCTCCCTTTTCCCGATAGGATGAAGAATAAAAATGTCGATAATCATTTTAAAAAGTTTTTGGACATTCTTAAACAACTCCATATTAACATTCCTTTGGTAGAAGCTCTCGAGCAAATGCCAAGCTATGTTAAATTTTTGAAAGATATCCTTAACAAAAAAGAAAAGGTTGAGTGAATTTGAAACAACAACTTTAACAAAAGAGAGTAGTGCCCTCCTCACTTGCAAAATTCCACCTAAGTTAGAGGACCGGGATAGTTTCACCATTCCTTGTTCGATAGGAGGTAAGGAAGTTGGTCATGCTTTGTGTGACTTAGGAGCAAGTATAAATCTCATGTCGTTGTCCATCTTCAAGAAGTTAGAAATAGGAGAAGTTCAACCCACCACCGTGACCTTGCAATTAGTGGATAGTTCTTTGGCATATCCCAAGGGTTGAATCTTCTTGATCTCTTATTATTATTGTGTTGTCTTATCATTAATCAACTAATATATGGGCTTAACAATGACACTTGATAATTGTGGTAGTGTGGATTAGTTCGTTAATCTTGAAAAGAATTAACATGTATTGTTTGTCATGGATATGACAGATAAGGAATGAGATCCAGATTTATTTTCCAATTCTTGACAAGTGTGAAACTGTCCAAAGTTACAGCCTAATGAATCCAAAGTTAAGCCTAGTGCATCTAGAGTTTTGTTGTCAGCTTTGCACAGTTGTAGCATTTTGATCATATCTCCCTCATTACAGATCTAAAAATGATGAGTTCAGATGCGTTGAAAATCTAAGACAGAGTTTTACAACTTTGATGTTTTGAGTTTTCTCAAAATCTTTCTGCGCATATGTCAAATTCTTTGTTGAATGATCGGTCGTTAAGTTTTACTTTATTTTCTCATCAATCACCCTCAATTAATGCATAAAAATGGTAAAACTGAACTACAACCAAACTACATTGATGCGTTTTTATATTTTTATAGGTTCGGACAATTTGGAGCGAAAAAGAACAAAACGAGGATTTTTGACAAAATTTTGCAACTGTGGCGTTTCGAGCATATCTCACTCGTCTGAGCTCCGTTAAAGGCGATTCAAGATGATCTGGAAACCTAACAGACGGTGCTACAACTTTGAATTTTTAAGTTTTTGCAAACTCGGAATGCATCTAGGCCAAATTTGATGTCGAAGACAGAACAGTGATGTTGGACAACAAAACAAGTTCTTAAAGCATCAAGATGGAGAAAATGGAACTAGAAGAGTCTCAAAGTTTTTATGGGCTCAAACTTATTTGGGTTGAACATTAAAAAAAAGGATATTTGCTAATGTCTTGGGCCATGACTTTTTGTAAAAAGGAAAGAAAACAAAAAGGAATTTTGAAAAAAAAGGAAAGGAAATCATAGGTTTTAGAAAAAGGAAGCTTGTGGATTTAGAGGGGATTCTTGGGGTGATTAAAAAAAGAGCCCATGGATCACAATTCAGGAGGAGGGGGACGACAACCAAATGTTGTTGTTTCTTTTTGTTTGGAGAAAAAAAATAATAATAGTTTTTCAAGGCATTGTGATTGGATGAGAACCGATGATTGAAGGTTCAAATATTGTTCGATGATCGAAGATTCAAAAATGGTTCGATGATTGAAGATTGGAGTTTAATGATTTTGATGGAGACCTAATAGAGGTTTGAGGTTTCTTTTCAAATATTAATCTTTTAGCAAATCATATTTATTAATTTTAGTTTGATGTTAGAATAAAGTTTGAGTTATTTAGTTTCATTTTTTGGTTTACATTGTAAAAGTACAATTTTTCATTGCGAACGATATGTGACATATATTGTTTGCTTTGAATGATTTTGTATTCGCTTTATTTCGTTAGTCATAAAGTTTTAGTTTTTATTCGTTTAATAATTTAATTCAACTCTCAATCCAAACCTTTTGAAGTGGTGTTATTTGTAATAATTAGATTTCGGTTTTTAGTTAGATTATCTTTGAGTTTAATGGATAAATTGAGTAGCGTATTTTTGTGACACACGTGCAAATTCGTGTAACACAATAAATTGGTTTAACCACTGACTACCTGAGAAGAACGATACCCGACTTACCATCTTTATTGATATAAGTTAGGTTTATAAATTTAAATCTTGTTGTGCGTTTAACGACGCGTGCATCAAGTTTTTGGCGCCGTTGTCGGGAAGTTGTGTGCTTAGGTTAATTGGTTTGTGTTAATTTTTTCTGTTTGCATTATATTTTGAATAGATTGCTACTCGATACATGCTATTTTTTTTAGTCTGCTTTATTTTGCATGCTTAGTGTTAGTTTTTTTCATTATAAAAAAAACAAAAATATTTTTCTTTGACTTGTTTATTTTATTTTAGTTAAGTCTTTACTTTAATTGCCATTTTTTTTATTACATGCTTATATTGTGTTTTGCGGTTTGTTTGCTTGATCTCTCGTGGGTCAGGTAAGTCCTTTTTTTTCTTTTCTTCTTTTTTTTTTCAGTTTTTTTTGTGTTCAATGTTAAGTTTTTATTTTAAATTAAACAAAAAAAAAGAGTTTCTTTGGTAACATGGTGTTAGTCAAGTCTTTATTTTAAGCTTCTTTTTTTTTAATTATTGTTATTGCACGAGTTTCTATCATCTTAGATCTGAGCTTTGATTTGAATATGTCGTTTGATAGTGTGTTTAATGCAGAGATGAATAAATTAAGGCGAGAAGTTAATGGTTATATCAGTGAGTTTTTAAAGAAACTAGACATGCTTGTAGGTGGGTTGATTGAGGGAGATAGTGAGGTGTATCGGATCCCAAACTCATGCAATTACTGTGGGGATCCCTTACATTCTATGGATAGTTGTCCTGAATTCTATTATGAGAGGGTCAATGGGCAAAATTCATGCACTTATTGTGGTGACCCATGGCACTCTATAAATGAGTGTGCAATCTTTCATGATGGTTGTGTTAATAAAGACCAAGGGTTTCCAAATTATAATGATTATAACCTTGAATGGCCAGAACGACCAGACTTCTCTTGGGAATGTCAACATGAAAGTAACTCAAGTCAGCCTAGTTTTCTAAGTCAAGATCATTTGGGCAATTACCACCAAAACGATCAAAATGAAAGTAATAATTTTAGTGGTAATCATGACTACAATAATCAAGAATCCTCATTGCTCGAAGAACAAATGCAAGAGATGATGGCGATGATGAAGGAACAGATGCAATATGCGAATAATGTGACCCAATCATTTGTTTCCCTTGATGCAAAAGTTAGTCAATTGGCGGAACAATTAATTGAAATAGATGAGGGTATACAACTAAGTATGTCTAGGGAAAACTTGAGTGGCGATTTTGTTGATGAAATACCTTGGCAGAATGAACCTCAACTAGAGATTGAACAAGTTGAACACAATCAAAAGAATGACAAGGAAAAAGAGAGCGCGAAAACAGTAGAGGCCTCATTAGAGCATGAACTAGAGTTGGTGGGTTTAGATGTGACTAAGGCATTGTTAGTTGAACTGATCACCTCTGATCAACTACCATGGGATTATGAAGAGGAAGTTTCACCGAGTTTGGCACAAAAGCCTTCGAAAAATCCACTCGACAAACCTCCATCCCTTGAGTTAAACACATCACTCAATTGCATTCTTAGGCCCATCTTGAAATATCTTACCTTGGTAGAGAGAGGGTTGACTGAGGATTCTATGGGATTTAATTCATCTAGATGCACTGTTTGTCCCACAATCAGTGCAAATCAAGATGACAACAATTAAACTCAACATCTGATTTCAATTTCAATTCTCAGTTTGATTACAAAGCGATGCTCTCAATATTTCTCTCACTACACAATGATACACACACAATACAATCTTCTAGTCTTATGAGTCTACTAACGAAAAAGACTATTTATACTAAGACACTAAAACACTTTGACTTTGACCTTATTACAAAGACTTTGACTTTTAGCTTGAGAGGCTTTGACTTGAGCTTTTGACTTTGACTTTCATCTTCAGTCTTCATGATCTTGTATCCAACATATTTATGCACTAACAATCTCCCCCTTTGGATTCAAGATCATCTTTAAAAAAATATGCAGTACAATCTCCCCCTTTGATGCAAGAACAGGTTATCTCCCCCTTTGGATAAACTTGCATTTCCCTTCAAATGAATTTCATCTTGAAAGCACGTTCTCCCCCTTATCACAAAATTAATCTTTCTATCCTTTGAATTGTCTTCAAAAAATTTCTATAATCTCCAAAGTCTGTGAGTATGCTCTTCAAGAATCTTTAACACTCCCCCCCCCCCCTAAAGGTTGTAGAAACCTCTTTCAGACTTTAGAAATAAATTATCTTCAGATTTAGTTCTCTTTGCTTCAGCAAATAATCTTCAAAGAAAATTTCAGCAAGTTCCAGCAAACTTTCCAAAATCTCTGAACTTTCTCATTCAATTTTGTACATTCTCCACATAACTTGCAATCCTTGAAAAATCCTTGCAACAAACTTTCTCCAAATCATATATCTTGAAATAATTTCTCCCGTAATTTCCTTTCAATTTCTTGATCTTCTCCCATAACTGTTACAAACTGTTATTCAACCAACATTTCTTGAAATTAATTTCTCCCACTTTTTGATGATGTAGAGAAGAGAAATCATCAGAACTTCACCAAGAAATGTCATTAATCTTTTATGACCATTGATCTTTGCCACTGAGCCACTGAACATCCGCCAATTCATAAAGTATTCATCCGAATATTTTCATATTCAGATAAATAAGAATGTAACCACCTGAATCAACAAATGAATCAGTTAATAATGTCTGTCAGTAGCACGAAGCCGCTGTGTGTAACAAATACACATTGGAAATGAGCTTTTTAATGTTCACTCCCCCAGGTCTTCCATTCAATCATCGAATAACACAAGATTATTCTATGAATGTTCCGACAGAAAAACAATTTTTTTGTGTGTACGTGTTTCTGTATGAAAGAATTAAGCATGATGATTGCTTTTAGTAGGCTCAAATTGTGTAAACCATTGAGACAACAACAATATTACATGGACTCAATTGTGCATGATCGAAGTACGAAGGTGGGGCATACTTCCATCTTTTTCAATATCAAGATTTTCCAAATGAAAATCAGATAGATTATATGTTGCATCCCCAAGAAAAATTGAAACATCTCTTTGTGAAGAAAGAAATGAATAGATGGTAGGGTTTCAAGCGAGAGTTGGCATGGGCTAGTTTCCTATTACAATGATCTTCACGAAAAAAATTGTGAAACAACAGTAATGTGGCTCCCGACTCAGAAAAAGTTGGTGCAGAGTTTGATATTCTTTTACTCTGATCTCTCACCCTCTTTCTTTTTAACATTGAGCTCACTTCTAATCAAACTCTCTTTTCATTTTATCTCATCACACACCCACACTCAGATATGGACTCCTTGCCTCTCGATCACTCAAAGATTAATTTCTTGGGTAGGAAACATTAGTTAACGTGAATCCATAGAAGTTCTGTTAAGTTCTCACATAATAAACCCATGTTGTCCTATAAGCAAAATGTTGCTCAAATGGTTTAACTTTTTCAGTTAAAGCAAAAAATGAAATACATAATGTCAGAAATAAGTATGCTCATGATGATAATCAAGAAGATTTGAACATTTTAATCATAGAAGATTTTTCAACACAAGTATATTGAATGATTGAAAAGAATACAAGAAACTTGTTTGAAAATCTGACATTGTATGAAAAGATCAAATATGAATGATTTAACAATCAAGGTTTAGGTCATAAAAAAATTGAATGTTGTCTATAAGAACAATTATAGACATTCTTGAAAGAAACGTTTTGAAATGAATCAACGCTCGAATATCAATGAATTTCAAACGGGGTGTCTTACCATCAAAAATTGGTTTCAATATGAGACATGGTAAGAACTTGGTCAATAAAAGTACTAAACCAGTGTGTGTGAATACTTGAAAGTATATGGAAAAGATAATACATATGTATTAATCTTTGGAAACACACGGTTTGTTAATCATGAAAGCACATGTAAAATGAAAACATTTAAAATCACACTTCTAAATTCATGAAATCAATTTGAGAATAAAAAGGGGTTTGGATGTTTAAGAACATGTTTTCTATGTTTGAAAGTTGTCCTTCTTTCAAACACAATGAGATTAAGAATAGAATAATCCTTACGCTCATCTTAAATCTCTTGAAGTCAGCTCGAAAGTCATATTGAATATGATCATGTAAGCTCCCCCTCAAAATCTGCATTTAGTCAAAAATCGTCAAAGTACAAAGTCTTATTCACAATCTTCATTCAGAAATTAAAAACATGAAAGCAATAGAACTTTTTAAGAACGAGTTCTGATCAGATGTAATCAGAATTCATTGTCCTTACTCCCCCTGAAAATATGCATCATAAGATTTATCAGTTAAAAATATGTGCAAAATTTTCTAACTTCTCCTGAAATGTAGATCATCTAACTTTGTCTCACACTCCCCCTGAAATCATGAATAAACCTTTTAGTGCAGATATCTTTCAGATTAGAAATGAAGAAATGAAGAAAAATAACAAAAACTAAACTATACTAGGTAACAACAGATTAAGTCTTGAGATTTAGCATGCCAAGTTTAGAAATGAGAAAGTTAAATCTCTTTCCATCAAGTGGCTTGGTAAACAAACCAGTAAGTTGATAATATGTGTTTACAAAGTAAAGTTCGATTGTACCTTTTTCAACATTATCTTTAATAAAATGATATCTTACATCAATGTGCTTGGTTTTCGTATGTTGAACAGGGTTTGCAGATATTGCAATAACGCTTTTTGAATTGCAGTAAATCGGGATATTGTTGTACTTGAAACCATAATCTCGGAGTTGTGTTCGCATCCACAACACTTGAGAACAGAAGCTAGCCGCAACTACGTACTCTGCCTTAACTGTTGAAGTAGATACACACAGTTGTTTCTTCAAAGCCCAACTCACGAGCTTATCGCCTAAGAATTGAAAGTATCTCGAAGTACTCTTCATGTCAAGCATACAACATGCATGATCTGCGTCTGAATACGATGTGAGCTCAAAACCTGTATCTTTAGGATACCACATACCAAGATCTGCAGTGCCTTTCAAATATCTAAATATACGCTTTACTGTTGAAAGATGGGATTCTTTAGATGAAGTCTGATATCTAGCACACAACCATGTAGAAAACATAATATCTGGCCTACTAGCCATCAAGTACATCAAAGAACCAATCATCCTTCTATAGGTTTTAACATCGACAGCTTTTCCCGAAATATTAGCTCCCATCTTAGTTCCTGGTGCCATCGGGGTACCAATCGGAGAACAATTTTCCATTTTAAATTTTCTCAGAATATCATAAATGTACTTCGCTTGATTAATAAAAATCCCCGTAGAAAATTGTTTGACTTGTAATCCGAGAAATTCATCTCTCTCATCATATTTATCTGAAAATGTGACACCATGAGGTTTGAAAAATTCTTACAATACTTCGGATTAGTTGAACCAAAAATTATATCATCCACATATATCTGAATTAAAATGATATTAGTTTTCTCTTTTTTAATGAAAAGAGTAGTATCGATTTTACCTTTAGAAAATCCCGACTTGACTAAGAATTTAGATAGAACATCATACCAGGCGCGAGGGGCTTGTTTCAAACCATAAAGAGCCTTGTCCAAAATGTAAACATGATCTGGTTTATCTGGATTGACAAAACCTTCAGGCTGCGAGACGTAGACTTCCTCCTTTAGAATGCCATTCAGAAAGGCAGTCTTCACATCCATTTGATATACTGTGAAGTTCTTGTGTACGGCGTAGGCTAGAAATATTCGGATTGCCTCTACATGTGCAATTGGAGCATAAGTCTCGTTGTAATCTATGCTTTCCTCTTGCCTATATCCTTTAGCAACCAGTCTTGCTTGGTTCCTTATCACAATACCATCTTCATCTTTCTTGTTTTTGAAAGCCCATTTCGTGCCAATAATAGTTTTACCTTCAGGTAATGGCATGAGTCTCCAAACTTTAAGCGCTTCGAATTGATTAAGCTCTTATTCCATTGCAGCTATCCAATCTGAATCAGCTAGAACTTCTGATACTTGTGTAGGCTCTATCTTACTGAGAAATGAATCATGCATGCACTGGTTCAATGTCGCAAACCTAGTTTGCACTAGTTTGGACGGATCTCCAATGATTTGATGTATTTTGTGCTCTTTGGTCCACTTATGTTCATGAGGGAGTGGATTTGTGAGGTCCATTGAGATCAACGATTGGTTTGATTTCATGAAGAACAAGAATCATAGGGTAGAAATCAATGATTATTGAAAGCAAATAAATCTAAACTACTAGAGAGAAAACACTATGCGGCTACATCTTGAAAGGCTGAAATTGATTGAATTGAAAGGTTAACCTAAAACCTATTACATGATTTCTTTATATACTCCCCCATAACCCTTGTAAACTATAAAGCCCAAAACCCAAATACAAGGCCCATTAAAATATATTGATTACTTTATAAAACTTCTAAAATAGAACATAAAATATGTTTTAACAATCTCCCGCTAAGTTTTGTAAAGTAATCATAATCTATTCAGCTCCAGCTTCAGCTCCTCTCCCCCTTGATTTCTTTAAAAAACTAAGTGCTGCATAAACTTCAAAGTTCCTCTTGCTCCCCCTAGAATGTAGCTCTTATCCTCGAAGTATCAACTGAAATATTAGATCTCATGTAGACAATAACCTCGACTGAGTGCACATAAAGACAGCTTTTTCCTCTGGTAAAACCAACACATTCCTTAACACCCACAAGAATGATATGTGTGGATTATGGAGTGACACTCAAGTGCATCTTTCAGTTTATAACATCTGATCTGTCTGTGAACCATGAGTTGAAATAGAAATTCAGCTTAAGAGCTTCATCTGATAAACATACGGGCGGTAGCATCTGGTAGCAACACTACAATGCAAGGGTAGAAGGCAAGCAATGTTCAACAACTGATGAAAGGTACTCATTTTCTGATTGGTTTCCAGAAAACTAAACAATCAAACTCAGAACTCCTTTCTTCACGAATTAGCTGGATGATTATCATCTCTCAGGATTCTGAATCACAACCAAAGTGCAAAATAGTGATTGCAGGCGCTCACACTACTGAGTGATCAAGTCAGAAGAATGATAAAGTGCTCTCAACGGTCTAACAACTGAAGAAGATTTTCAGACTGATGATTGCAGATGCTCAAGCAGCTAACTCAATCCAAGCAGAGAACAAATCATCAAATCCAAAATCTGAAAGACTTTGCAGATCATGAACACTCGTGAAATATAGATCAGTTGCTAAGGATATGTGACCAACCAACTGTCACATATGCATTCAGCGTAAAAAGCACAGAAACAGGGCAAACTTGTAAGAAATAGGGTTCAGAACAGTCAGATAGCAACTTTCGCAACCAACTAAAATTCGCAGATCCCTGTAGACATGTAAGCACAATTCGCAAGATAGCATAAGCTGAAAACACAATTCGCAGAGGCTTGCATTGCGAAATCTCCAACTTTCGCAAGCCACTTGTATGCGAATCCTCGCCTTTCGCAAGATATATGTCTGGGAATCCTTCAGAATTCGCAAGACATACATCTGCGAATCCTTCACTTCTTGCAGTTCTCACACCTGCGAATTCAACACTCCGAACAAATTTCAAATATTTGGAAGCCACAATTCGCAAACTTAACCTGCGAAACCTTAACATGTAGTATCAAGTGGCCTGCAAATCCTTAGGGATTCGCACACAACATGAGCACAGTGGTCTACGAATCCTTCAACTTTCGCAGAAAGACCACTTGCGAATTCTATACTTATTAAAATTTATTGTGTCCAATGTTCTGCGAATTCTTTTCCTTACGAATTCTCTTTATCTGCGAAACCTTCATTCTTTGCGAGTTCTTCATCGAATCTTGCGAATTCTATTGGATCTGGACGAATTTCTGACTTTCTTTAACACAACCTTCAATACTTAGATTCTAGAGTTGAACTTTTATCTACAGGTTCGAAATCACCTTATGAGCACATTTGTAGTTGATCTTCTTGACTAATTTCGACTCTATAGCAATTTTCGATCCAACCACAGTGATACGTATTTTCGAACAAATAAACTCAAAAATCGACAGATTCAATATACTGGAGTGAAATTAATACAAGCCAATGATTCAAAAACAATAAACTATAACTACTGAATCAATTAAGCATCAAAGAATAACTAATTTCACAATAAAACCAGAAATCGACATAAACAGGATTGTTCTATCAAAAACGCAATCAGATCTCATGATCGATCAGAAAAGATGTTTCTGTTAGGCTCTGATACCAATTGTGAGACCCAGATTAATAGTTGATAAACAATCACAATACAATAAAGAACAAGAGATAAATAGATCAAATTAACATACCACAGATCTCTTGATTAATCAGATGAATACGTGTGTGTTCTTGGTGTACAAAATACCTCTTGTGTGTAGAATTGAACGTACGACTCCCTCTATTCACCAATATTGTTCACACCCTAAACTAGTAAAATAAAATCCTTTTATACGTAGGTCAACATGACCTAAAAATTATTGAATATTAGCTAAAATACCCCCTAAGGTTTTAAACACTATTACAAACTAGACCCCTTTTTACAATTTAATCTTGAATACAATCTGAAGGACTCTGTGGCTCTCATAGCTGGCAAAGGAAAAAGTTCAAGTTCTGGTCCTGTATCTGCTGCAAGGTCAAAGAAAAAAGTGTCTAAAGCTTTTGTTACGGAGGTTACTGAGTTCGATTATGCTTCAAGTGATGAAGAACTGAAGATTGATTCTGATGATGATATACAGAAGTTCTCTGAGAACTTGGCCATGATAACTCGTCAATTCAAGAAAAGCTTTGGCAAGAAGAAGTATTATTCAAAGCCAAAGTACGAAGGGTACAAGAAAGAGAAGTCTGAAATGAGATACAAGCCAAGGTATGGAAGGAGAGAGGAAAGACGAGAAGAGAGGAAAGATGAAAGGAAGGAAGATAGAAGAAAAGAAAAGAGAGAGGAGAAGAAAGAAGAGAGAAAGGATGAATCGGGCATATGCTATAACTGTGGCAAATTTGGACACTTCTCCAGAGATTGTAAGTTCAAGAAAGTCAAGAACTCAGAATACTATGCAAGGAAGCCACTCATTGCCAAGAAAGCGGAAGAGGGGAAGAATATCAAACTCTGCACCAAATTCTTTCTGAGTCGGGCAGCCACATTATCTGTTGTTTCACATTTCTTCGTGAATGACATTGAAAAAGGCACCTAGCCCATGCCATCTCTTGCATACTACCCCACCAGCTACTCATTCTTTTCTTAAAAAGAGAATATTTCACATTTTCTGGGGACGCAGCACATATGCTATTGGTTCTTCATTTGGAAGATACTAATATTGAAAAAGAAGAAAAGTTGCCCCACCTTCGACCTTTTCTCATGCACATTGAGTCTTTGTATAATTTGTTGTTGTCTCAACAAGTTTAAATACTTTGAGCCTATATTGAAAAGCAATCATCGGTGCTTAATTCTTTCATACACATGCACGAGCACACATAAATTTGTTTTCTGTCAGAACGTTCATAGATAACCATGTGTTATTCGATGATTGAATGGAAGTCCTGGGGAGCCAACATCAAAACCAGCTCCTTATATAGTAACTTTATGTTACTCAGTGATTGTGTGTGTCACTGACAGGCATTCCAAACTGAGTAATTTGTTGATTCAGGGTTACCATTTTTTTCTTATTTGAATCTGCAAAGATTGAAATAATCACTCTCTCTATCTGGGGAGACTTCTCTTATTTCCACACAGAGATCTATACATGAAGACTGCGCTTAATTGATGATATGGGGGAGAAAATTCCTACTTTATTTTGCTATGTTTTGATGATGCTGATTCTCACCACTCATCAAAAAGGGGGAGAATACAAAAAGAGGGAGAATACAAGAATGAAGACAGCTGAAGAATTCAAAGATATCAAAGTGTCTAAACTTATTTGTTTTATCACAAGTCTGACTGAAGATGGTCGTCAGAAGGACACTTCATTTAAAGTTGTGAAGACTGTATAAAGCTACAAGCTTTGAAGATTTTAACGTCATATCTGCTACAGTTTTCAAGAGAAGAGAAGACCCGACGATAATTGAAATTTTTTTAATCTTGAATCCAAAGGGGGAGATTGTTGGATCATAAATTGTATTCAAGATTAAATTGTAAAAAGGGGTCTAGTTTGTAATAGTGTTTAAAACCTTAGGGGGTATTTTAGCTAATATTCAATAATGTTTAGGTCATGTTGACCTACGTATAAAAGGATTTTATTTTGCTAGTTTAGGGTGTGAACAATATTGGTGAATAGAGGGAGCCGTACATTCAATTCTACACACAAGGGGTATTCTGTACACCAAGAACACACACGTATTCATCTGATTAATCAAGAGATGTGTAGTATGTTGATTTGATATATTTATCTCTTGTTCTTTATTGTGTTGTGATTGTTTATCAACTATTAATCTGGGTTTAATAGGATTAGATGTAGATTGATCATGATAATCATCTAAGTATCCACTTTCTTCTTGTTGTTCAGTAAGGGGTTCAGTTGAAGTAGTCGGTGCAGAAGCTTCAGTTGGTTGGACATTTGTTGTCTGTTGAGTAGACATGACGGTGCATCCAACAAAAGAAATTCCTTGGTATAGAGTTCTTTATAATGATGGGGTCGTGAGAATCCCTTCTGTCAGCTGGTGTCGCCCTCCTGGGCGCTCGCTTGGGGATCTCGATTCTTAACAATTTCTTATCTTTTTATTTTCTTAGCAGGTTGGACCATGATTAAATGGGTATGGCATCTCTATGCTTTAGGGTAGTTTCCCGTTAAAAAGTTCAAAGCAGTGATAATAACTACTTTCATCATCCTTCTGCCGAGATTCGTCCAACTATCTGTTATACGCTTCGCCCATGCAAACTTGGTATTTTCCTTTGGAGATTGAGACTTCAGGTGCTATCTCTTTTGGTTAATCGGGGACCAGGTGTAGGTTTTGTCTTATCTGCTCGATGCAACGAGATCATTGAAGATATTGATCATTGCCTTGTTAATTTTCAACAAGGTTCAATATGCATGAGAAAAGTGGTGTGTCTTTATAGTATCCCTATATAGTGGAAACTTAACCTTGGATCTTATTGGCTAGATATTGCCTCCTTCAATTAGACGTCCTATTGTTGATTTTTGGATGGCAGTTCTTTGGTGTGGTCTTTACATCATTTGGAATTTCCGGAACCAGACGGTCTATTCCAAGAAAATCCTCTAGACCGGAATTTATTTTTTGACATTCAACTGATATTATTTCGTTGGCTTTTTGCTCACGCAAAGGGTTTCAACTATTATTGGATGGATTAATGTTGCAAACTGGGTGGTTAGTTAGGTTCTTTTGGCTGGTTGCATCTTCATTTTCTGATGCTCATTGTTTTGTTTTATCTTTTGTTAGTCGTCATGTTCTAATTGTTCGTTTGATTTTTATTTGTTTATGTTTCTGTTTCTGCTTCTTGCTTTACCACTCAGTGTTGTAGTCTATTTTTTTTAATATATTTGATCCCTTTAAAAAACATAAAGTTTTTAGGAGAATTCTCTAATCTTTTTACAACTTTTTAAAAATATATCAGAATTAATTATTAAATATGTTAATAACACAATTAATAATAAATGATTAAATAATAGCAATTTGTAAAACACTCGACGACCCAATATTATTATTTGTTTAATCGAATTATTTAATAAGCTATCTTATTTTTAAGCTAATTTTTGAAAAATTATTACAGATAGTATATTCTTAATTCTTTTCATTTTTTTTATTATGCCCTTATGATTTTAACATAAATACCTTGATATTATTCTTTTATGTCATTTTATATATCATTTAGTTTAATAGCTAATTTGACGTAATAAATATGACTAACTTATTAGTTAGCAACTAGTTTACTAAACAACAATTAATTTATCAGGAAACATCTAGCTATGCTTAAGTAGACTTTAGAGGTTTAAAAACTTTTTTTGCTCCAAACTAGTGATGGCCAAAAATCGGGCTCGGACCGAGCTAAAACGGGCTTCGGGCCTCTACAGTGAAAGCAAAAACCAGGCCAAAATGGGCTTCGGGCCGGGCCGGGTTTCACCCAAAAAGGCATGGCCCGGTTAGTCTTGGGGTAAACCGGTTTAACCAAAACCGGGCCGGGCCGGGCCCAAACCGGGCCATGATCGGGCCGATGGTTTTTTCGTATAATAAATCACTAAAATACACTTTAAAAATACATTTTATATATAGTTTTAAGTTACAAACTTACAATACAAGTATTTATAGGGGTTTGGGGGGTAAAAAATACAAAAAAAGGACAAAAAAACGTACATAAACGGTAACATAACGTTTTTTTTTTAAGTACGAATTGGGCCGGGCCGGGCCAAAAACCGGGCCGTGAACCGGGCTCGGGCCGGGCCGCCAAAAACCCAAACCGGTCCATGATTTCGGGCTTCAAACCGGTTTGGCATCGGGTCGGGTCGGGCTTTCAGACGGGTCGGGCTCGGTTAACCGATCGGGCCGGGTCGGACCGGGCCAAGATGGCCATCAGTACTCCAAACAACTATGCTAAAGTATATGTTAAAATATAATATAAAAAAATAAGGTAGAATTCTTTAAATTTTAAGAAATCTCTAAAACTTAATATTGAGAAGAGACATATATCATTTGAAGTGTTTCCACCAATGAGGTCGAATATTTTGTAATTTATTTATAAAGATATTTGCTTGGGTGAAAAATCCATAACAAGAACCGACTAGGATAATATCCACGATACGACCGTTCGTAATCACAACAGTTTGTTATTTAATTATTAATGACATTTGTTACTTTATGATATCCATTACAAGTAATCTCCATAATTGAAGATTAATGGCGAAATATCCTCTTATTAAAGTGTAAATTATAACCGACCAACAAGAATTATGAGCATCATTGAAGATGTTTAATATCTGCCCATGATATTATGGACATTAAAGCAGCGGTTACAAGAAGCAAGAGTATAAATATGGAGATTAAGTCACTCCAAAAGGGCTCCAAACAATTCATACGCTCAACGGTTCAAGTGCTTTCAAGGAAACCTTTGTTGCTGGAATTTCTTTTCAATTTATTATCTACAACTTACGTATTAACCATGTTCTGTAATAGCGACAACAGTTATTAAGGACGACGTCCCTTGGTGACGTTCATAATGCATTAATGATAATTACGATCATCCACGATTTTTACCTTCGACGGTGTTTTTCGCGTTACCAAATATTGGCAAGAGGTCAACGCTTATGTGAATTGCTTAAACAATTCCAATCTGCCTTATTCTTTATTATTTATTTGTTCAAAGTTACAAATTTTAGTCATTGTCAAACATTCCAACCTGAAATCATTTTATGTGATTTTTGACATAAATAGTATTTTTAAAAATATATTTGAATAATAAATTTATAAAATATCTTAATAAAATGACAAAATTTCTAAATAAAGTAGTTTCTTATATAAGATTTACGATATTTAATGGTATTATATTTTAAAAAGTTTATAACATAATTGTTAAAAATCTATTAATTTTACATATAAAAATAAGATTAAATGAAAAATAAATAAAAACCGCCAATAAATTTTCGTCCATGTGGTTTGATGTTTATAAAGATTTTCCTCTCTGCTCTTTCAAAACTGTTTTTGTAGTCAATGTGGTTTCTATTTGCTTCCATTTTCATTACTCCATCCAACTTTATTAAAATTAAGTGTTAATTCATTTAAAAATTAAATAAGAAAATTACATATTTGGTCCTTATGGTATATAAATTTTTATATTTTTATCATAGTTTACATTTTTTTTACTTTTTCTTTATTTATTGTATTTCATCAAGACATTTATTTTTCTATTAATTATATTGTATATTTTCTTAATTATTATAACTTTAATTATAAAAATAATCAAATGATTTCATTAAAAATACTAATAAATACATGATATTTTTTTTAAAGCTTTAAGTTTAAATCTCCTAAAATTAATATTTTTTTATCTATTGATTTATTAAAGTTTTTTATTTATTTTAAATTACCATTATAAAAAGTTTAATAAAATTCGAGAAAAAAATAATCTTATTTTATAATAACCGGTTGTTTATTGTTAAATTCATTTTACTTCCACTATTCTATATTTTCATTTAAACTTTATTTTTGTTAATTAATCAGATTTGTTTAATATTTAAAATTAATATATTTTTAACAATTATGAAAATATACAATATAGTTAATAGAAAAATAAATGTCTTAATAAAATACAATAAATAAAGAAAAAGTAAAATAAATGTAAAGTAGGATAAAAATGTAAAAACTTATATACCACAAGAATCAAATATGTAATTTGCTTATTTAATTTTTAAATGAATTAACACTTAATTTTAATAAAATTGGATGGAGGAACGAAAATAGAAGCTAAAAGAAACCACAAAGATTAAAAAAACAGTTTTAAAAGATTCGAGACGAAAATCGTTATAAACATCAAACCAGAGGGACTAAAATCGTAGTTTACTCCATATTTTATTTGGATTGGGCAAGACATAACGCGTGTGGATGGATGATTTTTGTACGACCCCGAGATATTTTATCCATTTGGAATATGGGATTTATCAAATGACAGATATACCCTCCTTGCTCATTTTACACGCCTCATTTACTTTTCCAATACCCTTCCTACATTGGAAATGTATATCTTGACTATTGACAAGTCAAAATAACAAATATTCCATAATTTTTTTAATAAAAATATATAATTCAAAAACTAAAGCAATATCGTCAAAGTAATAGCAATTTTTCATGATGAGCAAATATCTATTATATATTATAAAGTAGACATAAAAAACTCTTAAATATAAATTATTAGACACAAGGTACCATCATTTTATGCAATATTTTAAAAATCTCTTAATTTACAAGTATCAAAGCACAAGATACATATTACTACTGCAAATTTCTTACACCCACTAATTTGGTATGCGCAAGATGTTCTTTTTATACAGACATTTCCATTTATCACTATTAATTAATATATTATATTATATAAATTTGTTTTAATTATATTATTAAATATTTAATTGGTTATTTTTTCTAGATATTAAAATATATAAGATAATCATTGAATTATAACAAAATACTTAATTTTTTTATGTAAAAAAATTATATTATTAAGCCTAAATTAAACAAATTTATTAAAAAAAATTATCATTTTCTCAAAATCATCCAAAATCGTACTGTATCTCGCTGCATTGCGCGAGTACTCTTCTAGTCTAGGTATTAAACCAAGGAGTATCCCATACGTCTCAAATAAATATTGTTTATTTTATAGATGTATAAAAATCGGTTGTAATTAGTTATTTGTTTGATTATTTTGGGTTTACTTTTAATAAGCAAAAAAAAAATTGGTATATTACATCAGTCTGGACATGATGCATGATGATCATAACTAATCAAGGATCGGGATCAACTTTTTGTTTTTGGTTTAAAAAGTCAATTGTTGCTTGCTCGAAAGCAAGTCTGAAACTTCACAAATAGCTCTTTGACTGATCCAATTGTTTTTTGAAGCAGTTCTTGCTTAGGAAACTAGGATTGATCCATATAGGAATGACCGATCTAGTCCTTGATTGATCCTATCACTCTTAGCCTTTTCTTATTGAGCTTTTGGTCTTTGGATAGATAAAGGAGTTCCAACATATATCGAGAAGATATAGTCCAAACTTATCCAATGTGGAACTCTAACAGTGATAATGAGTTACAACTTGTCTTTTCATCTTTGTTTGGTAAAGTGCATCATCATAAGGTTTTATCTCCATTTTATATTTGTTATTTGGCTGAGCTAGGTGTGCTTAAAAACCGATTAACCTGACCAATTCCCGACTAACCTAACCTGAAAAAAAAAACTTAACCCGAGGTAACGCGACACATAGTTGATACAAAATTAGACCAAACCGCGTCTATTTGGGATGAAATTGATAAGGATATTTGAACCCAACCCAATCCAACCCGATGAACTCGATGTCTTTCTATACTATGGATTTAATATGATTATTAACTCCCTGTTTAATATATGTACATTAAACCAACCCGTAATTTGTTATATTCAAAATTATATTACAATTTCAACCTTTTACTTTCTTATTTGCATGAATTGTTAATTTCTTTGAGTTTGTTAGCCTTTTTTCTATGTTCTTATTTTGGCTTTACTTCGTTTAAACATAAACACTTATCTAGATTGTAGAATGATGTACCACAGTTTCAACCCGATCAACTTGACCAACCCAGTCTAACCCGCACGATTTCGGTTAGGTTGTAGTTTTGCTTGGGTTGGGTTGGGTTGAAAATTTTCAAACCGCAAACACTGGGGTGAGTTTTTCAAATGCCTTCAACTCGGGCAACCCAACCCATGTGTAGCCCTAGGTCGAGCACTACGTAGAGCCTTAGCCTTCTAGAAGGCCACAGATTCAATTCTCACAAATTGTGAGAAGTGTATGTGCGTCTATTTTTTGTTCATTTGCAATATATAAATATTGCATAGTTCACAAAAAAAATGAAAAGCGTTTTCTTTTGTGTGGTAAATTTGGCCAATTTTAGGTAATTTATTGTCGTTGTGTGAAAAGTTTCTTCTTTGGCGTGAGGATTCTATACTTAGTCATTTTTCTGACTGAGTTTTTCATAAATTTTGATATTTTGATTCTGTGTTTAAAGATTTGTGCAATTATCAAGATGACTTCTTGAGATGCTTTGGCAATAGGAACTGGTCAAACCACCAGTATTGTTCAAAGGAGAGTATGAACAATGGAAAGACAGGTTTCTGGACTTTATAGACAGACATGAACTTTGTGAGTATATCAGACTATCTATTTTTTTTTGAAAGAAGGGCTCATGAAATCTCCAACAAAGCTTCTCACTACAGAAGAGGAAGGAGAAGAGGTAGTTACCAAAGAATATCTTATGGATATAGATGAATATACTGACGAACAGAAAAAGAGGCACAAGGCTGATAGACTGGCAAGATCGTTTCTACTTCAAGGAATTCCTAATGAGATTTATGTGAAAATAGATAACTACAAAGCTACTGGCTCTGTGCTACTGACAGGCATTCCTAACTGTTTCATGTGTTGATTCAGGGTTACAACTTCTAATTTGTCTGAATTTGAAAAAATTCAGATGAATACATTCATGAATTGACGGCTCATTCAGATCAGATGAATAAAAGGGAGAGATCACGAAGATTGTGCTTATTTGTTCATTTGGGGGAGATGTTCCAAAGACCGATCTAAACTTGAAAGTTTTGATGATTTTGATTCTACAAATTCATCAAAAAGGGGGAGATGTATCAAAGTTCAAGTTCAGATGAAAAGTTTACATCAAAATTGGGGAGATAATTCAGAGTTAAAGTTCAGATGTCAGAATATGAAATAAAAGGGGGAGATGAATCAAAGCTTAAAGTCAAATATGATATGGTTGATTGAGAAAGATAAAGTAAAGATGGAGAATGTCAAAGTTTTGAAGATTTTTTTTAGACAAAGTTGTTTGAAAAGTCAAAGTGAAAGATATCAAAGGGGGAGATATATATCAAGTATTATGGAAGTTTGATAAAGATAACAATGTTTTCAAGTTGTCAAAGCTGAAAAAGATACAAAGCTGAAGATATTTGTGAAGATAAGAAGACCTGAAGATTATCGTCAATTTTTTTTTTAATCTTGAATCCAAAGGGGAGATTGTTAGACTGATATTGTATTCAAAATTAAAAGTGAGGGTCTAGTTTGTAATTGTTTAATAGTTTGAGGTTTTAATTGTAAAGTCAACAAAGATTGACTTAGTATAAAGAGTTTAGGTTCCTTTGTAATCTTGTAGATACGCATACTTGATACGAACTCAGAGATTGGTAAGCACACAGAGAACACACACAGTTGACAAGTGAGATCTGTGACACTTAGTTAGATCTGTGATTAAACTGTAATAATGTGATATGATCTAACACAAATACGTTGTTAAACAATGTTGTGATTATATGCAAGTATTTCCGGGTCACATGATGTATGAGTATAAATTTCTAAAGCTATATGTTTGAATTCATAACTAACTGATAAACATAATCAAAACATGATAAACATCTCAATTTAAATATAAAGAATTTAAAATATATAATATAATCATTGAATTCTAATAAAATAATTAATTTTTTATATAAAAGCATTATATTATTAATACTAAATTAAATAAATTTATTAAAAAAACTATTATCAATCTCTCAAAACCATCCAAAATCGTACTGTAAATAGATAAAAAATAAAAAATAAAATAAAAACATTAAAATCATGATATATCTCGCTGTATTGCACGAATACGCTTCTAATAAATCAAAAAAAAGTTATTTAAAGAGAGAATTATAGTTTTGGTCCTTAAGGTTTCGTATTTTCTTTGAAAGGAGAACCTCTACTACCGTATCTCAAATAGTGGTCCCTGAGGTTTGTTCTGAAAGAAGGACCTCCTCACTAACCCCGTTAAAAAACTCAGTTAGTAGGAGGGGTATTTTGGTTAAATCATATTTTTTTTCTTTTTTCAACTTTTCTTTATTTTTTTAAACATTAAGGACATAATTGTAATTTCCTTTAGTTTATATTAATACTATTACTCATATATATATATATATATATATATATATATATATATATATATATATATATATATGTTGATCCCAAATAATGATGTTCACAACTTGATAAACTTTTCACTACACACAGATTAATCAATAAGAGTGCGGAAGCGTTTTAGTATGTAGAGAAAGTAGAACATGCAAGGTAGTAGACACACAGACAAACAATGAACAGAAACTTAAGATGCAACAGGAAATTTACTGAAGAAACTGTTTCATTGATTTGCTTCAAGAACACGCACTGGTATGTGCAAATATTCTCAGGGAAAATACAATCTCTATTTCAGAATTGTGTATGCTCGCATGCATAAACCAAAGGTGGTGCTCCTATAATATACAAGAAGGATGCACCCCATAGTACAAGACAAAGGTTGACATTCCATAAACGGAATGCCACCTGGAAAGGTAAACAATCGTACGCCGCAGAAATGATCTGGAGAATCTTCGTACAGCAGGCCTCATGTGTTCTGCATGTGACCTTGTCTTGAACAGTAGCCATGAAATCTTCGAACATTTGTCTCCAGTGGTTAGCCATCACAGAGGCTCTGTGATTTGAAAGTCATCTTCAGGTTTCGAGTCCTCGGGTAGATAGCCGACAGAGCCTTCTGAGCTTATGGCTTATGTGGTGAGCTTGGTAGTTCTGAGCAGTCTTCAGCAGTTCCTATACTTAGCCTATTTTTCAATACTTCTATACATGAAAGTTGGAGATAACAATCTCCCCCTAAGTATTGAAAAATAAAAAATTGGAATGTTGAGTGTTTGGCTAAGTTAGAAACTAAAAGAGGTAAAAGGAACTCAACCTCTAAAGACAAGAATTTCATTCAAAAAGAAATGCCAGAAGGCAATTACATTTAAGTTCATGTGCATGAATGAAAAATTATTCTATTACACAGATTATCTCGGGAAATCATCTATCGGATTTGTGAAGCTTTCAGCTAGTGTCTTATTCATCGATAGAATGAGCTCCCGGTACTTTATATGCGCATCTATATCTTTAATCATTCTTTCTGCAGGCCCCTGTTGTACAGTCTCTGAACCCCTCTTCATCAGAATCGTGTTCTTGATTTTCAACAGAGTGTTGTTCGAATACTTGTGACTTTGATTTGGCCTGAACATCTTCTTTAGCCCATCATCGTCTCTGTAGACAAACCCGAACTCGAGCTCTGTGATTAGAGAATTTGAAGGTACATCTTCAATTCCGGGGAATTGGTCATTTGGTTTAGTGATCGATATCTTTTCGACTCCGAGCTGTAAGGCCACCTCAAAGTCCATTCTGCTTTGATACTTCACAAGTTCGCGCATGACTTCTTTGATTCTACCGTTTGCTATCATAGACTCCTTCCTCTTTTCAAGTCTCTGTTATGTGAAAGCATGCAGTTGAGGAAGATCATAGGCGTAGAGGTTCTTTAGATCTGCATATGTGAATATGTACTGACGCCCATCTTTTCTCTCGACTAAGTACTTGGCGTACATAATGGACTTGTTAGAGAAGGAGTGCAAAGTGATCCTCATCACAGTTTTAATGTCCTCTGTAGAAAATACCTCATCCTTTTCTTGGCCAGTTTGCTCGAAACGCCTTCTGATGTCTTCTTTGATCAAAGGATGTAGATTGGGTGCCATAAAGACTGCCTCGGGCTCTGCGCTATATAGGTAGGTGTAAATGTTCTCGTGAAATTTGAGTTCTTTCGGTGGAGGCCTTGGGATGGGAATCCTCATGGCATCCATCGATTGAATAATCTGTTTTATCCTGTCCTCTTGTTCTTTATGCTCTGAGGGTTTCGTCTTCTTTGGCTCAGAGGGTTTCTTCACAGGGCTCTGTGGATAGGTCTTTGCTATTTCTGAGGCATTGACTGGATCAAGAGATTGATATTGAACTTTGGGAATCGGTGCAGTAGGCATGAACTCAGGACTGAAAGGTTCTACGAATCTTGCGAGTCCTTCTGCGATTTCCTCAGAGCTAACACTTACCTTTCCCTTCTGAGGTCCTGTAGAGGTTGTGCCTTGCACAAATGGAGCTTCCCTATTTGATTCCTCAGAGGCACATGATTTGAGACCTTGAGTTTTGTGTGCCCCTGAAGTTACGTTCTGTAATGGTAGGACCTGGAGAGGAGTGGCAACGACTACGAGTGTAGAGCTCTTTGTTGTTGTGGCCTTCTCCCTCTTATGATGGCTAGGGCCAGATGCATTTGGGTCCTGATCATCATGGTGTACCCTCTTTTACGCTGCCTCTGCCTGGAAAGTCGCAAGTGCCTTCCTTTTTCTTCTGCAGAGGTGTGTGTTGGCATGTGTTGTGATTTTGGTCATCACGTCCTCTACAGCAAGTCCGAGTTTGTTCACCTCGTAGTCGGACTTGAACTTTATCGTGGAAACAATCTTATTCAGATCTTCTGCCATAGACTTCCCCTCTTTGGAAATGTCAGAGCCGATAAGATTCAGGGTTCGCATAAGCATCTTCCACATGGTCTCTAGTTTTTCTTTCGTTGCGAGTCTTGACATGTCTGTGGCAAATATGGGTGGTGGAGGAGCAGAGGTTGAGGTTTGTTGCTGAAAGGGGACCATGACACTGCGAGTCATGTCCTTTATTTCCTCCTTGATTTTGGACAGATCGTTCACCCCTGATTGAGTCACCTCTGCTGCAAATTTGCCCATTTCCTCCATGCATATATCCCCGAGATTCTTGATTGCATCAGTTTGGATATTGATGGATTCACCACAACATTGAATATCTTTTCTTGTGACAGTGGTCTCTGTTAGCTTCCTGATCTCGGCCGAGTGTTGCTCTGAGGTTCGTTGGAGAGCTTTCAAATCCTCTGTATTGGCTCTCAGAGCCCCTGCAAGGGCATTTGGGTTCTGTGGAAGTTCTAGAGAGAGTGAGCTTTTCAACTCATCAAGTTTTTGGATCACCATGTCAGCAAAGGCTTTAAACTCGCCCTTTGTGACGTAGGAGTCCGAGGTAACCTCTGGGACAACACATGTCCCAGATTTTGCCAACGAGTGTTTGGCACCTTCAGAGCCTGTGAGTATGTTGAGCTCTGGAGGATTTCCTTCCAATCCTCGATGTTCCACAAAGGAATCATCTATGGAAGTTCTGTCAATAGGTCTCATGGGGGAGGGTTCAGAGGCTCCCTCAAGATTCCTATTGATTAAGTCATGTGGCTGTTCTAGAACCACAAAACTGTCGTGAACTCGTACCACCAACTCTGAAGTGGTTTGGGGGACACTCGTGTTTGTGACAAAGGCAACAAATGCCTCTGTGTGAGGAAGTGTCGTGTCCTGGGGCAATTGGACACTTATAACAACACCTTCACCCTGTTGAGAGGGTGGGGTGGATTTGGTTTCCCCGACTGTGATTGGTACAGGTGATGAAGGAATATCCTATGTCCGGTCGGTATGGGTAACGTTCGGACCGTGCCGTCTTGTTTCAATACTTTGCTGCACTAGAACTACAGAAGTAGTGGTGTGGGTTGCACTGGGAGTTTGTTCGGGTTGTGTGCCTAAGGCATCTTTTTCTTCCTTCTCCTCAGCCAAAATTTTCTTGCCCTCATCACCAGATCTAGAGAGCCCGGTAACATCCTCCATTTTGACCTCCACGGTTTCCCCTAAGCCCACTAAATATAGCTTCTCCACTTCCTTAGATATCTCTGCGGCCACATGAAGAGGACTATAGGGTTTCTCCTATGAGCTCTCTACTACATGAGCTTTTCTTTTTCTCCTCTGCAGAGGTTCTTCAGCCTCCTCTGCAGGTTCTCCCACTTCCATTATAGTAACGTGCTCAGAGGTTTCCGCCTTGGTTAGTTTTTTGGCCTTCTTCTTCTTCTTCTTGGGCTTAGCAACCTCTGAGGGTGATTTTGGAGCCTCTTCCTCTTCGACTCTCTTCTTGGGTTTCCTTTTCTTTTTCTCCTTGGTTTTCTCTCCCCCACCCCACTCTCGAGAACTAAAACCTTAGTTCTCACTTGGGTTTCTTCTGCTACACCTACTCCTGTACCCTCACCTATCTCTGTCTTAAGGTATATGGCAATCTCTCCCACTTGGAATCCTACATGTGGGGGGGGGGGGTTGCAGGACTCGGTGCAGGAGTCTTGTGCCCACGAATGTAAGTCTTAGCCCCTTCTTCACTACCCATGTATGCTAGGATGCGGGCTGGCAGAGGTCTTGCCTCAGGATATCCACTCTTCAGAACTATTGGATTGTGCGACTTCATGTCGTACACTTTGATAATCTTACCTTCTGCAGGTAAATTCCCTTCTCCCACAAGATCATCCCCAAGTAGAACCACAAAGAATCTGTTGAACACAAGATTCTTGGGCTCTGTTCCTCTAGCTTGATCCTCCTGTTTAGCTATGACCGCATTTTTCATCTCCCTGAAGATGAGTCCAACATAGTCCAAGGGCAAGTCATAGTACATACCATACATAATTGCAAGTATGGTATGGATAGATTGATCTGGGCTCCCAACCTTGCAAATCAGGCAACGATTTAGGATCGAGAAGAGAGCATTCCACAGAGGTGGAAGGTTCTGTCGTCTGAATTCAGTCCCTTTGGTAATTGGTGTTGCATACCCAATGAACTTGAGGAATTCCACAACTTCATAATCTGTTGGTTCGTCTGAGAATCTCACTAGGTTGAGTTGGGACCTAGTTGGGAGTCCAAAAGCCTCTAAGACTCTTCTCCTGTTTATGCCAAGGTCCAGTATTTTAGTAGTTGAGGGGTGAGTGGCATATCCCATGACACAGTAGCCTTATTTGTCCAATTTCTCATGCCTAGAACTCAACCAAAATTGTTGAATGTAGGTTTTTGGTATGTCAGTTCTTTTTAGGGTTAGGGCTTTGGTGAGGATGTGGTTTTTTAGGATTTGAAGTAAAGGAGCAGCTTCTTCAGGATAACCTTTGGGTTCCAAGATAACATAGTGATTGTTAGGCTTGAGGTTAAGTTGCCTGGAATGGTAGTCATGATGGGTAAAGGAGAGCATCATGCTTGTCAATGGTTGTTCTTGTTCAACAGACACAGAATCGGCCTTTTTGGCCTCAGAATGCATTGATTTGTTTGATGCAGAAGATCCCTTTGAGTTATTGGATGAAGCAGAGTGGGACGCCATTAGAATAAAATGAAGAAGATGAAGAGATTTTCTGCTAGAGAGTTCTTGAAGAGAAGATTGAAGGTAAAAGGGAAAAGTGATAGGAAAGAAATGATTTTATACTGAGAGAGGTGAAAAGAATTAGCAGGAAATAATAATAATTTGAAATCCGTAATGAGTACCAAAGGATAAGGAGCCGTTTTAAAAAGCGACGACACAAATACGGACCAATATGATTTTGCCACGTCAGGATAGGCGGTGCACGATCTAGTACGTGCACCTCCCTCTATTCTCACGCACGTGGCATTTACTATTCCCACATGACAGTGATTTTCAAAAAATAACCCGCATTGAATGACCATATGGTAAAAATTTTCAAGAGATGAAAATGGCAGAAGCTCTGTGGGTTTAGAGCTTCTGTAGTCATGGCAGGGTTCTGAACATCAAGAAGACCTAAACACACTCGAAAGAACTATGAGATGATCAAGTTCAAACCAAATTTCATGCTTGATGGACAAGAGACCCCTTTTGTGAGGTGCAGAGGCTATGTGATAGGTCACAAAGGCTTTGTGGAGGACCTCAGAGGCTCAAGGGTCCAAATTTTCTAAAATAGGAAAGATTTGAAAGGCAGAGAGAGACATATTTGAAGAATAATGTCGAGCTCCCCCTTGAGTTTTCAAGGTCTCCTATTTTAGCTCCCCCTTGATATGTGCTTGGATCTTTTGGAAATAGACATTGAACAAGACATAGAGCAAGAGAGCCACTTTAACAAAATTTACGGGAAAGGGACTACACAAATTGAAAAAATATTTACAACAGAGGCTCTGTGCAATGGTACAGAAGCTTTATGATTCAACTCATGTTTAGCATACCAATCATGCCAACAAGAAAAGTGAATCTTTTCTCATCCAATGCCTTTGTGAAAAGTTCAGCAAGCTGGTAATCTGTGGGGACAAAGTACATTTCTATGGTCCCATGCTCCACATGATGTTTCAGAAAGTGGTACCTGATATCGATGTGTTTGGTCTTAGAGTGCTAAACAGGGTTGGCAGAGATCGCAATGGCGCTTTTGGAGTCACAGAGGATGGGGATTTTTTCAATGTCAAATCCATAGTCTCTGAGTTGAGTTCTCATCCACAGGACCTGTGAACAACAACTAGCGGCGACAACGTATTCTGCTTCTGTCGTAGAGGTCGAGACACAGTTTTGTTTCTTTGAAGTCCAACTTACTAGTTTGCCTCCAAGGAATTGACAACTCCCAGAGGTACTCTTTCTGTCTAGCTTGCATCCTCCATAATCTGAATCTGTCTAAGCCACAAGATCAAAGCCAGAGTTCTCCGGATACCAGAGGCCAAGATTCTTGGTCCCTTTTAAGTATATGAAGATCCTCTTGACAGCATGAAGATGAGATTCTTTGGGGTCAGCTTGAAATCTTGCACAGAGGCATGTGGAAAATATTATATCGGGTCTACTTGCAGTTAAGTACAACAGAGACTCTATCATACCTCTATAGAGTTTACACTCCACATATTTTCCCTCTGGGTCTGCATAAAGCTTAGATCCAGTGGCTATAGGGGTTTTCATTGGTGAAGAGTCGGAGAGCTTGTATTTTTCAAGTATGTCAGAGACATATTTTTATTGGTTTAAGAAAATGCCCTCTTTGGTTTGTTTGACTTGCAATCATAGGAAGAAGGTGAGTTCTCCCATCATGCTCATCTCAAACTCACTCTTCATCAATGACTCAAACTTTTTACAATATGATTCATTTGTGGACCCAAAAATAATGTCGTCAACATAAATCTGTACAAGTAGAATCTCACCTTTTCTCTTTTTATAAAATAAGGTAGTATCAGTTGTACCTCTTTCGAAACCATTAGTAAGAAGGAAGTTTAAAAGTCTGTTGTACCAGGCTCTGGGGGCTTGCTTGAGTCCGTAGAGAGCCTTGTCCAAGAAGTACACATGATTAGGGTACTTAGATCTTTCAAACTCAGGTGGCTGTTGGACGTAGACTTCTTCTTGGATCTGCCCATTTAGGAAGGCTGACTTTACATCCATCTAGAACACTTTAAAACATCTGTGGCCTGCGAAGGCAAGAAATATTCTTATCTCCTTGAGCCTTTCCATAGGGGCAAAAGTTTCTTCATAGTCGATCCCTTCTTCTTAGCAATATCCCTTGGCCACCAGTCTTGCTTTGTTCCAAATCACCACACCGTCCTCGTCCTTTTTGTTCCTGAAGACCCATTTGGTCCCTATTGCAGTTTTGCCTTTCGGCAGAGGCACTAGGGTCCATACTTCGTTTCTTTCAAACTGCAGAAGCTCCTCTTGTATGGCTTCTACCCAGTTTGGGTCTTTAAGAGCTTCAGAGATCTTTTTGGGCTCGATAATACTCACAAAATTTGTATAGTAACAAAAGTTTGCAGTACTGGATCGAGTCTGGACTTTGTCAGAGGGGTACCTATGATTTGGCTTTGTGGGTGACTTATGGTCCATTTTGTCATGCGAGGTAGGTGATCATTAGAACCTTCTGAGATCACTTCTGGAGTATGTTCTGTCTCTTGATGTTGATCACTCTCTGTTGGAGAGAGATCATTTGTACTTGCTACAGGGCTTGATTGATCATTGTGAGTTGATGTGTTGAGCTCTATGGTGCCTTGTTCAGAGTTCTCTGATTGTTCTGGTGTTGACCCTTCAGAGGTATCTTGAGGATGACTATAATCTTGATTGAGCTTAGAGCCTTGTTCAGTGTTAGCCTCTGAGTGCCCCCCCCCTCGACATTTGCACCTACAAAAGTAGTGGAAGAGGGTGAAGTATTGCTAGGACCAGTTAGAGATGTACCTGTTTGGTCTTCAGAGGCTTCAACTCTAGAGGCTCTGTGGTCATCCTCAGAGGGTCTATCATCGTTGAACATCTCTTCAAACAGATGATGAAGATCATTTGCTCTATATGAATCACCAGATTCTTTATCCTGAAGTTTGAGTCATGAGCTGATTTGCTCAGAAGTCATCTGAAAAGAGTCATCAAAATAAACATTAATACTTTCAAGTATATGTTTTGATTTGAGCACATAGACTTTGTATGCCTTGGAGTTTGATGAGTAGCCGACGAATTTGGCTTCATCATCTTTGGGACTAAATTTCCCTATTTGCTCTCTGTCATTCAACACAAAGCATCTACACCCGAAGACGTGAAAGTACTTGATATTTGGCTTCCTCTGGTTGAGCAGGTCGTAAGGGGTCTTTGCATGCATTTTCACTATCAAATATCGATTTTGCGTAAAACATGCAGTTGAGATGGCTTCTGCCCAAAACGAAATCGGAAGTCCCGAGGCAGTGAGCATAGTTCTGGCGGCTTCCACTAGTGTTCTGTTCTTGCGTTCAACAACACCATTTTGTTATGGAGTCCTTGCAGCAGAGAAGTTCTGTGATATGCCCTCTATCGTAAGATAGGCTTCGATGGTTGATCTTTTGAACTATGTGCCATTGTCACTTCGAACTCTTTGAACCCTGCAATCATGAAGAACTTGTATTCTCTTAAGAAGATTGATTAGTACCTCAGGAGCATCTGATTTCTTTCGAACAAACTTCACCCAAGTATATCTAGAAAATTCATCTATGAGTACAAGGATGTACTTCTTGCCACCTAGACTCTGCACAGATATAGGACCACAGAGGTCTACATGTAGCATTTGCAGAGGTCTAGTGCAAGATATGTCTGATTTGGTCTTATGGGCAGCCCTTTCAAGTTTGCCCATTTCATATGCAGAGCATAGATGATCTCTGTTGAATCTAATACTTGGTAACCCTCTTACCAGGTCCAATTTCACAAGTTTGTCTAGAGAGTGAAAGTTTAAGTGACAGAACCTGTTATGCCAGAGCCAAGCTTCCTCGTTCTTACTTGAGACCAGACAAAGATTTTCATCCTTGTTGATCGACTTGAAGTCCATGAGGTATAGATCACCTCGTCTTCTAGCTCGCAGAAGCTCTGTAGTTGTGTCTTCCTTCAACAGGGAGCAATATTGCTTCTTAAACATCACATCTAGTCCATTATCACAGAGTTGGCTAACACTTAGCAGGTTGTGCTTAAGGCCATCCACATAAGCCACTCTGTTGACATCGATGTCTCCATTGGCAATGACTTCATAGCCTTTGATTTGACCCTTCTTGTTGTCTCCGAATGTCACAGAACCACCTCCTTGTTTTTCTTTGTAAGCGGGGAGTAACCCTCTGTCGCCAGTCATGTGCCTTAAACACCCGGAGTCTAGGTACCAAATTGGCACATGTTGTTTCTTCTGTGGACAGATCAAGAGGATTTAGGTACCCATTATCAAATGGGTCCAGGCTTGTTAGGAGTCTTTAAGGATGCCTTAGCACCTTTGAGTTTGGTTTTATCCTCTTTAACAGAGGTACCATTTTGTCCTTTCTCACCATTGAATTTGGCATTCTTAGGCTTCGGGTGAGATATAAGACAGGAAAGCCTTGAGAAGTGTTGATTAAGAGCATGCATAAGATCAAAACATTTGCAATGAGGGACTCCAGAAGCAAACTTCTTAAATATTTCATTAAAATTGTCAAAGGAGGGTACAGAGCAACTTTTACAACAACCCATTTTAGATTTGGGTTTCTTTTTACAAAAAACTTTGTCTAATCTAGGTTGAGTTTTGTCAAAAACTCCTCTTGGATGGCTCTCTAATTGTACTCTCCCTTGATGACCTCCCTTTCGAGCGTTCACTGCCACAGAAGCATTAGTTTTATCAATTTTGGGCCATTTTTCCTTCTGTTGCCAAGTGAGCTTTTCTTGAAATGGTTTTATAGGTTTTGGAGCTTTGGAAGCTTGAGAGATCTTGAAATTTTCACTGTTTAATTTTTCGAGCTCGAGAGAAGTCTTTGCTTGTAGACACATGTCTAAAAATTCAGGGCAGATGGGTATGCCTATAGTTCTCCTTTTTGGAGTGACTATTCTGTTAAGAATACCATATGAAATCTTATTTTCCTCTGGACCACAGGGGACTATCTCAAGTTCCACGGAACTTGTCTCAATATCGACAGAGGTGGACTCAGACTCTGACTGAATCGAGAAAGTCTCTGTGAATGAGAGTGTGACCTTCTGGAAGTGCAGTGCTTTGTCCATTGGTAGTATCCTTGGGAATATTTAGCTCTTTTGAAATGCATGGGATCACCATAGGAACACTTAGACAATTTAGGAGATCTTGCTCAAAGATTTCTCCTACTTTAGAGGTTACACCAGGAAGACTAAGAAAGTGATTTTCATATGTTTTTCTCAAGTCACTTTCCAAAAATGTTTTGAACAGTTTTTCTTCCACAGAGGTCGGAACAAACTCTGGTGCATTAGAGGACAGTTCCTTTTCAGGAATCATCATGCACATAAAAGCCATTTGAGTTTGTGTTTCTGGATGACCAAATTTGAAGACCCCTATCTGTTTTTGAGACAAATATTTCTTTGGAATATATTTTTTCTTTGATGAGAGTGCAGATGGTAAATCATTGTTTTCATACCATACATCGCCATCTGTAGAGGTTTCCTCAGATGTGGTCCTTCAGATGTTCTGTGCCTCTTGAATGTGGATAATAGGTTTGAAAGACTTGGTTTTAGAAATTGTCCAGGGCAGAAGATGTTTGCTAAAGATTTGCTCCTTTTATTCCCAGTATAGGGGTCAATATCATCGAACCCTATACCTCTTCTGCCAATCTGGGTATTGACCTTTTCATGGACTTTCTGAGCATCCTGGTATATCTTAATTAGGAGATCTCTATCGAGCAGATCTTGATGAAGTACTTCTCTTTCCTTTTGAAAATTTGTTTTCAAAGAAATGGCGTTTAAGCGATCACTCTCACTGTTATTTAGCTCTTTGACCTTTTCTTTTAGAGCTTCATCAAGTTTGGAAACCTTTTCTTTTAAACCTTTCTTTTCAACAATATGCTCAAAAACAAGAGATTTTCTTTCAAGATAGAGCTTGTCTTTCTCTTGGGTGAGAAGTTTTGTTTCTCTCTCAAAGAAAGCCAATTTCTTTTCTAGCTCTGAGCACATGCTTTTATAAGCAAGGAATTCGTTTTGTAATTATAGAAGTTTGCTTTCAGAGTCAATATTGGATGAGTCAGAAGTAGATACCTCACTCTTGTCGTCAGAAGAGTGGACTTCTGCCATTCCACAGAAGAACGCGTTGTTGTCCCCCTCGTCAGAGGATTCATCAGTCACAAGGTTTTCTTGTTCTACCATCAGGGATCTTTGAGTGTAGTACTCTGCTTTTTTTTTTATAGAAAGCAGCGTCTCTAGCGGGTTTCCCTTTGATGGCAGTTGACCTGCACTCTGCTGCGAAGTGGCCTGACTTCCTGCATTTGAAGCATCCATCATTCTGTTGAGGGGCTCTATCACCACCTCTGTCGTTCATCTTCTGTCCACTTCTTCTTTCGGCATGCCTCTGATCACCAAACTCTTTCCTAAACTTTCTCACTTCCCCATACCCTCTTCCTCTGTCATCTCTCTCCTCTCTTTCTCTATACTCTGGCTTTTTCTTGAGACCCCTGTTGAATTGTCGGATCATAAGTGCTAGTGTTTTGGCCAGAGCAGCCATATCGATCTCTTCCTCTGAACTTTCTTCACTTTCACTCTCTGCCCCCAATACCTTCGTTTTCTTCTTCTTCTTCTTCTTCTTGTTCTTCTTCTTCTTCTTCTTCTTCTGAGCATCCTCTGTCGCCTTCTCCTTCCCTTTATCTTGACCCTCTATGGCACTTCCTACCAACGCCAGAGGTCTGCCCACAGGGGTTGCCAATTTTGAGATTCGGTTCTCTTGGCTAATTAAAGTCCCAAAGAGGTCGGAGATAGACCAGACATCAAGATTTAGGGTTACTTACATGGACATTGTCAGATGAAGCCATTCATCATTCAGACTCTAAAGAAATCTAACATTGTTCTCCTCAGAGGTTCTGTGGATACCATACCTCTTGCACTTGTTGATCAAGGAGTTGTATCTATTGTAAGTGCTCTGAATGGATTCGCCTGCCAGAGCCTTAAATGCAAAGTATTCATTAATGCACAAGGCTATGTTGTTCTTTAGGGTTTTGGCACCACCCTCAAGCTGTTTTTCAAGTTCCAACCACAAATCTTTAGATGTTTCACAGGAGTCAAGGGACTGAAAGATGTCGTTTGGAATGGCCATTATGAGCAGCCTTTTGGCTTTCTTTGCAAGTTCATGCATGACACTCTCTTGCTCAGTCCACTCATTGATAGGTTTAGGATGCTGATATTCAGGTATTTCTGGAGTGTTTGCAGTGGCAGGAGCACAAGGAACAGTGGTCATTGGGATGTAAGGAGGGTTATGAAGAAACTCGACCAATCCAGGATCCACACCTTCAAGAAAGTGCACCATCCTGATTTTCCACTGAGGATATTCATCCCTCAGTAGAGTAGGAGGTTTTGATTGAGATCATGCACTGAAATAGTTGACTGTGTTCGCCATTTTCAGATAGAGAAAATAGGACAGAAAAACAGAGTATGAAATGAGCTATAGAAAAGAACAAGAATATGCTCAACAGTGATGAGTATTTGGTATGAGAAAGTTAACAAGTAACAAATAAGCTTTGAATTTGCCTTTAGCGGTTCAAACACACTTGCTTTTGAATCTATGTCAAGCAGGTTGAAATAGCTCCAGAAAACAGAGTATGTTTTATGAATGGAGATCAAGGCAAAGAACATACTCAAACTACTACCTAGAACGTTGGAATCAAGTATAGAACAAGATCCTTTGATATTAAGAATCAAAGTCTGCTTTGATACCAATTGTTGATCCCAAATAATGATGTTCACAACTTAATAAACTTTTCACTACACACAGATTAATCAATAAGAGTGCGGAAGCGTTTTAGTATGTAGATAAAGTAGAACATGCAAGGTAGTAGACACACAGACAAACAATGAACAAAAACTTAAGATGCAACAGGAAATTTACTGAAGAAACTGTTTCATTGATTTGCTTCAAGAACACGCACTGGTATGTGCAAATATTCTCAGGGAAAATACAATCTCTATTTCAGAATTGTGTATGCTCTCATGCATAAACCAAAGGTGGTGCTCCTATAATATACAAGAAGGATGTACCCCGTAGTACAAGACAAAGGCTGACATTCCATAAACGGAATGCCACCTGGAAAGGTAAACAATTGTGCACCGCGGAAATGATTTGGAGAATCTTCGTACAGCAGGCCTCACGTGTTCTGCATGTGACCTTGTCTTGAACAGTAGCCATGAAATCTTCGAACATTTGTCTCCAGTGGTTAGCCATCATAGAGGCTCTGTGAGTGATCACAGAGGCTCTGTGATCTGAAAGTCATCTTCAGGTTTCGAGTCCTCAGGCAGACAGTCGACAGAGCCTTCTGAGCTTGTGGCTTTTGTGGCTTCTGTGGTGAGCTTGGTAGTTCTGAGCAGTCTTCAGTAGTTCCTATACTTAGCCTATTTTTCAATACTTCTATACATGAAAGTTGGAGCTAACATATATATGTGTGTGTGTGTGAGTATATATATATATATATATATATACACACACAGTGAAGCCTCCACATATATACATGACCACCACCTCCATCAAAACCCACCACCATAAACCACCATAGGAGATGAAGGATGGTGTCGATCTCTTTGTCACAAACCATCGGAAACCATATGGACGATACCATAGGGACTATACCACAAGGAAGATGGTGGGTGAAAGTAGCATCACCGAGTTGTAGGTGTCCGGTGAAAGTAGCATAACCGATATGGCGATGAGGGAGGTGATCCCTGTTGAAATTTAGGTCCCCAACGTCGGCCAAATATCCACACCTCCATGACCGACCTTGCACTACCATTACCCACCTCCCAAATAAGGTTTTGTTGTATTAAATTGGGTTACAGTTGTCCCTGTGTTTTACACACACACACACATACACACACACACACACACACATATATATATATATATATATATATATATATAAACCATATGTATAGTCAATGAGTTTTGATCATGTGGTTAGGGAAGATAGTCCCTGTGAAGTGTATATATATATATATATTAACCATATATATAGTCAATGAGTTTTGATCATGTGGTTAGGGAAGATAGTCCCTGTGAAGTGTATATATATATATATATATATATTAACCATATATATAGTCAATGAGTTTTGATCATGTGGTTGTGAAAGATGGTCCCTGTGAAGTGTATATATATATATATATATATAGAGAGAGAGAGAGAGAGATAAATAGTTAAATAACACCTCCGGCTAATAGCGTCGACAGGAACGAAACCACAAGACAACATCTCACCTCCGACCACCTGTGAATTTGGTTTCATCCTTGTGGTGAATATCGATCGTCCCTATGATTAATTGATGTAATTGATTCTGGATAGCAATTAGGGATACCAAATTGCAGGTTTTGGTTCTCTTCAAGTATCATGGATAATGATGATGGTATATATATATATATATATATTGGTATATGTATGTGTGTATATACATATATATATATGTATATGGGTTTCTCATAGGGATGATGATGATATATATATGGGTTTTATTATATGTGTGTGTGTATATATATATATATATATGTGGGTTGCCTATCATCCGAAATTATAATTTGAATTTTCATCCAAAAGTGGATAGAAAAGGAAACATTTGGATGTTGTAATCGTAAACAACTCTACTAAGAGAACATGAGGCAATTTTAGAGGGGATGATAATGGTGGTTGCCTCTGTTCATAGTAAAGTCTGATTTTGACTTTATTTGGTCAAACATCCTACTTTGTGGTGGATGATGAAGATTATTTACGCAACATGTCCCTAGATTATTGTGGTTCTTACCACACAAGAAAAAAAAAACAAATAAAAAGTGCAAAAGAAGGATAAAACATGATTGAACCAAAATACCCCTGCCAATAACATTGATTTTTAACGGGGTTAGTGAGGAGGTCCTTCTTTCAGAGCAAAATCCTAAACCTCAGGGGCCACTATTTAAGATATTGAAGTATAGGTCCCACTTTCAAAGAAAATACGAAACCTTAGGGACCAAAACTGTAATTCACTCTTATTTAAATAAGCAATCCGAACCACCCTAACAATATCCACAAATTGACTAAAAAAGAAAAAAACTAGAGTAAATTAAAATTTTCGTCCCTATGGTTATATGAATATTTGGATTGGGCCCCCAAGCGAAATAATTACATGTATGGTCACGGTGGTTTCACTTTTATTATGGATTAGGTACCTCCCTTTAACTCCCTTAACCGTAGATCCATTAAATTAAGGGCACTCTGGTCTTTTTTGCTTTTTGTTAAAACAAATAATATAATTTACAAAAATCTACTTATCCATTTTCGGTTAGTGTTCCTTCTTCCCCCACTGCACGTTTCCGACGAAACCTCCATCACCTCCGACGATATCTGTTAGACCACAGTCTCATTGGATTCAAGATCATCCAATCTGAATATCGCAATCTGAAGCTAAAGCCGGAATGTCGACTCTCGATATAAAAGTCTATGTCTATTTGTAATAAATGTCAATGTAATTGTATTAGTTTACTTAGATTTAATATCTAAGTTATAACATTGTAATAGTTAGATAAAACTAACTTGGTTAGTTTCTAGTATTTAGTTAGTTTACATAATATCTAAAGTTAGATATTATGTATATTATTATATTAGATATTAGGTAGGTTTATAGTTTTATATTGCAAGTTGTAGGAAGTGTGTCTAACACACTTGGTCAGATTAAGTGTATCTCTAACAACTCTCAAATAGATCAGATCACAATTCACACACACAAACACACACTAAAAGGGTGTAAAAGAGAGAAAACATAGAGAACACATTTCATGCTTAATCGATCAACCTTGTAACTCGTTTGTTATAATCAATACAGGTTGGTAATCATATTGTGTTGTTGTTTCTATAAACTTGATATTAGTATTGTTGAGGACCGACAATTGGTATCAGAGCCTGATAAAGATCAAAACAAGTTTTGTTAGAAAACGTCTCTGTGTTCTTCAAGAAATATTGATTTCGAGTTCTAAAGTGTTATAGGTGTTAGAATCGATCAAGTTGTGATCGAAATACATGTTAGATAGATTTGTGAGTGTTTGATTTCACTTTTAAGCTTAAATCGAGTTCCAATTTTGTGATTTGGTGAGTAAACAGTCGAGTGAAGAAACGTACTGTGCCATCAAATTATTTTCGAAATAGTGTGTTTTTAAGAGATCGTGTGATAACATTCTGTTCTAGAAGTGATTCTAGACATAAGGGTATTGTTTGGTTGTGCTAATCCTTACATGAACAAATTTTAGTCGATTTGTTGAAGTTCTGGACGAACACCCGCACAACAGAGGAAGAATAGCCCACAAACTTCAACCTTGCGACTCCCACATCAAACGCATAGTTCTACTGTGCGCGTCCCAAAGGAAACGCACATCTTACTTTGCGGCTCCAACTACAAACGCATACCTTACTTCTCGGCTCCCAAATCACCCGCATAGCTCAAACTTCTCGGTTCCAAGTGAATCGCATATCTCAACTTTGCGATTCTCACTTGAAACGCACACCTCATTGTGAGCTCCTCACTAGACCCGCACACTTCCTTGTGCGCTCCTCACTTGAAACGCAAAGCTTCTATTCTATACTTAGAATTTTCTTCAGAATGACATCCAGAGAAGCTCTCGCAATAGGAACTGACACCAAGCCACCAGTTCTCTTCAAAGGAGAGTACGAACAGTGGAAGGATAGGTTTCTGAACTTCATTGATAGACAAGAGTTGGGTGATTTTATCAGAACATCTATAGAAGAAGGGGTAATGAAACCACCAATGACCACTCGTGTAGTTAATAATGTACCTACTCAGGTTGAACTTAAGTTTCACGAACTACAAGATGATAACCTCAAAAGAGCCAAATGAGACAAATTATCCAAGTCATACATCTTACAGGGGATACCAAATGAAATATACGTAAAGATTGACAGCTACAAGGCTTCAGGTAAAGAAATGTGGGATCAGCTCGAAAAGATGATGTTGGGTTCAAAAGTGGGAAATCAGCTGAAAATCTCCAATTGCCTAAATAACTATGAAGAATTTAGACGCAGGGTGAGAGAAAACTTAAAAGAAACCTATGACAGGTTTGTGACGTTGCTGAATGAACTTAGCAAGAACAAAGTTCACAAATCTCAAATAGAGCTGAACGTCAAATTCCTTAGTATTCTTCAACCTGAATGGAAAAGATTTGCTCGGCAGATGAAGCAGATTAAAGACCTGAATGAGATTCCACTTCACGAGGTGTATGAAACCCTCCGTCAGAATGAAGAAGAGGTGGATGAAATTCTGGATGATAAAAGACAGAAAGGAAAGGTAGTTGAAGACATAGTCGCACTTGTAGTCAGAAAGAAGAAGAAGAACAAGGCAACTGTATATGAATCAGATGAAGAAGATGAAGGGTGTGCAAACTCAGAATCAGATGAAAATGATCAGCTGAAGCAAGCAATGCTTATGCTGACTAGTGCTTTTTCAGAAAAGGTTCTACACAAAGCCAACATCAAATAATCAGAGATATTCATCTGGTCCGAACAACTACATCCACAAAGAAAGGATTGAAGGAAGCAGGTATGAAGGAAGAATATTTGAAGGGAGAAGATCAGACGAGAGGAAACCTGAAGAAAGAAGGTTTCAGTTGGAAGGAAAGAGGATTGAGGAGAGGAGACCGGAAGAAAGAAAATTCAAAGCTGAAGGATCAAGTCAGCCAGAACCGCCTACGTGCTACAACTGTGGCAAACCAGGTTACTTTGCCAAGGACTGCCACAGATCAAAAGTCACAAATTCAGACTACTACAAGAACAAGATGCTTCTTGCAAAACAACAAGAGGCAGGCAAGGCATTGATGGCTGAGGACGAATACTGGCTCGATCACTCAGATGAGGAAGAAGAAGATGATGAAGATAGAGATGAGGTCGTCAAGATGTGCTTGATGGGCAAGATAGAATCAGATGCTGAAGCTGATTCAGGCACTGAAGAAGAGGAGGTATGTAATTTATCAGATTTAGAATTCATGAATAAAATGCATGCCATGAGTATGAAACAAAGAGAGTTAGAATCTAATCTTAAGCAAGATAATGGTGTCATGACAGACAAAAACCAATTGATACAAAAACTTAGCAATGAAATTGCTGAGAAGAAAGTATTAATTGAGGTTTTACATAAAGATAATGACACCAATGCTAAGGAAAAGACAATAATTCTAAAAGAGAATTCTGATCTTAAGTCTCAACTGCTAAATTGTGAGATTGAAAAATATGAGCTTAAAAAGTTGCATGCTTCTTGTACAAAAGAAAACTTTTCTTTGCTCGGAAAATTAAAAAGTTTGGAAGAGAAGTTGTATAAAATGGGTCAAACTGAACAGACTATTTTTCTGAACAAACCCAAAGAGGAAATAGAGAGATAGGGAATTGGTTATAAGAATCCTCACTGTCTACAAAAGGGATGTCTGAAGTTCCAGGACTTTATGACCATCTTAATATGCAATTAGCCCCCAGACTCCCCGCGTTTAAAACTTTTTGGACTAAACTGTCAAAAGAGGATGAAGCCAATGAAACGGAAAAATGGATGAAATCAGCTAAAGTTCATCTTCCATTTTATTATGCGAAGTTGAATAATAGTTATGATGAAAACCCAATATATAAAAAGAAGGAAACTCTTTCAAGTGATTTCTTTCCAAGTTATTCTGAAAAGGAAATGGAGGCGAAGCCTATTCAAGGTAAACTATATGTCCCTCCTCTTGTTTTAGAACGTAAAATTTCTGAACTCGAGAATTCTTTATCAGATGCAAGACTTTTGATAAATATTGAGCAAAACGTATTTTCAACCGTATTTTCAAATTCTATTCTTTCAAAAGCTTCAAACTCTGAGGATATGTTTGGTACATCAAATAAAGGATTTGAATTTTTGAACTCTGACGGTGGTTTAGATAATGGTTCTAATCTCTTTGACTTTAATGCAAAACTTCCCTACCATTCATCTTTTGTCAAGAAAACTTTAAGAAAAACCAGTAAGCCTGTGAACAGTGCAAAATCAACGAAAGCTTTCGTTGATAAATCAGTCTCTGTGAACGCTAAGAGTGCTAAAGGTAAGAATTTATCTCAGCATTCACAGAAACCGACCACTACTGGTAATTCCAAGAAGAAGCATTCATTTGTTGCTCAGAAGTCTAACTCACCAGTTACACATGTTTCAGATCTGCGCAAGCAACGGCCAGAAGTAAATTATCAATGCCAACCTAAACGGAAGCTTGACAAGACCGTTTTATCGTTTAGTAGTGTTAATTGTAATAAGACTTCGCTTAGTAAAGATGTCCTAATTGCTGATATTGCTCTTTTGAACCCAAAACTTGATGTTTCTCGTAAACAATATACAATGAAGAAATTATTTCAATTATCTTTATCTGCTAGAAAGTCTTCTTTTTATGATAAACATGTTTCTATCTCTTGTCAAGATTCTGGATATTGGTTTGGAAATTACCATGTGCATTCATCTCATACTAATTCTTCAATTGCATTTCAAAAGAAAAGAGGACCCAATTTGAAATGGGTACCAAAAACTTGTGCTAAAACAGAAGGACCCAAATTCCAATGGGTACCTAAAGCTAAATCTGTGTTGCAGGCACACAAAGCTTAGAGAGAAAGCGACTTCTGATTATGTACAGATCAGGACTCGTTCTTCAAAGTCAAAATAGGCTTTTGAACAAATCAGTTCAAAACCCGAACATCAAAGTCAAAATAGGTTTTTGAACAAATCAGTTCAAGACCCGCACTTCGATAATCAAAGTGAAAATTCCAATGTTGTCGTATGAATATCTAAATTTGTAATTTCTCTTATGCAGACTAGTCATACATGGTTCTTGGACAGCGGATGTTCCAAGCACATGACAGGGCAAAAAGAGATACTGTCCAATTTTAAAGACAAATATTGTGGAACAGTAAGATTCGGCAACGACCAGTTTTCTCCAATCATGGGATGCGGTGATGTACAACATGGCAATGTCACTATCAAGAAGGTGAGCTATGTAGAAGGCTTAGGAAACAACTTGTTCAGTATAGGCCAGTTTTGTGACAAAGACTTAGAGGTCAACTTCAAAGCCAAGAGTTGTTCAGTTCGCACTGAAGAAGGCGAATAACTCTTGGTCGGTACTCGAGAATCAGACCTCTATACAATCAATTTATCAAATGTCCAGACTGACAAGCAAGTTTGTCTATTGATGAAAGCCTCGATGCAACAAAGTTGGTTATGGCATCGAAGGCTCTCTCACCTCAACTTCAGGTACATCAACAATCTGGTCAGTGGAAAGCTCGTCAAAGGACTTCCAGAGCTGAAATATGAAAGAGAACATCTTTGTGCAGCTTGTGAAAAGGGGAAGATGAAGAGGGCTCCACATAAACCAAAGCCTGAACCAAGTACAAATGCTTCTTTAGAGTTATTGCATATGGACTTATGCGGTCCGATGCGAACTCAAAGTCTAGGCGGCAAGAAGTACATACTCGTGATCGTGGATGATTACTCGCGATACACATGGGTCAAGTTTCTACGTTCAAAGGATGAGACACCAGATGTTCTCATTACATTCCTGAAGACGACCCAAGTGAATCTGCAGAAACCGGTCAAGTTTCTACGAATAGATAACGGCACAGAGTTCAAGAACCAAAAAGTTGAAGAATATCTCGAATCTGTCAGGATTTCACATCAATACTCTGCTGCACGTACGCCTCAACAAAATGGAGTGGTTGAAAGAAGAAACCGAACGCTAGTCGAGGCTGCTCGTACTATGCTAAGTCAATCTGACTTACCTCTCTTTTTGTGGGCAGAAGTTGTATCGACCGCGTACTACACACAGAATCGCTCCATGGTACATCGAAGGTTCAAGAAGACTCCTTATGCGTTAATCAACAACCGAACACCAACAATCAAATACTTCCATATATTTGGGTGTAAGTGTTTCGTTCTAAACGATAGGGAGAGTCTAAATAAGTTCAGTGCTAAGGCGGACGAAGGAATCTTCTTTGGCTATTCCTCGACATCAACTGCATTCCGTGTTTATCTGAAGAAGTCAAAGATGGTGATTGAAAGCGTCAACGTCTCGTTTGATGAAGAAATGACTTCCGAACAACAACGTTCAGAACCCGTTATAACCGGAGTACTAGCTTCTGGGCAACTCAGTCCAGAACCTGCGTCTCAACAGAATAAATCAGATGAAGCTTCAACTTCAACTAACCATTTATCTGATTTAGATTTATTATTTGAATTGTTTTATGATGAATTTCTTGGATCTAATGTAAAGAAATCTGTTGTGGTTGATAGGATGGAAGACTTAACGACTACTCATCCAACCAGTTCAGATGACTCTATTGAATCAAACGCCCTGATTCAACAAGAAATTACAATTCAAATGCCGACTCCAACAGTTGAACAAGTGATAAATGATAAAGAAACAGAAGTAGCTGAAACAGTAGGAGATACTATTCAGATCAATCTACAGCCAGATCAAGCTCTACCTGCTGAGCCTTCTGAACCTATCACTTCAACTGCAACCATCAATCCTCCTGAACAATCAGAAGAAGGTACAAGTGGATTTGTAGATGATACCACTAACATACAATCATCTAATCCACTACCTCATGAACATAAATGGACCAAAGAGCATCCGATAAGCCAGATAATTGGCGATCCATCAAAACCAGTGCAAACTAGGTCAGCATCAATGAACATGTGCATGCATGACTCCTTTCTAAGCAAGTTCGAGCCATCACGCGTATCGGAAGCACTTGCTGATCCAGAATGGGTGATCTCAATGCAGGAAGAGCTAAATCAGTTCGACGCACTTCAAGTCTGGAGACTCATACCAAATCCTAAAGGTAAAACCATTATAGGTACGAAGTGGATTTTCAAGATAAAGAAAGACGAAGATGGTACCGTTATCCGAAACAAGGCAAGACTAGTAGCTAAAGGATACAGACAAGAGGAAGGAATCGACTACGACGAGACATATGCTCCTGTGGCGCGATTAGAGGCAATCAGAATGTTTCTAGCCTACGCAGCCCACAAGAACTTCACGGTCTTTTAAATGGACGTGAAGACAGCATTCCTAAATGGAATTCTGAAGGAGGAAGTCTACGTCTCTCAGCCAGAGGGTTTTGTCAATCAAGAGAAGCCGAATCATGTTTACATTCTCGACAAAGCACTCTACAGTCTGAAACAAGCACCTCGAGCCTGGTATGATGTCCTTTCCACTTTTCTAGTCAAGTCTGGGTTTTCAAAAGGTACGGTGGATACCACTTTGTTTATTAAAAAGGAAAAAGGCGATATCATTTTAATTCAAATCTATGTAGATGATATTATCTTTGGTTCTACAAATACTAAGTACTGTAAGAACTTTGCAAACCTTATGGTGTCTAGATTTCAAATGAACTTGATGGGAGAGATGAATTTCTTTCTCGGTTTACAAGTAAAACAGTTTTCTACGGGTATCTTTATCAATCAATCAAAGTAAATTAGGGATATTCTTCAGAAGTTCCAAATGGAAAATTCAAAACCGATTGGTACCCCAATGGCACCAGGTACTAAGATTAGCACCGATCCTTCGGGAAAGGCTGTTGATATTAGGACTTATCGAGGGATGATAGGTTCTTTAATGTATCTTACTTCTAGTAGGCCAGATATATGTTCTCAACATGCTTATGTGCACGATATCAGGCCAATCCTAAAGAAATCCATTTGTCTGCTGTAAAGCGCATATTTAGGTATTTAAAGGGCACTACAGATCTTGGTCTGTGGTATCCTAAAGATACTAGTTTTGAACTAACATCCTACACAGATGCAGATCATGCAGGTTGTATGTTAGACAGGAAGAGCACGTCAGGACACGTACAGTTTCTCGGTGACAAACTTGTAAGTTGGGGATCAAAGAAGCAACTTTGTGTTTCAACGTCCACGACCGAAGCAGAATATATAGCTGCTGCTAGCTGCTGTTCTCAGGTCTTGTGGATGAGAACTCAATTGCGCGACTACGGTTTCCACTTCAACAAGATCCCGATATACTGTGACTCCAAGAGCGCCATCACAATTACAGCGAATCCTGTTCAACACACCAAGACAAAGCACATAGACGTCAGGTATCACTTTATTAAAGATCATGTTGAAAAAGGAACAATTGAACTTTTCTTTGTAAAAACTGATTATCAATTTGCCGATTTGTTCACCAAACCCTTAGACGAAAAGAGGTTTAACTTTCTTGTCTCTAAGCTTGGTATGCTAAATCTTAAGATATAATCAGTAGTTACCTAACAAAGTTTTCTAAATTGTATACTTTTTCATCATTTCTTCATTCTTAACTCTGATTGATATCTGCACTTCTATCTAATGTTCATAATCCAAGGGGGAGAATGAGAAGAAATTGACATCTGGTCAATATTACTTCGAGGGGGAGCTCATAAAATTTGTGCATGTACTTTTTAATGTCAAATTTCTTTTGTAATGCAAGATTTTAGGGGGAGCTCTTCAAGTCAAAAGGGAGTACGGATATGACTTCTGATTATTTCTGATCAGAACTCGTACTTTACAAAGTTTTATTGCTTTTTGTCTTTTCATTTTAAGTGAATAAATTTTACTTTGACTTGACATAAGACTTTTGCAGAATTTTTGAGAGAAGCTTACAAGTTCATATGTTTATGACTTTAAGCTTAGCTTCATGAGATGTAAGATCGCACGTTAAGGTATAATCCTTTATCTTAATCTCATATATGGTTGAAAGAAGGATAACTTTCAATCATTGGAAAACATTGTTTTTTAATGTTCAAACCACTTCCCGATTTTTCAACAGATTTTATATTTTGGGAGTGTATTTTAAATGTTTTCATGATCTAAATTGTACTTTAACTGAAATAGTTAAAACAGTCTGAGCATCACATGCATCATAGGAAAACAAAGAATCATTGTGCTAGGAATTAACACAACTTCAATGGAATCACCTTAACCAGTGATTTCTACCCAAGAAGTTAATCCTTAGTGATTGAGTGTGCAAATAGAAAAGAAATGAGTGTGATTAGAGAAAGCAAAATGTTTAAAAGAAAGAGCGTGTGAGAACAGAGTTAAAAGAATATCACAACTCTGCACCAACTTTTTCTGAGTCGGGTAACCACCATTCTAGTGATTCACAATTCTTTGGTGATCATTATTGAAACAGGCAACTAACCCATGCCAACTCTTGATCAAACCTCACTATCTACTCATTTTCTTCTCAACAAGAAAGTGTTTCACATTTTCAAAGGGGATGCAGCACATTTGCTATCTAATTTTCATTTGGAAAATCTGGATATTGAAAAGAAGGAAGTCTGCCCCACCTTCGCACTTCAATCATGCACATTGAGTCTGTGTTTAACTTACTGTTGTCTTAGTGGTTTACACAATTTTGAGCCTATAAGCAATCATCCGTGCTTAATTCTTTCTAACACAAGCACGAACACACAAGGAATTAGTTTCTTTGTCATAACGTTTATAGAAATAACCTTTGTGGTGTTTCGATGATTAAATGGAAGCCCTGGGGGAGTCAACATCAAACAGCTCCTTTCCAATGTTTATTAGTTACACAAAGTGACTTAGTGTTACTGACAGGAATGTTAACTGATTCATTAGTTGATTCAGGTGTTACACGACTATTTTGTCTGGATTTGAAAAGATCTGGATGGATATCTTTTGAATTGACGGATCAGGGACTCTAACCGAAAGCCAGACATTTCTTACAAAAGGTTTTGATGAAGTCGTTGCACTTAACATCAAAAAGGGGGATAATGACTACAAAAGAAATGGCAAAGATCACATGTTTCAAGAATCACGTCCACTCTTCAAAGGGAGAGATTGTTAGAAAAAGACATGTTGGTTTTAGAGCTAGAGAAAGAGATTGCATCTTTTGAGTTGAAAGAGAAGATCAAATTGATACATCATTTTCGTAATGATCTTGATCCAAAGGGGGAGATTGTTAGACCACAGTCTCATTGGATTCAAGATCATCCAATCTGAAGATCGCAATCTGAAGCTAAAGCCGGAATGTCGACTCTCGATATAAAAGTCTATGTCTATTTGTAATAAATGTCAATGTAATTGTATTAGTTTACTTAGATTTAATATCTAAGTTATAACATTGTAATAGTTAGATAAAGCTAACTTGGTTAGTTTCTAGTATTTAGTTAGTTTACATAATATCTAAAGTTAGATATTATGTATATTATTAGATTAGATATTAGGTAGGTTTATAGTTTTATATTGCAAGTTGTAGGAAGTGTGTCTAACACACTTGGTTAGATTAAGTGTATCTCTAACAACTCTCAAATCGATCAGATCACAATTCACACACACAAACACACATACAAACATACACTAAAAGGGTGTAAAAGAGAGAAAACATAGAGAACACATTTCATGCTTAATCGATCAACCTTGTAACTCGTTTGTTATAATCAATACAGGTTGGTAATCATATTGTGTTGTTGTTTCTATAAACTTGATATTATTATTGTTGAGGACCGACAATATCCATTTTCGGCGACGATAAACACCCCCATCCATCTCGGGTACTCCATCCCCTTCACAGAACGCCTGCATCATCGTCGCCCTAGAGTTCATCGAGAAACTAGATCTAGATCTGAAGTTCATCATAGTTTATCAAGAAATCGAAACCAAATTAGAGTTCTTCGTGAAATCGAAGAAAAAGAGATATAGGGCTCTGTCGTTATTTAGATTTCATGGGTTCGATCTAGAGTGATGTGGCAACGAAACAAGATCAAGACCGACAACGATGTTTATAAGAAACCTCAATACCTACCTCCAAATGCAAAACCTCAATACCTACCATCTATTCCCCAACCACTGTTATCACATGTTTGAATGGATTTTATTATGGGGTTAGTTTTTGGGTTTAGATCTTGATTTGATTCGAGAAGTGGGTGAGAAAAAAAGGCAGTAATAGAGCAAAAGATGTATGTATGTCGAGTTGCAATTCTGAAGTTCGATCGATGGGACGGGTTCGAGTTGCAGGTTTGAAGTTTTTGCATATGATATACATGGATCTAGAGTGCATATGACCCACAAAAATTCTTGCCATTCACCAATTATTTGACAAAAATAGTGGTGACATGCTCCTTCATCGGAGAAAAAGAAAAACATACCAAGCCTCAGCTTCTTCTTATTTATTCTATATCTGAAGTTCCAAATTACACTGCAAATTTCATATTGTTTGTTTTGGTTGATGTGGACTGACCTTAATTTCAGATTTTTGCTGTACTCTTGGATCTGTCCATATGGTTGGATTTTTGCTTTGGGAGTTGTTTGCTTACCTATTTGGCTTATCAGATTCAAGATTGGTCTAGTTTCAAGTTTTAGTTTCAATAGTTCCTGATAGTTTGGATTATGTATTTGATTATCCAGATGATTTCTCTTTCTCTTGCTCTGTGGTGTCAACATGCCAGTCTTAAAATTTTGGTTGTTATTACTCTGAGTTATTTTGTTGAAGTTTTCAGTTACATGGCTACTGATTAGAGGATTTTTGGGTTTATTGTGCTTCTGGTTTTGTTGGCCAGGGGTAGTATTAGAAATATGATTCTGATCAGTTTTGGTTTATTGCCTGGGGTTCAAAAAAGATATTCCGAGTGTGTTTATATATGTAATATAAATTATATATTATGTAAATGTTTTATTTTGAAAAAAAAATGAAAGAAAGTATAAAATTACTAAAAAACCCTTGATTTAACGGACCTAAGGTTAAGGGGATTAGAGGCAGGGACCCAATCCATAACGAAAGTGAAGCCATGATGACCATATATGTAATTATTTTGTTTAAGAGACTCAATCCAAATTTTCTTAAAACCACATGGACGAAATCTGTAATTTGCTCAAAAAACTAAAAGCAAAAATCACGTGCGGGGGTTCAATGGTAAATTCGCATGCCTGGGTTGTCGTGTAATCTTCGTTACCTAACGCATTTTTTGGAATCCGCCTATATATATATATCTCTCATCTTGTCCAATCAGAACCAAAATAAACACACACGAACACCATAAACACACACTACTTTGGATCACAATCAATTCTGTATTTCTGTAAGTCAAAGTTTCTAATTCCCTTTATTCTCTTAGCATAGTATTATATATTTGCTTAATTATTTGTATATATACATACAAAGATCATTTCCTGTATAACTACTGTTGATTCAATCTTTTTCTGAGTTCAACAGATCTAGAGTTATTCATTTTTTTTATAGATCTTGTTTTCGATTGTATTTTTTTCTTAAAAAAGGCATTTTTTTCCCTGAAAAATTGAAGATATATCGAAAGATTGACAATTGGATCAATTGGGGAATGGGTAGTTATAGTGGTATTGGATTATCCACGATGAAACCATGTTGCTGTAGGATCTTAATTAGTTGCAGAAGATCTTCACTTTTTGGGTTTCAAATCCCTATATGTAATCACTCAGCTCTAATCAATCTGTCGAAATCTCGATTTAAGTTACATGGTTCCCGGGGGATTCATACTTGTAACAGTAAATTTTTAGGATTTAGAGAAGGTGGGATTGATCCGAAATTAGGGTTTAGAGATGCAATTTATTCGAATCAGAAGGGTTTTTGTGGTTCTGCTTCGAATTTGAAAGGACAGCCTAGGGTTTTATTGAATGGTTGTCTGGTGGGAGGAAATGATAGGAGATTCAGCAGGCTTGTATCTAAAGTGGCCTCGGATTTTAGGAATCATTCAACATCGGTTGAATCCCATGTTAATGACACAAGCTGGGAACGAATTTACATTCAAGGGGGATTGAATGTGAAGCCTTTGGTGATCGAGAAGGTGGAAGGGAAAGAGGAAAATGAAGAGAAGGTATTAGATTGTAGTAATTCAAATGTAAATATAGAGTCTCAGGATACTGTTCTAGCCAAGGAGTCTGAGATTGAGAGGGAAGCTTGGAAGTTGCTTAGAGGGTCAATTGTGAATTATTGTGGAACTCCAGTTGGAACTCTTGCGGCAACCGATCCAGCTGATAAGCTGCCACTGAACTATGATCAGGTCTTTATTCGTGATTTTGTTCCTTCGGCACTTGCATTCTTGCTTAATGGAGAAGGAGAGATTGTCAAGAACTTTTTGCTCCATACTCTTCAATTGCAGGTAATCACCGATTTCTTTGCTAATATTTTTCTGGTTAAGATTCTTCCTTTCTGTATTATTACAACATGGTCGTTCAAGTTTGATATTTATCTAAGTTTAGTTTATATGTCGTTAGCTAATAAACTAGTTGTGTTTGGTGAAAACTAGCTGAACCCAGGTGACAATTTGAAATGACGTAAAAGGACATGTTAAACAGTTAATTGGAAAAAATATACGGCACATAATTGGAAAAAAAAAGTTAGAAAAAGCCCTTGAACTTGTTGAAATACCATTTGAAATAGCTTTTCAGAAAGCTAGCTATTGGCTAAACAAACCAAACTTTTTTAATAAGCTTAAAGAATAAGTTAGCTTATGGTTGCGTGAAGTCTCTAAAGTCTAAAGAGTCTCGAATTAGTAAACTAAGGTTTGTATAGCTTGTTTGGTACCATTAAGGTATTAACTTTGCTTGCTTGTCCTTACTGTTTTGTTCGTCTATGTGTGTCTAAAGAGGGTAGATATATGTAGCAACCTATTTCTCTGTGACAGAAAGGTCATCTGTTCGTGTCAGTGTCATAGATACAAACCTTGCTGCAAGAGCAATGGAGGCTGCACTGAGGTTGTTCTTTTATTTACCTTTTCAAATCCTACCGTGCTTTGTATTATGTTTACCTCTATTGTTTTCTAGAGTTTTCAAGGTTCCATCCGTTAACACAATTTTCCTCCATTCTTAGTGTGTCATTTGTGTCATTTCTCCATTTATCAAGAAAATGAACCTCGACACACCTCCTCATTTCTTCTTTCACTATAGTAATATAGCGCACATAACGAAAAATGTTGAATAGCCCCAATGCATAGGGGATGTGACCTGTAGACTGTAGAATGCAAACAAGCTTAAATCTTCTTAATTGAGACATTTAAATGTTCGGTTGTCTATGTTTCCGGTTAAAGCTTATATACATAATTGACATACAAATAGAATTTTTGAACATGCTTAGGGAAGCCTTTATTCGAAATATGTATGTGGTATGATGATTCCTTTATTGATAACTATGTCATATGCAACATGCTTCTAAATTCTAGAAAACATATGACACCACAACTTACCGTTTAGAGCTTTTGTAGTAATAAGAGGTAACACACTTTCTTACATTTAGGGGTTGTTTGTTTTTTTAAGAAAACCTCTTAATGGCTCTTAAGTCTGAATCATTCAGACCTTTTTACACACCACCTCTTATTAATCGTAACTAAAATAAGATTTCAGACTTTAGACCTCTTAAAAAACAAACGGCACCTGACTTTCTCTCTGTTATCTTGTTGCCAGAGTTGGGAAAAGACAGTTGACTGCCATAGCCCTGGGCAAGGGTTGATGCCAGCGAGCTTTAAGGTTCGAAGTGTGCCTCTTGATGGAAAAACTGGGGAATTTGAGGATGTTCTGGATCCTGATTTTGGTGAATCAGCAATTGGGCGTGTTGCACCCGTTGACTCTGGTAAGCCAGTATTCCAGACCATAAGATCAATTACTTATGTTGTGTTCTCGAATTTGAGAAGAAAAGAAAAGAAAGGGTTTTTATTTGTGTTCTTGAAACAAGGAAAGATAAGGGAAGAAAATAATTTTCCATGCTCTTGAACAGGAGAGAAAGGAAAGTAAAGATGTCACTTTTACAAATATACCCTTACATTGTTTGTAATTGATGGGTAGCTTTGTCAATTTTACTAATGTTTTCACGGGTTATCTTTTTTTTTTCCTTACCTTTCCTCCCATATTTTGGAGGAAAATTTTCATTTAATTTCTTTCGGATTTCTTTCCTTTCTCTCCTAAAAATCTATGAGAAACACAGCGTTTATATTTATTTTCTCCCAACCCTTTTCCCTCCATTCCCTTTCCTTTCCTATCCTTCCTAAAAGAGGTTTCGAGAACACAGCGTTAAGCTATGGATTTGGAATAATTTTGTTCAATAGTTTAGCATAGTTTTTGTTGGCTGTGTTTATTTTATTTATATAGGATTTAACCTTTTCCTTGGTTAATATTTAAGTTGACTTTTGACATATTGATCAGGTTTGTGGTGGATTATTCTGTTGAGATCTTACGGAAAGATCACAGGTGACTACACTTTGCAAGAGAGGGTGGATGTTCAAACAGGAATAAGATTGATACTCAAATTGTGCTTGGCTGATGGGTTTGACATGTTTCCCACTCTCTTGGTGACTGATGGCTCCTGCATGATAGATAGAAGGATGGGTATTCATGGCCATCCTCTTGAAATTCAAGTAAGTTATCTTTAAGGAACCAGATAATTTCTATACTTGTTCGTATTTTTTCTAAATATGAAAGATGTCACATTTTTAGAGTGGGCTGTTGTTGCGCGATTTTGAACATTGAACTGCTTTTCACTGTAATTGCATAATTTGCTCTGTTACATACTTAAACAAAAAGATTAGCAATTACATACTAAGCTATGCCATCATATCAATTACATCATTTTGCATCCACTTTAATGAAATAAATGGTCAACTCAAGACAAGGGGATGAGAAAAAGAACAATTTGATCAAAAAAGATTGTTAATCATCTCAATTGTCACCATAATATACACTCTCTCCGGCCCATGAAACAATTTCCATTTTGGGATGTCATGTAAATTGTGATGGTTTCTTTTGGAAATTATCGAGTTGAAGTTACCAATTTACCTACCAAGTTATCCATACCACTAGTTTTTGTTCAAAAGATTCTCTTATCTTGTCATTATTGAAGGATATTCTAAATATCTGATTAATAGTTGAATACTTTACTTAAAGTATGTGTTCAGTCAAATGTTGCAATTTTTCATAGGATTATTTTAGCTTTATTGCTTCTGGATGCACCATAATACTATTGCCGTGTTTCTTCTCCTTCCGAACTCACCTGCCCAAAGTAGAAACGGGAAGGTCTTTTGGAACATAGTTACTCCCATGCCCCAAAATAAATGTTGTTGTTTTTGGTAAAGTTTTAATCCAAAATTCCTCTATGCTCATTGTAGTCATTCCAATAACTAGTATTTAATTATGCAGCACTGCCTTGTTTTCAAGTTTTTCTTTTTTTAATATCTTTTTATGCTTTCTTTTTATGTTTTTTCCCCTCGCTATGCAAATGCGAGGGGTCTTCATGGAAATAGTCGCTCAGGTTTGCCTAGATCTCACCCTCCTGGACCCTACCTTCTGGTGGGAATTATTGGGTTTGGGTTGCTCATTGTAGTCATTACAGAAGATCTATTAATGTTAATTTGTATCCATAAGCTTCGCTATTCTTCAAGATAGTTAAAATAAACTATGATCCCAATTGAGTTTATTTTGAATGGTAATGAACTCTGTATATCCAGGCTCTATTTTACTCAGCACTACGCTGCTCAAGGGAGATGGTAACCGTGAACGACACAACAAAGGATCTAGTAGCAGCCATCAACAATCGGTTAAGTGCCCTCTCGTTTCACATTCGTGAATACTATTGGGTTGACATGAAAAAAATGAACGAAATCTATCGCTACAAAACAGAGGAATACTCTACTGATGCCATCAACAAATTCAACATCTATCCTGAACAGATTCCAGCTTGGTTGGTAGACTGGATTCCAGAGTCTGGTGGCTATCTTATCGGCAACTTACAACCAGCTCACATGGATTTTAGGTTCTTCACCCTTGGAAATTTATGGGCCATTGTTGCCTCTTTGGGTACCCCCAAACAAAACGATGGGATATTGAACTTGATTGAAGAGAAATGGGATGATGTTGTAGCAAATATGCCTTTGAAGATCTGTTACCCTGCACTTGAGTATGAAGAATGGCGTATAATCACCGGAAGTGATCCTAAGAACACGTGAGGCTCTATGATTCTTTGTATAAATCTGTTTTCCTCCCATCTTTAGTGTACCAAAAATGGACATAAATTGCTCTTTAGATCACAGCAATTATGCATATGTGATCTACAGGAACAAGAATCTCTCTCTTTTTTGTTCTTGTCATGGAACACTCAGCCGGTTGAACTAACTCGTGTGTCTTTTTCTTTTCCGCAGCCCTTGGTCATACCACAATGGCGGATCGTGGCCTACGCTCCTTTGGCAGGTGATCTTGCTTACATATTCTTTATAAGTCAATTCATTTTACAAATTTAGTCTCTAGATTCATGGTGTTATGGATTGGTGGGTATATCATTATTGAAGCAATCTTTTTCACTTTTGAGTCCAAGTTGGAGTCTATAAATACTATTAGGATGGACTATTACACACATATAAGAATAATAGTCGTAGAAAACAGTTAAAACAATTTTTACGTGATCCAGTAATTTACTACGTGTATTTTTATTATACATATCTTGTGAATTAAAGTAGCATGAAAATGATGCAATTGGATCTCAACAAGAACCTAGATAGAAAGGATGAAAACAAAAAAATTGTCATATGACAATGAAGACCGGTAAACCCGAAGGGGTTGGTTTAACGACATTAGAGGGCCACCTGATAATTTGTTTAGATGTTATTAGGCTCTAAGGGTGTTTTTGGTACGTGGGACAGGACAAAACAAAAGCTTAGCCTTTCACGGACACAAATTAGGCAAGTGTTTATCGGGTTAAGGTCATCACCCTCATCAAAATGGCATAACATAAGCGTCACTTACCGCCTAACCGGGTAGGAGTCCCCACCCTCACTTGCTGGGTAAGATTCTCGGACAGTAAGGTTGTTGGTTAGGACCATCATATTCGACTAGGTAAGTGTCTTTTACCTGTAAGAGAAAATAAGTGTTTAATTACTCCAACAACCCCTTACGGCCCCATGTTTGGCGCAACATTAGGCTGGGGAAAAGATGCAGTATGTTTGTTCCAACAAAATAGGTGGAACAAGAAAGAAGGTATTAGACTAAATGACGGAATTACGAAACTCTCCTAATGTGATGTATATGTTTATATATTTATCTATTAAAATATATTATATATTTGTACCATATAATGATCATAATCATACCGTTGCCCGCAAAACCCAATTATCCTTAAATCTTAGTTTGTGGTTATTTCAGTTCACACTTGCTTGCATCAAGATGAAGAGGCCAGAACTTGCAAGAAAAGCAATCGCTTTAGCTGAAAAGAGGCTCTCATCGGATCAATGGCCCGAATATTATGATACAAGATACGGAAGATTCATCGGGAAACAATCTCGACTGTATCAAACATGGACGATCGCTGGATTCCTGACCTCAAAGAAGTTATTGGAGAACCCTGAGATGGCATCCAAATTGTTTTGGGAAGAAGATTATGAACTTCTCGAGAACTGCGTGTGTGGGCTTAGTAGACAGGGCCGAAAGAAATGCTCTCGGTCTGCAGCAAGGTCTCATTTCATGGTGTAGTAAAAGTCTTGCTTTGATCCACTTGCGTTATAACGATAAGAGAAAACTTGTCTGTTTTATAGTCGAAAAACTTTGGTCGCCTTGGATGAGAGGCTTAACTTATAGACTACAAGGTGTAACTGATAAAACTGCATTTGTAGTTGTATGCCAGATGTTAGTCAATATACTAATGAATTTGTTTTATCTTTGCTTGCTGAGTGTAACAACCCAAAATCGGCATAACATAATATAAATTTAACTTCCAAAACGGGTCCTAAAGCAAACATACGAAAAGGAAATTTAACATGGTTCCAAAGGAAATTTAGTTCTATCACAACCGAGAAAATATAACTTGCAACTAACACCGTACTAAGGCAACACCCTCCGCCTCGTTAGCTCTCAACATTTCTCTTTTCCCTTCGATGGAGCGTCGACAATATCCTAAGCTGAAAATGGTTTTTTAAGAAAAAAGGAAGCGAGGGTTAGACCAGAAGGTCTAGTGAATTTCTAACCTCGATCCAATTAAATATTATAAAGATAAAGTACAAATAATAATGGAACAAATACTACTTGTCACATTAACTCGAATAATTCCCCGTCCGGAATAAAATCCAAGAATTCATCGCAACGCACTTGGGGCTACCAGTAGATCCCCATCCGGCCCCCCAAGTAGATGCCGTCTCCCGTATGCATAGGAAACCAATTCCAAGCATACGGTTCAACCATCCCCGATGGTTTCAAATAAGCCATGGAAAGCGACCCAAATGATTATAATGCAATTTCACCATCATTACCATATGTAAAAGCATAAGCATGTGATAAATAACGATTTAACAATCCATGATTTCAACATAATGCACGTATATGAAAGATAAGATATAGTTCACACCCGCACACCATTTTCAGTTTAAAAGTTTTTAAACAAGGGAACTCACCTGGATTCCAAGAGTAACACACGAGCAATCTCACCCCCAAAAAAAACGCACTCTTACAAAGATAATACATTTCTCAAAATTATGCTATCGATATCGAGTAACTCTCCCGTTTTAGACCCTGGGTTCCCGAATTGGAAACAATTGGAAACGCCCGACAAACAAAGGATAGAGCTAGACCCGAGTCGGGAACAATCCCGGTTGAGAACTGGGTCCCGATACAACCGGGTGGAAAAGGGTTGCCGACTTGGCTCGGGTGGCAACTCATGGCTTGGCCCGGGTTGAAGGCTCCCGGGTGAGCCCTAGGTGAAACAACTCTCGGCTCGGCATAGGGGACTCCTGGTTGGTCCCGGGTGGAACCTCCCGGGTTGGGACGTCTCGGTAGATCCCGGGGGTGGGCGACACTCCTCGGGTCATGCGATCCAGCAGTGACGGTCATGGGATTCATTCCCCAATCGATCACCACAACAAATAACCAACAATCAAAACCCCAAACCAAATTGATGGATGTCCCAACCGATCGAAAACCCAAAATAAAACTAAACACTACCCTAATTTCTCAAAACAAATTCACAAAGCAATAATTTCTTAAACAGGATTCAACACGAAGGGGTTTTCTTTAATCTCTTAACATTTCTAAAACTTGGACAATGATTAAGAAGGATTACCTCTTAGAGATGACCTCCTTTAGTTGATTGCTTGAATCCCAAGAACAAATTCTCAAACACGACTCCTTCACCTCTCTTGCTAGACAACGATTTTCTTCCTTCTTCTCTTCTTAGTGCCGCACACACTGAATTAGCCAAATGGGGAAGCAACCTAGGGTTTTAGGTCCTTTATGCTTAATATTTCTAAAAGGTCCCCAAACTTTCTTATTTCACCCTTTTAACGCCACATAAATTTTATTCTAAAGATAGTGGGGAGATAACGGTCGTTACAACATTCTCCCCTTTAGAGGAATTCCGTCCCCGAAATTTCTTTGTCGAAAAGGTATGGGTATTTTGACCTCATCTCCTATTCCACTTCCCACGCCGCTTCTCGCCACTTGTGGAACCTCCACTGGATCTTCATTAGGTTGATATCTTTCGTCCTCAAGCGTTTAACTTTTCGATCGACGATCGCCTCCGGTTCTTCGATGAAATTCAACTTCTCGTCCACTTGCACGTCTTGCAACGACACCGCCATTTCAACATCCGCTAAACACTTTCTCAGATTGGAGACGTGAAACGTGTTGTGAATACCCCTAAATTCATCGGGTAATTCCAACTTGTACGCCACCTCCCCAATCCGCTCAATAATTTCAAAGGGTCCAATATAGCATGGGCTTAACTTCCCTTTTTTTCCAAAACGGACCACTCCTGTCCAAGGTGATATTTTCAACATCACCCTATCACCCACTAGGAATTCTATATCCTTTCCTCTCTTATCCGCATAGCTCTTTTGGCGATCACGTGCCACCTTTAATCTTTCCTGCACCTGAACAATCTTATCCGTAGTTAGCTACACTAACTCTGGCCCAGCCAGTTGCTTCTCTCCGACCTCATTCCAACACAAAGGGGTACGACACTTTCTGCCATAAAGCATCTCGTATGGGGCAGTCTTGATTCTTTTCATGGTAGCTGTTGTTGTAGGCGAACTCAATCAACGGTAGATGGTTTTCCCACGAACCTTGGAAATCTAGGGCACACGCTCTCAACATATCTTCCAATGTTTGAATAGTTCACTCGCTTTGAGCGTCGGTTTGCGGATGATACGTTGTGCTCATCTTGATTTGCAACCCTATTTCTCTTTGGAAACTCTTCCAAAACATTGATGTGAAGCGACTATCACGGTCTGACACAATCGACGACGGTACCCCATGGAGAACAACTATCTCATCGATACACAACTTCTCCAACCTTTCCATCGAGTAAGTCTCTTTGATGGGCAGGAAATGCGCCGATTTAGTGAGTCGATCTACTATTACCCATATTGCATCGTAACCCTTCGGAGTTCTGGGTAGCTTAGTCACGAAGTCCATCGTAATCTGCTCCCACTTCAAAACAGGGATGTCTAACGGTTGCAGTGTTCCGTACGGTCGCTGGTGCTTCACCTTTAATCGCAAGCAAGTCAGACATCTCTCCACAAAATAAGCTATGTCCTTTTTTAACCCCGACCACCAATAGTCTCATCTCAAGTCTCCATACATCTTGTTAGTCCTTGGGTGAATTGAATACTTCGACTTGTGCGCTTTTTCCAGGATAACCCTCCTCATTTCCCCGAGTTTAGGAACCCAGATTCTCTCGTTAAAACATTTAAGTCCCCGACTGTCCTCCACTAACGAATTCACATGAAAGACTATCTGCTCATTCTTAAGGTTTTTAGACGCTAGTGCTTCCACTTGAAACTTCTTTATTTCATCCAACAGGGTTGGTGTTACCTCAGCTCTCGTAGCCACAACCCTTAAATTTTCACCTCTCTCTTTCCGACTCAGGGCGTCGGCTACCACGTTAGCTTTCCCAGGGTGATACTCGATCTTACAATCGTAGTCTATTAGAATCTCCATCCATCTTCGTTGACGCATATTCAACTCCTTTTGATCAAAAAGATGGCAGAGACTCTTGTGATCAGTGAAAATATGACATTGAGTGTCGTATAGGTAATGTCTCCATATTTTCAGCGCAAATACCACAATTGCCAACTCTAAATAATGAGTAGGATATCGCGTCTCGTGATCCTTTAGCTGACGGGATGCGTAAGCGATCACCTTCCCACGTTGCATCAGCACATAACCTAAAACGAGCCTCGACGCATTGCTATACACCACAAAGTCTTCCGTACCATCTGGCAAAGCCATGATCGGAGCACTGCTTAACATGTCCTTCAATTTCTGAAAGGCCTCCCTCTGTGCCTCCGTCCAAGCGAACTTTACGCTCTTCTTAGTCAACGAAGTTAATGGAGTTGCGATACGGGTAAAGTCTTTAATAAACGTTTAATAGTATCCGGCCAACCCCAGAAAACATCGAACTTCCGAAGGGTTCTTTGTTGCCTCCACTTTTCCGGGCCCACCTTGATTTCGTCTTGAGACACCACGTGCCCAAGGAACTGCACTTCCCGCAACCATAACTCACATTTCGAGAACTTTGCGTAAAGATTTTCTCGCTTTAGCAGCTCTAACACCGCCCGAAGGTGAATCTCGTGTTCTTTCTCGATCTTCGAGTACACCAGAATGTCGTCGATGAACACGATTACAAACTTATCCAAGTAGGGTTGACACACCCTATTCATCATGTCCATGAAAGATGCAGGGACGTTGGTCAGACCAAACGGCATCACAAGGAACTCGAAGTGTCCATATCTTGTACGGAAAGTCGTCTTCGGTATGTCTTCTTCCCTCACCTTAAGCTAATGGTATCCCAACCTCAAATCGATCTTGGAGAAGAAGTTTGCTCCTTGTAGCTGATCGAACAAGTTGTCTATCCTTGGGATCGGATATTTGTTCTTGATCGTCAACTTATTGAGCTCTCGATAATCTATGCACATCCACATAGTTTCGTCCTTCTTTTTCACAAAAAGGACCTCTGCAGGTGCCAGCCTATACGGCGCACGCGCGATTGGTGCGGCTCCAGGCACCAGGTCGATCGTGAATTCAACTTGGCGATCCGGGGGTAGATTCGTCAAGTCCTCCGGAAATACTTCCGGGTACTCTACCACTATTCACACACCATCCACCTCACACTTCTCCTTCTTAGTATCTACTACATATGCCAAGAATCCACGACATCCTTTCCTCATACATTTATTTTCCTTAATCATGGAAATCAGACTAGAACTCCTATCTCGTCTATTTCCATAAATCACTATCGTCCCCTTATCAGACAATGTTAGCTCCAATCACACTGTATAGAAGTATTGAAAAATAGGCTAAGTATAGGAACCACAGAAGATACAATCACGGAAGACATCTGTCGACTTTCTGCCAGAGGACACGAAACCTGATTATGCTCTTCAGATCACAGAGCCTCTGTGATGGCTAACATCTGGAGACAGTTCGAAGATTTATGCAAACTCAGTTCAAGACAAGGTCACATGCAGATCACGTGATGCCTGCTGTACGAAGATTTCCATATCACCTTGGAGCGGCATACGATGGTTTTACTTTCCAGGTGGCATTCCGTTTATGGAATGTCAGCCTTTGTCTTGTACTACGGAGTGCATCCTCCTTATATATTATGGGAGCACCACCTTAGAGTTTAATAAGTGAGCACACACAAACTGTCTGAATAGAGATTATATTTTCCAAGATAATATTTGCACATACCAGTGCGTGTTCTTGGTGTTCTTCAGTAATCAATGAAACAGTTCTTTGAGTAATTTCTTGCAATACTTTACTAATCTGTTTCTTGATTACTTGTGTGTTTACTAACTTGCATGTTTGTAACATCCCAGACCAACCGTACCAGATATTGTCCACTTTGTCCACACACCCGGACTCACGGTTTTAAAACGCGTCTGATAGAGGAGGTATCAAGTCCCTTTATAAGGCAACCTTTGTTCCCCTCCCCAACCAATGTGGGATCTTACAATCCACCACCCCTTGGGAGCCCAGCTTCCTCGCTAGCACACTAGTCCGGTTTCAGGCTCTGATACCATCTGTAACATCCCAGACCAACCGTACCAGATATTGTCCGCTTTGTCCACACACCCGGACTCACGGTTTTAAAATGCGTCTGATAGAGGAGGTATCAAGTCCTTTTATAAGGCAACGTTTGTTCCCCTCCCCAACCAATGTGGGATCTTACAATGTTCTACCTTTTCTACATATATTAAACGCTTCCGCACTCTCATCATTTCAAACCAGTGTGTAGTAAAAGGTCAATCAAGTTAAGAACATCATTTATTGGGATCAACAATTGGTATCAGAGCAGACTTTGATTCTCAATATCAAAGGATCTTGTTCTATACTTGATTCCCACGCTCCAGGTAGTAGTTTGAAGTCTGTTTCTTCATCTCAATCCCCACTCATAAACGAACTCTGTTTTCTGAAGCTACTTCAACTAGTTTGACGTAGATTCAAAGGCAAGTGTGTTTAACTCTTTGAAGACAGATTCAAAGCTCAGTTAGTTAGTTATCACCTTTCTCATACCAGAAATTCATCCCTGCTAGACACATTCCCTATCTTTCTCAAAAGAACTCCTCATACTCTGTTTTACTCTTCATTTAAAAATGGCGAACCTTGTTAACTATTTCAGTGCAAGATCTCAATCAAAACCTCCCACTCCACTGAGGGATGGATATCCTCAGTGGAAGATCAGGATGGTGCACTTTCTTGAAGGTGTGGATCCTGGTCTGGTTGAGTTTCTTCACAATCCTCCTTTCATCCCAATGACAACCGTTCCTCGTGTTCCTGCCATTGCAAACACCCCTGAAGTTCCTGAGTATCAGCATCCCAAACCAATCATTGAATGGATTGAAGAAGAAAATGCATTACATGAACTTGCAAAGAAAGCCCAAAGACTAATCATTATGGCTATCCCAAATGATATCTTCCAGTCCCTTGATTCCTGTGAAACATCGAAGGACTTATGGTTGGAGTTGGAGAAACAGCTTGAAGGTGGTGCTAAAATCCTCAAGAACAACAGGGCTCTATGCATAAATGAATATTTTGCATTCAAGGATCTGCCAAGTGAATCCATTCAAAGCACATACAATAGGTACAATTCCTTATTAAACAAGTGCAAAAGGTATGGCATCCACAGAACTTCTGAAGAAAACAATGTCAAATTCCTTCAGAGCCTGAATGATGAATGTCTTCATCTAACCATGTCCATGCAAGCGACACTGGATCTCGATGTTTGGTCTATCTCAGACCTCTTCGGGACTTTGATAAGTCAAGAAAACAGGATATCGAAGCTGATGACCCCAATCGGTGGTCCTCTAGCATTGGTGGGAAGCACCATAGAGGGTTAGGACAGAGGAAAAGAAAAAGTGACAGAGGATGATCAAGGGAAGAAAAAGAAGAAAAAGGTCCTAGTGACAGAAAGCGAAAGTGAGGAAGGATCGGAGGAAGAGATTGATATGGCTGCTTTGGCCAAGACTCTTGCTCTAATGACCCGACAATTCAATAGGGGTCTCAAGAAAAAGCCAGAGTACAGAGGAAGAGAGGATAGAGATGAAAGAAGCAGAGGATTTGGTGAGGTGAGAAAGTATGGAAGAGAATAGTTCGAGGAGCAAAGATAAGAAGAGAAGAGGAGCGGACAGAGACCAGATGGCAGAAATGGTGACAGAGTCCCAAAGCAAACTGAAGGATGCTTCAAATGTGGAAAACCAGGCCACTTTGCCGCATAATGCAGGTCCTCTGCCATCAAAGGAAAGCCCACAAGAGACGCTGCTTTCTACAAGAAGAAGGCAGAGTACTACACACAGAGGTCCCTGATGGAAGAACAACAAGACCTTGAGACTTATGAGTCCTCTGATGAAGGGGACAACAACGCACTCTTCTGTGGAATGGCAGAAGTCCACTCTTCTGACAACAAGAGTGAGGTATCTACTTCTAACTTCTATGTCTCTGACGCTGAAAACAAACTTCTTACAATACAAAATGAGTTTCTTGCCTACAAAAAAATGTGCTTAGAACTAGAAAAGAAATTGGCCTTTTTTGAGAGAGAAACAAGACTTCTCACTCAAGAAAAGGACAAGCTCTATCAAGAAAGAAAAACTCTTGTGTCTGAGCATGTTGTTGAAAAGAAAGGGTTGAAAGAGAAAATTTCTAAACTCGATAAAGCCCTGAAAGACAAGGTGAAAGAGCTAAAGAACAGTGAGAGTGATCGATTAAATGCCATTTCCTTGAAAAACTTTTTCCAAAAAGAAAGAGAAGTTCTTCATCAAGATCTGTTTGACAGAGATCTCCTAATTAAGAGGTATCAGGATGCTCAAAAGGTCCATAAAAAAGTCAACACCCAGATCGGCAGAAGAGGATTAGGGTTCGAGGATATCGACCCTTACACAGGAAATAAAAAAACAAATCTTTATCAAACATCTTCCGCCCTGGACAATTTTTAAAACCAAGTCTTCCAAACCTATTATCCACGTTTAAGAGGCGCAGAACCTCTAAAGGACCACATCTGAGGAAACCTCTGCAGATGGCGAATGTATGGTATGAAAACAATGATTTATCATCTGCACTCTTATCAAAAAGAAAATCTATTCCAAAGAAATATCTGTCTCAGAAACAGATAGGGGTCTTCAGATTTGGTCACCCAGAAACGCAAACTCAAATGGCTTTTATGTGCATGATGATTCCTGAAAAGGAACTATCCTCTGATGCACCAGAGTTTGTTCCTGCCTCTGTGGAAGAAAAATTGTTTAAAATGTTTTTGGAAAGCGACTTAAGAAGAACCTATGAAAATCATTTTCTCAACCATCCTGATCTAACATCTGAAATAAGAGAAATCTTTAAGCAAGATCTTCTAAATTGTCTTAGTGTTCCTATGGTCATTCCTTGTATTTCAAAAGATTTAAATACTCCGAAGAACACTACATATAGACAAAGAAACGCATCTCCGGAAAGTCACAGGGACTTTCTTGACACATACTCTGAATCAGAATCTGAGTCCTCTGTCAACTCAGAGACAAGTTCTGTGGAACTTGACATGGTCATCTGTGGTCTAGAGGATGATAAACTACCCTTTGGCATCCTTAACAGGACAATTGCTCCCAAGAGGAGAACCACAGGAATACCAATTTGCCCTGACTTCTTGGACATGTGTCTTCAAGCAAAAACTTCTCTTGAGCTTAAAAAATTGAAAAGTGAAAAGATCAAGATCACTCAAACTCCCAAAGTTCCAAAACCTGCTTTTGTATCAAAACCTTTTCAAGAAAAGTTCACCTGGAAACAGAAGGAAAAATGGCCCAAAATTAACAAAAATAATGCTTCTGTGGCAGTGAAAGCTCAAAGGGAAGGTCTCGAGGGAGAGTTCACAGAGAGAGCCATCCAAGTGGAATTTTTGACAAAAGGCAACCTAGATTAGACAAAGTTTTCTGTAAAAAGAAACCTGAATCTAAAATGGGGTGTTGTAAAAGTTACTCTGTACCCCCCTTTGACAATTTCAATGAAATATTTAAGAAGTTTGCTTCCAAGGTTCCTCATTGCAAATGTTTTGATCTTGTGCATGCATTAAATCAACACTTCTCTAGGCCCTCCTGTCTTATATCTCACCCAAAGACAATGAATGCCAAATTCAAAGGTGAGAAAGGACAAAATGGTACCTCCATTAAAGAGGATAAAACCAAAATCAAAGATGTTAAGGCATCTTTAAAGACTCCTAACAAGACTGGACCCATTTTGAAATGGGTACCTAAATCTTCTTGATCTGTCCACAGAACAAACAACATGTGCCCATTTGGTACCTAGACTCCAGGTGTTCAAGGCACATGACTGGCGACAGAGGGTTGCTCTTCGCCTACAGAGAAAAATTTGGAGGTGGTTCTGTAACCTTCGGAGACAACAAGAAGGGACAAATCAAAGGCTATAGAGTCATTGCAAACGGAGACATCGATGTCAACAGAGTTGCATATGTGGATGGCCTTAAGCAAAACCTGCTAAGTGTTAGCCAACTCTGTGATAATGGACTCAATCTAATGTTCAAAAAGAAATACTGCTCACTGTTCAGAGAAGAGACAACCACAGAGCTTTTGCGGGCCAAGAGACGGGGTGATCTATACCTCATGGACTTCAAGTCCATCAATAGAGATGAAAAGCTTTGTCTGGTCTCAAGTAAGAATGAAGAAACTTAGCTTTGGCACAACATGTTCTATCACTTAAACTTTCATTCTTTAGACAAACTTGTGAAACTAGATCTGGTAAAGGGGCTACCAAGTATAAAATTTGATAAAGATCATCTATGCTCTGCATGTGAAATGGGCAAACTCAAAAGAGCTGCCCATAAGACTAAAACAGACATGTCCTGCACCAGACCTCTGCAGATGCTTCATGTAGACCTCTGCGGTCCTATATCTGTTCAGAGTCTAGGTGGCAAGAAGTACATCCTTGTACTCATAGATGAATTCTCTAGATATACTTGGGTGGAATTCATTCGAAAGAAATAAGATGTTCCTGAGGTACTAATCAATCTTCTTAAGAGGATACAAGTTCTTCATGATTGCAGGGTTCAGAGAGTTCGAAGTGACAATGGGACAGAGTTCAAGAACTCAAAAATTGAAGCCTATCTCACGACAGAAGGCATCTCACAGAACTTTTCCGCTGCAAGGACTCCACAACAAAACGGGGTTGTTGAACGCAAAAACCGAACCCTTGTGGAAGCTGCAAGAACCATGCTCACTGCCTCAGGACTTCCAATTTCCTTTTGGGCAGAAGCCATATCCATGGCATGCTTTACCCAAAATCGATCTTTGGTAGTAAAAAGACATGAAAAGACCCCTTACCACCTACTCAATCAAAGAAAGCCAAATATCAAGTACTTCCATGTCTTCGGCTGCGGATGCTTTGTGTTGAACGACAGAGAGCAAATAGGGAAATTCAGTCCCAAAGCTGATGAGGCCAAATTTGTTGGCTGCTCATCAAACTCCAAGGCTTATCGAGTCTATGTACTCAAATCAAAACATATACTTGAAAGTATTAATGTTTCATTTGATGACTCGTTTCAGGTGAGTTCTGAGCAAATCAGCTCAGGACTCAAGCTCCAAGATAAAGAAACTGGTGGATCATCAAGAACAAATGAACTTCATCATCTATTTGAAGAGATTTTCAACGATGATGGACCCTCAGAGGATGACCACAGAGCCTCTAGAGCTGAAGCCTCTGCAGAACAGTCAGGTACCTCTCTGTTAGGTCCTAGAAATACTTCACCTTCATCCAACACTTTTGCAGATGCAAATGTCGAGGGGGAGCACTCAGAGGGTAATTTTGACCAAGGCTCCACGCTTAATCAAAAACGTGGTCAACTTCATCACATTTCTGAAGGGTCAACACCAGAGCAATCAGAAAACTCTGAACAAGGCACCACAGAGCTCGTGACATCAACTCAGAATGACCAAAGTCCAGTGACAAGTACAAATGATCTCCTTTCCACAGAGGGTGATCAAGCTCAAGAAACTGAACATGCTCCAGAAGTATTCCCAGAAGGTTCAAATGATCACCTACCTCGAATGACCAAGTGGACCAGAAGTCACCCACAGAGCCAAATTATAGGTGACCCCTCTGACAGAGTCCAGACTCGATCAAACACCATAAATTTTTGTTACTATACAAATTTTGTAAGCATTATCGAGCCCAAAAAGATCTCTGAAGCTCTTGAAGACCCAAACTGGGTAGAGGCTATGCAAGATGAGCTTCTGCAGTTTAAAAGAAACGAAGTATGGACCCTAGTGCCTTTGTCGAAAGGCAAAACCGCAATAGGGACCAAATAGGTCTTTAGGAACAACAAGGACGAGGATGGCGTGGTGATCAGAAACAAAGCAAGGCTGGTGGCCAAGGGATACTGCCAAGAAGAAGGGATTGACTACGAAGAAACTTTTTCCCCTGTTGCTAGGCTCGAAGCAATAAGAATATTTCTTGCCTTCGCAACCCACAGAGGTTTTAAAGTGTTTCAAATGGATGTTAAGTCGGCCTTTCTGAATGGACAAATTCAAGAAGAAGTGTACGTCCAGCAGCCACCAGGGTTTGAAAGGTCCAAGTACCCAAATCACGTATATTTCTTGGACAAGGCTCTGTACGGACTCAAGCAAGCCCCCAGAGCTTGGTACGACAGACTTTCAAACTTTCTTCATGCAAATGGTTTCGAAAGAGGTACAACTGATACAACTTTATTTTATAAAAAGAGAAAAGGTGAGATTCTACTTGTACAGATTTATGTTGATGACATTATTTTTGGGTCCACAAATGAATCTTATTGTAAAAAGTTTGAGTCTTTGATGAAGAGTGAATTTGAGATGAGCATGATGGGAGAACTTACCTTCTTCTTAGGATTGCAAGTCAAACAAACCAAAGAGGGCATTTTTATAAACCAATCTAAATATGTCGCTGACATACTTGAAAAATACAAGCTCTCAGACTCTTCATCAATGAAAACCCCTATGGCCACTGGATCTAAGCTTCATGCAGACCCAGAGGGCAAGTCTGTGGAGTGTAAACTCTACAGAGGTATGATAGGGTCTCTATTGTACTTAACCACGAGTCGACCTGATATAATGTTCGCCACATGCCTCTGTGCAAGATTTCAAGCTAACCCCAAAGAATCTCATCTTCATGTTGTCAAAAGGATCTTCAGATACCTAAAAGGTACTAAGTACCTTGGCCTATGGTATCCGGAGAACTCTGGCTTTGATTTAGTGGCGTACACAGATTCAGATTACGGAGGATGCAAGTTAGACAGAAAAAGTAGCTATGGGAGTTGTCAATTCCTTGGAGGGAAACTAGTAAGTTGGACTTCGAAAAAGCAGAACTGTGTCTCGACCTCCACGGAAGAAGCGGAATACGTTGCTGCTGCTAGTTGCTGTTCGCAAGTTCTGTGGATGAGAACCCAACTCAGAGACTATGGATTTGACATCGAGAAAACCCCCATCATCTGTGACTCCAAAAGCGCCATTGCGATCTCTGCCAATCCTGTTCAACACTCTAAAACGAAGCATATCGATATCAGGTACCACTTTTCGAAACATCATGTGGAGCATGGGACAATAGAAATGTACTTCGTCCCCACAGATTACCAGCTTGCCGACCTTTTCACTAAGGCATTAGATGAGAAAAGGTTCACTTTTCTTGTTGGCAAGATTGGCATGCTAAACATGAATTGATCCACAGAGCCTCTGTACCTTTGCACAAAGACTCTGTAAGTACATATTGTATATTCATTCATACTCCCTTGTGTACATACTCCTTTTTGTTAAAATAGTCCTCTTGATCTGTGTCTTGCTCAATCGTCCATTTTTAAACCCAAGCACAAATCAAGGGGGAGCTGAGATAAAGGACCTTGACACTTCAAGGGGGAGCTCGACATATTTTGTCAAACATGTCGCTCTGCCCCTCAAAAATTCTTTCACAGCTATCGAGTGATCACCAACTCAGATCATTTCCTAAATTAGAAGTTTTGGATCTCAGAGCCTCTTAGGTACTCCATAGAGCCTCTGTGACCCTTCACAGAGCCTCTGTACCTCACAAAGGGGTCGCTCGTCCATTACTCACTCAATTGGATCTGTGTCGATCAACTCATACGCTCTTTCGAAAGTCTTGGTCATCTCAAGTATCCTAAAACCTCATAATGACCTCAGAAGCTCTTGCCCCACAAAGCTTCTGCCAATTTTGACTTCAACATTTTTACCATGGTTATTATGTGCGGGTTATTTATCAAAATCACTGTCATGTGGGAATAGTAACTACCACGGGCGTGAGAATAGAGGGAGGCGCACGTTCTCAATCGTGCACCACCTATACTGACGTGGCACATTTCTATTGGTTCGTATCTGTACCGTTACTTTTTGAAAACGACTACTTATCCGTTAGCACTCATTACAGAATTCAAATTTTTATTTTTTACCGTAAATTCTTTTCACCCTCCTCAGTATAAAAACCTTTCTATACCCATTCTGTTCTCTTTTACCTGCAATCTTTACTCATAAGAATATCCTTTGCAAACATCCTTTTTTTTTGCAATGGCTTCCCACTCAAACTCATCCAAGAACTCTAACGGCTCCAAGAATTCCAACAAGTCCCACCATTCCACATCTCAAAAAGCTGATTCGACCTCCATTGGACAAGAATAGGTGCTTACGAGCAGAATGCTCTCTTTCACGAGGCATGAATACCATCTAACTCAGATGAACAATAAGCCAAACAACCACTTTGTCACTCTTAACCCCTCTGGATTCCCCGATGAAGCCGCTCCCCTGATCAAAATCCTCAAGAATCATTATCTGGTCAAAGCCCTCACAATGAAAAGAAATGACATCCTTGAATCCTACATTCAGCAGTTCTGGCTGAGCGCTCGACATGCTAAGATGGAAGGATATGGACATTGCATCATTGGATATGCAACCCATCCATCGACCACCAAAATTCTGGACTTAGGCATCAACCGAAGGAAACTATATGACGTCTTTGAACTACCCACCAAGGCAGACCTCAACCTGCGTAAATTCTCAGAGGAGCCCACAAAGGAAGAAATACTGAAGTTTCTGGAGTTCATTGGATACGCAGTTCCAATCACCAAACGCACAAACTTCAGAAGACATAACCTGCCTCCTCTGTGGAACGTGCTCTTATGAATCTTGAACAGATGCCTAACGTCGAAGGTAGGGAGCCCAGAACAGTCTAACCACACAATTCTGGCCATCATGTATGGGATCTATTATGATCTCCCACTAGACTATGCAGGACTCATATTCAGGGAGATCAAGAATGTTGTGATCTCCAAGCAGCAAGATCAAGATCGGGGCACAAAGCCCAAAAACATAGTCTTTGGACGTTTCCTAGGCCTACTTCTGGGTGATTACTTAATCGGGAAGGACAAACTGCCAACAGAGGGTAAAGCGATCAAATTACATGAGATGAAGTCTCACAAACCCACTACCCTCAAAACAGGGTACCCAAATGCAAGACCTCTGTCAACAAAGCTGTTGACATACTTGGGTAGTGAAGAGGGTGTTAAAGACTACATACGAGGGCACAAGACTCCTGAACTGAGTCCTGCAAGCCCCCCTCGCGTAGGATTCCATGTAGGTGACATAGTCATTTATTTGAGAGATGAGGGAGACAGGGACACAGAGGTTGTGGCCACAGAGGTACAAGTGAGTGAGAGAGAGGTAGAGCTAGTTAGAGGAGAGGGGAGAGAGAAAAAGGAGAAAAAGAAAAATAAGAAAAAGAGAATCGAAGAAGAAGAGGTTCCAAAATCCTCGAAGAAGAAACATAAGAAGAAGACTACAAAGGTCAAATCCTCTGAGAAAAAGAAAAGGAGAAAACTGCGAACGCTTGCAGAAAAGGAAAAATCTATTGAAGCCGTTCGTCAGGGAAGGAAAGATCTGGTAGAGGCTCTCATTGCTAGAACCGAACCTGCAGAAGGGAGCGAAAAACCTCTGCAGAAGACAAAAAGAGCACCAGTCTTTGAAACAACCCCTGAGGATGGACCTCAGAGCCCGATAAAATTGGCTTCTGACATAGCAAGCGAGGTCATTCTTCGGTACTCGGGGGACCTGGGTGAAACCGTGAATGTAGAGATGGAGGATGTGACCGGTAAGTCACAGAGTGAAGAGGAGAAAGGAGAGGACAAAAAATCGATGGAGGAGAGTGGGATAATTGTTGGGTCTGAAATATGCTAAGTATGGATAGTGCTGCTAAGATTTGAAGATTACTACTGCTGAAGACATTAGTACTGTTACTTGTAGAAATTACTACTGCTAGTAGTATTAGTACTGCTTGAAGGGTTAGTACTGCTAATGTATTAGTACTGCTTGGAGAGTTAGTACTGCAAGATAGAAGCTACTGCTAGCATGTTAGTACTGCTGATGATAAGAAGATACTGCTAGAAGAATTAATGCTGCTAATGTTGATAAGGATGGTTTGTTACTTGAAGCTAAAGACAAGGTGCTGAAGATAATTATGGAATGGATGCTGAAGATCAATGTTTCTTTAATAATTATCTTGTAATCGGTTTTAAATATATAGTCTAGAAGTCTTAGATTATTAAAAAAAAAGAGATGCATATTTTGTTTTAGAGAGAATTAGCCTCAAGATTCTTAGTGATCCTTTCATTAGAGAAGTTTTGATCGTCTGTTGAGCCTGTTCAACTGATTGAGGCTTTGGTTGTAATCATCAAGTTAATTCAATACAACTTGTGATTTGAATTCATACACTGTTTCATTAATTTCTTGTTAAAGTGTTATTCCGAAACTTCTTTAACAAAGTTTCTGAGTGTTTATTTAAATTCTTGTTTTGAATTTCGATCCTGACAAGTGGTATCAGAGCATTAGGAACTCAAAAATCAGTAATCATCATGGACGGATCAAACGACAGTGTTCTTGTTTCAAAGGTACCCATGCTCAAACCTAATGAGTTTGACATGTGGAAAATCAGGATCAGACAGTATATACTTCTTACAGACTACTCAATGTGGGACATCATTGAGAATGGTTCCTCCAGTGAAGGAGAGATGGGAGCAGATGGCAAGAGACCTCCACCAAAGACTGATGGAGAAATAAAGATGAGGCAGACTGAGATGAAAGCCTTGAGCACTCTGCTCTTGGCAATTCCTAATGAATATCAATATCAGTTTTGCAACTGTGCTGATGCCAACATCTTGTGGAATGCTTTGGAGAAGAGGTTTTCAGGTACCAAAAGAACTAAGAGAAACCAGAAAGCAATTCTCAAGCAACAATATGAAAATAATATGTCTACAAAGAACGAGTCTATGACTCAAACCTTTGATAGGTTCAACAAGTTGATTAGAGAATTGGCCACTGTTGGTGTCAAGATGGACCAGGATGATGTCAACAGAAAGTTTCTAAGATCTCTTGGTGAAGAATGGATAATGTATACAGTATCCTTCAGACATAATGATAATATGGAGGATAAGGAACTTGATGACCTCTACAATGATCTCAGGGTGTTTGAAGCAGAAGTTGAATCAAAGAAGAATCCATCTGGATATTCTCACAATGCTGCTCTCCTATCATCTACTACTGATTCTTCTGCTAATACAGAATCAGTTGGTGCTGCTTATGGCTCAAAACAGGACGGACCAAATGATTCTGTTTTGGAAGCTTTCATTGCTAGTCATGCTAAATCTTCTCTTATCCATGATGATCTGGATCAGATCAATGTTGATGATCTTGAAGAGATGGACATCAAGTGGCAAATGGCAATGCTCACCTTGAGAATCAAAAGATTCATTAAAAGAACAGGAAGAAAGAACTTTGCCATGAGAAGAGAAGATGGTGCTGGATTTGACAAATCCAAGGTGGAATGCTACAAGTGTCATAAACTGGGGCACTTTGCAAGAGAATGCAGAGGAGGAATTTCTCAACTGCATGAGAGCAACAATCAACAATCAAAGTTCACAAACTACAACAACAGGAACTCATCTCAAGCACTTGTCTCACAAGATGGAATGGGATTTGATTGGAGTGATCAAGCAGATGAAGCAATCCAGAATCAAGCATTGATGGCTGAGGTTTCAGAGTCTTCAAACACAACAATCCCCACAGAGGGCAATCAACAACTCAAGAGGAAGAGCATTTGGCATGTAGATAGTGGTTGCTCTAGGCACATGACAGGTAACATGGACTGCCTTCAAAATTTCAAAAGGTTTGATGGAGGACGTGTTGCTTTTGGTGACAATCCAGTAGGAGGTAAGATAAGTGGTAAAGGTATGGTTTCAAAAGGTAAGATGACTTTTGAAGATGTTTACTATGTTGAGCAACTGAGATAGAACCTGTTAAGTGTATCACAGGTTTGTGACAAGAAACATAGTATATTATTTAGTGATACTGAATGTATTATCCTTGCTCCAGGATTCAAGGTAGTTGATGAAAATATGATACTACTTAGAACTCCTAGAAAGGATAATGTTTATTGTTTGGACTTAGAGAGTGTTCATCTGATTCATCACTAAACTGTCTGTTTTCAAAAGCATCTTTAGATGAATCATCTCTTTGGCACAAAAGGATGTGTCACATGAATTTTAAAACTATGACAAACTTGTGAAAAACAACCTTGTGAGAGGTTTGCCTCAAAAAGTGTTTTCATGTGATGATCATTGTGTTGCATGCCTTAAAGGCAAGCAGCACAAAACTTCTCATAAGTCCAAAGAAATAAACACAATCTCTTCACCCCTTCAGTTATTGCATATGGATTTTTTTGGTCCTACAAATGTGATGAGTATTGTTAAGATATCCTATTGCTTAGTCATTGTTGATGACTTCTCTAGATTTACTTGGGTATATTTTATGAGGACTAAGGATGAGACAAATGGACTGATCAAATCCTTTGTCCTTAGGATTGAAAACCATACAAATCTAAGAGTTAAAGTCATCAGGTCTGATAATGGAACTGAGTTTAAAAACAGTGACTTAAATAGCTTTTGTGAGACTAATGGTATTAAGAGATAATTCAATGCTCCTAGGACTCCTCAACAGAATGGTGTTGCTGAGAGGAGAAATAGGACATTGATTGAGGCTGCTAGATCTCTGTTGGCAGATTCAAAGCTACCTATCACTTTTTGGGCAGAAGCAATTAATACTGCTTGTTATGTCCAAAACAGAGTTCTAGTAGTCAAATCCCAAGGAAAGACACCATATGAACTTTTCAAAAAGAAGAACCTTTTACTGGATTTTTCAAACCTTTTTGGTGTCCTTGCATAGTTATCAACACCAAATCTCATTTAGGCAAGTTTGAAAACAAAGCTGAGGATGGATTTCTTGTTGGATACTCCTCTCAGAGCAAGGCATACAGATTATTCAACAGTTATTCCAGGATTATAGAGGAAAGTGAAAATGTCAAATGCAATGAGAACACACCAAATCAGATTGGTACAGGTCCTGTTTGGCTGTTTGACATTGATTCACTAACTAACTCTTTGGGTTTTAGTAATGAGAAAATTGCAGGAACAAGTTCAGAAAAAGTACAAGAACAGAGACAAGAGTTTGTGCTGTTTCCTATACCTACAGTTGATCCTATTGAATTTTGTCAGCAAGAAAAGAAAGATGATTCAGAAACAGAGGATTCTGAACCAGAACAGAATGAAGATGATCAAGGTGATGAAAAGGATAAAGGTGAAAAAGAGGATGCTCCTCCTTCAGGTTCAGGAAACACAGGTCCTGAAATGCCCACATTGTCAGAGGATGATTCTGATGATGAAAATTCTTCAGTTTTTGGTGGAAACACTCCTGAAAAGAATGACTCCAATCTTGATGCAAATATTAATGAGGAGGCTGTCAATCATACAAAAACTCAGAAGAATCATCCTCCTCAGTTGGTGATTGGTGATATCAATTCTCCCATAATCACAAGGCATCAAAGTAAGTTAGGAGGATTGAAAGACTTACAGTCAGGTTTGTTGTCTTGTTTTCTATCCCAGATTGAACCCAAGAAGGCTTATGATGCAATGAAAGACCCAAGATGGATAGAAGCAATGCAAGAGGAGCTACTGCAGTTTGTGCTGCAAAACGTGTGGGATCTGGTTGACCTTCCTCAAGGACACAGGGCAATTGGAACTAAATGGATTTTCAGGAATAAGAAAGAGGAGAGAGGGATAGTGATAAAGAATAAGGCCAGACTTGTGGCACAAGGGTACACACAAGAAGAGGGGATAGACTATGAAGAAGTGTTTGCACCAGTAGCCAGAATTGAGGCAATTAGGCTATTTCTAGCCTATGCTTCTTTCATGAAGTTCAGAGTATATCAGATGGATGTGAAGAGTGCAATCCTCTATGGGAAAATTGATGAAAAAGTGTATGTTTGTCAGCCTCCAGGGTTTGAGAATCCTAACTTTCCTGACAAAGTATACAAATTAAAGAAGGCACTCTATGGGCTACATCAAACACCAAGAGCATGGTATGACACTCTGTCTACCTATCTCTTGGAAAATGATTTTGAAAGGGGAATCATTGACAAGACCCTTTTCGTTCAAAGGAAGAAGAAGGACATCCTGCTTGTACAAATCTATGTGGATGATATCATCTTTGGATCCACAACAGATCATATGTGCAAGGAGTTTGAGGAGTTGATGCACAAAAGATTCAAGATGAGCTCTATAGGTGAACTCACATTCTTCCTAGGGCTACAGGTTAAACAGAAGAAATATGGCATTTTCATAAGTCAATCCAAGTATGTGCATGATATACTTACAAAGTTTGGATTTTCAGAAGCAAAGCCTGCAAGCAGACCTATGGAAATACTGTTGGGAACTGAAGATGTGAACAAGTCTTTAATGCTGCTAGTTCAGAATTACTACTGCTAGAAGACTTCAAAGTTAATACTGCTGAGTATTACTACTGCTAGTAGAATTAATACTGCTAGTCAAAGTTAGTGCTGCTTGAACAAAGTTAGTACTGCTTAGCTAGTTAGTACTGCTAGTGGTTAGTGCTGCTTAGTAGTTAATGCTGCTAATACCAAGTTAATGCTGCTAGAAGAAATTAATGCTGCTGAGCATAATTAGTACTGCTTATGACTTAAAGATTCGGATGGAAAGGATGACAGCTGGAAAGAATCAAGATATTCATGGAAGGTTTGAAGATAACGATGGAAGATATACTGAAGATATTTTATTTATTGTAATTATCTTTTTATTCAGTATATGTACAGATTTGATAGAATAGTTTAGAAAATCAATTAATTCATTCTAAGTTTTAGAGAAAATCAACCTCAAGGCATAGTTCCTAATTCTAGAGAAGTAGAATTCGTATTGGGGAGCCTGTTCATCAATATTGAGGTTGTGTGTTTAAACCTGTAACTTCAAGCATTCAATACAAGTTTACAAGTTGTTGATTATATACTGTTTTGGTTTTACTGTTTTATTGAATATCAAAGTGTTATTCCGCAACTTCTTTGATATTAGTTTTTGAGAATTTATTCTTGTTAAGAATTCGATCCTGACAAGTGGTATCAGAGCCTAACTCCTCAGAAACATCTATTCATTCATCATGGAAAACCTTGCAGAATCAAACAGTACTCTGGTCTCTAAGGTTCCAATGCTCAAACCCAGTGAGTTTGACATGTGGAAGATCAGAATTAGACAATACATTCTTCTCACTGACTACTCAATGTGGGATATCATTGAAAATGGTCCTTCTGAAGCAGGAAAGATAGGACCAGATGGGAAAAGACCTCCACCAAAGACAGATGGTGAGAGGAAGATCAGACAGACAGAGATGAAGGCCTTGAGCACTCTGCTCTTGGCCATCCCCAATGAATATCAGCATCAATTTTGCAACTGCACTGATGCTCAGATTCTCTGGAATGCTTTAGAGAAAAGATTTGCTGGAACTAAAAACATCAAAAGAAATCAAAGAGATGTTCTAAAGCAGCAGTATGAGAACTTCACTTCTTCAAAGAATGAGTCTATGACTCAAACTTTTGATAGGTTCAACAAGCTCATTGGTGAACTGGCTACTGTAGGGGTGAAGATGGAACAAGATGATATCAACAGAAAGTTCCTCAGATCTCTTGGGGATGAATGGACTATGTACACTGTCTCATATAGACAGAGTGACAATCTGGAAGAGAAGGAACTTGATGATCTATATAATGATCTAAGACTTTTTGAAACTGAGGTAGAATCCAAGAAGAACCCCACTGGTTATATCCACAATGCTGCACTTCTTTCAACATCTACTGATACTACTGCCAACCCTGAAGCAGTTAGTACTGCCAGTGGAGTAAATTCAGAAAAAGGCACTGGAACTATCTTTGAAGCCTTTTTGTCCAGTCATAGCAACAATTCATTGATTAATGATGATCTGGATCAACTTCACCCTGATGACCTGGAGGAGATGGACATTAAATGGCAGATGGCCATGTTATCTATGAGGGTGAAGAAGTTTATTAAAAGAACAGGAAGGAACAACTTCTCTCAAAGAAGAGAAGATGGAGCTGGTTTTGACAAGACTAAGGTGGAGTGCTATTAGTGTCACATGAAAGGACACTTTGCTAGAGAGTGCAGGAGTGTTGTTCCAAACAACAACCACCAACAAGCTCAGAATGGAGGCCAACAAGCTCAGAATGGAGGATACAATCAAAACAAGAATCCTGCTCAAGCCCTTGTTTCTCAACAAGGAATGGGATTTGACTGGAGTGATCAAGCTGAGGAAGCCATTCAGAATCAAGCTCTTATGGCAGAAGTGTCTGATCTCCCCTCTGAGGTAATTTCTAATCTATGCACTCAATCTTGCATAGACACTGTCAAAAGATACAGGGATCACAATCAAAGTATGTGTGATGACCTCAAAAGATTGGAAAAGGACAGAAGAGATTATGTGTTGATAGTAGAGAGATTTGAAGAGCAAATCAAAGGCTTTCAAGCTAATGAACTTCAACACTCTTATGACACAAACTATTGGAAGTGGGAAAAGAATGAGTTAGAGACCAAACTGTCTAAGTCCTTAGAAGAGAATGATAGGCTGAAAGAGGAACTGTCTAAAGTTAAGCTTGACATAGAAAAGTTTTCATATGCTTCAAAAGCAATGGATTCTCTTCTAAAGGCTCAGATTCATGATAAGATGAAGCCTGGTATTGGATACAATAATAAACCTCCTCCTTACAACAACAACTATATCTCTCCTACTTCAGACTTGTTAGAAACCAAGGAGAAAAAGGACTTGTCTGAGGAAGCGTTTAAGATAGATCCTTTGGATGAGGTAGTAGTTAAGGATTTGACTGAGAAAGAAGCCAGTGAGAATAGGGATAATGCTGTGAGTAAAAAGATACCATTAGAAAACAACATTATCACCAATGAGGGATGTGGGAAAATCTGGGTCAAGTCCAAGGAGATAGAGAAGACCAAAGGAAAGGATAACAAGGTCCATTACAAACAAACCACGGTTGTGAATCCTGAATCTTGTAAACAGTGTGCTTGCAATAAAGCTAAGAGCCTAAATTCTGGTATAAAAAGAGGTAATCAAAGAAACTGGAATAATCAATGGGCTCATAAACAAGGAGTTGATCTGAATAAAATCAATAGACCAAAACTTTGTTTCATATGTGGCAAGTTAAACCATTTGGCTAAGTATTGCTTCTTTAACCCTATTAATCAACAGATGAACTTTCAAAGAATTGTGCAAAAACCTGTTGGTTATAGGAAGGCTGGAAAGAAACATGTAATGAAGAAATCTGTTGAAAGTAAAGGCTCCATGAAGAATTTTTTTTTAAAAGAAAGTATTAAAATGTGGGTGCCTAGAAGCACTAAAACTGTTAGTACTGCTGACAGGGATAGTGCTGCTGGAAGCATTACTGCTGCTACCAGTGTTAGTACTGCTGAAAATATTAATGCTGCTAATACTGTTAGTACTTCTTCAAAGGTTAATACTGCCAACACAGTTACTGCTGCTAACACAGTTACTACTTCTAACAAGGTTAGTACTGCTAAGCATGCAAGTGCTGCTAAGGCAGTTAGTACTTCTAAAACCCGTACTGCTTCTAGCAAAAATGTTTCCAAGCCTATTATTGCGACAAAGTACTCCAAGAATGAGGAGTCAAAGTTTAAAAATCTTGTCAAGAAAGAATGCAAGTATTTTGATGAGAAAGGGGTACCCAAGACCACTTTGGCTTGGGTTCCTAATTCATACTAACTGATTTATCTTATGTGCAGGGCAACCAACAGCTCAAGGGGAAGAGCATATGGCATGTTCATAGTGGTTGCTCTAGGCACATGACAGGCAACATGTCATGCCTTCAGGATTTCAAGCATATCAATGGAGGACATGTTGCATTTGGAGATAATCTTACTGGTGGTAAAATAAGTGGAAAAGGTAATGTCACCAAAGGTAAGATGACATTTGAGGATGTCTACTATGTTGATCAGTTGAATTACAACCTGTTAAGTGTATCACAGGTTTGTGACAAACAACATAGTACATTATTTACAAATACTGAGTGTATGATCCTTGCTCCAGGGTTCAAGGTAGTTGATGAAAGCATGATACTACTTAGAACTCCAAGAAAGGACAATGTGTATTGTCTAGATATGGACAATGTTGTTAGTGATTCATCCCTGAACTGTCTTGTTTCAAAAGCTTCTGTGGATGAATCCTCTCTTTGGCACAGAAGGATGTGTCACATGAACTTCAAAACTATGAACAAACTTGTTAAAAACAACCTTGTAAAAGGTTTACCTTCAAAAGTATTTTCATGTGATGATCATTGTGTTGCATGTCTTAAAGGCAAACAACACAAAACTTCTCATAAGACCAAAGAGATAAACTCAATTTCTTCTTGTCTCCAGTTATTGCATATGGATCTGTTTGGTCCTACAAATGTTATGAGTATAGGCAAGAAATCTTACTGCTTGGTTATTGTTGATGATTACTCTAGATTTACCTGGGTATATTTTCTAAGGACTAAGGATAAGGCAAGTGGACTGATCAAATCCTTTATCCTAAGAATTGAAAACCAAACTAATCAAAAAGTAAAAGTCATTAGATCAGATAATGGGACTGAGTTTAAAAATCTTGATCTAAACACCTTTTGTGAAGAGAAAGGCATTGAGAGATAATATAGTGCTCCTAGGACTCCTCAACAGAATGGAGTTGCTGAAAGGAGAAATAGGACACTAATAGAGGCTGCTAGATCTCTGTTGGCTGATTCAAAACTGCTAATTACCTTCTGGGCTGAAGCAGTTAATACTGCTTGTTATGTCCAAAACAGAGTTCTAGTGGTCAAGCAAAAGAACAAGACCCCATATGAGCTTTTAAATAAAAGAAAACCTTTCATTGGATTTTTCAAACCTTTTGGATGTCCTTGTACAATTCTCAATACCAAATCTCACTTAGGTAAGTTTGATAGCAAAGCAGATGATGGATTTCTTGTTGGTTACTCATCTCAGAGTAAGGCTTACAGAGTTTTTAACTCTTCTTCCAGAATAATTGAAGAAAGTGACAATGTCAAATGCAATGAGAACACACCAAATCCAATTGGGTCTGGTCCTCAGTGGCTATTTGATATTGATTCACTAACTAACTCTTTTGGTTTCAGTAGTGATGATTATGCAGGTACAGGGAGTGGAGAATCAGGGACTACACAAGTCTCAGATAGTATATCTCAATCTGTGATATTTCCCATACCCACAGTGAATCCTATTGAAGACTGTGGAAAGGAACCATCTACTGGAGCAAGTGAAAGTGAAGAAGAAAGTAGAGATGAGGAGACTCAAGAAAATAAAGAACCAGAAGTGGCTACTGAACACACTTCAGTTGAGTTGAATGACTCTAATCTAGAGGTGGGACTTAATGAAAAACCTAGTCATCACACCAGAATACACAAGAATCATCCTCCACAGCTGGTAATAGGAGATATATCCTCTCCTATGATGACTAGAAATCAGAGTAGGCTTCAAGAAATACAAGATCAACAACACACAGTGCTTTCTTGCTTTTTATCCCAGCTTGAGCCTAAAAAGGCACATGATGCTATGAAAGAATCCAGTTGGATAGAAGCCATGCAAGAAGAGCTACTGCAGTTCAAGCTGCAAGATGTTTGGGATCTGGTAGACCTTCCTAAAGGCCAAAGAGCAATAGGAACAAAATGGGTCTTCAGGAATAAAGGAGATGAAAGAGGTATAGTGATAAGGAATAAAGCAAGGCTGGTGGCTCAAGGGTACACACAAGAAGAAGGAATCGACTATGAAGAAGTATTTGCACCTGTGGCCAGGATAAAAGCAATTAGATTATTCCTGGCTTATGCTTCCTATATGAAATTCAAAGTCTATCAAATGGATGTGAAAAGTGCATTTCTTTATGGGTCAATTGAAGAAGAAGTATATGTCTGTCAACCACCAGGGTTTGAAAACCCAAGCTATCCAGACAGAGTATACAAATTGAAGAAAGCACTTTATGGACTACATCAAGCTCCAAGAGCATGGTATGACACTCTGTCATCCTATCTCTTGGAAAATGGCTTTGAAAGAGGAGTCATTGATAAGACTCTATTCATCAAGAGAAAGAAGAAGGATATCTTGCTGGTCCAAATCTATATTGATGATATTATCTTTGGATCAACAAGAGACAACATGTGCAAGGAGTTTGAGGAACTAATGCATCAAAGGTTCAAAATGAGCTCCATGGGGGAACTTATTTTCTTTCTTGGACTCCAAGTTCAACAGAAGTCAGATGGAATCTTCATCTGTCAGTCTAAGTATGTGCAGGACATTCTAACCAAGTTTGGTTTCTCAGATTCAAAACCTGCTAGCACACCTATGGAGACACACAAGCAGATAACAACAGATCTTGAGGGGGAGGATATGGATGTTCATCATTATAGATCCATGATTGGCTCTCTCATGTATCTTACAACCTCTAGGCCAGATATAATGTTTCCAGTCTGTGTGTGTGCAAGATTCCAAGTTAGGCCAAAGCAATCTCACTATCAAGCTGTTAAGAGGATATTCAGATATCTCAAAGGGCAACCCAGATTGGGACTTTGGTATCCTCATGACTCATCCTTTGACCTACTTGCATACTCAGATAGTGATCTAGGTGGAGCAAACTTGGACAGAAAATCTACTTCTGGAGGATGTCAGTTTTTGGGTGCAAGACTAGTGTCATGGCAGTGCAAGAAACAAACCACAGTATCCACATCTACAACAGAGGCAGAGTACATAGCAGCTGCAAGTTGCTGTTCTCAAGTCTTATGGATTCAGAATCAAATGCTGGATTATGGGGTAACCTTTCTACACACTCCAATTTTCATTGATAATAGCAGTGCTATTAGCATTGTGAATAATCCTGTCAAGCACTCAAAGACAAAGCACATTGAGATCAGGTATCACTTCATAAGAGACTGTAATGAAAAGAAACTTATTCAAGTTGCAAAAGTTCACACTGATAATCTGTTTGCTGATCTATTCACTAAAGCTTTTGATGTGGGTAGATTCACTTTCTTGGTAACAAGTGTGGGAATGATCAACTCTGAATAAGCCCCTTCTCAAAAAGTGGTTCTATACCTGTATATTGTTTATTCTTGGTGTTACTAATCTTCTTTTTTAGGATATGTATAGCAGTACTCAGTGTTTCACGAGATTAAAGGAAAGTATAGTTAATACTGCCATTGCACAGTTACTACTGCTAGTGGTTAATACTGCTATCAGTTAATACTGCTAGTAGTTAATACTGCTAGTTAGTTAATACTGCTAGTTAGTTAATACTCCTAGTAGTTACTACTGCTATCAGTTAATACTGCCATTAGTTACTACTGCTATCAGTTAATATTGCTAGTGGTTAATACTGCTAGTTAGTTAATACTGCTAGTAGTTAATACTGCTATCAGTTAATACTGCTAGTGGTTAATACTGCTTTCAGTTAATACTGCTCTAGGTTACTACTGCTTATGTCCTGAATACTATAAATACACTTTGCCCGCCTAAAAGTTCATAACGACTCTTTGCATACTATTCTCTTGCGCTCTAAACCCTCTTTCTCTCAAGTTCAAAGTTCTCAGGCAAGAAGTTTCAAAGATTCATGGCATCAATGGCGTTTATTGACGAGCACAATGAAATTGCGATGCTCCAAAAGCCAAAACAAACTGAAGGTTTTCATCAGATAGTCGACTTTCTGAAGTCTAGCCACATTGCCCATGCTCTCACTATGTCTCCTACTATCTTCATAGAGCATCAGAGGCAATTCTGGGCACATGCCACCATTGTTATTGAGGATGGTGTGCAAATGATCAAAACGACAGTGTGTGGCAGCCATTGACAGTTACCGAAGAGGTAATTCGCATCAGTCTACGTCTAGACGATGCCTCTGGTATAAATTCTATCCCTAATGATGAACTGTTTTCTACTCTTACAAGAATGGGGTATGGAGGCCCATTGGGTATTTTTAAGTTCTCAAAAGCTAAATTCTCACCCCAATGGCGTTTTCTGGTTCATACCTTGATGCACTGCATCTCTAAAAAGACTACTGGATGGAGTGAGTTCAGCAGTCCCATTGCTTATGCTTTGGTCTGTTTGGCCACTGCCAGAAGATACAATTTTTCACAAATGATTTTCAATGATCTTGTCTCAAACATGGGAAACAAAAAGAGCTTTTATATGTATCCCAGGTTTGTTCAAGCAGTAATCAACCATGAATTGACGGATATTCCTCATTCTGATGGAATATATGTACCAAAACCCCCTAAAGGCAAGGTTTTCTCAAATATGAGAAGATCTGCTGGGGACTCGGAAGGAGTAGACACCCCATTGTTCTCTACAATGATGGTGGTGTCCCAAACTAATGAAGGTATGGTAGCAGGGTCAAGGCCCCCATTAGACCAACCCACTGCTAGCCAATCCCAACCTTCCCACTCTAAATCAATTCCTTAGTCTCTTCTTGACAAACCAACTTCACCAATCACCCAAACTTATCAAAGAAAACAGGTAAAGAAGGCTCCTTCCCTTCTTGTACCTTCATCCACTCAGCCTTTAAGCCCTCTAAGGGAGAATTCTCCCTTAGAGAATATCCAAAGGGAAACCAATAGGGTGTCTCCCAACCCTCAGGAGGTGCTCTCTAAGGAGATGCCAGAGCATATGGGTGAGAAGGCTGCCACTACTTCTGCTAGCACAGAGAAGGAAAGTGGTAACATCTCTAAGACCTTCCCCATGGCAACTTTGGGTGAGAAATCAACCAAAGGACCCTGGTGCCAAGAAACCAAGGGGGTAGTTGGTGCTTCTGCTAGGCAGAAGGCCACTACTAACAGATCCAAGGATCCCTCAAAGATGGGCAAAACATCCACAAAGGGTGAGGACAGAACTGAAACTGATGAATTGATGGCAAAACTTTCCAAGGATCCTTCAAGGGTGGGTAAAACACCTAAAGAAGGTGAGGATAGATATACTTACTGGGAATTGATTGAAGCATTAGCCAACATCAATGTTGATGTGGTTAAACAAGGAAAGGAAATTAAAGAATTGCAGCAAGTGGTCATCTCCCAACAAGAGCAGATTTCCAAACTCAAGCGATTGGTAGGAAAACTCATTGCCAAGAAAAGGAGAAAGCAGTTTGTTCTAAGGAGGAGAAATGGGGCAAACAAAAAGAAGGAGGAAAATGCTTCCAAAAAGGGGGAGAATTCAGGCTCAGAACAAAGAGATCAACAAATTGAGGGGGAGTTTGTTGAAGAAAGGGTTGAATTTGTTGAAGAAAAGGCAGCAGCAAAAACTGTTAGTGCTGCTGAAACTACACAAGCAGCAGTAACAGGATTAACATCTGAAGAGGTTGAAGTAGCAGAGATGCTGGTAAAAGCAAAGAATGACACTCCCAAAGCAAAGAGAGTGGTCATAAATGAAGGGGGAGACAAGAAATAAGAACAGAAAGACATGGCTGCAGATGTAAAAAGAAAAGGGAAAGAAAAGATAATAGAAACTGATTAACCAACTAAAAAGCAAAAGATGATTGAATCAGATGAAGCATTAGCCAAGAAACTGCAACAAGAGTTAGATCAAGCAGAGAAAGGGCAGGTTGAGAAAGACAGAGAGATAGCCAGAGCACTAGCCAATGAACTAAATGAAGCATTTCAGAAAGGGTTGGAAACATAGAAAGCTAAGCAAAGAGCAATAAGCTTGAGAAAGGCTATGATGGCCAGATCAAGTGCAAAGAAGAGAAGACCTTCACAAACTTACCTTGCAACTCAGGAAAGGAACAAGATGATAACTTTCTTGAGGAGTGCAATTGGTGTGAAGAAAGAAATGTTCATAAAGATGACTTTTGATCAAGTCAAGGGACTATATGAGAAAGAAATGGGAAAGCTGAAGAATAATGAAAAGGACAGAGTGGAGTTTGAAAAGAAAGCTAAGGAGAGGCATGATGTGAATATCAATAAACCCTTCCCTGAAAGTGAAGAGGGAACTCCAACAAAGGAAAAGGCAGAGATTAAAGAAGAAGAGACTCTAGCTCAGAAGATTAAGAAGATAAAAAGAGTTAAGTCTATTGCTTCTAAAGGTCCTAGATCAGAAGAAAGGACCAAGGAAGAAAAGAAGAAGGAAGCTACTATAGAGCAAGGGCAAAGGATACTGAAGAGAACCAAGATGATGGCAAACAGAAAGAGAGTTGACAAGAAGCCCAGAGTAGAAAAAGAAAAGAAAGCTGAAACTCAGGAAGAAGTACCACAGAGTTCAGATGCAAACATGTACATGGTGATAATGGATAAAATTCCAAAGCCTATCTCAGCTGAACCTGTTGGATTCAAACCTCCTAAAGTTATTCATTGGGATACTATGGAGGTGGATGGCAAGGAGTATATCAGATTGAAAAGAAAGGATGAGAAGTATGAAGTCTATAACACCTGGAACAAAATTGTCAAAGAGTGTTCAAGATCTGATTTGGAAGAAATGTTTGAAGTGGGAATGAAAGTTCATGCAGATCAGTTGACAGCTCCAGGGTTACCTATTATGAAGTTAGTTATGGAATATTTGTGCATGTTGTTCAAACCAGAAGCAGTAAAGCATTTGATAAAAGATGTATTTAAAGCTGTTAGAGGATGGACTCTATATGAAAGCAGTGGAGTATATGAACTGGCATTGGATACTTTTCACATGGAGTATTACTTGGTGGATAGGGTTTACAATCACACAAATCTAAAGCTTCATGCCATGTTGAATAAGAAGTTGGGTTGTGCACCAAATTCACAAATGGCAAAGTACCTAATTCAGAGAACTATCAATCAGAGTATGGGACTGGATCCTAACATTGGAGTAGATCAATGAAGATTTTGGAAGCATTTGAAGAACTTTACTTCTCTTTCTAAAAGTCAAGTTAGGGGGAGATTGTTGGGAACTGAAGATATGAACAAGTCTTTAATGCTGCTAGTTCAGAATTACTACTGCTAGAAGACTTCAAAGTTAATACTACTGAGTATTACTACTGCTAGTAGAATTAATACTGCTAGTCAAAGTTAGTGCTGCTTGAACAAAGTTAGTACTGCTTAGCTAGTTAGTACTGCTAGTGGTTAGTGCTGCTTAGTAGTTAATGCTGCTAATACCAAGTTAATGCTGCTAGAAGAAATTAATGCTGTTGAGCATAATTAGTACTGCTTATGACTTAAAGATTCGGATGGAAAGGATGACAGCTGGAAAGAATCAAGATATTCATGGAAGGTTTGAAGATAACGATGGAAGATATACTAAAGATATTTTATTTATTGTAATTATCTTTTTATTCAGTATATGTACAGATTTGATAGAATAGTTTAGAAAATCAATTAATTCATTCTAAGTTTTAGAGAAAATCAACCTCAAGGCATAGTTCCTAATTCTAGAGAAGTAGAATTCGTATTGGTGAGCCTGTTCATCAATATTGAGGTTGTGTGTTTAAACCTGTAACTTCAAGCATTCAATACAAGTTTACAAGTTGTTGATAATATACTGTTTTGGTTTTACTGTTTTATTGAATATCAAAGTGTTATTCCGCAACTTCTTTGATATTAGTTTCTGAGAATTTATTCTTGTTAAGAATTCGATCCTGACAAATACACAAACAGATCACTGCAGATCTTGATGGGGAGGATGTGGATGTTCATCATTATAGATCCATGATAGGCTCCCTCATGTATCTCACAGCTTCAAGACCAGACATTATGTTTGTTGTATGTGTGTGTGCCAAATTTCAAGTGAGGCCTAAGCAATCTCACTTTCAAGCAGTCAAAAGGATCTTCAGATATCTCAAAGGACAACCTAGGTTGGGTCTTTGGTATCCTCATGACTCACCATTTGATCTGCTTGCATATTCTGATAGTGATTTGGGAGGTGCAAACTTGGATAGAAAGTCTACATCAGGAGGATGCCAGTTTTTGGGTGCAAGGCTAGTTTCATGGCAGTGTAAAAAGCAAACCACAATGTCCACCTCTACAACAGAAGCAGAGTATATAGGTGCTGCAAGATGTTGCTCACAAGTGCTATGGATTCAGAATCAGATGTTGGACTATGGTATTACTTTTATTCACACTCCCATCTTCATTGATAACAACAGTGCTATAAGCATTGTTCATAATCCAGTAAAGCACTCAAAAACCAAGCATATAGAAATCAGGTACCATTTTATTAGAGATTGCAATGAAAAGAAGTTGATCCAGGTTTTGAAAGTACACACTAGTATCCAATTTGCTGATCTATTCACCAAAGCTTTTGATGTGGGTAGATTCACATTCTTGGTCACAAGTATGGGCATGATAAACACTAAATAAGCCTCTTTTGATTTTTTTTCATGTACAATTTCTGTATAGATTCTTAAATGTTTACTTTCTCATATTTCATTGTGCAAGGTGCTGCTAACCATTTGTGTTTAAGTGTTTCATATTGCTTTGATGATTAGATACTTGGTACTTCTCGCTAAGTTAATACTGCCCTCACTATAACTCCTGCTGACAGTTCAAATATGGTTAAGTATGGTTACTACTGCTGGTGGTTTATACTGCTAGTGCAACATTACTACTGCTTACCGTATTTCTACTACCAAACAGTGTTAATACTGCTAGTATGTGTTAATACTGCTGATATGTGTTACTACTGCTGCCATGGGTTAATACTTCGGGTATGTGTTAATGCTGCTAGGGTACTTAGTACTGCTTTTAACTGAATCCCTTACCCTATAAATACCCTCTCTGACCGCCAAAAAACCCTAACGGCTCTTTGAATTTCCATTGAGTTTTCATCCTCTCTATCTCTCTCTAGAATTCTTGATTACCAGTGTGCAACCCTAGCTTTGATTAGAACCCTAGACTCGATCAAAAAGATGGCAGCACTCGATTTTTTTGATGACCACAATGAGCTTGTAATGATACAAAAACCCAAACAAGCTGAGGGTTTTCATGAAATTGTGGATTTCTTAACAACATCACACATTGCCTATGCGCTAACTGTAAATCCTACCATCTATGTGGAACATATGCGACCGTTCTGGGCAAATGCATCAATTCAGACTGTTGATGGCAATCAGTTCATTATATCAAGGGTCTGTGATAAACCTATCACAATCACAGAAGGCTGCATACGCACTCATCTTCATCTAGATGATGCCTCAGGTATTTCTACTCTCTCAAAGGAAGATCTCTTTCAAGAAATTGGTAGAATGGGGTATGAAGGTCCTACTGAGGTTTACAAGTTTTACAAAAGCAAATTTTCACCTCAGTGGAGATTCTTTGTTCATACTCTTCAACATTGTCTATCTCGCAAGACAACTGGATGGAGTGAGTTTAGCAGTACAATAGCCTATGCTCTGGTATGCTTAGCCACCTCCAGAAAGTTCAATTTTTCCCAAATGATTTTAAATGATTTGCTGTCAAACTTGGATACCAAAACCAAAACCAAAAGATTTTTTATGTATCCAAGGTTTGTACAAGAGGTACTAAACATGGAATTGACGGATTTACCCTATTTTAAAGAGGTATATGTACCTAAACCTCCCAAAGGGAAGGTATTTTCCAATATGAGAAGGCCTAGTAAGGAGTTTTCTGGAAAAGACAGACCATTGTTCTCTACAATGATGGTTGTGTCCCACTCACATGGTGAGGCATCAGGGTCACAGCCCATATCTGACCAACCCACTGATGACCTACCCACACCATTCACTTCCAATGTTCTTCCTCAGATCCTTGTTGATAAGACAATTCCCCCAATCACTCAAAAATATACAAAGAAAAAGGTACAGAAGGTTCCTTCCCTTCATGTATCTACACCCCAAAAGCCTACAAGCCCTCTGATGGAGCATTCTCCATCAGAGAATATCCAAAGGGAATCCACAGGGGTGTCTCCCAACCCCGAGAAGGAGCTCTCTCAGGAGAAGGATGAGCATGTGGGCAACAAGGCTCACACTACTGACTCTGCACAAGGTGTGGGTCAGGACAGTGTGAACATGGCTAAGACCTTCCCCACCGTAACTTTGGATGAGAAATCATCTAAGGGACCAGGTGCCAAGAAACCAAGGGGGTAGTAGGTGATTCTGCTAGGCATAAGGCCTCTACTAAAAGATCCCATGATCCTTCACGGGTGGTAAACACACCTCAAGGAGGTGAGGACATATATAACTGTGAGGAATTGATGGATACCATTGGCAATGTGAACTTGGAAGTAATCAATCAGGGTTTGGAGATAAAGGCGTTGAAAAAGGTGATAATCTCTCAACAGGGGCATAGAGACAAACTCAAGAATATGATACTTAAATTAGTGCACAAAAAGAAGAGAAAGCAATTTGTCTTGAAGAAAAGGGGAAGTGCTCATGATGCTTCCAAAAAGGGGGAGAATCAAGAAGCTGAAGTTAAGAAGGAGAGTTCAGTTGGTATGGAATTTCAATTTGAGGGGGAGATGGGTGGTGAAGCTAAAAAGAATGCTGAGGTGAATAAGAAGGATCAAGGTCTGAAAGCAGCAAAAACAATAGTGAAAGAAGCAGTAACTCAGCCAGCAGTAGAAACTGAAGAAGCAGCAGTAACTACTGAACCAGAAGTAGAAACTGCTAAAGCAGTAGAAACAAAGAAAGCTGCAGCAGAAACAAGAATGTCTATGGAAGAAATTAAGATTGCAGAGACTTTGGTTAAGGCAACGAATGACACGTCTAAGGCTACTCAAAAGGCTAAGGGAGTAGTGATTAAAGAAGGAGGCTCAGAGAAGAGAAAGAAAGAGATCAGTGTGACATAGGCCAAGAAGAAAGGGAAAGAAAAGATGGTTGAGCCTGTGAAACCATTAAAGAAACAGAAGCAAATGGAATTGGATGCAGAATTGGCCAAGAAAATTCAAGAAGAGTTAACTACAGAAGCTCTTTCTTTGAAAGTAGCAAAGGAGTTGAATGCACAGTTTGAGAAGGAGTTTGAAAAGGAGGATGAGATCCAAAAGGCCAAAGACAGAAAGCTTGCAATGGATTTGGCAACAAGGCTTAATGAAGAATACCAAAAGAGTTTGAAGACTGCTGCAAAGAGGGTTACAATGAAAGCAACTAGACAAAGGCATCCTTCAAAGAAATCAACAAGACAAAGACAGCCTTCAAAGACCTTTCTAGCTACACAGGAAAGAAGAAAGATGATAAACTTCTTGAAAGGATCTGTTGGAGTTCCTGAAGGGATGTTTACTAAAATGTCTTTTAGCAGGATAGAAGAATTGTACAAATAGGAGATGGCCAAGTTGCAAGGAGATTTCAATCAGAGAGTTGAATTTGAAAGAAAGATGAAAGAAAGACATGATCTAAACATTCAACAGCCTTTTCCTGACAGTGAAGAAGGCACCCCTACTAAAGAAAAGGCAGAAGTTAAGAAAAAAGAAACTCTAGCTCAAAAGATTGGAGCTGTCAAGAGAATGAAGTCAATAGCTACAAAGACAAAGGATAAAAGGCCAAGAACTGAGGAAGGTGAGAAAAGGCAGGGCAATGAAAGAATGAAAGTAGAATCATCAAGAACTACAGATGCACCTTCTGTGCCTGCTACTCCAGTCAGTTCAATGCTTCCAAAGATTATATTTTGGGATGTATGTGTGGAGAAAGACAAGCACTTTCTCAGGATCAAAAGAGCAAATAATAGATTTGAGATCTATACAAGTTTTCATCGATTCATGCAATAGTGCTCAAGAAGTGACTTGGAAGAAATGTATTCTGTTGGGATGAAGTTGTATGAAGACAGGATTCAGTGAGGAGCTCAGGATGATACAAGGCTGATCATGGACTGGATATGTCTTATGTTTGAACCTGACAAAATACAACTTGAAAAGCAGAATGTGTTGAGATGGCGTTTGCTGAAGCAATGTGGAGTCTATGCTTTGTTTATGTCAAAGACAAAGATAGAGTATTATCTGGTGGAAAAGCAATATAAGCATGATATGATCAGATTGAAAGGTATGCTGCAATTAAAGCTGAGTGGTGGAAGAGGATCAGAAATAGAGAAGGATCTAATCCAGTTACTCAAAGAGCAGAATCCACAAGAGCAGCATAAACCACAAGAGCAACAGCAACATGCAGAGCATGTTGAAACTCAAGAGCAGAGTTAAGAGCAATCAAGTCAACAACCTTCAGAACAACAAAGTCAATCTGTTGAGCAGTTTGATTTGTATTTAACAGTGACAAATGAAGAACCATTGAAAATTGATCCTATCTCAGTGAAAGCTCCAGAAATCATTCATTGGGATACTGTGGTGGATAAAGGCATAGAATTCTACAGGATCAAGAGAATGGATGGCAAGTATGAGGTATATTCAACATAGGATAAGATCATCAGAAGTTGTACCAGATCTGATTTGGAAGACATGTACAAGGTTGGATTGAAATCGTATGGTGACTTGTTGAAAGGAGCAAGGATGAGCTTAACAAAGATGGCTTTGGAGTTTTTGTGTATGATGTTTGACCCTGAACAGGTTGAATATCTTATCAAAGACTTGCATCACAGAGAAGGATTTAACAGCATTGATCATTGGATGCTTGTTGAAAAATCTGGAGTATATGTCATAACTATTGACAACAGATTTCATAAGTACTATCTGGTTGATAAGGTGTATGACCACAGCAAAGAAAAGTTGCAGGGGATGATGAAAGCTAAGTTGGTCTGCACTAAAGGTTCAGAGATGGCAAGAATTGTGATTAGAAGAACAATCAATCAATATGCAGGATTGGATCCTAATCTGGGAAATTGAGCAGTAATTTTGAAAGCATCATGAAGACCTTATTCTGAAGAACTTAACTTCTTGATGTAAAAAGTTAAGTTAGGGGGAGATTGTTGGGTCTGAAATATGCTAAGTCTGGATAGTTCTGCTAAGATTTGAAGATTACTACTGCTGAAGACATTAGTACTGTTACTTGTAGAAATTACTACTGCTAGTAGTATTAGTACTGCTAGTAGTATTAGTACTGCTTGGAGAGTTAGTACTGCAAGATAGAAGCTACTGCTAGCATGTTAGTACCGCTGATGATAAGAAGATACTGCTAGAAGAATTAATGCTGCTAATATTGATAAGGATGGTTTGTTACTTGAAGCTAAAGACAAGGAGCTGAAGATAATTATGGAATGGATGCTGAAGATCAATATTTCTTTAATAATTATCTTGTAATCAGTTTTAATTATATAGTGTAGAAGTCTTAGATTATTAAAAAAAAAGAGATGCGTATTTTGTTTTAGAGAGAATTAGCCTCAAGATTCTTAGTGATCCTTTCATTAGAGAACTTTTGAACGTCTGTTGAGCTTGTTCAACAGATTGAGGCTTTGGTTGTAATCATCAAGTTAATTCAATACAACTTGTGATTTAAATTCATACACTGTTTCATTAATTTCTTGTTAAAGTGTTATTCCGCAACTTCTTTAACAAAGTTTCTGAGTGTATATTTAAATTCTTGTTTTGAACTTCGATACTGAAAATAAAAGATGCCTTGGGCACACAACCTAAACCAACTCCCTGTGCAACCCACAACAATACCTCTGCAGATCTAGTGCAGAAAGATATTGAAGAAGGACCGCACAGTCCGATCCCAACCCAAACCATCCGGACAGAGGATATCCCTTCATCCTCTGTGCCACCATCCGGGGAAGCCAAATCCACCTCACCCTCTCAAAAGAGTGAAAGTGTTGTTTCTCGTGTCCATTTGCCCCAGGACACATCACCCCCATACATAGAGGCATTTGTTGCCTCTGTCACGCACGTGAGTGAAGACCCAACTGCTTCAGAGATGGCAGTAAGAGATCACACCAGTTCTGTGGTTCTAGAACAACCACAAAACTTATTCACTAGGACCCTTAAGGAAGCCTCTAAACCCTTCCTCAAGAAGCCTACTGACAGAACTTCCATAGATGATTCCTCTGTGGAACATCGAGGATTGGAAGGAAATCCTTCAGAGCTCAACCTCATCACAGGCTCTGAAGGTGCCAAATACTCGTTGGCTAAATCTGGAACATGTGTTGTTCCAGAGGTCACCACGGACACTTTCGTCACAAAGGGCGAGTTTCAAACCTTTGTTGACATGCTGTTCCAAAAATTTGACGAGTTGAAAAGCTCTGTCACCAAGGAATCTCAGGCGAACTCCCTAGTCCTTGCAGAGGGTCTCAAAGCAAATGCAGAGGCTCTGAAAGCTCTCCATCAATCTTCGATGCAACACTCAGCGGAGATCAAGAAGGTAACAGAGAACTGTGCGACTCGAGCTGATCTTCAAGCATGCGGTAAAACCATCATCTCTCATTCAGATCAAATTCAGATCCTGGGGGATATCTGCATGGAGGAAATGGGTACATTTGCAGCTAAAGTTGTTAAATCAGGGGTGGATGACCTGACCAAGCTTCGAGACGAAATCAAGGACATAACTTGCAGTGTTATTGTCCCTTTCCAACCACAAGCGTCCACTTGTGCACCCCCACCCTCAACCTCTGCCACTGACATCTCCGACTTAGCAACAAAGAATGAATTAGAAACAATGGGGATAATGGTTCTAAGCAACCTCAACCTTATTGGATATGACATCTCTCAACAAGGCAACAAGGTGGCAGAAGATCAGAAGAAGACTGTAGCCACAATCAGGTTCAAGTCTGATCTAGAAGTCAACAAACTATCGTTGGCTACAGATGATGTTTTGAAGAAGATCTTCAATCACGTCGACGATCATCTCTGCAAGAGACGGAAGAAGAAAGCAACTGCGACTTGCCAAGCCGAGGCGTCGCAGAAGAGGGCACGGCATGAGGACCAGTGTCAGGATCTTAATTCTTAACAAGAATAAACACTCAGAAACAATATTAAAGGAGTTTGCGGAATAAAACTTTAATATTCAATGATCAATGAAACAGTGAATCAAAATAACAACTTGTAAACTTTATTGAATGATTGTAAAGCTACAAGATTCAACACTCAACCTCAATATTGATGAACATGCTCACCAATACGAATTCTACTTCTCTAGAATTAGGATTACAAACCTTGAGGTTGATTCTCTCTATGAAAACAAAAATTCAGAATTCTAAAAGTAGTTCTCTATCAATTACAAACTATTCTATATATACTGAAGATAAAAGATAATTACAAAATAATAAAAGATCTTCAAAATAATCTTCCATCTTTATCTTCAAGCTTTCCATAATCTTCAATCTTGATCTGCACGAATCTTGATTATCTCTTAAGCAACACTAAGTCTTCAGCAACATTAATACTTTAAGCAGTATTAATGTTCAGCAGTACTAACTACTAGCAGTACTAAAATTGCTTAGCAGTAGTAACTTCATCCAGCAGTATTAATCTTTGACTAACAACATTAGTCTTGTTCAGCAGCATTAACTTCAGAAGTAGTAACCAAGTTCTTCTAGCAGTATTAACTGTACTTGTGCATTTCTGAATTTCCCAACAATCTCCCCCTAACTTGACTTTTAGGAAGAGAAGTCAAGTTCTTCATATGATCTTTTAGATGCTCCCAAAACTTCATAGTTCATACTCCTGTATTTGCATCCAGCCCCAAACTCTGATTGATTATTCTTTGAATCAGATACTTTGCCATTTCTGAATCTGGAACACATCCAAGCTTCTTCTTCAACATTGCATGTAGCTTCAATCTACTGTGATTGTACACTCTATCAACTAGGAAGGACTCTATGTGATTTATGTCCATAGTTAGTGCATATACTCCATTAGTTTCATATAGAGTCCAATTGTTGACAGTTTTAAACACATTTCTGATCATATGCTCCACTTCTTCAGGTTTGAACATCATACACAGATACTCCATCACAAGTTTTCTGATTGAAATCTCTGGAGCTTTCAATTTACCTGCATACAACTTCATTCCTATTTCAAACATCTCTTCTAGATCTGACCTGTAATATGTTCTTACAATCTTTGCCCAAGTATTAAACACTTCATACTTTTCATGTTTTCTTTTGAGCCTGATGTATTATTTTCCATCCACCTTCATTGTATCCCATAGAATGACCTCAGGTGGCTTAACTCCAACAGGTTCTGCTGTAATAGGTTCAGGCACTTTGTCCATCACTACCATGTACAGATTCACATCATCAGTACTTGATGGTTCTTTCTGTTTAGATGACTTAGGTGCCCCTTCCTCTTCAGCAACCTTCTATGTTTCTACTTCAGCTACTCTAGGCTTCTTGAATGATTTTCTTCTGGCCATCATCTTAGTTCTTTTTAAAGTCCTCAGAATTTCACCTAGAGTGGCTTCTTTCTTAGGTGTTTCTTGCTCATCTGGAAAAGGCTTTTCTATCAGAAAGTCATTGCTTTCTTTCATTCTCTTCTCCATTTCCACCCTGGCAGTTTCATTCCCTTGAAGTTTGGTCATTTCTGAATTGTACAACTCTTTAATATGCTTAAAAGTCATCTTTGAGAACATCTCCTTTCTGACTCCTATAGCATCTTTGAGAAATGTAATCATCTTGTTTCTCTCTTGGGTACCAAGGTAAGACTTTGAGGGTTGTCTCTTCTTTGCAGCCACTTTGAACAACACTGATTTCTTTATGGTTGCAGCTTTCTTCTGAGCCATTTCAGTTGCCAGACTTTGTTAATAAGCTTCATTTAATTCTGCAGCCAGAGCCTTAGCCATTTCCCTGTCTTTTTCAACTCGAACCCTTTCTTCTTGCTCAAGATCAGCCTGCATTTTCCTGGCCAAAGCTTCATCTATCTCAACCAACTTTTGCTTTTTGATTGGTTGATCAGATTCCACCATTTTAGCTTTGCCTTTATCCTTGCTTGCCATTTTCTCAATACTTGCTTTCTTTGTAGCCTCACCTCTTTCTTTGATGACAACTCCTTTGGCCTTTGAGGTGACCTTGGGAGTATCATGTTTGGCTTTGATTAAGGTCTCTACTATCTCAAGATATGTTAGTACTTCTTGCACTATTTCTGCAGCTTCATTTAGTTCAGCAGTACTAACAGTTTCTGTTGCTTTGCTTGATTCAGCAGCATTAACTGTTACTGCTGCTTGTTCTGTTTCTGTTACTGCTGCTTTCGCTTTTTCTGCTGCTTGAACAAACTCTGTTTCAGTTTCCACTACTTGTTGCTCCCCCTCAAAATCAACTTTCTCTTGCTTCCCCTTATCTTTGGCATTTTCCATGTTGGCATCAGCTTCTGACTCTCCCTTTTTGGGAGCATCAGTCACTGGTTCCCTTCTTTTGAGTACATACTGTTTCTTCTTCTTTTTCTGGATCAATCTCTTCACCATATTCTTCAGATGGACAATCTGTTCTTGTTGAGACAGAATGATCAGCTTCAGCTCTTCTATTTCTTTTCCCTGCTTGATTACATCCATGTTGATGTTTCCCATGGTTTCCATCAATTCAAAATAGTCATATTTGTCCTCACCTTCTCTAGGAGTTTTACCCCCTTTTGAAGGATCATGGGATCTTTTTGTAGTAGAATTCTTCTGCCTAGCAGAAGCACCTGCTACCCCCATGGTTTCTTGGCACCTGGGACCTTTGGATGATTGCTCACTCAAAGTTGCCATGGGGAAGGTCTTATTTATGTTACCACTAACCTCCTCTGTGCTAGCAGAAGTAGTGGCAACCTTTGCACCCATATGCTCAGTCATCTCCTCATTGAGCACCTCCTTGGGGTTGGGAGACACCCCTGTGGTTTCCTTGTAGATATTCTCTAATGGAGAATTCTCCATTAGAGGGCTTAAAGGCTCTGTGGGTGAAGGTATAAGAAGGGAAGGAGCCTTCTTTACCTTTTTCCTGATATATGTATTGGTTATTGGTGCAATTGGTTTTTGAACAAGAGACTGAGGGATTGATAAGGTGATGGAAGGTTGGGATTGGCTTTCAGTGGGTTGGTCTAATGAGGGCCTTGACCCTGAAGCCATACCTTCTTCATGTTGGGACACCACCAGCATTGTAGAGAACAATGGGGTGTCAACTCCTTCTGAGTCCAATGGAGATCTTTTCATGTTTGAAAAGACCTTACCTTTGGGGATTTTTGGTACATATACCTCATCAAAGTGAGGCATATCCGTCAATTCATGAGTTATAACTTCCTGTACAAACCTTGGGTACATGTAAAAACTCTTTTTGCTTCCCAAGTTTGATACAAGATCACTGAAAATCTTTCTTGAAAAATTGTACTTTCTGGCAGTGGCCAAGCAGACCAAAGCATATGAAATGGTATTGCTAAACTCACTCCAGCCAGTAGTCTTTTTGGAAATGCAGTGCATCAGGGTATGAACAAGAAAACGCCATTGGGTATAAAATTTAGCTTTTGAGAATTTGAAACCACCTAATTGGCCTCCATACCCCATTCTTGACAAATTTGAGAACATGTCCTCATTTGGAATAGAAGTAATACCTGCAACATCGTCTAGACGTAGACAAATGCGTATCACCTCTTCAGAAACTGACAAGGGTTTGTCACACACCCTTGTCTTGATTATCTGCACACCATTCTCTGTGACTACGGTGGCATTCGCCCAGAATTGTCTTTGATGCTCTATGTAGATAGTTGGCGACACAGTAAGAGCATAGGCAATGTGGCTGGACTTGAGAAAATCCATAATCTGGTGAAATCCAGCAGCTTGTTTCGACTTCTGTAGCATCACAATCTCGTTGTGCTCATCAATGAATGCCATGGATGCCATTGTGCTTGAGTAATCTGGACTGCAACACTTGGTGCTTGAGAGAAAAGGGTTAGAGAGAAGATGAATAGAAAGCAAAGAGTTGTTATGAACTTTTGGGCGGGCAAAAAGGGTATTTATACGATTCGGGACATAAGCAGTATTAACTCCTAGCAGTATTAACTAACTAGAAGTATTAACTGAGAGCAGTATTAACCACTAGCCGTATTAACTAACCAGCAGTATTAACTGAGAGCAGTATTAACCACTAGCAGTATTAACTGAGAGCAGTATTAACCACTAGCAGTATTAACTCACTAGCAGTATTAACTGTGCACTGGCAGTATTAAAACGGCACTGGCAGCATTAATTATACTTACACTTTTTGAAGCTTGAGGTACTCTGAGCAAGGTAATAACTTCCTGAGAAAGATGTTAGTAGCACTAAAGGATAAACCAATAACAGGTATGAAAACACTTTTTAAGACATGAGATCATTCAGAGTTGATCATGCCCACACTTGTGACCAAGAATGTGAATCTACCTACATCAAAAGCTTTAGTGAATAGATCAGCAAACTGGTTGTCAGTATGAACTTTAGCAACTTGAATTAGCTTCTTTTCATTACAATCTCTATCAAAGTGATATCTGATCTCAATGTGCATTGTTTTGGAGTGCTTGACTGGATTGTTAACAATGCTTATATCACTGCTATTGTCAATGAAGATTGGAGTGTGAAGAAAGGTTACCCCATAGTCCAGCATCAGATTCTGAATCCATAGAACCTGAGAGCAACAACTTGCAGCAGCAATATACTCAGCTTCTGTTGTTGATAAGGACACTATGGTTTGTTTCTTACACTGCCAAGATACTAGTCTTGCACCCAAAAGTTGACATCCACCTGAAGTAGACTTTCTGTCCATGTTAGCACCTCCCAAGTCACTATCTGAATAAGCAATCAAGTCAAAGTTGGATTCATACGGATACCAAAGACCTAATCTAGGTTGCCCTCTCAAGTATCTGAAAATCCTTTTAACAGCTTGAAGATGTGATTGCTTTGGCTTGACTTGGAATCTGGCACACAAACACACTGGAAACATGATGTTTGGTCTTGAGGCTGTGAGATACATGAGAGATCCAATCATTGATCTATATAGATGGACATCAACATCCTCCCCCTCAAGATCAACAGTGATCTGTTTATGAGTCTCCATTGGTGTGCTTGCTGGCTTTGAGTCTGTTAAACCATATTTTTCCAGGATGTCTTTCACATATTTTGATTGGCTTATGAAGATCCCATCTTTCTTCTTTTTCACTTGAAGCCCAAGGAAGAAGGTAAGTTCACCCATTGAACTCGTTTTAAAGCTCTTGTGCATCAAATTTTCAAAGTCTCTACACATCTGATCTTTTGTGGATCCAAAGATGATATCATCCACATAAATCTGAACCAATAGGATGTCCTTCTTACTTCTTTTAATGAAGAGGGTCTTGTCAATTATTCCTCTTTGAAACCCATTCTCCAAGAGATAAGTAGACAGTGTATCATACCATGCTCTTGGGGCTTGATGAAGACCATATAGTGCTTTCTTCAGTTTGTATACTGTTGGGAACTGAAGATTCTATCAAGTGTGGTTAATGCTGCTAGTACAGAATTACTACTGCTGATTACTACTGCTAGTTTAGAGTTAGTACTGCCAGAGTACTTTGAAGATTAATATTGCTGAGTATTACTACTGCTAGCAAAATTAATACTGCTAGTCAAAGTTAGTGCTGCTTGAACAAAGTTAGTACTGCTTAGTTAGTTAATACTGCTAGTTAGTTAATACTGCTCGCAGTTAATACTGCTCGTAGTTAATACTGCTAGTGGTTAATACTGCTAGTTAGTTAATACTGCTCGCAGTTAATACTGCTCGCAGTTAATACTGCTAGTGGTTAATACTGCTAGTTAGTTAATACTGCTAGTTAGTTAATACTGCTCGCAGTTAATACTGCTAGTGGTTAATACTGCTAGTTAGTTAATACTGCTAGTTAGTTAATACTACTCGCAGTTAATACTGCTCGCGGTTAATACTGCTCTAGGTTAATACTGCTTATAATCCGAATACTATATATACCCTTTGCCCGCCTAAACGTTCATAACGACTCTTTGCATACTGTTCACTTGCGCTCTAATCTTTTTCTCTCAAGTACCAAGTCTTCCAGGCAAGAATATCACAGTTCAATGGCATCCATGGCGTTCATCGACGAGCACAATGAGATTGCAATGCTACAAAAACCAAAGCAAGCTGCAGGATTTCACCAGATTGTGGATTTCCTCAAGACAAGCCATATCGCTCATGCACTCACGGTGTCCCCAACCATCTTTATAGAGCATCAGAGGCAGTTCTGGGCCAATGCCACCATTGTTGCTGAGAACGGTGTGCAGATGATCCAGACAAGGGTGTGTGACCAACCCCTGACAGTTACTGAAGAAGTTATTCGCATCAGTCTACGTCTAGACGATGCCTCTGGTATAACTTCTATTCCTAGTGATGAACTGTTCTCAACTCTTTCCAGAATGGGGTATCAAGGCCAAATGGGGATTTTTAAGTTTTTCAAAGCAAAATTTTCACCCCAATGGCGGTTCTTTGCTCATACTTTAATGCATTGTATTTCAAAGAAAACAACTAGCTGGAGCCAATTTAGCAGTCCAATTGCTTATGCATTGGTGTGTTTATCCACTGCTAGAAAATTCAATTTTTCTCAAATGATTTTTCATGATCTTGTCTCAAATCTGGATAACAAGAAGAGTTTCTTCATGTACCCCAGGTTTGTTCAGGAAGTTATTAATCATGAATTGACGGATATACCTCAACCTGTTGGGGTATATGTACCTAAACCCCCCAAAGGCAAGGTTTTCTCAAATATGAGAAGATCTGCTGGGGACTCGGAAGGAGTTGACACCCCATTGTTCTCTACAATGACGGTGGTGTCCCAAAGCACTGAAGGTATGGCAGCAGGGTCAAGGCCCCCATTAGACCATCCCACTGCTAGCCAAGCCCAACCTTCCCACTCAAAAACAATCCCCCAGTCCCTTCTTGCAAAACCAACCTCTCCTATTACCCAAACTTACAAGAGGAAACAGGTAAAGAAGGCTCCTTCCCTTCTTGTACCAGCATCCCCCAAGCCTTTAAGCCCTCTAAAGGAGAATTCTCCTTTAGAGAATATCCATAGGGAAACCAAATGGGTGTCTCCCAACCCCAAGGAGGTGCTCTCTGAGGAGGAGGAAGAGCATATGGGTGATGAGGCTGCTACTACTCCTGCTAGCACAGAGGAGGATAGTGGTAACATCAATAAGACCTCCCCCATGGCAACTTTAAATGAGCAATCATTTGAAGGTCCCTGGTGCCAAGAAACCACGGGGGTGGATAGTGCTTCTGCTAGGCAGAAGACATCTACTAATAAAAGATCCAATGATCCTTCAATAGGGGGTAACACTCCTGGAGAAGGTGAGGACAGATATAACTATGATGAATTGATGGAGACCATGGGAAACATCAACCAGGATGTCATCAAGCAAGGAAAAGAAATAGAGGAGATGAAGCTGGTTATCCTATCTCAACAAGTTCAGATCACCAAACTGAAGAAATTGGTGACAAGATTGTTACAGAAAAGGAGAAGGAAGCAGTTTGTGTTAAAGAGGAGGGAAAGTGCTCAAGATGCTTCCAACAAGGGGGAGAAACAAGAGGATGAAACTGTTGAAAAGAAAGCTGAAGTTGAGGGGGAGACAGAGGAAGAGATGGAAAAAGAAACAAAAATAGGGCTCTCTGTGGAAGAAATGGAGATAGCAGAAACCTTAGTCAAAGCAAAGAATGATACTCCTAAGGCTTCTCAAAAGGCCAAGGGAGTAGTTATCAAAGAAGGAGGGATTTCAGAGCAGGAAAAAGAGAAGGAAATTTTGAAAGAATCAAAGGGAAAAGGAAAAGAGAAGGTGATTGAAGCTGAAATGCCTCCAAAACAGAAGTCTCAGATTGAAATGGATGAGGAAATAGCAAAGCAGTTGCAAGATCAAATGGAGATGGAGGAACAGCTGCAAACAGAAACTGATAGAGAGCTTGCAAGGATAATGGCCAAGAAGTTAAATGCAGAATACCAAAAGAGTTTGAAAGAAGCAGCTCAGACAGTAGCTCAGGTCAAGAAACTTCAAGTTAAGAGGATGCCTATTCAGAAGCAAAAGCAGAAAAGACAACCCTCCAAGACCTTTTTGGCCAATCAGGAAAGAAGAAAGATGATTAACCTCCTGAAAGGTGCAATTGGTGTTAAGGGGGAGATGTTTACCCATATGGCGTACTCTCAGGTTGAAGAATTATATAACAAGGAAATGGCCAAACTCCAAGGGGACTCAGCACAAAGGGAGGAGGCTGAGAGAAGGATGAAAGAGAGACATGATCTCAACATCCAACATCCATTCCCTGAGGAAACTACACCATCCAAAGAAGAAGCAGAAGAGAAAAAGGAAGAACCTGGATGTGTTGGTATTGAAGCAAAGTCTGGAAAAAGAGTGAAATCAATTGCTTCAAAAAGGCAGTTGAAAAAGCCAAGGGTGGAAGAGACTGAAAAGGAAGCAGAACCTTCAGTCATATCTCAAACAGAATCAGTTCAACTTCCAGAACAATCTAGTGAGCCAACAGATGAGAATATGGATACATACATGACCATAGTGGAACCTTTGAAGGCTGATCCAATCTCTATGCAAGCTCCAGAGATCATCTTCTGGGATATTCTAAGAGACAATGGAAAGAATTTCTTCAGAATCAAGAGAGCTGATGGTTCATTTGAAGCCTATTCAACATGGGGGAAAGTTATCAGAAGTTGTTCCAGAGCTGATATTGAAGAACTATACAAAGTGGGGATGAAACTTTATGAACCTGTGTTGAAAAGTAATGAAGAGAATCTTCTCAAAGTGACATTGGAATACTTGTGCATGATGTTTGATCCAGAAAGAGTACACCATAGGATTAAAGATCATAAGCATGATTTCATATTCAAGAAGATTGACAAATGGATACTATTTGAAAACTGTGGAGTATACATGATTACTATTGACAACTGTTATCATGAATACTACCTGGTGGACAAAATATATGAGCATATCAAGGAGAAGTTGGAAGGGATGCTTAAAGCTACACTGGTCTGTACAAAGGATTCAGAGATGGCCAAGATTGTGGTGAGAAGAACTGTGAATCAAAGCTTGGGCCTAGATCCAAATTTGGGAAATTGAACCAGAGGTGTTGAAAGCATCTTGAAGAGCATCTTGAAGATTAATTCTGAAGAACTTGACTTCTTTTCCTAAAAGTCAAGTTAGGGGGAGATTGTTGGGAACTGAAGATTCTATCAAGTGTGGTTAATGCTGCTAGTACAGAATTACTACTGCTGATTACTACTGCTAGTTCAGAGTTAGTACTGCCAGAGTACTTTGAAGATTAATATTGCTGAGTATTACTACTGCTAGCAAAATTAATACTGCTAGTCAAAGTTAGTGCTGCTTGAACAAAGTTAGTACTGCTTAGCTAGTTAGTACTGCTAGTAGTTAGTACTGCTTAGTAGTTAATGCTGCTAGAAGAATTTAATGCTGCTGAGCATAATTAGTGCTGCTTAAGAGATTCGAATGGAAAGAATGACAGCTGGATATTCTGAAGATACATATGGAAGCTTAGAGATATACATGGAAGATATACTGAAGATTTGTTTATTCTTTGTAATTATCTTTTGATTAATATATGTATAGAATGTACAGAATAGATAGAATTTTAATTTTAGAATATATGTATAGAATTCGTATTGGTGAGCCTGTTCAATCAATATTGAGGTTGAGTGTGTAAACTTGTAACTTCAAGCATTCAATACAAATTTACAAGTTATTGATTATATACTGTTCTGGTTTACTGTTTTATTGAATATCAAAGTGTTATTCCGCAACTTCTTTGATATTAGTTTCTGAGAATTTATTTTTGTTAAGAATTCGATCCTGACATATACTCTGTCTGGATATGATGGATTTTCAAATCCAGGGGGCTGACAGACATATACTTCTTCATCAATTATACCATAAAGAAAGACACTCTTCACATCCATTTGGTATACCTTGAACTTCATGTATGAGGCATAGGCTAGAAATAGCCTAATTGCCACTACCCTTTCCACTGGAGCAAACACTTCTTCATAGTCAATGCCTTCTTCTTGAGTGTACCCTTGTGCCACCAGCCTTGCTTTGTTCCTTATCACAATGACTCTCTCATCCTTTTTATTCCTGAAAATCCATTTGGTGCCAATAGCTCTATGACCTTTTGGAAGGTCCACCAAGTCCCAAACTTCTTGCAATTTGAATTGTAGTAACTTTTTCTGCATTGCTTCTATCCAACTGGAATCTTTCATTGCATCATAAACCTTCTTAGGCTCAATCTGAGATAGAAAGCAGGAGAGTACCGTGTGTTGCTGATCCTGCAGCTCTTGAAGTCTGCTTTGATTCCTTGTTATCATAGGAGAAGAGATGTCTCCTATGACCAACTATGGAGGATGGTTCTTTTGAGTTCTAGTCTGATGACTAGGTTCTTCATTGAGTCCCACATCTAGATTGGAATCATTTAAGTCAGCTGAGGGGATCTCATCAGCTGCTTCTGGCTCTTCATGCACTTGATTCTCCTCATCTCTTCCTTCTTCTTCACTCTAAATTGGTTCAGTCATAGTTTCCTTTGCACAGACATCAACAACCTCTATTGTAGGTATGGGAAAGATCACAGACTGAGGAATAATGTCTTGTACTTGTGCTTGTTCATCCCCTGATCCTCCACTACCTGAATCTGCATGATAATCACTACTGAAACCCAAAGAGTTAGTTAGTGAATCAATGTCAAATAACCACTGAGGACCAGACCCAATAGGATTTGGTGTATTCTCATTGCATTTGACATTGTCACTTTCCTCAATTATTCTAGAAGAAGTATTAAAAACTCTGTAAGCCTTACTCTGAGATGAGTAACCAACAAGAAAACCATCATCTGCCTTGCTATCAAACTTTCCTAAGTGAGTTTTAGTATTGAGAATGGTACAAGGACACCTAAAAGGTTTGAAAAATCCAATAAATGGTTTTCTTTTATTTAAAAGCTCATATGGTATCTTGTTCTTAGGCTTAACTACTAGAACTCTGTTTTGGACGTAGCAAGCAGTATTAACTGCTTCAGCCCAGAAAGTAATTGGAAATTTTGAATCTGCCAATAGAGATCTAGCAGCTTCAATCAGTGTCCTATTCCTTCTCTCAGCAACACCATTTTGTTGTGGAGTCCTAGGAGCACTGTATTGCCTCTGAATTCCTTTTTCCTCACAAAAGGTGTTTAGGTCATGATTTTTAAATTCAGTACCATTGTCTGACCTAATGACTTTTACCTTTTGATTTGTTTGATTTTCAATTCTTAGAATAAAGGATTTGATCAGTCCACTTGTCTCATCCTTAGTCCTTAGAAAATATACCCAAGTAAATCTAGAGTAATCATCAACAATAACTAGGCAGTATGATTTCTTACCTATACTCATAACATTTGTAGGACCAAACAGATCCAAATGCAACAACTAAAGAGAATTAGATATTATGTTCAACTCTTTGGACTTATGAGAAGTTTTGTGTTGTTTGCCTTTGAGACAGGCAACACAATGATCATCACATGAAAAGACTTTGGAAGGTAAACCTCTTACAAGGTTGTTTTTAACAAGTTTATTCATTGTTTTAAAGTTCATGTAACACATCCTTATATGCCAAAGTGATGATTCATCCAAAGAAGCTTTTGAAACAAGACAGTTTAGGGATGAATCAGTTGAAACACTTTCCATATTGAAGCAATATACATTATCCTTTCTAGGAGTTCTTAATAGTATCATCTTTTCATCAACTACCTTGAATCTAGGAGCAAGGATAATGCATTCAGAATCTGTAAATAATATACTATGCTGTTTGTCACAAACCTATGATACACTTAACAGGTTGTACCTTAACTGTTCAACATAGAATGCATCTTCAAAGGTCATTTTACCTTTGGTTACATCCCCTTACCATTTATCTTACCTCCATATGGAGTATTACCAAAGGCAACATGCCCACCATCAATTTTCTTGAAATTCTTGAGGCATGACATGTTCCCTGTCATGTGCCTAGAGCAACCTCTATCAACATGCCATATGCTCTTCCCCTTGAGCTGCTGGTTGCCCTGCACATAAGTTTAAACAATTAGTATTGATTGGGAACCCAAGCCAGAGTGGTCTTGGGTCTCCCTTTCTCATCAAAGTATTTACATTCCTTTTTGATGAGGTTTTTAAAATCAGTACACTCTTTATTGGAGTACTTTGTCAATATGATTGGCTTAGCAGCATAAACACTGGAAGCAGTACTAACTTTGGAAGTACTAACAGAGTTAGCCGTACTAACCTTGTTAGCAGCACTAACAGAGTTAGCAGTATTAACTTTTGAAGAAGTACTAACAATGTCAGCAGTACTAACATTGTTAGTAGTAGTATTGCTTCTAGCAACACTAACATTGTCAGCAACACTATTTGTGGTATCAGTACTAACAGTTTTAGTGCTTTTAGGAACCCACATATTGACACTTTCTTTAACATTCTTTTTCTTCATGTGACTTTTAGATTTAACAGATTTCTTACCAACATGGTTCCTTTCAATCTTCCTATAACCAAAGGGTTTTTGCATAGACCTTTGAAAATTCATCCTTTGGTTTATAGGATTGAAATAACAGTATTGGGCAAGATGATTCAATTTACCACAGATAAAACAAGGTTTTGGTCTATTGATTTTACTCAGATCAACCCCTTGTTTTTGTGCCCACTGATTATTCCAGTTTCTTTGATTTCCCCTCTTTTTATCATGTTTTTGGGGTTCAGTCTTCTTACATGCACACTGTTTGCAAGGAACTGGATTCACAACTGTGGTCTGTTTGTAATGGACCTTACCAGACTTTCCCTCTCTCTTCTCTATGTCCTTTGATTTGATCCAAGCCCTTCCACAGTCCTCATTGGTGATAATGTTATTCTCTAGAGGAATCTCACCACTCAAATTGTTCTCCTTACTCTTACCAACATCTTTCTCAGTCTTATCCTCAATAACCACCTCATCTAAGGGATCTATCTCAGTGGCTCCCTCAGACAAGTCCTTCCTATCTTTGGTTTCTAGCAAGTCTGAAGTAGGAGGAATGTAGTTGTTGTTGTATGGTGGAGGTGTGGCATTGTACCCAATTCCTTATCTCAGTTTGTTATGAATCTGAGTTTGTAGTAAAGAGTCAATTGCTTTAGAAGCATTGGAAAACTTTTCCACATCAAGCTTAACCTTGGTTAGCTCATCTCTCAACTTTTCACTCTCCTCTTTAGATTTGGTCAGTTTAAGTTCTAGATCATTTTTCTCCCACTTCCAGTAATTGGTGTCATATGAGTGTTGGAGAACATTGTCTTGAAAACCTTTAATCTGTTCCTCAAACCTCTCAACAATTCTCACATAGTCTTTTATATCTTTTTCTAATCTCTTAAGGTCATCACTCATCTTCTGGTTGTGATCCCTGTACCTTTTAACAGTGTCTATGCAAGTTTTAGAACAGAGATTAGAACTTACCTCAGTTGGGAGATCAGATACTTCAGTCATAAGTGCTTGATTTTGGATAGCCTCTTCTGCTTGATCACTCCACTCAAACCCCATTCCTTGTTGAGAAACAATGGCTTGAGCAGAGTTTCTGTTATGGTTGAGGTTTCCAGACTTTGCTTGATGGTGGTTGTTGTTGTGAGACATTCCACTTCTGCATTCCCTTGCAAAGTGTCCCTTCAGATGGCATTTATAGCACTCCACCTTTGATTTATCAAACCCTGCTCCATCTTCTCTTCTTTGGGATAAGTTGTTCCTCCCAGTTCTCTTGATGAACTTTTTCACCCTCATGGAAAGCATGGCCATCTGCCATTTAATATCCATCTCTTCCAGATCATCAGGATGAAGTTGTTCCAAATCATCATTAATTAAACAAGAGTTTCCATGGCTGGAAAGAAAGGCTTCAAACACAGATTCAATGCCTTTCTCTTGATTTGCTCCATTAGCAGCATTAACTGATTCAGGGTTAGTAGTAGAATCAATTGATGCTGATAGAAGTGCAGTATTATGAATATATCCAGAAGGTTTCTTCTTTTCCTCCACCTCAGCTTCAAATACTCTAAGATCATTGTACATATCATCAAGTTCTTTCTCTTCCAATTGTTCATTCTGTCTGAATGAAACAGTGTACATGGTCCATTCATCTCCAAGGGACCTTAAGAACTTTCTGTTTACATCATCTTGATCAATCTGTACTCCTATAGTAGCTAGTTCACTAATCAACTTGTTAAATCTGTCAAAAGTTTGAGTCATGGACTCATTCTTAGTTGACATAAAGTTTTCATACTGTTGTTTCAAGATTGCCTTTTGATTTCTCTTGGTACTTTTAGTACCAGAGAATCTCTTCTCTAGAGCATTCCAGAGCATCTGTGCATCAGTGCAATTACAGAATTGGTGTTGGTATTCATTGGGAATGGCCAAGAGCAGTGTGCTCAAAGCTTTCATCTCTCTCTGCCTTGTCTTTCTTTCTGCATCCGTCTTTGGTGGGGTTCTTTTTCCATCTTCACCAATCTTTCCTGTATCAGATGGGCCATTCTAAATGATGTCCCACATGGAGTAATCTGTGAGGAGAATGTATTGCTTGATTCTAATCTTCCACATGTCAAATTCATTGGATCTGAGCATTGGAACCTTTGAGACCAGAGTACTGTTTGATTCAACTGTGTTTTCCATGATGAATAAGATTTATGAGAATACTTGCTCTGATACCACTTGTCAGGATCTTAATTCTTAACAAGAATAAACACTCAGAAACAATATTAAAGGAGTTTGCGGAATAACACTTTAATATTCAATGATCAATGAAACAGTGAATCAGAATAACAACTTGTAAACTTTATTGAATGATTGTAAAGCTACAAGATTCAACACTCAACCTCAATATTGATGAACAGGATCACCAATACGAATTCTACGTCTCTAGAATTAGGATTACAAACCTTGAGGTTTATTCTCTCTATGAAAACAAAAATTCAGAATTCTAAAAGTAATTCTCTATCAATTACAAACTATTCTATATATACTGAAGATAAAAGATAATTACAAAATAATAAAAGATCTTCAAAATAATCTTCCATCTTTATCTTCAAGCTTTCCATAATCTTCAATCTTGATCTGCACGAATCTTGATTATCTCTTAAGCAGCACTAAGTCTTCAGCAGCATTAATACTTTGAGCAGTATTAATGTTCAGTAGTACTAACTACTAGCAGTACTAAAATTGCTTAGCAGTAGTAACTTCATCCATCAGTATTAATCTTTGACTAGTAGCATTAATCTTGTTCAGCAACATTAACTTCAGAAGTAGTAACCAAGTTCTTCTAGCAGTATTAACTGTACTTGTGCATTTCTGAATTTCCCAACAACCAGGATCCTGATGCCTCTAGTCCTCATAAGGGAGAGATCATGCCAAAAGTTCGTATTTCAGCAGAAACCCTTAACCAAGTCCCTACAAGCTCAGAGCCTAGACCTCAGAAGCCAGATCAACAACAGGCCTCTGCAGCTTTATCATCTCCCACAGTCCAAATCCCTAAAATCCAAATGAAGGCACCACCCACCGCGAAAGACAAAGGCAAGGCTATTGCCACAGAACCTCTGAAGAAGAAGGCACCTCCTAGCACAGAGAAGCTCCTCCAAAGCTCCATGGATGCCATCAGAAGTGAGACTCTGAGAGACATAAAACCTGAAGAAGAAGACTGGGCAATTGATCTGCAGTCCCTCTCTGAACTCCCCGTCCTTGACCCTATTGAAAAATAATCAAAGGACAGAGTTGCAGAGGTAATACAAGGCTTAGAGAGCTTGAGAAGACCCTTCCCCGTTCCTCAGAAGAAAAACCTAGAAGAAGACGTCTACAAGTATCTCTACAGCCTGGGGGTCCACGATCAGCCCTCTATAAAGCTCTCAGAGGAAATTATTTCAGAGGAGAGGAGGAGATTCTACAAGGATAAATCCAAGCCAAGAGGTCAAGTCTTCTCCATGGCTAAAATCACATAGGTTCTGTTAATAAAGCTGAGCCATACAAAATGCAAGAACTTCTGGTTCAATCAGTATGCCGTGAAGAGAGATGATGGGGGATATATGGACGTTCACCGATGCAGATCTAACAACTCTCCATCCCTACGATCTCCCAGAGCTATTCAAATGGACAGAAGATAAGTTCGGGTGGAAGAAGGAGTATCAAGAAGCCCACCTTACAATCAAGAGAACAATGAGGGAAAAGCTACTCTTCTACAGCGTGGTGGACTTTCAGGTGGCACTTGACCTAAGGGTCAAGAAGGTGAACTTTCCTCCACCAGAGGATAGTCTACCAACCTCTGCCACGATTCTTCCAAATTCCATAGTCAACTGACCTTCCTTTGGCTTCGTGTACATAAATCCCATGGGTGAAAAGAAGGTATTTATAGGGATTGAAAGTCACAAGTACTCGACTCAGTCTCTACTATTCATCCAAGAACAAATCATCAAACACAGAGGCACACCACTTGTACCCACATAACCTGCAAACGTTCTTCTGGAGAATATAGGTGCGACCATCAACTTCATAGATTTGTGCGTGTTCTATTACAGAGAGCTGAAGAAGGAAGGAGGGTTTGGAAGAAAAATAGATGACTTCCCAGACGCCAAAGTATAGGCTCTGAAGAAATGTAATTTTACTTTCATTTTTACTGTAATCAAATGTAATTGCCTTCTGGAATTTCTATTAAATGAAAGTAAGTAGACAGAGGTTGAGTTCCTTTCACCTCTTTGTGTTTCTAACTTAGCCAAGCTCTCATTTTTCTATTTCTCTATTTTTTCAATATTTAGGGGAGATTGTTAGCTCCAATCACACTGTATAGAAGTATTGAAAAATAGGCTAAGTATAGGAACCATAGAAGATACAATCACAGAAGACATCTGTCGACTTTCTGCCAGAGGACACGAAACCTGATTATGCTCTTCAGATCACAGAGCCTCTGTGATCCCTCACAGAGCCTCTGTGATGGCTAACCTCTGGAGACAGTTCGAAGATTTATGCAAACTCAGTTCAAGACAAGGTCACATGCAGATCACGTGATGCCTGTTGTACGAAGATTTCCAGATCACCTTGGAGCGGCACACGATGGTTTTACTTTCCAAGTGGCATTCCGTTTATGGAATGTCAGCCTTTGTCTTGTACTACGGAGTGCATCCTCCTTGTATATTATGGGAGCACCACCTTAGAGTTTAATAAGTGAGCACACACAAATTGTCTGAATAGAGATTATATTTTCCAAGATAATATTTGCACATACCAGTGCGTGTTCTTGGTGTTCTTCAGTTATCAATGAAACAGTGCTTTGAGTAATTTCTTGCAATACTTTACTAATCTGTTTATTGATTACTTGTGTGTTTACTACCTTGCATGTTCTACCTTTTCTACATATATTAAACGCTTCCGCACTCTCATCATTTCAATCCAGTGTGTAGTAAAAGGTCAATCAAGTTAAGAACATCATTTATTGGGATCAACAGGCAACAACACATGGATCAACTTCTTATTACAAACAATAATAGCATCTTTCTTTGCTAGCCAATCCATCCCAAGCTCAACATCAAACTCTCTCATTGACATCGGGTACAACAACACCGACACTAAGCTCCCTTCAATATCTATGACATAACCCTCAAACACTTCCTTAATAAACACCTGATTTGCATTGGCGGTTTCTACCTCTAACGCCCGATCTAAACGCTTAGCTTTAATGCTTAAACATTTCGCAAAACCAGGGGATATAAAGGAAAAACTCGCTCCAGAATCAAACAACACTCTTGAACATAAAGAGTTCACCAAAAACGTACCTGCCACCACATCAGGAACCTCTTCCGCCTCCACCGCTGTCATATGGAAGGATCTTCCTTTCGGACGAGCCAACTCCCACTTCTTCTCCTCCCTTCTTCCACCACCGCGATCCCCAACTTGAGCCGGTCCGCCTCTCTTTACTTGCGGACAGTCAGACCATAAATGATCAAGTGACCCACACTGGTAGCAAGTTCTCTTACTCGAGAAATATCTAGACATATGCCCTGGCATCCCACATTGGAAACACGATCTCTCCCCCGTCCCACATTCTCCTAGATGGACCCATCGACATTTCCCACAAGGCTTATCCCCACCTCCAAGTGCTCCTCGCTACTTCGGTCTAAACGTCTTCCCTTTCCTTGCATCGAATCCCGGTCCATCCCACTTCCTCTTGTCCCCGACCTTTTCGGTCACCTGACAGTTCTTTTCCTTTTAGGTTATTTCGGCCGCATTGATGGCTTCTTGAAAGGTAGTAGGCTCCCTTGCCGAAACAAGCTGCCGAAGGCTACTCTTCAGCCCAAAGATGTACCGTTCCACCTTTATCTCTTCATTTGGTACGTAAATTTCTGCAAAGCGAGACTTTTCGATGAACTTGGAGGTGTATTCTCGCACCGTCAATTCGTTCTCTTCCAAGCCCAGAAACTCTTCCTCCAGTTTCTTGACTGCCGCCAGAGGGGAAAATTGCGCCTTGAACTTCCGCACGAAGACCTTCCAGGAGATAGCACGAAGACCTCCTAGGACATACCTTTAGCTGCCGATGATCCCTGCCCGCCGGTTTCAGCATCCCACCATAAAACCGCCTCATATTTCAGCATAGCAAAGCGTAAATCACCTTGTCTTCCTCAGCGCATTTACTTGTATCAAACACTAGCTCCATCTCCTTGATCCACTTCATTGAGAAAACCGGGTTGTACTCCCCTTTATACGCAGGAGGCTTGCATGCAACTAATGCCTTGTAACTACACCATTTTGCACCCACCTCATTCGCCACCAAGGTTATTGATGGGGAATGACCTCCCACTTCCGTCATGGGTGGACTAGACAGTTCCGTACCCTCCTTGCTCTCGCTCTTATCTCTGCTTCCCGATACTGCTTTCTCCTGATGTGCCAATAACGCCTGAAGGGTCTGTTGGAGCTTCCCCATTTCTGTGGCAAAGGTTTCGTGAGCACAAAGGCCTGAGCTCGTCCCCGACCATGAACTCTCGCGGTTCCTCGTCCTCTCACAATTGCCGATCTTTCTTGCTGAGAGGTCTCCCTTTCCACAGGTATTTCAACACTCCTCTCCATGCGAGAGACACGAGTCTTGGCTTTACCTCGATCCTCGGTATTAGTCTCCTCAACTTGGGTCGTAGCTCTTCGGATTTTCCGTCACCGACCCCGTCCACGACCCCGACCCCGACCCTTTCCTCGGGCTGCCACCTGCCCAGCTGGGCCCACCGGTTACTCAAGAAAAACCTCATTCACCGACATTTCCTCCTCCATCAGCACTAACCTACTCCGCAAAACTCGCTCAGACATGATGACTCTGAAAGAACACATAGGCAAAATTTAATTTAACCAACCCAAATGCATTAAGATAACTAGGCACACACAAGCACCTGTAAATTTGCAATTACATTGGCCAGATGTAATTTCAAATTTATTTTACATGTTAGTGTCCGTCTCTCATTACATGCATCCCTATAGCGGTACTCCCTAGGACATCCTATTTCTCGGTTGTGTCCCTTGTCCTACAGTTTATGTTTAGGTCCAAACGGTCAACTAAATCCCTTAAACTATGGCTCTGATACCAATTTGTAACAACCCAAAATAGGATAACATAATATAAATTTAACTCCCAAAATGGGTCCCAAAGCAAACATAAAAAAAGGAAATTTAACATGGTTCCAAAGGAAATTTAGTTCTATCACAACCGAGAAACGATAACTTGCAACTAACACCGCACTAAGGCAACACCCTCCGTCCCGCTAGCTCTCAACATTTCTCTTTTCCCTTTGACGAATAGCCAACAATATCCTTACATGAAAATGGGTTTATGTTGGGAACTGAAGAAAAGCTTAAGTATGGTTAATGCTGCTGGTTCAGAGTTACTACTGCTAGAAGACTTCAAGGTTAATACTGCTGAGTATTACTACTGCTAGTAGAATTAATACTGCTAGTCAAAGTTAGTGCTGCTTGAACAAAGTTAGTACTGCTTAGCTAGTTAGTACTGCTAGTGGTTAGTGCTGCTTAGAAGTTAATGCTGCTTGAAGAAGTTAATGCTGCTGAGCATAGTTAGTGCTGCTTATGACTTGAAGATCCGAATGAAAAGGATGACAGCTGGATAAACTGAAGATATTCATGGAAGCTTAGAGATATACATGGAAGATATACTGAAGATATGTTTATTTATTGTAATTATCCTTTGATTAGTATATATATAGAATGTATAGAATAGTTTAAATTATTATTATTCATTCTAAGTTCTAGAGAGAAAATCAACCTTAAGGCATAGATCCTAATTCTAGAGAAGTAGAATTCGTCTTGAAAGAGTCTGTTCTTCAAGATTGAGGTTGAGTGTATAATCTTGTGATTTCAATTATTCAATACAAGTTTACAGTTTGTTCTTCATATTTACTGTTTTGGTTTACTGTTTCATTGAATATCAAAGTGTTATTCCACAAACTTCTTTGATATTGTTTCTGAGAATTAATTCTTGTTGAGAATTCGATCCTGACAAGTGGTATCAGAGCCTAATTCCCTCAGAAACATCTATTCATTCATCATGGAAAATCTTGCAGAATCAAACAGTACTCTGGTCTCTAAGGTTCCAATGCTCAAACCCAGTGAACTTGACATGTGGAAGATCAGAATCAGACAATACATTCTTCTCACTGACTACTCAATGTGGGATATCATTGAGAATGGTCCTTCTGAAGCAGGAAGGATAGGACCAGATGGGAAAAGACCTCCACCAAAGACAGATGGTGAGAGGAAGATCAGACAGACAGAGATGAAGGCCTTGAGCACTCTGCTCTTGGCCATCCCCAATGAATATCAGCATCAATTTTGCAATTGCACTGATGCTCAGATTCTCTGGAATGCTCTTGAGAAAAGATTTGCTGGAACTAAAAGCATCAAAAGAAATCAAAGAGATGTTCTAAAGCAGCAGTATGAGAACTTCACTTCTTCAAAGAATGAGTCTATGACTCAAACTTTTGATAGGTTCAACAAGCTCATTGGTGAACTGGCTACTGTAGGGGTGAAGATGGAACAAGATGATGTCAACAGAAAGTTCTTCAGATCTCTTGGGGATGAATGGAATATGTACACTGTCTCATATAGACAGAGTGACAATCTGGAACAGAAGGAACTTGATGATTTATATAATGATCTGAGAGTTTTTGAAACTGAGGTAGAATTCAAGAAGAAGCCCACTGGTTATATCCACAATGCTGCACTTCTTTCAACATCTAATGATACTACTGCTAACCCTGAAGCAGTTAGTACTGCCAGTGGAGTAAATTCAGAAAAAGGCACTGGAACTATCTTTGAAGCCTTTTTGTCCAGTCACAGCAACAGTTCGTTAATTAATGATGATCTGGATCAACTTCACCCTGATGACCTGGAGGAGATGGACATTAAATGGCAGATGGCCATGTTATCTATGAGGGTGAAAAAGTTTATTAAAAGAACAAGAAGGAACAACTTCTCTCAAAGAAGAGAAGATGGAGCTGGTTTTGACAAGACTAAGGTGGAGTGCTATAAGTGTCACATGAAAGGACACTTTGCTAGAGAGTGCAGGAGTGTTGGTCCAAAAAACAGCCACCAACAAGCTCAGAATGGAGGACAACAACTTCAGAATGGAGGCTACAATCAAAACAAGAATCCTGCTCAAGCCCTTGTTTCTCAACAAGGAATGGGATTTGACTGGAGTGATCAAGCTGAGGAAGCCATTCAGAATCAAGCTCTTATGGCAGAAGTCTCTGATCTCCCCTCTGAGGTAATTTCTAATCTTTTCACTCAATCTTGCATAGACACTGTAAAAAGATACAGGGATCACAATCAAAGTATGTGTGATGATCTCAAAAGATTAGAAAAGGACATAAGAGATTATGTGTTAATAGTAGAGAGATTTGAAGAGCAAATCAAAGGCTTTCAAGCTAATGAACTTCAACACTCTTATGACACAAACTATTGGAATTGGGAAAAGAATGAGTTAGAGATCAAAGTGTCTAAATCCTTAGAAGAGAATGATAGACTGAAAGAGGAACTGTCAAAAGTTAAGCTTGACATAGAAAAGTTTTCATATGCTTCAAAAGCAATAGATTCTCTTCTAAAGGCTCAGATTCATGATAAGATGAAGCCTGGTATTGGATACAGCAATACACCTCCTCCATACAACAACAACTATATCTCTCCTACTTCAGACTTGTTAGAAACCAAGGATAAAAAGGACTTGCCTGAGGAAGCTTTTAAGATAGATCCTTTGGATGAGGTAGTAGTTAAGGATTTGACTGAGAAAGAAGCCAGTAAGAATAAGGATAATGTTGTGAGTAAAGAGATACCATTAGAAAACACCATTATCACCAATGAGGGATGTGGGAAAATCTGGGTCAAGTCCAAGGAGATAGAGAAGACCAAAGGAAAGAATAACAAGGTCCATTACAAACAAACCACGGTTGTGAATCCTGGATCTTGTAAACAGTGTGCTTGCAATAAAGCCAAGAGCCTAAATTATGGTATAAAAAGAGGTAATCAAAGAAACTGGAATAATCAATGGGCTCAGAAACAAGGAGTTGATCTGAATAAAATCAATAGACCAAAACCTTGTTTCATATGTGGCAAGTTAAATCATTTGGCTAAATATTGCTTCTTTAACCCTATTAATCAACATATGAACTTTCAAAGATTTGTGCAAAAACCTGTTGATTATAGGAAGGGTGGAAAGAAACATGTGATGAAGACATCTGTTGAAAGTAAAGGCCCCATGAAGAAAAAGGTTTTCAAAGAAAGTATTAAAATATGGGTGCTTAGAAGCACTAAAACTGTTAGTACTGCTAACAGGGATAGTGCTGCTGGAAGTATTACTGCTGCTACTATTGTTAGTACTGCTGAAAGTATTAATGCTGCTAATAATGTTAGTACCTCTTCAAAAGTCAATACTGCCAACACAGTTACTGCTGCTAACACAGTTACTACTTCCAACAAGGTTAGTACTGCTAAGCATGCAAGTGCTGCTAAGGCAGTTAGTACTTCTAAAACCAGTACTGCTTCTAGAAAAAATGTTTCCAAGCCTATTATTGTGACAAAGTACTCCAAGAATGAGGAGTTAAAGTTCAAAAATTTTGTCAAGAAAGAATCCAAGTATTTTGATGAGAAAGGGGTACCCAAGACCACCTTGGCTTAGGTTCCTACTTCATACTAACTGTTTTATCTTATGTGCAGGGCAACCAACAACTCAAGAGGAAGAGCATATGGCATGTTGATAGTGGTTGCTCTAGGCACATGACAGGCAACATGTCATGCCTTCAGGATTTCAAGCATATCAATGGAAGACATGTTGCATTTGGAGATAATCTTACTGGGGGTAAAATAAGTGGCAAAGGTAATGTCACCAAAGGTAAGATGACATATGAGGATGTCTACTATGTTGATCAATTGAAGTACAACCTGTTAAGTGTATCACAGGTTTGTGACAAACAACATAGCATATTATTCACTAATACTGAGTGTATGATCCTTGCTCCAGGGTTCAAGGTAGTTGATGAAAGCATGATACTACTTAGAACTCCAAGAAAGGACAATGTTTATTGTCTAGATATGGACAATGTTGATAGTGATTCATCTCTAAATTGTCTTGTTTCAAAAGCTTCTGTAGATGAATCCTCTCTTTGGCACAAAAGGATGTGTCACATGAATTTTAAGACTATGAACAAACTTGTTAAAAACAACCTTGTAAGAGGTTTACCATCTAAAGTCTTTTCATGTGATGATCATTGTGTTGCTTGCCTTAAAGGCAAACAGCATAAAACTTCTCATAAGACCAAAGAGATAAATACAATTTCTTCTTGTCTCCAGTTATTGCATATGGATCTGTTTGGTCCTACAAATGTTATGAGTATTGGCAAGAAATCTTACTGCTTGGTTATTGTTGATGATTACTCAAGATTTAAATGGGTATATTTTCTAAGGACTAAGGATGAGACAAGTGGACTGATCAAATCCTTTATCCTAAGAATTGAAAACCAAACTAATCAAAAAGTAAAAATCATTAGATCAGACAATGGAACTGAATTTAAAAATCTTGATCTAAACACCTTTTGTGAAGAAAAAGGTATTGAGAGACAATATAGTGCCCCTAGGACTCCTCAACAGAATGGAGTTGCTGAGAGGAGAAATAGAACACTAATAGAGGATGCTAGATCTCTGTTGGCTGATTCAAAACTGCCAATTACCTTCTGGGCTGAAGCAGTTAATACTGCTTGTTATGTCCAAAACAGAGTTCTAGTAGTTAAGCCAAAGAACAAGACACCATATGAGCTTTTAAATAAAAGAAAACCCTTTATTGGATTTTTCAAACCTTTTGGGTGTCCTTGTACAATTCTCAATACCAAAACTCACTTAGGTAAGTTTGATAGCAAGGCAGATGATGGATTTCTTGTTGGGTATTCATCTCAGAGTAAGGCCTACAGAGTTTTTAACTCATCTTCTAGAATAATTGAAGAAAGTGACAATGTCAAATGCAATGAGAACACACCAAATCCTATTGGGTCTGGTCCTCAGTGGCTATTTGACATTGATTCACTAACTAACTCATTTGGTTTCAGTAGTGATGATTATGCAGGTTCAGGATGTGGAGGATCAGGGACTACACAAGTTCAAGAAAGTATATCTAAATCTATGATATTTCCCATACCCACAGTGAATTCTGTTGAAGACTGTGAAAAGGAACCATCTACTGGACCAAGTCAGAGTGAAGAAGAAACTAGAGATGAGGAGACTCAAGAAAATAAAGAATCAGAAGTAGCTGCTGAAAACACTTCAGTTGAGTTGAATGACACTAATCTACAGGGAGGACTTAATGAAGAACCTAGTCATAACACCAGAGTTCAAAAGAATCATCCTCCACAGCTAGTAATAGGAGATATATCGTCTCCTATGATGTCTAGACATCAAAGCAGGCTTGAAGAAATGCAAGATCAACAACATACAGTGCTTGCTTGTTTTCTATCTCAGCTTGAGCCAAAAAAGGCACATGATGCTATGAAAGAATCCAGTTGGATAGAAGCAATGCAAGAAGAACTCTTGCAGTTCAAGCTACAAGATGTATGGGATCTAGTAGACCTTCCTAAAGGTCATAGAGCAATTGGCACTAAGTGGATTTTCAGGAATAAGAGAGATGAAAGAGGAATTGTCATAAGGAACAAAGCAAGGCTGGTGGCTCAAGGGTATACTCAAGAAGAGGGTATAGATTATGAAGAAGTTTTTGCACCTGTGGCTAGGATAGAAGCTATCAGATTATTCCTAGCTTATGCTTCTTACATGAAATTCAAAGTCTATCAAATGGATGTAAAAAGTGCATTTCTCTATGTACTCTGTTGAAGAAGAGGTATATGTTTGTCAACCACCAGGGTTTGAAAACCCAAGCTATCCAAACAGGGTATACAAATTGAAGAAATCTCTTTATGGACTGCATCAAGCTCCAAGAGCATGGTATGACACTCTGTCATCCTATCTCTTGGAAAATGGCTTTGAAAGAGGAGTCATTGATAAGACTCTATTTATCAAGAGAAAGAAGATGGATATCTTGCTGGTCCAAATCTATGTTGATGATATTATCTTTGGATCCACAAGAGATAACATGTGCAAGGAGTTTGAGGAACTAATGCATCAAAGGATCAAAATGAGTTCCATGGGGGAACTTACTTTCTTCCTTGGACTCCAAGTTCAACAGAAGTCAGATGGCATCTTCATCTGTCAATCCAAGTATGTGCAGGACATTCTAACCAAGTTTGGTTTCTCAGATTCAAAACATGCTAGCACACCTATGGAGACACACAAGCAGATAACAGCAGATCTTGAGGGGGAGGACATGGATGTGCATCATTATAGATCCATGATTGGCTCTCTCATGTATCTCACAGCATCTAGGCCAGATATAATGTTTCTAGTCTGTGTATGTGCAAGATTCCAAGTTCGGCCAAAGCAATCTCACTATCAAGCTGTTAAGAGGATATTCAGATATCTCAAAGGGCAACCCAGATTGGGACTTTGGTATCCTCATGACTCACCCTTTGACCTACTAGCATACTCAAACAGTGATCTAGGTGGGGCAAACTTGGACAGAAAATCTACTTCTAGAGGATGTCAGTTTTTGGGTGCAAGACTAGTTTCATGGCAGTGCAAGAAACAAACCACAATATCCACATCTACCACAGAGGCAGAGTACATAGCAGCTGCAAGTTGCTGCTCTCAAGTCTTATGGATTCAGAATCAAATGCTGGATTATGGGGTAACCTTTCTACACACTCCAATTTTTATTGATAATAGCAGTGCTATTAGCATTGTGAACAATCCTGTCAAGCACTCAAAGACAAAGCACATTGAGATCAGGTATCACTTTATAAGAGATTGTAATGAAAAGAAACTTATTCAAGTTGTAAAAGTTCACACTGACAACCAGTTTGCTGATCTATTCACCAAAGCTTTTGATGTGGGTAGATTCACTTTCTTGGTAACAAGTGTGGGAATGATCAACTCTGAATAATCATCTTCTCAAAAAGTGGTTCTATACCTGTATAGTGTTTATTCTTGGTGTTACTAATCTTATTTTTCAGGATATGTATAGCAGTACTCAGATTTTCGCAAGATTAAAGGAGTAAGTATAGTTAATACTGCCAGTGCACAGGTAATACTGCTAGTAGTTAATACTGCTCTCAGTTAATACTGCTAGTGGTTAATACTGCTCACAGTTAATACTGCTCACAGTTAATACTGCTAGTTAGTTAATACTGCTAGTGGTTAATACTGCTCACAGTTAATACTGCTAGTGGTTAATATTGCTTGCAGTTAATACTGCTTGTCCGTTAATACTGCTAGTGGTTAATACTGCTAGTTAGTTAATGCTGCTAGTTAGTTAATGCTGCTAGTTGTTTAATACTGCTCGCAGTTAATTCTGCTAGTTAGTTAATACTGCTAGTGGTTAATACTGCTCGCAGTTAATACTGCTTGTCCGTTAATACTGCTCTAGGTTAATACTGCTTATGTCCCGAATACTATAAATACCCTTTGCCCGCCTAAAAGTTCATAACGACTCTTTGCATACTGTTCACTTGCGCTCTAAACCCTTTCTCTCTCAAGTTCAAAGCTTTCAGGCAAGATTTTCTCAAAGCTCAATGGCATCAATGGCATTCATAGATGAACACAATGAAATCGCGATGCTACAGAAGCCCAAACAGGCCGCTGGGTTCCACCAGATTGTGGATTTCCTCAAGTCAAGCCATATTGCCCATGCTCTTACTGTATCACCTACAATCTATATCGAGCATCAAAGGCAATTCTGGGCAAATACCACCATTATCACTGAGAATGGTGTGCAAATGATCAAGACAAGGGTGTGTGACAAGGGTGTGTGACAAACCCTTGACAGTTACTGAAAGACGATGCCTCTGGTATAACTTCTATCCCAAATGATGAATTGTTCTCTTCTCTTACAAGAATGGGGTATGGAGGCCCATTGGGTGTGTTCAAGTTCTCAAAAGCCAAATTTTCACCCCAATGGCGTTTCTTTGTCCATACCCTTATGCACTGTATCTCCAAAAAGACTACTGGATGGAGTGAGTTCAGCAGCACCATTGCTTATGCTTTGGTGTGCTTAGCCACTGCCAGAAAGTACAACTTTTCTAAAATGATTTTCAGTGATCTTGTCTCAAACATGGGAAACAAAAAGAGCTTCTTTATGTACCCCAGGTTTGTCCAAGAAGTTATTACTCATGAATTGACGGATATACCTCATCTTGTTGGGGTATATGTACCTAAACCCCCCAAAGGCAATGTTTTCTCAAATATGAGAAGATCTGCTGGGGACTCGGAAGGAGTTGACACCCCATTGTTCCCTACAATGATGGTGGTGTCCCACACTGATGAAGGTATGGCAGCAGGGTCAAGTCCCCCATTAGACCATCCTAATGCTAGCCAATCCCAACCTTCCCACTCTAAATCTATTCCCCAGTCCCTTCTTGAAAAAACAACCTCACCAATCACCCAAACATACAAGAGGAAACAGGTAAAGAAGGCTCCTTCCCTTCTTGTACCATCAACCCCCAAGCCTTTAAGCCCTCTAAGGGAGAATTCTCCTTTAGGGAATATCAATAGGGAAACCAAAGGGGTGTCTCCCAACCCCAAGGAGGTGCTCTCTGAGGAGGAGGTTGAGCATATGGGTACTGAGGCTGCCACTACTTCTGCTAACACAGAGAAGGACAGTGGTAACATAAATAAGACCTCCCCCATGGCAACTTTGAATGAGCAATCATTCAAAGGTCCCTGGTGCCAAGAAACCAAGGGGGTGGACAGTGCTTCTGCTAGGCAGAAGACTTCCACTACAAAAAGATCCAATGATCCTTCCAAAGAAGGTAACACTTCTGGAGAGGGTGAGGACATATATTCTTACTATGAATTGATGGAAACAATGGGCAACATCAACCTAGATGTTCTCAAACAAGGAAAAGAACTTGAAGAAATGAAATTGGTAATCTTGTCCCAACAAGTGCAGATTACCAAACTCAAGAAATTGGTGATGAAGCTAGTACAGAAAAAGAAGAAGAGACAATTTGTGCTAAGGAGAAGGAAATCTGGGAATGATGCTCCCAAAAAGGGGGAGATCAACATGGAAGAAGCTACAAAAAAGGGGGAGAAATTTGATGTTGAGGGGGAGCAGGAAGCAGAAACAGAAAGAGAATCAGTGCAAATAGAAACACAAGAAGCAGCAGAAATGGTTAATACTGCTGAAATTAAACAAGCAGCAGAAACAGTGAAAGAAGTATTAACAGATCTTGAGATTGCAGAAACCTTACTTAAAGCCAAGAATGATACTCCCAAGGTCACTTCAAAGACCAAAGGAGTAATCATCAAAGAACAAGGTGAAGTGATCAAGAAAGATAACAGTAAGAAGGCAATGAGCAAAGACAAAGGAAAAGCAAAGATGGTGGAATCTGATCAACCAGTCAAGAAGCAAAGGTTGGTTGAATCAGATGAAGCCTTAGCTAGGAAGATGCAGGATGACATTGAAAAAGAAGAAAGAGTTCAGGTTGAAAAGGACAGGGAGATGGCAAAGGCTCTAGCTGCTGAACTGAATGAAGCTTATCAACAAAGCCTGGCAACTGAAATTGCACAGAAGAAAGCTGCAACTCTGAAGAAATCAGTGGTGGTAAAAACAGATGTAAAGAAGAGACAACCCTCAAAGACTTTCTTAGGTACCCAAGAGAGAAACAAGATGATTATATTTCTCAAAGGTGCTATAGGAGTCAGAAAGGAGATGTTCTCAAAGATGTCCTTTGAGAAGATTAAAGAACTGTATGATTCAGAGATGATAAAGCTTCAGGGGAATGAAACTGCAAGGGTGGAGATGGAGAAGAGGATGAAAGAAAGTAATGACTTTGATTTTCAAAAGCCCTTTCCAGGTGAGCAAGAAACACCACCAAAGAAAGAAGCCACTCTGAAAGAAAGTCTAAGGACTTTAAAGAGAACGAAGATGATGGCAAGGAGAAAGTCAATCAAGAAGCCTAGAATAGCTGAAGGAGAGGCTGAGAAGGTTGCTGAAGAAGAAGGGGCACCTGAGTCATCTAAACAGAAAGAGCCATAAAACACAGATGATGTAAATTTGTATATGGTAGTGATGGACAAAGTTCCTGGACCAATTTCAGCTGAACCAGTTGGTATAAAGCCTCCTGAGGTCATTCACTTGGATACATTGACAGTGGATGGAAAGGAATACATAAGGCTAAAAAGGAAGGATGAAAAGTATGAGGTGTTCAATACTTGGGCAAAGATTGTCAGAACATGCTCTAGGTCAGATCTTGAAGAGATGTTTGAGATAAGAATGAAGTTGTATTCAGATATACTGAAAGCTCCAGAGATTTCAATTACAAAACTGGTAATGGAGTATCTGTGTATGATGTTCAAACATGAAGAAGTAGAGCATGTGATCAAGAATGTCTTCAAGTCAGTCAACAGTTGGACTCTATATGAAGCTAGTGGAGTATATACAGTGACTTTGGATCTGAATCATACTGAATACTTCCAAGTGGATAGAGTGTACAATCATAGCAGATTGAAGCTTCATGCCATGCTGAAGAAAAAGCTAGGATGTATTCCAGATTCAGAGATGGCTAAATATTTGATCCAAATAACCATCAATCAGAGTTTGGGAGCATCTTGAAGAGCATCTGAAGAACTTGACTTCTTTTCCTAAAAGTCAAGTTAGGGGGAGATTGTTGGGAACTGAAGAAAAGCTTAAGTATGGTTAATGCTGCTGGTTCAGAGTTACTACTGCTAGAAGACTTCAAGGTTAATACTGATGAGTATTACCACTGCTAGTAGAATTAATACTGCTAGTCAAAGTTAGTGCTGCTTGAACAAAGTTAGTACTGCTTAGCTAGTTAGTACTGCTAGTGGTTAGTGCTGCTTAGAAGTTAATGCTGCTTGAAGAAGTTAATGTTGCTGAGCATAGTTAGTGCTGCTTATGACTTGAAGATCCGAATGAAAAGGATGACAGCTGGATAAACTAAAGATATTCATGGAAGCTTAGAGATATACATATAAGATATACTGAAGATATGTTTATTTATTGTAATTATCCTTTGATTAGTATATATATAGAATGTATAGAATAGTTTAAATTATTATTATTCATTCTAAGTTCTAGAGAGAAAATCAACCTCAAGGCATAGATCCTAATTCTAGAGAAGTAGAATTCGTCTTGAAAGAGTCTGTTCTTCAAGATTGAGGTTGAGTGTATAATCTTGTGATTTCAATTATTCAATACAAGTTTATAGTTTGTTCTTCATATTTACTATTTTGGTTTACTGTTTCATTGAATATCAAAGTGTTATTCCGCAAACTTCTTTGATATTGTTTCTGAGAATTAATTCTTGTTGAGAATTCGATCCTGACAGTTTATAAGAAAAAGGGAAACGAGGGTTAGACCAGAAGGTCTAGTGAATTCCTAGCCTCTGCCCAATTAAATATTATAAAGATCAAGTACAAATAATAATGGAACAAATACCATTAACTCGAATAATTCCGCGTCTGGAATAAAATCCGAGAATTCATCGCAGGCACTCGGGCCCCCTAGTAGATCCCCATCCTCCCCCCTAGTAGATGCCATCTCCTGTATGCATAGGAAACAAATCCCCGATGGTTTCAGATAAGCCATGTCAAGCGACCCAAACGATTATAATGAAATTTCACCATCATTACCATACGTAAAAGCATAAGCATGTGATAAATAACAATTTAACAATCCATGATTTCAACATAATGTACGTATAGGAAAGATAAGATAAAGTTCACACCCGCACACCATTTTCAGTTTAAATGTTTTTAAACAAGGGAACTCACCTGTATTCCAAGAGTAACACAAGAGCAATCTCACCTCAAAGAAAACGCACTCCTACAAAGAGAATACATTTCTCAAAATTATGCTATTAATATCGAGTAACTCTCCCGTTTTAGACCCCGGGTTCCCGGATTGGAAACAATTGGCAACTCCAGACAAACAAAGGATAGAGCTAGACCCGAGTCGGGAACAATCCCGGTCGAGAACTGGGTCCCGATACAACCGGGTGGAAAAGGACTGCTGGTTCGGCATGGGTAGCAACTCCCGGCTTGGCCCGGGTGGCAACTCATGGCTTGGCCCGGGTTGAAGGCTCCAGGGTGATCCCTGGGTGAAACAACTCCTGGCTCAGCATAAGGGACTCCCAGTTGGTCCCAGGTTGAACCTCTCGGGCTGGGACGTCTCGGTAGCTCCCAGGGGTGGGTGACACTCCCCGGGTCATGCGATCCAATGGCGACAGTCATGGGATTTAATCACCAATCGATCACCGCAACAAATAACCAACAATCAAAACCCCCAAACCAAATCGATGGATGTCCCAACCGACCGAAAAGCCAAAATAAAACTAAACACTACCCTAATTTCTCAAAACAAATTCACAAAGAAATAATTTCTTAAACGGGATTCAACACGAAGGGATTTCTTTAATCTCTTAACATCTCTAAAACTTAGACAAGGATTAAGAAGGATTACCTCTTAGAGATGACCTCCTTTAGTTTATTGCTTGACTCCCAAGAACAAATTCTCAAACACGAGTCCTTCACCTCTCTTGCTTGACAACGATTTTCTTCCTTCTTCTCTTCTTAGCGCCGCACACACACACACACACACTGAATTAGCCAAATGGGGAAACAACATAGGGTTTTAGGTCCTTTATGCTTAATATTTCTAAAAGGTCCCTAAACTTTCTTATTTCACCCTTTTAACACCACATACATTTTATTCTAAATATAGTGGGGAGAGAACGGTCGTTACACTGAGGGTTTTAATTAAGATGCAATCACCCATGGTGTTAACGAGTCGAGTTGAATAATGGCAGGTTGTTTGGACTCTTGCTCGAAAAAATAATAAAAGGTTTGAGCTCGACTTAAAGATTGAATAAAATTTTAAAGAATAGAGCTCCAACTTCATTCTAGTTTAACTTATTTTAAATCACAAATTGTGACTTTGAATTCAAATTTTATGACCTTGTCTAGAAGTCGTTTATCGTCTTGAGCTTGAAGCCAGTTTAAAAGCATGAGTTCATAAAGAAAAATGAGCAACTTACATTTTTGGTCCTTGTAATTGTCACTCATTATTAACTTTTACTAACTTTTGTTAAAAAAGAAGTAAACTATAAATTTGGTCCCTATAGTTTGTCGAAAAGAACACTTCTTTTTCTTGTGGTTTTGAAATACAAGATGACCATCATGGTTTACAAAAACCTCAGGATTTGGTTTCTCCTCTAATGACCATTAACAAATTTTGTTAAATGAAGGTCATTTAATGAAAGTGAAACAGATGGGCGACCACAGTAACCAAAACTACAATTAGTTTAAAAGAGGGAGTAGAGTTGATAATGGGTGGCAACCATAGGGACAAAAAATGTAGTTTATGCAAAAAAAAAGTATAGGGCAATTGAAGCTTGGAAAATATGTTCTATGTATTGATTATATGATTTATAAATATCTTCGACTCAAAAAAGTGTATGTTCACTTGGTTCGACTTGAATTGACTCGGTTGAAAATTTTAATCGAGTTTTGGAACGAGCCGAGTTGAACATTGGTGTAACGAAATTCTACTTGTTAAACTAAATGAGTTTATTTTATGTTTGAGATCAACTCAAGTTCGAGCTTAAACTTGTAACTTGTTAAACAGTTGAACTATTAACACTCATAGCGTTTTCACATAAGGTGTCATCTACTTTACCCTTCTTATACCCACTTTCAATTTAAGTTTGATTTTGAACAGGCATACCATGTACGAGGTGCTTGTGTGAGAGATGAGACCATAAAGAGTATTTTTAAGGTTGTAAACATTTGTTGTTTTTAGAAAATAAAATTCAAAATCATGAAGTTTGTGTACACAATCAAGTGTATCTCATTAATATTTTCAATCAAACACAATCTAAGAACAATGAGTTTCTCCAAATCACAAGTATATTGACGAGAGAGAAAGTTTACAATACTTGAAATGAAAAATATGAGAACAACTTAGAAATGGAAAGAACTAAAACTATTTATACCCCAAGGGTATTTACAAGATAATCCCTTAAACTTTGATATAATTACAAAAACAACCATAACATCTCCCCCTTTGTATCAAAGGAGTAAACTATGATTTTCGTCCCTGTGGTTTGATGTTTATAGCGATTTTCGTCCGTGGTCTTTTAAAACTGCGCGCTTTTTTTGTCCACGTGGTTTCTATTTTCTTCCATTTTCGCTCCTCAATCCAACTTTATGAAAATAAAGTGTTAATTCATTTAAAAATTGAATAAGCAAATTACATATTTATTCCTTATGGTATATAAATGTTTACATTTTTATCCTAGTTTACATTTTTTTTACTTTTTCTTTATTTATTGTATTTTATCAAGACATTTATTTTTCTATTAATTATATTGTATATTTTCATAATTATTATATCTTTCATTATAAAAATAATCAAATAATTTTATTAAAAATACTGATAAATCCATGATATTTTTTCAAAGTTTTAGGTTTAAATCTCTTAAAATTAATATTTTTTATATGTTGATTTATTAATACTTTTTATTTATTTTAAATTACCAATAGAAAAAGTTTAATAAAATTCGAGAAAAAATAGTCTTATTTTATAACAATCGGTTTTTTATTGTTAAATTCAAAGTGAATTGTGGATTTGGTCCCTATGGTTTTGTGTTTTCTTTGACCATGATCCTCATTCTATGTTTAATGTGGATATAGTCCCTATGATATGCAATATATTGTGGCTAGGGTTCCTGAACACTAACACCATTAACTTTGAAAGGTTAAAGGCATCATGTGCATTGCACACTATGGGTATAATTGCCAATTTACTTTTCTCTTTCAATTTAACCTACACACCTTTAAAACAAAAAATACTAAATTGTGGATTTGGTTCCTATGCATCACTCATCATGTTTAAAACCCATTTATCATCTCTCATAATTTTTTTCATCCATTCTTCATTGTCAAAGTACAAGAAAAACTAATTTGTTAAAGTGCAAAAAAAGTTACCTGCATTTAAAAATAACAATTGTTTGTAACCAACACTATATCCCAAAAAAAGACAATCCATCAAAATAACAATTGTTGTTTTGAAAATAACACTACTATGTTGGTTTCAAACAACACTACTATATATGTTGGTTTCAAACATTTACTACTTTTAACAATAAAAATATATAAATTGTTTCGTAAAAAAAACTAAATAAAAGGTAAGTAAAAACGAATGAAAATAACACTACTATTTTGGTTTCAAACATATGTTATTTTGATGGGTTGTCTTTTTTGGGATGTAGTGTTGGTTTCAAACAATTGTTATTTTTAAATGCAAGTAATTTTTTTTTTTTTGCATTTTAACATATTAGTTTTTCTTGTACTTTGACAATGAAGAATGGATGAAAAAATTAAGAGAGATGATAGATGAGTTTTAAAGATGATGAGTGATGCATAGGGACCAAATCCACAATTTAGTTTTCTTTGTTTTTAAAGGTGTGTTGGTTAAATTGAAAGAGAAAAGTAAATTGACAATTATACCTATAGTGTGCAAGACACATGATGCCTTTAACTTTTCAATGCTAATGGTGTTAGTGTTCAGGGACTGTTAAGTCTAAATATTGTATCCAAGATTTAATATAGAAAGTCAAAGTTGTAAAAGTCAACATAGTCTTTGTGTTGTTAAAGTCAAAGCTAGTTTAGTTTACTTTGTCATTAAGTCTTGTATTAGTAGGTAGTATAAATAGTATGTCCTTTGTAATCTTGTGATTACGTATAGTGCATTGTATTGAATATTCAGAGACATGTGATATGAATACAAGATCTATTTTCTCTCTCTAGAATTTCTCTCTCTAGTTCTTGAGCTTTTATGATAAATCTTGAGTAATTGCTTGATTGATTGGGATTTTGTGTTTAACAATTGGTATCAGAGCTGAACCAAACTTTTCAGGAATGATTTGATATTATTTTGAATTGAAATTAGTGTGGTTTGGATCAAATTTTTGGATTTTTCGAAATTTTTTCAAGAAAACGAGTTCTTCTCTTTATATTCAAATTTTTTGTGGAAAATCGGTTTTAGTGCAAGAATATTGAATCATTGTGTTCGATTTATGTTGGTGATTGATTGTTGTTTAGATTCCATATCGAAACTCATTCAAAATCAATTCCAATTTTTGATTTTTGAAGTTTTCTTGAAAACGTGTTCTATCACTGTTCTTGATTGAAAATATTCGATTTGATGTTTTGAATCGAAATTTGTTTGTAAATTTGTGTTTAGAATTGTTTTTCGATGATGCTGACAAGTTTTTTGAGTTCAAATTCCCAGGTTTGAATCAATTTTAGTTTGATACAACCAAGAAATCGACTTTGCGCTTCTATCATACGGTTTGCGCTTCTATCATATGGTTTGCGCTTCTATCATCTTGCACTTCAAGGCTGAAACGCAAAGCTCATATTGCGCTTCAAGGCTGACACACAAAGCACATCTTGCGCTTCAAGGCTGAAACACAAAGTTCATCTTGCGCTTCAAAGCTGAAACGCAAAGTTCATCTTGCGCTTGTTCCAGACTTAGTCATATATGGAATTTTTTTTTAACTTTGAGCCATAACATGTGTTGTTCAAATTTTCAATTTTTACGAAATATATTTTTTAAGATTTCAATTTGATCTGATTTTTGATTTTCTGATATATAGTTTGGGAACGATCTTTCCTATCAAGCTTTTTCAAGATGTCAATTTACTATAGATCTGATATATCTTGTATTGAAGCTGAGCGAAATGATCTGAAATTGAAAAATTCAGAATACCTCAAAAGAATTCAGGAGTTGCAACTTAAATTGTTCAACTGTATTAAAACTCCTGAATGTTTATAGTGTACTAATAATCGTTCTAAATTTTCAGATATTCTTTATGAGAAGGATAAAGAGATAAAAGAGAAAGAGAGAGAGATTATAACTCTTCAAAGCCAACTGAAGACAACTGAACAGAGATCTCCTGAGCTACAAGCAGAATCAGTTGAGCTTCAAAACGAGTTGAAGGCTTTCAAAGAGAAGACGAAGGAATTGGAATCTGAGAACTCTGAGCTTAAAAAGAATTTATCTGTTTTGGAAAAACAACTTGTAGACAGTAAAGCTGATTTTGAAAGTGAAAAGAAATTTTTTTCAAAGAAGTTCTCAGACTTTTCAAAGAAGTGTTTTGAGGAAAAGAAGTCAGTGGAGCTTAAATGCTTAAAACTTTCTCAACAAATCTCCGATTTTGAGAAAGTACTAATTTTGGAAAGAGAGAAATTTGCTCAAGAAAAGAAGGCCATAGAACAGAAGAATGTAGGATTTTTTAAAGAATTATCCGGCCAGAGAAATGATTCAGAAAAAAGATTTCAAGAAGAAAGATCCATCTTTGAGTCTGAAATCAAAAGGCTAACTTCCAAGATATCTGAACTGTCTGCTGCTGCACTGAAAGAGCAAAGAACGAAGTCTGAATTCAAGACAAAGATTGACCAGCTTGTGATCGAAAGAGACAACTTTGCATCAAAGATCAAAGAACTTGAAAAGTATGTTTCAAGTTCAAATCAGAAATTCGTCTCATCACAAAGGTCATTCAAATCCTTTAATCAGATTCGTCGATCTAACATCTTCTTTGATGAATATATAGATGGTTCAGATACATATCCAAGGAGAAGAAGTTACAAGAAAGAGAAACTGGTCTGGATGAAGAAATTGGTCAAAGATGACAAGAAAGATGAGCTGAATGGAATGAAATCATGTGTACCTGTACACAAAGCAAAGAAGAACAAAGCACCTAACGGTAAGAAATATTATTGTTCTATTTGTTATACACATGATCATATCCATAAGACCAGTGATCATTTCTGGTATGGTTCTTACTCAATATCTCCCACACGAACTGCAACTAACATTTTTGGACCCAAATACTAGTGGGTACCAAAGAAGAAAACTGATTCTGTGTTGCAGGCATCTCAAGCCAAGGGGGAGTAAGAGAACAATATCTCTTGAGTAAATCAGCTCAAGACCCGGACTTCAAAGTTGAAAGAATATGGCTTCTAAGTATCTCAGCTTAGGACCCGTTCTTCAAAGGATTAAAGCCCTCTACCCCCGTGATATCATAAGAGATCGTATTCCAACACTCAAATGAGGACATCAACCTTCAAGGGGGAGTACACTCTTTTTGCAATAGAGAGATATGATGAACAACATTCCAGAAGGAATTGTGGATCTCTATCTTGTTTTAATTGATATATCTACTAATGCATAAATTATAGGGGGAGTACAGGTGGTGGCTTCTAATCACATGACAGATCAGGACCCGTTCATCAATGAGCAAAGACAGATATTGTGCTAATATCCAGGGAGAGCTTAAAAGATTAAAATCTTTATATCATGATTTGAGGGGGAGCTGAAAAGGTAAAAATCTTCTGATCTAGATCTCTGATTGTTTTAAAGAAGAACATCTTTCAAGCATGAAAAACAGTTTCTTAAATGTTCAAACCACTTCTTATTCTCAAAAGATTTCATGAATTTAGAAGTGTGCTTTTAAATGTTTTTCAATTTTGAGCTTATTGTTTAACTGACCGTGTGTTTCCAAAGATCAATACTTGTGTATTATCTTGTCCATATACTGTCAAGTATTCATACACACCGGTTCAATATTTTATTTGAAATTTTTATTACCATATCTCAAATTCAAGTAATTTTTCGATGGTAATACCCCCGTTTGCTTTCAAAGTTGATTGAGCATCATTCATTTTTTTATATATTTGTGTTTTCATTGATAAGTTGTTTATATTTGTTCATATAAACAAATATCCAATTCTTTGATACCCTAACCATTTGATTTGATCCGTTTAATTCATTGTCAGATTCTCAAAACAATTCTCTTGACTTCATTTCATTAATTCAATATTCTTGTTTTGAGAAGTCTTCAAAGTTCAAATGCTCAAATTTCATTTTTGATTTTTGATGAGCATACATACACTGACATATGATTTCTTGTGATTTACATGTCAAGAAAATCATTGACCATCATGTACTTTTAGGAACATGGGATTCAGTGTGAGTGCTTAATAGATCTTCCATGGATTCACGATAACTAGTGTGTCCTACCCCGGAAGAAATCCTTTGAGTGATTGAGGGGAGAGGGGTCTAAAAGAATTGAGTGTGGGAGTGAATTGAGGTAAAATGAAAATGAGAGATTGGTTAGATGTGAGCTTATATGTTTAAAAGAAAGAGGGTGTGAGAACAGAGTTAAAAGAATACTAGAACTCTGCACCGAACATCTTTCTGAGCCGGGCAGCCACATTACTGATTGGTTCACATTTCTTTGGTGACCATCATTGAAATAGGCAAATAGCCCATGCCATATCTTGCATACAACCCACATTTCTTCTCTTGGAAGTTACTGATATTGAAAAAGAAGGAAAGTTGCCCCACCTTCGACCCTTTCTCATGCACATTGAGTCCGTGTACAATCATTGCTGTCTCAGTGATTTACATACTTTGAGCCTTTATGAAACACAATCATTGTGCTAATTCTTTCAAAACACAAGCACGAGCACACATAAAATTTGTTTTTCTGTCAGAACATTTGTTAGTGTATTATTGTATACAAGATTTAATAGGAAAAGTCAAGTCATGTAAAGTCAACATAGTCAAAGTCTGTATTAGTCTAATATGTGTTTACTTAATATGTAGTTAATCTTGTGTGCTTATATCCTTGGTATAAATAGGGATATGAGTTCAGAATCAATGTAACTAAGGAGATCACATTCATATTAATATACATCAGATTGGAACTCTCTCTCTACTCTCTCTCTCTAGAAATAATACTGTCATATCTTAATTGAGATTGCTTGAATTGATTGGGATTACAATATCAATTGGTATCAGAGCAAACCAAACAATTTCAGAAGTGATTGGATTTATCAAACTGATTGATTTTCTGAAATTTTTTTGTCAAGAACTCGTTTGTGAAAAAGTTACTGTTTGATCCGTTTTTTTCATGTTTTTGTACAATTAAATCAATAAATTGATTTGATTGTATACGTTTTATCAACTAGATCATATTTCATTCAGATCATAGAGTCAAATTAGAACTTTAAATCGATCAATTTCATCAAAATGTTGGTTTTTGAAAACTCGAATTCATGCACTGTTTCTTGAATCAATTCGTTGATTTTTATGGTTTTAATGGAAATTTTGTGATAGAAAAGTGTTCCAATATGCAAATCGATCATATTGTTGCAAGTTTATGTTTCAATTTGCAGGTTTAAGTTGATTTGAATCGATTTTATGAACTGAAGTGGCGAAACGCGCAAGATCCAGAAAACGCGCAAGTTCTTCGTAGAACGCGCAAGCTTCAAGCTGAAGAACGCGCAAGTTCGTCAAGTTCGTTAGAACGCGCAAGTCGTTAGAATGCGCAAGTCGCTAGAACGCGCAATTTGGAGATTCGACCTCAAACGCGCTAGTCGAAGTTAGCGAGTTTCTAAAACGCGCTAGTCGAAGTTAGCTTGTTTCTAAAACGCGCAAGTCAAAGTCAGCGAGTTCCGTACATCTGCGAGTTTGCTTGCGTGTTTGCCTGCGAGTTTGCCTGAGCGTTTGTCTTCAAGTTATCATCTGCGAGTTTGCTTGCGAGTTTGGATAAAAAGCGCAGATAGAGTCAAGCGAGTTTGAGAAACACGCAAGGTGAAGCGTGCGAGTTTGATTGAAACGCGCTAACAACAGTGATCTGCGAGTTGTTTGACTTGCGAGTTTGTTTTGAAACAGTGACCTGCGAGTTTCAAGACTTAGATTTTTTTTCGAAAATTAAATTTTTTTTTTCTGATCCATGTTTGACTTTTTAGTCAAAATTTCTGATTTGTTTGGGAACGATCTTTCACATCAAGCTAATCATTCAAGATGTCTTCTATAGGCAAACATTCTACTGAGAGAAAGAGGATGATCAACAAAGATTTGGATCACATTGTGTTAATTCCTCATATCATAATGGATGGAAATGAAACATCTGTTTCAAATTCCAAATTGACAAATTCTGATAAAATTCCAATTTTTGCAAAATGTACTGATATTGAAAAATCTGATTTTGCAGGAATTATCAGTGCAAGAGAGAAGGAAATTAAAGAAAGAGAGAAAGAGATTAAAGAGAAAGAAGAAATCATTGCTTTAAAAGAAAATACAATTGTCACATGTGAGAAAGAGATCAAGCTGAAAGAAAGAAAGATAAAAAATCTTCAAAGCCAACTGAAGACGACTGAACAGAAGTCTTCTGAACTGAAAGATGAATCAGTCAAGCTTCAAAACAAGTTAAAGGCTTTTGAAGATCAGATATCTGCTTTGGAGAAGAAGAATGTTGAACTGAAAACAAATCTCCAAGAAGAAAAAGAAAAATCAAATGTGAAGACATCTTCAACTCAACAATCATCTGAGATTTCCAAGAAAACTTTGCAAAAAAAAAAGATCTTGAGCTGAGATGCATTAAACTTTCCAAGCAAGTGTCTGATTTTGAAAAGATTCTAATTACTGAATGAGACACATTTGCTAAGGAAAGAAAAGTTCTTGAAGATAAAAACACTGAATTTCCCAAACAGATCTCAGTTTTACAAGACTTATTAGAAAAAGAAAGACAAATTTTTAAAGAAAAGAAAAAGTCTTTTGAATCTGAAAAGAAAAATTCTGAAAAGAGAAATGTTGGGATCTTCAATGAAATTTCTGATAAATCCAAGAACTTACCAAAAGATTTTGAGCAAGAACGTTCATATTTTGAAACTGAAATATCCAAGATCATGTCCAAAATATCTGTTCTATCATCAGATATTCTAAAAGAACAGCTGGCTAGATCTGATTTGAAAAAGAAGTTTGACACAATTACTTCTGAAAGAAACATTTTAGCTGTAAAGATGAAAGCCTTAGAAGCTGCAAACGTCAATTTATCAGAAAAGATTTCAGCTGATGTGATTAATCAATCACCTGTTGATAATTCAACAGAATCAGTCTGTTCTTTCAAAACAGCTTCAAGTTCTATTCATGATAAAAATACTTTCAAAAAGAAAAAATGTCAAACTAATCACTATCAAATCAAGTCAGATCAGACCATCAAATCTATTTTATGATAAATCTGTTGATGGATCATCAAGCTTTTTTGTAAAATCTCTTGGAAAGTCTTCTCAGAAAAGTCAGATGGTCTGGAGAGTGAAGAGTTCTTCAGATGAAAAGAAAATGAAGGACAAATCATTCAAATCCACAACAAATGCCAAAAAGAACACTGCGCATAAAGGTAAATCTTTTGGTAATCCTGATATATATTACTCGACTAATCATCTTATCAGGATTGCTCAAAGGAAGATCTGTTGTTCTTACTGTGGAGAGAATGACTTCGTTCAAAGAGAAACTGCTCACAACTGGTACGGTTCTTATAGAATAACTTCTCAGAATTATGATTTTAAAAGATATACATCTAATGAGAAGTGGATTCCTAAATCTAACATACCAGGACCCAAATACCAGTGGGTACCAAAACCTGTTAAATCTGATTTGCAGGTACCACAGGTTTAAGGGGAGCAAGATGTTTGACTTCTAGACAAAACAGTCTAGGACTCGTACTTCAAAGTACAAGTGATTGACTTCTAAGTACTATAACTTAGAACTCGGACTTTAATGTCATTATGACTTCTGATCATGTACAGATCAGGACTCGTACTTCAAAGTACAAAATGTTGACTTCTAGACAAAACAGTCTAGGACTCGTACTTCAAAGTACAAGTGATTGACTTCTAAGTACTACAACTTAGAACTCGGACTTTAATGTCATTATGACTTCTGATCATGTACAGATCAGGACTCGTACTTCAAAGTACAAAATGTTGACTTCTAGACAAAACAGTCTAGGACTCGTACTTCAAAGTACAAGTGATTGACTTCTAAGTACTACAACTTAGAACTCGGACTTTGATGTCATTATGACTTCTGATCATGTACAGATCAGGACTCGTACTTCAAAGTACAAAATGTTGACTTCTAGACAAAACAGTCTAGGACTCGTACTTCAAAGTACAAGTTTATGGCTCTTGAATAACTCAGTTCAAGACCCGTACTTCAAAGTTCAAAGACTGTGGCTTCTGATCACATGACAAATCAGGACCCATTCTTCAATGTTCAGACATGGATATTATGCTAATATCCAGGGGGAGCTTAATAGACCTAAATCATGATATAATGATTTGAGGGGGAGCTTAAATGTAAGTATTTTCTGATCTAGATCTCTGATTGTTTGAAAGACGAACAACTTTCAAGCATGAAAAACGTGTTCTTAAATGTTCAAACCACTTCTCTATTCTCAAAAGATTTCATGAATTAAGAAGTGTGATTTTAAATGTTTTTCATTACTGAGCTTTAATGTTTAACTGACCGTGTGTTTCCAAAGATTAATACTTGTGTATTATCTTTTCATATACTGTCAAGTATTCATACACACCGGTTCAATACTTCATTTGAATCAGTTATTACCATGTCTCTAAAACGAAACAATTTTTCGATGGTAATACTCCCGTTTACTTTCAAATATTGTTGAGCATCAATCATCATTTCATTCTTTGTACGTTCATTGCAAAATTGTTTATATTCGTTCATATAAACAAAATTTCCAATTCCTTGATACCCTAACCATTTCATTTTGATCTGATTGATACATTGTCAGATTCTCAAAATAATTCTCTTCATTTCATTTCATTCATTCAATATTCTTGTTTTGAGATATCTTCATTGTTCAAATGCTCAAATTTCATTCATATTTTTAATGAGCATACATTTTGACAATGTTATCATTTTTATGATTAATTGTTCAAGTTAAACTGTTGAGCAACCATTCTTTTTAGGACTTACATGGGATTCATGTGTGAGCTTAAACAGAACTTCCATGGATTCACGCAAACCAGTGTTTCCTACCCAGGAAGTTATCCTTGAGTGAATGAGGGGTGAGGGGTCATAAATCAAAGAGTGGGGGAGATAACTCATCTGATTGAGTTTTTCTCATTGTGTGGAGTGGTAAAATGTAAATGAGAGTTTGGTTAGAAGTGAGCATAAACGTTAAAAAGAAATAGGGTGTGAGATCAGAGTTAAAAGAATATCAAAACTCTGCACCAACCACTTTCTGAGCCGGGCAGCCACAAAATCTGATTGGTTCACATTCTTTGGTGACCATCATTGAAACAGGCAGTGAGCCCATGCCAACTCTTGCAATTACCCCACCAGCCACTCGTTTCTTTCTTGACAAAGAATTGTTTCATTTTCTTTGGGGACGCAGCATATATGCTATCTAATCTTCACTAGGAAGATTTAGATATTGAAAAAGAAGGAAAGTTGCCCCACCTTCGCACCTCTTTCATGCACATTGAGTCCATGTAATATTTGTTGCTGTCTCAACAGTTTACACAATTTGAGCCTTATGAAACACAATCATTGTGCTAAATTCTTTCGTACACAAGCACGAGCACACAGAAAATTTGTTTTTCTGTCAGAACATTCATAGAATTACCTTGTGTTTTTCAATGTTTGAATGGAAGTCTTGGGGAGTCATCATCATACCAACTCCTTATATTTTACATTCGTTGTACACAGTAACTTCGTGTTACTGACAGGCACTTCTAACTGTTTCATTTGTTGATTCAGGGTTACCAAGTTCATTATATCTGAATTTGAAAAGATTCGGGTATATACAGTTCATGATTCAGATACTCAGATCAAAGGATGGAAAATGTCAAATTATCATAAAGAAGGAGATTGTTCGTTGAATACAAAGGGGATTATCGAAGAGAATGTTGAAATTGAAGATGTTTTGATGATTATGATGCTCACAATCATCAAAAAGGGGGAGACATCTACAAAGATCAATTTCAAAGTCTGAAAGTTGGAGAAATTTCTGAAAGATTCAAATTTCAAAACTGATTTGAAGAAAAGAGACTTTCTAAAGATAATTCTAAAGATAATTCTGAAAGTTCAAGCCAGATGAAAATTCAGATAATTCGTGAAAGTTTGTTTTTCTGAAGACTGATCAGAGATTCCAGTGATGAAGATACATGATTTTCAAAAATTCCTCGAAGTTTGCAAAGTTTCAAAGAAGTTTAAAAAGTTTCAAAGATTTGTTCAAGACTTGTTGACTCTACAAAGATGCAATGTGCAAAAGACTTTTCAAGACTCTTCAAAGACTGAAAGGCTGAAGATTGCCAAAGCTTCAAAGTTCAAGACTGTCAAAGATGAAAGATTGAAGAATCGAGTGCTGAAGACGTATGTCAAATTTTTATTAAATCTTGAATACAAAGGGGGAGATTGTTAGTGTATTATTGTATACAAGATTTAATAGGAAAAGTCAAGTCATGTAAAGTCAACAGAGTCAAAGTCTGTATTAGTCTAATATGTGTTTACTTAATATGTAGTTAATCTTGTGTGCTTATATCCTTGGTATAAATAGGGATATGAGTTTAGAATCAATGTAACTAAGGAGATCACATTCATATTAATATACATCAGATTGGAACTCTCTCTCTCTACTCTCTCTCTCTAGAAATAATACTGTCATATCTTAATTGAGATTGCTTGAATTGATTGGGATTACAATATCAACATTCATAGATAAACCTTGTGTTTTTCAATGATTGAATGGAAGACCTCGGGAGTCAACATCAAACCAACTCCTTATATTGTACATTCGTTGTACACAGTAACTTTGTGTTACTGACAGGCACTTCTAACTGTTTCATTTGTTGAATCAGGGTTACACGCTCATTATGTCTGAATTCGGATATATACTGTTCATGATTCGGCTCTTCAGATCAAAGTGCGCCTCTTGTCAAAAGGGGAGATTGTTTTTTGGTTACAAAAAGGGGTGTTCAAAGTCTTTGCTGAAATTGAAGATATTTTGATGATTATGATGCTCACATCATCAAAAAGGGGGAGAAGTATACAAAGATATCAATTTCACAAAGATAAACAAAGGGGGAGAATTATTCAAAGATCAATTTCAAAGTCTGATGAAGAATTTCTGAAAATTCAAATTGCTTCTGCTGATTTAAAGTTCAAGTCTGATAAAGAAATTCAAAGCCAAAAGATTCTGAAGGAAGAATGTTCAAAGTTTAATCAAGATGGTTTGTGAAAGTTTGTTCTTTCAAAGATGATTCAGAGATCAAAGTGATGAAGATATAATTTTGTTCGAAGACAAAAGATTTTTTCAGTGTTAAAGTTTTCCAAAGCTGTTATCAACGTTTCAAGAAAGTTTGTTTTGCGTTTAAGGCTTGTTGACTTTCAAAGCTATAAAGAGAAAAAGACATTCCAAGATTCTTCAAGAGCTGAAAGAGTAAAGACTGTGAAAGCTTCAAAGAGACAAAAGCTGAAGAATCAAGAGCTGAAGTTCAGTATCAAATTTTTATTAAATCTTGAATACAAAGGGGGAGATTGTTAACTCTAAATATAGTATCCAAGATTTAATATAGAAAGTCAAAGTTGTAAAAGTCAACATAGTCTTTGTGTTGTTAAAGTCAAAGCTAGTTTAGTTTACTTTGTCATTAAGTCTTGTATTAGTAGGTAGTATAAATAGTGTGTCCTTTGTAATCTTGTGATTACGTCTAGTGCATTGTATTGAATATTCAGAGACATGTGATATGAATACAAGATCTATTTTCTCTCTCTAGACTTTCTCTCTCTAGTTCTTGAGCTTTTATGATAAATCTTGAGTAATTGCTTGATTGATTGGGATTTTGTGTTTAACAGGGACCCTGGCCACAATATATTGCATACCACAAGAACTATATTCACAATAAACATAGAATGTGGACCATTGTCAAAGAAAACCCAAAACCACAGGACCAAGTCCACAATTCACTCTTAAATTCACTATAACAACCCAAAAATATAACATAATGATTAAATAAAAGCAAACTCCCAAAATCGGGTCCCGGTACAAGATTTGGAATGGAAAGGATTAACACAGTCCAAACATCAACTCTATTACAACCGAGAACTAATAATAGAATTGTGTCTATGCCGCTTTTAAGGCCCGCTCTCCAACAATCTAGCTCCCAACATTTCTCCTTCCCTTTAGAGGATCCATCAGCAACCCTGTTACCTGAAAATGGGTTTTAAGAAAAGTGGAAACAAGGATTAGACCGGAAGGTTTAGTGAATTCCCAACCTCGTCCATTTTTATAACAACATAAAACATATACAATTTAACAAGATTAGTATCACAAACTTTGAGTCACAAGAAGTAACTAGATCCACATCGAAATCCATCATCAAGAAGCAGGATTGCTTGTCCTCTGGGCCCCCAGTAGATCCCCATACGACCCCCTAGTCGATGTCGTTCCCATGTGTAGGGAAACAAATTCCAAACACACGGTTCAACCATCCCCGATGGTTATATGTAGCCATGGCCAACCTCACAATCAAATTATCACATCAACATAATTCTCGAACACACAGGTGAAATAGCAATAAAGCTTTATATATAACAACATCTCACAGCGGTATTCAAGAATATGATTTTATCCAAGATCAACTATAACCATAATGGATAATGTAAAATAGATCCATTTCCAGTTCAAAGATATATTCATAATTTGAAGATAAGGGAACTCATTTGATGGTGGGAACTCGGCACACACACGAACACTAGCCTCGCAAAGATCGAAATCCTACATTCCAATTTAATAAAAACATTATATTACTCGTTCCTAATCCTATAAGTTTTCTAGTTCAAGGTTCGGTTAAGAGTAAACATGCAACCCATCGTTGTGGGTTCGATCCTACAACAGCACCACAACCCCTTGGTCATAAACCCCCGGGTGCTCCCGGTATTTGACCTCCCAGGCGGCCCCGATCAAAGGTTTCCTGGGTGACCCCGGTCACAAACCTGCCGGGCGACCCCGGTAAACAACATACCGGGCGACCCCAGTCAGTAGCATACCGGTGCCCCGGTCGAAGGGACACTAGGCCACCCCGGTCAATAACATACCATGCCACCCTGGTCGAAGGGCCACCGGGCCACCCTGGTCGAAGGGATACCGGGAGACCCTGGTCCGCATAACTAGGGCATTCGCAGCCCTTCGCAGACATGCCCTCGACGGTGTACAAAAATCAATCCAACCAACAACCCTTCCCCTAATTTGGTTAAATAAAAACACAAGGTTTGAAATGTTGAATCGGTCCCTAATCCATTTCACTAAACTCCCCAAACCCCCAACCCAAACTCGATTCCAGGTCTCGAACCATCACAATCCTCCCAAAACTAATTCCTAAGTAAACTCTATAAAAGTCAAGGCTAGAGTTTCAAGGTTTTAGATAAAATGATTACCTCTTAAAGATGAATCTCACAAGATGCACTAATTTCCCACTTTCAGACTCTCACAAAGCTTCAATCGATTCTCTGCTCCTTCCACTACACCGCACAGACTGAGGAAATTCCAAAATGATGAGGCAACCTAGGGTTTTGGGCCTTTTATGCCAAATTTTTACATGAGGTCCTCCAATTTACTTATTTTTTCCTTTTTGCACCACTTGACTATAAAAATAAACAATTAACCCAAAGAGTTGACGATTGTTACATTCACTCCCATTATTTCATATTTTCATTTAAACTTTATTTTTATTTATTAATCAAATTTGTTTAATATTTAAAATAAAATTTATTTTTATTAATTAATCAAATTTGTTTTTAATATATAACCTCATTAAATTGGTGTGTGTGCGCGTATTTGGACATCATATCCGATTCTAACTCCCACGTTGCTTCCCGCCATTTGTGGAACTTCCATTGAACTTTTACTAGATTAATATCCTTTGTCATAAGTTGTTTAACCTTACGATCCACGATAGACTCAGGTTCTTCGACGAAGTTCAACTTCTCATCCACCCGTATGTCTTGCAAAGGAACAACCATATCAACATCTGCTAGACACTTCCTTAGGTTGGAGATATGGAAAGTGTTGTGGATACCCTTAAGCTCTTCGGGTAAATCCAACTTATACGCCACTGGTCGGATACATTCAATGGTTTTGAACGGTCTAATAAATCGTGGGCTTAACTTCCCTTTCTTCCTAAAGCGGATTACACCTTTCCAAGGTGATACTTTAAACATCACTTTATCGCCAATTTGGAATTCTATGTCCTTTCTGCGTTTGTCCGCATAACTCTTTTGATGATCACGCGCCACCTTCAATCTCTCTCGCACTTGAACAATTTTATCCGCAGTCAACTGGACTAACTCTGGTCCGTCCAACTTTCTCTCTCCCACCTCATTCCAATATAAAGGAGTTCGACATTTTCTTCTATAAAGCATCTCATAGGGAGCAACTTTGATGCTCGCATTATAGCTATTATTGTAGGCAAACTCAATTAAGGGTAAGTGGTTTTCCCATGAACCTTGGAAATCCAAGACGCATGCCCTCAACATATCCTCTATAGTCTGAATAGTTCACTCACTCAGACCGTCGGTTTGCGGGTGATACACTATGCTCATCTTGATTTTCGACCCCATCTCTCATTGGAAACTCCTCCAAAAAGCTGAAGAGAATCGACAATCTCGGTCGGACACAATCAACAAAGGCACACCATGGCGGACAACAATCTCGTCAATATACAACTTCGCGAGTCTTTTCAAGGAGTAGGTTTCCATGATGGGCAAGAAATGCGCCGATTTGGTAAGTCGATCCACAATGACCCAAATCGCGTCATACCCTTTCGAGGTTCTGGGCAATTTAGTCATAAAATCCATCGTGATTTGCTCCCATTTCCAGACAGGAATATCTAACGGTTGTAGCTTTCCGTACGATCGCTTCCATCTTTACTTGCAGACACGTCAGACACCTTTCCACGTAATGAGCTATGTCTTTCTTCAATTCCGTCCACCAATTGTAACACCCGTAATTTTTGGTAAGTAAAAGTCACCCGGTCATTTTTAGATCTTATAAACGGTGGGACTTTGGTTGGGAAATCATTATTTAAAGTCCCTTAGAGTATCAGGGGTCTCGGTGTTGAAAAAGGTGAGTTTCGAGGATCCGGAAAGGTCCCGCTACAAAGCCTTGTCATAGTCACACTGTCACAGTTGCAGAGAAGGAACATAAGGGGGAGGCATTCTGGCGACAATGACCAGCAACATTGCCATGGGCAATGTCGCATGGGAGGGAGAGCAGGCTGTCAAAATCGGGTTTTTGGCTCATTTCTTCATTTCTCACTTCTCACTTCCTCCCTAACTCTCCCAAAACCCTCCCAAGACCCATCTTCCCCACCCTTAGTGTTTTGGAAGCTAGCTATCAAGGATCTTCATCTTCATCTTCAAGCTCAAGCTCTAACTTAAGGTTTTCTAGGTTTTCATCAAAACCTAAGTGGTAAGTGTATCCCTTCCATTTCTAAACCCTAATATAAGATATAAGTATTCTCTTGATGATTTTCTAGTGTTTGATTCTTTCAACTTCGGTTTGTAATATTTTGGAAGATTTGGGTCAAAATTAGGGTTTTGACCAAAATAGAGATTTTAATGTAATGTGTTTGAGGATTGATTCTAAATGGTTGAATATGATTATTTATGGGTGGAATTTGTGCATCTAGGTTTATGGAGGTTTTGACCTTGAAGATTCAAGTGTTCTTCAAAGGAGCTCAAGTTGGGGTAAAATCTAGATTTAGCCTAAATCTAGCAAGGTGAGTTCAAGTTGATTTGTGAAAACGGTGTACATGCCAAAATATTTATTTTAAAGTGTTTGTGTCTTACATTAAATTGTTAACTGCAAATAAGTTTTGGTTATTTGGAAATATTTAACTTTATAAGCTTAAATAACCCATATCTTTGGGATTTTTGGGTATTTTGATAAATAAATCATTTTGATATGTTTCTTTGATGATATAATATATGAATGGAGGTTATTTTAAATAATTGTCCATTTGGTGCATACGATTTTATAAACCATTGGAAAATGCATATCATTGTGTTATGAGTCATTTTGGGAAAAATAAAGGGATGGGTCCTTTTGGAAAACGCTTTGTTTCGACCAATGAGGAGTTTTGGGGTTAATCACACTTTTGGTCTTTGTATTTGCATAACCGTGGGTTAAAAGTGTTTTATTGTCTATACTGACACTTATTGTAAAAATAAAGGAATTTTGTTAAGCTTTGGCTCGGTTTGACTAAAATGAGTCTTGAGGACATTTGTCAGGTTTAATAGTCCATTGTGGAATTTTTGGTTTGATGATGTTTATTACGTGTCATTTGAGGGTTACATGTTTTGGTTGCTTTGGTCATTCAAGTTGTGTATTGTAATGTTAGACTGTGTTGTATTGGATCCATAGGCATGTAAGGTAGTCGTGTTTAATGGTGAGGACTCTTGGGATTCTCACCTTGGGAAATAATGCCGTGTTGGCATTGGTGTCGTCTCGGTTGTTTGGCGAAGAGGAACCTTTATGGGTTATATTTTGGGACCATGGGTCTTGTGTTTGGATGTCTAATTCTTGTGCACGAGGTTAGACATCGAGCGTTATCAAGTAAGGAGCTGAGGCTCCTAACTTGAATGCTAGGGAGTAGGCACTAAGGGCCAAGTGGGTACCCTGAGGATGAAACTCCGCTAGAGACCGAACAGGCAATAAGATCGCGTATCCTTGAGGTGTAGCTCGGTAGAGCAGGGAATAAGGGATACGGTGTTTGGGACTTGAAATAAAGTCCGACTAGAGGTGTAGCTCGGTGGAGCAGGCAATATAGTCACGACTGGAGGTGTAGCTCGGCAGAGCATGCAATACAGTCACGATCTGAGATGTAGTTCGACAACATGGTTATGTGGCTTAACTTTGTGTTCCACCACGTACAATAGAATCGGGTCTCCCCCGTCACCGGAAGGTGTTAATTGGGTATTTAATTGTATCATTTTATCATCCATGTTTTCAGTGATATTTTGCTTGTGGGGAATTGTTTACTCAATATTTATGGGTTGTGTATTATGCCCTACCCACGTTTGGGGTGTTTCGAGAAGTAAAGTTTTATTTCGTATTATTATAAATTGGGAGTTTTGCTTACTATTCACGTTTTGGATGAGTTTGGGATTAAAGTGGTTTTACGAAAGAAGAATCATGTGGGTTCCTTGTTTTAAAGGTGTACTTTTGGAAAATAGTGTCGTTTGAATATTTAAAGTAAATCTTTCTGAAGGTCTGTGATTTAAACTACTTTCTCTCCCTTTAGCAAATGTATTTATTTCATGTTGTAAACTCTTGAACTCACTAGGCGTTAGCCTAACCTTTTATTTGTCGGCATGTGCATCAGGTTCCGGATTTGGGAAGAGGTTCTAGCGTTTTGGTGAAGTGTTGTGTGCTAGGAGTATGTGCAAGGGTGATTGGATTGATGAAGTCTTCCGCTTTAGTCGTTGAGAAGAGTAACTATTTCTTTTGGGTTTTAGTAACACCCGACCTTGATTAGTCTTTATTCGAGACTTGACCTTTTATTCGTTGAAGTTAAATCTAGTATTCTTATTGAGGTGACCCAAGTGTGGATTTGTAGAATAGATTTTATCCTTTTTGTTGTATAAATGAAAGTTTTAAATTAATTGCTCTTTCCAATTTCGAGGGTGTTACAAGTTGGTGTCAGAGCTTAAGTTTGAGAGAATTAGGTATTGATTTTTGGATGCCTAGACTCAAACTGGCGTTCTTTTAAGTGATTGAAAGTGAGATCGCACCATTAGGTACCCTAAGATATGATATTTTGGGGTTGACCGAGTCGCTAGAAACGGGAAACTTCTCGTGGATAGCAAGTATGATCAGGTACGGTATGTTCATAATGGCACCTGGCCAGTGTTATGGTGAACCTACATGTTACATGTGTATACTTGAATTGCCTTGGCATGATTACTGTTGGGGTAGTGAGAAAGTTTCTAAGAGAGTAGTTGATAGAGGAGTTGATGTTCATAGCATTGTGACTTTGGAGTGATGGTTAAGCGCGATGAATACAATAAGTTGACCATTTTGGGTGGGAGTTATTGGTCGAATTAGAACCATAGGCTCGTTAATTGACTCTATTTTGGGAGAAATTGTAAGGTGAACCGATGAAATGGTCGATGATTGCCTTAAGATGTTTGAAACACCCGGATGACAATAGTTTGTCGGGAAATTGGGAAGCGTAGTCCAAAGATGGTGAGTGCCGACCAAATCTTTGCCCGAAGTTTGTTTCTTAAATAAATTTGCATCAATTGTTTCTCATGTTTTCAAAGTATAAAGTGAGTTATATTATAAAAGATCTTTCAAAAGTTGTTTAGTTATCTTGCCAAGATCAAGCCCAAAGTTCAAAGAAAAGGCATGATCATGATCCAAATCATGACTATGAGGGGGAGAGATCCAAGAAGCAGAGAATGGATGTGAACTTTGATAATGTTAAAGGATCAGAAGCTAGTGGTCAAACTCAAAATGTTCAAAGTACAGATCCGGGAGTTATAAGTGGAAGAGAGATTGTGTTGTATGTTGATTCGGATGTTGTACCAAGGGTTGAAATGCCTAAGGTAGCTACAAGAGAAGAAATATTGTTGACATTATTGACCTCACATCAGATGATGATGAAGATGAGCTGTATGAGAAATTTTGGAAGGTCAAAGAAGAAGAGAAAGAAAATATGATGAATGACTCTGATGATGATGGTAATGTAAATGATGAGCCTATACTAGAGAATGACGCCAGTGTTCTTGACAGTTTGTTGGAAGCTAATCAAGATACAGATCTTTTGCAAGAAATGTTTGAACGGGGAATTCCTGAGGATATTCAACTAAGTCCTGTTCACAATAAGATTCGTGAGCCAAACCTGTCTGTAGTGCCTGAGATTCCTACTTTTCATGAATTCAATTTTCCAGATGTCACAGAAGTTCCTATTTCTCAACCAAGTCCTCCAGGCAACCAAGTCCTCAAAGTCAATCTGTTCCACCAAGCAGTACTGATCAACCTGATGAAGTTTTTCACATTTCTGATATGCCTAACACAGATGAAGCGGTCCTTCTAATGCAAATGCACCTGGAGCAGATTTTGGTCCCACAGAAGTTGAGCTAAGGGAGATGAGACATGCTCTGAGGGTTCCATTTCTTGAAGAAGAAAAGAAGAAAGTTTTTGTGCATTGCATTAGACCAATGGACATCTTTAGAATACTGCAAGTCAAAGACAAGCCTAAAGAATTTCAACAAAAGTATATTGATATACTTAACTTTATGAGGCAAGCACAAAGAGTAGTTAAGAGCAAATCAAAGATAGTTGTGGTGAAAGAAGTTCGTATGAAGAAGTTCATCAAGCTTTGCTATCCAGTCTTTATTGTCCATAGAAGAGATATGAAAGAATATACCTTTTCTGAAGCTGACTTTCACCATCTTAGTGTGGATGATCTGGTGTATATGTACCATGAGTTTAGAAATATGGTCATTCGGAAGGAGAATATTACCTTTGCTCTGGAAACCATCAAGTGATTTGTCAGAAGGCATATCTACTACACTTACTGTTATGACTTCCAGCTGGGAATAGAAACTAACCAAAGAAGGGTGAATATGACAAAGCCAAATATGACTCTTCCAGACTTAGAGAACTATCCTTTGTCTATTGTTCTTGAGGAACCTGAGTTTGGAGTTGTATACAAGAATGGGAAGAATGAGAAGAGGTTCCTTAGATTTTCTGATGTTGCAAAATATTCTGATGGAACACTCAAGGTGATAAGGCTTCAACTCAAAACCAAACATGAGGAAAGTGAAATGCAAAGATTTGCTGCTGGTGACCGTTTGCCAAGGAGAGACAGAATTGTCATGCAAAGAGCTTTAGATGTTTTGGATGATAGAATTGAGTTTAGGAAAGGCATCATGCACTTTGAATCACTTTTGGGGATCAAAGATAATCGTGTTAGAAGATTTACAAATTGATCCAAAAGGGGGAGATTGTTAAGTCAATGTTTGAATCAATTTGTCTTGTAATGTAGCTTTAAAGTCAACATTACTTTGTTTAAGGTCAAGGCTTGTTTGACCCATGTATAAGTTTTTGTTTCTTTTGTTTCCTTGTAATCTTTGTGAGATATATGACATCAAGACTTGTGACAAAATTCTCTCTCTAGATTCTCTCTATGCTCATACAGATTTTTGATTTGATTCTTATATTTTTGATGATTAATGCTTGAATTCTGGAATCACAATTCTATTATTAATTGTTAGGTCAGTTGAGATCATGATTGGTTTTATTAGATGAAGAACAACAGATTAAGGGTAGAAATCACTAGATTATTCAACAGAAAATAAATCTACACTAAGAGAGCAGAAGGCAGAAGCGGCTACATTGTTGAAGGATTGTTGATTGCAAAATGAAAGAGTTACAAGTTACCCTAAAACACAACTACATGATATCTATTTATACTCCCTTGTCCCTTGTACATTAAAAGCCCAAACCCAATACAAGGCCCATTACAATATATTGATTACTTTATAAAACTTCTAATAAGAACATAAAATATGTTCTAACATTCTCCCCCTAAGTTTTGTAAAGTAATCATTTTTCTGATCAGCTCCAGCTTCAGCTCCTCTCCCCCTTGATTTCTTTATAAAACTTAGTGTTGCATAAACTTCGAAGCATGCTTAAGCTCCCCCTATAATGTAGCTCTTATCCTCGAAGTATCAACTGAAATATCAGATCTGATGTTGACAATAACCTCGACTAAGTGCACATAAAAACAACTTTTTCCTCTAGTAAATCCAACACATTCCTTAACGCCCACAAGAATGATATGTGTGGATTATGGAGTGACGCCCAAGTGCATCTTCAGTGTATAACATCTGATCTATCTGTGAACCATGAGTTAAATTTAGAATTCAGCTTAAGAACTTCATCTTTAGTGTTTTCATGAGACCAAGGCTTAAAATTTGTTGGTTTTGTTTTTGAGTTCGAATAACCCCCCGAAATATATGTTGTACATGGTTTTGGGGGTACTCTACTAATTTTGGAATAATGTTGGTACATGTTGTAATGTTCCGAGTCTAATGTAGTAGTATAGTAGGCTCCTTTTTGGTGGTTCCTTTTTGCTAGTAAAGCATATTGTTGGCTTCTTTTGTTTAGTAAAAAACTCTTATTCATTGTATTCAATTTCACAACAAATTCATGTTGGTTGAAAAAAAAAGGAGCTGAAGCTGGAGCTGATCAGAAAAATGATTACTTTATAAAACTTAGGGGGAGAATGTTAGAACATATTTTATGTTCTTATTAGAAGTTTTATAAAGTAATCAATATATTGTAATGGGCCTTGTATTGGGTTTGGGCTTTTAATATACAAGGGACAAGGGAGTATAAATAGAAATCATGTAGTTGTGTTTTAGGGTAACTTGTAACTCTTTCATTTTGCAATCAACAATCCTTCAACAATGTAGCCGCTTCTGCCTTCTTCTCTAGTGTATTTTTATTTTCTGTTGAATAATCTACTGATTTCTACCCTTAATCTCTTGTTCTTCATCTAATAAAACCAATCATGATCTCAATTGACCTAACAATTGGTATCAGAGCTTAACAGAAAATATTTTTCTGCACGATCTGAGATCTGGTTGTGTTTTGAATAGAACAGTCCTGTGTATAAATCGATTTCTGGTTTTTCTGTGAAATTGTTTGATTTTTATTGTTTAATTGATTCAGTAGTAATAGTTCATCATTATGGAATCAATTGCTTGTAACAACTTCGATCCAGAAAATCGAATCTGTCGATTTTGAGTTCTTTATGTTCGAAAATATGTTTTTACTGTGGTTGAATCGTTTTTGGGCTTAGAGTCGAAATTAGACAAAGTATTCAACTACAAATGTGCTCATAAGGTGATTTCGAACCTGTGGATAAATTTTCAACTCAGTAATCGAAGTATTGAAGGATTGATTGAAGATTTTCAGAAAACAAGTTCGAGATCTACATATTTCGCAAGATTCAAGAAGAACTCGCAGAATGAGAAGGATTCGCAGAACATTGGACACAACAAAATTTTTGAAGTATGGAATTCGCAAGTGGCTATATTGCGAAAGTTAAAGGATTCGCAAGTCACTATGCTTATGTTGTGTACGAAATCCTAATGATTCGCAGGCCATAGTCAAAAGTTTCGCAGGTTATGTTTGCGAAAAGTGGCTTCATAATCTTGAAAAATATTCTAAGGTAAGGTTTCGTAGAAGAGAGTGCTGCGAAAGTTGGGAATTCGTAGGATGGTACATTACCAATTCTGAAGGATTCGTTGATATGTTATCTGCAAAATGCGAGGATTCGCAACAATGAGGCTTGCGAAAGTTTAGGTTTCGCAAGGCAAGCCTCTGCGAATTTTGAGGTTAAGCTGAATGCATCTTGCGAATTGTGCTTTCATTGCTATTAAGATCTGCGAATTTTAATGGTTTGCGAAAATTGGTGATATTTTTGAAGCTTTTGACTGTTCTGAACCCTATTTCATACAAGTTTGCCCTGTTCTTGTGCTTTTTACGCTGAATGCATATGTGACAGCTGGTTGGTCACATATCCTTAGCAACTGATCTATATTTCACGAGTGCTCATGATCTGCAAAGTTTTCAGATTCTGGATTTGATGATTTGGTCTCTGCTTGGATTGAGTTAGCTGCCTAAGCATCTGCAATCATCAGTCTGGAAAGCTTCTTCAGTTGTTAGACCGTTGAGAGCACTTTATCATTCTTCTGACTTGATCACTCAGTAGTGTGAGCGACTGCAATCACTGTTCTACACTTTGGTTGTGCTTCAAAATCCTGAGAGCTGATAATCATCCAGCTGATTTGTAAAGAAAGGAGTTCCGGGTTTGATGACTCAGTATTCTGGAAACCAGTCAGAAAATTAGTACCTTTAATTAGTTGTTGAACATTGCTTACCTTCTAACCCTTGCATTGTAGTGTTGCTACCGGATGCTACCGCCCGTATGCTTATCAGATGAAGTTCTTAAGTTGAATTCTAAATTCAACTCATGGTTCACAGACAGATCAGATGTTATACACTGAAGATTCACTTGGGTGTCACTCCATAACCCACACATATCATTCTTGTGGGCGTTAAGGAATGTGTTGGATTTACTAGAGGAAAAAGATGTCCTTATGTGCATTCAGTCGAGGTTATTGTCTACATCAGATCTGATATTTCAGTTGATACTTCGAGGATAAGTGCTACATTCTAGGGGGAGCTTAAGGATGCTTTGAAGTTTATGCAACACTAAGTTTTATAAAGAAATCAAGGGGGAGAGGAGCTAAAGTTGGAGCTGATCAGAAAAATGATTACTTTACAAAACTTAGGGGGAGAATGTTAGAACATATTTTATGTTGTTATTAGAAGTTTTATAAAGTAATCAATATATTGTAATGGGCCTTGTATTGGGTTTGGTCTTTTAATGTACAAGGGACAAGGGAGTATAAATAGAAATCATGTAGTTGTGTTTTAGGGTAACTTGTAACTCTTTCATTTTGCAATCAACAATCCTTCAACAATGTAGCCACTTCTGCCTTCTGCTCTCTTAGTGTAGATTTATTTTCTGTTGAATAATCTACTGATTTCTACCCTTAATTTCTTGTTCTTCATCTAATAAAACCAATCATGATCTCAATTGACCTAACATTAATTAATTCATATGGTGTTTTACCTAAAAGTTTGTGAATGACCAAACGATTCTGATTATAGCATGCAGTTGCAAAGACTTCGGTCCACAGAAATAAAGGTAGATTGGCTTTTCTTAGCGTTGTTCACGCTGCTTCAACTAAAGTTCTATTGCACATATCTACTACCTCATTCTGTTGTGGAGTCCGAGCAATGGAGAACGTATGCTTGATTCCAACAAATTCTAAGAATGAGTCTGTGTGTTCCAGATTCTAGTTTCTAATCAATATTAATCAAACACAACAAGATTAACAAACAATTACCTGTTTGATTACTCTTTCAATTCACAATTACTAAGATCTCTCTCTAGAACTCTCTTTCTCTCTCTCTCTACGTATTCTTTCTCTCTCTGACTTCTATCTCCTGTAACTCTACGTATTCTTTCTTTCAAAATGTCAACTTGTTACTCAACTAACTAATGAAAATACAAGAAGAAAAACTATTTATACTACCTTCTAAAACAAGGAAACAACAAATACAAATACATTGACTTTTATTAATAGACTTTGACTTATAATAAGATTTGACTTTTGCAGCTTTGACTTTCTCAACTTTGACCTTCAATATGCTTGATCTTGTATCCAACAGATTTATGCTCTAACAATCTCCCCCTTTGGATTCAAGATCATTGTTGAAAAATCTAGCAATTCAGTGTTCACTTTAAGCTCTGTCAAAGCAAACTCCCCTTTTTCATTGATGATCTTCTTTCCAAAACTGTCTTCAAACAATTAACAATCTCCCTAATGCTTACAAAGAACACTTTCAGACTTTTGGAAAGAAATTTATCTTCAGAATCAGCTCAAATGCTTTAGCAAATAATCTTCAAAGAAAAATTCCTCAAAATTTCAGAAATTCTTTGATCGTCTTCAAAACTTTAAATCTTTGTCATTTCTTTGATATCATCTCCCTTTAACTTCAAAAACATTAACATTTCTTCAAACCTTTCAACCAACATTTCTTGATTTGAACTCTTCTCCCCCTTTTTGATGAATTGAGCATCAACATCATCAAAACTTTCATCAAGAAATGTCTTTGACCATTCTGATCTGAGCCTCTGATTCTTTGCCAATTCGAACAATGTATTTATCCAGATCTTTTCAAATCCGGACAAAATAAGAACATGTAACTCCTGAATCAACAGATGAATCAGTTAATATGCCTGTCAGTAACACAAAGTCACTGTGTGTAACGAATACACAATATAAAGGAGCTTTTTGATGTTCACTCCCCCAGGGCTTCCATCTAATCATCGAAATACCACAAAGGAAATTTCTATGAATGTTATGACAAAGAAACGAATTCTTTGTGTGTTCGTGCACGTGTAGAAAGAATTAAGCACGAATAACTGCTTTCATAAGGCTCAACATAGTGTAAACCACTGAGACAACAGTAGATAAACACAGACTCTAAGTGCATGATTGAAGTGCGAAGGTGGGGCAGACTTCCTTCTTTTTCAATATCTAGATTTTCCAAATGAAAACCAGATAGATTATATGTTGCGTCTCCAGAAAATATGAAACATTTTCTTTTTGAGAAGAAAATGAGTAGTTGGTGGGGTTTAAGCAAGAGTTGGCATGGGCTATTTGCCTGTTTCAATAACGTTCACCAAAGAATTGTGAAACGCTAGTAATGTGGCTGCCCGGCTCAGAAAGTAGTTGGTGCAGAGTTTGATATTCTTTTACTCTGATCTCTCACCCTCTTTCTTTTTAATCAATAAGCTCACTACTAACCAAACTCTCTTTTCCATTTTACCTCAGCACACCCACACTCATTTCTTTTGACTCCTCACACTCAATCACTATGGGATTAACTTCATGGGTAGGAAACACTGGTTAACATGAATCCATAGAAGTTTCAGATAATTCCTAGCACAAAGAACCCAGTCCTATAAAGCATGAGTTGCTCAAATGGTTTAACTATATCAGTTAAAGCTCATATACAAATGTCAGATATAAGTATGCTCAGTGATATAATCATGAAGATATGAGCATTTTAAACCATTGAAGTATTTTCAAACAAGGAAATTGAATGAATTAACATGAATGCAAAAAAAAACTTGTTTGAAAATCTGACATTGTATAAAATGATCAGAAATGAATGATATATCAATTAAAGCTTAAGGTCAAGAAAAATTGATATTTGTCTATACGAAACAAGATATAGACATTCTTGAAATGACCGTTTCGAAATGAAATATCGCTCAAAATTCTTTGAATACAAGCGGAGTGTCTTACCATCGAAGAAAAATTGTTTCAATTTTGAGACATGGTAAGAACATTTTGAACAAAAATTCAAACCGGTGTGTGTGAATACTTGAAAGTATATAGAAAAGACAATACGCAAATATTTATCTTTGGAAACACACGGTTTGTTTATCAATTAAGCAGAAAATAAAAAAATGGAAAACATTTAAAATCACACTTCCAAATTATAAAATCTGTTTAAAATCAGGAAGTGGTTTGAACAGTTAAGAACATGTTTTCTATATCTGAAAGTTGTCCTTCTTTCAGATATATGTGAGATTAAGATAAGAAATTTACCTTTTCGCGCAATCTTAATTCTCATACAGTCAGCTGTAGTCATGTAGATATGATCGTGTCAGCTTCTCTCATCCTGTAAAAGTCTCAAAGTCTAGTCAAAATTTATTCACAAAATTTATTCGAAAATAAACGACGGAAAAACAGTAAAACAATTATAGAACGAGTTCTGATCAGAAGTAATCAGAAATCATTGTCTTACTCCTTGTTACTTATAAGCTCCCCCTAAAATCATGCATTGCAAAAATTTTGTCAATTAAGTATAATGCAGAAATTAGTTTTGCTCCCCCTCAAATGAATATAGATCATCTAACAATCTTCTCATACTCCCCCTGAGATCATGCGCAAACCATTAAAGTGCAGGTATCTTTCAGACATAAAGATAAAGAAAAGGATGAAAAATAACAATTTGTAACTTTAGTAGGTAACAACCGATTATGTCTTAAGATTTAACATACCAAGCTTAGAGACAAGAAAATTAAATCTCTTTTCATCTAAGGGTTTGGTAAATAAATCTGCAAGTTGATAATCTGTTTTTACAAAATAAAGTTCAATTGTTCCTTTTTCAACATTATCTTTTATAAAATGATACCTTACATCAATGTGTTTGGTTTTAGTATGTTGAACAGGATTAGCAGATATAGCAATCGCTCTCTTCGAGTCACAGTATATTGGAATTTTATCAAATTTGAATCCATAGTCTCGTAGCTGTGTTCGCATCCACAAGACTTGAGAGCAACAACTGGCAGCAGCTACATACTCCGCTTCAGCAGTCGATGTGGAAACGCATAACTGTTTCTTTGAAGCCCAGCTAACGAGCTTGTCTCCAAGAAATTGAACGTGACAAGAAGTACTCTTTCTATCCAACATACAACCTGCATGATCTGCATCTGAATATGCAGTCAGTTGAAACCCTGTATCCTTAGGATACCACAGACCAAGGTCTGCAGTCCCCTTCAAATATCTAAAGATCCGTTTGACAGCGGCCAAATGGGATTCTTTGGGATCAGCTTGATATCTAGAACATAGACATGTTGAAAACATAATATCTGGTCTACTGGAAGTTAAATACATCAACGATCCTATCATACCTCTGTACGTTCTAACATCTACACTTTTACCCGAAGGATCAGTGTGGATTTTAGTTCCTGGTGCCATCGGGGTGCCAATAGATTTGTGATTTTCCATTCTGTACTTCCGAAGAATGTCCAAAATGTACTTAGATTGATTTATAAAAATCCCCGTAGAAAGTTGTTTAACTTGTAATCCGAGAAAGAAATTCATCTCTCCCATCATACTCATTTGAAAATGTGACACCATGAGGTTAGAAAAGTTTTTACAATATTTTGGATTAGTAGAACCAAATATTATATCATCAACATATATCTGAATAAGTATAATATCAGCTTTTTCTTTCTTGATGAATAAAGTAGTGTCGATCTTACCTTTTGAGAAACCAGACTTGACCAAGAATTTTGATAATACATCATACCAGGCTCGAGGGGCTTGCTTTAATCCATAAAGGGCTTTGTCCAAGATATAGACATGATCTGGCTTGTCTTGATTAACGAACCCTTCTGGTTGAGACACGTACACTTCATCTTTAAGAATGCCGTTCAGAAAGGCTGTTTTCACATCCATCTGAAATACTGTGAAGTTCTTATGAGCAGCGTAGGCGAGAAACATTCTGATTGCCTCTATGCGCGCTACTAGAGCATACGTCTTGTCATAATCAATGCCTTCCTCTTGCCGGTAGGCTTTAGCAACAAGTCTAGCTTTGTTTCTGATGACGACACCATCTTCATCCTTTTTGTTTTTGAATACCCATTTAGTTCCTATCACGGTCTTTCCTTCAGGCTTAGGAACTAATCTCCAAACCTTTAGGGCTTCAAACTGATTGATCTCTTGTTGCATTGCAGATACCCAGTCCGAATCAGCAAGAGCCTCGGATACTCGTGTTGGCTCAATCTTGCTTAGGAACGAGTCATGCATACACTGATTAATAGTCGTTGACCATGTCTGAACAGGCTTGTCAACATCTCCAATTACTTGATGTAATGGATGGTCCTTGGTCCAGCGATGCTCATGTGGGAGTGGAATAGATGAATTCTGAACATGATCATCATCTTGAAATCTACTTTCAAAATCTTCAGTTTGAATTACAGGAGGGGGTTTGTCAGTTGAAGTTTCATGTGTAGAAGTATCAGTGGGAACATCAGATTCAAGTTGTTGATTAGACAATGTAGTACACCCAACTAAAACAGTTACTTCTGACTCAGCATTTGTTTGAACATCTTCAACTGTAGAAGTAACAATAGGAATATGAGTTTCAGACTGAACGGGGGATACTTGTTCAGTAATAACCTCTGAAGTGACTTGATGATTACAACTTGTATCTTCAGACCTGTTAGTCACGACAGATTTAGATATATTAGATCCTAGAAACTCATCATAAAAGGATTCAAATAACAAATCTAAATCAGCTAAATGTGAAGTAGATGTAGAAGCGTTATCCGAATTTGTCGCTGTAGACACAGGTTCTGGACTGATCTGCCCAGAAGCTAATATACCAGTGATAACGGGTTCTGAATTGATTTGATCAGAAGCCATTTCTTCATCAAATGTAACATTGACGTTCTCCACAACTGTCTTTGACTTCTTTATATAAACACGATATGCAGCAGAAGTTGAAGAATAACCGATAAAGATGCCTTCATCCGCTTTAGCACTGAATTTATTCAGACTCTCTCTGTCGTTAAGCACAAAACATTTACACCCAAATATGTGAAAATATTTGATAGTTGGTGTTCTGTTGTTGATTAGCTCATATGGAGTCTTCTGAAAACGGCGGTGTATTATGGAACGATTTTGTGTATGGCATGCAGTCGACACAGCTTCCGCCCACAAGAATAGAGGTAGATCTGATTGACTAAGCATAGTCCGAGAGGCCTCGACTAGCGTCCTATTACGTCTTTCTACTACTCCATTTTGTTGAGGGGTTCTAGCAGCAGAATACTGATGTGAAATCCCAACTGAATCGAGATATTCATCAACAATCTTGTTCTTGAATTCTGTGCCATTGTCAGTTCGAAGGAACTTGACTTGTCGCTTCAGTTTCACTTGGGTCGTCTTTAAGAATGAAATGAGAACTTCCGGTGTCTCATCTTTTGAACGAAGAAACTTGACCCACGTGTATCTGGAGTAATCGTCCACAATTACCAACACGTATTTCTTACCACCCAAACTCTGAGTTCTCATTGGACCACATAAATCCATGTGTAGCAATTCTAACGGAGAACTAGTGCTTGGTTCAGGCTTCGGTTTATGTGCGACTCTCTTCATCTTACCCTTCTCACAAGCTGCGCATAAGTGTTCTTTCTCGTATTTCAGCTCAGGAAGTCCCTTTACCAACTTCCCACGAACCAGCTTGTTGATGTAACGAAAGTTCAAGTGAGATAAACGTCTATGCCAGAGCCAACTTTGCTGCAACGAAGCTTTTTTCATCAAGCATACTTGGTTGTCAATCTGAACTTTGGACAAGTTGATGGTGTAGAGGTTTGTCTTTCTATGTCCACCCAAGAGTTCTGTTCCGTCTTCAGTACGAACTGAGCAACTCTTAGACTTGAAGTTGACCTCTAACCCTTTATCGCAGAATTGTCCTATGCTGAATAAGTTGTGCCCCAAACCTCCGACATAACTCACTTTACTTATCGTTATGTTGTTTTGAATGATGTCACCATATCCTAGAATAGGTGAAAGCTGATCGTTTCCAAATCTGACATTACCACTGAAGTTCTCTATATAGTTAGACAATAAAGCTTTTTGCCCAGTCATATGCTTGGAACATCCACTATCCAAGTACCACATACGCCGGGTCTGCAAGAGAAATCAGGCAATAATAGATTTAGGTACCCATTTAAAAACGGGCCCTAACAGATTAGCACAAGATTTTGGCATCCACTTGAAAATGGACCCTCTGCTCTTTTGAAAACCTTTAAAACCATTTGATCTAGAAGAATATACATGATAAGATCCATACCAATCAGAAGAATCATGAGAATAAGCAAATTCAGTTTTCCGATAATTATAATGAAATTTAGTAGTAATAGGAGATAATTGAATCAACTTCTTTATTGAATAACGCTTGTAAGAAGTTATAAGGTTTTGTTTATGAGAAGCACATTGATCAACTACATCAGAATCACTACTAACAGATTTAGTACAAGAATTATCAGTAACTGATTCAGCTATCTCAACATCCTTCTGTTTTGGTCTCCATTTGGATTGAGCTTTCAGCTTTTTCTTCCTTAAATCTGAAACATAAGATGTAGATTTATTAGGAAAAATAGATTTCTGTGACTGAGATTTCTTTTGTGTACCAGTGTAATTATGTTTCTGTAATCGCTGCTTCTTATGTTTCTTACCATTAGCATAGTAATCAGCAGTTACAGAAACTTTGTCATTACTAACACCACTTGGTAACACTTTGTCATTTTCAAGACAAGTAGAATGATCAGGAAGTTTAGAATGAATATCAAACATATCAGATTCTTCCATGCTCCCATCATCATAATTAAAAGAATCATTTGCAGACTCAAATAAGTCATCAGAATTATCAGAGAAAGTTTGAGGTGCCTTTGAAACTGTAGAACACTTTGTTGATTTAACTTGAAAAACAGTGTTCTTTATAACTGTAGAAAACACAATTTGTTGTATATCACCCAAAAGTTTTTCATCAGATAAAACATTTTCAAGCTCGACTATTTTGCTTTCAAGAATAGATGTAGGAACATAAACCTTTGCAATTGCAGGTTTTGCCTTCATCTCAGATGCGGAATAACTAACAAAATAGTCTTTTGAAAGAACTTTCGGTGTTTCTGAAAGATAACTATCATTTAACTTGACATTTGAATTGTGTAGGTACATGAATTGTGATTGGTTTCATGGGACCTTCAGTGATAGATAGAAGTACGTTCTCTCCATTTGAATGTCTATCTATGAAATCCAGGAATCTGTCTTTCCATTGTTCGTATTTGCCTTTGAACAATACTGGAGGCTTGACATCTGTTCCGATTGAGAGTGCATCTTTGGAATTCATCTCGTGTAAACCTGTTTGAAAAATATAACAAATAAGAAACTAGAACTGATCGTTAGTCCAAAATGTGAAATCACAAGAAAAAAAATCTTGAAAACTAGAAAAATCAGAAAAATCGAAAAATTTGACTAAGTATCAGAACTCGCAAGTCACTATTTAACTCGCAAGCCCTAAAACTCGCAGACTGAAGAACTCGCAGACTGATTCTTGCGCGTTCTTTAAATTCTCAACCAAACGCGCAGACAAACTCGCAAGCAAACTCGCAAGAAAACTCGCAGAAATTTGCGCGTTTTGAGAAACTCGTAAGCAAACACGCAAATAAAACTCTTAGATGAAACACGCAGATCGACGAAACTCGCAAGCGCCTGAACTCTCTAACCACTGTTCATACTAGAACTCGCTAACTGTGATGTGCGCGTTTCCCAAACTCGCAGATCGAAGCTTGCGTGTTTGAACAAAACTCGCTAGCTACTCTTGCGCGTTTCAACACTTAGAATTATTTCTTGAATCTTCAAACTCGCAGGTCGATAAACTCACTGATCACTATTTCTTAAACTCTCTAGATTCAATTAGCGAGTTTGATGAACTCGCTGGCCACTACTAGCGTGTTCTGGTCCTTAGAAATTTTTCTAACTTTTTCCAAACTCACAGATTTCAACTAGCGCGTTTTTAAAACTCGCTAGTCGTTACTTGCTCGTTTTGACCAAAATCTTTCCTTCGACTTGCGCGTTCTTGCGGATGAACCTTGCGCGTTCCACGAAGAACTTGCGCGTTCTAGCGATCTAGCGCGTTTTTATCATTTTTCGACCCAAAAGCCATCTTTTTCGTCTGAAATCGATCTTTTCTTGGTTTATATGATCTGAAACTCTGGATTGTTGCTTGATTACAACTCTAGAACGAATTACAATCAAAGAAATTTACAAACAACAACTTTTACAACTCAAACTTCGATGAAACAGTAACTTTACAACTTCGAACAAAACTCAACAAAAAAACACAAAATCAAATGAATTACAGTGCAAAAACTTGTAATTGATTACAAGAACTCGATCTATTACTCTTTTCGACCACTTTCTAATCAAAATCTGCTACAAAAACACTCTCAAACTCAAAATTTGATTCTTAACAGTACCACCACAGAGACGATGAACAATAACTCGAATTCTTGATTTTATTGATCTGATTTCACCTTTAGATCTGCTCTGATACCAATTGTGTGTTCCAGATTCTAGTTTCTAATCAATATTAATCAAACACAACAAGATTAACAAACAATTACCTGTTTGATTACTCTTTCAATTCACAATTACAAAGATCTCTCTCTAGAACTCTCCTTCTCTCTCTCTACGTATTCTTTCTCTCTCTGACTTCTATCTCCTGTAACTCTACGTATTCTTTCTTTCAAAATGTCAACTTGTTACTCAACTAACTAATGAAAATACAAGAAGAAAAACTATTTATACTACCTTCTAAAACAAGGAAACAACAAATACAAATACATTGACTTTTATTAATAGACTTTGACTTTTATTAAGATTTGACTTTTGCAGCTTTGACTTTCTCAACTTTGACCTTCAATATGCTTGATCTTGTATCCAACAGATTTATGCTCTAACAGAGTCTAATACCTTAATTTTAAACTCCGAGCCGTTGTCTGATCGAATAGTTTGAACTTGCTTTTGCATGTTTACTTGGACACTTTTGATGATAGAAATAACCAATTCAGGTGCTTCATCTTTGGTCCTAAGAAACTTTACCCATGTATATCGAGAGAAGTCGTCGACCATTACTAGTACATATTTCTTACCGTTGATACTCTGAAAGTGAATTGGCTTGCAAAGATGCATATGAATAAGCTCAAGAGGAATCTTAGTAGAAAACTCAGTCTTTAGTTTATGCAAATCTCTCTTCATCTTTCCCTTTTCACAAGCAACACACAAATGTTCCTTCTTGAATTTCAAGTCTGGTAAACTTTTGACTAACACACCTTTTACAAGTTTGTTGATGTTCTTGAAGTTTAGGTGGGAAAGTATTCTATGGCACAACCAACTTTCTTGCATAGAGGCTTTGGAAAGTAATCAGACAGCCTTCTCGATCTTCAAATTGTACTGGTGAATAGTATAGATATTTGACTTTCTAATCCCATCCAAAAGTTCTTTTCCTTCTTTAGTTTGACTACACACCTCTTGGATTTAAAGTTTATCTCTAAGTTATTATCACAAAATTGTCCAATGCTGAACAAATTATGCCCGAGACCTTCTACATAAGACACTTTCTTTATCGTCATATTTTCTTGTACCATATCACCATAGCCTATGATAGGAGAGAAATGATCATTCCCAAAATGAACTGTCCCATCATATTTATCTGTGTAATTGGTGAGAATCTTGTTCCTTCCAGTCATATGTTTTGAACATCTAGCATTGAGATACTACACATGATTGGTCTGCAATCACAAATACAAGGCAATCTTAGGTACCCATTTGAAAATGGTCCTTTGAGGTTAGGTGATGGTTTAGATTTTGGCACCCATTTAAAGATGGGTCCTGTTAGCCCCATATTCTGTCCATTATAAAAGTATTCAAAAAGAAGACATGTCCTTAGACCCAGAGGACCTCTATCGTTGAAAGTAGTTGAATCTTCAGAAGCTCTGCAATCACCAAGCACATAAGTACCTAACCATAGGATGACTCTTGGTCCACAGAGCCTCTGTGCCATGCTCTGTGGAAGCCACCTCTGTGCTACCATCAATTGAAGCTTTCAACAAGTATCTCTCTAACAGCTCAGTCAGCCAATGCAACTCTACAACGTCAGCCTGAAACGGTTATTTCACGTTTACACATGGCAGATACTTATTAGTGGTAGGTTTGAATTTCTTGATATTCCCCTATATAAAGAAGATTTATGTATGAAATTTTGTATGCTCAACAGATTACACACACTTAACTGCACACAATAGCTAGAGAGAGATTTTATGAGATAGATAGAGAATCACATACACTCATTACGTGTTCTTATTGTAATCATCATCTTCTCAATCAATACATATGACTATTGTGGCTCAATCACTGTTGGTTATCTGTATTGTGTTCTCTCTTTGATTTGTTACTGTTAACTTCCTATCAATACTTTGATTTCCTATTTGTTTGTTTGAGCTTGAGTTAAATCTAGGACAACCATTGGTATCAGAGCCGATTGATTCACTGGAATCAATTCGATCAGTCTCTCGATTATTGATTTTCTCATAGGTTGTTTACTGTTTTCTAAACCCGTTTTCGGTTCATACCAGTCTCTGTTTTTCACTGATTATTGACGATTTCAGTTTTCAGTAAGTCCAGTGAATTGTTCTTTGTTTTGAAAGTAATTTCATGAGTGTTTACCAAATCTACATCTGTTCTTAGATCTGAGCTTAGTTTTCTACTCTATTTCTTCTCAAAATCTCAGATCGATTTCAACCATGATAATTACTATGTTTTTTGTGAAAACGGCGAACATAAATGCCATATACACTGCTGTTATTCCCAGTAAATGGAAGATTATCAAGATGAACAATAAAATTCAATCCAAGATGCCATATGTATTGATGATCTCAACGATTACATAACTCTCTCGCTCTCTCTCTCTCTCTCTTAATACAATATTTTTCTCTCTACAATGATTTTCTATTAAAAGCACTTTTTGGCATATTACAAGACAAAAGCTATTTATACCTACCATTATTACAAATCAAACAGCAACTAACAAAACTAGTAAAACAAAGACTTTGACTCTCAACTAAGCCTCTTTGACTTTGAATTTTGCATTGAGGCTTTGACTTGGGATTTGACTTTTGATCTTGAATACAACAAATATTGAACTAACATTCCCCCCCTTTTGGATTCAAGATCATATTTCAAAAAGAATTTCAGCATCAAAGAACAATCTCCCTCTTTTCAGCTTTGTCAAACATTCTCCCCTTTGGAATAATTTGTTCTTCTCAGAAAATCAACATTCTCCTCTTTTAGCTTTGAAAAACATTCTCCCCTTTAGGATAATCTCTTCAAATTCTTTAGCAATCTCCCCCGAAATCTTTAACCAACTTCATCATCTTTCAACAAAGAAATTATCTGCAGCTTTAGCTCACTTTTCTCTTACCAAAACAATCTTCAAAGAAATTTTCTGTGATCTTCAATAAACTTTCAAAAATCTTTGAATCAATACAGTATGAGCTGTCTGTCGTTCTTTGAATCCGCTTTAACTTCTTCTTGATGCACTTAGAAATTGCTTTTCCAAACTTGATTTTCTTCCACATAAATCATTTCTTGATCTTTTCTCCCATAAACTGTTGTTTCATTCTATTCATTCTCAGAAAATGCTTTTTCATTATTTATGTTCTCCCATGAAACTTGAAACTGAATCTCCACACAGTCATTTCTTGATGACTTCTCCCCCTTTTTGATGAATGTGAGCATAAACATCATCAAAACTTTGCATGAAATGACATCTTTCAATTGTTGACCATAAACCTGATCTGATCTTTCCACTGATAGAGTAGCATCCGTTAATTGATAATGATTCTGAATCAACAAATGAAACATTTAAAATGCCTGTAAGTAGCACGAAGCCACTTAGTACAACGAATGTACTGTATAAGTAGTTTTATTGATGTTCACTCCCCAGGGATTCCATTCAATCATCGAAAAACACAAGGTAATTCTATGAGCATTCCGACAGAAAGACAAATTTTTTCTGTGTACGTGCTTGTTTATGAAAAAATTAAAGCATTTTGTGCTATTCAGGCTCAAAAATTGTGTAAACTATTGAGACACAACAACTTTTCCACGACTCAATGTGCATGATCAAAGGTCGAAGGTGGGGCAATCTTCCTTCTTTTTCAATATCCAAATATTCCGAATGAAGATCAGATAGTATATGTGTTGCATCCCCACGAAATTTTGAAACATTTCTTTGCTAAGAAAGAAATGAGTAGCTGGTGGGGTTAAAGCAACTGTTGGCATGGGCTAACTGCCTGTTTCAATGATGTCGACGAAAGAAATGTGAAACAATCAGTAATGTGGTTGTCCGACTCAGAAAGTAGTTGGTGCAGAGTTCTCATATTCTTTTAACTATGTTCTCACACCCTCTTTCTTTTTATTTCTTAGCTCACTTCTAACCAAACTCTCTCTTCCATTTTTCCGCTCAGCACAATGTGAAAAACTCAACCGTTTGAGTTATCTCCTCCACTCTTTGATATATGACCCCCCGCTTCTCTATCACTCAAGGATAACTTCTTGGGTAGAAAACAATAATTATCATGAATCCATAGAAGTCTTATAAGCTCGCACACTAATCCCATGAAAATAATGTCCCAAAATAATATGATGTTCAATAGTTTAGCTTGAACATTTAAAGCTCAGTAATATGAATTACAATGTCAGATAAATGTATGCTCAACAAAATTATCATGAATATTTGAGCATTTTGAACTTTGAAGATTTCTCACAACAAGAATATTGAATGAATGAAATGAATTTGAAAGACTTGATTGAGAACCTGACAATGTATCGAAAAGATCAAATATGAATGATAAACATGAAAAGCTTAGGTCATGAAAGAAATGGAATTTGTCCATATGAACAAATATAGACAATTCTTGAAAGAATCGCTTAGTGTTGAATGAATGTAACGCTAAAAAATCATTGAAATTCAAACGGGGTGTATTACCATCGAAAATTGTTTCAATTTGAGACATGGTAATAACAAAATCAATAAGAATGACTGAACTGTATTCTAGTCGAAGATCTGAAGAACTCGCAGATCCCTCAAGAACTCGCAAGAAGAACTCCCAAACCATTGGATTTCGCAAAATCATTAATTTTCGCATAATTGCGTTTCTGAAAATTCTTAAGTGTAGAATTCGCAGATGTGTGACGTACGAAATTCGTAGAATTCGCATGTGTGTGTATTGAGAAATCCTCAGAATTCGTATAATTTGTTTTGCGAAAAGTCAGAATTCGCATAAAGTTTTTGTGAAAAATATCAAGGAAAGAATTCTCATAAGTCTTTCATGCGAAAAGTTTTGTGAAAAATCTTTCAAGGATAGAATTCGCATAAAGTAGGATACGAATTCCTCAGAATTCGCATCTAACTTCTTACGAATTCTCAGAATTCACATAGAGATATTATACGAATTCTTTGTTTTTCAAATTTTATTTATGAGTGCAGAATTCGTATGTGTTAGTTGTGCGAAAAGTTTTATACAAAAAGTATTTTATGAGAAAAGTTTGATTTTCAAAATTCTTTGTAAGTCAAGATTTCGCATAAGTATTGTATGCAAATTCTGTGTGTGTGCGAATTCTGAAGTGTATTTGCATACGAATTATGAAAGTTTGGTTTGTGCGAATTCTAAGGTTGGTGTGTGTAGTGTGCGAATTATGTAGTTTGTGCGAATTGTATGTACGAATTCTGTGTGCGAATTCCTTGTATTTCAGTCTATTGTGTGAATTCCATACCAAGAGAATTTTGGAAATTTAATTTCTGAAATTTCTTTCTAAGTTTTTCTGTATTGCTTGATTTCACTTGGACTAACGATCATTGTCAAGTTCTTATTGTAAACTTTTGAAACAATATGACTTCCAAGGACATACTTTCCATTGGTACTGATGTGAAACCCCCGGTTCTATTCAAAGGGGAATATGAGCAATGGAAGGATAGGTTCCTTGACTTCGTTGACCGACATACAAACGGAGAAAACATTCTCTTGTCTATTATGGAAGGTCCAATGGTACCTCTTACCATTGAGATACCAGATGACGAATCTTCGGACAGTGAAGATGGAGATGAAGATAGAGTTAAAAAGACAAAGACTGTTCCGAAAGATCTTTTCCAGTACACTGAAGAATAAAAGAGCATATACATGGCTGATAAGTAAGCAAGATCTCTAGTCTTACAGAGCATTACTAATGAGATCTACATCAAAATTGACAACTACAAAGCCAATGCTAAGAAGATGTGGGATCAACTCCAGAAAATGATGATGGGTTCAAAGGGTGGAAATCAGATGAAAGTAGCCAACTGCATAAATAGCTACGAAGAATTTAAGGCTAAAGATAATGAGAGCCTTGAGCATACTTACGAGAGATTTGTTCTTCTTCTGAATGAGCTTTCAAAGAACAAAGTTAAAAAGAAGCAAATCGAAAACAACGTCAAATTCCTCAGCATCCTCCAACCAGAGTAGAAGAAACACACAAGGAGAATGAAACAGATGAAAGATCTCAGTGATATCCCACTCCATGAAGTTTATGAAACACTGAGACAAAATGAGGAAGAGGTAGAAGAGAAAAGAAGTGAGAAGAAGAAGGCTGAGAAAGTTGTAGATCTCATAGCTTTGGTGGATGGTCAAAAAGAGAAGGAGAAGAAAGTGGTGCTTCCAAGTTCAGATGATTCTGCTAATTCTGATTCTGACAGTGATGATGGAGAGAATCTCAAACAAGCGATGCTTCTTTTGACCCGAGCATTTCAAAAGAAATTTTACAAGAAGTCGGGTTCAAACAGTCAAAGATACTCCTCTGGATCAAAGAATCACGAACATAGGGAAAGAGTTGAATGAAGGAGATTTGAGGATATCAAAAATTCATTCAGGACTTTTCGAGGATAGTCACGCCGTTAACTACTCTAACAAGGAAAAACATTAAGTTTGTATGGGCCGAAGCTCAAGAGAACGCGTTTGGTAAACTGAAGGAAAGCCTGAGTAGTGCACCCATTTTATCCCTACCTAATGGATCTGAAGGATTCGTGATCTATAGTGATGCCTCAAAGTTAGGATTAGGGTGTGTACTAATGAAAGAGGGTAAGGTGATTGCTTATGCATCTCGCCAGTTGAAAGAGCACGAGAAGAATTACCCTACGCATGACCTAGAGTTGGCAGCGGTAGTTTTCGCCTTGAAGATTTGGAGGCATTACCTGTATGGGGTTAAATGTCAGATTTATACTGACCACAAGAGCCTTCAACATCTATTCAATCGGAAAGAGCTCAATATGAGGCAGCGTAGATGGATGGAACTGTTAAGCGATTATGATTGCGAGATTCTCTACCATCCGAGTAAAGCCAATGTAGTGGCCGACGCCTTGAGTAGAAAAGAGCGTGGCGATGCGACGAAAGTAGTGGTGTTTCGAGTCGAGGCAATTTCCGCCTTTTTTGAGGAATCAAGAACCTACAAAAGGAAGCGAGATGAATATTTGGGTTGTGTTGCTGATTTCCTTTAGGTTCCTAGGATTGATATTTTTTAGATGTTGACATCCATTTTTATCTTTCATAAACTTAATTCTTAAGAATAGTTGGTTTACAAAGTTGACATAAAGGTTTAGTGTGTACTATTTTCCCTGGTAAAATAGTCTAATATTTGCAGAAACACAAACATTCTTAGTTGTCATTTATGGGATAAAGTTGTCTTAGGCATAGATATCCACATTTGTTTTGTATTGCTTTTTCAGTTATATATATAATTCATGTGTTGATCGGTGATACTTCATTGTGAAGTGTTACATATATACATATATAGTTCGATTGAACATGGTTGAAGACAAAGAATGAACCACCAGATAGAAGAGAATACAGGCAACCACAAGTGGAAAGAAAGAAACCAACTTGTTTATACGACTTCATATTATCTGCTTGTTGTAGTACATTTTTCCTATCTTACTTGTTGAACCCGGAGGATTTTTCCTATCTGGTAAAAGGCCGTAAGCAAGTAGTAAACAACCCCCAATTGTCCGACTCTATATGGGTTGGGTGTAGGCCTGGACATAGTTTTGTGCCCCTTAAGCATTGAAATCTTGACATAGTTTTGTGCCCCTTAAGCATTGAAATCTTGTTTTTCTTATTTTTGTTCATGTAGCTAAACAAATTTTGTTGGAACAGTTTCGTTAACCATTTTGAGTCGTCATATTTGGGTAGAAATATAATATTCTTTCTATCAAATTAAGGGATGTTCTCTTGCCAAATTTTGGAATTGACAGGTATCAATAGCCACCTTACAAGGAAAAAAGTTGGACTTATATTTTTCTACATCCTGGTGCCTCCCATGTCAAAGTTTTACCCCAAATCTAGTGGATGCATATGATGAACTTGTTGCAAAATGTTGGGCTTTAATGGAAAATGTTGAATCCTTTATTGGTTATTTCTTAATAAATTTTAAAAAATGGATTTTTGCATCAGTCTCAAATGTTGGTCGACAATTTCAAAAAATTATTTGGGTGTCTTTGCAACTTCAAAAATGCATATGATGAACTTTTTGCAAAAAGTTGGGCTTTAATGGAAATTGTTGAAGACTTTGAATCCTTTAATTGTTATTTCTCAATAAACATTAAAAAATGGATTTTTGCATCAGTCCCAAATGGTGGTTGGCGATTTAAAAAATTTAAGATGGAAAATCAAAACTCATTGAAGAAACGGACCGTGAAGAAACTCATTGAAGATGGAAAATCAAAAACTCATTGAAGAAACAAACCGTGAAGAAAATTAGTTTAGGGTTGAATCAATTGAGATAAACGTACCTGAGAAGAAACCCCCTTGAGAGATGCCGAAACCTAGAACACTGGTGGTCGACGATTGAGAGAAGAACGTCCTGAGAAGCAGAAGTATTCGATTGAGAGAAACATAAATCGCCGGAATTTGGACCTGAGAGAAGTACCTGCAACAATTTAAGCCTTGCATTGGAGGCAGCGGTGGAGGAGGACGAAGCGTCATCTTGGAAGTCTGCTTGAATCGACACCTTCATAAAAGGGATATAACTTGAACCGTCACCTTATGTTGTAATAATGGGGTTGCATTAAAAGTGTTGTACATGAGGCTTAAAAATTTGTAAAGTTGAAAATTAAGTAAATATGCAATAAGTAGTGGTACATAAAGCTTAAGAAGTTGTTTCTAAAAGTTTTAGTCAAATGTTTTATAAGGATGTATAGATGTATATATATATATATATATATATATATATATATATGTGTGTGTGTGTGTGTGTGTGTGTGTGTGTGTGTGTTTTGGATAACAATACTATAGCACAATTTAACTTTATATAAAATATAATACTAAAAAAGAAAGAAGAACCATTTTTATCGAACTAGTTGTGTACCCACGCAATGTGGCGGGAAGTAAATTTTTTTACTTTTACATCTCAAATTTCATCTACTTTTACATTTTTAAATGTGTGTTATCAAACAGGTTCCGTACACATTTAGGTTCCACAAGTCTAACAAATCCATCGATCATTATATTCCATAAAACAGTTTCACCGATTGTTGAATTCATGTTGTTTGAATCAAAAAGCATAATGGAATGGTTCATGGCACCACACATGACGTACATTCAAACCAAATTACTAAACACAGACCAATCATAATTCAACACAATGAGTTTGCTCATCTTCTTCGAATCTAGCGGTTTTTGCACACACTTTAAGCACAAACAGGGACTTAAACTAATTGTTTTTCACAAACTCGTTGCCATTATTTTACCATTTGGCTAAACAAAAGGAAGGATTCTAACGATTGCATAAATCTACCAAATAATAAAGTTAAGGTACTTTAAAACCACAAAACCAAAAATGACAATCGTAACATCATTGGTGCAATTGCAAGTTTTTACTAAAGGCATATTATTCACAATCTCAAGTTCATAATGACAATATATTTTTCATAATCCCAAATTCATAATAACAAACATATTTTTATAATCCAAAGTTCATAATAGCCGTTTGTTGTTCATTTTTCATGTGCGAACTCTTGGGAATGTAAGAATGGATCCACCTACCTATCTTCAAATCATTGGTCCCTACACAAGCACGCAAACCAAAATATTAGGAGAGAGTATAGTAGGAAAAATATTTCACAATCCTCCATTTTAAGGATCACATTTTAATTTCTCCTTTACATCAAAACCCATTAACTTCTACACTAAACGTAAAATGAACCCCTCAAATGAAAACACTTAATGACCAAAAGAGGTAGAAAGTTATCATTTAAATAAATACCTGAGGGTGATGTTACTTAAGAGAGTGGGGGAGATGTATACAAGTGAAAAAAAAACTTTACTAAGAGGTCGTTTACTAAACGCTTATTGAGTCTTACCTGATAAGTGTGGTAAATGACTCTTACCTGATAAGCGCTTACCGAGTTTAAAATATTTACCAACAATCTATTTTCATGGACAAAGATGTTACATGATAAGGAAAATGAAGTTGAATCTCTGGCCGGTAAACACTTACCTGGTAAGGATTTGGTAAACGACCCTAAATTTAGTAAAACAACTCTTTAGAACTAAATTTAAAAGTATCTAGCTGGTTACAACAACTTTGACTAACTTATTAATGAAAAAACCCATTAACTTAGACATGGTTAATATCAACAGTTTAAGTATCACCATTTTACAACACACTGATGAAAAGATTGGGACCAATTTAGCATTTTCAATTTTCAATATCCATTGGGTGGGGCATTAGCTTTCAAATGTTGGGAGCATAATACGAACTTTTGGTGAACAAAAGCTTTCAAAGGACAAAGCTTAAGTCTAATGAATAAGGTCAAGTCTGGTAAAAGAAAAACATTTGGGACATGTTTAAATGTTTTCTCCTTTGTGTTCAGAAATATCAAATTAACAACGATAAAGGTTCGAAGTAGATCAAACAACAGTGACATGACTAATAGCAAAAGGATCGATTGAAGAGTGGGATATGAATATAGTTTTTACCAATGATATTCCCCTACGAAACAACTACTTATGCTAAAGGATATTGCATGCTGAGTATATCCATAGTTATGCCAATCAACGATGAAGGGAGATAGTGGTGAAGGTGTTGTTTTTTTTGAGGTAATACAACTCAAGAATATTGATTCTAAGGGAAGAGAATTGTATATATAAAAACAATAGCAACTTAAAATCCAGGGATGTTTACATGAAAAGATGTTAAAAAAATTCTCCAATCTTCATATATATGGGGTGTTCAGCTAGTTACAGCAAAATCATGAATTATACAGCCTATTTATTGTTTCTTTTTGCATCTTAACACTACTAGACCTTTTTAATTCATTAGTAGATATTCATTGTTAGCCTCAAATTCTGTCCAATGTAAGAGATAAAAGAAGACAAGTCCTCAGAACCAGAGGACTTATGTCGAAGAAAGCAGTTGAACTTCAGAAGCTCTGCAATCACCAACACAGAAGGCCTTAACCAGAAGATGACCCATAGTCTACAGAGCCTCTGTGGTATGTTCTATGGAAGCTACCTCTATGCTACTATCAACTGAAGATTTCAACAAGTGTTTCTCTCATAGCTCAGTCAGCCAATGCAGCTCTGCACATGGAAACTTATCATTAGTGATAGGCTTGAATTTTGTGATATTCCCCTATAAAAAGGGATATTATGTAAGATACTTTGTATGCTCAACAGATTACACACACTTAACCACACACAGTAGCTAGTGAGAGAATTCGTGAGATAGAGAGAGATTTACACACACATAAAGTGCATGTTCTTGGTGTTATTCATGTATTATTCTTAATCTCTATCAATACATATGACTATGGTGGCTCAATCCTTGTTATTTTTTTGTATTGATCTTTCTCTCTAGTTTATTACTGTTTTCTACCTATCAATCTCACAAACTTTACACTGCTTCCACACCATACTTTGATTTACTATTTGTTCGATTAAGATTGAGCTAAATCTGGGACAACATTCATAACAAAAAAAATCAAGCTTTGGTATATATATGTTAGTGATTGAATCGCTATCAACGGAGTTCCTAGTCACAGGCTATTTTCTGTATTTCCTTGAACTCATGTACATGAATTCTACCATGTGCCCTATTAAGAGGAGGTACAATATCATATACACTAATTAGTGAACATGAAATGAATACAGGATCCTTAACCAATGTGTAATATCTAGTGTAGCTAGTAAAAGCATTTATGCCATGTTGGTTATTGTATTATACAAGAGATTGTAGTTTTTGGGTGATTGTGCAAAAGAAAATGTTAAAATTAAACAAATGGCATAACTCGATCACTTGACTTGTCACTGCACATGAGGTGTACAACACAAGTCCTGATTGCTTTTTTTATGCAATCCAAAGAGTTGAATAGATAAACAACTACTTCAAGTTGTAAACCAAGTTCACAATAAATAGAGGTGAGACCATGCATCAAAGGTAATGGACAAATCAAAAGTGACGGCTAAAATTATATATAGGTCGGGATCAAATAGGATGCGCACGACAGAAGTTTAGAGATGAAGATTGACTCACAAAAATATCTCTTTTCAATTCCACAAGGAGTCCCACTACTTAAGTTCCATTTTCAACAAATTTAAAAGCAAACATATTCGAAAGCAAACCGGTCTAAATTACAGATTACATATATGAACAAGACTTACGAATTTGGCATTGAGAATGAAAGTTCAACCATAATGAATGTGGCATACAAAAAGCTTTAACGCATACCTTCTGCTAAGAAAGTAGAGATGGGTCGGTGTTCATACCTGGGAAAGAGAGATGATTTTTATTTAAAATACGTTCCTATTCAAAATGTAAAAACTAGAACCCATTAAAGTTCCATATAAAATATAAGTAATAGGCAGAAACAGTAAGCTTTACCAACAATACGCAAGATTATAAATTAAACATGAAATGAATGTAGAATGCCCTGTCATTTGTTAAGGACTCCAAAATAGGCAAAATGAAAGCTAATGTTTTGTCGTGTACAATTACAAATAAGCATTTAGCAACTGCTTCTAATAAATTTGTTAGTGTATAAATGTTGGATCCAAGATCATTGGAATTAAATGTCAAATAAAGTCAAAGCCCAAATCAAACACTCAATGCAATGTCAAGGTCAAAGCTCAAAGTGAGGAAAAGTCAAAGTGTTTAGTTAATTTAGTTAGCTTGTTATGTTTTGTTCCTTTGTAAAGCATGTAGGTATATAAGCTTTTGTTTCCTTGTAGAACTGTGTAGCACTTTAATATAATTCGTATCATAGAGAGAGAAATATTGAGAGAGAAAGAGTATGTAATCTGTTCATATTGAGATTCAATAATATGGCTATTTGATTGGAAATTGATGTTCATCATGGTTTGAATTGCACATTGTGGGACTATCAATTGGTATCAGAGCAAGAATCAATCAGAAGAATTTCAAGAATCTGAGATTTCTTTGCCGATTTTCTAGAACTCGCAAAACGTTCATGTCCAAATCGATTTCATTGAGTTTGTACTGTATTGGATGTAATTCTTGTTGCACTGTAGTTGTTTAATGTTCTAGAACACATTTGATTTGTATTGATTTGTCCAGTTCACAATTGTTTGTGTGAACTTGGATTTTTAGTTAAATTTTGTTTGAAGTCGCAGAAACGCACTGTAATTACATCTAGTTTCAATTGTTGTTGTTTTTAATTGAAATTGTTCAATTGTAATATGTTCTAACAGTGTAGGAGGTCAAATTTCCATAGTTTTAGGATCAAATTTGGGCTTTTGATTAGTTTTGAGGCTGATTTTTGAAGTTTTTGAGTCGTCAACTCAAGAACTCGCAAGATCTGATCTTTTCGTAAGCTTCATAGACGAAGAACTCCCAGAGCAAACCTTATTTTGTATTTTGGTGTTTAAGGCAATAATTCGCAAAGGCTTGGATACAAGTTCCTCATAATTCGAAAGTCATACTTAAACAAAGTGTTGAATTCGCAAGGCTCAACTTGCGAAAAGTGTAGAATTCGCACGTCAAAGTCTACGAATTGTTACTGTTCAAGTTCTTTGGTCTGCGAAAAGTTAGAAAAATTTGTACAGAGAAGAGTTTGAAATGTCTCTAAGTCCAGCTTTCGCTAAATCTTTTGCGAAATGTGTTATTTGTTTGTGCTTGAATTTTTTCTAAGTCCAGAATCGTCAAGTAGTGTTGTGCGAAAAGCTCAAGTGGTGGTTTTGAATATTTCGATGTCGAGAATTCGCAAGACTCTGTCTGCGAAAATCTCAAACAAAAAATTGGAATTCGCAAGCTGTTCTCTGCGAATTGTGGTTATTCAGTGGCCTAAGGATTGTGCTATTCAGTGGTTTGCGAAAGTGATCAGCAGCGGTATGAGAAATCCATACTTAGTCATTTTTGACTGATTTTTAGAATTTTGGAAATTTCTGATTTTTGTTTAAAGATTTGTGAAAAGATTTTCATGATGACTTCAAGAGATGCCTTATCCATTGGAATAGATGCAAAGCCTCCTGTGTTATTCAAAGGAGAGTATGAACAATGGAAAGATCATTGTCTTGATTTTATAGATAGACATCCCAATGGAAGAAACATCAAGCTCTCTATTGAAGAAGGATTGATGAATCCCATCACTACAGAAGTTCTAGATGATGAATCATCAGATAGTTGAGATGGAAATGAACCTAGAGAACAAAAGACAAAAGTAGTTCCACTTGATATCTCCAAATACTCTAATGAACAGAAAAACCGATACAAGGCTGACAAACAAGCAAGGTCTCTACTTCTTCAAAGCATACTGAATGAGATATACATTAAGATTGATATCTACAAGGCAACGACCAAGAAAATGTGGGATCAATTGGAGAAGATGATGAAGGGGTCTAAAGTTGGCAATCAGATGAAAGTAGCTAACTGCATAAACAACTACGAAGAGTTCAAAGCTAAGGATGGTGAAAGCTTAGAGGAGACTTATGAGTGTTTTGTGTCTTTGCTCGCTGAGTTGGCTAATAATAAAGTAAAGAAGAAGCAAATAGAGAATAATGTTAAGTTTCTGAGCATTCTTCAGCCTGCATGGAAAAAGCACAGAAGGAGAATGAAGCAAATGAAAGATCTGAGTGACATTCCATTACATGAAGTTTATGAGACTCTTTGTCAAAATGAGGAGGAGGTAGAAGGGAAAAGAGGAGAAAAGAAGAAAAATGAAAAGCTGGTAATTGATCCAGTTGCCTTGGTGATGGAAAAGAAGAAAGAGGAGAGAAGAAGGATAAGAAAAAAAAGAAGAAGAAAGTTGTGATCTCTGAGTCTGATGGTTCTGATAGTGATGACTCTGATTCTGATGATGGTGAGAGTCTGAAGCAAGCAATGATCTTGCTAACCCAAGCCTTCCAGAAGAAGTTTTACAAGAAGTCGGGCTCTAACAGCAGAGGTATTCATCAGGGTCGAGAAATTTTGAGTATAAAGAACGGGTAGAAGGAAAGAGATATGATGAAAGGAGGTCTGAAGGAATAAGGTATGAAGAGAGAGCCCAAAGAGAAGAAGTAGGTCAAAAGTTATTAGCCAAAGAAAATGGAAGAGCCAGTTAAATGTTACAACTGTGGTTAGATCGGTCACTTTGCTAAGGACTGTCATAACCTAAAATTAGGAATTTTGATTATTACAAGAACAAAATGCTTCTGGCCAAGCTGAAAGAAGCTGGGAAAGCATTGATGGCCGAGGATGACCACTGGCTAGATTACATCGACTCGGAAGATGAGAAAGAAGAGACAACACACATGTGCTTGATGGGAAAAGAAGTGAAGTATGATGAATCCGGTGATGAGACTTTTGAGGAGGTAAACAACTTTTCTAAATGTGATTTTTTACAGAAAATGGAAACCATGATGGTCGAGCTTCAAAATCTACAAACTACGATTAAAAAGGAAAAAGGCAGGGTTGCTAAAAAAACATCAAACAATATTTGATCTCAACATAGAAACTGTTGGGAACAAAAACTTGATTGATTCTTTGAACAAAGCTGCCAATAATTTTGAAAAACAAAAAGCTTGTCTTGAAAATTAAATTTCTGAAGCAATTTCTAAGTTCAATTCATGTGAACTTGAGAAGCAAGAGTTTGTTATTAAACATAATAAATTGCAGTTTGAAAACAAAACTTTGCTGAAAAAAGTAAATGGTTTGGAAGCCAAGCTTTATGCTAGAGGCTAAACAGATCGAAGCATTCATCTCAATAAGCCAAAGGAATTTAAAACTTTTAAAGATAAATGGGGCATTGGGTATGTGTTAACTCCTAGATTATCAAGTTCTAATTCAATTTCTATTAACAACAAGATGATACAAACCAAATATCCAACCTGTTATTGATTCCCAATAAGATTCGTATACAGTTTCTCTCTGGATACTTTCTCTCTCTACAAGCGTACGAAACAAGGTCTTGTTCCCAACTGTTTCTAACTTCTAAAAGACTTAACTACTAAGCTAGTCATAAGTCTATTAAAGGGAAATCACAATACACGCGCTAAACACTATTACAAAACAAAACTTTGACTTTTGAGATTTATTACAAAGATGACTTTGACTTTGACATAGAGAGTTGACTTTGAGTAATTGATTTGGTTGATTTTCAGCTTCAGTAATCATGATTTTGTATCCAACAAATATGTGCACTAACAATCTCCCCCTTTGGATTCAAGATCATTTCTAAAAAGATTTTTCAAATCAATCTCCTCCTTAAGCTCAGTTTGTACAACCACCCCTTTCAGTTGATCTTTAACTCTAATCTCCCCCTTTGTTAAGATGAAGAACTTTATCAACTTGTCTCCTATTTGTAGACTTCTTGTCAACTCATAATATCTTCAGAAATCAGTATAAGCATTGAAGTACAATCTCCCCTTCTTATACTAAGAACAATCTCCTCCAAGGTTGTAAAACCACTTTCAAACATTGGGAAGAAATTATCTTCAGGTTTAGCTTGGATTGCTTTAGAAAATTGTCTTCAAAGAAAAATTTCAGTAATCTTTGCTCGTTTTTCAGAAATCTTTGAAATATCTCTTTAAGCTCTCAACAGACTTTCTCCAAATTCACTGTCTTAACAACACTTTCTTGATCACTTCACACATTTCTTTATCCTCTCCCGTATCTATAACATTTCTTGATTCGCTCTCCCCCTTTTAGATGAATGAAACATGAAATCATCAAAACTCTTTACAAGAAATGTCATTGACAATCTGATCTGACTAATGATCTTTTGAACACTGAGCCTCTAATTATTCATCGATCCAAAAAGATATTCATCTGAATCTTTGCAAATTCAGACAAATTATGAGTGTAACACCTGAATCAGTTAAAATGCTTGTCAGTAACACGAAGTCACTGTGTGTAACGAATACACATTGGAAATGAGGTTTTGTGATGTTCACTCCCCCAGGTCTTCCATTCAATCATCGAAATACCACAAAGGAATTTCTATGAACGTTATGACAAGAAAACATATTCCTTGTGTGCTCGTGCAAGTGTTTGAAAGAATTAAGCACATATTATTTCTTTTATAAGGCCCAAAATTATGTAAACCATTGAGACAACAGCAGTTAAACACATACTCAATTGTTCATGATCGAAGTGGGAAGGTGGGGCAGACTTCCTTCTTATTCAATATCCAGATTTTCTAAATGAAAATCAGATTTTTAGAAAATCAGATAGATTATGTGTTGTTTCCCCTTGAAATATGAAACATTTTCTTGTTGAGATGAAAATGATGTCAGGATCGAATTCTTAACAAGAATTAATTCTCAGAAACTAATATCAAAGAAGTTGCGGAAAAACACTTTGATATTTAACAAAACAGTAAAACAACACAGAGTATGATTATCAAACTGTAAACTTGTATTAAATGCTTGAAGCTACAAGATTACACACTCAACCTCAATATTGATGAACAGGATCACCAATACGAATTCTACTTCTCTAGAATTAGGATCTATGCCTTGAGGTTGATTTCTCTCAAAAAAAATTATCAAAAAACTATTTTTATCTATTCTATACATTCTATACATATACTGATCAAAAGATAATTACAAAGGATAAACAAATCTTCAGCATATCTTCTATGTATATCTTCTAAGTATATCTGTAGAATATCTTCAGAATATCCAGCTGTCATACATTCCATCCGGATCTCTTTAGCAGCATTAACTTCTACCAGCAGCATTAACTTCTACCAGCAGCATTAACTGTAAGCAGTACTAACTACTAGCAGTACTAACTAGCTAAGCAGTACTAACTTTGTTCAAGCAGCACTAACCTTAACTAGCAGTAGTAATTCTACTAGCAGTAGTAATACTTAGCAGTATTAATCTTCATATTGTTCTGGCAGTAGTAACCACTCTTGTACTAGCAGCAGTAACCACACTTAGTAGAATCTTCAGTTCCCAACAATCTCCCCCTAACTTGACTTTTAGAAGAGAAGTCAAGTTCTTCAGATACTCTTCCAGAAGCTCTTTTTGATGCTCCCAAAACTTCAAAGATCATGCTCCTAAGTCTGGATTCAGTCCCAAACTCTGATTGATTATCCTCTAAATTAGGTATTTTGCCATATCTGAATTTGGTGCACAACCCAACTTCTTCTTTAGCATGGCATGAACCTTCAGTCTGGTGTGATTGTATACTCTATCCACTAGGAAGTATTCTGTGTGATTTCTATCCAAAGTCACTGCATATACTCCACTAGTTTCATATAGAGTCCAACTTGTGACTTCTTGAAACACACTCCTTATGACCTGTTCCACTTCTTCAGGTTTGAACATCATGCACAGATACTCCATCACCAGTTTTGTAAGAGAAATCCCTGGAGCTTTCAGATGATCTGCATACAGCTTCATTCCTATGTCAAACATCTCTTCTATATCAGATCTAGAGCATGTTCTGACAATCTTGACCCAAGTGTTGAATACTTCATATTTATCACCCTTCCTCTTGAGTCTGATGTAATCATTTCCATCTATTGTCAGTATATCCCAATGAATGACCTCAGGAGGCTTAACTCCAACAGGTTCTGCAGAAATTGGTTCAGGCACTTTGTCCATCACTACCATATATAAGTTTACATCATCTTTGATTGATGACTCTTGCTGGCTTGATGACTCAGGTGCCCCTTCTTCTTCAGCAACCTTTTGTTCTTCTTCTACTCTAGGCTTCTTATCTTTCTTTCTTTTGGCCATCATTTTGGTTCTTTTCAAAGTCTTTTGAACCTGCACTAGAGTAGCTTCCTTCTTCTTTTCTTCCTTTTCCCTTGCCATTTCTTTGATAGGAGTTCCCTCTTCACTTTCAGGGAATGGTTGATTCATATCTATATCATTACTCTCCTTGGCCTTCTTTTCAAACTCCACTCTTTTCTTTTTATTTCTCTTCAGATTCCCCATTTCTTTCTCATAGAGCTCTCTGATTTGATCAAAACTCATCTTCACAAACATTTCTTTCTTTACCCCAATTGCACTCCTCAAGAAAGTTATCATTTTGTTTCTTTCCTGAGTGGCAAGGTAAGTTTGTGAAGGTCTTCTTTTCTTTGCACTTGTATTAGCCATCATAGCCTTTCTCAGACTTATAGCCCTTTGTTTAGCCTTTTCAGTTTCAATCCCCTTTTGATAGGCTTTATTTAGCTCAGCAGCTAAAGCCTTTGCCATTTCCCTATCCTTCTCAACTTGAGCTCTTTCTTCTTTTTCCATCTCCTCCTGCATTTTCCTTGCTAAGGCTTCATCTGATTCAACCAACTTTTGCTTCTTGACAGGTTGATCAGATTCCACCATTTTTGCTTTTCCTTTATTCTTTGCCTCTGCATCCATTTCTTTCTTTTCTCTTTTCTTTGCTCCCCCTTCCTTTATGATCACTCCCTTTGTTTTGGAAGTGTCATGCTTTGCTTTGATCAATGTCTCAGCTACTTCAACTTCTGTTGGTGATAACTCTGTTACTGCTGCTTGTGATGTTTCAGAAGCATTATCAGTTTCTGCTTCTAGTGTATCTGAGACTCTTCCTTTTTCTGCTTCCCTCTCCCCCTCAACTTCTACTTTCTCTTTTTCCAGCTCCCCCTCCCTTGATGCTTCTTCCATGTTAGCAGTATTAACTAACTAGCAGTATTAACTAACTAGCAGTATTAACCAACTAGCAGTGTTAACTAACTAGCAGTATTAACTAACTTACTCCTTGAAGCTTAGGCTGAATTGAGTACTGCTATGTATGCCCTGCAGAGATAGATTAGTAGCACTAAGAAACTATAATATACAGTTATTTATCCACTTTCTGAGATAAAGCTTATTCAGAGTTGATCATTCCCACACTTGTTACCAAGAAAGTGAATCTACCCACATTAAAAGCTTTGGTGAATAGATCAGCAAACTGGTTGTCAGTATGAACTTTCACAACTTGAACAAGTTTCTTTTCATTACAGTCTCTTATGAAGTGATACCTAATCTCAATGTGCTTTGTCTTAGAGTGCTTGACAGGATTATTTACAATGCTGATAGCACTGCTATTATCAATAAAGATGGGAGTGTGAAGAAAGGTTACCCCATAGTCCAACATTTGATTCTGAATCCATAAGACCTGAGCACAACAACTTGCAGCTGCTATGTACTCTGCTTCTGTTGTGGATGTGGACACTGTGGTTTGTTTCTTGCACTGCCATGAAACTAGTCTAGCACCCAAGAACTGACATCCTCCAAAAGTAGACTTTCTGTCCAAGTTTGCCCCACCTAGGTCACTGTCTGAGTATGCAATTAGGTCAAAGGGTGAGTCATGAGGATACCAAAGTCCCAATCTGGGTTGTCCTTTGAGATATCTGAATATCCTCTTAACAGCTTGAAAGTGAGATTGCTTTGGCCTAACTTGGAATCTTGCACACACACAGACTGGAAACATTATATCAGGCCTTGATGCTGTGAGATACATGAGAGAGCCAATCATAGATCTGTAATGATGCACATCCATATCCTCCCCCTCAAGATCTGCAGTTATCTGTTTGTGTGTTTCCATAGGTGTACTAGCAGGTTTTGAGTCTGAGAAACCAAACTTGATTAAAATGTCCTGCACATACTTGAACTGACATATGAATATGCCATCTGACTTCTGTTGAACTTGGAGTCCAAGGAAGAAAGTAAGTTCCCCCATGGAACTCATTTGAAACCTTTGATGCATTAGATCTTCAAACTCCTTGCACATGATATCTTTTGTAGATCCAAAGATAATGTCATCAACATAAATTTGGACCAACAAGATATCCTTCTTCTTTCTCTTGATAAATAGGGTCTTATCAATGACTCCTCTTTCAAAGCCATTGTCCAAGAGGTAGGATGACAGTGTGTCATACCATGCTCTTGGAGCTTGATGCAGTCCATAGAGAGCTTTCTTCAATTTGTATACCCTGTCTGGATAGCTTGGGTTTTCAAACCCTGGTGGTTGACAGACATATACCTCTTCTTCAATTGATCCATAGAGAAAAGCACTCTTTACATCCATTTGATAGACTTTGAAGTTCATGTAAGAAGCATAGGCTAGGAATAATCTGATAGCTTCTATCCTAGCCACAGGTGCAAAGACTTCTTCATAATCAATACCCTCTTCTTGAGTATACCCTTGAGCCACTAGCCTTGCTTTGTTCCTGATGACAATTCCTCTTTCATCTCTCTTGTTCCTAAAGATCCACTTTGTGCCAATCGCTCTGTGACCTTTAGGAAGGTCTACCAGATCCCATACATCTTGTAGTTTGAACTGTAGTAATTCTTCTTGCATTGCTTCTATCCAGCTGGATTCTTTCATTGCATCATGTGCCTTTTTAGGCTCAAGCTGGGATAGAAAGCAGGACAACACTGTATGCTGTTGATCTTGCATCTCTTGAAGTCTGCTCTGGTGTCTAGTCATCATAGGAGACGATATATCTCCTATTACCAGCTGTGGAGGATGATTCTTTTGAACTCTGGTGTTATGACTAGGTTCTTCATTAACATTAGCTTCTAGATTGGAGTCATTCAACTCAACTGAAGTGTTTTCAGCTGCTTCTTCTGATTCTTTATCTTCTTGATTCTGTTCATCTCTACTCTGACTTGGTCTAGTAGCTTGTTCTATTTCACAGTCTTCAAAAGAATTCACTGTGGGAGTGGGAAAGATCACGGATTTAGATACACTTTCTTGAACTTGTGTAGTCCCTGATCCTTCATCTCCTGAACCTGCATGATCATTACTACTTAAACCAAAGGAGTTAGTTAGTGAATCAATGTCAAATAGCCATTGAGGACCAGTTCCAATAGGATTTGGTGTGTTCTCATTGCATTTGACATTGTCACTCTCTTCAATTATTCTAGTAGATGAATTGAAAACTCTGTAGGCCTTACTTTGAGATGAATAACCAACCAGAAATCCATCATCTGCTTTGCTATCAAACTTACCTAAGTGAGTTTTGGTATTGAGAATGGTACAAGCACACCCAAAAGGTTTGAAAAATCCAATAAAGGGTTTTCTTTTATTTAAAAGCTCATATGGTGTCTTGTTCTTTGGCTTAACTACTAGAACTCTGTTTTGGACATAACAGGCAGTATTAACTGCTTCAGCCCAGAAGGTAATTGGCAGTTTTGAATCAGCCAATAGAGATCTAGCAGCCTCTATTAATGTCCTATTTCTCCTTTCAGCAACACCATTCTGTTGAGGAGTCCTAGGAGCACTATACTGTCTCTCAATTCCTTTTTCCTCACAAAAGGTGTTTAAATCAAAATTTTTGAATTCAGTTCCATTGTCTGATCTAATGACTTTTACTTTTTGATTAGTTTGGTTTTCAATTCTCAGGATAAAGGACTTGATCAGTCCACTTGTCTCATCCTTAGTCCTTAGAAAATATACCCAAGTGAATCTAGAGTAATCATCAACAATAACTAAGCAGTAAGATTTCTTGCCTATACTCATCACATTTGTAGGGCCAAACAGATCCATGTGCAATAACTGTAGACAAGAAGAAATAGAATTTATCTCTTTGGTCTTATGAGAAGTTTTATGCTGTTTGCCTTTGAGACAAGCAACACAATGATCATCACATGAAAAGACTTTAGAAGGTAAACCTCTTACAAGGTTGTTTTTAACAAGTTTGTTCATAGTCTTAAAATTCATGTGACACATCCTTCTGTGCCATAGAGAGGATTCATCTATAGAAGCTTTTGAAACAAGACAATTTAGAGATGAATCACTTTTAACATTTTCCATATCAAGACAGTATACATTGTCCTTTCTTGGAGTTCTTAGTAGTATCATGCTTTCATCAACTACTTTGAACCCTGGAGCAAGGATCATACATTCAGTATTTGTAAATAATATACTATGTTGTTTGTCACACACCTGTGATACACTTAACAGGTTGTATTTTAATTGATCAACATAGTAGACATCCTCAAATGTCATCTTACCTTTGGTGACATTACCTTTTCCACTTATCTTACCACCAGTAAGATTGTCTCCAAAAGCAACATGTCCTCCATTAATATGCTTGAAATCCTGAAGGCATGACATGTTGCCTGTCATGTGCCTTGAGCAACCACTATCAACATGCCATATGCTCTTTCCCTTGAGCTGTTGGTTGCCCTGCACATTAGATAAGTCAGTTAGTATGAATCAGGAACCCAAGCCAATGTGGTCTTGGGTACCCCTTTCTCATCAAAATACTTGCATTCCTTCTTGACAAGATTCTTGAATTTTAACTCCTCATTCTTGGAGTATTTTGTCACAATTATAGGCTTGGAAACAGTTGTGCTGGTAACAGTACTGGTTTTAGAGGTATTGACTGCCTTAGCAGCACTTGCATGTTTAGCAATACTAACCTTGTTAGCAGTAGTAACAGTGCAAGCAGCAGTAACTGTGTTTGCAGTATTAACCTTTGAAGAGATACTAACTGTATTAGCAGCCTTAATGTTTTTAGCAGTACTAACACAGGTAGCAGCAGTAAAACCTCCAGCAGCACTATCCCTGTCAGCAGTACTAACAGTTTTAGTGCTTTTGGGCACCCACATTTTAATGCTTTCTTTAAAAATTCTTTTCTTTATGGGGCCTCCTTTTTCAACATGTTTCTTTCCAGCCTTTCTACAATCAACAGACTTTTGCTTACATCTTTGAAAGGTCATCTATTGATTGATAGGATTGAAAAAACAAGATTTGGCCAGATGATTTAACTTGCCACATATGAAGCAAGGTTTTGATCTATTGATTTTATTCAGATCAACTCCTTGCTTCTGAGCCCATTGATTATTCCAGTTTCTTTGATTTCCTCTTTTTAAACCAGAATGTAGGCTCTTTGCTTTATAGCAATCACACTGTTTACCAGATGCAGGATTCACAACTGTGGTCTGTTTGTAATGGACCTTGTTCTCTTTTCCTTTGGTCTTTTCTATTTCCTTGGATTTTATCCAGTCTTTCCCACATCCCTCATTGGTGATTATCTTGTTTTCTTCATGGATTTCTTTACCTATCTTATTATCTCTCTTCATACTGGCTTCTTTCTCAGTAATATCCTTAATCACTACTTCATCCAGAGGGTCTATCTTAAAGGCCTTATCTGATAAGTCCTTATTCTCCTTGGTTTCTAACAAGTCTGAAGTAGGAGAGATATAATTGTTGTTATAAGGAGGAGGTGTACTGTTGTATCCAATACCAGGCTTCATCTTATCATGAATCTGAGCCTTTAGAAGAGAATCCATTGCCTTTGAAGCATATGAAAACTTCTCTATGTCAAGTTTGACTTTGGACAATTCCTCCTTTAGCTTATCACTCTCTTCTAAGGATTTAGATAGTTTAGTCTCTAACTCATTCTTTTCCCACTTCCAGTAGTTTGTATCATAAGAGTGTTGAAGTTCATTGGCTTGAAAGCCTTTGATTTGTTCTTCAAATCTCTCAACTATTAGTACATAGTCTCTTCTATCCTTTTCTAACCTTTTGAGGTCATCACACATACTTTGATTGTGATCCCTGTATCTTTTGACAGTGTCAATGCAAGTTTTAGTGCAAAGGTTAGAAATTACCTCAGATGGGAGATCAGACACTTCTGCCATAAGAGCTTGATTCTGAATGGCTTCCTCAGCTTGATCACTCCAGTCAAATCCCATTCCTTGTTGAGAAACAAGGGCTTGAGCAGGATTCTTGTTCTGAGTGTAGCCTCCATTCTGAGCTTGTTGGTGGTTGTTGTTAGACACAGCATTCCTGCATTCTCTAGCAAAGTGTCCTTTCATGTGACACTTGTAGCATTCCACCTTGGTTTTGTCAAAACCAGCTCCATCCTCTCTTCTTTGGGAGAAGTTATTCCTTCCTGTTCTTTTAATGAACTTCTTCACCCTCATGGATAGCATGGCCATCTGCCATTTTATATCCATCTCCTCCAGATCATCAGGGTGAAGTTGATCCAGATCATCATTGATTAAAGAAGTGTTACTATGACTGGACAAGAAGGCTTCAAAGATTGTTTCAGATCCCTTTTCTGAACTTGCTCCACCAGCAGTACTAACTGCTTCAGGAATGGCAGTAGTATCAGTGGCTGCTGAAAGGAGTGCAGAATTGTGGATATAACCAGTAGGTTTCTTCTTGATCTCTACCTCAGTTTCAAAAACTCTTAGATCATTGTATAGATCATCAAGTTCTTTCTCCTCCAGATTGTCACTCTGCCTATAAGAGACAGTGTACATAGTCCATTCATCCCCAAGAGATCTGAGGAATTTTCTGTTGATGTCATCTTGATCCATCTTTACTCCAACAGTGGCCAGTTCTCCAATGAGTTTGTTGAACCTATCAAAAGTTTGAGTCATGGACTCATTCTTTGATGAAGTAAAATTCTCATACTGCTGCTTAAGAACATCTCTTTGATTTCTCTTGATACTCTTAGTTCCAGCAAATCTTTTCTCTAGAGAATTCCAGAGAATTTGAGCATCAGTGCAGTTGCAGAATTGATGCTGATATTCATTAGGGATTGCCAAGAGCAGAGTACTCAAGGCCTTCATCTCTGTCTGCCTGATCTTTCTTTCACCATCTGTCTTTGGTGGAGGTCTTTTTCCATCTGGTCCTATTCTTCCAGTTTCAGAAGGACCATTCTCAATGATATCCCACATTGAGTAGTCAGTGAGAAGAATATATTGCCTGATCCTTATCTTCCACATGTCAAACTCACTGGGTTTGAGCATTGGAACCTTGGAGACCAAAGTGCTGTTTGATTCTGTAAGATTTTCCATGATAGATGTTTCTGATTCAATAGGCTCTGATACCACTTGTCAGGATCGAATTCTTAACAAGAATTAATTCTCAGAAACTAATATCAAAGAAGTTGCGGAAAAACACTTTGATATTTAACAAAACAGTAAAACAACACAGAGTATGATTATCAAACTGTAAACTTGTATTAAATGCTTGAAGCTACAAGATTACACACTCAACCTCAATATTGATGAACAGGATCACCAATACGAATTCTACTTCTCTAGAATTAGGATCTATGCCTTGAGGTTGATTTCTCTCAAAAAAAATTATCAAAAAACTATTTTTATCTATTCTATACATTCTATACATATACTGATCAAAAGATAATTACAAAGGATAAACAAATCTTCAGCATATCTTTTATGTATATCTTCTAAGTATATCTGTAGAATATCTTCAGAATATCCAGCTGTCATACATTCCATCCGGATCTCTTTAGCAGCATTAACTTCTACTAGCAGCATTAACTTCTACCAGCAGCATTAACTGTAAGCAGTACTAACTACTAGCAGTACTAACTAGCTAAGCAGTACTAACTTTGTTCAAGCAGCACTAACCTTAACTAGCAGTAGTAATTCTACTAGCAGTAGTAATACTTAGCAGTATTAATCTTCATATTGTTCTGGCAGTAGTAACCACTCTTGTACTAGCAGCAGTAACCACACTTAGTAGAATCTTCAGTTCCCAACAAATGAGTAGCTGGTGGGGTTTTTAGCAAGAGTTGGCATGGGCTAGTTTCCTGGTTCAATGTTGTTCACGAAGAATTGTGAAACACCAACAATGTGGCTGCCCGACTCAGAAAAAGTTGGTGCAGAGTTTGATATTCTTTTACTATGTTCTCTCACCCTCTTTCTTTTAATCTTTAAGCTCGCTTCTAACCAAACTCTCATTTTAATTTTACCTCATCGCACAACCCACACTCAGTATTTTGACTCCTCACACATTCGATCACTCAAGGATTAACTTCTTGGGTAGGAAACATTGGTTAACGTGAATCCATATAAGTTTCATTTAAGCTCACACAATGAACACATGTAATCCTAGAAGTATAAAGTTGCTCACAATGGTTTAACTTTGTAGTTAAAGCACATATATACAAGTCAGATGTCTGTATGCTCATAATGATAATCATGAAGATTTGAGCATTTTAATCATTAAAGATATTTCAAAACAAATATATTGAATAAATTAAATGAATACAATAAACTTGTTTGAAAATCTGACATTGTATGAAAAAGATCAAGATCGAAATGATTAATCGATTAAGGCTTAGGTCAACAAAAATTGGATATTGTCTATATGAGCCAAGATATAGTGTTAAGTCTAAATATTGTATCCAAGATTTAATAGGAAATTCAAAGATGTAAAAGTCAACATTGTCTTTGTAGTAATTAGTCTTTGTATGTTTTGCTTTCCTTAGTGGTTAAGTCTTAGTTAGTTAGTTGGTTTATATAGGTTTGGCTTTCATAATCTTGTAACGACGCTAGAGATCTATTCACGTATTGTATGTGTGAGATTTGTGACTAATGCAAGATCTACTTTCACTCTCTAGTTTCTCTCTCTAATTCTTGATCTTAATTGATATATTTTGAGTAATTGCTTGATATGTTTGGGATTTTATGATTATCAATTGGTATCAGAGCTGAACCAAACTTTTTGAAATGATTTGATCATGATTTGAATTGAAATCTGGAGTATTTTGGATCGAAAATCAATATTTTCGAATTTTTTTCAAGAAAACGAGTATTGGTACTGTTCATCTGAATTTTGTGTGTAAAATCATTTTTAGTGCAAGAAAATGGAATCATTGATTTCGATTTATGTTGGTGATTGATTCTTGTTTTGGTTTCATATCGTAATTCGTTCATTTTCAATGTCAATTTTCAATTTTTGAATTTTCTTGAAATAACGACTTCGAACTTTGTTCTTGTTCGAATTCATGTGAATTGTTGTTTTAATCGAAAATTGATTGTATTTGTCTGTTTAGTACTGTTTATCGCTGTTACTTATAAGTTTTTGAGTTCAAATTTGCAGGTTTGAATCGATTTGAGAAAGAATCAGTCGAGAACTTGATTTGCGCAAGTTCATCTTTGGTTTGTGCAAGTTCATCTCGTTTGCGCAAGAATCATCGAGTGCCATCTACGTTATTACGAAAAGTCCAGTTTGTGTATTCCACGGGTTCCGAAAAGTGTACTTTGCGCAATACATTGATCAAGAGAATTGCACTTTGTGTCTTGTACTCTTCACGAAAAGCTACTTTGCGTTTCAAGGAAAATACGCAAAGTCACATTTGCGCATCCTTCGGCGTACGCAAAGCTCACTTTGCGCATCAAGGCTAACACGCAAAGTTCACTTTGCGCATCAAGGCTCCTACGCAAACTTACTTTGTGCAACTGTCTGCTTAAGAGAACCTGTCTTTGCGCATCACGTTGATTCCAAAAAGCTTGGTTTGCGCAAATCATTACTCACGCAAAACTCAATCTTGCGCAAACAGTGTCATTTCCATACTTTGTCAAAATTTTCAAAACTGTAATATGTCCTTTAAATGTCAATTTTTTTTCTCTAGGGGCGCTGCCCCCAGACCACTTGCTAAGTTTGCGGAGGGGAACAAAAGTTCTTTTTGTGCAAGATTTCAATTCAATCTGATTTTTGATTTTCTGATATATAGTTTGGAACGATCATTCACATTAAGCTGATTACTCTTTAATCATGGAATTTTTTATAGATCTTGAAGAAAAGATTAGAAAGGTGGAAATAGAGAAGATTAATCTGGTTAATGCTGTTGACTTTCACACGCAAAAATCTAGTGAGTATTTTTCAGAAGTTATCAGACTCAAAGAAGAAATCAGTACTTTAAAGATCATCAATGAAGATCTTCTGAAAAGATCTTCTGAGCAGAATGATGAGAAGATAAAAAGATTGGAATCTGAGAACTCTGAGCTTAGAAATAATTTATTTGTTTTTGAAAAGCAACTTGTTGAAAATAAAGATATTTTTGAAAATGAAAAGAAAAATTTTTCAAAGAAGTTCTCAGGTTTCTCTAAAAAGTGTTTTGAAGAGAAGAAGTCAGTAGAGCTTAAATGCTTAAAACTTTCACAACAAGTGTCTGATTTTGAGAAAGTGCTGATTTTGGAAAGAGAGAAATTTGATAAAGAAAAGAAGGCCATAAAACAGAAATTTGATAAAGAAAAGAAGGCCAGAGAAATGAGTCAGAGAAAGGATTTGAAGAAGAAAGATCCATTTTTGAGTCTGAAATCAAAAGACTGACTTCAAAGCTATCTGAACTATCTGCTACTGCACTGAAAGAGCAGAAGACGAAGTCTGAGTTTTCAAAGAAGATTGACCAACTTGTGAAAGAAAGAGACAACTTTGCTTCAAAGATCAAAGAACTTGAAAAGTCTACTTCAAGTTCAAATAAAAAATCTGTCTCTTCACAAAGGTCAGTTAAATCCTTTAATCAGATTCGTCGATCTAACATTTTCTTTGATGAATATTTAGATTCAGATACTAATCCAAGGAGAAGAAGTTACAAGAAAGAGAAACTGGTCTGGATGAAGAAATCTGTCAAAGATGACAAGAAAGATGAGCTAAATGGAAAGACATCAAGTGTACATGTTCATAAAGCAAAGAATAACAACATAAAGGTAAACCTGACTTGAAATACTCAAAAGATCAATTACTCAGATTTTCAGGTACTAAACATTATTGTTCTTACTGTTGTACACATGATCATATCTACAAGACCAGTGATCATTTCTTGTATGGTTCTTACTCAGTAACCCCTACACGAACTGCAACTAACATTTCTGGACCCAAATACCAGTGGGTACCAAAGAAGAAAATTGATTATGTGTTGCAGGCACCTCAAGTCAAGGGGGAGTAAGAGAACAATGGATTTTGAACACAACAGTTCAAAACACGGACTTCAAATATGAAAGATTATGGCTTCTAAGCACATCAGCTTAGGACCCGTACTTCAACGGAGTTTGACTTCTAAACACAGCCGTTTAGGACTCAGACCTCAGCGATCAAAAAGACCTTACTCCTGTGTTTTTGCATCGGATGGATATGATGGTCTACATCCCAAGAGAATTAATCTGATATCTATCCTATACTGTTTTACTGATAGATCATTCTGATATGATGGTCTACAATTCGAAAGGGAGTGTCTGATCTCTATCCTGTTTTAACTGATATATCTCAGATGCCTAATTTAAGGGGGAGTAAAGGTGATGACTTCTGATTATTTCAGATCAGAACTCATACTATAAGAACGTTTTACTACTTTCTTTTATTTATTAAATGTTCTGAATAAAGTGACTTCTGATCACATGACAGATCAGGACCCTTTTTTCAACGATCAAAGAAGGATATTATGCTAATATCATGGGGGAGCTCAAAAGACCTAAATCTTTATATCATGATTTGAGGGGGAGCTGAAAAGGTAAATATCTTCTGATCTAAATCTCGGATTGTTTGAAAGAAGAACAACTTTCGAACATGAAAAACCATTTCTTAAATGTTCAAACCACTTCTTATTCTCAAAAGATTTTATGAATTTAGAAGTGTGCTTTTAAATGTTTTTCAAATTTTTGAGCTTTAATGTTTAATTACCGTGTGTTTCCATAGATCAATACTTGTGTATTATCTTATCCATATACTATCAAGTATTCACACACACCGGTTCAATATTTCATTTGAAATTGTTATTACCATATCTCAAATTCAAACATTTTTTCGATGGTAATACCCCTGTTTGCTTTCAAAGTTATTGAGCATCATTCATCTTTTTCATATTTGTGATTTCATTGATAAATTGTTTATATTTGTTCATATAAACATATTTCCAATTCTTTGATACCCTATCCATTTCATTTGATCTGATTGATACTTTGTCGGATTCTCAAAACAATTCTCTTTCTTTCATTTCATTCATTCAATATTCTTTTTTTGAGAAATCTTCAAAGTTCAAATGCTCAAATTTCATTCATAATTTTAAATGAGCATACATTATGACACTGTTATCTTGTTGAGCTTAACTGTTCAAGTTAACCTGTTGAGCAACTATTATGCATAGGACTTACAGGGGATTCGTGTGTGAGCTTAAACAGAACTTCCATGGATTCACGTCAACCAGTGTTTCCTACAAAGGAAGTTATCCTTGAGTGATTGAGGGGTGAGGGGTCATAAATCAAATAGTGGGGAAGATAACTCATCCGGTTGAGTTATTCTCATTGTGTGGAGCGGAAAAATGGAAATGAGATATTGGTTAGAAGTGAGCTTTAACGATAAAAAGAAAGAGGGTGTGAGAACAGAGTTAAAAGAATATCAGAACTCTGCACCTACCACTTTCTGAGTCGGGCAGATTCATATACTAATTTGTTCACATTCTTTGGTGACAATCATTGAAACAGGCAGTGAGCCCATGCCAACTCTTGCATTAACCCCACCAACCACTCATTTTTTTCTTAACAAAGAAATGTTTCATTTTCTTTGGGGACACAGCTTATATGCTATCTAATCTTCAATCGAAAGATTTAGATATTGAAAAAGAAGGAAGTTTGCCCCACCTTCGCACCTCTTTCATGCACATTGAGTCCGTGTATTATCTGTTGCTGTCTAAACAGTTTACACAATTTGAGCCTTATGAAAAACAATCATTTTGCTAAAATTCTTTCATACACAAGCACGAGCACACAGAAAATCTGTTTTTCTGTCAGAACATTCATAGTTAAACCTTGTGTTTTTCAATGATTGAATGGAAGTCCTGGGGAGTCATCATCAAACCAACTCCTTACATTGTACATTCGTTGTACACAGTAACTTTGTGTTACTGACAGGCATTCCTAACTGTTTCATTTGTTGAATCAGGGTTACACGTTCATTATGTCAGAATTTGAAAAGATTCGGATATATACAGTTCATGATTCGACTCTTTAGATCAAAGTGCGACAACTGTAAAAGGGGAGATTGTTAGTTTATCAAAAAGGGGGAAATCAAAGTCTGCTCCGAAATTGACGAAGTTTTGATGATTATGATGCTCACATCATCAAAAAAGGGGGGGGATTATACAAAGATCAATTTCAAAGTTATGAAGAGTTTTCAAAATTTGAAAAGACAAGTCAGAAATTCGAATTGCTTCCGCTGATTTAAAGTTTAAGTTTGATAAAGAATGTTCAAAGATGATTCAAGATGATTCGTGAAAGTTTGTTTCTTCCAAAGACGTTTCAGAGATCACAAGTGATGAAGATACAAGTTGTTCAAAGATAGTTTTCAAAGATGTTTCAAAGAATGAAGTTTCAATTTCATAAGATGTTGCAAGAATTCAAGTTTGCGTTCAAGGCATGTTGACTTTCCAAAGCTTCAAAGTCTAAAAAGACTTTTCAAGATTCTTCAAAAGGCTGAAAGAGTAAAGATTGTGAAAGCTTCAAAGAGACAAAAGCTGAAGAATCAAGAGCTGAATTTCAGTATCAAATTTTTATTAAATCTTGAATACAAAGGGGGAGATTGTTAAGTCTAAATATTGTATCCAAGATTTAATAGGAAAGTCAAAGATGTAAAAGTCAACATTGTCTTTGTAATAGTTAGTCTTTGTATGTTTTGCTTTCCTTAGTGGTTAAGTCTTGGTTAGTTAGTTGGTTTATATAGGTTTGGCTTTCATAATCTTGTAACGACGCTAGAGATCTATTCACGTATTGTATGTGTGAGATTTGTGACTAATGCAAGATCTACTTTCACTCTCTAGTTTCTCTCTCTAATTCTTGATCTTAATTTATATATTTTGAGTAATTGCTTGATATGTTTGGGATTTTATGATTATCATATAGACACTCTTAAAAGAAAACGTTTCGAAATGAAATCACACTCAAACATTCTTTGAAGTTCAATCGGGGTGTATCACCATCGAAAACTATTGTCCAATTTGAGACATGGTGGTAACATAGTCAACAAAAATTAAACCGGTGTGTATGGATAGTTGACAGTATATAGAAAAGATAATACACAAGTATTAATCTTTGGAAACACACGGTTCAATAATCATTTAAGCACATATATCATGAAAACATTTAAAATCACACTTCTATATTCTTGGAATCTTTTTAAGAATCAGAAGTGGTTTGAACATTTAAGAATATGTTTTCATATCTGAAAGTTGTCCTTCTTTCAGATACGTATGAAATTAAGATTAGAAATAAACCTTTTCGTGCAGTCTTAAATTTCATCAAGTCAGCTCAAAATCATATTAGATATGATCGTTTAGGCTCTCTCTCAATTCTGCAATAGTCAAAAATATGTCAAAGTGCAAAGCTTTATTCACAACATTTATTGAAAAGTAAATGACATAAACAGTAAAACTTTGAATGTACGAGTTCTGATTAGATGTGTTGGGAACTGAAGAAAAGCTCAAGTATGGTTAATGCTGCTAGTTCAGAATTACTACTGCTAGAAGACTTCAAAGTTAATACTGCTGAGTATTACTACTGCTAGTAGAATTAATACTGCTAGTCAAAGTTAGTGTTGCTTGAACAAAGTTAGTACTGCTTAGCTAGTTAGTACTGCTAGTGGTTAGTGCTGTTTAGTAGTTAATGCTGCTAAGACCAAGTTAATGCTGCTTGAAGAAGTTAATGCTGCTGAGCATAATTAGTACTGCTTATGACTTAAAGATCCGGATGGAAAGGATGACAGCTGGAAAGAATCAAGATATTCATGGAAGGCTTGAAGATAATGATGGAGGATATACTGAAGATATTTTATTTATTGTAATTATCTTTTTATTCAGTATATGTACAGAATTGATAGAAAAGTTTAGAATAGATTTTTTCATTCATTCTAAGTTTTTAGAGAGAATCAACCTCAAGGCATAGATCCTAATTCTAGAGAAGTAGAATTCGTATTGGTGAGCCTGTTCATCAATATTGAGGTTGTGTGTTTAATCTTGTAACTTCAAGCATTCAATACAAGTTTACAAGTTGTTGATTATATACTGTTTTGGTTTACTGTTTTATTGAATATCAAAGTGTTATTCCGCAAACTTCTTTGATGGTTTTAGTTCCACTTCTCTTGAATATCAAAGAAGTTTGCGGAATAACACTTTGATATTCAATAAAACAGTAAACCAAAACAGTATATAATCAATAACTTGTAAACTTGTATTGAATGCTTGAAGTTACAAGATTAAACACACAACCTCAATATTGATGAACAGGCTCACCAATACGAATTCTACTTCTCTAGAATTAGGATCTATGCCTTGAGGTTGATTCTCTCTAAAAACTTAGAATGAATGAAAAAATCTATTCTAAACTTTTCTATCAATTCTGTACATATACTGAATAAAAAGATAATTACAATAAATAAAATATCTTCAGTATATCCTCCATCATTATCTTCAAGCCTTCCATGAATATCTTGATTCTTTCCAACTGTCATCCTTTCCATCCGGATCTTTAAGTCATAAGCAGTACTAATTATGCTCAGCAGCATTAACTTCTTCAAGCAGCATTAACTTGGTCTTAGCAGCATTAACTACTAAGCAGCACTAACCACTAGCAGTACTAACTAGCTAAGCAGTACTAACTTTGTTCAAGCAGCACTAACTTTGACTAGCAGTATTAATTCTACTAGCAGTAGTAATACTCAGCAGTATTAACTTTGAAGTCTTCTAGCAGTACTAATTCTGAACTAGCAGCATTAACCATACTTGAGTTTTTCTTCAGTTCCCAACAATCTCCCCCTAACTTGACTTTTAGGAAAAGAAGTCAAGTTCTTCAGAATTGATCTTCAAGATGCTTTCAACACTTTAGATTCAGTTTCCCAAGTTTGGATCTAAGCCCAAACTTTGATTGACAGTTCTTCTCACCATAATCTTGGCTATCTCTGAATCCTTTGTGCATACTAGTGTAGCCTTCAGCATCCCTTCTAACTTCTCTTTGCTATGCTCATAAATTCTGTCTACCAGGTAGTATTCATGATAACAATTATCAATAGTAATCATGTATACCCCACAGTTTTCAAAAAGTATCCATTTATCAATCTTCTTGAATATAAACTCATGCTCATGATCTTTAATCCTATAAGCCACCCTTTCTGGATCAAACATCATGCACAAGTATTCCATTGCTATCTTGAGAAGATTCTCTTCAGTCCCTTTCAACACAGGCTCATAGAGTTTTATCCCCACTTTGTATATTTCTTCTATGTCAGCTCTTGAACAACTTCTGACAACTCTCCCCCATGTTGAATATGCTTCAAATGAACCATCAGCTCTTTTTATTCTGAAGAAGTCCTTTCCATTATCTCTTAGAATGTCCCAGAAGGTAATCTCAGGAGCTTTCATAGAGATTGGAACAGCCTTCAAAGGTTCTACTATTGTCATGTAGAGATCCATACTCTCAACAGTTTGCTTATTGGACTGCTCTGGACTTTGCACAGGTTCTGTTAGAGATGTGACTGAAGGTTCTGCTTCCTTTTCAGTTTCTTCCACCCTTGTCCTTTTCAACTGCCTTTTTGAAGCAATCGACTTCACTCTCTTTCCAGACTTGGCTTCTATACCAACACCCTCATGTTCTTCCTTCTTCTCTTCAGCTTTGTCTTTTGAGGGTGTGGTCTCCTCAGAGAATGGTTGTTGGATGTTGAGATCATGTCTCTCTTTCATCCTTCTTTCTGCTTCTTCCCTTTGAGAGGTATCCCCTTGGAGCTTTGCCATTTCCTTTCTGTAGAGCTCCTCAACTTGACTGTATGCCATGTTGGTGAACATCTCCCCCTTTACTCCAATTGCACCTTTCAGGAAAATTATCATCTTTCTTCTTTCCTGATTGGCCAAAAAGGTCTTGGAGGGTTGTCTTTTCTGATTCATTACTGGCATCTTTTTAACTTGAAGTTTCTTGGTTTGAGCTGCTTCTTTTATGCTTTTCTGATATTCTGCATTTAACTTTCTGGCCATGATCTTTACAAGTTCTCTGTCTGTTTCTGTTTGCAACTGTTCCTGCTTTTCCATTTGGTCTTGAAGTTGCTTTGTTGTTGCCTCATCCATTTCAATCTGAGACTTCTTCTTTGTAGGCAGTTCAGCTTCTTCAACCATCTTTTCTTTTCCTTTTCCCTTTATATCCTTCAAGACTTCCTTCTCTTTTTGCTTCTTTGAGATCCCTTCTTCATTAATGACTACTCCCTTGGCCTTTTGAGTAGCCTTAGGAGTATCATTCTTGGCTTTAAACAAAGTTTCAGCTATTTCCATTTCCTCTATAGAAAGCCCTGTTTCTTCTGCTTCTGTTTCTGCTGTTTCTTGTATTTTAGCAGCATTAACAGTTTCTGTTGTTGTTCCATGTTCTGTCTCCCCCTCAACTTCAACTTCCTTTACAGTTGAGCTTTCTTTCTCTGTTTCTCCTTCTGGCATCTCCCCCTTGTTGAAAGAATCTTGAACATTTGCCCTCTTCTTCAGCACAAATTGCTTCTTTTTCTTTTTAAGTACCAATCTTGTTACCAATTTATTTAGTTTGGTGATCTGAACTTGTTGAGATAGAATAACCAGTTTGAGCTCTTCAATCTCTTTCCCATGTTTGATGACATCCATATTGATGTTGCCCATTGTTTCCATCAATTCATTGTAGTCATATCTGTCCTCACCTTCTCCAGGAGTGTTACCCCCTTTTGAAGGATCATGGGATCTTTTAGTAGTGGAAGTCTTCTGCCTAGCAGAAGCACTGTCCACCCCTTTGGATTCTTGGCATCGGGGACCTTTGAATGATTGCTCATTCAAAGTTGCCATGGGGAAGGTCTTAGAGATGTTACCACTATCCTTCTCTGTGCTAGCAGAAGTAGTGGCATCCTTCTTACCCATATGCTCTGCCATCTCCTTAGAGAGCACCTCCTGAGGGTTGAGAGACACCCTTTTGGTTTCCCTTTGGATATTCTCTAAGGGAGAATTCTCCCTTAGAGGGCTTAAAGGCTGAGTGGGTGAAGGTACAAGAAGGGAATGAGCCTTCTTTACCTGCTTTCTTTGATAAGTTTGGGTGATTGGTGAAGTTGGTTTGTCAAGAAGAGACTGGGGAATTGATTTAGAGTGGGAAGGTTGGGATTGGCTACCAGTGGGTTGGTCTAATGGGGGCCTTGACCCTGCTACCATACCTTCATTGGTTTGGGACACCACCATCATTGTAGAGAACAATGGGGTGTCTATTCCTTCCGAGTCCCCAGCAGATCTTCTCATATTTGAGAAAACCTTGCCTTTAGGGGGTTTTGGTACATATATTCCATCAGAATGAGGAATATCCGTCAATTCATGGTTGATTACTGCTTGGACAAACCTGGGATACATATAAAAGCTCTTTTTGTTTCCCATGTTTGAGACAAGATCATTGAAAATCATTTGTGAAAAATTGTAACTTCTGGCAGTGGCCAAACAGACCAAAGCATAAGCAATGGGACTGCTGAACTCACTCCATCCAGTAGTCTTTTTAGAAATGCAGTGCATCAGGGTATGAACAAGAAAACGCCATTGGGGTGAGAATTTAGCTTTTGAGAACTTAAAAATACCCAATGGGCCTCCATACCCCATTATTGTAAGAGTAGAAAACAGTTCATCATTAGGGATAGAATTTATACCAGAGGCATCGTCTAGACGTAGACTGATGCGAATTACCTCTTCAGTAACTGTTAATGTTTTTTCACAGACCCTTGTCTTGATCATTTGCACACCATTCTCAGCAACAATGGTGGCATTAGCCCAGAACTGCCTTTGATGCTCGATATAGATTGATGGAGACACTGTCAGAGCATAGGCAATATGGCTTGTTTTCAGAAAATCCACTATCTGATGAAATCCTGCAGCTTGCTTTGGCTTTTTGTAGCATCGCGATCTCATTGTGCTCGTCGATGAATGCCATGGATGCCATTAAACTGGGATGTTCTTGCCTGAAAAACTTGGTACTTGAGAGAAAAGGGTTAGAGCGCAAGTGAACAGTATGCAAAGAGTCGTTATGAACTTTTAGGCGGGCAAAGGGTATTTATAGTATTCGGGACATAAGCAGTATTAACCTAGAGCAGTATTAACTGAGAGTAGTATTAACCGAGAGCAGTATTAACTATAAGCAGTATTAAATAACTAGCAGTATTAACTGAGAGCAGTATTAACTACTAGCAGTATTAACTAACTAGCAGTATTAACTGAGAGCAGTATTAACTACTAGCAGTATTAACTACTAGCAGTATTAACTACTAGCAGTATTAACTAACTAGCAGTATTAACTAACTAGCAGTATTAACTGAGAGCAGTATTAACTACTAGCAGTATTAACGAACTAGCAGTATTAACTACTAGTAGTATTAACTAACTAGCAGTATTAACTGAGAGCAGTATTAACTACTAGCAGTATTAATTGTGCACTGGCAGTATTAACTATACTTACTCCTTTAATCTTGCGAAACACTGAGTACTGCTATACATATCCTGAAAACGAAGATTAGTAACACCAAGAAATAAACAATATACAGGTATAGAACCACTTTTTGATAAGGGGCTTATTCAGAGTTGATCATTCCCACACTTGTTACCAAGAAGGTGAATCTACCCACATCAAAAGCTTTAGTGAATAGATCAGCAAACTGGTTATCAGTGTAAACTTTTACAACTTGAATAAGCTTCTTTTCATTACAGTGTCTTATGAAGTGATACCTGATCTCAATGTGCTTTGTCTTTGAGTGCTTGACAGGATTATTCACAATGTTAATAACACTGCTATTATCAATAAAAGTTGGAGTGTGTAGAAAGGTTACCCCATAATCCAACATTTGATTTTGAATCCATAAGACTTGAGAACAGCAACTTGCAGCTGCTATGTACTCTGCCTCTGTTGTAGATGTGGATACTGTGGTTTGTTTCTTGCACTGCCATGAAACTAGTCTTGCACCCAAAAACTGACATCCTCCAGAAGTAGATTTTCTGTCCAAGTTTGCTCCACCTAGATCACTATCTGAGTATGCAAGTAGGTCAAGGATGAGTCATGAGGATACCAAAGTCCCAATCTGGGTTGCCCTTTGAGATATCTGAATATCCTCTTAACAGCTTGATAGTGAGATTGCTTTGGCCTAACTTGGAATCTTGCACACACACAGACTGGAAACATTATATCTGGCCTAGAGGCTGTAAGATACATGAGAGAGCCAATCATGGATCTATAACGATGAACATCCATATCCTCCCCCTCAAGATCTGCTGTTATCTGCTTGTGTGTCTCCATAGGTGTGCTAGCAGGTTTTGAATCTGAAAACCCAAACTTGGTTAGAATATCCTGCACATACTTGGACTGACAGATGAAAATTCCATCTGACTTCTGTTGAACTTGGAGTCCAAGGAAGAAAGTAAGTTCCCCCATGGAACTCATCTTGAACCTCTGATGCATTAGTTCCTCAAACTCCTTGCACATGTTGTCTCTTGTTGATCCAAAGATAATATCATCAACATAGATTTGGACCAGCAAGATATCCTTCTTCTTTCTCTTGATGAACAGAGTCTTATCAATGAGTCCTCTTTCAAAGCCATTTTCCAAGAGATAGGATGACAGAGTGTCATACCATGCTCTTGGAGCATGATGTAGTCCATAAAGTGCTTTCTTCAATTTGTATACCCTGTCTGGATAGCTTGGGTTTTCAAACCCTGGAGGTTGACAGACATATACTTCTTCTTCAATTGAACCAAAAAGAAATGCGCTTTTCACATCCATTTGATAGACTTTGAATTTCATGTAGGAAGCAAAAGCCAGGAATAATCTAATTGCTTCTATCCTGGCCACAGGTGCAAATACTTCATCATAGTCTATTCCCTCTTCTTGTGTATATCCTTGAGCCACCAGCCTTGCTTTATTCCTTATCACTATACCTCTTTCATCTCTCTTATTCCTAAAGACCCATTTTGTTCCTATTGCCCTTTGGCCTTTAGGAAGGTCTACCAGATCCCAAACATCTTGCAACTTGAACTGCAGTAGCTCTTCTTGCATGGCTTCTATCCAACTGGATTCTTTCATAGCATCATGTGCCTTTTTAGGCTCAAGCTGGGATAAAAAGCAAGATAGCACTGTGTGTTGTTGGTCTTGCATTTCTTGAAGCCTACTTTGATTTCTAGTCATCATAGAAGAGGATATATCTCCTATTACCAGCTGTGGAGGATGATTCTTGTGTATTCTGGTGTGATGACTAGGTTCTTCATTAAGTTCTACCTCTAGATTAGAGTCATTCAACTCAACTGAAGTGTTTTCAGTAGCTACTTCTGCTTCTTTATTGTCTTGAGTCTCCTCATCTCTACTTTCTTCTTCACTTTGACTTGGTCCAGTAGATGGTTCCTTTTCACAGTCTTCAACAGGGTCCACTGTGGGTATGGGAAAGATCACAGATTGAGATATACTTTCTTGAACTTGTGTAGTCCCTGATCCTCCACTCCCTGAACCTGCATAATCATCACTACTGAAACCAAAAGAGTTAGTTAGTGAGTCAATGTCAAATAGCCACTGAGGACCAGACCCAACTGGATTTGGTGTGTTCTCATTGCATTTGACATTGTCACTCTCCTCAATTATTCTGGAAGAAGAGTTAAACACTCTGTAAGCCTTACTCTGAGATGAGTAACCAACAAGAAATCCATCATATGCTTTGCTATCAAACTTACCTAAGTGAGATTTGGTATTGAGAATTGTACAAGGACACCCAAAAGGTTTGAAAAAACCAATGAAAGGTTTTCTTTTATTTAAAAGCTCATATGGGGTCTTGTTCTTTTGCTTGACCACTAGAACTCTGTTTTGAACATAACAAGCAGTATTAACTGCTTCAGCCAAGAAGGTAATTGGCAGTTTTGAATCAGCCAACAGAGATCTAGCAGCCTCTATTAGTGTCCTATTTCTCCTTTCAGCAACTCCATTCTGTTGAGGAGTCCTAGGAGCACTGTATAGTCTGTCAATGCCTTTCTCTTCACAAAAGGTGTTTAGATCAAGATTTTTAAACTCAGTCCCATTATCTGATCTAATGACTTTTACTTTTTGATTAGTTTGGTTTTCAATTCTTAGGATAAAGGATTTGATCAGTCCACTTGTCTCATCCTTAGTCCTTAGAAAATATACCCAGGTAAATCTAGAGTAATCATCAACAATAACCAAGCAGTAAGATTTCTTGCCTATACTCATAACATTTGTAGGACCAAACAGATCCATATGCAATAACTGGAGACAAGAAGAAATAGAGTTTATCTCTTTGGTCTTATGAGAAGTTTTGTGTTGTTTGCCTTTAAGACATGCAACACAATGATCATCACATGAAAATACTTTTGAAGGTAACCCCCTTACAAGGTTGTTTTTAACAAGTTTGTTCATGGTTTTGAAGTTCATGTGACACGTCCTTCTGTGCCAAAGAGTGGATTCATCCACAGAAGCTTTTGAAACAAGACAGTTCAGGGATGAATAACTAACAACATTGTCCATATCTAGACAATACACATTGTCCTTTCTTGGAGTTCTAAGTAGTATCATACTTTCATCAACTACCTTGAACCCTAGAGCAAGGATCATACACTCATTATTTGTAAATAATATACTATGTTGTTTGTCACAAACCTCTGATACACTTAACAGGTTGTACTTCAACTGATCAACATAGTAGACATCCTCAAATGTCATCTTACCTTTGGTGACAATACCTTTTCCACTTATTTTACCACCAGTAAGATTATCTCCAAATGCAACATGTCCTCCATTGATATGCTTGAAATCCTGAAGGCATGACATGTTGCCTGTCATGTGCCTAGAACAACCACTATCAACATGCCATATGCTCTTCCCTTTGAGCTGTTGGTTGCCCTGCACATTAGATAGATCAGTTATTATGAATTAGGAACCCAAGCCAAAGTGGTCTTGGGTACCCCTTTCTCATCAAAATACTTGCATTCTTTCTTGACAAGATTTTTAAACTTTTACTCCTCATTCTTGGAGTACTTTGTCACAATAATAGGCTTGGAAACATTTTTGCTAGAAGCAGTACTGGTTTTAGAAGTACTAACTGCCTTAGCAGCACTTGCATGCTTCGCAGTACTAACCTTGTTAGAAGTAGTAACTGTGTTAGCAGCAGTAACTGTGTTGGCAGTATTAACCTTTGAAGAGGTACTAACAGTATTAGCAGTATTAATATTTTCAGCAGTACTAACACTGGTAGCAGCAGTAATGCTTCCAGCAGCACTATCCCTGCCAGCAGTACTAACAGTTTTAGTGCTTCTAGGCACCCACATTTTAATACTTTCTTTTAAAAACTTTTTCTTTATGGGGCCTTTACTTTCAATATATTTCTTCATCACATGTTTCTTTCCGGCCTTCCTATAACCAACAGGATTTTGCACAAATATTTGAAAGTTCATCTGTTGATTAATAGGGTTAAAGAAGCAATACTTAGCCAAATGATTTAACTTGCCACACATGAAACAAGGTTTTGGTCTATTGATTTTATTCAGATCAACTCCTTGTTTCTGAGACGATTGATTATTCCAGTTTCTTTGATTACCTCTTTTTATACCAGAATTTAGGCTCTTAGCTTTATTGCAAGCACACTGTTTACAAGATTCAGGATTCACAACCGTGGTTTGTTTGTAATGGACCTTGTTATCCTTTCCTTTGGTCTTCTCTATCTCCTTGGACTTGACCCAAATTTTCCCACATCCCTCATTGGTGATAATGTTGTTTTCTAATGGTATCTTTTTACTCACAGCATTATCCCTATTCTCACTAGCTTCTTTTTCAGTCAAATCCTTAACTACTACCTCATCCAAAGGATCTATCTTAAAAGCTTCCTCAGAGAAGTCCTTTTTCTCCTTGGATTCTAACAGGTCTGAAGTAGGAGAGATATAGTTGTTAACAAGAATAAATTCTTAACAGAAGAACAAAACAACATGCGATTATGCATCAGAAAATTTACCCATACTCTTTATATCATACTCCACCTGCGATTATGCATCAGAAAATTTATCAGTGATAAACATAGGCAGAAATATGAACTCCCCCTCAAATGTAAGTAGATCATCTTTTCATCTTCTCACACTCCCCCTGAGATCATGAACAAACCTTAAGTGCGTATATCTTTCAAATTAAAATAAAGAAAGGAAGAAAAATAATAATAACGAAAACTTTAGTAGGTAATCACAGATTAAGTCTTCAGATTTAACATACCAAGTTTAGAAATGAGAAAATTAAATCGTTTTTCGTCGAGAGGCTTGGTAAATAAATCAGCAAGTTGGTAATCTGTGTTTACAAAATAAAGTTCTATTGTACCTTTTCCCACATTATCTTTGATAAAGTGATATCGGACATCTATGTGTTTGGTCTTCGTATGTTGAACAGGATTCACAGATATAGCAATGGCGCTCTTCGAATCACAGTATATCGGGATCTTGTTGTATTTAAAACCATAATCTCAGAGTTGTGTTCTCATCCACAACACTTGAGAACAACAGCTCACCGCAGCGACGTACTCTTCCTCAGCTGTTGATGTGGAAACACAAAGTTGTTTCTTTGAAGCCTAACTCACGAGTTGATCGCCTAGAAATTGGAAGTGACCCGACGTACTTTTCCTGTCAAGCATACAACCTGCATGGTTTGCATCTGAATATTATGTCAGTTCAAAACCTGTATCTTTAGGATACCACAAGCCAAGATCTGCAGTGCCCTTCAGATATCTAAAAATCATTTTGACCGCATACAAATGGGATTCTTTTGGATTAGCCTGATATCGAGCACATAGACATGTAGAGAACATTATATCTGGCCTACTAGAAGTTAAATACATCAAAGAACCAATCATACCTCTATAGGTTCTAACATCGACAACTTTTCCCAAAGGATCAGTGCCAATCTTAGTTCCAGGTACCATCGGGGTTCCAATAGGGGTATAATTTTCCATTTTGAATTTTCTAAGAATATCGAAAATGTACTTTGATTGATTTATAAAAATCCCCGTTGAAAATTGTTTGACTTGTAATCCGAGAAAGAAATTCATCTCTCCTATCTTAATCATCTGAAATCTTGACACCATGTGGTTATAAAAATTCTTACAGTGTTTTAGATTTGTTGAGCCAAATATGATGTCATCCACATATATCGGAATTACAATGATATCGGCTTTTTCCTTTTTTATAAACAAAGTAGTATCGATTTTACCTTTGGAGAAGCCAGATTTGACTAAGAATTTAGATAATACTTCATACCAGGCTCGAAGGGCTTGCTTCAGTCCATAAAGAGCTTTGTCCAGAATATACACATGGTTCGGTTTCTCTGGGTTCACAATGCCTTCAGGCTGAGAGACGTAGACTTCCTCTTTTATAACGTCGTTGAGAAAGGCAGTCTTCACGTCCATTTGATAGACGGTGAAGTTCTTGTGGGCGACGTATGTTAGAAACATTATGATAGCTTCGATGCACGCCACTAGAGCATAAGTCTCGTCATAGTCAATACCTTCCTCTTGCCTATATCCCTTAGCAATAAGTCTTGCTTTATTTCTGATTACGATACCATCTTCGTCCTTTTTATTTTTGAATACCCATTTTTTGCCAATGATAGTCTTTCTAGACTTTTAATGCTTCAAACTGATTCAACTCATCTTGCATCGCAATTACCCAATCTGAGTTGGCTAGAGCTTCAGATACTCGAGTTGGCTCTACTTTGCTCAGAAATAAGTCATGTATACACATATTTAAAGTAGCAGACCTAGTTTGCACCGGTTTAGATGGATCTCCAATGATCTAGATTATCGGGTGTTCTTTGGTCCACTTGTGTTCATGAGGGAGTGGATTTGATGTAGATTGATCATGATTCTCATCTAATTATCCACTTTAAGTCTCTTCTTGTTCAGGGAGTGATTCAGTTGAAGTATTTGGTGCAGAAGTTTCAGTTGGTACAGCAGTATCTGGCTGTTGAGTAGACGTTATAGTGCAACCAACTGAATTAGCAACTCCTGTCTCGACATTTTCATGTACAACTTCAATCGAAGGGGTAGTTGTTTGAACTAGAGTTTCTTGCTGAATAGGGGGAACAAATTCAGTAGATACATCTGAAGTGACTGGATGAAGACCACTTGATTCTTCAGATCTGTCAGTCATAACAGATTTAGACAATTTAGATCCAAGAAACTCATCATAAAAGAATTCAAACAATAAATCTAATTCTGAAAAGCGAGATGTAGATGTAGAGGGTTTATCAGAATCAGTAGCATTAACCACAGGTTCTAGACTGATTTGTCTAGAAGCTAATACTCCTGTAAGTACGGGTTCTAAACTGCTTTGTTTAGAAGCCAAATCCTCATCAAATGTAACGTTTACACTCTCTATTACAGTCTTTGATTTCTTCAGATAGACTCTGTAAGCAGCAAACATTTGAGAGTATCCAATGAAGATGCCTTCGTCATCCTTGGGACTGAACTTGTTCAAGTTCTCTTTGTCATTTAGTACAAAGCACATGCATCCAAAAATATGAAAGTGTTTAATGCTAGGTGTACGATTATTTATCAAAGCATAAGGAGTTTTACCAAATTGGCGGTGTATTATTGAACGATTCTGTGTATAGCACGCAGTCGATACAACTTCAGCCCATAGAAATAGAGGTAGATCCAATTGACTAAGTATAGTTCGAGCGGCCTCGACTAGCGTTCGATTTCGTCTTTCTACTACTCCGTTCTGTTCTGGCGTTCTGGCAGCAGAATATTGATGTGTTATCCCTATCGATTAGAGATAATCTTCAAAAATGCTATTCTTAAATTCTTTGCCATTATCCGTTCGAAGAAGCTTGACTGGCTTTTGCAGATTAACTTGGGTAGTCTCATCCTTTGATCTTAGAAATTTGACCCAAGTATATCGCGAATAATCGTCCACAATAACTAACACGTATTTCTTGCCGTTAATGCTTTGTGTACACATAGGACCGCAAAAATCCATATGCAGCAATTCGAGTGGAGAACTTGTACTTGGTTCATGCTTCGGCTTATGAGCATCTTTCTTCATTTTACCTTTCTCGCACGTTGTGCATAGATGTTCTTTCTCGTATTTAAGCTCAGGAAGTCCTTTAACTAGTTTGCCAGTGACCAGTTTGTTGATGTAATGAAAATTCAGGTGAGAAAGCCTTCGGTGCCATAACCAGCTTTGTTGCAGCGAGACTTTTGATAGTAGAAAAACCTCATTGTCAGTCTGGACTTTTGACAGATTAATCGTGTAGATGTTAGACTTTCTCGTGCCGACCAAGAGTTCCTTACCATCTCCAGTACGCACAGAACATCTCTGGCCTTAAAATTTACCTCTAAGTATTTGTCGCAGAACTGTCCAATGCTAAAGAGGTTATGTCCTAATCCTTCCACGTAACTCACCTTCCTAATCGTCACATTGTCTTGAATTACGTCACCGTAGCCCAAAATCGGTGAAAACTGATTATTTCCGAATCTCACGTTCCCGCAGTATTTCTTTGTATAATTAGACAAAATATCTTTCTGCCCAGTCATATGCTTGGAGGAACTAGAATCCAAGTACCACATATGACGGGTCTGCACAGGAGAAATCAGGGACAATAACTTTAGGTACCCATTTAAAAGTGGGTCCTATCGGATTAGTGCAAGATTTTGGCATCCATTTGTATATGGATCTTTTGAACTTTTGAAAAATCTTTGAAGCATATGACTTATAAGAATAGACATGATAAGTACCAAACCAATCATTAGAATATCGGTGAGAAACAAAATCATTCCGCCTATAGTTAGATGACCTAGTAGCAGACCGAGATAATTCGTGTAATTACTTTATTGTATATCTTTTGTGAGGAATTACAAGTTTTTGTTTATTAGAAGCAACTGTACCAACTACATCAGAACTACTATCATTCGATCTATTACAAGAACTATCAGGACATGATTCAAACCTCTCATCAATCTTCCGTTTTGGTCGCCATTCTGTTCTTTCTTCCGACCTTTTCATATTCAATTCAGAAACAAAAGATTTACATTTATTAGGAAAAACAGATTTCTGAGCTTGTCTTTTCTTAAGATTACCAGTGTTAGTCCGTTTCTGTGAGTGTCGTTTCCTTTGATTCTTACCTTTCTGATAGTAATCAGTACTCATAGAAACTGATTCACCGACCTTGGTCGATAATTCACCAACTTCATATACACTTGGTAAAACTTCAGAGTTAATTATAAAAGTAGAATGATCTGCAAGTTTAGCGTTAAAGTCAAAAATATCAATACATTCTTCAACACACCCATCATCAGAATTTAGAAAATCATTTGCTGACGCAAATAAGTCATCAAAATCAGTTTTAGAGGTTTGGGGTGCCTTAGAAGAGTTAAAACACTTTTGAGATTCAGCTTTGAAAACGATGTTCTTCATTAAAGTTGAAAACACAACTTGTTCTATATCAACCAAAATTCTTTCATCTGAAAAAGCATTTTCAAGATCAACTATTTTGCTTTCTAAAACGAGTAGAGGGACATAAATTTTAGCTTTAATCGGTTTTTCCTCCATCTCAGTAATAGAATAACTTTCAAAATAATCATTTGAAAGACACTTTGGTTTTTCTGAAATATAACTATGATTCAGTTTTTGATGGCAAAATGGTAGTTGCATTTTCTTTGAATTCTTTCTGTTTTCATCTTATTTGGCTTCAACCTCTTCAGATGACTTGGTAACAAATTTGGGTTTTAAATGAGGATATTTACTTGCCACAAATAGAAAATTAAAGTTATATAAAGTTGGCTTTTCTGATTGCTTTATTTAAGTAGTGGGGGTTATCGTAACCGAGTCCCCACTTCTCTTTAAAATCAGCTTCCTCATTGGGTGTATTTAAGAAAATGGTTTGATCTGTTTGGCCTCTAGCATATAATTTTTCTTCTAAACCATTTACCTTTTTCTCTAAGCACTTGTTTTCATCCTGCAATTTGTGAGCTTTTAGAATACATTCTTGCTTTTCATGATCAGTCTTTGAAAGTTTAGACACAAATTCAGAAATCTTATTTTCAAAACCATCTTTTTGAAATTTAAAATCAGAAACAAATTTGTTTAGAGAATCAAGTAGACTTTTGTTCGCAACAAGTTCCTTGTTGAGTTCAAATATCTTTTGAGTTTTCTTTGCAACTCTACTCTTTTCCTTTTTCAGTTTAGATTGCAGGTTTTGAAGTTCGACCATCATGGCTTCCATTTTGGTTATAAAATCATTTTCAGAAAAGTTTAGTACCTCATCGGATGTCTCTTCGTCCGATTCAACGTACTTCACCTTTTTACTCATTAAGCACATGAGTGTTGTTTCTTCCTTTTCCTCTTCGTCAAAATGGTCCAGCCAGAACTCATCCTCATCCATTAGTGCCTTTCCAACTTCTTTCTGTTTAGCCAACAACATCTTCTGCTTGTAGTAAGCAGAATTTCAGACTGTAGGCTTTCAGCAATCCTTGGCATAATGACCAACCTTCCCGCAATTGTAGCACTCGATTAACTCTTCATTATTCTTCTCAGCACTACCATAGTCATTCACATACCTTTTTTTCTCTTCGGGATTCCTTTCCATATATCTCTTCTCTTCAAACTTTCTTCCTTCCACTCTTTCCCTGTGTTCATGATTCTTTGATCCAGACGAGTACCTTTGTGAGTTCGACCCCGACTTCTTATAGAATTTCTTTTGAAATGCACGGGGTCAACAGTAGCATCGCTTGCTTGAGGTTTTCCCCGTCATCACTATCAGAATCAGTATTTGCAGAATCATCCGAACTAGGAAGTACTATCTTCTTCTTCTTCTTCTTCTTTTCTTTCTTCTCCTTCTCCTTTTAACCAGCTACCAAAGCAATTGGATCAACTACTTTTTCAGCTTTCTTCTTCTCACTCCTTTTCTCTTCAACTTCCTCCTCATTTTGCCTCAACGTCTCATAGACTTCATGAAAAGGTATGTCACTGAGGTCTTTCATCTGTTTCATGCTACGAGTGTGCTTCTTCCACTCGGGTTGGAGAATACTGAGGAATTTGACGTTGTTCTCGATTTCTTCTTTTTAACTTTGTTCTTTGACCGCTCATTCAGAAGAAGAACAAATCTGTCAGGATCGAATTCTCAACAAGAATTAGTTCTCAGAAACAATATCAAAGAAGTTTGCGGAATAACACTTTGATATTTTATGAAACAGTAAATCAACACAGAAAATATGAATAACAAACTGTAAACTTGTATTGAATGCTTTAAAGTTACAAGATTACACACTCAACCTCAATATTGATGAACAGGCTCACCAATACGAATTCTACTTCTCTAGAATTAGGATCTATGCCTTGAGGTTGATTTCTCTCTAGAACTTGGAAAAAAATTATCTTCTAAAACTATTCTATATCTTCTATACATATACTAAAGAAAAAGATAATTACAATAAATAAACAAATCTTCAGTATATCTTCTATGTATATCTCTAAGCTTCCATGAATATCTTCATTCTTTCCAGCTGTCATTCTTTTCATACAGATCATATAAGCAGCACTAACTATGCTCAGCAGCATTAAAACCTTCAAGCAGCATTAACTGTAAGCAGCACTAACCACTAGCAGTACTAACTAGCTAAGCAGTACTAACTTTGTTCAAGCAGTACTAACAATAACTAGCAGTATTAACTCTACTAGCAGTAGTAATACTCAGCAGTACTAACCTTGAAGTCTTCTAGCAGTAGTAATTCTGAACCAGCAGCATTAACCATACTTGATCTTTTCTTCAGTTCCCAACAATCTCCCCCTAACTTGACTTTTAGAAAAAGAAGTCAAGTTCTTTAGATGCTCTTTAAGATGCTTCCAAAACTTCATAATGGTCTACATTCCAGTATTTGCATCCAATCCCAAACTCTGTTTGATGGTTCTTTGGATCAAGTATTTAGCCATCTCTGAATCTGGAATACACCCTAGCTTTTTCTTTAGCATGGCATGAAGCTTCAATCTGCTATGATTGTACACTCTATCCACTAGGAAGTACTTAGTGTGATTTAAATCCAAAGTCACTGCATATACTCCACTAGTTTCATATAGAGTCCAATTATTCACTGTTTGAAAAACATTTCTTATTACCTCCTCTACTTCATCAGGTTTGAACATCATACACAGATACTCCATTACCAGCTTTTTAATTGAAATCTCTGGAGCTTTTAGTTCATCTACATATGACTTCATCCCTATTGCAAACATTTCTTCAATATCAGGCCTTGAACAGGTTCTGACAATCTTACTCCAAGTGTTGTACACTTCATATTTCTCATCTTTTCTCTTCAGCCTGATGTACTCCTTTCCATCCACTGTCAATGTATCCCAGTGAATGACCTCAGGAGGCTTTATACCAACAGGTTCTGCTGAAATAGGCTTTGGAATTTTATCCATTACCACCATGTACATGTTTACATTTACACTCTGTGGTACTTCCTGAGAGTTAGCTTCATTCTGAGGTGCCTCTTCTTCTTCAGCAACCTTTTGCTCTTCTTCTACTCTAGGCTTCTTTACACTTTTCTTTCTTTTAGCCATCATTTTGGTTCTTTTCAAAGTCTTTTGAACCTGCACAAAAGTAGCTTCCTTCTTCTTTTCTTCCTTGTTCTCTGTCTTTTATTTGATTGGAGTCCCCTCTTCACTTTCAGGGAATGGTTGATTCATATTCACATCATTACTCTCCTTGGCCTTCTTTTCAAATTCCACTCTATCCTTTTCATTACTCTTCAGCTTCCCCATTTCTTTTTCATAAAGATCCTTGATTTGATCAAAAGTCATCTTCACAAACATTTCTTTCTTTACCCCAATTGCACTCCTCAAGAAAGTTATCATTTTGTTTCTTTCCTGAGTGGCAAGGTAAGTTTGTGAAGGTCTTCTTTTCTTTGCACTTGATTTTGCTATCATAGCCTTTCTCAAGCTTATGGCCCTTTGTTTAGCTTTCTCAGTTTCAAGCCCTTTCTGATATGCTTCATTTAATTCAGCAGCAAGAGCCTTTGCCATCTCCCTGTCCTTTTCCACCTGAACTCTTTCTTCCTTTTCAATATCCTCCTGCATCTTCCTGGCTAAGGCTTCATCTGATTCAACTAACCTTTGCTTCTTGACAGGTTGATCAGATTCCATCATCTTTGCTTTTCCCTTATTCTTTGCTTCTGCATCCATGTCTTTCTGTTCTGATTTCTTATCTCCCCCTTCATTTATGACCACTCCCTTTGCTTTGGGAGTGTCATTCTTTGCTTTGATTAGCATTTCAGCTACTTCAATTTCTGTTGGTGATAACTCTGTTACTGCTGCTTGTGAGGTTTCAGCAGCACTAACAGTTTCTGCTTCTAGTTGCACTGAATTTCTTTCTGTTTCTGCTTCCTGCTCCCCCTCAACATCAAGTTTTTCTCCATCAAGCTCCCCCTCTCTTGTGGCTTCTTCCATGTTGATCTCCCCCTTTTTGGGAGCATCTTTCTCAGGTTTCCTTCTCCTTAGTTGGAATTGCTTTCTCTTCTTTCTCTGTACCATACTTATCACCATCTTCTTTAGCTTAGCAATCTGTACTTGTTGTGACAGAATGACCAACTTCATTTCTTCTATCTCTTTGCCTTGTTTGATGACATCTTGGTTAATGTTACCCATTGTTTCCATCAATTCATCATATTTATATCTGTCCTCACCTTCTCTAGGAGTGTTACCCCCTATTGAAGGATCATTGGATCTTTTATAAGTGGATGTCTTCTTCCTAGCAGAAACACTATCCACCCCCGTGGTTTCTTGGCACCAGGGACCTTCAAATTATTGCTCATTCAAAGTTGCCATGGGGGAGGTCTTATTGATGTTACCACTTTCCTCCTCTGTGCTAGCAAGAGTAGTGGCAGCCTCATCACCCATATGCTCTTCCTCCTCCTTAGAGAGCACCTCCTTGGGGTTGGGAGACACCCCTTTGGTTTCCCTATGGATATTCACTAAAGGAGAATTCTCCTTTAGAGGGTTTAAAGGCTTGGGGGTTGATGGTACAAGAAGGGAAGGAGCCTTCTTTACCTGTTTCCTCTTGTAAGTTTGTGTGATAGGAGAGGTTGGTTTTTCAAGAAGGGACTGGGGGATTAATTTTGAGTGGGAAGGTTGGGATTGGCTAGTAGTAGGATGGTCTAATGGGGGCCTTGACCCTGCCGCCATACCTTCATTGGTTTGGGACACCACCATCATTGTAGAGAACAATGGGGTGTCAACTCCTTCAGAGTCCCCAGCAGATCTTCTCATGTTTGAGAAAACCTTGCCTTTGGGGGGTTTAGGTACATATACCCCAACAGGTTGAGGTATATCCGTCAATACATGAGTAATAACTTCTTGAACAAACCTGGGATACATAAAGAAAGTCTTTTTGTTTCCCATGTTCCTTCTGGCAGTGGCCAAACAGACCAAAGCATAAGCAATGGTGCTGCTGAACTCACTCCATCTAGTAGTCTTTTTGGAGATGCAGTGCATGAGAGTATGGACAAAGAAACGCCATTGGGGTGAAAATTTGGCTTTAGAGAATTTGAAAACACCCAATGGGCCTCCATACCCCATTCTTGTAAGGGATGAGAACAATTCATCATTTGGGATAGAAGTTATACCAGAGGCATCGTCTAGACGTAGACTGATGTGAATAACTTCTTTAGTAACTGTTAAGGGTTGGTCACACACCCTTGTCTTGATCATCTGCACACCATTCTCAGCAACAATGGTGGCAGTAGCCCAGAATTGCCTTTGATGCTCGATATAGATTGTAGGAGCAACAGTAAGAGCATGAGCAATATGGCTCGACTTGAGAAAATCCACAATTTGATGATATCCTGCAGCTTGCTTTGGCTTTTGTAGCATTGCGATCTCATTGTGCTCGTCGATGAATGCCATGGATGCCATTGAACTAGGATGTTCTTGCCTGAAAGACTTGGTACTTGAGAGAAAAAGGTTTAGAGCGCAAGTGAACAGTATGCAAAGAGTCGTTATGAATGTTTAAGCGGGCAAAGGGTATTTATAGTATTTGTAACATAAGCAGCATTAACCTAGAGCAGTATTAACTACCTAGCAGTATTAACTGCGAGCAGTATTAACCGCGAGCAGTATTAACTAACTAGCAGTATTAACTAACTAGCAGTATTAACTGCAAGTAGTATTAACCGCGAGCAGTATTAACCGCGACCAGTATTAACTAACTAGCAGTATTAACTGCAAGCAGTATTAACCGCGAGCAGTATTAACTAACTAGCAGTATTAACTGCGAGCAGTATTAACCGCGAGCAGTATTAACTAACTAGCAGTATTAACCGCGAGCAGTATTAACTAACTAGTAGTATTAACCATACTTACTCATTGAAGCTTAGGCTGAATTGAGTACTGCTATGTATGCCCTGCAAAGATAGATTAGTAACACCAAGAATCTATAATATTCAGATATTTAACCACTTTTTGAGAGAAAGCTTATTCAGAGTTGATCATTCCCACACTTGTTACCAAGAAAGTGAATCTACCCACATCAAAAGCTTTGGTGAATAGATCAGCAAACTGGTTGTCAGTATGAACTTTCACAACTTGAACAAGTTTCTTTTCATTACAGTCTCTTATGAAGTGATACCTGATCTCAATGTGCTTTGTCTTAGAGTGCTTGACAGGATTATTCACAATGATGATAGCACTGCTATTATCAATAAAAATGGGAGTGTGTAGAAAGGTTACCCCATAGTCCAGCATTTGATTCTGAATCCATAAGACTTGAGAACATCAACTTGCAGCTGCTATGTACTCTGCCTCTGTTGTAGATGTGGACACTGTGGTTTGTTTCTTGCACTGCCATGAAACTAGTCTAGCACCCACAAACTGACATCCTCTAGAAGTTGATTTTCTGTCCAAGTTTGCCCCACCTAGATCACTGTCTGAGTATGCTATTAGGTCAAAGGGTGAGTCATGAGGATACCAAAGTCCCAATCTGGGATGCCCTTTGAGATATCTGAATATCCTCTTAACAGCTTGAAAGTGAGATTGCTTTGGCCTAACTTGGAATCTTGCACATACACACACTGGAAACATTATATCTGGCCTTGATGATGTGAGATACATGAGAGAGCCAATCATGGATCTGTAGTGATGCACATCCATATCCTCCCCCTCAAGATCTGCTGTTATCTGTTTGTGTGTCTCCATAGGTGTGTTGGCAGGTTTTGAGTCTGAGAAACCAAACTTGGTTAGAATGTCCTGCACATACTTGGATTGACAGATGAAGATACCATCTGACTTCTGTTGAACTTGGAGTCCAAGGAAGAAAGTAAGTTCCCCCATGGAACTCATTTTAAACCTTTGATGCATTAGGTCCTCAAACTCCTTGCACATGCTGTCTCTTGTGGATCCAAAGATAATGTCATCAACATAGATTTGGGCCAGCAAGATCTCCTTCTTCTTTCTCTTGATAAATAGAGTCTTATCAATGACTCCTCTTTCAAAGCCATTTTCCAAGAGATAGGATGACAGAGTGTCATACCATGCTCTTGGAGCTTGATGTAGTCCATAAAGAGCTTTCTTCAATTTGTATACCCTGTCTGGATAGCTTGTGTTTTCAAACCCTGGTGGTTGACAGACATATACCTCTTCTTCAATTGAGCCATAGAGAAAAGCACTCTTTACATCCATTTGATAGACTTTGAAGTTCATGTAGGAAGCATAGGCTAGGAATAATCTGATTGCTTCTATCCTAGCCACAGGTGCAAAAACTTCTTCATAATCTATACCCTCTTCTTGAGTATAGCCTTGAGCCACTAGTCTTGCTTTGTTCCTTATGACTATACCTCTTTCATCTCTCTTGTTTCTAAAGATCCACTTTGTGCCAATTGCTCTGTGACCTTTAGGAAGGTCTACTAGATCCCATACATCTTGTAGCTTGAATTGTAACAGTTCTTCTTGCATTGCTTCTATCCAGCTGGATTCTTTCATAGCATCATGTGCCTTTTTAGGCTCAAGCTGGGATAGAAAGCAAGAAAGCAATGTATGCTGTTGATCTTGCATTTGTTGAAGCCTGCTTTGATGTCTAGTCATCATAGGAGAAGATATATCTCCTACTACCAGCTGTGGAGGATGATTCTTTTGAACTCTGGTGTTTTGACTAGGTTCTTCATTGAGTCCTTCTTCTAGATTAGAGTCATTTAACTCAACTGAAGTGTTTTCAGCAGCCACTTCTGATTCTTTATTCTCTTGGGTCTTCTTATGTCTATTTTCTTCTTCACTCTGACTTGATCCAGCAGTTGGTTCCTTGTCACTGTCTTCAACAGAATCCACTGTGGGAATGGGAAAGATCACCGATTTAGGTATAGTTTCTTGAACTTGTGTAGTCCCTGATCCTCCACATCCTGAATCTGCATAATCATCACTTTTGTGACATTACCTTTTCCACTTATCTTACCACCAGTAAGATTATCCCCAAATGCAACATGTCCTCCATTGATATGCTTGAAATCCTGTAGGCATGACATGTTACCTGTCATGTGCCTAGAGCAACCACTATCAACATGCCATATGCTCTTTCCCTTGAGCTGTTGGTTGCCCTGCACATAAGATAGATCAGTTAGTATGAAATAGGAACCCAAGCCAAAGTGGTCTTGGGTACCCCTTTCTCATCAAAATATTTGCATTCTTTCTTGACAAGATTTTTGAATTTTAACTCCTCATTCTTGGAGTACTTTGTCACAATAATAGGCTTGGAAACATTTTTGCTAGAAGTAGTACTGGTTGCAGAAGTATTAATTGCCTTAGCAGCACTTGCATGCTTAGCAGTACTAACCTTGTTAGCAGCAGTAACTGTGTTGGCAGTATTAACCTTTGAAGAGGTACTAACAGTATTAGCAGCATTAATATTTTTAGCAGTACTAACACAGGTAGCAGCAGTAATACTTCCAGCAGCACTAACCCTGTCAGCAGTACTAACAGTTTTAGTGCTTTTAGGCACCCATATTTTAATACTTTCTTTTAAAAACGCTTTCTTCATGAGGCCTTTCATTTCACCATGTTTCTTTATCACATGTTTCTTTCCATCCTTCATATAACCAACAGGTTTTTGCACAGATCTATGAAAGGTTATCTATTGATTAATAGGGTTAAAGAAACAATGTTTAGCCAAATGATTTAACTTGCCACATATGAAACAAGGTTTTGGTCTATTGATCTTACTCAGATCAACTCCTTGTTTCTGAGCCCATTGATTATTCCAGTTTCTTTGATTACCTCTTTTTAAACCAGAATTTAGGCTCTTGGCTTTACTGCAAGTACACTGTTTACAAGATCCAGGATTCACAATTGTGGTTTGTTTGTAATGGACCTTGTTATCTTTTCCTTTGGTCCTCTCTATTTCCTTGGACTTGACCCAGATTTTCCCACATCCCTCATTGGTGATAATATTGTTTTCTACTGGGATCTCTTTACTCATATCATTATCTCTATTCTTACTGGCTTCTTTCTCAGTTAAATCCTTAATTACTACTTCATCCAAAGGGTCTATCTTAAAGGCTTTTTCTGATAAGTCCTTTTTCTCCTTGGTTTCTAACAAGTCTGAAGTAGGAGAGATATAATTGTTATTGTAAGGAGGAGGTGTACTGTTGTATCCAATACCAGGCTTCATCTTATCATGAATCTGAGCCTTTAGAAGAGAATCCATTGCTTTTGAAGCATATGAAAACTTTTCTATGTCAAGTTTAACTTTAGACAGTTCCTCCTTCAGCTTATCACTCTCTTCTAAGGATTTAGGCAGTTTGGTCTCTAACTCATTCTTTTCCCACTTCCAATAGTTAGTGTGAAAAGAGTGTTGAAGTTCATTAGCTTGAAAGCCTTTGATTTGTTCTTCAAATCTCTCTACAATTAACACATAGTCTCTTCTATCCTTTTCTAATCTTTTGAGGTCCTCACACATACTTTGATTGTGATCCCTGTATCTTTTGACAGTGTCAATGCAAGATTTAGTGCAAAGATTAGAAATTACCACAGAGGGGAGATCAGACACTTCTGCCATAAGAGCTTGATTCTGAATGGCTTCCTCAGCTTGATCACTCCAGTCAAATCCCATTCCTTGTTGAGAGACAAGGGATTGAGCAGGATTCTTGTTCTGAGTGTAGCCTCCATTCTGAGCTTGTTGGTGGTTGTTGTTTGGAACAGCACTTCTGCATTCTCTAGCAAAGTGTCCTTTCATGTGACACTTATAACATTCCACCTTGGTTTTGTCAAAACCAGCTCCATCTTCTCTTCTTTGAGAGAAGTTATTCCTTCCTGTTCTTTTAATGAACTTCTTCACCCTCATGGATAACATGGCCATCTGCCATTTAATATCCATCTCCTCCAGGTCATCAGGGTGAAGTTGATCCAGATCATCATTAATCAACGAATTGTTACTATGACTGGACAAGAAGGCTTCAAATATTGTTTCAGTTCCTTTTTCTGAACTTGCTCCACTAGCAGTACTAACTGCTTCAGGGATGGCAGTAGTATCAGTGGATGCTGAAAGAAGTGCAGCATTGTGGACATAACCAGTGGGCTTCTTCTTGATCTCTACCTCAGTTTCAAAAACTCTTAGATCATTGTATAGATCATCAAGTTCTTTCTCTTCCAGGTTGTCACTCTGTCTATATGAGACAGTGTACATAGTCCATTCATCCCCAAGAGATCTGAGGAACTTTCTGTTGATGTCATTTTGATCCATCTTTACTCCTACAGTAGCCAGTTCACCAATGAGCTTGTTGAACCTATCAAAAGTTTGAGTCATAGACTCATTCTTTGAGGAAATAAAGTTCTCATACTGCTGCTTTAGAACATCTCTTTGATTTTATTTGATGCTCTTAGTTCCAGCAAATCTTTTCTCTAGAGCATTCCAGAGAATCTGAGCATCAGTGCAGTTGCACAATTGATGCTGATATTCATTGGGGATGGCCAAGAGCAGAGTGCTCAAGGCCTTCATCTCTATCTGTCTGATCTTCCTCTCACCATCTGTCTTTGGTGGAGGTCTTTTCCCATCTGGTCCTATCCTTCTAACTTCAGAAGGACCATTCTCAATGATATCCCACATTGAGTAGTCAGTGAGAAGAATATATTGTCTTATTCTGATCTTCCACATGTCAAACTCACTGGGTTTGAGCATTGGAACCTTAGATACCAAAGTACTGCTTGATTCTGTAAGATTTTCCATGATGAATAGATGTTTCTGAGAGAGTTTGGCTCTGATACCACTTGTCAGGATCGAATTCTCAACAAGAATTAGTTCTCAGAAACAATATCAAAGAAGTTTGCGGAATAACACTTTGATATTTTATGAAACAGTAAATCAACACAGAAAATATGAATAACAAACTGTAAACTTGTATTGAATGCTTTAAAGTTACAAGATTACACACTCAACCTCAATATTGATGAACAGGCTCACCAATACGAATTCTACTTCTCTAGAATTAGGATCTATGCCTTGAGGTTGATTTCTCTCTAGAACTTGGAAAAAAATTATCTTCTAAAACTATTCTATATCTTCTATACATATACTAAAGAAAAAGATAATTACAATAAATAAACAAATCTTCAGTATATCTTCTATGTATATCTCTAAGCTTCCATGAATATCTTCATTCTTTCCAGCTGTCATTCTTTTCATACAGATCATATAAGCAGCACTAACTATGATCAACAGCATTAAAACCTTGAAGCAGCATTAACTGTAAGCAGCACTAACCACTAGCAGTACTAACTAGCTAAGCAATACTAACTTTGTTCAAGCAGTACTAACAATAACTAGCAGTATTAACTCTACTAGCAGTAGTAATACTCAGCAGTACTAACCTTGAAGTCTTCTAGCAGTAGTAATTCTGAACCAGCAGCATTAACCATACTTGATCTTTTCTTCAGTTCCCAACAAAATCTTTCATAAGTATCCTCAAGGCTCTCATTCTCTTTAGCCTTAAACTCTTCGTAGCTGTTGATGCAGTTTGCTACTTTTATCTGGTTGCCAACCTTTGACCCCATCATCATCTTCTGGAGTAGATCTAACATCTTTTTGGCATTGGCTTTGTAGCTGTCAATCTTAATGTAAATCCCATTGGGCATGCTCTGTAAAAGTAGAGATCTAGCTTGCTTGTCAGCTTTGTAACGACTCTTCTGCTCATCAGTATACTGTGAAAAATCCTTTGGAACAGTCTTTGTGTTTCTGACTCAATCCTCATCTCCATCTTCACTATCTGAGGACTCTTCATCGGCTATCTCCATGGTAGGGGGTACCATAGGACCTTCCATAATGGATAAAAGAATGTTCTCTCCGTTTGCATGTCGATCAATAAAATCAAGAAATCTATCCTTCCATTGCTCATACTCCCCTTTAAACAGAACTGGAGGCTTTACATCAGTACCGATTGAGTGCGCGTCCTTGGAAGTCATCCTGTTATTGAAAAAATTTACAATAAGAACTTGACAAACGACCGTTAGTCCAATTGAAATCAAGCAATACAGAAACACTTAGAAAGAAAATTCAGAAACTAAATTTTCAAAGATCACAAGTATGGAATTCGCATGACAGATTAAAATATACATAATTCGTATGCACAATTTGAATACAATCACAAATCAACAAGATTTCAAAAACAACAACTTCAGAATTCGTATGCAAGAGAAATCCAAAATTCGCATACAAACAATTTCAGAATTCGCAAAGAACTTTTCGCACAACAATATCACACGAATCCTACACATGGAAAAATATTTGAAAACAAGGAATTCGTATCTGATGCGAAATTAACACTTTAAAAAAATTGAACTTTTATACGAATTGTTCAAGAATTCGTATAACACTCTTCTGCGAATTCTGATAAATTCGTATACAAGTCTTATGCGAGTTCTCTACTTTTCGCATACAAATGTTATGCGAATTATGTCCTTCGATAATTTTCTCAACAAATTTTCGCATATAAACCTTATGCGAATTCAGGCAATTCGCAACACCCACATATACGAATTCTGTTCAATTCGCACAAGACACGTATGCAAATTCAACACTTGTGAAATTTTCAGAAACAATTATTATGCGAAAATTAAGGAATCTGCGAAATCCAATTATCTGCGAGTTCTTGAGAGATCTGCGAGTTCTTCAGATCTTCGAACAAACTACATACTGATTCACACAAAAACCCATCTATACTTTAAATTTTATTCCAAAACTTCGACAATTACACCACTAGAACATCTAGAATCGAAATCTATCAAAGAAATTCATTTAACAATACAAATTGATCCGAATACAGTGCGAAAGAACTCGTGGACTCAAAACTCATGAAATTCCAAAATTGATGAACAATTACAATGCAAATCACTATCAAACCTATACAAGATTTGTCTAAACTACTATACGATCTCAATGAGTACAATTACAACCCCAAAAACACACAAAGATTCAAAATTCGATCCAAACTAAAAAAACTCACTGTCGACTCTATATCTTGATTGATTTCAATTTGGATTTGCTCTGTGAAATACGGAGTTACTATGTACAACGAATGTACAATATAAGGAGTTGGTTTGATGATGACTCCCTAGGACTTCCATTCAATCATTGAAAAACACAAGGTTTATCTATGAATGTTCTGACAGAAAAACAAATTTTCTGTGTGCTCGTGCTTGTGTATAAAAGAATTTAGCACAATGATTGTGTTTCATAAGGCTCAAATTGTGTAAACTGTTGAGACAGCAACAAGTATTACACAGAGCCAATGTGCATGAAAGAGGTGCGAAGGTGGGGCAACTTTCCTTCTTTTTCAATATCTAAATCTTCCGAGTGAAGACTAGATAGCAGATATGCTGTGTCCCCAAATAAAATGAAACATTTATTTGCTAAGAAAGAAACGAGTGGCTGGTGGGGTAATTGCAAGAGTTGGCATGGGCTCACTGCCTGTTTCATTGATGGTCACCAAAGAATGTGAACCAATCAGTAGATGTGGCTGCCCGGCTCAGAAAGTGGTTGGTGCAGAGTTTTGATATTCTTTTAACTCTGTTCTCACACCCTCTTTCTTTTAACGTTAAAGCTCACTTCTAACCAAACTCTCATTTACATTTTACCTCAGCTCAATGAGAAAAACTCAACCGGATGAGTTATCTCCCCCACTCTTGGATTTTGATCCCTCACCCCTCAATCACTCTAGAATAACTTCCGGGGTAGGAAACACAGGTTTACGTGAATCCATGGAAGTTCTGTTTAAGCTCACACATGAATCCCATGTAAGTCCTGTAAAGAATGGTTGCTCAACAATTTAACTTGAACAGTTAAGCACAAAATTATAACAGTGTCAGAATGTATGCTCATGAAATTTGAGCAATTGAACTTTGAAGATTTCTCAAAACAAAGATATTGAATGAATGAAATGAAATCAAGAGAATCGTTTTGAGAATCTGACAATGTATCAATCAGATCAAATGAAATGGTTAGGGTATCAAAGAATTGAATATTTTGTTTATATGAACGAATATAAACAATTTTGCAATGAAAGCACAAATTTGAAATGATGAATGATGCTCAACAATAATTGAAAGCAAACGGGAGTATTACCATCGAAAAATAGGTTCGTTTAGAGACATGGTAATAACAAATTAAAATGAAGTACTGAACCGATGTGTGTGAATACATTACAATATATAGGAAAGATAATACACGAGTATTGATCTTTAGAAACACACGGTCAGTTAAACATTAAAGCTCAATATTGAAAAACATTTAAAATCACACTTCTTAATTCATGAAATCTTTTGAAAATAGAGAAGTGGTTTGAACATTTAAGAACACGTTTTTCATGCTTGAAAGTTGTTCGTCTTTCAAACAATCAGAGATGTAAGATTAGAAGATACTTACATTTAAGCTCCCCCTCAAATCATTATAGAATGATTTAGGTCAGATAAGCTCCCCCTGGATATTTTACATAATATCCTTATCTGAACATTGAAGAATGGGTCCTGATCTGTCATGTGATCAGAAGCCACAATCTTTTATATTAAAGTTTGGGTTCTAAACTGAAGTGTTTAGAAGCCAATGTCTTTGACATTGAAGTCCGAGTCCTGAGTTGATTTACTCAGAAGTCAAAATTTTACACTTTGAAGTACGAGTCCTGATCTGGACATGATCAGAAGTCAAACATCTTGCTCCCCCTTAAACTTTAGGTGACTGCAACACAATTTTAGCTTTTGGTACCTACTGGTATTTGGGTCCTGATGTGTTAGTTGCAGTTCTTGTGGGGGTTACATAATAAGAGCCATACCAGTAATTAACAAAATTCATACTTACAAAGTCATGTGCTCCACAGTAAGAACAACAAATCTTCTTTTGAGCAACCCTGATCAAATGATTAGTCGAGTAATATATATCAGAATTACCAAAAGAGTTACCTTTATGCACACTGTTCTTGTTAGCATTGGTTGTGGATGCAGATGCTTTGTCCTTCTTCTTCTCTTCATCTGAAGAACTCTTCACTCTCTAGACCTTCTGATTTTTCTTAGAAGACTTTTCAAGAGATTTGATGTAAAAATTTGCTGAACCATCAACAGATTTGTCATAAAATAGATTTGATGGTCTGATTTGACTTGATTTGACAGTTTGTGGTTTGACACTTTTGTTTTTGAAAACATTTTTGTCATGGATAGAACTAGAAGCTGTTTTGAAAGAACAGACTGATTCTGTTGAGTTATCAACAGGTGATTGACTAATCACATCAGCTGTTACTTTATCTGACAATTCAATGTTTGCAGCTTCCAAGTCATTTATCTTTTTAGTTAAAATGTTTCTTTCTGAAGTAAGTTTGTCAAACTTGTGTTTCAAATCAGATCTGGCCATCTGTTCTTTAAGAATATCTGATGATAGAACAGATAATTTGGATGTGAGCTTAGTTATTTCATATTCAAAATATGAACGTTCTTGTTCAAAATCTTTTTCCAAGTTCTTGTTTTTCTCATAAATATCTTAGAAAATCCCAGCATTTTTCTTTTCAAATAATTTCTTTTCTTGCTCAAAAGACTGCTTCTTTTCTTTGAAAATATTTCTTTCCTTTTCTAGCAAGTCTTGTAAAGTAGAAATTTGCTTGGGAAATTAAGTGTTTTTATCTTCAAGAACTTTTCTTTCCTTAGCAAATGTGTCTCTTTCAGTAATTAATATATTTTCGAATTCAGACACTTGCTTAGAAAGGTTAAGGCATCTAAGCTCAAGATCCTTCTTCTCTTGTAAAGTTTTCATGGAAATTTCAGATGACTGTTGGGTAGAAGATGTCTTCACATTTGATTTGTCTTTTTCTGCTTGGAGACTTATTTTCAGTTCAGCATTCTTCTTCTCCAAAGCAGATATTTGATCTTCAAAAGCCTTTAACTTGTTTTGAAGCTTTACTAATTCATCTTTCAGCTCAGATGACTTCTGTTCAGTCATCTTCAGTTGGCTTTGAAGATTCGTAATCTTTCTGTTTTTCAGCTTGATTTCTTTTTCACAAGCTTTAATAGTATTTCCTTTTATTTTAATCATTTCATCTATCTCTTTAATCTCCTTCTCTCTTGCACTGATGATACCTGCACAATCGGATTTAGCAATTTCAGTACATTTTGCACAAACAGGAATTGTATCAGAATTTGACAAATTAAATTTCAACTCCTGAATCTGTTTAAGAAGCTTTGAATTCTGATTTTTTAGATTGTCTCTTTCTGCTTCTATTTTCGGTATCTCAGGTATGTACAAAACAGCCATATCTCTTGCAGATAAAACAGTGTTTCATCTCTCGTCTGTAACAGACATCTTGTCAGAATGTTAGCTTTTTAAAAAAAATGATCGTCAAAAATCAGAAAATTATGACCACTATCAAAATATGTGCCCCTCCGCAGACTTAGCACGGGGGTTCCGTTTGAATAAAATGCTTGAATAAAATGATCGTTCCCAAACATATCAGAAATTTTGACTAAAAAAGTCAAACTTGGATCACAAAAAAAAATTACTTTTAAAAAAATCTATCTCTTGAAACTCGCAAATCACTGTATGCGCTAAGCACTAAACTCACTAAGCACTATTCACTGAGGAACTCGCAAATGGTAATGTACGCGTTTCTAGAACTCGCAGAACATTAGTAGCGCATTTTGCTCAAACTCGCATGACTATGAAACTCGTAAGGCACTGAAAGCGCAAATCACTGCTCACACTGAAACTCGCTAGTAGGCACTCGCGCGTTTCTAGAACTCGCTAGTCGCTACGTGCGCGTTTTATGTCGTTTGCGCGTTATAACGTTAGCGCGTTTAAGAGGTTTGCACGTTTTAACACTTAGAAAAATTTTGACATTTTTGAAACTCGCAGGCTTAGCTTGCGCGTTCTTCAGCTTGACTCTTGCGTGTTCTTGAGATGAACTTGCGCGTTTTGAAGATCTTGCGCGTTTTGACAGTTCTGTTCACGAAATCAATCCAAATTGACTTAAACCTGCAAATTTAAACATAAAATTGCACCAATATGATCGAATTATCAATTAGAACATTATTCTAACACAAGATTTTGATTAAAAACATCAAAATGCACTCATTCGATTCAAGAACAGTGTTCGACATATTTTTCAAGAAAACACAATGAAATCCAAAAATAAAACTGTTCTAGTGATTAATTTGTGTTTGTTGTGAACACTAAATGTTTACAAACGTAAATCGAATTCAACTGAATCAATTATACACACAAATTTCAACAATTCATGAAGAAATCCATCAAACAGTGACTTTTTCACAAAAACGAATGTTCTTGACAAAATTTTCAGAAAATTCAATCAATTTGTTCAATCCAATCAATCTGAAACTGTTTGGTCTCGCTCTGATACCAATTGAAATTGTATTCCCAATCAAGCAATCTAACAATTAAACCCAATCAAGATTTGACAATGTATATTTCTAGAGAGAGAGTGTAGAGAGAGAAAGTGTTCATGTCATAGATCTTACAAATATACGTACAATGAACTTGCACAAACTAACAAGTCATATCCCTATTTATACCAAGGATATGAACTCATACAAGTAACTAAACAACATATTGACTTAACATCCTTTGACTTTGTTGACTTTGCTAAACTTGACTTTTCCTATTAAATCTTGGATACAATAATACACTAACACTCTGATACCAATTGTTAATTCCCAGATTATCAAGTTCTAATTCAATTTCTATTAACAACAAGTTGATACAAACCAAATATCCAACCTGTTATTGATTTCCAACAAGATTCGTATACAGTTTCTCTTTGGATACTTTCTCTCTCTACAAGCGTACAAAACAAGTTCTAGTTCCAAATTGTTTCTTACTTCTAAAAGACTTAACTACTAAGCTAGTCATAAGTCTATTAAAGGTAAATCACAATACACGCGCTAAACACTATTACAAAACAAAACTTTGACTTTTGACATTTATTACAAAGATGACTTTGACTTTGACATAGAGAGTTGACTTTGAGCATTTGATTTGGTTGACTTTCAACTTTAGTAATCATGATCTCGTATCCAACAAATATGTGCACTAACAGTATGACAACCCACATTTTTTAAAGAAAGCTATTTGAAAGCAGCTAGCTTTATATAATTTTGATTTTTTACAAGTGGTTGACAAATGCCCTCAATTAAAACCCAAATTTGTTACAAAATCATCTGATGAGGTGGAAGATAAGGAAGATGAAAATAGGAAAAACACAAAAAAAAATGCAACTACCATTCTGTTATGATAAGCTAAATGATAGTTATCTATCTGAGCAACCAAAATTTTTATCAAACGGCTATTTTCAAAGCTACTCTACTGAGGAAATGGAGGCAAAACCAGTTGAAGCTAAAATTTATGTTTCTTCACTCATCTTGGAAACTAAAATTTATGAGTTTGAGAACACCTTAGTAGATGAAACAATTTTGGCTGATTTGGAGAAGATTGTGTTTTCCACTGTGCTTTTAAACACAGATTTAAAATTTGAAGTTACAAATGATAATTTAGAGTCAGAGAGAGTTAGTGAAAACAACTCTACTGATTCAGATAATTCATCTTGTAAAGTTTTCATCAGTGATATTTTTCATAATCTAAAACCTTCAGATTTTGAACGAACGCCTTCCCAAAAGCAGTTTTCAAAAGAATTCAATGATTTAATGCTTCCAAATGCTTCCAAATCTCCTCAATTTGATGATGATGATGATAACTTTTTTGAAGATGAAATTGATTTTTTAAATTTCGATGGATGTGTTGATGAGGGTGTTGAGAAGTTTGATTTTAATGCTAAACTTCCAGATCACTCTGCTTTTCTGATTAAATATGAGATTTTACCAAATGTTAAAGTGAAAGGGGAATCATCAACTAAAGTCTATGATTGAGTTCCTGTGAGTACTTACTATGCTAGAGGTAAGAAGCAAAAGAAGAAGTGCCCACAGAAACAGGCCAACACTGGTAAGTCCAGAAAAAGACAAACTCTGAAATCTCATGGTTCCTACAAATCTAAATCTTGGGTTTCAAATATGAGATTGAAAAGGTCTGAAATGAGGCTTGAATAGAGACCTAAAAAGAAGATTGACGAGTCTACAAAATCATTTTCTGATTTAGATTGTAATAGGATTACTACTGCTAGTTTGTCTGATGTAATTGTGTTAGTGTATAAAATTGTATATAAGATTTAATAGGAAAAGTGAAGTCAAGTAAAGTCAACAGAGTCTAAGTCTTGTTGGTTAATATGTTGTTCTTGTATTGTGTCATAAGTGTTTAAGCTTGTGGTTTTATATTCCTTGTATAAATAGGGATATGACTTGTTTGTTTCATTGTAAGAAGTTCTTAATTGTAATATCAATGACTAATATGCTTTCTCTCTCTACACACTCTCTCTAGACTTTGAATGTCATGTTCTTGATTTAGATTGTTTGATTGAATTTGGGAAATACATTTTCAATTGGTATCAGAGCTATACCAAACAAATTCAGAAAGAATTTCACATCAAATTTGGATCACACAGTTGGATTTTCTTGAAAACATCAAGAACACTGAATTTTGACCATTTTCACAAATTCTCATTGAATCATTGTTCTTTGATCGTGAAATTTGTTTCATTAGATTCATATTGTGTGATAGATTTGATCTTATTCATATCTTTTCATGGATTAATCAACTGAATTGTAGGTATAATTAAACTTGTTGGATGGAATTCTGGAATTTTTTCAAGAACGTATTCAACTTCTATCCATCACTGTTGAAACAAATTCGCGTTAGACAAGTGTTGATTGAATGTATAAATGATCAAGTTGTGATCGATTTCAGTTTAGAAACACATTGTATTCATATAATTTTACAACTCAACCACAAAATTATATTTTAATTTCGATTTTTTTTTGTTTTTGTTGTCAAAGATGTTGAATACTGATTGCACTGTGATTTCAAGTTCTTAGATAAATTTGTTGCTTGGAAAAATGTTCATATTTCATTCTCGATCATTGTGATACAGATTTTGAGAATCAATTTGCAGGTACAAATTTGCATTGAATCAGATTTGGTATTTGGTTTGTGAGTTTGTGAAGAATACGCTAAATTCTTGAAAGAACACGCAAAGGTTCCAATTGATGTTCCAATTGATTTGCGAGTTTGATGTTATTCGATCTGCGCGTTCTAGGTCATTCAATCTGCGCGTTCTAAGTAATTCAGTCTGCAAGTTCATGAGTTGTTTGATCTGTGCGTTTCTAACTCAAGTAATCTGCGAGTTATACAGAACACGCAAACCACTGGGTTGAATATCAATGTTTGATCTACGGGTTTCAGGTTTTAAATTCAAATATTTTGCGAGTTTTAAATCCGTTTAGTCTGCGAGTTTCATAGTCATTTCAATCTACATGATCTGCGCGTTTAAATCAAGTTCAAGAGATTTGCGAGTCTTAATTCACATAGCTTGTATGTTTAAATCCTAAGCATCTGCGAGTTTCGGCCTACTCAATCTGCGTGTTTCAGGTCATGCAGTTTGCGAGTTTCAGGTCAATTCGATCTGCGAGTTCTGAAAATTTTCAAACCACAGCCTGCGAGTTTTTAAAATTTCATGAGTTCATGAGTTCTGCGAGTTTGAATGTTTTATAGTTCATGAGTTCTGCGAGTTTGATGTTATTTGATCTGCAAGTTCTGTAAACTCTCAAACTACAGTCTGCGTGTTTATGGTTACTTGATTTGCGAGTTTTAATGATCACTTGATCTGCAGATTTTAACTTCAAGTATTTGCGAGTTTCATGATCATTTGATATGCAGATTTTTAGTTTAAGCAGCCTGCAAGTTCATAATCACTTAATCTGCAAGTTCTAATCTGTTTCACAATCATTGATCTGTGAATTTCAGTTTATGTGATCTATTTCCAGTTTAAGCATCTGTGAATTTCAAATCAAGTGATTTGTGATTTTAAATCTATATGGCTTGCGAGTTTCTCTTCATTTGATTTGCAAGTTTCAAACTCATTTGGTCTACGAGTTCAAAATTCACTTGATATTCTAGTTCACTTTATCTGAGAGTTTCAGTGCTTTGAGAGTTCCAGAGATAGAAATTTTTTTTGTGGTGATCTAAGTTTGACATCCAGTCAACTTTCTGAATTGTTTGGGAATGATCATTCATATCAAGATGATTTCTCATTCATGATGCCAACTACAGACGAAAGAGGAAATAATGTACTTTCAGCAAGAGATATGGTTGTCTTGTACATGCCTGAGATACCTGTTATAGAGGCTGAACGAGACAAACTGAGAATTCAGAATGCAACCCTTGTCAAACCGATTTAGGAGTTGAAGTTAAATTTGTCAAATTCTGATAAAACTTATGTTTGTGCAAAATGTACTGATAATGCTAAATCTGATTTTGCAGGTATCATCAGCACAAGAGAGAAGGAAATTAGAGAAAAAGAAAAAGAAATTAAAGATGGAGAGAAAATGATTACAATAAAAGAATATGTCGTTCAGGCTCTTGAGAAAGTAATCAAGGTCAAAGAGTCCATAATTACAAATCTTCAAAGCCAACTGAAGAAAACTGAACAGAAATCATCAGAGCTGAAAGATGAATCAGTTGAGCTTCAACACAGATTAAAGGCTTTTGAAGATCAGATATCTGCATTGGAAGCCAAAAATGTTGATCTGATGAAAAGCTTCCAATCAGATAAAGACAGAGCAAATTTGGAGAAATCTTATACTCAAAAGCAGTCTGATATTTCAAAGAAAGCTAACCAAGAGAAGAAGGATCTTGAGCTAAGATGTTCAAAACTTTCTAAGCAAGTGTCAGAATTCGAAAAGATAGTAATCATTGAAAGAGACACTTTTGCGAAAGAAAGACAAGTTCTTGAAAACAAAATAACTAAACTTCCCAAACAGATTTCTAATTTACAAGAATTGCTCGAAAAAGAAAGACAAATTTTCAAAGAGAAGAAAACGTCTTTTGAGCTTGAAAAGAAAATTTCTGAAAAGAGAAATACTGGGATTTTCAAGGATATTTCTGAAAAGAACAAGAACTTGGAGAAAGATTTTAAGCTTGAACATTCACATTTTGAATCTGAAATATCTAAGCTTAAATCCAAAATAATTGTTCTATCAACAGATGTCGAAAAAGAACAGAAGGCCATATCTGATTTGAAACAAAAGTTTGACACACTTATTTCTGAAAGTAACATTTATCCGAACAGATAAAATACTTGGAAGCTGCAAACGTTAATTTGTCTGAAAAGATTACAGCTGATGTGATTGATCAATCACCTGTTGATAACTCAACAGAATCAGTTTGTTCTTTCAAAACAGCTTCAAGTTCTATTCATGAGAAAAATGTTTTCAACAAGAAAAGTGTCAAACCAAACAATGTCAACTCAAATCAGATTCAACCATCTAATATATTTTATGACAAATCTGTTGATGGTTCAACGAGCTTTTATGTAAAATCGCTTGGAAAGCAATCTAAGAAAAATCAGATGGTCTGGAGAGTGAAGAGTTCTTCAGATGATGAGAAGAAGAATAACAAAGCATATGCATCCACAACCAATGACAACAAGAACAATGTGAATAAAGGTAACTCTTTTGGTAATTCTGATACATTTTATTCTACTAATCATCTTATCAGGATTGCTCAGAAGAAAATATGTTGTTCTTACTGTGGAGCACATGACTTTGTAAGTAAGAATTTTGTAAATTACTGGTATGGTTCATATTATGTAACCCCCACAAGAACTGCAACTAACACATCAGGACCCAAATACCAGTGGGTACCAAAAGCTAAATCTGTGTTGCAGGCACCCAAGGTTTAAGGGGGAGCATAGAACTATGGCTTTTGAACAAAATAGTTCGAAACCCGTACTTTAAAGTACAAGTCATTGGCTTCTAAACACTTCAGTTTAGAACCCGAACTTTAATGTAAAAGACTGTGGCTTCTGATTACATGACAGATCAGGACCCGTTCTTAAATGTTTAGATAAAGATATTTTGCAAATATTCAGGGGGAGCTTATCTGACCTAAATCATTTTATCATGATTTGAGGGGGAGCTTAAAGGTAAAATATCTTCTTATCTAGATCTCTGGTTGTTTGAAAGAAGAACAACTTTCAAGCACGAAAAACGTTTTCTTAAATGTTGAAACCACTTCCCTATTCTCAAAAGATTTCATGAATTAAGAAGTGTGATTTTAAATGTTTTTCATTATTGAGCTTTACTGTTTAACTGACCGTGTGTTTCCAAAGATCAATACTTGTGTATTATCTTGTCTATATACTGTCAAGTATTCATACACACCGGTTCAGTACTTCATTTGATTATGTTATTACCATGTCTCATATAGAAACAATTTTTCGATGGTAATACCCTCGTTTGTAATTCACTGTTGTTGAGCATAAATCATCATTTCAACTTGAGCGTTCATTGCTAAATTGTTTATATTCATTCATATAAACACACTATCAAGTTCATTTGATACCCTAACCATTTCATGTTCATACTCATGTCATTTGATCTGTTTGATACATTGTCAGATTCTCAAAACAATTCTCTTGATTTCATTTCATTCATTCAATTTTCTTGTTTTGAGAGATCTTCAAAGTTAAAATGCTCCAATATCATTCATATATTTGATGAGCATACATTTTGACAATGTTATCATATTTTGAGCTTAACTGTTCAAGCTAAACTGTTGAACAACCATTCTTTATAGGACTTACATGGGATTCGTGTGAGAACTTAAAAAGAACTTCCATGGATTCACATTAACCAGTGTTTCCTACCCAGGAAGTAATCCTCGCGTGATTGAGGGGTGAGGGGTTTAAATCAAAAAGTGGGGGAGATAACTCATCCTGTTGAGTTTTTCTCATTGTGTGGAGCGGTAAAATGTAAAAGAGAGTTTGGTTAGAAGTGAGCTAAATGTTAAAAAGAAAGAGGGTGTGAGATAAGAATTAAAAGAATATCAAAACTCTGCACCAAACACTTTTTGAGTCGGGCAACCACATATACTGATTGGTTCACATTCTTTGGTGACCATCATTGAAAAAGGAAGTGAGCCCATGACAACTCTTGCAATTACCCCACCAACCACTCGTTTCTTTCTCGAAAAAGAAATGTTTCATTTTCTTTTGGGACGCAGCATATCTGCTATCTAATCTTCACTAGGAAGATTTAGATATTGAAAAAGAAGGAAAGTTGCCCCACCTTCGCACCTCTTTCATGTACATTGAGTCCGTGTAATATATGTTGTTGTCTCAACAGTTTACACAATTTGAGCCTGATAAAGCTAAGTAGCTTCAATTATTTCTACACTTTCACGTACACACAAGGAATGAGTTTTCTTGTCATAACATTCATAGAAAATTCTTTTGTGTTTTTTCGATGATTGAATGGAAGCCCTAGGGAAGTGAACATTACAAAAGCTCCTTTCCAATGTACATCTGTTGTACAAAGTGGCTCCGTGCTACTTACAGGCATACTAACTGTTTCATCTGTTGAATCAGGGTTACACTGTTCATTATATCTGAATTTGAAAAGATTGAGATATAAACATTTCATGAATTGACGGATAATCAGATCAAAGGGCGGAGAATGTCAAATTATCATAAAGGGGAGATTGTCAGTCATTACAAAGGGGGAAATCAAAGAAAGTGCTGAAATTGAAGAAGTTTTGATGATCATGATGCTCACAATCATCAAAAAGGGGGAGAAATTTACAAAGTTCAATTTCAAAGACGAGATGTCAAAAAGGGAGAGTAATTTCTGAAGATTAAATTTCAAAGACAAAAGCTGATCTGACAAATCAAAATGAAGAGGCTTTCTGATGAAAATGGTGAAGGTAATTCTGAAGATAATTCTGAAAGTCCAAGCCAGATGAAAGTTCTGTTAAAGAATTTTAAAAGTTTCTGAAGAAGATTTGTGAAAGTTTGTTTTTTCCGAAGATGATCCAGAGATCAGAGTGATGAAGATACAGTTTTGAAAGATTCCTCGAAGTTTCAAAAGTTTCAAAGATTTCAAAGTTTTGTTCAAGACTTGTTGACTTTCCAAAGATGCAAAGTGTTAAGGACTTTTCAAGATTCTTCTAAGACTGAAAGACTGAAGATTGTCAGAGTTGTAAAGGTCAAAGTTGTCAGAGTCAAAGATTGAAGAATCAAGCTATGAAGATAATTGTCAAATTTTTTTAAATCTTGAATACAAAGGGGGAGATTGTTAGTGTATAAAATTGTATCCAAGATTTAGTAGTAAAAGTCAAGTCAAGTAAAGTCAACAGAATCTAAGTCTTATTGGTTAATATGTTGTTCTTGTATTGTGTCATAAGTGTTTAAGCTTGTGGTTTTATATTCCTTGTATAAATAGGGATATGACTTGTTTGTTTCATTGTAAGAAGTTCTTAATTGTAATATCAATGACTAATATGCTTTCTCTCTCTACACTCTCTCTCTTTAGACTTTGAATGTCATATTCTTGATTGAGATTGTTTGATTGCTTGATTGAATTTGGGAAATACATTTTCAAATTGCTCAAAGTGTTTCTCATAAAACAAAACTTGTACTTCCTTACAAGTCTTATACAATAAAGCAGTTGTTCCAATTATCTCGTTCTACTAGTCAGTGTTCCACATACGGTCGAAATGATTTTGTTACTCTACAAAATTATGATAATTGGTTTGGATCATATCATGTTTATTCTTAATGGTTTTCAAAAGCAAAGAGGACCCAAATTTAAATAGATGCCAAAATCTGATGCTAACATGAAGAGACCCATCTATAAATGGATACCTAAACCAATTGTTGCTTGATTTCTCCTGTGTAGACCCGTCATATGTGGTACTTGGATTCGGGATGTTCCAAGCATATGACAGGGCATAAAATTGTTTTATCTAATTATACAGAGAAATTTTGCGGCAATATGTGCTTCGGGAATGACCGGTTTTCACCAATACTTGGATATGGCGACGTAGTTCAAGAGAACATCACGATAAAGAAGGTGAGTTATAGTGAAGGTCTAGGATACAATTTTTTCAGCATCGGACAATTTTGCGACAATGACTTAGATGTAAACTTCAATGCCAAGAGATGTTGTATGAGAACCGAAGATGGAAAAAAACTCTTGGTCGGCACGAGAAAGTCAAACCTCTACACTATCAACCTGTCTAATGTCAAGCCGGATAATGTTGTGTGTCTACTTTCTAGAGCCTCTTTGCAACAGAGCTGGTTATGGCATAGAAGGTTGTCTCACCTCAACTTTTGATACATTAACAAGTTGGTGACTAGAAACTTGGTCAAAGGGCTACCTGAGCTGAAATATGAAAAATAACATATGTGTGATGCATGTGAGAAAGGCAAAATAAAGAGAGCTTCACACAAACCCATCCTGAACCTAGTACAAGTGTTCCTTTAGAGTTTTTGCACATGGATCTCTGCAGTCCAATGCGAACACAAAGCATTATTGGCAAGAAATACATCTTAGTGATTGTGGATTATTACTTCAGATACACTTGGGTCAAATTTCTGAGATCAAAAGACGAGACTCCAGAAATCATTATCTTGTTTCTCAAGACTGTCCAAGTGAACATGCAGAAGACAGTAAAGTTGATCAGAACATACAATTGCACATAATTCAAAAACAAGATTGTTGCAGATTATCTCGAATCGATCGGGATATCACATCAATTTTCCGCTGCCAGAACACCTGAACAGAATGGGGTGGTTGAAAGACGGAACATAACATTAGTTGAGGCTGGACGCATGATGCTCAGCCAGTCAGACTTACCTCTATTCTTATGGACATAAGCTGTATCTATTGCATGTTATACACAAAACAGATCTATCATCCATCGTCGCTTTGGTAAAATGTCATATGCGTTAATAAACAACAGAACACCAATCATTAAACACTTTCACATTTTTGGATGCATGTGTTATGTGCTGAATGATAACGAGAGCTTGAACAAGGTCAGTCCTAAAGCTGAAGAGGGAATTTTCATTGGCTACTCTTAGACGTTAGCATCATACAGAGTCTACCTGAAGAACTCAAAGATCATCGTGGAAAGTGTTAGTGTATAATTTGATGAAGCTATGGATAAGGCTTATGAGCACATCAGTTCAGAACCCGTTATAATAGGAGTATTACCTTTTAGAAAAATCAGTCCAGAACCTGTATCTAAAGTTCCTAATTCTGATAATGCTTCTACTTCTACATCGCATTTATCATAATTAGATTTATTGTTTGAACATTTGCACGATGAGTTTCTCGGATCTAAAGTGACTAAACCTGTTGTGATTGACAGATCGGAAGATTCACATAATAATCAACCAATCACTTCAGATGTCTCAACTGAACCAACTTCCCCGGTTCAGACTGAAACTCAAGTTCAAACATCTACTCAATCAGTTGAAGTTGCATAAGCTACTAAACAGCCAGAAGTTGAACATTCTGTTGGATGTATTGTAATACCTACTCAACACACATCAAGTGTCCAACCAGCTGAGACTTCTGCACTGTAAGTTATTATATGCCCACGACACGTGTCACACAGAGATACTGCTGAGAAGTATGTAAACCTATAGGGTCGCACACAAATAATGCGTTTGTTTCCATCTTTAAAAACCCGGATTAAATCAAATTGATTAAGAAAATAATTATTCTTAAAGGATAATTATGAAAATATGTGTTATACTGTAATTATGATAATTACAGGATGAAAACGTAATTATGTTAATTACGGGGTATTATCTGTAATTATATATATAATTATATTTAATGTTTAAAGGATAATTATATATATATATATATATATATATATATATATATATACTAGCTATGTACCCGCGCAATGCGGCGGGATGTGTTTAAACCAAAAGATGCGCAAGATGATAAAAGAGAATACCCTTGGCTAACTAAACATAATCACATTGAAAATAAAACTTATTTATACGCCTATAATCCAATATAATCCGATAGCATTCAAGTTTATGGGGGAAGTACCCAATTCACTACCATTAACCAAAGATCATTGGAAGTAATCAAATTAATAGAGGGACATGATATTTCTATTGGATCTCTCATCTCACATGAAAAGCGATGACAATAGGAGAAGTACGAAATCACCATAAATAGATATTTCTATGGGAAGCGTCGACAGACTGGCCAACGATGCCTTACCACCGAACCCAATCCATAAACAAGAAATCAAACATGAGACGTAGTTACTTACCCGTAATCGTCAAATAACAAAATTTATTGAACATTAAAATCCCAAGAAATAGAAAAAAGACAGTACAATGGTCCTGAATATCAATGATGAAATCATAAATTCTGATACATGACCCGATGCAAACACTTAACATGGTGATATGGACAGATAACAGCAGGAAGGTTGACTTGAGAAGAATAGGTAGACATACCAAAAATTGATTACAGAAATCAGCAGATGTGCATGGTTTAAGAAAGAAGATCAATGAAAGATTTACCAAGTCAATATCCTAAATAAAAGATGTGTATGTTTTTAATGACCTGTCTTGTTGTATCTGCTGCTGAGAAGTCCTTTCACAAATCCTGTAGACATGAAATCCTGCTGAGAATAAAACACAACAAAATCAAAATGCAAATTACTGTGATGTAAATTGCTTACTTTTTCAGCAAATCGGGATATTCTCTATTAGCTTTTGCTCTCTCTAATTTCATACTTGGAAGGAAAAAAAATACATAAGTAACATGTTGGGTATACTTGACAGAACACATATATGTTAGATGTGTTGATATGGTGGTCTTGAAAACATGTTGTCTTCCACCATCATGAATAGGTCAGATAAAAAACACTACAAGACAATTGCAATGCCAATGACACTACACTTCCACCATCAAGAGTGGCTGGTGGCATACGTTGGTGAAGCCAACCAATACCGAAACCATTAAATGATAAATTAATAGATGATAGAATTCAATTGAGATAAATATGTAAAGTTAGTGTAGTCCTCTAACATTCTAATCAAAGAATTAAAGAGATCCGTTTGATGTTTTATCAAATCACATTAGAGCTCTCGCTAACTATAATCAAAATGTTTCACAACAAAGAGAATATAAAACTACAAACCTAAATTGGAAAAAAATTACAATATAAGTTTGGGGTTTAAAACTTTTAAGGCTTTTGTGCTTTTATATAGAGTACAAACTATGAATATAGGTTTGCTTATGCTATTTCAAAATAACCACAAAGAAGGTAATATAATATAATTAGTCCAAAACAGAGATATATTGTAATCATACCTCATTTACTGCTGCTAGGTCTTCAATCATAAACTGAGGACTGCAATTACAAATTTACAATATAACCATATTGTACTGGAACATGCTTCGGATTCACATATCTACCTGAAACATTGACAAAAAGAACCAACATTATAAAACAAAATTAACCTCTACATTAAGTTCATGTACTTCTCTCTCAAACACTGTTAATCCAATTAAAGACATGAGACAACCCTACAACTCTTAATCCACTAGAAATGAGAAAGCCGAAGTCAAAATCAGGAACAACCAAAGATGGATGGACACAACTGATTAGCGATTTTAAAGATAAAAGATAGAGATGCAACCCAAGGGCAGAGTGCGAGCGATTAAATTAAAACTTCCATTTAGGACTCTACAAGAACCAACATAAAAAACAACAAAGAAGTTAGTTCAGAAACACCTCACTCATTTTGGTCCCTTTTCCATATTCTACATCGATATAAATAAATCTTTCAAATTTATACAGACAGCAACAGAGAAACCTTCCAAGAAGAGTAGAAAACAAAAAGTAGCAGCCGAGAATCGAATAGAAAAGAGATGATTTTTTTAAAATTTAATACAACAGGTTACAAGTCGTATAACCTATAAAAACTAACATTGCAAAGAGATCAATTAAGAATAAACAATCCATACATACAATTAATAAAAAATCAAGAAGAGATTCATCGACATTAAACTTACATATCGTAAGGGAACAACGACTGAAGAATAGAGAGTGGAAAGATGCAGAGCCCAACCGAGAAGTTGAAAACATAAATCAGGAGGAAACTGAAAACCAAACCATAAAGCTTGCAAGATTAACAATAGAAAAAGATAACAACAAGGAACTTCATGCAGAGCATTAGTATGTAGTACCAAAAAAAACTGAAAGAATTGGTCCAGATATAAATGAACAACCAAGTGAAAATATGAATCTAGTTCCTCATACCTACAACTAATGAGAAATTTGAACAATGTATATTTGGTCCTGTCTTGATCTGTGTCCATTTAGTCTTTATAATCAAACTTTGAAAAGTGGTCTTACATCATCAAAAGTGGTGGTTTTACTAAATCTATACATCCTACTCCTAAACCCTAATTCTTGATTAGAGTTCCACTCGATGCACCACCCACCCATCTATCTCAGTTTCCATAAACCACAGAGATTTAAAACCCTAGAATTAATTAGGGCTTCTTCAAAACCAAAGAAATAGAATATGAATCAAGATTCATAGATTATTTAAATCCTTTTGAATCTTGTTAAAGGTGTTCATCTTTGCTTTAATGGCTACCTCAATCATTAGATATTATACATTCGCACAAAATAATTGCAGGTAAAACCTAAAATCAATTATCCCCAAATTCAATTCCCTAAAATTCGAATTCTGCCAAATTTTTGATGACGATGAATAAAAAACACAATTCACGGATTATAGAAATAACCTTTGTGCCATCGATTCCAAACTGAAAGAGGCGAATATTTTGGAATTTAGAAATTCCAAATTCTCCGTTGGATATGGTTCAGTGCATAAATATCTGCAATAATAAAAAGATATCTACTCGATCATCAAACGGAATCGATTACAAAACAAACAAACTTTAAAACAACAAGAATCGATTTGAAAACCTACATGACTGATCGAAGCTGCAAGGTATCAAGATACGGAAAATCTCTAGGTTGAGGGAACCAGATCTGTAGATTCGATCTTCAACAGTTGTGAAATTGATCGGAGGATGATAGGTCGTCAGTCCAGCAACAAAATCACCGCCGCCGCAACCACCGTCATCTAGTGGAAATCAAAGAAATCGAGTTATTACCTGGATCAATGGAATCGAGTTATTACCTAGAGAGTGAACTTAATCGAATTCCAAAAACTGAGCAAACCCTAAAACGACCGTGGAAGATGGAAAGGGATTAATCACAGCACACCGATTTCATTGAGAGGAAGCATACAACTTCAAGGGAGAGAGGGCGTAAAGAGTAGAGAGATTGAGAGCGGACCATTTGAATTTTGAATCATCTGGAATGGTGAAACTACATATGAAGTAACTGTGTAGAAAGAAAGGGAAGTCTGAACTCTGAAAGGATGGGCTGCAAGTCAGAAAGTTGTGTGGGATGATGGTACAAGGTATGGAGGTCTATCAGAAAGCATGGGCGTGAGGTCTACTCTTTTAATTGGGATGGTTTAAAATACCTTGCATCAAATACTTGTACCTCATGCTTCACAACTTGTAATTAAGAGATTTTTGAATCTAATGCTTAAATTGGTAGTACTTTGTGCTTAAAGACTTGTCTTTAAGATATTTGGTGTAAATGCTTATTAAGATAGTATAAATATATCTGAATTTGAATTTGAATATTACAGATAATTACTAAACCTTATTTAATCCTTAGTTGAATTATAGTGTAACTATAATTCTTCTGGTATAAATAAGGGGTTAGGCTAAACCACTTGATAGACAATTGAATTAGAATAGCCTTTTAGAGAAATATAGAAAATGAACCCTTTTTCTTTTTCTGTAAAACACATATATAAATATAGGGTTATTGGGCTAGCACCCAGTGGAATTTCGCGTGTTCGTGTGTGGATACCGTTAGAGGAAATGTTGTTTGGTTTCTTAGTGCTCAGCTCGTTCAACCATAACAAATCTGAAAGGTACATCTCTAAACACCCTATGGTGTGGTTTTGAGTTTTGATTAAATACATCATTGGATCCGTTTGGGTTTTGATTTTTTCGAAAAGTTTTCTATCGTTGTAACCAAATTATATTAATTTCCGCTGCATATATCGGTTACAAATTTGATTAAAACCCTTCAGTGGTATCAGAGCCACTTTGATGTTATTTAGTTAAAAGGGGAACAATGTTATTATAATGGAAAAATTAAAATGATTTTTTTGAGCCTAAATCTAATTGGACCATTTTTTTGAACCACGAAAAGTTAAATAAAAAGAAAGGGATTTAGTGGTCAGTCACGTAAGGCTTTTTTTTGTCAACCATTCATTGAAAAGGGTTGTAAAACCCTAATTTCAAATTATCCTCCATCGCATCTTAGAGCTATAGTCGCATACCTTTTTTCTCTTTTTTTGGGGTGATCGGCAGCCTGTCGCCGGCGGTTCATGTCGCCGGCGGTTCATGTCGCCGGCGGTTCATGTCGCCGGCGGTTCATGTCGCCGGTCGTGACGTTTAGCCATCGAAGGTTCATCTTTCTCTCCTTCTCGGCGTTTAGCCGACGCATGGTCGACAACTATGACCGCCTAGTCGACGCCTGGACCACGACCATGACCGCCGTGAGCGGTGGTCTCCCTGCTCAACCATCCAAAACAGTGAGGTTTCTTTCTGGTAGCCGCTCTCTTTTTTTCTTGCTCGACCGTTAAAGAACGCCGCTTGAACCCCGGTTTCTAGCGGCTCCATCGCCACCCACCACTGTCGGCGGTCGATAGCTCGGTGGTGGTGGTGGTCATCCTTACGGTTTTCTTTCTATCCTCGAGCTATTAATGTTACACCGCTAGACCAAGGTCTAAGATGTCGACAGGCGGTCCAGATTGTCGCCGTTCACTGCTGATGTTTTTTTTTTGTCACAGAAAGTCGCCATGTATTGTGGTAGCCACTGCTGGCTGCTGCCATCGGGGCCAGGTCGACGTGTTTTTGGTACCGTGTTATCCACCGTCGCTGGCCATAGAGCCAAGCGACAGGTCATGTTTCGGTTGTTGTTTTTTTCCGGTGGTCTCTTGGGATAAAGGATGAGCGAAGGCCTGATTTTGGATTTTTTTTCTTTTTGTGTCTTGAAATATGTCAATTCTATTTTGCCAAATAATAATTGTTCCCATTATTAATGCCATTTTTAATTATGTTAATTAAATTTCGGTCGTTTTTGTTCTATTTTATGTTTAAAATATTGTGTAATATATGGATTGCCCCGATAAGACCCGTGGTTGTTTTATTTTATGTCGGAAAATTAAAATGTATTAATTGCATGTGATGTAATTTTTGATTTAATTTTCTAGATAGGGACAAATGTAAATAGATAGAATTTGTTGTATTTTTCTATTTTATACGAAGACGGAGTTTCAAGAAATCAAGTCGGAGACCCTAGATTTCACCAAGATGGCGAGGCAAGTGGGAGATTGAAGATGTCCTTAGAATTGACCGTGGTTGTTGTGTTGTCTTACAACACCACATTAGGGGCAAATCCATATATTATCTTATGTATTTATTTTGTGTTTGCTTTATTACTTTTATTATTGTTATGATAATTGCAAACAAAATATTTTATAAAAATGAAACACATCCTAAATTTTAATCGGTAATTAAAATATGATATTTTAAATCTGATATGTTTATCAAAGACAAACCGATTTTGAATAAAACTTTTAAAACAAGATTTTAAAATAAAATCAAACGTTTTAAAAGAAAAGAGTTTTCTAAGATTTAAACCGTTCACAAATGTAAACTATGCGTTGTCCATTTAAGGTACTTGTTAAACTTAAAAGAGTCTGGTATGGTCAGTGCTTAGCCAATCATATCGGATAATTGTAGTGTAAGACAAGGTGCCAGGATAACGAGATTTAATTGAACAGTTGCTTGGCCATTCACTCAAATAGCCGTATTTTGGACGACTGATCCCAATAAACCCTAAGTTAAGACTTTAGGTGCGATCATGATATCTTAGTATGGTTAGTTTACTTGAAAATATCATAGACAGTGCTTAGCCATCTATGAGTACTTTCAAGGCGTTATAGAGGGATTAAACATGCTTTTTAACATATGATATATTAATAGAAATCCCACGATATCTAAGAGTTATGTTTAACATAACGGGATGATGCCTGCCTAAATAACCTAGTTCTGTAAACAGATGCTTGGCCATTACCGGAAATAGGTGATATATGGATCTTAGCTCAAATTAAATTTTTTGAATGGTTAAATTAATTACTTTGAGATTTTAAAAGAATTACTAAAATTGGACTTATTTTGTAGATGGCCGCTAACGCCTCCAACCAAACTGTATGCACAAACGGCTTATCCCAATTTACATTACGATCAATCCTTGACAAGGATAAACTGAACGGTACAAACTTCGTCGACTGTTTCGTTTCTTGAGGGTTGTCCTTAAGCATGAAAAGAAGTTGGACATTCTTGAAAACCCCACTCCAAACCCTCCTTCTAGAAATGCTTCAGCCGAGGTCAAGGCTGCTTATGATAAGCATCTCAATGACTCACTAGATGTTAGTTGTCTGATGCTAGCATCCATGACTCCCGAGCTACTGAGGGACCATAAAGACATGAATGCTTGGGATATGATATCCTCTCGGAAATCCATTTTTCAATTATTATATGGCCACGACACGTGTCACACAGAGATACTGCTGAGAAGTATGTAAACCTATAGGGTCGCACACAAAGAATGCGTTTGTTTCCATCTTTAAAAACCCGGGTTAAATCAAGTTGATTAAGAAAATAATTATTTTTAAAGGATAATTATGAAAATATGTGTTAAACTGTAATTATGATAATTACAGGATGAAAACGTAATTATGTTAATTACGGGGTATTATCTGTAATTATATATATAATTATATTTAAAGTTTAAAGGATAATTATATATATATATATATATATATATATATGAATTTGAATTTGAATTTGAATTTAGTAAATAATTACTAAACCTTATTTAATACTTAGTTGAATTATAGTCTAACTATAATTCTTCTGGTATAAATAAGGGGTTAGGCTAAACCATTTGATAGACAATTGAATTAGAATATCCTTTTAGAGAAATACAAAAATAAACCCTTTTCTTTTTCTGTTAAACACATATATAGATCTAGGGTTATTGGGCTAGCACCCGGTGGAATTTTGCGTGTTCGTGTGTGGATACCGTTAGAGGAAATCTTGTTTGGTTTCTAAGTGCTCAACTCGTTCAACCACAACAAATCTGAAAGGTACATCTCTAAACACCCTATGGTGTGGTTTTGAGTTTTGATTAAATATATCATTGGATCCGTTTGGATTTTTATTATTTCGAAAAGTTTTCTATCCTTGTAACCAAATTATATTAATTTCCGCTGCGTATATCGCTTACAAATTTGATTAAAACCCTTCATGCACCTACCACTTCAACTGAACCCCAACAAGAAGATAATGGATACTTAGATTATCAACATGATCAGTCTACATCTAATCCACTCCCTCACATTAATAAGTGGACCAAAGAGCACCCGATACATCAAATAATCGGAGATACGTCAAAGTCGGTGCAAACTACGTCTGGTACTGCAAATGAGTGCATGTTTGATTCCTTTCTGAGCAAGATAGAACCTACTCGCGTATCAAAAGCTCTAGCAGATCCAGATTGGATAACAGTCGTGCAAGAAGAACTCAACCAATTTGAAGCACTTAAAGTCTGGAGACTCGTGCTTCGTCCGGAAAGAAAAACTATTATAGGCACGAAGTGGGTATTCAAGAACAAGAAAGATGAGGACGGTATCGTGGTAAGAAATAAATCTCGACTTGTAGTAAAGGGATACCGGCAAGAGGAGGGAATAGACTACGATGAGACTTACGCTCCAGTTGCACATATATAGGCAATTAGGATGTTTCTTTCCTACTCTGCACATAAAAACTTCACTGTCTACCAAATGGACGTGAAGACTGCCTTTCTTAACGGCATAATGAAGGAGGAGGTATACGTCTCACAACCCGAAGGGTTTGTCAATGTTGAAACACCTTATCATGTCTACATCCTTGACAAAGCCCTCTACGACTTAAAGCAAGCTCCTCGACCCTGGTACGGTGTTCTATCCAAGTTTGTAGTCAAGTCAGGCTTCTCGAAAGGTAAAATCGATACCACTCTCTTTATTAAAAAGGTAAAACCTGATATCATTCTTATCCAAACATATGTCGATGACATAATTTTTGGTTCAACAAACCCTAAGTATTGTAAGAACTTTTCTGCTCTAATGGTGTCTAGATTTCAAATGGGTATGATGGGAGAGATGAATTTATTTCTCGGATTACAAGTTAGACAATTTTCTACGGGTATTTTTATAAATAAATCGAAGTACATTTATGATATTTTGAAGAAGTTTAAAATGGAAAAATGTACTCCCATTTCAACCCTGATGGCACCTGGAACTAAGATCGGAGTTGATCTTTCGGGAAAAGTTGTTGATCTTAGAACCTATAGAGGATTGATTGGTTCTTTAATGTACTTAACGGCTAGTAAACCGGATATTATGTTATCTACGTGTTTATGCGCTCGATATCAAGCTAAGCCTAAAAAATCCCATCTCTCGGTTGTAAAGCACATCTTTAGATATCTGAAGGGGACTGCAGACCTTGGTTTGTGGTATCCTAAAGATACTGGTTTTGAGCTAATAGAGTATTCAGACGCAGATCGTGCATTGTATGCTCGACAGGAAAAACACTTCGGGTCATATTCAATTTCTGGGAGACAAGCTCATAAGTTGGGCGTCAAAGAAACAATTATGTATTTCCACATCAATCGTTAAAGTAGAGTATGTAGTTGTTGCCAGTTGTTGCTCTCAAGTATTATGGATAAGGACACAACTTCAAGACTATGGAGTCTATTTCAACAAAATACCTATATATTGTGATTCGAAGAGCACCATCGCGATATCTTCTAATCCTGTTCAGTAAACAAAAACAAAGCACATTGACGTGCGGTATCACTTTATCAAGGATAATGTCGAAAAAGGTACAATTGAACTTTACTTTGTAAACAAGGATTATCAACTTCCTGATTTATTCACCAAACCTTTGGACGAAAAGAGATTTAATTTTCACATTTCGAAATTAGGTATGTTGAATCTTAAAACATAATTCGTATTTACCTCGTACAGTTTGATTTATAACTTTTCTTCATTTCTTTATCTTTAATCTGAATGATATCTACACTGAAGGTTTGCTCATGATTTCAAGGGGAGTGAGACAAAGATTAGTTGATCTACTTTCTAGGGGGAGTTAGAGAATTTTTGCATTTCATATGTACTGATATATTTTTGTGAATGCATTATTTCAGGGGGGTAAGGATAAATGGCTTATAAACATTCAGTTTAAAACTCGTTCTTTAAAGTTTTAACTCGCTTTTCAAGGTTTTACTTTCAATAAATGTTGTTTTTTTACATTCAATAAGACTTTGGTACTTTGACGACTTTTTGACGATATGCAGATTTATAGGGAGAGCTTACATGATCATATCAATCATGACTTTGAGGCTCACTTTATGAGATTGATAATATGTTTGAAAGATGGTCGACTTTCAGACATGAAAACATATTTGCTTAAACGTTCAAACCACTTCTCGATTCTCCAAAATATTTTATGAATTTTTGAAGTGTGTATTTTAAATGGTTTTCATTTTATGTGCTTTCATGTTTAACTAACCGTGGGTTTCCGAAGATAAATACTTGTGTATTATCTTTTCTTTATACTGTCAAGTATTCACACACACCGGTTTAGTATTTCTTTTTTACTATGTTCTTACCATGTATCAAAAATGAAAATATTTTTCGATGGTTAGACACTCCTTTTGTACATTCAATGTTCGTTGAGAGTTATTTCATTCAAAGCGATTCTTTCAAGAATTGTCTATACTTGATTCATATAGACAAAATCCATTTATTTCATGACCTAAGCTTTTATTGTTAAATAATTCATATTTGATATTTTCCATACATTGTCAAATTCTCAAAACATATCTATTGATTTCACTTCGTTCATTCAATTTCCTTCTTTTGAGAAAATATTCCATGTTTAAAATGCTCAAATCTTCATGATTATGTTATTGAGCATACATATATTTGACATATGTAATTCATTGTGCTTTAACCATTAAAGTTAAATTATTGAGCAATATTATGCTTTTAGGATAAATTCACGGGATCAGTGTGAGAATTTAAAAGAACTTCTATGGATTCATGATAACAAGTGTTTCCTACCCAAGAAGTTATCCTTGAGTGATCGAGAGGCAAGGGGGCATAAATTAAATAGTGTTTGCCCCACCTTCGATCATGCACATTGAGTCTGTGTGATACGGTTGTTGTCTCAATGGTTTACATACTTTGAGCCTATATGAAAAGCCTAAGTAGCTTCAATCATTCTACACTAGCACGAGTACACAAAGAATTCGTTTTCTTGTCATAACATTCATAGAAAATTCTTCGTGATTTTCGATGATTGATGAAAGTCGTGGGGGAGTGAACATCAAAAAGCTCATTTCCAATGTACATTCGTTGTACAAAGTAGCTCCGTGCTGCTTACAGGAATTTCTAACTGATTCATTTGTTGATTCAGGGTTACATTCTTATTTGTCTGAATTTGAAAAGATTCGGATAAATACATTTGTTGAATTGACGGATGTTCATAAATCTATTTGGAAAGATCATGGTCAATGATTGGATACATATCATTTTTGAATAAAGTTTTGATGATTTCTATGCTCTACATCATAAAAAAGGGGGACACATTCAAGAAATGACAAAGAAGTTTTGGAGAGATGATCAAATGTTGGATTTGGAGAAAGTTACATGTTTGGAATGTTGGGAAGAGATACAAGAAATGATATGGTAAATGAATTATGGGGAGAAATATACAGAATTAAAGAAAAGTTCTGAAAGATTGCTGAAGTTTACTGAAAATTTCTTTGAAGATTATTTGTTGAAGCATAGTGAGCTAAATCTGAAGAAAAATTATTTTCCGACGTCTGAAAGAGGTTATCATAATCTTGGGGGAGATTGTTAAAGTTCTTAAAGAAGATATTCACAGACTTTGAGGGAGAACACTGAAAATCTGAAGATATTCCATACAAAAAGAAAGATTGACTTTGAACAGAATTACCTAAAGAGGGGAGATTAATTTCAAAGAAGGAGATTGTTTATCAGAGACATAAAGAGGGAGATTTTTCTTTGATTCTGAAATTCTTTTTGAATCAAAAGGGGAGATTAAAGTGCTTATCTTTTTGGAGATGATCTTGAATCCAAAGGGGGAGATTGTTAGTGCATAAAAGTTGGATCCAAGATCATTGGAATTGAAAGTCAAAGCTACTGACAAAGCCAAGTGTAACTCTCAATGCAAAGTCAAGGTCAAAGCTCAAAGTGAGGAAAAGTAAAAGTGTTTAGGTAATTTAGTTAGCTTGTTATGTTTTGTTCCTTTGTAAAGCATGTAGGTATATAAGCTTTTGTATCCTTGTAGAATTGTGTAGCACTTTAATAGAATTCGTATCATAGACAGAGAAATATTGAGAGAGAAAGAGTCTATAATCAGTTCATATTGAGATTCAATAATATGGCTATTTGATTGAAAATTGATGTTCATCATGATTTGAATTGCATTTTGTGGGACTATCAAAATCTCATAGCTAGTATAAGCTTACATCCTTCCATTATTCAAATGCATAAACCTATTAGATACTTATTTGTGAAACAAGTATCAATTTTTAGCAAGATTTAATTTAACCCTGAGAGTCTAAAACCTACAGTATTCAAGTGAATTTATAATAGTAATCCTAAACTTCTAAACAACATTTGGGTTGTCTTCTTTAATCACAACCTCTTATTAATCGACTCCTCAGTTTTCAAATATATCAAACAATACATTTAAATTTTAACATAGATGTATTTGAATTCAAGCTTCAAAACTATAGTAAAACGGAAAACATCTATATACCTTGATATTGACAGCCCCTCTAGTTCAGAGTTGGTATCACTTTTTCCTTCGGAACCCAAAGGATGTTGTTATTGGGAACAAAAAGGAACCCCCTTGCTTCACTTAACATCTGAATATGGTTGATGGATCCCAGATCTTTGTGGTGGGGGCATGGGGAGAAGGAAGATCGGTTACTACAAAAAAAAATAATAATAAAAAATCGACTAGGAGAGGTGATAGCAAAATCGATGAAAGAAAAGGAAACAAAATTGAACTTTCCCAGGAGGGATGATCCCAAATTCGAGCAGGACCAATCGAAAGAAGATTGAACTTGAAGATAAAAAGGGTCTAGTCTTTGGAAAATCAAAAGTCATTTCGGGTTTAGAAAGAGGCAAATCCTTGCAAACTGCAAAATTAATTTATGTAAAAAACAAACCAAAGTAACCCTAACTACTTGAATCAATTTTCATCTGAAGAGAAGAAAAGCAATTGATTCAGTAGCCATTGATAGAAAGCAAACAAAAACACAGAACTGATAAGAACCCTAACCTTGAATCTCCACTGTCCATTAACGATGCAACCTATAATCAAAATCTGCAGATATAATCTGAAGTCATCTAGTTTGAAATTGGAAAGAATGAGCGGGATCGTTGCCTTGGGAGAAGGAATCGACATCTTTGGGAGTGGGAATCGATTTCTTGGGAGGGGACAGTCGGACACTGGCGTTAGGAGTATCTAATTTTTTTAAGCATTAACAAGTTGTACATGATGCATGAATTCCTTGTAAAGTTGAATTTTATGTAATGTTCATTAAAAGGTAGTACTTTATGCATCATAATTAGTTTTTAAGAGTTTGGTGGTCAAATGTTTTATAATATAGTATAGATATATAAAGCTTATAGAAAATTATATCAAAAGTGTAACATCATGATTAAATCTCTTGAGTCTCTACTAACTACTTTCTTCATTCTTCAAGGAATTCGTGTTTCATTTTGTGTGTACAAGAATTGGAGTAAAGATTTACATATTTAGTTTTTTAGTTTTTAAGTTTCATTTTTATGTTTATTTAAGTCTTGGATCATGTGGTGACAAATCCAAGTCTAGCTATCATAACATATCATAACGACTTATGTAGAACATGGACATTAGTGGGATGTGATGACCGTTTATCCAATTGTCATATTAAGTTATATCAAATAAGGGTAGATTAACCACTTGGGTTGTGGTGCACTGGTAAGACTCAATAGGATGTAGTGGAAATCTCATCTTCCCGATTCTAATCCAGGCGTTGTCAAAACACCTGGTCATGGAGGTTCACCTGCGATAACTCTAGGCCATTCGTGGTCCCCCAAGATGCAAAAAAACTATAAAAAATAATAAGAGTAAATAGTAGTATTTTAGTATTTTCTCATCCTTATGATTTTTGTTCCACCTCTTTTTAGGTGGAACCGAAAAGCATTTTTTGTCCAACTCATCATTTTTAGTCACACCGGATGTGGAACGATGAGTTTTTGTCGTGTCGAGTCTCATATATCAAACACAACCTTAAAGATATAAAGAACAAATTATGTTATTTAAAAAGATTTTATAACTCACGACCCTTGAAACGTAAAGTCCTAAGGCCATGTTTCATTCCCGCAATCACCTCCCCACCATCTCTCATTTCTCTTTCTTGCCTTTTTCACATATAAATAAAGTGTAATCATTTAAAAAAAAATTAGAGGAAGACCCAATATTAATCGGTTAAATAATCCGTCAAAATAGCTTATTATTAATGTCTATTTTATGACAAGTTGGGTTAACTTATCATTATTTATTATTTTTTTAAAACAATAAATAATATATTTAATATAATTATAAATTTGTCCTTCATGTTGTAGCTCAGTGTTAAAGTAATATCCTGGGGGGTCAGTGGATGGTATCCTTGACTACCCAGGTTCGAACCCCGTGGTGAGCATCCTGTGACATCCATGATCATAGGTCTGTCACATAGTGGTACCCTTAATTGGGCTGGGTCGTGATCGACGGTGATTAGTCGCGTGACACTCTTAAGTGGGAGCCCGGATACCCCGGAAACGTGTGCGTGTGTTAACTTGCCGTTCAAAAAAAATATATAATTATAAATTTGAAAGTCATATTTTTATAAAAACAATATTTTTTATGATTAAGATATTTTAGAAGGTTGGACGAATGTTAATTAGACCAGTTCATTGTTCTACTAGTTTATTTTATTTTAGCAATAATAAGTAAAATATAATATGAATTAACTCATTTTTAATTAAATTAGTCAAATTTCGGCTGATTTTTTTTATATGGTGAAATATCTAATAGTTTTAATTTATGTAATTGATAAATATTTTTAGTGTGTCATTTGGATGGATATCATATATTTATTCATAGGTAATGAACCATTAGTTTTTCAAGGGTAAAATAGTCATCAATTAAAAAAACAAGTAAATTACACAACCAACTTAGTCGAACCCCGTGGTGAGCATTCTGTGACATCAATAATCATGGGTCTACCACATAGTGTTACCCTTAATTTGGCTGGGTCGTGATCGACGGGGATTAGTCGGGTGACACCCTTAAGTGGGAGCCCGGATACCCCGGGAACGTGTGCGTGTGTTAACGTGTGCGTGTGTTAACATGTCCAACCGTTTTATTAAATATATCCTAGCACAACATGAATCATTTCGATCCAATGATATGTCTCAGTTTAGTCTCGTAACTCTGGTCGATCATACCTTGAGCGTTATAAAACCCTTTTAAAGGATTATGTTTAATTGTAATTACGAATAGTTTATGGTTTCTTGAATCTTATATTCAATGATTAACATGAACGGTACATGTTAATTAGTATTGTTTTTATATTGTGAAGCGTCTGTACATTGAAATCGTTTGTTAATATCGGCTTCAACGAGAGGCGGTATACCTCCCTTTCAATTACGAAATTAATATTAACACGTAGATAGTTGAACGAATATTTGTGTTATATAAGATTTTTTAGTGATCATATGGATTCTTGTTCTTAATTAGTTGGAGTAATGTCACGTTGATGCTTTTATTTTTCACTTTATTTTCAACACAACATGCTTTTAGCGTAATTGGTGGCATAAAATAAAGATATTTTAATTAAGAAAAGCTGAATTAATTTAAGCCACATATTGGAGTTTGTTTCGGACCGAACGCAACCAAAACTAGCTATCTTCAATTTACACGCAAGGAACTGTATATTGTGAATGTAAGTTTATAGATCTACACACATACACGTCAAAAAACGAAACAGACTTTATATATATTATATATATATATATATATATATATAGGATGGTAATCAAATGAAAACCACAAAAAGATTGAGAACCGTGAGGAATGATCTAAGCCTTAATTTGATTTTAATCCTATGGTTTTTATTGAAAGCTATTTTTAATTTAAAAAGGGCATAATCGTCATTTTGGTAACAAGATTCACCATATGAAACATATATATTCATTCATCAGATGAAACACGTAGATTCACAATATGAAACACATATCAACCTTATTTCACCATATGAAATAAATCACAATTTTCATACATATGCTATTTCACCTAATGAAATCCAAACACAATGTTCATCTATATCTTAATTCACCACATGAAATCAACTATAAATTTCATCTGTAATCTATGTCACCTAAGGAAACCTAACACAAATTTTATCTATAACCCTTTTCACCTCATGAAACATAAACACAAATCTTATTCCAAAACATGCTTGGGATTCTCTTCTACTTCATGGATATCTCGATAAAACCCTCATTTTTGTGTAATTTTTCTTCATCTCTTCGAGTCGTTTAGAACTCAAACCCATGGATCTCATAAACCGATTGCGACGTCATCTACACTATCAAGAGTACCAATCCAAGAATCGTATATGGGTTTAATCACAGTTCCTGATCTTTTCGATCACTTTTCCCCCTTTTTTCGTATCTGTGAGAGGTGGTTGTCTGTTCTTGATGCACTTGACACCGCCGTTGATGGTGGCGGTGGCGGAGGCGGCGTTGGTGGAAGAATTTTTGGTGGATTCGGACATTCTGAGTGCACCAACGCGATTGGAAGAGAAACGATCGGAGATTCGTTCATCCTGTGCTACATCAGTTGAGGATTTGGTTTCTACAAATCTTCTTCACTCGACGGATGTGTTGAATGCCATGAAGTTCTTGAATTTGCTACGATAAATTACGAGATATATGATGGGATTATGTGTTATTAATTTGGTTTTCTATTGGAGATGAACTTGGGGATGGATTTTGTTGAATACAGAAATATCCATCAGGTACATGTTGAAGAAGATAAAGATAAAAACATTAAACTAATTTGAAATATTATTTGACATCCACAATTTAGTTTTAATTTGATTTTAAAATAAAATATCCATAATACCCTTGCTATGTCCTTGCAAATTGACAAATCTACCCTTATTTTTTTCTTTTATTATTAATATGCTTTTCTTTTAATGACCATTGATCTATTCTAATCAATGGATTAGATTAGTCCTCAAGTCCTTAACCTTTTTTTGGTCCTCACTAGATTTAACCCCTATATATATATATATATATATATATATATAGTGTTTGGTTCATTTGATAAATGATAAATATATGAGAAATAGAGAAGTAATCCTAGCCATTCATATAGTCAAGATCGGATTTGACTAGTCAAATATTGCGGCTTTGACCGGTCAAAATTTGCGGCTTTGACTGCTCAAAAGTTGCGGTTATCCCAAAAATAGAAGGACAATTTCGTAAATTTTACAAAACACACGGGTTGTGTTCATATATGAACATGTATAATTCACATATGAACTATATGTTCATATATGAACCAGTGCAATTCACAATTGAACTCTTTTAACTGATTCATATATGAACCTTTGTGATTCATATATGAATCAGTTGAACTAACTAATAGATCCATATATGAACCTTTGTGATTCATATATGAATCTGTATGAATCACAAAGATTCATATATGAATCAGTTGAACTAATCAACAGATTCATATATGAATCTTTGTGATTCATACAGATTCATATATGAACTCATCTCGTGTATTTTACGAAATTACCCCTCTACCTTCTATAGACCACACAAAGAATTATCCGCTGTTTCGCGGTCAAAGCCGCAAATGTTGACCAGATGAATGGCTAAGATTACTTCTCTATTTCTCATATATTTACCATTTCTTAAATGAACCTCTCCCTATATATATATATATACATATACACACATATATATATATATATATATATATATATATATATATATGTGAGTCTGTGATCGTTACCAGATAAATCAAATAACAAACATATAACGATTACCAACCTGTTTAGATTATAAACGCGGATTACAAAGGGTTGATAATGGTTTACAGTGTTGAGCTCTCTCTGATGTTCTACACCTTTTTGTGTGTGTATATTGTGTGATTGTGTTGATCTGATTGTTCAAAGAGAAAGAGATAATATCTGTTTAAGATATTATCAAAACTTAATAAACTAATATTAAAACTAAAAACATAATATCTAAATAATAAATATCTAGATATTATAACTTTGACTTTATTACAGAATAGACCCTAGACTATTGTTGAGAGTAACTTTCAGCTTTTACTTCAGATTGCGATCTTCGTTTTGGATGATCTTGAATCCAATGAGACTGTGTCTTAACAATCTCCCCCTTTGGATCAAGATCATTACTAAAATGATTTGGCAATACGATCTTCTCTTTCAGCTCAGAAGATGCAATATCTTTCTCTAGCTCAGAATGCTTTAGCAAAGTATCTTCAAAGAAAACTTATCTGAAATCAGCATGTCTTCAGAATACTTTGATCTTGCAGTTCTTGGTCTTGTAATGTAATGGACTGAACATTTCTTCAAACTTTAGATTCTCCCCCTTTTTGATGGAAAGTGCAACGACTTCATCAAAACTTTGAGTAAGAAATGTCAACCACTTGGAGTCTCTGATCCGTCAATTCAATAGTTATTCATCCTGATCTTTGCAAATCTAGACAAAATAATCATGTAACACCTGAATCAACTAATGAATTAGTTAGAATGTCTGTCAGTAACACTAAGTTACTGTGTGTAACGAATACACATTGGAAAGGAGCTGTTTGATGTTGACTCCCCCAGGGCTTCCATTTAATCATCGAAACACCACAAAGATAATTTCTATAAACGTTATGAAAAAGAAACTAATTCCTTGTGTGTTCGTGCTTGTGATAGAAAGAATTAAGCACTTGATGATTGCTTATTGGCTCAAAATTGTGTAAACCACTGAGACAACAGTAAGTTAAACACAGACTCAATGTGCATGATTGAAGTGCGAAGGTGGGGCAGACTTCCTTCTTTTCAATATTCAGATTTTCCAAATGAAAATCCGATAGCAAATGTGTTGCGTCCCCTTTTGAAAATGTGAAACACTTTCTTGTTGAGAAGAAAATGAGTAGATGGTGAGGTTTGATCAAGAGTTGGCATGGGTTAGTTGCCTGTTTCAATAATGATCACCAAAGAATTGTGAATCACTAGAATTGTGGCTACCCGGCTCAGAAAAAGTTGGTGCAGAGTTGTGATATTCTTTTAACTCTGTTCTCACACGCTCTTTCTTTTAAACTTTTTGCTTTCTCTAATCACACTCATTTCTTTTCGCTTTGCACACTCAATCACTAAGGATTAACTTCTTGGGTAGAAATCACTGGTTAAGGTGATTCCACAGAAGTTGTGTTAATTCCTAGCACAATGAAATTCTTGTTTTCCTATGATGCATGTGATGCTCAGATTGGTTTAACTATTTCAGTTAAAGCATAATATTGATTTTGAAAATATTTAAAATCCCACTTCCGAATTATAAAATCTGGTTGAAGAATCGGGAAGTGATTTGAACGTTTTTAGAATGATGTTTTCAATGATTGAAAGTTGTCCTTCTTTCAACCATATATGAGATTAAGATTTAGAATAATACCTTAACGTATGATCTTACATCTCATGAAGCTAAGCTTAAAGTCATAAAGATATGATTTGTAAGCTTCTCTCAAACTTCTGCAAAAGTCTATAAGTCAAGGTCAAAGCAAGTTTATTCACGTAAATTGAAAAGACAAAAAGCAGTAAAACTTTTTAAAGTACGAGTTCTGATCTGAATTGATCAGAAGTCATATCCGAACTCCTTTGACGTGAAGAGCTCCCCCTAAAATCTTGCATTACAAAAATTTGTCATAAAACGTCAGTGCAAAAATCTTATGAGCTCCCCCTCAAATTAATATTGACCAAGTATGAGTTTCTTCTCATACTCCCCCTAGAATCATGAACATTAACATATGAAATACATATATCATTCACAATTAAGCATAAAGATATGAGGAAAAAGTAAACAATAGTGAACTTTTATAGGTAACTACTGATTATGTCTTAAGATTTAGCATACCAAGCTTAGAGATAAGAAAGTTAAATCTCTTTTCATCTAACGCCTTGGTAAACAAATCTGCAAGTTGATAATCTGTTTTTACAAAGAAAAGTTCTATGTTTCCTTTTTCTACATGATCTTTGATAAAGTGATACCTGACGTCGATATGTTTGGTTTTTGTGTGTTGAACAGGATTCGCTGTTATTGCGATGGCGCTCTTGGAGTCGCAGTAGATCGGGATTTTGTTGAAGTGGAAACCGTAGTCGCGAAGTTGTGTTTGCATCCACAAAACCTGAGAACAGCAGCTAGCAGTAGCTACATATTCTGCTTCGGTCGTGGAAGTTGAAACGCAAAGTTGCTTCTTCGATCCCCAACTTACTAGTTTGTCACCGAGGAACTGTACGTGTCCTGACGTGCTCTTCCTGTCTAACATACAACCTGCATGATCTGCATCTGTGTACGCTGTTAGTTCAAAAGTAGTATCTTTGGGATACCACAGACCGAGATCTGCGGTGCCCTTCAGATACCTGAATATACGCTTGACAGCAGTCAAATGGATTTCTTTTGGATTAGCCTAATATCAGGCACAAAGACATGTTGAAAACATTATGTCTGGTCTACTACTAGTAAGATACATTAAAGAACCTATCATTCCTCTGTAGGTCCTAATATCAATAGCCTTTTTCCGAAGGATCGGTGCCAATCTTAGTTCCTGGTGCCATTGGGGTACCAATCGGTTTTGTATTTTCCATTTGGAATTTTCGGAGAATTTCCCTAATGTACTTAGATTGATTGATAAATATACCCGTAGAAAATTTTTTACTTGAAGCCCGAGAAAGAAGTTCATCTCTCCCATCAAGTTCATTTGAAATCTAGACACCATAAGGTTTGCAAAATTCTTACAGTGTTAGTATTAGTTGAACCAAAAATAATATCGTCGACATATATTTGTATTAAAACGATATCGACTTTTTCTTTCTTTATGAACAAGGTGGTATCCACCGTACCTTTTGAAAACCCAGACTTGACTAGAAAAGTGGAAAGGACATCATACCAGGCTCGAGGGGCTTGTTTCAGACCGTAGAGAGCTTTGTCGAGAATGTAGACGTGGTCCGGCTTCTCTTGATTGACAAATCCCTCTAGCTGAGAGACGTATACTTCCTCTTTCAGAATTCCGTTCAGGAATGTTGTCTTCACGTCCATTTGAAAGACCGTGAAGTTCTTGTGGGCAGCGTAGGCTAAGAACATTCTGATTGCCTCTAAACGTGCCACAGGAGCGTATGTCTCGTCATAGTCTAATCCTTCCTCATGTATGTATCCTTTGGCTACTAGTCTCGCCTTGTTTCTGATGACGGTACCAGCTTCGTCCTTTTTAATCTTGAAGATCCACTTCGTACCGATGATTGTTTTACCTTTAGGCTTTGTTACGAGTCTCCAGACTTGCAGTGCGTCGAACTGGTTCAATTCTTCTTGCATAGAGACTACCCAATCTGGATCCGCAAGAGCCTCTGATACTCGAGTTGGCTCAATCTTGCTTAGAAAGGAGTCGTGCATGCACCAGTTGATTGACGCTGACCTAGTTTGCACCGACTTGGATGGATCACCTATGATCTGACTTGCAGGGTGCGCTTTGGTCCATTTACGTTCATGAGGCAGTGGATTATAGGAATGAATGTCAGTTGTGTCATCTATAAATCCACTTGCACCTTCTTCAGTTTGATTGGGAGGAGTTATGATAGTTGCTTCAGTTGAAGTTATTGGTTCAGAAGACTCAGCAGGTACAGCTTGGTCCGGCTGTAGTTGGATCTGTACGGTACATCCTGTTGGTTCAGCTTCTTCTGACTCTGCATGACTTGGCACTTCTTGAACTGTAGGAGTTAGTATTTGAATTGTGACGTCTTGATGAATCGGGGTTCTTGATTCATTTGGAATGTCTGAACTGGTTGGATGAGTAGGCGTTGGCTCTTCTATCCTGTCAACCAAAACAGATTTCTTTATGTTAGTTCCAAGAAATTCGTCATAAAACAATTCAAATAATAAATCTAAATCAGATAAATGGTTAGTTGATGTTGAAGCTTCATCTGATTTGTTCTGTTGAGACGCAGGTTCTAGACTGAGTTGCCCAGAAGCTAATACTCCGGTTAAAACGGGTTCTGAACAATATTGTTCGGAAGCCATCTATTCATCAAAGGTGACGTTGACGCTTTCAATCACCGTCTTTGACTTCTTGAAGTAGATTCTGAATGCAGTTGATGATGAGGAGTATCCAATGAAGATTCCTTCATCTGCCTTGGCGCTGAACTTGTTGAGATTCTCCCTATCGTTTAGAACGAAACACTTACATCCAAAGATATGGAAGTATTTGATTGTAGGTGTTCGGTTGTTGATCAACGCATAAGGAGTCTTCTTGAATCGTCTGTGAATCATGGACCGGTTCTGCGTATAGCATGCGGTAGATATAACTTCTGCCCATAAGAATAGAGGTAGGTCGGAATGACTTAGCATAGTGCGAGCTGCCTTGACTAGCGTCCGATTCCTTCTTTCCACCACTCCATTTTGTTGAGGTGTACGTGCAGCAGAGTACTGATGAGTTATCCCTTTAGATTCGAGATATTCTTGAACAGTTTTGTTCTTGAACTCTGTGCCGTTGTCTGTACTTAGAAGCTTTATCGGTTTCTGCAGATTCACCTGGGTCGTCTTCAGGAAAGTGATGAGCACATCAGGTGTCTCATCCTTTGATCGTAGGAAATTGACCCAAGTGTATCGTGAGTAGTCGTCCACGATCACTAGAATGTACTTCTTGCCTCCTAGACTCTGAGTTCGCATTGGACCACAGAAATCCATATGCAATAGCTCTAGCGGAGCGCTTGTACTTGGTTCAGGCTTCGGTTTATGCGGAGCCCTCTTCATCTTGCCCTTCTCACAGGCTGCACACAGATGATCTTTGTCATATTTGAGCTCTGGAAGTCCTTTGACTATGTTGCCACTGACTAGTTTGTTGATGTAGCGAAAGTTGAGATGAGAGAGCCGTCGATGCCATAGCCAGCTTTGCTGCATCGATGCTTTAGATAGTAGACAAATCTGCTTGTCAGTATGGACGTCTGATAAATTGATCGTGTAGAGGTCTGACTTTCGAGTGTCGACCAAGAGTTCTTCGCCTTCTTCTGTGCGAACAGAACACCTCTTGTCTTTGAAGTTGACCTCTAGGTCTTTGTCACAGAACTGACTTATGCTGAACAGGTTGTGTCCTAATCCTTCTACGTAGCTCACCTTCTTGATCGTTATATTTTCCCGTTGTATATCACCGTAGCCTAATATTGGTGAAAACTGATCATTTTCGTATCTGACTGTTCCGCAGTATTTCTCTGTAAAGTTTGTCAGAATATCTTTTTGTCCTGTCATGTGTTTGGAGCAACCGCTGTCCAAATACCACATATGACGGATCTGCATAGGAGAAATAACGAAACACAAATTTAGATTTTAAGCATTATAAATGAGTAAGACGTTGGAGCGTTAATATTAAAGTGCGGGTTTTGAACTGATGAATTCAAAAGCCTATTTTTCTTAAGCACGGGTTCTGAACAGACGTGTTCAGAAACCATCGTCTTGTCTTTGAAGTCCGAGTCTTGAGCTGTCTTACTCAATAACCATTTTCTCTATTGAGGTACGGGTTCTGATCTGTTGTAATCAGAAGCCACATGTTTTGCTAAACATTGGGTGCCTGCAACACATATTTAGATTTTGGTACCCATTTGAATTTGGGTCCTGCTGTGTTAGCACAAGGTTTTGATTTTGGTACCCATTGCAAATTGGGTCCTCTTTTCTTTTGAAATAGATATGAAGTAGGATAATGATAAGAATGCACATGAGATGATTCAAACCGCATAGCAGAATCTTGACAGAAATTAGAAGCATGTTTATCATAAAAGGAAGACTGTCTAGCAGTTTTAGATAACAGGAATAGTTGCTTAAAAGAGTATTTCAGTTTAGGAGCAACATTCATATTCAAAGTATCTGAACTAGACATATTCTTATTACAATAAACAGAATCAAAAGATTTAAAAGTCTTGTCAAGCTTCCGTTTGGGTTGCCATTTCTTGGTCATATCTGAAACAGTTGAAACCTTTGAGTTAGACATTAGAGAAACAACTGAATGCATTTTCTTTGGGTTACCAGTATTGATCGGCTTCTGTGAATGCTTCTTGCCTTTAGCATTTTTTAGCTTTCACAGAGACTGAGTTACCAACTCGCGTTAATTTTGCACTGTTAACAGGCTTACTGGTTGATCCAACAGGTTTCTTAAGAAAGGATGAATGGTTTGGAAGTTTTGCATTAAAGTCAAATTGTTCAAGACAATCATCTAAACCACCGTTAGAGTTCAGAAAATCAAACCCTTGATTTGATGAACTAACCATATTCTCAGAGTTTGAAGCCTTAGAAAGAACAAAATTTGTAAACACAGTTGTAAAAACATTCTGTTCAATGTTTATCAAAAGTCTTTCATCTGACAAGGAATTCTCGAGTTCAGAAATTTTACTTTCTAAAACGAGATGAGGGACATATAGTTTACCTTGAGTAGGTTTCGCCTCCATTTCCTTTTCAGAATAACTTAGAAAGAAGTCATCTGAAAGAGTTTTCTTCTTTTCAGGTTTCTTATCATAGCTATTATTCAGCGTCGCATAATAAAATGGAAGATGAACTTTAGATGATATTAAATGTTTTTCTGTTTCTTTGGCTTCATCCTCTTCAGATAGTTTAGTCCAATAAACTTTAAGTTCAGGGATTCTTCTAGCTAACTTCATAGAAAGAATATCATAAAGTGCAGGCACTTCAGACATTCCCTTTTGAAGATAGTGATGATTCTTATAACCGATTCCCCATCTTTCTTTGTTCTCTATTGGTTTGTTAAGATGAATGGTTTGCTCAGTTTGACCTAATGAGTACAACTTCTTTTCCAAAGCATCCATTTTTGCAATTAAAGATTTGTTTTCTTCGATAGACGAAGAATGTATTTGTGTAACCTCGTATAAGTCAATCTCACGTTTTAGCAGTTTAGACTTGAGTTCAGAATTCTCACTAAGAATTATTGTCTTCTCCGTTGCATTGGTGTCATTGTTTTTATGTAAAACCTCAACCAGTACTTTCTTCTCATCAATTTCATTGCTAAGTTTCTGTATTGATTGGTTTTTGTCAGTAATGACACCCTTTTCACGCTTTAGGTTCGACTCTAACTCTTTGAGTTTATCATTCATGGCATGCAATTGATTTATGAATTCAGCATACGATAAGTTGCATACCTCTTCTTCATTCTCTGAATCAGCTTCATCATCTGATTCATGCTTTCCCATCAAGCACAGGTTGACAACTTCATCTTTCTCTTCATCTTCTTCATCATCATCAGAATGATCGAGCCAGAAAACGTCTTCAGCCATCAATGCCTTCCCAGCCTCTTGTTGCTTTGCAAGCAACATCTTGTTCTTGTAGTAGTCCGAGTTCTTGACTTTTGGCTTTCGGCAATCTCTGGCATAATGACCGGTTTTGCCACAGTTGTAGCACGTTATAGGTTCTGTCTGACCTGATCCTTCTGCTTGAAACCTTCTCTCTTCAGGTTTCCTTTCCTTTGATCTCTTTCCTTCATCAAGATCTCTTCTATCTTCTGGTTTCCTCTCCTCCATTCTCCTTCCTTCAAACCTTCTTCCTTCAAATCTACTTCCTTCGACCCTTTCTCTATGAGCGTAGTTGTTTGGACCAGACGAATACCTCTGACTGTTTGAGCTTGGCTTTGTGTAGAATTTCTTCTGGAAAGCCTTAGTCAACAAAAGCAATGCTTGCTTTAGTTGTTCACATTCATCTTTGTCAGAGTTTGCTTCAGCTTTATCTTCATCTGATTCATACACAGTCACTTTGTTCTTCTTCTTCTTGACAACAAGAGCAACTGTTTCTTCAACCTTCTTTCCTCTCTGCCTTTTCTCTTCTAGAATTTCATCCACTTCTTCTTCATTTTGTTTGAGGGTCTCATACACCTCATGAAGTGGAATCTCATTCAGATCTTTAATCTGCTTCATCTGCCTCGCAAATCTCTTCCATTCTGGCTGTAGAATGCTTAGAAATTTGACGTTTAGCTCAATTTGAGATTTGTGGACCTTGTTCTTGCTTAGCTCATTCAGCAAGGTCACAAACCTGTCATGTACTTCTTCTAAGGTTTCTCCGGCTCTGCCTCTAAATTCTTCATAGTTATTTAGGCAGTTGGAGATCTTCAGTTGATTTCCCACCTTAGAACCCAGCATCATCTTTTCCAGCTGATCCCACATTTCCTTAGCTGAGGCCTTGTAGCTGTCAATCTTTATGTGGATTTCATTGGGGATTCCTTGAAGAATGTATGACATAGCTAGCTTATCACCTTTAGCTCTGTTTAGGTTGTCACCGTGAAGCTCATGGTACTTCAGTTCAACTTGTGTTGGCACTGTTCCAACAAGACGAGTTGTCTTTATTGGTTGCATATTTCCTTCTGCAAATGACTGTCTGATGAACTCACAAAGCTCATGTCTGTCTATGAAGTTTAGAAACCGATCCTTCCACTGTTCGTATTCACATTTAAATAGAACTGGTGGTTTGGAATCAGTTCTAATGGCAAGAGCTTCTCTGGAAGTCATAATTGAACAAGATTTAAGATGCGAGAGGCTTTGAGATGCGTGAGGATTGAGATGCGAGAGTCTTTGAGATATGAGAGAATTTTAAAATTCAAAAGTTTGCGCGAGATGTTGATTGCGCAAAGTGAGGATCGACCGATAAGACGTAAGAACTGGTAAAATTTTTGACCGGGAAAAAGTTGCGACCGAAAAAATGTGAGAGTTAATCAAAGGAAGGTGGTGAGAAATTGTTTTGCATTAAAATTTTGAGAGTGGACACGTGTGAGTTTGTGAGAAATTGTCAATCAAAGTGTGAGATTTCAAAGTGGTTCAATATATTGGGTGTGAGTGGACCGATGAGGGTGTGATGAATTGTGAAGACCAAGAGAGAGAGAGATAAGACCGGAATGTGAGATGACCAAATTGTAGAATACTTAGAAGTGGAATGTGGTCACATGAAAGGTGTGAGAGTGTGTGAGAGTGAGATTTGAGTGGAACACGTGAGTGGGTTAGGAAGACCGGTGAAGTGAGGAAGACCGGTGAAGTGAGGAAGACCGGGGAAGTGTAGTGGAAAAGTTTTATTCGACCGGGGAAGTGAGTTTTACTTTGACCGGGGAAATGTAGTGGAAAAGTGGGGTTCGACCGGAATTGAGGTTTACTTTGACCGGATAAAAAAAATACTCGACCGAATAAAAATATATTCGACCGGTACAAAGTGGGATTTGACCGGAGAGTGTTTGACCGATACCAAAAGTTTGTGAGATTCGACCGATAAAAAATGATCTTCGACCGGTATTTGCAAGAGTCCGGTCGAATGCTTAAGACCGATAGAATGTAAAAACTAAGGTTCGACCGGTACGCTTAAGACCGATACGTCGTCTTCTCCGATTAAATCAACCTGTAACTCTAAAATTAACCCAACTAGAGATCGATTTACCACACCAAACTTTGACAGTATGTTCTCCTTACCAACAACAACAATACACAACCTTTTGATTTCGAAAATAACCGCAAAATCAAGTTTTTGACGTTTGATCAGTGTTCTTCAAAAAATGAAGAACACAGAGAGTTGAAAATTTTGATTTTGATCTGGATCAGCTCTGATACCAATTGTGAGTCCGTGATCGTTACCAGATAAATCAAATAACAAACATATAACGATTACCAACCTGTTTAGATTATAAACGCGGATTACAAAGGGTTGATAATGGTTTACAGTGTTGAGCTCTCTCTGATGTTCTACACCTTTTTGTGTGTGTATATTGTGTGATTGTGTTGATCTGATTGTTCAGAGAGAAAGAGATAATATTTGTTTAAGATATTATCAAAACTTAATAAACTAATATTAAAACTAAAAACATAATATCTAAATAATAAATATCTAGATATTATAACTTTGATTTTATTACAGAATAGACCCTAGACTATTGTTGAGAGTAACTTTCAGCTTTTACTTCAGATTGCGATCTTCGTTTTGGATGATCTTGAATCCAATGAGACTGTGTCTTAACAATATATATACATATAGTGGAAGGATATTTTGCAACCCTGAAAAAAGTTGCAACCCTTACAACCCATATTTTAACCGTTGGATTTATGATCGGTTGTTATTTTATTTTTATTTTTCTGTTTTTTTTAATAAAAAATATTGGGCCCCATATCTATTGTAATCGCCGATCATAAATCCGACGGTTAAGATGTGGGTTGCAAATAAAACAACCTCTCTCTCTCTCTCTCTCTCTCTCTATATATATATATATATATATATATATTGTGGACAAAACCCTCAACAGAATATCGATGAGAATCTAATATAATAGGAAAAGGTAACAGATTACCTATAGGAAATATATATAGTAGTATGTTGTTATTAGAAAAACAAAAACCACAATTATAGATAGATGTAATATTAGTATGGGAGCAAACAGTAGTAAGAATGTGGGAAACAAATAAAAAAAATAGTATGGATATGTTTTCTTACTTAGAAACAACACTAGGACGAATAGCCTTAGGAATATGGCAAAGTAAAAAAAGGCTCAGGGTCCAGATGAAGTAACAGATTAAAAGCTTTAGAAGGCACCCAATGATCCTAGCCATGCTCATTAGCTAGGATTTACATTTACGACCCACGGCTAGTATCCGGTCCCACATAACCGTACCAAGTTGCCACCCTAGGGTCCAATGTGTCAACTAGCAACAAACAGGTTTATTCCCCTTCAATCAAGCCGACTCTATACCTATGGATCTACTAATAATAGTGTTAGAGCACAAATTGTTGTCTTCAAGATCATCAAGAGTGGAAAGTCAAAAGCCCAAGTCAAAGCCTTAAAGATTGAAAAGTCAAAGTCAACAAAAGTCAAATAATGTTTAGTTAGTTTTGTTGTTTGTTCCTTGTAATGTGTTTGAGGTATAAATACCTTTTGTCCTTGTATTTTCAATATAAACTTAGAGAGATTATTAGAGAAGAGTGTATCATTTGCATATTGTAGTGAGAGAAAGTAGAGAGAGAACTTGTAATCTGTGGAGTCTAAATCAATGACATTTGATTGAAAAATTGTTCATCTTGTTAATCTTGCACAAACTGGGAATAATAATTGGTATCAGAGCAGACGAAAATCAGAAATAAAGATTAAAAATCTGAAGTTTTGGCCGAATTTTTCAAGAACTAGCAGAACACTGTTCAAGATTCGAATTTCTTGATTTTATGTTGTTTTGGATGTATTCTTTGTTGTATTGCACTCGCTTTATGGTCTAGAACACAATTGATTTGGATCACTTCATTCAGTTCACATCAGATTGTGTGAATTTTGGAAATTTGTAAATTTCGTGTTCTAAGTTTGTACGTACTGAGTTTGTGATCGAGTTGTAATTTTCATTGTTTTTGTTGAAATCAATTGCTTGTAATCTGTTCGAAATATGATCCAGGATAATTGATGCAGTTTCAAAACCTAATTCAAGAGTTTGGGTCGATTTTGGATTGATTTTAGTGTTTTTGGGCCGAGATCTGGAGAATTCGCATGGGAAAATGAAGAACTCGCATGATCATAGGAAGAACTCGCATGGTGAATGTATTTGCAGAAGAATTCACATTGAACTGAGTTAGTGAAAAAGCTAAAGGAAGAATTCGCATAAGACTAGTGTGCGAATTGTGTAGAATTCGCATAACTCAGTATACGAAAAGTTGGGAAAATATTTCTAAGGACAAATTTCATATAAGGCAATGTGCGAAAAGTAAGGAATTCGCAAATAGGCACATACGAAATATTTGAATAACTTAACTTGTTACTTGTCCCCAAGTAACTAAAAGAACATAATTAAAAACACATGAAGATACAAAAACACAAGTAGACTAAGTATCACAAAAGGGATCTTCTATTTTTCTTTCATTCTTTTCATTTTTTTCATTTTTTTTTCTTTTTGTCATTTTTTTATTTGCATCCCAAATCCTTTTGAAAAAATATCCATAGTTTTTGCTAATGTTCCACTATATTCTTTTTATTGTAATTTGATTTCCATAGGCTAAGCTATAATTCACCCATCTTATGATAATTAACTTTGCAAAATTAGATCCATGGGACTTTGAAGGGTTAGTGTTTAAGGTTTCTCACTTCTTCCTTACATTTTTCATCTTCCCCCAAACTTGTTTTTTTTTTACTCAAAAAAAATGTCTCGTATGTATTTGATATGATATGTTTTGCCCAACCTCAACGTGTCAAACTCGGCTATTTCCATTCTTTATTTTCTTTATCCTTCCAGTTTTACGAAGGATTTAGCCCTTTTTTTCAACACTTGAGTTTACTCCCCCAAACTTAAAATACTCAATGTCTTCACTATGGAGGGAGTAATAACTAGTAAGACTCAACGACTTGGGTAAGCCAACAAAGGAAAAGTGTATCGGCCAAGTGTTTAAGAAAAATGGCCCGTGTCATTTCTAAAATTTCAAAGTGTAATGAATATGGATACCGGGGAATTGGTTGCTTAGTTCTAGAAATCTGCTAATAGTGGATAAATTATTCAAACTATGAAACTTCAAATCTAAGGATATAAGATGCATGAGACTTTTGTTTTTTTTTAAATCCCCAAAAAAAATTGATACTAGTAAAAAAAAAAGAACGGACTCAAATCACACACACAAAAATGTAAAATAAAAAACAAAATTTGGAGATGAGAGTAAGAAAAAAAAATTGCATCAAGATAATGTAGGATGAGGTTCACCACCCCATGAGTGCATCTTCAAGAAGTGGTGTGGTTTCAAGATAATAGCCACCTCCACCATACCAAAGCTTCGTGCAACAACTCCATCACCCAAATAACACGATCTATGCAAAATTTCCGAACTTTTGATCATACAAATCCTCCCAACGATTTGTTTTGCATCCACCGTAGGATCATTGTTGTCACAAAAAGAAGGCTGCACAACATGAGCAAAAATCATTAAATTAGGAATTTTAGCATCTTGAAGCACCTCTTCACTATTGGAAAGTAAAGAAGGCTTGCTCATGTGCTCGAAATTTGCCTCAAAAATCTCCAACTCTTTCTTTCCATCACTCTCATCCTTACCAACACATTTTAATTTTTCACTATCACTTGGTAAGGGACCTTGACTTTGATTTTTCAACTCGTCGACTAGTTGTCCCATCTTAGTATTCAAGGCTTCAAAAGAGGACGTGAAATTTCCCAAAAATGTTGTAAAATATTCCATTAAGCTTGGGGAAAATGTTTCAAAAGAGTGAGATGGTTCGGGTTGTTCAAAATAATTCTCGGGTGTGTAGTTAGGAACAAAGGACGTGAATCCATAGTGAGGATCACTCCTTTGAAAATCACACGAGTAATGAAAATTCTCCTCCCATGATTGGTCGAGTGTATTTATAAACGTGTCATTCCACTCTTGATAGGGAGGTGAAAATGAGGTGTAGGTGCCATCATCTTGAATATTTGCCAAAAAGTTAGGATGTTGTTCCCATGAATAATCGAAAGTATTATAATACGGAGCATCCCAACTAAAACTATCCATTATGGTGAAAGAAAAACCAATGAAAAACTCAACTTATAACTCAAGAAACTCTGGAAATACGCCAATCCCCGGCAACGGCGCCAAAAACTTGATAGCGGAAAGTCGTATAGGTCCACAACGTGGCCACTATGTTGCCACAGTGGCGGTGCAAGTGCACACCGGACACTATGATCGCTATAAGTAATAAAGTGGTAAAAATACCGAGATCGTATCCACAGGGATCAGACTTCAAAGTTTCGAGTAGTAGGTCGAGAATACAAAGGTTTCAATTAGAGAAGAAGAAAATATCTTTGAGCGAAATTGGTGCTTTTAACAATTAACAAATAATCTAAAGAAAAGGGTATGGGTGTAGGCTTTATCTAAGACATTTGTAGTAACCTCGTGGTCAGAAACAAAGTATCACAAAAACATCTAAAAAAATCCTTTTCTCTCGAAAGTGAACTTCCTCGGAACGTGGCCACGTTGCACCCACAAAGTCACCACTTTCGCCAACTCAAGACTTGCCGACTTAACTAAGTAAACCTCTAAGGATTTCAGTTCCACCAGTTTGGATATAGAATCCCAAATCTCTTTGTGACATCTATATCGACCGACATTTTGAACCATAGTTAAAGTCATGCAAAAACCCGTATCTCTACATGGTTATAAAAGACTTTCTCAAATCTTCTTTGCATCACTCAAGCCGTATTTCGGATCCGCCCCTCTCGAGGTCTAAGATCTAATATTAACACTAACAAGTGATCGGCTTGTCCGCATTGAGTTGAAGTCCCGACCCGAGCGACCAAGTCTAAAAGCTAGCAACGATGGCAACACCCCAAGTGTTGCCTACTAGTCTTAGATTTGGCACACACCCATACCCAAAGGGGTGCTTAGCTCATAATACAAGTAAAATACATGAAGGAATAAGGAGAGAACATAAACTTAAATTGCATAAATGAAACTTAAAAGTTGTTGCCAACGTGGTGACAAAGTGGCCACTTTGGTGACAGCTTGTTACAATGAAATTAAATACTAGAAAATAAATTACAACTACAACTATCTAAAAAAAGAACAATAGTTGAATTATGCTACATGTTGGAGCTCTCCTTCAAATGACATCCATGTCTTCAATTTATAGTGGAAGATGAAAAAGGTGGTGGAGGATTTTACCCACAAAACCTTTCAATGAGTTCAAGCCTTCTTTGACCCAAAGGCTCCTTGACTTTTTCATCTATTTTCTCATGAAAGCTCATCTTTTGTTTTATCTCATTTAGGCTTTTAGATAGGCATTTTTGGCATTGAAATCTTTCCACCAAGATTTTACTTTTAACTTTTGTCTTCTCTTCATCCCATTGGTTTCTAAAGCTTAGCCTTTAAGAAAGCATTTATGCAGCTGAAATGGACATAAAAATACATGCAAAATATGATGTTTTTCAGATGTCCTCGGATTTACATCGTTCATCAACGTGGAGACAAAGTGGCCACTTTCTGCAGTCCAACATTTAGCCCAAAAATGATGCTTTCAACCATCAAAACACAAACTTTTATCCTCAACACCTCCAAATGAAAATAAATAAATAAAAAAGAGAAACATGAACACATAAAGAGAAAACACACACTAAAATTAAAGAAAAACACACACAAACAATGTGTAAATAACACTCAAAATGAAAGTTATCAAATTCGCAGATAGGCATATACGAAATCCTTGAATTCGCATGAGGTTATATGCGAAAAGTGGATGCAAAAAGTTGAATTTCCTTGAATTCTAATTATAGAATTCGCAGATAGTGGTGTGAGAACTCTTAGAATTCACATCTAGGCTTGTGTGAATTGTAAAGTTATGCGAATTCTGGAGTGTGCGAATTTCTAAGGTTGTGCGAATTCCTAAGGCTTCTGTGTGTTATGCGAAAAGTTTACTTAGACAAATTTTTGCAAGATGATATATGATTTCTCAATGTCAATTTTTTTTCTCTAAGGGCGTTGCTAAGTCTGCGGAGGGGGACAAAGTTCTGTTTGTGATCAAAGTTTCTAAATTTTTGTTAACGATCACTTGTGCAAGTATTTTTCAAGATGGGATATTCTTATGATGAAGAAAAGGTTGCCAAACTCAGAATAGAAAACAAAAATATCAGTTCATCAGTTGAATACTATTCGAAAAGATCAAAGAGATATCACAATGAAAAGAGGTTGCTACGTGAAGAAGTTAATGTGTTAAAGAAGGTGAATGAAGATCTTTTGCAGCAGATGTCTGAATTGGAAGATGATAAATTACATAGTCTGGAAACAGAGAATATTGTGATGAAAAGAAAGATTTCAGATATGGAAGCTAAAATTGTCAAACTCTAGAAACAAGATTTTGTTGGTAATAATGAGAAGATGCTTAAGAGTTTGGAAACTGCAACTGTTGAGTTTCAAAAGAAGATTTTAGAATTGGAGCAAAAGATTGCCAAAGACAAAGACGAATTTGAGAAGGAAAAGAAAGGAATTGCTCAGAAATTCTCCGATTTTTCAAGAAAGACTTTTGAGGAAAAGAAAGTTGTTGAGCTTAAATGTGCCTGTAAGTTATTATATGCCCACGACACGTGTCACACAGAGATACTGTTGAGGAGTATGTAAACCTATAAGGTCATACACAAAGAATGCGTTTGTTTCCATCTTTAGACACCCGTATTAAATCAAGTTGATTAAGAAAATAATTAATCTTAAAGGATAATTATGAAAATATGTGTTAAACTGTAATTATGATAATCACAGGGTGAAAACGTAATTATGTTAATTACGGGAAGTTATCTGTAATTATATATATATGTAATTATATTTAAAGTTTAAAAGATAAAAGATAATATATATATATATATATATATATATATATATATTGAATTTGAATTTGAATATTACAGATAATTACTAAACCTTATTTAATCCTTAGTTGAATTATAGTCTAACTATAACTCTTCTGGTATAAATAAGGGATCATGCTAAACCATTTGATACACGATTGAAATTAGATTTAGCCTTACAGAGAAATACATAAAAGAAACATTTTCTTTTCTGTAAAACACATAGATCTAGGGTTCTTGGGCTAGCACCCGGTGGAGACGGGAAACGTGTTCGTGTGTGGACTGCCAATAGAGGAAACCTACTTTGGTTTCTTGGTGCTTCAGTTTTAAATCCCGACAAATCTTAGAAGGTACACATTCTAAACACCCTATGGTGTGGTTTATTTTTAAATGCATCATTGGATCCGATTGGGTTTTAAGCTTTATTTAGAAAAGTTTTCTATAATTGTTGTAATCAAAATTCTTTTAATTTCTCGTTGCGTTTTATCGGTTACAATTTGTATTAAAACTCAACAGTGGTATCAGAGTCACTTTGATGACATTTAATTAAAAGGGAACAAAATATATTATATGGGAAATTAAATCGTATCTTGACCTTGATTCTTATTAGTTGACTATAGATATTTAATTGGACCCCATTTTTATTTTCTTTTGGGCCTCCAACACGTTGACCACCTAGTCTTAAAGGGTTTTATAACTCTAATTTCTTATCACCCTCTTCATCAGCCGCCAGGGGTTTTAATCCCATTCGTCGCCTGTCATCACCGGGCGGCGGTCGCAGATCCGTTGTCTATTATCTCTGATGAGACCATGAGTGTGGAAGGATGGTCTTGTTGCTCGCCGACCGTAGTTGACCCAATCGTCGCTGTTTTTTCCGTCTAAGTGACCACCTGAGGTACGTCGCATGTCGATCGTGGCTGTTGCCACCAATCGCCGTTGCTGGCGTTCGCCTTCCTTGTGAGGTGCGACTCCTTTCGTTGGTCATCTTCGGTTGATTGCAGATGAGTGCCGCCGGTTGTTTGTCTTGCTTTTCCCTATTACATGCCATCGACAGCTAGCTGAGGTTTTGCCGCCACAGGAGATCACCGGCTACCGCCGGTTTCTTCTGGTGTTGCCGCCGAGACTGATCTTGTTTTTTTCTTCTCGGCGAACACCATGAACCACGACCAAGGTCGTGGGTTTCTCGATGAACATCGATTATTAATTGGTGGGCTGCTTTATGAACGGTGTGGTGGTTGTGGTGGTGCTGGTTGTTTTTCTCACCAGTGTCGTCGGTCTTCCCCGCCGCCGACTGTCGCCGGCTGCCGGTGTCCTCTACTATCGTTTTTCTTTTCGTCGACTCACATAAGGGGTTGTTAACCCTAATCATGTTTTTTCTCACATTGACGACCGTGAACGTCGTCGATCGACCATGGTTGTTGCCATTGGTCCTCGTCGCTAGCGGCTATTGTCGCTCGACTGACCATCGCCGCTGGTTTCCTCCAGTTGCTTCATTTTTTTTTTTTTGCGTTTTATAGCATCTTTTGGTCACATACACACTAGATGAAATTTGAGGCCAAGACTTAGTTTTTGGCCTACGTAGAGATGTTGTTTTGTTCAAATAGTCACTAGTACAAAAATGGTTTTTTGTGACGGTTTTGATAAAACAGATTTGTAACGGTTTGGTAAAAAATCGTTACAAAAAGTCAGAGAAAAAAATATAGAGTTGTTTTAGTAACATTTTGATATAAAAATTGTTACCATTGCCAAACACCTGGAAATGTAAAGTAACGGTTTAGACAAAAGTTGTTACTAAAAAATTCCCAATGGTAACGGTTTAGAAAACCGTTTCTTTATGTTGTGACGGTTTTTAAAAACCATTGCTATAGGGAACAATTTAGTCACGGTTTTTTATGAGTCGTTGCTTTATGTTGTAACGGTTTTCAAAACCATTGCTTTATGTTGTAACGGTTTTCAAAACCGTTGCGAAAACTAAATAAAAAAATAATCACGTTTATTTGATAATCGTTTCCAAAAGTCATCGGGTTCTATGACAACGTTTTTGAAAAGTTTGTGTCACCAAATAGTAGTTTATGGCAACGCTTTTGAAAAATTCACGTCACTATATGTTATGCTACGGTAACAGTTTTAGAACATTTACGTCACCAAATGTCATGTTACGGTGACGGTTTTGTAAATTTATGTCATCATATGTCATGTTATGGTGACGGTTTTGATGAAATCACCATATATCTTGCTACGATAACGGTTTTGAAAAGTAAATGTCACTGTATGACATGTTACGGTGACATTTTGAAATAATAAATGTCACTGTATGCCATAGTAAGGCGACAGTTTTGAAAAATAAGCATCACTTTTTGTTATACTACGGGGACAGTTTTGAAAAATAAATGTCATTATATGTCACACTCTGGTAACGATTTTAAATATCAAACGTCATTGTACATCATCCCATAGTGACGGTTTTGAGAAATAAATGTCGTCGTATGCCATGTTACAGTGACAATTTAGAAAAATAAAATTCGTTATATATTATGCTATGGTAACGATTTTGAAAAACATATCACCGTACGTCATGTTACGGTGATGGTTTTGACAAATAAACGTTAATCTATGTCATGTTATAGTTACAGTTTTGAAAAATAAAAGTCAACATATATCATGTTACAATAATGGTTTTGAAAAATAAAGGTCAACGTACGTCATGCTACGGTGACGGTTAGGAAAAATAAACGTCAATGTATGTCATGTAGATTTTTGAAATAATATATGTCATCGTATGCCATACTAAGGTGGCAGTTTTGAAAACTAAGAGTCACTATACGTCATACTACGGGGGCAATTTTGAAAAATAAATGTCATTATAAGTCATACTACGATGACAAATTTAAATAAGAAACGTCATTGTACATCATGTCACGATGACGGTTTTGAGAAATAAATGTCACAGTATGTCATGTTACAGTGACGGTTTTGAAAAATAGATGTCACCGTACGTAATGCTACGGTGATGGTTTTGAAAAATAAACGTCAATCTATGTCATGTTACAGTCACGGTTTTGAAAAATAAAAGTCAACGTATATCATGATACGGACATACGGTAATGGTTTTGAAAAATAAAGGTCAACGTACGTCATGCTATGGTGACGGTTTTGAAAAATAAACGTCAATGATTTTGAGAAATAAAAGTCACTATATTTCATTTGGTGACGGTTTTGAAAAATAAACGTCAATGATTTTGAGAAATAAAAGTCACTATATTTCATTTGGTGACGGTTTTGAAAAATAAATGTCACTGTATTTTATGCTACGATGACAGTTTTAAATAACAAAAACTATTTTACGTCATGTTATGGTGGCGGTTTGAATAATAATTGTCATGGGTAGGTAATGTTGTAGTGATAGTTATAGAACATAAACATCTATGTAAGTAAGTCTACAGTGACGGTTTTGAATAATAAACGTCATTTACGTCATGTTATGGTGACGTTTTGAATAATAATTGTCATAGTAGGTAATGCTACGGTGACAGTTATAAAAAAATGTTGCCGTATATATCTAACGTGACGGTTTTGAATAATAAACGTTGTAGTATGTCATGCTAGGGTGACAATTTTTATAACATATGTCGTTGTATGTCATGTTACATGACAATTTTGGATAACAAATGTTCCTATATATGATACACTACTAGGAAAACCGCCAAACCCGACGGATTATCTGTCGGAAATATTCACGCAAGTTTCCGGCGGCAGTCAAAGTAGCCAAACCTCGTCGACTTTCGCCAGAAATCCGTTGGAATATTTTTTTTCTTTTTTTTTATATTTTTTTTATATTTTTCCGGCGGATTTTGGCGGATTTCGAACGGAATATAATTTTTATAACTATATATTTTTAAAGAAAGTTAATTAAAATTATCGGCGGATTTCTAGAGGAAATTAATTAATTAGTTTAATTAATTAAAATCCGCTGAAAATTTTTATTTAATTTTTTTTACTTTTTCTTCAAAAAAAAAATAAACAATTTTAAAAAATATATAAATCTGCCGGAGAATTTCAAAATATTTTTGGTGGATTTCCAGCGGATTTATGTTTTAAAAAAAATATAAAAAATATAAATCTGCCAGAAATCTATACTACTTTATAAATGAGATTTGTCAAATGTCTTAAAGTCTTAAAAACAATATTTTAAGCATGATGTACAACTCTACTAAACATGGGTTACCTTATCAATGCATAGAGTACAACTCATGATGCGATTCAAAATTCAAAATCAATCGCCCCTTCATTCCCCTGAGAATTCACGCGCTCAATGGCTTTTAGGTTTCCAAGACACGCTTTCTTCCCAATTCATTTTCTCACTCTTCCCGGTAAACCACTGTCTCCTTCCATGAAAATCGACTTCATCTTTCCCCTTGTTGCCTCCCGATCCCGAGCGACCTTCACCCTCACCATCTGAGTTCATGTCGGTTCTTCTCCTTCCTCTGGGTTTAGGTCGAATATAGCATCATCAGCACCATTATCACCATCACTCATTGCCACCGGTGTCAAATTTCTTCATCTTCAAGTTTTCCATCTGATTTCTCATCTTAGGATTCGACCAGATTTCGACCGGATTTCAAATCTTAGGTTCGGATTTCATCTGGATTTCGACCAGGTAAGAGATTGACCTAATTATTCTTAGCTTTTCAAATAATTTGAAATCAGATATGATTTTATCAGATGGAATTCAAATTTCTATTTGTTTCGATGATCCCCCTTTGTTGGTTACTATTTTTCTCTATTTTGTGAGATGGAATTTCAAATGCTTCTAAATTTTAAGTTGTGTTCTAGCTTCCTGTAATAGGCACCAAATCAGGTAATTTATTTTTATTTCCTCTTCCTCTGTGTTGATTTTTCTTTCTGTGTGTTCTTTCTTCTTTCTTTTTCCTTATGTGTGTTTCTTCCTTTTCACTTCTGTTTGTATCTTATTGTGTGGGTTGATTTTTTTTTCTCCTTCCGTTTTTTTTCTCAATGCAGGAATCCTTAAAGCAATAATTTAGGTATGTTTCAATTCAAGTTTTATTACTGGTGTTGTTGTCAAGATTGTGGTTTGCCTGAATTTTATGTTTCAGTTTTGGAAGCTTTTAATAAAATTGTTGTTTTTACTTGATTTTTACCGGCTTTCATCAATGTTTTACAACAGAAGACATGGAATATTGTTCATATAATAAATCTTCTTCTAAAATTGAAAAATGATCTAAAAATTGAGCCTGTAAATGAGCATATAAAATTTGAACATCGAAAAAAGTAAACGAAATCAAGCTTGAGCTCAAACATTGTAAAGAAACCACATAACTGGTTCTTGGTTAACTCCAGTTCAAAACACGTTACGAGAATAGGTTGTTGAAAGTTTTCAAAGAAAGAATTTGATTTTCTTTACCTATGTCGGACACTAAAAGAGGTTTAGCATTTAGAAACCATTGGACTGATGCATTGTTTTTTGATGATGCTTTTAAAAACCCTCTCTTAACTTATTTTGGGATCTTTGAAATTTGCATTCTGCCGCATTGCTCTTTTATTTTGGTTGTTTTCTTTAAGTGGGATTATACTTAAAGTTAGTAGATGTGCTTGAATATCCTCTGCAGTGCCTGCTTCCATCCTATTGATGTACTATTTGCTCTGAAGAGGTTGCAAAAATCACGCAAGGAGGTTTGTAATATATTATTTGATCTTGCATATCGACTATAGTGACTTATTGCTTCTCTTGGTTCATATTGGTCTCATTTACTTCTAACCTTTCATCGTGCTTACTGCATTTTCTTGTATATGTGTATGTGCTAATAGCTTTGTGTTTGCAAATCTGGTTAGTTTTTCGATTGTCATCCAAATACTTTATAGTTATTCAATGACGCAAGGATTTCATCTACGTTCACATGGTCTGTGAGTCCAAGATCAATGAATCTCTAGAGAAAGAAAGTAGAGAGAGAGCATTCAAAGCGTAAAGTTCAGATTGTATTGATGTATGCGTGAAATGTTACAAGGAACAAGTCCAAAGGGACTTAAATACCCTGGTAAGATACAACACAGTGTAAGACACTGTACACAATATAAGACCAAGCCTATAAATACAATGATTAATATAAAATCAAACTTAACAATCTCCCCCTTAGTAATCATTGGCGATTTTGGTCTTCAAAATCCATCTTCTAAATCAGCATGGACCAACTAAGCGACTTTATAAAGCATTTTGACTTTTAAAGAAAATTTCTTCTCAACATCTTTAAAAATCTGTTGTCTTTACTGCCTTGACAAGACTGGACCGGTTTGAAATAAACTTGAAAGAAAAGTCGGTTCATCAGCTTGTGCTCTAGACGATACACCTCTTTTAAATGATCTTGAATGAACTATGGTGATCGGAGCTTGAACAGCAAAAGACAACTAAATTGGAAGAAATTTGAATCTTGAGCGAATCTTGATCAGCAGATAAACGTTGAAGCTCTTTGTCTCTTTATCATCTCCTTAACTTCTCTTGTCTTCTCCCCCTCATGACCTTGATGATCTGGATCAACTTGGTCATGCAAATGTTGGAGACGAGACAACTTAAGATCTGCAAAATCGAAGAAACAGAGAAATAGGGAAGGTTTGCGCGACACGCTGGTAGCGCAAAGTGAGGTTTGCGTTACACCAAGGTTGCGCAAAGTGAAGTTTGCGTTACACCAAGGTTGCGCAAAGTGGGTTTACGTTACACCAAGGTTGCGCAAAGTGAAGTTTGCGTTACACCAAGGTGGCGCAAAGCTGACTTAAACTTTAGAAAATTTTACCTTTTTAAGCTCTTTGACTCCCCCTACACAAATGCACTAGATATGACAATTCAAGTTAGCATTCATATAAAGAAAATCAGATACTCCCCCTTGAAAACAAATATGATCATTAAGAAAAATTCTCCTTTTTCACTCCCCCTTGAATAATGCTCAAACCCATTTGAAATATATTTATGAGAACACAATGATCAAATATCAATGTAGAAAGAAAAATATACTGAATATGTATTTTGAAATGACTAAATATATAGAAATTTAAACAGAAACAAATAAAATTCTACTTAGTAAAATATCACAATAAAATCTATCAGATGAAATCAAATGTATGTGTTTGGATACAGAAACAAGTTTTATTGCATATCAAGTTAAGACATGTTCAGTTTCAAAAACTTTCATCAATCTATTCAGTGTGCTCGCATGTGAACTTCGATTAGCTTCAAGAAAATGAAATTCTAAAAATATAATAGAGAACTTTGCATGTAATCACACTAAGCCCTCAAAAATTCAGACTTTCACAAATTTACAGGTTTATTACAACTCAGAAATATATAACCAAGTATCATGAGATGTGTGCTCATTGGCATCTTTTAGCATTGTGCACTATGGCATCTTTACATGAGTGTGCTCTTTGGCATCTTTTAAGCGTGTGCACTTTTGGCATCTTTTTAATCAAAAAGTTTATTAAGTAAAGAACATGCCGTAAACGTAACTTTCTATCTGACCCTATTGCAGGATTTGGGTCAGCCACTCCTAGACCAGATGGCTTTAGGGGACTAGGTGTCAAGCACCCCTTGGAACTTACTTTCCCGGATCAGAAAGGCTACATCGACAAATCCTAAACCCATTCATACCAGTAGAACATGATTTTCGATCTGATTCTATAGAAGGATTTGGGTTCGATCAGTCCCAGATCAAATGACCTTAGGGGACCAAATGACAAGCATCCCACAGAACTTACTTTCCCAAACCAGAAAGGTCACAGGTACAAACTTTTAAACTTAAAGATTTATGATTTATAAGAATTTAATAATCATCTCAAACACAAGGTTTTACGTCTAAGTGCTTAGCCCATATTTTTATTACAATCCAAAATTCCGACTTTCTAGGTTTTCTAAGCATTGTAAACTATAAATATTCTGAATCACACAACTTTAAAGCAATATCAAAAGTTAGAAACATGTTGCTGACTTTTCGACTTTTGTTAGAACTGAAATTTGAACATATAAGAACTTTAATATAAACAAAGCAACTTGAAAATTTATCCTAGACACACATTTTATTCAAAAGAAATAAAAAAATGTAAAACTTTTACTTTATAGAATAAAATTTGTGAAGGTTTAAACTTTTAAAACAACATGCCGATAATTTTAAAATTAGAAATATTTGATCGGCAAGTCTATATTCAGTTGAAACAAAATATAATGCAATAATATCATCTTCCACATAATGCAAAATAAAATTTGTGTCTCTTTTGAAAAATTGGGTTGAACAAATTCAGGAGTTGAATTGAAATGCTCAGATTCTTTTAAAACATTTGAGAAAACTGGAACGACATCATTATCAGATATAAATGCAGCGGAAATTAAGTAGATGTACTCACAGTTTCTCATTAGTCAGAAGCTTAAAGCATTGAATACCGAGTCCTAGACTGACATGTCTAGAAGTCATATTCTTTGAAGCACGGGTTCTGAGCTGAAGTACTCAGAAGCCAAAATATTGACATTGAAGTCCGGGTCTTGAGCTGAGATACTTAAGAGCCAATTTTCTCTTTTACTCCCCCTTAACATGAGGTGCCTGCAACTTTGAATCAGATTTAGACTTGGGTACCCACTTGAATTTGGGCCCGTGAAAGTTAGTTGCAGTTCATATAAAAAAATACTTGTTAGATTTAACAATTAAAGCACGAGAAATATAATCACACGAATGAACATAATCATCAGAAGAAGAGAAAGCATAATCATTCGAACTAGAATCTGAGGAAGAACATGAGACATGTTTTGAAATTTGAATCATTTGCTTTATAGAATATTTTGAAATTTTATTACATGTAGCAAATGAATCACTTTTATAAAGTCTGTCTACAAATTTATCCTCATCAATCATAGAATCAGTAGATGTCCGCTTCGCTCTCTAGATCTGCTTCTTTGATCGAGCTCTCAAAGTCCTATCTGTAAGAATTGAATAAAAAGAATTAGAATTATCAGAAATGACTTTATCTTGTTTCTTTGACTTCTTTGACCGTCTTCTTTTACGCTTAGGTTTATAATATTGATCATTGAGCGTAAAAGAGTCATCAAGAATTTTAGACGAAATATTTACATCAGAAGAAATAATTTTACCTAAGCAACCAATCTGATCAACTAATAAATCTGAATTCGCCTCGGAGTCTGAAGTATTTTGAGAAAAGATTTTAAAATTTGAAACTTCCTTTTTGTTTTCTTGAAAAACAGAAGAAATGTTAGAAATAGAACTGATTTTTGAGAAAATAATTTTTCTTCAAGACTAGACGTCATGAAAGAAAGAATAATATCAAATTCAATTTTCTTTAAAATATTTTGATCTTCTATCTTATTTTCAAGATTGATGATTTTGCTTTCTAATACTAACGGAGGAGTATATTTCTTAGAATCATAAATGATTGGAGAAATATTTTCCTTATCATAATTAGAAACATAAGGATCAATAAAATCATCAGACATTGAAGATTTAATAGGAGATATATCATTTAAAATTCTTCTTCCTCTTCTTGATTTTTCAGGAAAATATTTTGCATTTTCGCTTGTGTAAACAAAAGGAATTTCCTTTTTCTTGTTATTTGACCGTTTCTCATTTTCGAGTTCTAACACTTGCTTTTCACTAGTCCAATGAAATTTGAACTGAGGAGCATAGTGTGCAAGAGTTAGATAATCGTATTTATATAAAGTAGGAACTTCGTTTATCACTTTGTTTAAACAATGAGGATTGTCAAAACCAAGTCCCCACCTTTGTTTTAAAGCTTCTTCACTCATCGGTTTGTTCATAAAAATTGTTTGTTCAGATTGGTTCCTTCGATAAAGCTTTTCTTCTAACTTATTTATTTTATCTGAAAATTCATATTTTAAAGTAGTCATTTTAGTCAAAGACTCAAGATAAGTCTTATTTGAATTTTCCAAATCATCCAATTTCTTTTGAAAGATGTCTTTTGTGTTTTCCAAAATAGATTTTTCATCTTTCAAAGAAATTTTCAGTTTGTCAAACAGTTTGTCAATCAAATCTGACTTTTCAGAATTTAAGTTCTTTTCAGATAATAACTTTAAGCGAAGATCAGATAAAGCAGAAATAATAGTATTCATCTGTGAGGCAATAAAGTTGTAATCAAATTCAGAATATACCTCATCTTCATCAGAACCAGAATCGTCTAACTGATCATCTCCGACCAAGCACATCTGAGCGATCTCTACGTTTGCAGCTTCATCGTTAGAATGATCCAGCCAGAATTCTTCTTCTGCTAGCAAAGCAGTTCCGTTCTCTCTCTTTTCAGCCAGCTCCAATTTCTTTCTGTAATAAGCTGAGTCCTTAACCTTCTTTGCTCGACACTCCTTTGAAATGTGCCCCGACTTTCCACAGTTGTAACAGGCAGCAGTCTTTGGCTCGGGTACTTTAACTCTTGGACCATAAGTGAAGCGAGAAGTGTTGGAACCCGATCTTGGTTGGAACTTTTTTTGGTAATGTTGAGAGATAAGGATCATTGCTTTCTGCAGAGCCTCACCATTGTCATCAGTTGACCCGTTGTAAGCGTTATCAGACAATGCTTGTTCAGCCAGTTGGCTCGTGAGGAGTGCAACCGGGTCTACTGACTTTTTGTTCTTTTTGTCCAGTTTGGCTTTCTTCTCAAGCACCAAGCTCTCATCAGTCATCAGAATTTCATAAAGTTCTTGGATTTGCATAGTGGATATTCTGACATCGTTCCTCAGTGTATGACAAGATTTATTCCGTTCAGGATGAAGAGTGTTGAGGAATTTCAGATTCGTCTCAAGCTCAGTCTTTTCAACTTTAATCTTCCTCAGATCATTGATAATGGCACAAAATCGGTCATACACAGTTTTCAGTGGCTCCCCATCCTTGGCTTTGAATTCTTCAAAGTTATTCATGTATCGTGTATGCCTGAGTTGAGTGGCGACCGAAGAACCAAGCATAATCTTCTCAAGTTGTTGCCACATCAGATTAGGATGAGTTTTGAAACAGCCAATCCTGTTGTATATCGAGTTTGGCAAGGCTAGCATCAGATTTGCTTTAATATCACGATCAGCTTGATATACAGACAACTCATCATGTGAATAGTAGGCTTATATAATCCAGAAGCCAATTTGGGTTTTTCAAAAGGTCCTTCAGATAAAATGATCATCATGTCATTTCCATTCTTTTGACGTTCAATGAAGTTCAGGAACCGATCTTGCCACTGTGTAAATTCATTTTCATCAATTAGCACTGGTGGACGATTTTCAGTACCCAAAGACATCATAAGATCACTTTTGTAAAACTGAGCTTGATAAGCAAATTTGTCAGAATCCATGTTTCAGATAATCCAGAAAAAAAATTCTAAGTCTGAGACTGGTGCAAAGTTGATGTTTGCGTGAGAGGCCGAAAGCGCAAACTGAGCTTTTTGCAAGCAGTATGAAACGCAAACAAGGCTTTGCGTGAGCAAGCTGTGGTGCAAAGTAAGCTTTGCGTTATAAGTCAGAGACGCAAAGTGAAGTTCTCGCGAGTAGCTAGAGACGCAAACCGACTTTGCGTGATGTAAAGGTTACGCAAACTGATGTTTGCGTGAATAACTGAAAATGCAAAGGTGACTTTGCGTGAGAAGAGGCTTGCGAGTATCTGACTTTGCGTAAAGCACTAGTTGCGCAAACTTATCTTTGCGTAAGCCAAGAGATACGCGAACTGATCTTTACGTAAGCCAAGTGATGCGCGAACTGAGCTTTGCGTAATCCAAGTGACGCGAAAACTTTACTTCTCGTAAAGCACTTGATACGCAAAATTTGCTTTGCGTGAATAGCCCAAAGTGAAAACCTGAAATACACTAACACAAAGATTAGAACAATATGAACTTGCGCAAAGTAGTATGAACTTGCGCAAACCTATATGAACTTGCGCAAACCTATATGAACTTGCACAAACCTATATGAACTTGCGCAAAACGAAGAAAATCAAATAAAATTCGCAAGATCAGTTATAACCAAGAAATTAATGCAAGAAATTAACACACTGATTATCGAAAACAACTTTCTTACACTTTTACAACAAGAAATTCGATTAAAAACCACAAAAACTCAAAATCGAGAATGTAACAGTACGTGAAATATGAGTTTTCAAGAAATCAAAATATTTCAAAATTAATGATCAAAACGCAATTTTCTTGAAATTTGATGTGAATAAAAAATGTTTAGAATGTAAAAACGGATCCAACAAACCAATTTTCGCAAAAACTCGATAAAAAACACACCCGAATTTGATGAAAAATCTGAAAACGAGATTTTCTTGAAAAATTCAAGAAAATCGATCAAATTTTCGATTTAATCCACAAATTCAGTATCGAAAAAACAATCTCTCAATTCTCTCAAGATTCAGATGGCTCTGATACCAATTGTGAGTCCAAGATCAATGAATCTTTAGAGAGAGAAAGTAGAGAGAGAGCATTCAAAGCGTAAAGTTCAAATTGTATTGATGTATGCGTGAAATGTTACAAGGAACAAGACCAAAGGGACTTAAATACCTTGGTCAGATACAACACAGTGTAAGACACTGTACACAATATAAGACCAAGCCTATAAATACAATGATTACTATAAAATCAGACTTAACATGGTCTTTTAATATCTTTGTGTTATTTTAATGTTCTGTAGTGGAAGTAATATGAAGTTCGTTTGCAGTAAGTAATTGAGATGAAATTTAGTTCCTCCGAGGTAGAGACGTATTTGGGAAAAACAATGATAAGGTGGGAATTGAAATAGGTATGAAATAATTTGGTAAATAGTGATATCTTTGGCTTGGTAATATTGATAAGAGCTGGAACAATTCACATGAACATAAATGTATTTGTAAGTGACAAAACAATGCTTTTTGATTTGTTGTAAATTTTGGCAACTTCGTGGCGTTGGATGCCATGAGGGTGCTGATGGTAGAGTTATAGGATGGATGGAATCTGAAAATAAGAAAGGAGTGGCAAATTTTGATTCTATAGAAATCAATCTTCCCCATATAATTTTCTGCAGGTTCAATGGATACATCTTGTAGAAGTGGGTTATTTTAGTATTTAAAGAGGTACCCTGAAATTTTTCTGAATCACTTATTTGTTTGTATGTTCTTTAGAAGCTAAAAATGTGTGAAAAGAATATGTTGAAGCTAAAAATGTGTGAAAAGAATATGTTGAGGCCAGCGGGAAGTTATCTAAAATAAGATCAAGGATATCTCGCTTCAAAGGTAGTGTGTTTTCTATAATATCTCTCTAATTTCCATTTTCAATAGGATTTTTAGTTCATATTTTCCATTTTAGATATCTCTTTACATCAATAACAAGATTGTTGTAGCCTACCTGTTTGATAAAACTTCTCTCAACGAGACTGCGTTAAATCCCAAATCATAATTTCTTTCAATTTGTATTGATTCAATTGCTTGGACCATTTCTTGTTTATATATGTTGGAACCTCCTTATTTCTTCTCATGGGATTTTTTGAAGATTAATGTAATGGGGTACCACATTTTCTCACAAAGAAAGTCGCTTACTTTTATTTCAATTGTTTTAGACTACAGAGATTGACGAGAAGAGTATTAGGACTGAGAAGTCAGAGGAGGACCTGGTATTGTCTCTAGCGGAGGCAAAGGTAAATTCTTGTATAGGTATTAATTCCTTAATGAAATATGCCCTCTTAGGTAATTTGTTTTCTTCCTTACCTGCAAATTACAAATTATGCTCTCTTTTTTAACAAGATTTTTTTAGGTCATATGTTTTCCTTACCTGCCATAATGATTTGTGCTCATGCAGATAACCTTGTATATTTCTCCAAGTATGTTTTTTTTTATAGAAAACGGATTAGCCTTTTTTTAAAAATTGTGTGATCTATGAGATTTGAGAACCATTCTTCCTGCTTTAGGGTTATCATAGAAAAAACAATTGGAATGGCTTAGAGCATGTTGGTAGAGATAGGAAGGTGGTAATCTTGACCAAAAGAGTCAATGTAAGACTCCTTTTTTGGATCAGATATAGTTTACTCATTTGGGTCTCTGTGTTATGCTTTAGGAGTTTTGCTTCATCTCCTAATGCATTGCGTTTGAGCTATTAGTTTTCTGTAAACTTGTAACAACTCATATCTGAAATTTGATTAATAAAATCCATAGTTAAACACTTGTAACTAGGATCCATGAGATTCTAAGGGGTCATCCAAACACTTACCAGGTAACTGGCTTACAGGTTAAATTCGATGCTATCACTTACCTTACCGGGTAAGATTTTAGTCAATCAAAACGACATCGTATGCAAAAATTTACCCGGTAAAAACTAACTTAGCAAGACCATAACCCACACTTACCGGTAAGACTCTCCATCATTGCTTTCTCTTTTACCCACTAAGTCTGAAAATTTTGAAGTATTATAATATGAAATGTTCATATTTTACACTTGGTTTGATCCTGCAAGAATGAATTTGGTTTACCTTTCATTATTTTTTATTTTATGAACTTACTTTATTTTGAAATCATGGAGTTGATGCCATCATTTCAAGGCTTGGAATTACAAGACATAAGGAGGAAAACACACCTCACATTGCAAATTACAGCCGACACAGTATGCCTTATTCATATCTCATATTTCATTATTGCAGGCAAAGCTAATTTATGTTGATAAAATGCAAATGTAGCATCACAAGAAATATGATGATACCCCATTAATATTTTGATTGAAGCTAAGAATAGCCTTAATTTGCTTTATCAATGTTATTTGAAAGTCACCATGAAGTGTTGGATATGTAGCCTGATTTGTATTGCTAACAGGTCTATGGAGTTTGGTATATGGCAAGTTAAACCTGGTGACAAATTAGGTTTTTTTTAGTTTGTTTCCTTTTCTCCCATTTGTAATATTCTAGGCATTTTTCTGATATTGTAAAAGAGTATTTGTATTTTACATTTATGATTACATTTGTTTAATTTTTACCTCCCGCCGCATTGCACGGGTACCCTACTAGTATTTAATGGATCAACTTGGGCTGTAATAGATCTAATTGGACTTTAACGGATTCACTTGCGATGTAATGGATCGATTAAGCTTTAATGGATCCATTCGGGCTTAGGTTTTAATGAATCGGTTGGGCTTTAATAGACCCACATGGGTGTTTATGCATCGGTTGGGCTTATGGATCTATCTAGGTTTTAAAAAATGCACTTGCACTTTAATAGACCCATTTGGGCTGTAATGAATCTAGTTAGGGGCTTCAATGGATCCACTTGCACTGTAATGGATCGATTGGGCTTTAATGGATGCATTTGGGCTTTAATGGATCGGTTGGGCTTTACTTGATCCACTTGGGCTTTAATAGATCGGTTAGGCCTTAATGAATCCACATGGGCGTTTATGGATCGATTGGGCTTTAATGGATTCATTTGGGTTTTAATGGATCCATCTGGGTTTTAATAGATCCATTTAGGCTTTAATGGACCTATTTGGGCTTTAATGGATTGACGGGTGTCGAGCCCGACAAATAATAATTGTTCCTTTTTACCTCAAATTACAACCTAAATTGTAATAGTGGTAAGTAGGGTCGAATCCACAGGGATTGGCCGTGAGCGGTGTCAAACTTCTACGCTTTATTTAAAAGGGGGGGGGGGGTTGGATTGATAAACTAAACATATAAAATTAAAGCGTAAAACAAAGAATTATAAACTAGCAATGAGTTCAAATAATTGACCGGACCATGTATCATAGACTTGTTCTTAAAAGATTTTTCTCATTTTATTCCAGAAAGGCCATGAGCATCGATACGCACCGACTTTTTGTTTGTCCGTAAAATTAAACTAGCATGAGACGCTCAATAAACTAGTTCCTAATCAGCTAATTAAGTCTAGTTACGAACATAGACTCAACTGTTAATTGCATTAGGCTTCGACAAACGCCATTCCTAGCCAATGAACGGACGCCGTCCATTTAGACTAGATTAAGCAAACCCACGACATTAAAATTAATCAGACGCCCAATTAATTGAAGTATTGTTTGCTACTAAAATAGAATTGAGAACAATTACGGATTCAAAACTCTATCTAGCAATTCACAATTAGACTAAATTATTCAAGGGTACCGACTTAAATAAATAACCCAACAATGATAATCGATTAAATCAAAGTTTGCATAAATGGAAATCAAATGATATGAAAAGCCTCAACACGTCTCAACACAATCCCAATCAAATATTTACAAACCCATTGCTAAAATATAAAAACTAACTATGAAATCAAAAATTAAACCTAAAACTAAAATTACCTAATGGATTGAATCAACAAAAGCTTTCCCCAAAGTTATCTTCTTCTCCTTTTCTTCAATTTCTCATCGATCTCTCCTCATCAACGGTTTTCAATCGGTTCCAATAGAACTCGTTCCCCACTGTTAAAATCGAATCCCTCCCCCTCCACTGTTGGACGGCTTCTCTTTTTCTCTTTTTGATTTTGGGCTGCAGAATTAGCTTGGTCATGGGCCATCATTTTTTTTTCATGAATTCGTGGGATGCAAAGAAGCCACACAAACAAACAAACAAACACAAGCCAACCAAACATAAAATTAATAAATATTCTTGTTTTTTCCTTTTTCTTAATCTAATGCAACCACACACACGGCACAACATAAAATAAAAACTATTTTTTTTTCTTTTAGACTAAAACAAAGTTTTATAATTTTTTTTCCTTTTTCACTTTAATTTAAAAACAAACGATAAAATACTAAACTCAAATTATAAAGGGTACTTTAAGCATCCAATTGACACTAATTATAGGGTAATTTTGACGTAAAAGTGTATAAAATTGGCGTTTATCAAATTCCCCCACACTTAGATCATTGTCCGTCCCCGGCAACGGCGCCAAAAATTTGACGGAAATGGTCTCCTTATCTCCCAAATAAGCGTACTTTAAATGATCCGACAACGTCTTCAGCTCTAACTCGGGTGCCTGTTCAACAGAAGGTAGAAGTCTAGTGTGAGATAGAGGTAGTTCTATTTTAGAAACTTCATACCTTGGCTTTGGTGCTCGCCCTTTTTCCATCCAAGACACCAATTCTGCAAATTCGTCATCAAGCTTGTACTCTTGGGCAAGCTTTTTCAGGCTCTCGTTAGTTAAGTCCCTGTCTAAGATCACTTCTAGCACATCATCATTAGATAGATCATACATAGTGTCAGATAATGACTCAATATATTCAACAAAACATAAAGAAGATACGTCACTTGGATATCGCATGGCATCATATATATTAAACTTAATTATCTCGCCATCAAATTCCATAGTCAAATTTCCATCATGAACGTCTATCTTAGTCTTAGAGGTCTTTAAGAATGGTCTACCTAGCAATATCATTCCAGCCTTGGAGGTATTATTCTCCTCCATATCTATAACATAAAAATCCGTCGGGAAGACCAACTCGTTCACTTGAACGAGTATATCCTCTAACATCCCTTTAGGATAGACGGTGGACCTATCTGTTAGCTGGATTACCACACCCGTTGGCTTTAGGGGGCCTACATCCAAAGATGAGTAAATGGCATATGACATAACATTGATTGATGCCCCCAAGTCCAACATGGCTTGGTTGACCGAGACATTGCCTACCTTACATGGTATGGTAAACATGCTCGGGTCATTGCATTTTGGTGGTAACCGCTTTTGTAAAACAGCGGATACATTTTGACTCATGCTTATCTTTTCATTTCCTTTCAACTTCCTTTTATTAGTGAAAAGCTCTTTAAGAAATTTAGCATATCTAGGCACTTGCTTAATTGCATATAAAAGAGGAATATTTACCAGAACTCTTCTGAACGTGTCCAGGATCTCCTTCTCTTCGCTCTCCCGCTTGGTCTTCTCGAATCGGCTCGGGAATGGCGGTGCTTGCACTATCACTTCAGGTGTCTTCTTCTTTGTATCCTTATCTTTGACATCACTTTCACCTGAACTAGATGCCTTGACTTCTAACTCCTCCTCATCATCATGAACCTTCATTTTCTTCTTGTTGTTGACACTATCCTTGAGCTCTTTTCCGCTCCTCAAAGTGATGGCATTCACGTTGGCCTTCGGATTGGTCTCCGTTTGGGAAGGCAACTTGCCTTTGTTCACCAATTGGCCAACGGTGGCCTGAAGGTCTTGTATGCTTGCTTGTGTATTCTGTGACTCCTGTTGAAGTTTAGCCATGTTAGTAGGGTAAAAACATAAAATAAAAACTATTTTTTTTTCTTTTAGACTAAAACAAACTTTTATAATTTTTTTTTCTTTTTCACTTTAATTTAAAAAACAAACGATAAAATACTAAACTCAAATTATAAAGGGTACTTTAAGCATCCAATTGACACTAATTGTAGGGTAATTTTGACGTAAAAATGTATAACATTGGCGTTTATCACAAACTATGTGAATTCAGACTTTTCGTATACAGCACTGTGCGAAACTCTCACTTTTTGTACAAGGTGCTATGCGAAATCTTCCCTTAATAATCTTCAATCATAAAGTGCCATGCGAAATCCTCAAGAACATGCAAAATTCTTGGATATTGCGAATTCATTAAATGTTCGACTTCAAAACACAGTAATCATCCCGAAATCGATCTAATCTCCTGAATTAGGTTCTGAAACTTCACCAATTTGCCCTCGTACAGTATTAGAACAGATTACAAACAATAAATTTTGAACAAAAACAACAAAGATTACAAATTCGACCAAAATACAGTACGTCAAAACTCTCGAACCAAAAACTCAATATAAATCCAAAATTCGCACAAACAGTTGTGAATTGGAAGAAGTAATACACACTAAATGTGTTCTTGAACACAAACTGATTCAGTACGTTCAATTACAAATCAAAATTTTCACTAAACATAGTAATTGATTCTGGAACAGATGAGTAAGCAAGTTCTTGAAAGTTCGATCAACAATTTCTCAGATTCTTGAATTGTTTTGATTAAGTGCTTGGTCTGATACCAATTATGTGTCCCACTATGTGCAATCTCAATCAAGATGAACAAGAATTTCCAATTCAATTAGTCATTTGTATTTCATGAAATCACAGATTACAGAACAGTATGAAAATATCTCTCAGACAAATATTTCTCTCTCTAAAACAATCTCTCAATTAGTTCCACAATTAAGCTCTCTTCTAGTTACAAGATTAACAAACGAAACACCTATTTATAATTAGGAATGTTACAAGACAAATCTAACTAAGGCATTGACTTTCATCTCTTTAACTTTGACTTTGCTTGAGGATTGACTTGAGCTTTTACTTTTTAATTCCGATGATCTTGGATTCAACATATTTATGCGCTAACACGTTTGTTTTGTTGCGACGGAATTCTTTGAGAACAAGCATTAGCGGCTTTATGGAAAGGAGTAAGTGGATCATTTTGTTGAATGAAAGTAGAAACGTTGTCAAAATCCTTGGAGAGAACGCTAACAAGTTGAATCACAAGGCGTTCTTCAGATACGGTATTTCTGATGCTCGCGAGTTGATCCGTGACTGTTTTGAGTTGTTGGCATTAGGTAGAAATGGACGAGAAGGATTCTTGAATGATGGTAGAGAATTGGTTCTCGAGATGTACAGCTCGGGTACTTTTGTTGTCTTGAAAAATATGTTGAACTTGAGTCCAAGTGGTCATGGCAGTGGCAGTGTCGTCAAGAATTGTGTGTAGAAGTTCGACGGATATTGTTCCATATATCCATTGTAACACGATAGCGTCAAGAAGACCCCCAATGTGTCATTAACTTCAACGGGGTGAGGGATTTTGGCGTCGATGTGGTTAAGAACATCATGCGCCTTGGCATTGTTGTGGAACAACGATGTCCAGGAGGTATATTGAACCTTTTCGAGGTCCAATACAAGGGGAACGAGATTGCATATGTTAGTTATGGTATGAGGCATAGTGGTAGGTGGTTTTGGGTATGGTGGTATCAACAGTTTCAACCATTAAGTTAATTGAAGAAGGAAAAAGGGACGATGTATGAGTAATGTTGGAAAAAAAGGAGGTACTGGGAAAAATGGAGGAGGTTGAGAGAGGTTCAGAAAAGAGGCTCTGATACCATGAAAGTCTTTGGCAATCACTTGCTTGCCCTAAATGAGAGAAATGCATTCCATGTATATAGGGATTAACCCCAATTACAACATATTACAAAAGATTATATGCTACAATTATGGGATACATTGATTTATACTAAAATTATCTTTGGAGGTAATCAAGGATATACAATCCTTACCGATTTTATGTGTTGTCACATTTCTCACTTCTCATGCTTCTCAAACCAATATTATGCTTGTAGGTTTTATATTTGTAATTCTGTAAACAGATAGATTTTCTGTCGAAGTTTTCGACGGATTTGTGGCGGATCACTGCATATTTACCGACATATTTTTCTGCCTTTGATAGTCAATCCGCTGGTGGATTTACCGATAATCACGTTCACCGACCACTTTTTCTCTGGCTGCGAGATGGCCTTTTCTGGCGGATTACCGACAGATTTTTTCTCAACAAAACCACTCACCTGATAACTTTAAGAGAAGAAAGGAATTGCCAGGAAACGGCTAGGGTTTTCATTAGAAGAAATGAATATTACAAAGGGTTACAACAACTATATATAAGGAGATAAGAAACCCTAAAGAAACCAAAAATATACAAAAGTACAAAACAACCCCTATACTATCTAACATCACCCTTATACTATCTAACACCCCCGCCCCTCAAACTCATGATGCTGGTGCAAGAAGCATCGAGAGTTTGCTAACAAGGAAGCGGAAGCGAGAGATCGGGTGAGACTTCGTAATGAATTATGCAAGTTGTAAAGTAGAACTGACAAATGGTAAGGAAAGAGTGCCACGTTTTAGATGATGATGTGTAAAGTGGCTATTAACCTCGATATGCTTGGTGCGTTCATGAAAAAACGATTTGTGAGCAATCTGAATGGTGTTGTGATTGTCACAATACATAGGAGTGGGACGAGGAAGAAAGACACCCATATCAGCAAGTAGCCAACGCAACCAAATAATCTACTTGGAAGTAGATGACATAGCTCGGTATTCAACTTCAGTGGAAGAAAGAGAAACCACAGATTGTTTCTTACTTTTCCACGAAATAAGGGAGTCTCCCAAGAAAATACAAAAACATGTAACAGATCGACGGTCTATAGGATTACGTGCATAAGCAGCATCAGACTATGCCCGTAGTTCGAGAGAAGATGTGGATGATAGCAGGAGACTTCAAAACATGGTACCTCGAAGGTAACGTAAAATACGCACAACAGCTGTCTAATGAGTAGAAGTCAGAGTTGCGACAAACTGGATAACAATATGAACAACATATGCAATGTCTGGTCGAGTAATAGTGAGATAAACCAGGTTGCCAACTATAGTACGGTACAAGGTAGGGTCTTTGAGAGCAGAACCATCAGTGGGAGAATACTCGACATTCAATTCAGAAGGAGAGTCCACAACAGTATCAGTGAGACGATCTCGTTCAATAATTTCAGCTATATATTTAGATTGAGAAAACAAGTAACCTCTGGGAGATGAAGCAACTTCAATACCCAAGAAATATCGAGGAGGACCCAAATCCTTAATCTCAAATTCTGCAGCTAATTCCGACTTTAAGGCATGAATTCCTTGAAAGTCATCACGGGTGATGATCATATCATCAACATACAATGAAAGCAATATACGACCTGCAGAAGTATGTTTGACAAAGAGAGAAGAATCATGTTCACTTGTAGAGAATCCAAAGAGACAGAATAACATCAGAAAAATTTTCAAACCAAGCTCGTGGGGACTGTTTAAGCCCATATAACATTTTTTTAAGATTGCAAACTTCACCAGTTTATGAGGAACACCGGGAAGAGGAACCATGTATACTTCCTCATTTAAGTCACCATTCAAAAAGGCATTCTTAACATCCATTTGTGAAATATTCCACTTGCGGATAACAACAACAACAACAACAACAACAACAGCTATAAGGGTGCGAATGGTAGTCATTTTGGCTACAGGAGCAAAAGTCTCCTCAAAATCCAAGCCATATTCCTGAGTAAATCCCTTATCTAAAAGACGGGCTTTGTAACGTTCAACAGATCCATCAGGTTTGGTCTTGATTTTATAGACCCACCGGGAACCAATAGCATGCTTACCGTTGGGAAGCAGAACCAAATCCCAAGTATGGGTCTTTTGCAAAGCAGAGAGTTCCTCACTCATAGCATGCTGCCAAAGAGGGTCAGTAGCTGCTTCTTTATAAGAGAAAGGTTCAGATAGGGAGTGTATAGAAGCCAAAGAGGATCTGTAGCTGGTATATGAGTAGGATTATGAGGGCGTTGGGATTGTCGAGGAGGATCCATAGTCTCAGGTGCATCTTGAGTGACAGTAGTAGTAGGAGGGGCAACAGTGTCAGGTATTGGAGTACCAGTAGCATTTTCTTCAATTGGAGTAATATCTAGAGTCTTAGTAGAGTTTACTTGCTCGGAGAATGGATCAGTATTAATTATATCTGACTTTGTCAAGTTGTGTGTATTTATGGGAATGGAATAGAAAGGAATATGCTCATAAAACACAGCATGACGAGATACATATAATTTCTGAGGGGTAGGGTCAAAACAATAGCATAACCAAGAAAAATACAGACAACAAATCTAGAAGATAATTTATCACGCTCTACATGGGGACAAAGAACAAAGCAAATGCAACCAAAGACACGTAAAGATGAATAATCAGGGCAACAACCATAAAGTTTTTCAAAGGGAGATAAACCTGAAGTGATTGAGGATGGAACTTTGTTGATCAGATTGACAGCAGTAAGAACGGCTTCACCCCAGAATTGATTAGGAATCGAAGAAGACAACAAGAGAGAGCGGGCGGTATCAAGGATATGTCTATGTTTTCTTTCAGCAACACCATTCTACTCAGGAGTGTCTGTACAAGAGGTATGATAAATAGTTCCATCTAAAACAAGTAATTCATAGAATTTATTGGAAGTATATTCACCTCCCAAATCACATCGGAAACATTTAATCACAGAATTATGTTGGGTTTTAACATATGCTCGAAAACGACAATAAATATCAAAGAATTCTGAACGATGTTTCATGAGAAAAATCCAACAAAACCGAGTATAATCATCAATAAAAGAGACATAATATCGAGACCCTCTTTTTGTAGGAACAGGAGATGGTCCCCATACATCAGAATGAATCAAATCAAAAGGTGCAATAAAAAGAGATTTGCTTAATTTAAAAGGTAAAGCTGAAAATTTTGCAAGTTTACAACCACTGCAATTAGAAGTATCATGAACTTGCAAATTTCCCAAATTTCCAGAGGAAGCTAAGTTTTTTAAACGGGAAGCTGAAACATGTCCAAGGCGTGAATGCCATAAATAAAAACTAGATGACTTAGACGACAAATGAAAAGAAGACAGATCTACACTATGAACTACTGCTACTGGTAACCGCAACTCATCCAACACATATAAGCCCCCACGCCTACGGCTGGTCCCAATCAGCTTCTGAGTACGTGGATCCTGAACATAACAAGAATCATGAGAAAATGATACCTTATAACCAGAATCAAATAATTGACCAATAGACACAAGATTCAATGAGAGTTTAGGAATATGATATACATTAGGAAGGGAAAACTTTGAACTCATAATAGAACCAATGTCGACTGATGGCATAGGAGTACCATCAACATTCATGACAGGCACAGATGGCATAGGATTTAAAGATGCAAATAATTTAGAATTCGGAGACATGAAAAGAAGCACCAGAATCTAGAATCCATGTAGTTGGATGCATACCTGATTCGTTATTAATCGATTGACCTATTGGACAAGAGACAGACATGGCATGAGACTGAACATCAAGAAACTTCTGGAGTTGTTCAGATATAGATGCAAGAATAAGATTAGTAGTTGACCCAGATGGAGGAACGACGGCAACAGTGCTAAATTGAGGAGGAAAACGATGAGATTGTCACGGATTACCATACTGTTGTGATTGATTTCGACCCATAAGTTTTGGACATTGAGACTTCCAATGGCCTTTTTTCTTACCAAAACTGCATTCATCAAACCCAACTTGGACGACTCTTATTCTGATTTGAAGCAAAGGGTTTATGAGGAACAGCCAAAACAGAAGGACTTGGAGTTGGAAGAATACCCTTTCCTGCTTATGTCTTTAGACGAGTTTCATCGGCTAACAATTCACTTACTACTGAATCAACTGAAGGGAGTTGGGTGCGATGCAAGATGTTACTACGAAGTCCTTCAAAGTCACTTCTCAGGGCTATAAGGAATTGAACCAATCTATGTTCTTCCCTACGAGCAATTTAGGGTCCAAAAGCATGCAATTCAGCAGGTTCAGTAAGAGCTAACTTATCCCACAAATCAGTCATTGTTGAGTAGAACTCCAAAATACACTTATCTATCTATTTGAGTGCTCGGATATCAGCTTCTAACTGATACTGTTTTGCAAAATTAGACTGTGTATATAGTCTCTCAAGATGATCCCATACTTCCTTGCCTGTTTCATATTTTGCCAATTGAACACCAATCGAATGTTCAACAAAATTATTTATCCAAGTGATAATTTTCGAATTATCTACTTCCCAAGATTCCAAATCTTTTTCTTCTTTCATTTTCACAATAGTGCCAGAAATATATAACCCCACATCTTTTTTGCCCTTCAGAAATTTTTTCAAGACATAACTCCAATAGGAGTAATTTTTTCCATCCAAACGAACACTAATGGCTTGGAGAGAATCATCCTTTCCAGCCATTGCAAACGAGAAATAAAAGGAAGGAAAAGATAATATAGAGTATAGAAATACCGTATGCCAAAATCAATCTTCGAACAAAAACCTTGATCAAGAATCGAGACTGCTAGATCCAGAAATAAGCGTCGAACAAAAAAGAAAGCCTAGTGTCGTCGAACAGAAAATAGCGTCGTCGAACAGATAATAGTTGGATCCGCGCACAACAGTGCTTGAGATTAACAGTACTTGACAGAAGAAAAGAGATTAATCCTGCTCTGATACCATGATAACTTTAAGAGACGAAAGGAATTGTCAGGAAACAGCTAGGGTTTTCTTTAGAAGGAATTAATATTACAAAGGGTTACAACAACTATATATAAGGAGACAAGAAACCCTAAAAGAAACAAAAAATATACAAAAGTACAAAACAACCCCTATACTATCTAACATCACCCCTATACTATCTAACAGCACCGACTCGAACAATTATTTCAATCCAACAATAAAACTACAAATTTGAGATAGATATCCTAATCAAAAACTCTTCGATCAATGATGGTGACAACAACAAAAATGTTGATTCAATCCCAATGAATGACGGAAATAGATTGGTTATCTTGGCACGTCTTTTCGCAAGATATATTAATTTAGTACTAAAATATAAGAAACATTAGACAGTCGGTTTTAAGCCATTTTCTTGTAGAATATCCCAAATGAAAAGATCAACAAACAACCCTTCATCCCTTACGCTGAGGTTCAATGTCGAAAGGGACATAACCCTAATCAACTTATGCAACCACATGATATGAATTGTCAAACGTCAATTTTCAGTCGCTAAGTCTTAACCACGAGTTAATAAAACATTAGTTGTTTAATTAGTTAAATTAACTTAAAAACACTCTCAAATCCTTTTAAATATGCAAATTATGGTAAGAAAACATTCCCAGTCTGCAACAGCAACTAGAAATGTGGTATAATATCCTTCCAGTTTTGTAATTTTGTCTTCTTGTGTTTCATTTCAATGAAATACGGCATTTTTGATGGATTAATGCATTAGAAATTAAATGATAAATTTAACAATAAAAATATCAATGGATTTATTAAACAGAAGCTCATGGATTTTAATTTGTATGATCGATCTAAAAATTCTTGGATAGCCGGGATGTAATAAACCAAAGGACTCACGAAAATAATACAAATGGACTCCTATTTGGATGGTATCACAATCTACCCGGGTTCGAATCCAAGGGGAGTCAATTTGAGGGTATGAGGAGTACCCAGTCCTTGGGCCGGTCCAGTTGTTGACTGGGTTGCCCCCCAGCCCAGTCTTATACTGTGGTTGGGCTCTAGGTTCAGCGGCGGATTAGTGGGCATGGACGGATCCACTATGGTGGCTACGGTGGCACGTGCCACCGTATTATTTCGCCGACGAAGGGTAAAATTTTTAGGTTCGTATAAGGTGTAACCGTATTGTTTTGGAAGGTGCTACCGTATTATTTTGAAAACTTCAAGAAGGTGCAACCGTACCTCATAATCAACCAAAAACCAAAAGAAACTATCGAAATCAACCAAAAAAACCGAAAAAATCTCTTGAAATCGATAAAAATAACTTAAAAATCTATCCAAATCAAGCAAACAGCTTTAAAAATCGCTCGAAATTGTGGAATTAGGCTAAAAACACATCGGACAATATTGAACGTCGGTAAAAAGATGAAGACACGTCGATAAAAACCGTGCTTTTTGCAAAAAAAAATTGTCGGTATTATATGGTGCCACCGTATGAAAAAATTTCTGGATCCGTCCCTGTTAGTGGGCTGCCCGTCGATGCCCGATACCGCCGGGGAGGTGTGCATGCATGTGTACATGTGTTCATGGTAGTCGTTCGTTGGTTCGATACCGCTATGCCTTCAAAAAAAAATGGACTCCTATGTTTTGTATTTTAGTATATTTTACTACATTGATACACAAACGGGAAATTACGTATAAGGTATAAAACCTTAAATCAATAGCGTACATAAAACCCGGTTTGTAGAAATTAGGTTTAAATTTTCACAACAATAATAAGATGTAAATCAAGTTACAAGAGGTTGGTATTTTATGAAATTGTTGTGTTGGAGTAATGAAAACAAGTCTTCTGCAAGACGTCCTACCACAACCATGAACAAACAAAGAGTGATGATAGATTGGGAATGTAAATTAACAATTAAATTTGCCAATGTATTACCTTTTTTTGGTTTTCTCTTTGGGATATTAAATATACGTTTTTAAGATATATAGGCATATACCCGCGCACGATGTGGTGCGAAAAATCGTGCAATCGAATGAACAATTGACAAAGGGATGTATCCGCTCGCGAAACATCTCGAAATCAAAATGACAACAACGTTTTCATTTTAAGTTTGTATTATTCGTTCTTATCGATACTTTAGTCTATGAAAACATGGTGCTTGAGTCCTTTGATGTACTTATATGTGAATCATAGACTAAAGTATCGATAAGAACGAAGAAATACAAACTTAAAATGAAACGTTGTTATCATTTTGATTTCGAGATGTTTCACGAGCGGATACATACCTTTGTTAATTGTTCCTTCGATTTCATGATTTTTCGCGCCACATCGTGTGCGGATATATATCTAGTTTATATTAATAATGAAATGTATTTTTAATATATTTTAATTGATCTGCGATTATGTATTTTTAATATGGTAAAGGTGAAAAAAAAACGTATGGATAGTAGAAAACAAATTAATTCATAGATATTCATGATATTTAATAATACGGTTACATTAAAAAATATTCAATATTGGGCTCGTTTTGAAGATATCGACGAGACGATTATAATTGTATAATTTGTAAAAAAAGAAACATATTTTTTCATTGCATTTTGTTTATATATCATTATTTGTGTTAATTTAACTAAGGTGTAAAATGAAAAAATAAGGTATATAAAGTAAATTGAATAACTAATTGTAAATATGTTAAATGTTACATTGAATTTTGAAAATAACCGTTTTAAAATTTTAATATAATAGTATAGATATGTATAGTATATATATATAATGTTACACATTTATGCTACCCATAAAAATATTCAATAATTAGTTTATATTAAAATTATTGACAAAAAAATTATAATATTAGAATTTATAATACTAATAAAACATATTTTTAATATATTTTAGTTTATCTACAATTATGTATTTTTAATATGCTAACGGTGAAAAAAAAACATATGGATAGAAAACAAACTAATTCATATATATTCATAGTTTTTAATAGTACGGTTAAATTAAAAAATATTCAATATTGAGCTCGTTTTGAAGGTATTGACGAGACGATTACAATGATATAATTTGTAAAAAATAAACGTATTTTTTCATTTTTCATTGTATTTTTGTTTATATACGATTATTTGTGTTAATATGATAATGTTGTAACATGAAAAATGAAAAAAAGAAGGGATATAAAGTAAATTAAATAATTAATTGTAAGGTGGTAAATGTAACATTGTAAGGGTGGTAAATGTTATTGTACAAAAGATTGTATAATAACCATTTTTGAATTTTTAGGGATATAAAGTAAATTAAATAAGTAATTGTAAGGGAGATAAATGTTGTTGTACAAAAGATTGTACAATAACCATTTTAGAATTTTTATATAAATCAATTTAATTCGTAGATATTCATGATATTTAATAGTACGTTTAAATTAAAAAATATTCAATATTAGGCTCGTTTTGAAAGTATTGACGAAACGATTATAATAGTATAATTTGTAAAAAAGAAACGTATTTTTTCATTTCATTTTTGTTCATATACGATATTTGTGTTAATATGATAATGATGTAAAATGAAAAATGAAAAAGTAAGGGATAAAAAGTTAATTAAATAAGTAATTGTAAGGGTGGTAAATGTAACATTGTAAGGGTGGTAAATGTTATTGTACAAAAGATTGTACAATAATCGTTTTACAATTTTTAGGGATATAAAATAAATTAAATAAATAGTTACAAAGATGGTAAATGTAACATTTAAGGGTGGTAAATGTTATTGTACAAAAGATTGTACAATAACCGTTTTAAAATTTTTATATAAAACAATTTAATTCGTAGATATTCATGATATTTAATAGTACGATTAAATTAAAAAATATTCATTATTGGGTGGTTTTGAAGATATTAACGAGACAATTATAATTGTATAATTTGTAAAAAAAAAGTATTTTTTCATTGCATTTTTGTTAATATACGATTATTTGTGTTAACATAATAAGGGTGTAAACTGAAAAATTAAAAAACAAATGATATAAAGTAAACTAAATAATTAATTGTAAGAGTGGTAAAGGTAACATTTAATTTTAATGGCTTTCCAAAAACTGTTTGTCAAAAACCGTATTATAATTTTAATATAATAGTATAGATTACCATGTTTATGACATGATATTTGTTTTGGTAAAAAAATTACGTCCTCGATCAACGATAAAATTTCTCTCGACCAAGGCGTTAGCAACCATGGTTCATACGACCAACGATCATACTATCGGTGATTGTGGTTAACTTCAACAGCGAAAACCTTTGATCTATGATCAAAGGTTATTCTTCTTCGATCCTTGATCAATTATTATGTACCATGATCGAAGTTTCCTTCGACAACGTTATTCTAATGACATCCATTTATTACATTGACCGTTATATGTATGGTTTTTATTGCACGAATATAGACACATGCAATTATTAACTACAGAAGATTACAACGTAAAGCCAAGATTCAAGACAAGCTAATGACAACGGTTTTCTTCATTTAAAGACAATTAAAAAAGTCGAGCGTGGCGCTATCTAACAGATTAACTATAAAAGACCAGAAGATCACAAGAAATAGAGACTCATCAGTATGCATAAGCAAGCAAAGAATATTAGCCAAAGTCTTCTATATTGTTTCCCACGACGAACGTATTAAATCACTCATATTATTGCATTTGTTCTAAAGGACAACATATTCTTGATTGACGTCCATAGTGCATCGACGATCTCCTGTATCGTCCACGGCTTTTTCCATTGTTTAAGGGTTTTTCCGTGTCACCAACTTTCTTGCCTCTTTTGTGCTTACCATTATTTCGTATTTCTATGTGTGGTGATTAAATATACGTTTTAAGATATATTACCATGTTTATGTCATGAGACTTAACTAGTTTTGGTAGGTTTAACTAGGGTTTATATATACCATCAGATCAACAATTGAAACTTTTGATAATTTTAACTTTGATACGTATTACCAATTCCAGGTTTTCATATGAGATGAATAAATATACGTTTTAAATATATATTACCACGTTTATTACATGACACTTAACTATTTTTGGTAGGTTTCATCTAGGGTTTGATAATTGGCATATATATATATATATATATATATATATATATATATATATATATATATATATCTCGGGTCAGGTTCACGTGAGACCAAGCCTTAAAACATGAAATTTCACACCGAAACACTGTGAAGGTAAAAAACATTCGAACCTTCATAATATAATCACACTACGAAGGTAAAAAAACCTAAACCAAGTTAAAAAAAATCAAACCTTCACAGATAAAAGACTGTGAAGGTATATCCGAACCTTCACAGTGAAAACGATGTGAAGGTAAAAAAAACGAACATTCACAGCGAAAAACACCGTGAACGTAACATTTACGGTGTTTTCCCTATGAAAAGTTCGATTTTTTTTACATTCACAGTTTTTTGGTGTGAAGTTTCATAATTTAAAGTTTGGTCTCACCGGTCTCACGAAAACTGTTTGGTCTCACACGAACTTAAGTCTATAAATATATATATATATATATATATATATATATATATGCTATATTTAGACAAAGATAAATGAATGGTTTGATGTAACTCCTTGAGTGAGATAGGTTTTTTTTGGAAAGGGTATCCTGAGCCTATGATCCAGACTAATCCCTAGCAATTCGGGCCTTTGGCCCAACTGCTAAAACATGCATACCTGAGTTTATCCTCAGTGGCCACAAGTGCTGAGTGATATAGGTTCATGAACAAGAACTACCAAATTCCTTGGAGCAATTCATTAAAAAAATATGATCTTGACCAATTGAAAACACATTAGACAGATCTCTTGACTTGCTTGTCAAACTAGCTACAAAGCAAAGTTTTGACCACCCTCTAGGGGTACGTATTTTGGTATTAATTTAGAAAAATAATGTATTTATTTACAAAATTTAATAAAAATACTTTAAACACCATGCAAATAATAGATATTTTCTTCGTAGTTTAAAGGATTCAAACTAGATCAAAGTTGCTTGTTAGACTTTATATATACCATGTGTCTGTAAAAGAAAGAGTCATCCATGGAATACTGACATATCGTCTAATAAGTCAAGCTTGACACAAAAGAATACATCACAGATTTACATTATATACGGTAGGTATTATCTATATCTATACTATATTATAAAAACGACATAAAAAACTCTTAATTACAAAATTTTTAGCATAAAGTACAACTACTTAAATCCAATTACTTAATTTACAATTTCTTAATGCTTTGGTACAACATTTTCAAGCACAGTATCTCACATAATCATCTATTTGTGGAATGGATGCTCATATATTAATATAAATATTTGTTTTTTTGGTGGATGATTTTATAAAATAGATTTTATATTAGCATAATCTATTTTAAATGTAGATTTTAAATTTAAATCTATATTAATGAGATGAAATATAAAAAAAAAATTCTTCTGTATTTTTTTATATTACATCTCATAATGATTTTTCCATATTTTATTTTATAAAATCTTTTTTCATAATGAGATGTAATATAAACTCTTTTTTCTTTCGTATTTTTTTTTCTAATATAAAATCTATTTTATTTTATAAAATCTACACGTATTTCATATTAACATAATATAAAATCTACACGTATTTTTTTGCTAATATAAAATCTACACGTGTTTTTTTTTCACGAACATTAAAAGAAGAAAAAGAGAAGATTGATATAAATTAAAAATAAAAAGTAACGAGATACACTGATAAATTATCGTATTCTTTAAAATAAAAATATTCCACAATAAATAAAATAGAAACGGTGTAGATATAAAAATATTTTTCTATATTTTTTTTAATATATTTACATTTAAATGTAAAATCGAAAATGAAAATAAAATATTTTAAAATATTCTCTACATTATAATCATCTATTTGTGGAATGGATACTCATTTATTAATATAAATATTTCTTTTTTTGGTGGAGGATTTTATAAAATAGATTTTATATTAGCATAATCTATTTTAAATATTGATTTTACATTTAAATCTATATTAATGAGATGTAATATAAAATATTTTTTCTTCCGTATTTTTTTATATTACATCTCATAATGATTTTTCCATATTTTATTTTATAAAATCTTTTTCCATATTTTATTTTATAAAATCTTTTTACATAATGAGATGTAATATAAACTATTTTTTCTTCCGTATTTTTTTTTTGCTAATATAAAATCTACACGTATTTTTTTTGCTGATATAAAATCTACACGTTCAAAGTGATTGTCAAGTGTTGTCGAGGAAGTTTCAGAAAAATTGCAAAATCTGTAAAAACGTATGTTCATATTTATAATTATTTCAATAATAGTGATATGTTGTGAGACATGTCATTTGAGTTTTAAATAATATAATACAAAACTATTACCAATATTATTGCACAACTCATAACAACAAACGATTAAGAATATATGCAAGTTAACCACCCATGAAAATGCATTCGTTTTTCACATTGTATTTCATTAACTGTTAACAAAGAAATTACGTTTCATTTTAACTCGGTTCAATATTCCAACAAAAAAAATTTCCTCCCGTGCAATGCACGGGCCCAACACTAGTATTAAAATAAAAGTTTAAATTATTATCATAAACATTTTAAAATTTAATTTGTTAACCAACTATTTTATGTATTATTAATGATTAATAATCCAAATTAATCTTGAACATTATTCATCATAAATATTTATCTACTTTCATTATCTATGATTAGTAATACATTTTAAATATCAAGTATCATAACTTTCGTTGTAAAATGTTTTGTTAATGAACATTTATCACGAAATTTATAGTGAATTGTCGGTTTTCGGTTCTGAAAATATTTATTGTTTTCATTTCAACGTGCTCTCTTAAATTAATTTACTATATGCGTTTTTAAACAGAATTATGTACTATTTTTTTATGGAAGGCATAGCGGCATCGAACCAACGAACGACTACCACGCACACACGCACACACACCTCCCCGGTGGTATCGGGCATCCACGGGCAACCCACTAATCCGCCGCTGTCCCGGCCCAGCTTACGCTGAACCAAGAGCCCAACCACAGTCTAAGACTGGGCTAGGGGGCAGCCCAGTCAACGACTGGACCGGCCCAAGGACTGAGTATCGGGATGGTACCGGTTCGGTATCGGGATTTGGGACTCCTTGCTCACCCCTAGAAATGCATCAATAGCTCTTTCTTTATAAACACATGCCAATAGAAATTGAGGAACTCACCTACGTTAAGAAATAACTAGGCACATACCCGCGCGATGCAGCGGAATGTAAGTAAAGAACGAACAATTAATTTTATTTCCTTATAGACATGTCATCAACAATCAACCATGACCTAAGAATCACAACTTATGAAATCATAAAACTATAAAAATATTCAATAATTAATTTATATTACAATTATTGACGAAAAAAATTATAATGATATATTTTATAATAAGAATGAAACGTATTTTACGATTATGTATTTTTAATGTGCTAACGGTGGAAAAAAGTAAAACGTATGGATAGAAAACAAATTAGTTCGTAGATATTCATGATATTTAATAGTAAGGTTAAATTAAAAAAATATTCAATATTGTGCTCGTTTTAAAGATATTGATGAGACGATTATAATGATATATTTTGTAAAAAGAAGAAACGTATTGTTTATTCCATTCTTGTTCGTATATGATTATTTATGTTAACATGATAGATATGTAAAATAGAAAATAAGAAAACAAGAGATATAAAATAAATTAAATAACTAATTGTAAGGGTGATAAACGTAACATTTAATTGAATTAGAAAGTGATACATTGGGAAAAAAAAATTGGCTTTCAAAGGTTTGTAAAAAACTGTATTATAATTTTTATAATATAGTAGAGATTACCGTGATTTATTTATAATAAGAATGAAAAGTATTTTTAATATATTTTATGATTATGTATTTTTAATGTGCTAACGCTGAAAAAAAAATAAAATGTATGGATATAAAACAATTTAATTCGTAGATATTCACGATATTTAATAGTACGGTTAAATTAAAAAATATTTAATATTGGGCTCGTTTTGAAGGTATTGACGAGACGATTATAATGGTATAATTTGTAAAAAGAGAAACGTATTTTTTCATTGTATTTTTGTTCATATACAATTATGTGTGTTAATATGATAAGGGTGTAAAATGAAAAATGAAAAAATAAGGGATATAAAGTAAATTAAATAATTAATTATAAGGATGGTAAATGTAATATTTTTCCAAAACCCGTTTTTTCCAAAAACTACGTTTTTCAATAACCTTAATAGAATTTTAATATATAGTATAGATATTGTTCGTTTATTTCCATATAAATCTCAACTTCAACCTCGCCATATATATAACTTGAATAAATATGTATAATACAATAAGAAAATTTTATGAACGAAAATGAATACAATCTCTTTTCTCTCTTTAAGGTCTCTTCGGAATAGTAAATTTTGGGGATTTCACATCATATTGTATCGGAGACAAGCTCTATCACTGTAGTCATTCGATATCCTGAGGGTGCGTTTGGTTTGCAGACTGGATGGGACGGGACGGGACAGGACAAAAACTCACTGTCCCATGTTTGGCGAGACATTAGACATGGGACAGGACAAAAATTCACTGTCTCACGTTTGCGCGACATGGGACAGGGACAAATACTGGACAAGGTGGGACAAGATGAGACAAAAAATTGTATTTTCTTGTTCCACCAAAGTAGGTGGAACAACATGTGACATAAGTGAGACATAAACTAAAAATCATTGATCTACCGCCATTTGATGTATAATCCTAATATGGTATTAGTCTTAAGGGTCACCATTACCCATCGCCACCACTACCACCATCGGCGGCCACCAGTAGCCACCGCCAACCACCGTCGGCCACCTCTACCTATTTCTTCACCATTACAACCACCTCCATAACCATCGACCATCACCACCACCACTACCATCGTCGACCACCTACACTAACACCGATCACCACCACCTTTGGCCGCCACCACCATCAACGGCCACCGGTAGCCACCACCAACCATCGTCGACCACTTCCACATCTTCCTCAACTACTACAACAACTTCCTCCACCACATCCACAACCACCACCTATCGCCACCTCTACCGATCACCACCACCCATTGCTGCCGCCACCACCGATGCTCACCGTCAACCACCGTCGGTGACCTCCGCCTCTTCCTCCACTACAATAACCTCTATTAACCCTGTCCACCATCACTACCATCGTCGACCACCTATACCTCCACCATATCAACCATAAAAATCTCCTGCACCACCACCATCCAATATCTTTCACGTTTTTCACAACTACCGTCCTTCACGGACACCCCATCGCATTTATCTTTACCCGTCGCTGCAACTATATATGCATCCGCCAATTCATTAAGATCTTCCAAATTGAATCAAATATTATATTTTCTTTATATGAATCGGATTTTTTCGAACTACCATCGATTATTTCAGGTTATTCATTCAAATTTCTTACCATTGTTTTTGTATGTATTTATATGTATGAAAATCGTTTAAAAAAATAAAAATGTTTTTTAATTAAATTATTTAAATATATATTTTATTTGTGTTATTTATAACTATTATATGACATATAAAATCATCAAACAACTTTTAGAGAAATTTGTCCAGTCCTGTCCTATCCAGTCTTAGCCATACCAAACACAAGACAGACATTTGTCTTATCCTGTCCAGTCCAGTCCCGTCCCGTCCCGTCCTGTCATGTCCTAGCCTCTTGTTCTGTTTTGTTTTGTCCAGTCCCGTCCAATCATGTTTGTGTACCAAACGCTACCTTAAGGAACAATGTGTATTGCCTAGCCCCCTCACACATCAAGGCTCCATTGATAATAAGAATATGCAATTGGCTAATCATATGAGTTAAAATCTATGAATAAATATGGTACATGGAAGCTAATTAACACTTTGGTTCCCATGTGCGCATGAAGAAAATTAGTTTATTAATCTTCTTATGAACAGATTAATTACAAGATTAGAGAATAATTTCATAACGTCTCGTTTGGTTAGTTTTTGTTTATACACCTTCATTAATAAATTACCTTTGAAAAAAACTAGAAACGTGTTAAAGGATTTTCCAATCGATTGTTGCGGGTTTAAATTATCAGAATTAGACATGTTCATAAGTAATTTTTTGAAATATAGATATACATATATATATATATAAGGAGAGGTTCATTTGAGAAATGCTAAATATATGATAACTAAATAAGTAATCCTAGTCTTTCATTCGGTCAAAATCGTTGCGCCTTTGACTGGTCAACAATTACGGCTATTCCAAAAATAGAAAGACAGTTTTGTAATTTTTACAAATACACGGGACGAGTTCATATATGAACCTGTATGATTCACATATGAACTATATGTTCATATGTGAACCAGTGTAATTATTATATATATGAACTCTTTCAACTGATTCATATATGAACCAATTAACTGTAGGTTAATATGTGAATAAGTTGAACTAATTAACTGATTCATATATGAACTAATTAACTGATTCATATATAAACGTATAGTTCATATATGAATCACAAAGGTTCATATATGAATCAGTTAAAAGCGTTCATGTGTGAATTACACTTGTTCATATATGAACATATAATTCATATGTGAATCATACAGGTTCATATATAAACTCGTCTCGCGTATTTTACGAAACTACCCCTCAATCTTCTATAGACCTCACAAAGAATTATCCGCTGCTTCACGGTCAAAACCGCAAATGTTGACCAGATAAAATGCTACGATCATTTCTTAATTTCTTATATTTTTAGCATTTCTCAAATGAACCTAATCCTATATATATATATATATATATATAGCTTTAGGTTCATTTCAGATATGGTAAATGTATGAGAAATAGAGAAATGATCTTAGTCCTTTATCTGGTCAACATATACGGCTTTGACCGTGAATCACCGGATAATTCCTTGTGTGATGTGTAGAAGATAGAGGGGTAGTTTCGTAAAATACACGGGACAATTCGTATATGAACCTTTATGATTCACATATGAATTATATGTTCATATATGAACCAGTATAATTCACATTTGAACTCTTTTAACTGATTCAAAATGAACCTTTGCGATTCATATATGAACTATACGTTCATATATGAATCAGTTAATTAGTTCATATGTGAATCTGTTAATTAGTTCAACTGATTCACATATGAACCTACGATTAATTAGTTCATATGTGAATCAGTTAATTAGTTCATATATGAATCAGTTGAAAGAGTTCATATGTGAATTACACTGGTTTACATATGAACATATGTGAACCATACAGATTCATATACGAACTCGTCCCATGAATTTGTAAAAATTACCAAATTGTCCTATTTTTGGAATAGGCGCAACTTTTGACCAATCAAAGCTGCAATTGTTGAGTAGTCAAAGAGGCAATATTTGACCAGTCAAATCCGATCTTGACCAAATGAAAGACTGAGATTACTTCTCTATTTCTCATACATTTACCATTTCTCAAATAAAACGCTCCCTATATATATATATACTAGTAGTTTACCCGCGCAATGCGGCGGGAAAAAAAAATTAAAATAAATATCGGTAAGAGTACCAATTAGATGGATAAACAAGTTAATTTTATTGATTGTCATGACAAAACTAAGTTGAAAAACTATTATCCCATTGGTTTGAACGACATGTAAAATGTCATTTTTTTGGACCAAATATTAGATTTCTAGGCAAAAGTTCTTTCTTACTGGCTTGTTGATCATCAAAGCTTGCTTGAAGTCAATCAACAATCCAAACTATATAACTACGACATGAATTTTGAGGTGTGATCTTTTTACAAATTAGGTTTCTAAACACATACAATATGAAAATATTCCACAACTTAATCATACAGGTAATACCTTTGATTATTAGCACAAGTTTTAAAACAGAAAAATATTGAAACAAAGCCAAAGATTGTGCGGCAGCATCCATTTGGCCTTGTAATCCAAATACAATTGGCCTTCAAATCAATAGCCCAAGTAATGCTCAATATCTCGGTAGCCTTTAAAAGCAAATGGCCTTCAAATCATTAGTCCAAGCAATTGGCTTCCCTCACCAACAAATACATGGAACAGTAATCCTCATTCAAGGTTGACATAGTTGACAGTAGCTTGAGTCTAGCATTTGTAAGACAACATGGCAGCTAATGGTACCCAAGATATGCGAAAAACGGTATTTAATCATCTCCCTGATGCAATATTGCAAAATTAAAGGACAGAAGCAAGTCATAAAGGAAAGCTTGCAAAAACATAAATCGATCTTGTTGAAAATAAACCAACAGCTATTGAACCAAGCCTTATAAATAATACAACATTTTGGTTGTGTTTTGCCGCTTACTGAATTCCAGATTTAAACAGATAGTTGGAACAGAGTGATGTTTTGCAACTTGCTGAATTCTCTCTGATTCATCAAATCCCAGTTCAAACCTACAGTTTGGCACATAGAAAAAACATCAGGTTTTGTGTGAGCATACAACTCTAACAAACTACATGGATATATTTACGTTGTACCAATCACCTACGAAAAACAGTTTAATGGTAAAGGAGAATGGATTCCATTTGACTCATCAGATTCATGCATGTTTTCAACTTCTTGTGCATTAGAATGTGCATAAATCTAAATGCAGCCAAAACATCTTCGGTGATCAAGAAAACTTATCAACAAAAAAGAACGAATTTAACATTAACGATTCATGTATTTAATCAACTAAGGTGTCGTTTGTTTTTTAAGAGGTCTAAAGTCTGAAGTCTTATTTTAGTTATGATTAATAAGAGGTGGTGTGTAAAAATGTCTGAACGATTCAGACTTAAGAGCAATTAAGAGGTTTTTTTTAAAAAACAAACAACCCCTAAGTAATATATAAATGTTCTAACAATTCATTATATCATGAGTTTACCCCAAAAACCATGTTTTAAAAGAGGAAACAACAAGCTGGGAGTAAAAAATTGTTGATAAGTGAATTATACAAGGATAATAAAATTAATCACATTTTGGAAAGAAAAAAAAACATATGAAATTTATCCAAAAAAAAACAACCATGTATGAAAGAAAAAAGAGTTGTACCTTGCAAGAGGGCATCTTGGGACGAAACCATTAATTGCCAGATTTGTTTTTGAGTTTCATCATAGGCAATGGCTAAAGCAAGATAAATCCTATAGTTGTAGTTGTGAGATAAAGTAAGAGATGTAGAACTCTATCAGTAACATTTAGCAAAGGAAATTCGTGAGTTCACGAAGGCTCGTAAACCCGAGCAAAATCCAAAAACTAAATGTTTTTCTGGCACTCAGACCAAAACTAAATGAAGCTACAAGAAAACAAAATACATAAAACTAAGAATATATGCAAGAAGTTTAACTAAGAGAAAGCCATAAATATAATCAACAAAGAGAAAATGCTCAAAATTGTGATGGGGTTCTGAAGAAAGCTTCCCTGTGGAGAGATTGAAGATACCAAATGTTCCATTTTCTCCCCTGTCTCATCTTCTTTCTAGATACCACCAACAGTTTTCTTGAACTTGTCTTTTTTTTTTCTTTTCAGAATGGGGCTAATGCACACAAGTGATCAAAACAGAATCCATGGTAAAATAAAGCAACATAAGAAGGGCTTAGAAATCTGGACAAATTTTTTATCATTAATAAATCATTGTGAATAACTATAAAAAGGCTTAGAAAGATGATTCAGAGTTGCTATATCAAACATACCCACAGTGCACGGTCATTGATTCTTTAAAATCAAAAGAGTCATTCCTTTGCTTTAGGGACGTCACCAATGTCGGAGCCTTCATGTGGTTCAGTTTTAGTAGAACTCTCCTCATGAAAATAAGTTAAGTAATGAAGCACCAGAAATAATAGTATGTGAATCCTTGAGGAGGACTTCAAAATATTTTAGAAGCAAGGCAAATGAAACCCTAAACCAACATTTCAGAACCAAGATGCAGTAAATTTTATGTCAAATTTAAGATTGAGAAATCGATAACAACTCACCTTATCTATATGACTTCATCACCTCAGAAAACCAAATCAATGGTAATGGTGAGACACAAATCAGAAATCGATGGAGATGGAGATGGAGATGGAGATGCTGAAACCCAAATAAATGTTCTAATCGTGAGAAACCCAAAGAATCGTACATGAGAAACCTAAAGATGTTCTAACGTGCAAACAAAAATCCACCTGAGAAACCCAAATCAGAAACCGACGGTGATGGTGATGGTGATGGTGAAATCGATGGAGATGTTCTAACTCAAACCGGAAATCATACCTAAGAAACCCAAATCGATGTTAACTTTGTGCAAACAGAAACCGATTCACCAAAGATGTTCTAACCCAAAAATGTTGAAATCGATTCACCAGAGTATAAAATGTTATCTGATTTGAAGAAACCGTGAAACGAATGGTGAAATCGTACATGAGAAGAGAATGAATCGTACTTGAAGAGAAGAAACCAATGCAGAGAAAACTTGTGATTTCAAGTAAAGAATAACAATACAGAAACTAAAACCAACCATTGCCATTTGGATCAGACCAACATCTTCACTGCAAATGTCATAACTCAATTGAAAACAATCCATATATGAGAGTAAAGCAAAAATCATGTAAAATAAGCACAATCAAAACTAAAAAAAGTAAAGTCAATTTATTTTCAAAACCAATGCAGAGAAAACCTGTGATTTCAAGTAAAGAATAACAATACAGAAACTAAAACAAACCATTGCCATTTGGATCAGACCAACATCTTCACTGCAAATGTCATAACTCAATTGAAAACAATCCATATATGAGAGTAAAGCAAAAATCCTATAAAATAAGCACAATCAAAACTAAAAAACAGCAAAGTCAATTTTTTTTCTACCACATTCAACATAACTTTAAAAGATATGAACTTATTATTGAGATTTGAGATTGAACTTTTTAGGATATGAACAGTTGGATTCTATTTGTTCAATGTCTACAAAACACATAACTAATTTGCAAATTTTATCTAGAGAAAGACATACAACATATAATCCATTAAAAATGAAATCGAAATAGTTGCCATCAATAGTTAAAGGCGTTTTACTGGTTCAACGATCCTATTCTGCGCTTCCATGTTTTTCCAGCTTCTAGCCATCCCTCGTTCTTTCCCTCCTTTTCATTACAAAAGGTTGGTCACTCCTTACTTTTCTCACCAAGATGGAGAATGTCGAACTCAAAATCAAAAATAAGGAAAGCCAAAGACGGATGGGGATAATCGATTAGGAATTTTGAAGATTTGGATTCTATTTGTTCATGAATACAGTTCAACATTTTGAAAATAATTAGAACATGACAAAATTAGGTCGCCTAGAGAAAGCTACACAAAACGTCCAGTCGCTTCTCGTGGATTTTCATAACCCTGCTGTGGAAAAATGGGATATGCGTTTAGAGGAACAACACCAATCCATCCCGAACTTGGCGGTTAAACTCTTACTCCCTGATGATACCAAAACCAGGAAAACATCTAGAAATGGATTCTTGTATATGTTATCCAAGATTGCAGATAGAAGTGTAACACTGACAGAAATCAGGTTACCTTCTTTTCTTGTGCTTGCACACCTTGCCTTTTTCTTTCTTGAAATCTACTATCAATTTTCACTCAAGAGCTATAAAAATACCAACTATATCCTATTTTAGAAGTAGAAAGTTATGAGTAATAAATAGATTACACTTAAGAGTGAACATTATATGAAGAAATGGGATAGAAAACACAACATGAAATCCATGAATCGAGCTAGACTCTCTTATTGAAATGAATTTTGTACCAGATCAAATCCTCTCATTTTCTGAAATGTGTAACTGGCCTAGGAAAACAAATAACTCTTCATTTAACAAAGGAAAACTAAACAATTTCTATCTAAGTTTTTCTTATTTAATCATAAAACTTGTATTCTAATCGATCATATCTCCTAATAGAAAAAGCTAAACAAAGTTGTGTTAACAAGACATAAAGCTTTACCTGGAAGTTTTAAAATCTAGTTGAGCACATAAAAATTATTTATTTTACATACAATATTCATATATGGCAGAAGATTCATATATGTGAAGTTAAGATGATATGGATTCCTTTCAGCTGGTTCTAGTGTTGAAGGAACAACCGTGAGAAAAGAGAATTCTCAAGAACAAAGTTTAAAAATCAAGAAACATGTTAATTTTTAGCAAAAAAGATTGTAAATATTACAATACCTTAACCCAACAACTAAATAAAAATTAGTAATTCCAAATTAGTAATTCCAAATTTATACGAAATTTACTCAAATCTCAATAGCGAGGTAAACAATACAAATTCAAGAATTAGCTAGAGCCAAACAGATGCTTACAATCCACTGACTATAAACAATGAAATTCAAATCAAAACACCGAATTCAGAAACCTAGAAATGAATTCAAATTAAAAAAAAAAGTTCTCATCCTTTCAAAACCAATGCAGAAAAAACCTAAATTCAAAAAGAGTTCTCATCTGATTCAAACCGAAAACCTGGATTCAAACAAAACAAAAGCTTAAACGAAATGGAAGAGAAAATTACAGAGGAAACTTACTTGAAAGTCTTCAACCGAGTGGGAGTGGGATTGTGACCAGCAGGGGACGATGACCAGCAGCAGCAGGGGGTTCAGTGTAGCCAACTTGATTTATATGCAAAGTTTATGTGTGGGTATGGTGAAAACGTGAAGAGGTATGGCTGTACAGTGTGGCAGTTTCATGGAATCTTTAAGTCTCAAAAGACATTTAGTTGACTTAAAGCAATAAAATGCAAAATTCATCTAGTTTGAAAGTAAGTAATTGTTCTTTAAGTGGGTCAAATTGAAAAAATTGTAATACAACTAAGTGCTCATTAAGTCTGTCTAAAACTTTTTGGCAGAAACATTGATGGAGATTCATACTACAATACAAAAAATTCATGTTCGCGCTTCGAGTTGGAGCCTAACCGGCTAGCTTAATATTTTATCGTTGCCTCATAAATTTCTTCTTTTATCATTCTTGTTAGTAAGTCCATGTCTCTTACATAAACTACAGAGTTGGATCAAACCTTTAAGTGATTTTTTCATAAAACAAACAAATTGTAAAATAAAGATATTTATCTTCAACCAGTATACCTTTTGAAATAGGATTGCACAAGCTCAACCTGGTAAATACAAAGAAAAAACACAAACAACAATTAAAAATGTGGCACAAAGATGGAGCTAGTAAATTAGGTTATTTCATCATAAAAAGAAGCAAAATAGATGAAACATCAACAACAAAAAAGAAGCAACAAAGGAAACAAAAGCCACAAACAACTAACATCAATTGAAACCTTATTGTTCTAACTGAGGCAAAGTATAGACACCTTTGGTTCCAAGATTTCATGGAAGCATAAAAGTTTAGAATCACCCTTTTTATCGTCAATCCATTCTTCTTGAGGATCTTGATCTGTATGTGTTCCCATTTTCATATCATCTTTTGATTCATCATCAGCGACCATATTTGTATCATCTCCTCTGAATTTGGATTGCCCTTTTGGAGATTTGATCATATACACAATATCCACTTAAAGGGCCTTTTCAATCAAGAAATCTTGGCCATCACATTTTTGGGGTGTTTGACAGTCCAACAGTTAGATTTTCAACAATCCCATGATTTCATAAAACCCATGACTATGATTAAAAGGGAAAATTTTAAAAAGCAAATATGTTTCCAGAACACTAAAATATTTTGTATCTTACAAAAGCCATATTTTCCAAAAACACATAAAAGCCACATCTTACCTGGAAAAAAAACAAATAAATGAGAATTGAAGTTCTGCAAAATAGACAACCGAATGAAGTAGAAAATATCATAAACACATACAACTTATCTTTGATTCAATGAAGTAAAGTAGGGCAAAGATGGACCTACAAAACCCACAAACAAAAATTATGTTAACCTAACAATAATAACTAATACTCACAATATGCAAAGAAATAAATGCAAAATTCATTCAACAAAGTTTCGAAATCGAGAGGAAGAAACCATAAGAAGAGATTAGAGAATACAATTAACAACCTCAAATCAGAAGAAGATTGAGCAAAAGAAAACCCTAACCATATGAGAGGAGGTATGGTGAACACGCGAAGGCGTATGGATGTACAGTGTGGGTATGTGAAGACGTGAAGATGTAGAAGAAGGGAATGGTTGTACTGCGGGTATGGTCCGACCTTTGGCTATAAAAACCTAAAAGTATTTTAAGTTGTACAATG